>OX421334.1:13116563-15516563 GCA_949125395.1 Diaphora mendica
CCATAGCACACGTATGGGTTTGATGAAAATTTTTTTTTGAGTTTCAGTTCTCAGTATGGGGACCCCCAAAATTTATTGTTTTTTTATTTTTGTGTGAAAATCTTAATGCGGTTTACAGAATACATCTACTTACCAAGTTTCAACAGTATAGTTCTTATAGTTTCGGAATAAAGTGGCTGTGACATACGGACGGACAGACAGACAGACGAATGGACGGACGGACAGACAAACAGACAGACATCATGACGAATCTATAAGGCTTCCGTTTTTTGCCTTTGGCACGGAACCCTAAAAAGTCGTGTGGTGTCGTAGTAGACCAGATAGGAACGAAGTTCCTTATCATAAAAAAAATATTTCAAGTTCTATTCAAGGTGTAAAGGAAATATTATTTTGGGTATACAATTTTATCATGTTTTTTTTACGATAATAATAAAAAAAAGGGGCCAAGTGCGAGTCGGACTCGCCCATGAAGGGTTCCGAAGCATAGACTGGAAGAGAATGCCCTGGGCATTAAGTCCGCCGATGTACATTCTTAGTGCATAAAGTTAATAAATAATAAATAATCTATATTATATTTCCAAAAAAGTGTGTGTGGGTGTTATGGGACAGCAAACTAAGCCCATTTCTACCATTTTTAGAGTTTGTGTCTGTGTATCAGTTTGGTTGTCTCGCAACCTCGAAAACTTTTCTGCAAAAATATCTATGTAGTTTAGGTACTCAATCCTTATGCAGTTCCAGAAAAAAAACATATCATTACAATGCTGATTGCATAATAATCATATGTTTGTTACTTAAGACCAATAAATGTCGATACACTACGTTATTAGACCAAATAATATTAACGAATACAATAGCTTTTTATGTCATTTGTAAAAAAACAACTTATAATAATAAATATATATGTCGCCGCAACAACAACTGGAATATTATTATTATTATAAGCTTAATAATATTGATATAAATTATTTAAAAGTATTATATATCAACAGCTAACTGATTCAATAACAAACAGTTCTAATTTTGATTATTGTAATTACAGTTTAACTATGACATTGCAGAGAACTATTTAGGTATCCAATTACGTGGGTATTTATTATAAAACCAGTTCCTAAAATTATCATCTCAATGTAACTAACACAACATCCACATCTGGTAGTTCTTAAACAGTTTCTAAAAGATACTTTACATTAGGTGCGTTATATATGATTACTTTTTTATCGTATAATAAAAATGTAAAAGATCAATAGTTATATAAGTAAGTTAAGTTTATAATATTTGAATTAGGAGTCATAATTTTTAATATAAACAAACATGTAACATATTAGTTATGATAATTTAGCAGAAACTACTAAAAATTTTTTTGGAGGGCACTCTGTTATCGATACTGAAACCAAAACTATTTTTTTTTTCATCTTTGTCTGTCTGTCTGTCTGTATCTTGGCCGCGCATCACGCCGAAACTACTGAATGGATTCAAATGAAACTTGGCATGATTTGAGTTCATACTACGAGGTAGGACATAGGATACTTTTTATTCCGAAATTCCGGACGGATTCCTTGTGAGGGGGGTTGAAAGTCAAAATGTGTAATTAATTGTAATTCATTAACGAGTGGTCCGATTGCAATAATTCTTTTTTTGTTAGAAAGGAGATACTCTGAAGATTGTAGCATTAAGTATTTAATTTATCACAATCTCTCTATCTATTGGAAAAAAAATTATAAAGAATTTATCATTGATTTTCTTTTGAACGTATAATAAAAATGTGATGTAATAGATCAATTCTGTACATTAAAGAAATTTAGGTGTTTTATCGGGAGGGCTCTCTAATCGTTACTGAAGCAATGAAATTTTCTTGAAAATTGTTTCTTAACTTAACAGCGATATCTATTGGAATTAAGTAACACTAACTTCACAGTAGGATGTACCTATCCTAAATACGAGTAATCTATATATGATTATTTTTTAAAGTAGGTTTAATAAAAAAAAATATCAGATTAATTCTGTACATTAGAGAAATTTAGATTTTTTTTTGGGAGGACGCTTTAATCGATTCTGAATAAAAAACTAAAATACCATAATAACGTTAAATGGTCATTGTAAAGGAGCAAGGTCTAAATGTATGTAGGAAGACGACTTTTCAGTAGACTGTATTTAATTTGCTGGTTTTACAGTAATAGATTACTAGAAAAAACTTGCAAAGTTGAGAAAACAATTTGTATTCTTCTTCTCTTATATCCTATAAAAAGCGGCCAAGTGCGAGTCGGACTCGCCCATGAAGGGTTCCGCAGCAGCAAGTAGCATAATATAATTTTTATTTTATTTTTATATTAAAACGATATCATACTCTCTTCTGACTCCAGCGCCCACGTGGTCGGTTCTCGAACTATTATTTAGTCATGTTTGACGTACAATTTTCCCCTTAGGAGCCCATCAAAGATGATGGCATACGATCTAATTCCATTTTGAACATTTTGACTAACTTATTGTTCTGATGAAGAAATGTTTGCAGTTCTTGGACAATGGTTCGTTTTACTGTTGGATTATGAGCACAACGCCTTTCAACTTCCGCATCTTGATTGCCCATATAATAAATTTGTAAAAATTTATGGTCCACATAATATGGCAGTGGCAACAGTGCTCCCAGTCGGTGATAAATTGCCCTTGTATCTGCAATTATCTTGTTAAATTATTTTTTGTGATACAAATGTATTTTAACGCTTTTCAATATTGACAAATAATTGTCATTTCCCCAATTCTGATCCCCCGTCAGACTGCACGTTTGGCCTAGTGGTTTAGGCGGTCGCCACGCCGCTTGCCAATTCGCCAAGTGTTCTGGGTTCAAATCCTACACGGGACAACACTTTGTGTGATCCACAAATTGTTGTTCTGAGTTTGGGTGTTATTTGTGTCCGTTTCGTGTATGTCTGTAAAGTCCCCCGCGACACAGGATGTTTATTCCTAATGCGGGAGTTGTCTTTTTCTAAAAAAAAAAAAAAAAAAATTGTCACGGATTTGTCGGCTTAATAATCTACTTCCGGATTGTAGTAGGATGCTACTCGTTCCAGGTTCACAGGAGCACTGTTTCTGCGGTATCGCTCGATTTCATTGCGTCGTGCTCGCTGTTGTTGTGTTTGGTGTGCCCGAACTCGTTCCATTCTAAGCGGCTTCGTATTAGATCCCTTGGGGCATCCATGTGAAATTTAATTTTAAATTTCGTCCACACTGATCTCCTAGGGGATCTATTTAGATTTTGATTCCATTTTGATCCCACAGGGGATTAATTTGGAAAATTTTTGTCCACTTCGATCCCCTACTTAACCGATATGGGATTTTTTGATTTTTTTGTCCACTCAACATGGCTATTTATGGCCTATATAGTATATAGGTTTAATTCCTGTTAATACATTCCACCACCAAAGATTACCTACATAACTTACAACTCATTAAAAATCCTAGTATTAAAACCATTTAAAAAAAAAAAAAAAAAAAAATCGAAATAAAAGTATGAATATTTATGGATCTTTTGATAAGAAAAACTTCTAAATTAATAATCAAAATGTATAGAAAATTTTAAAAGATTCAATTGGAGATCGATGTGGATAACAAATACAGATAAATCCCTTATCGGTTTAAGCAGGGGATCGAAGTGGACGAAAATCTTCCAAATGAATCCCCTGGGGGATCAAAATGGAATTGAAATCCAAATAGATCCCCTAGGGGATCAGTGTGGACGAAATATCCACATGGATCCCCCAGGGGATCTAAGTGGATGGAGCCGCTTGTCTATGTCATTATTATTCACTGTAGAACGCAATCCTGCCATAGCAATAGGTACGAATGATATCATTATCCATCTCTAGGTAGCTCGTAGCACATTTGAATAACTTCGACGACCTATGTCAGTTCGTCTTTGCCTTGGCATTTTCAAACAATAATCTTATATATAAAATTCTCGTGTCACAATGTTAGTTACCACACTCCTCTGCAACGCCTGGACCGATTTTTATGAAATTCGGTGTGCATATCGGGTATGTCTGAGAATCGACCAACATCTATTTTTTATACCCCAATTTTTATTTTTTTTGGCAAAACAACGTTTGCCGGATCAGCTAGTCTTATATATAAAATTCTCTCACAATGTTAGTTACCATACTCCTCTGAAACGGCTGGACTGATTTTTATGAAATTTTGTGTGCATATCGGGTAGATCTGAGAATCGACCAACATCTATTTTTTATACCCCATTTTTTTTTTATAATTCTCACACACTGACAAACTGATGATAGAAGATTTTAATAACGGTAATAATATATAAAGCTAAAGAGTTTTTGCTTGTTTGAACGCGCTAATCTCAGGAACTACTGGTCCAATTTAAAAAAGTTATTTCAGTGTGAGATAGCCCGTTTATCGAGGAAGGCTATATATCATCACGCTATGACCAATAGGAGCGGAGTACCAATGAAGAATGTTTCAAAAACGGGTGGAAATTATTACGCTACGGGCAATAGGAGACGCAAACGACGTTGCGTGGGTCAGCTAGTTATACATAATCCAAACACATAAAGTGTTGCAAAGTTGCAACTTAGAAACAACTAAAATCGCAGCGAAAAAAAGCTGTCATTCCCCTGACACGAAATATGTCGTCACGTCACGTCAACAAAAAGTCCATGAATAATCATAGGACTCGCCATTGCAACCATAATAATATAGGGTTAGTTGACTAACAGACAAAACTCAAATTAAAATATTTTTAATAAAAAAATTATGCTTACACTACAATGCCTTCCTTATAGCCTGCAGTTGGATTAACACAGCACCACATCATTACATTATCTATATTAAAATTAACATTTATTTAAATACAAATAACAATTTAAAAAATATCAAATTAAAATATTGACAACAGGATTTGTGGGAAACATTTTCATGGTAACCTACGATTTTTGTGTTTTGTTTCACAAATTAACATAATAATTTTTGCAAAGACAGTTGAAATTAGTATGCAACATAGTACACAATGAAACTGGTGCAATACACAGACAGAAAAACAAATACAAAACCAATTTTGGTTTTGTATTTGTTTGGTTTTGTATTTTTTATGGGTATTTACCCACCCATAAAAAATGGGATAACCGTACTTTAACGTCACAAAATTGGTAAAATTGAACATGAAAGTACCACAATGAAGCTTTGTCGGTATAACTTTATAGAGTTAAGAACGGCTGTTGATGTTATCTATGCTGTCTTCTGCCTTACTCATAGTAACTACATGGCTGTAACATAACTCGATTCAACTAGTAGTTTATATAATCATTTATTAACAAATCTATGGCAAATTTAAAAAGAATACCCGACATTATAGCCGCAGAATAAACAAGAGCTAATAATATGCAAGCCTTCGTTAACTTCGCTTATATTGACTGAAGTATAAACATTTAAAAATATAATTAGCTTTATAAAAATAACAATGACAATATTCCTTATCCTTAATCTCACTTTCCTTATCCAAGCTCTTTGCTTACTCTAGATCATGCAGTCTTTCAATACTTACACCAAAAAAAAAAAAAACAATTACATAAAAATGCCTCTAAGGTTATAAAATAGTTTCATGGAACAAACTATTCATGGCGTACATTTTGCCAACCGATTCTAAGCTTAAAATTAAAAAAAAATTAGATACATTTAAATGCCTCTAAGGTTATAGTTGGAATAGTTTGTTCCATAAAACTATTTTATACTAGTTTTATGAAACAAACTATTCGTGGCGTACATTTTGCCAACCGATTCTAAACTTCACACAATTCCTCTTGAAAACATGTACAAAACAATAATAATAGTACGGTGCACAGTAAACATAAATTAACTTATTATTGTATTCAGAACTTTGTTGTTGTATTACATGTGTGCATACAACCTTATGCTATTACTCTAAGACCAGACAGAAATAAAAAGAACAAACAATCCCAAGGCAGACTTTAAACAGCAAATAGTAAGCCACAAATTGTTAGCTAGTTAGTGTGGGAGATTTAACTTTATCAAATGATATTGAGAGTTAAACAAGATTTTTATCCTACATATTGAATTTTTGGCACTACCTAATATTTCGAAAGAAATTACGCTATCGGAACTATTGCCAATTTATTTATTTATTTATATGCAGGACAAAATACATCTATCTATATATTCCGATTATTTACAGATTTCTAAGATTGTTATGCGTTTAAACTACGTCTATTTATTCCTGAAACAGACTAAAAAGGACCTTCCTATCTTTTAGTTCATGATTTTCGAGTGTTTTTTATTATTTTAAAGAGTCTCTTTGTTATGAAACAAAACATTGTTATGTTGCAATTGCATCCTTATACAATGTCCAAACACAAAACAGCATTTCAAATCTAATCTAGAACTATACCATTCAAGATTCTAGACATTCTTGACTAACTGTTTCAAAGCCCATGAAAATTGTCCAATTGTAAACTGCGTATTTTTCCCATAGTTAATTTGGAAAGGTCTAGTATTAAAAAAATATTCAACATTTTAACAAAAAATACCGATTTCAAGTCAAATTGAGAACCTCCTTCTTTTTTGAAGTCGGTTAAAATTGTTTTACGGGGCCAACACTGGCATAATACCGGGCTTTGAAAAAATACCGCTAACCAACATGCCAGCTGTAGCATTGTTTTTAAGTTATTGGTATTACAAAAAGATATAGCTACAAGAAAGGGATTATCAAAACTTCAATTTCTTGAACAAAACAGTTTGAATCACCTTTCTTGTTTGAATATAAAATTGATTTAAATTTACTTTAGTTTTGAGTGAACTAGATACTATGTATATTTAATGTGAATTTAGTTTATCTGATTTATTTTAGTTGAATTGAAAGCGAATTTACCTGCAGTTTGACATTTTAAGAAGATAATCTTTACTCATATTCTGAAGAGGTAAAATTTATGAGGTTGTAGGTGGTAATCTTTTGAAAATTCTTTTACCAATAGAAATACACATTATTTATGAATGTCAAGGGCTATATATTAACCCGAAAACTAAAAGTACCAGTACCTATTAAAATAACTGTGGATCAAAACACTATCGTTTGAAGTAGTTCAGCCTGTCAACGCTAGATGGCATCGAAAACAAGTTTAAGCCTGAAATTGTTTTTAAACAAACCTTTAAACTCAAAATAGAAACAATGAATTACAAATCTATATTCAATATTTTAATTAATTTGATATTAGAAACAAAAATATAAAGTTTTGTTACAACCTAATTCAACAATATAATAAAAGTACGAAATAATTAACACAATTAGATCAACAAACACAATTAAAAACAATCAACAACACACATGCACAAATTTAATTTAAACAATACTAACGCACTAAAACGTTTATTGATAGAATTAAAAATAATTACATTAACTTAATTTTATTTGTATTCATGCAAAATTTTGTCGGTCTTAATCGAGATGGCAGTAAATGAAAAAGGCGGTAATCTTATAAGAAAATGAACTCCTTATTTACGTACATGTACATAAACAGACAGGAAGAAGCTCATTTCACGTACTATCGACAAATTTGAATCATTGCCCACCGTAAGCTTACTTTCTTACAGACATTCAAATAAAATTAAGTCAGCGGCATTTCTAACGTTCTTGTTATCTATCATTTAATTACCTAGATAATTATCTGTTTCAGTTATTATGCGAGATATTTCTCGTAATTTGTTCAAAGTTATAGGTAATTCCAAGGAGCATGGATTCAAAATATAATTATTACTGTTTTATCTACTGCTGTGATGATAAAGGCAAAGTCGCATAGATCTCCGACCAGTATTGACTTAGCTTGGTTAATATTTAAAACGTCTTAAGTGCGTCATGCACTGTTAAGGAGGCAAATCTTTGTTGTTTTCAAACGATTTATCGGCAATGTGGGTCATGATTTAAGTTTGTCGATAGTACATTCCAAATAAGCAATAAAAAATATTGCTGCCTTTGACTTACTGCCCTCTCGATTAACACGGTAGTATTGTACTATATTGCCTTTACGATTTATAAACAAAAGCCTCTATATTACATGCAATTATATTTTTATTATAACGATTTTCGCTTTTATTCAAACCGCAATACCGATTTAAAAGCAAAATTCTAATAGAATTTAAAAAAAAATTTTTGAAAAAGTACACTGTGTTTTTGAGACAAAAATGACTATCTTCAAATCAACGTGTTATGTTAAAACTCACGTGAAATCAGAGACATTTAAACACTTTTATCTTAATTACAGCCATTACCTTCACATCTCATCAGCCTTTAATAGTCAACTGGACATAGGCATCTCCTTAGCTTCATCTAGCATTTAAAAACTTAACATAAATAGGTAACTTATTTTTATTCCCATAAGTAGTTTTCAATAGCTTCATTAGAGTCTAAGAAATGATTGTGAAAGCTATCTACAGTTTAAACATTTTGAAATATGTTTTTTTCATCATCAGGCTATCGCAGTCCATCATGTTTTTTATCAGCTATATATTTAGCTTTAGAGTCATGACATCTTGATATTTCAATTACCAAGAATCAGTGTATTATGACATTCAGAATGATTTTCATTCGATGTACAACGTTCAAGAGAATAGCATTATCCACTTATTTCCTTTAATTAAATTCCTTCTAACTCAGTTCACACATCGTCTTTGGATAACAATTTGTCTAATTTCAACTGCTCTAATTGCAACTGTCGTCGGATAGACCCTAACTGTGTCAGTATACTGACATTCTTGCCTTCTTCGTTCGGTAAAGCTTTTAATATATTCTTCTGTACAGCAGGAATCTTCCATTTGTCTTCAACTTTCTTCATAGCATCACTCAATTGTACATTTTCTACACTCGAACTGGGTTTAGGTGAGTGTCTCAAAACGGGTATTGGTAGTGTATCTATATTTTCAATGGCTTTCTTGGACGGTTGCTTTGTTATCACTTGTGGACGGTTTGTTTTGACAACATCTTTAGTGTTTTCATGTATTAACGCTTTTTCTATCACTATATTTTTATCTGTACCAACTTTCTTTGCTACAGGGACTTGTATCTTTTCAGGAGTTTTTTCTTTAGGTACGCCAAGGAATTGTTTTTCTGGTGTCCGTTTTGTTTCTAGAATATCCTTTTCTATATCACTTTTTGGACTTTTAAAGTCATTATTTTCGTAAGCGAAATAATCTTTTTCTTTGTTGAAGTTTAAATTTTTCCTGAGATAACTGTCTACGTCATAGTTAGAAGAAAATACGGAATTATCTGGAATGTTCATTGAGTAAGGCTTTTTCTGTATTTCGTTGGTGCGTTCATATGACTGGGGGTAGTAGAAGGGTAGTTTGGAGGGGATGGTTTCGCTTTTTGATGTGTTGGAGTTACGTTTAGGAATGGTCTTGTTCGGTTGTGATTTGGTTCGAAATAGTTTCTCTTGTTCTGTGTCTATTTCTCTCTGAAGTTCTGAACGTTTTATGTTATACTCGGTTGCGTTGTGTTTCATCTGTAACAGAAGATTGCAAAATATATTCCGATGAAGTAGATATCAAGTAAATGAATTGAAAATAATTAAATAGGTATTTCGACACTTTTCTCGATATAAATCACGAAAAGATTTTGCCCACGGCTCCGCCCGCATGTAAGTCAAGGATCAAAATATCTCCATGTCAAATTTCATTAGCAGTTTACCCGTAAAAACATCAGACAGACAGAGTTCATTTTTTACCCACTAAAAAGTTGTCTAAATTTTGGAAAAAGTAATAGTCGGTAGGTGCAAGGTCTGGTGAGTATGGCGGATGAGGGAGAGCTTCCAACCCCAGCTCTTGCAGCTTGTAGACTGTCTGAACTGACAACATCATTTGGTACAGTTCGCAACAGACAGTCCCCAAGCTGCAAGAGCTGGGGTTGGAAGCTCTCCCTCATCCGCCATACTCACCAGACCTTCAACCTACCGACTATTACTATTTCCAAAATTTACACAACTTTTTAGTGGGTAAAAATTTCAATTCCCGAGAGGCAGTACAAAATGCCTTTGAAGAGTTTGTTGCCTCCCGTGCAGCTGATTTTTACAAGAAGGGCATCAATAAACTGCCAATGCGTTGGCAAAGATGCGTCGATTGCATGGGTGATTACTTCGAATAACAGAAATAAAAAAGTTGGAAAAAATAAGTACTTCCACCTATTGCATACAAAACGGCAATTTCATAGGTAAAGACCTATTATATGGATTTCTTCCACCTTCTCTTGAGACAAATAGTTTTTATTAGTGAGTCATGTGATTGGAAACTACAATTAGAAAATGTGTCGTAATCTCACAATTTTAACAGTTGATTGGTAAAACAGTTTCGTTTTGCATGTGTTGTTTTTAGTTAGCACGCAAAAATAAATAATAATTTATTGTACTTAAGTAATAAATAATAAAATATGCATGTTTTTTTTGAAATCATAATCTGATCATTTACGTGTCTATAACATAGAAAAAAAATAGGTTTGAAAATAGTGAACTAATTTTCAAAGTGAAATTCAAATCACTGATTAAATTTGAGCTATTCAAACGCCGCCATTTTGCTTGCCGTTTGAGAGATACGATGCCACAGACAAACACACAGATGGACATACAGATATCGACGTCAAACTTATAACACCCCTCTTTTTGCGTCGGGGGTTTAAAAAGTGATTACTATGTGTAAGGTGTCTGACCTGAGCATCAAGTAGCAATTGCGAGTCGAGTTCCCGCTCCTGGGCCACTCGTAACATTCGCAGCTGCTCTTCCAACCTCCGCATCTCTGCTTGCTCCAGCATCCTGAAACACAACCGTACATCATCATCAACAGCCTTAACTTCACACAAAGTGCTGCCCCATGCGAGGTTTGAACCCTGTGTAGTGAGTGTAACAACAGAAAGTGACGAAATGACCGCTAAAATCACAACCCCATTGGTGCAGTCTTAGTGTGCAATTACAGTGGTAGCGGGGCGGGCATCGGAATCCGCTCGCGGGTAACGCAAACACATAGTTTTTACCCGACTACGGCAAAGCCAAAGGAGGGTTATGATTTTGACAGGCTATGTATGTATGTATGTTCATTTGTTCCCTCATAGCTCCTTAACTACTTATTAGAGAACTGGACAAATGAGGTATCGTTAGAAGCGTCTTGGTCGTCTGCTGGTTATAGGCTATATGACGTGTCATTGAATCTAATGTGGCGCCCTCTAGCCGACATAAAGTACTGTATTAAAAAATAAATTTGAGATATATATGCCGTGTTTGGTATCATTGGAAAGGGCGTTATTTGTACATTTCAAATATATATATATATATTATATATCAATAACGGCACCAAAACATTTTAAATAAAAAGAAAGTAAAAACTAAAACCCAACTACGACAAAAAACGACTCTGAAAAAGTATAAAACAAGTTTGAAAAGCCGTAGTCACACGTTACATAGAAACGCACCATAACACTTTAACAACGTGTGACTACGGCTTTTCAAACTTGTTTTATACTTTTTGACTAACGTGCACCAAGTGCGGGCGGGGCGGGTGAGCGGGAATCGCAGCGGGACAAGCGTTTGTGCGAGCGGGGCGGGAGACGCAAGTCAGTTTGCGTTTCCCGCTCTGTTTGTTCCGACATGCCGTTGCCGAGTGAAGATTTAATAAGTGCCGTATTGGCTCGGCCACCTTTGTGGAATTCTAGTGATTCAAATCATTCGAATCGACTAGTAATTAAAAAGCTATGGGAAGAAATAAAAATAATAAGCGTAGATTCTTATGATAATTCACTTTTATTAGTTATTTTCATTGTTATAATTATTGAAGTAATCAGTAAAGTCACTTCGTACTGCTCTAGCCCTCATTGTGGAACTATTGTTATGTAGTTAGGTACGTCGGGACCGCTCAATCGCCCCGCTGCAACTGTGTTCATCCAATAATAATAATAATAATAATAATTTCTTTATTGCAACAAAAGAGAATTACAATACACAGTATACCCCTGACTCCCAAAATAGCGTAAGCTGTGTGTTGTGCGTTGTTGTTGTGTCCAATGGAATGTGCGTTTCCCGCTCGACCCGCCGCCCGCTCCCGCTGCCCACCCTGGCCCACTGTAGTTGCACACTTAGGGCTATAGTACCAAGCTGGTCAGACGGGTTTGTGTCAAGTGTTACTTCTCTTTAAAGTGCTGTTGTCTGCGTAGTTTGCTCCCTTATTAGGGCCTTTTTTATGGAATAGACGGGCAAACTAGCAGACGTATCGCCTGATGGTAAGCGATTACCGCCGCCCATGGACACCTGCAACACCAGAAGTGTCACAAGTGCGTTGCCGGCCTTTGGGGGATGGGAGGGGGTGATAGGGGGAGAAGGTGGGGGAGATAGGGGGAGGAGGTGGGGTATGGGCCTCCGGTATCCTCACTCACTCGGTGAACACACAGCGCAAGCGCTATTTCACACCGGTTTTCTGTGAGGCCGTGGTATCACTCCGGTCGAGCGGCCCACGGTAACGCTCTCTTACGACACCCATGAGATAAATAGGGGTGGCGAGACTGTATTCTTATTCCGTTAACATGTGGCGACTTCCACATACAACGCAAACAGAAACACACTACAGCGCCATCTACCGAAGATACGTCGAACTACGGAGTAACGAAGGAAACGAAGAAACTACCAATCCTGAATCGCGCAATGGAAGTTCTCGCGCCAATTAGCGTATATAACCATCCCAACATCAACCGTTGGGCAGTGGCCCGCCAGGCATGATCACCTCGCCTGGTCGGAGGATCCTCCCTTTGTGTTGCAGGGACATGACACCCGTTCCTCCACAAACACATGCACAATATCATTATATTAACCCTCACATGATTTGTTCTATATTTGAAGCATAAGTTTTTTTTTGAAAGGAGATTATTTTTTAATGTCACTCACTTTTCTCTATTTTTTCTTTCTTCTCTTATCCTCTGCTGCTCCATAATTTGATTTTTAAGTTCTTGTTGATAATATTGACGACGTTCCGCAGCCTCCTGCATACAAAGATGAAGATAAAGCTCAAGAGATTAATCCTAAAAATAGCGAAAGTTAAGATCGGGACAACGTTTAATGACCGTTTCTAATAACTTCTCTACTTTTTTTTATTTAAAAAGAGTATTAAGTTTAAAACTTAAGTAAGTTCAAAAGAATATTTGCAGATCATACATACATTTGGTCCGACCCGGGTATCGAACCCGAGACCTCAAGTACAGAAGTCACCGCGCCACCGAGACAGTCAATTGTATATTCTACCTCTAGATATAGTACCTTAACTAGATATAGTTTATTGAAAACTGCTGTAAGTCAAATTTATCTGATCCAGATAATAATAATACAGAGAGAGCCACGCTTCGGCATAAATGGGCCGGCTCGACCGGAGTGATACCACGGCCTAACAGAAAACCAGTGTGATATAGCTCTTAAGCTGTGTTACACCGAGGAGGCCCAAACCCCAATCCCCCCTCCCCAACCCCCAAAGCACGCAACGCACTTGTGACGCATCTGGTGTTGCGGGTGTCCATGGGCGGCGGTAATTGCTTACCATCAGATAATACGTCTGCTCGTTTGCCCTCTATTCCATAAAAAAAAATGGTCTAATAGTTAGTGGCCCTGACTGGTAACCCGGATGCCGTGGGTTCGATTCCCACTCAGAACAAATACCTGAAGTGTTAATGTAAGAATGCGTACCTTTTCAGCTTGAATGTTTCTGAGTCGAATGGCTTCCGCGTCGAATATAGACGGCATGTAGGTGTGACGTAACTCGGAGCTCAACTTATCGCGGTTACATTTCTTCAACAGACAGGAACGTTCTGAAATGTTTTTAAAATTATTCACTGCCTCGTTGGTCTCGCGGGTGACGTGTGCGACTGCTGATCATGAGGTCTCTAGTTCGAATCCCGGGTCGGAACAAATGTTAGTATGATCTACAAATATTTGTTTCGGAGTTTGGGTGTTTTCTATGTATAATATGTATTTACAAAAAAAAGTATATATGTATTTATATCAGTTGTCTAGTACCCATAACACAAGCTCTGCTTAGCTTGGAACTAGATGGCGTTATGTGTTAGATGTCCGAAATATTTATATTTATACATATATCTTCCTACTATTTTGACTTCATTTTGTCTCCCGCTTTGCTAAGGAGGGAAGTGGACATATTATATTTCCAACTCCTCCAGTTTTTCTTCTGATTAATTTCGTTGCGGGTTCCAAGACAGTTTAATTTGTTACACATTTTTTTTGAAGGTAAGAAAAGATGATAATAGGGAATCAATAATGGCGCCATCTTTTAGTATTGTTTGGCGTTAATACTGTAGGTGCCAGGCGTGATCAAGTATATTGATTTAACTGCTTGTTCGCAGTTGACGCGCGAGATGGCGTACTATTGAATGGCAAGTTGGTTTCCCGTCTAGTATGTTTTTAAGGCTGCAGATGGCGTTCTTGAGGTTTTTCTGTGAAATGATATGATTGGTTGAACTTCGTTGAGAATGACAATCTGTCTGTCATATCAAAATGAAGGTGGGGTTTAGTTCTGGAAGTTTCGATTAGAAAGTATATATAATGGAGATTTTGAATCTCGAGGTCCTTTTTCAGGAGTCTGAATCAAGAAGTGTGATTGTGTCTGTCTAACTGTCTTTAAATGTACCTTTTATTTTCTTCAAGAAATATATTTATGTGTAACTGTAATAATGTTGTTTCTCTGAAGTGATCCTTAGGGCTCCCACACACACACACACATCTTTCTTCTCTCTTTTTAAATTTTTTTTTTTTTAGTCTCTCTTTAATTAAATTTTATTAATCTCTCTCTTAAATTAATATTTTTATAAGGCGCCCTGGACTCATGCAAACTACCGCTGGGTTGCCGGTGAGTGACACGCCTGACCAGGTCTAGGGTATCCAACTTGGGAACCGCCTGATAGGTCTAGAGGTTACAATTTTTTCCTGGTACTTTCCGAGTGTCATAACTCGGTGTGTTCGTGGGTCACTGCTGTTGATCCTGGTGTACAGGCGTTACAGTGGTGGGCGTGTGGGATATTACTTCCTAGCTTTAATTCTTCCTACGACTATTTGGGGGCGGCTACTAGTCAATCATCATCGGCATCGAACCTACGGAACCCTGAGAGTGAACTAATTCGAAGGTTGGACTACTTATCAGTATATTTGATGGCAGTTATATGTCAGGTAAGAGCAAAATGGTTCACGGCTATTTTCTTCTATATTGGTGTAGCGACTTTTTAGTCGATTACGGAGAATCGAAAATGAAAGCTAATAGTTTTGGCAATTTATATATGTATGATAGTATACTCCACCATAGCGCGTAAACTACTGAACCAATTTTAATGTGGCGTTATAACACATTCGTAATAATAGCCCGGGTGACATCTATACAAATAAATAAAATTGAAGCGTCTGTTTGTAATATTTAAATAACCGCTTTTTACTAAATGCATAAATAATATGTATGTATGTATTCACAGTACTTACCTATACCAAAATTTTTTTTTTACAATTTTTGTCTGTCTGTCTGGTTGTTCCGACTAATCTCCGGAACGGCTGCAGCGATTTTGACGGGACTTTCACTGACAGGTAGCCGATGATACAAGGAGTAACAAAGGCTACTTTTTTAGACTAGCTTCGCCCCGCTGCTTTGCTCGTGGTTATTGTATACCGGGGTTCAGCTAGTCTATACTTATAATAAAAATTTAACTGGTCCAATTCTGTACATTAGAGATATTTTGAAAATATGTTTTGGAGGGCTTTCTATAATCGATACTGAAGCAAAAATGTTTTTTTTTTTCATTTTTGTCTGTCTGTCTGTATCTTGACCGCGCATCACGCCGAAACTACTGAACGGATTCAAATGAAACTTGGCATGATTTGAGTTCATACTACGAGGTAGGACATAGGATACTTTTTATCCCGAAATTCAGCACAGTTTCTTGGAGAGAGGGAATGAAAATCAAAATATGTACTTAGTTGTAATTCAATAACACATAGTCCGATTTCTTTCATTCTTTTTTTGCTAGAAAGAAAAAAAAGATAACGGGAAAAGTGTTTTTTTTTGTCCGCGACTGTACACTGCCTGTGGGAAGCTGAGACAGATATGTAAATATGGCGGTACGAAGTTCGCCGGGTCAGCTAGTAGTAATTTTTTTAAATATCTTCAATGTACAGAATTGGACCTGTTACATGTTACAAGTATAGATTATTATGTAGTTTTGAATGATATTGAAGTTATAGAGATAAGGTTAATACCATCGAAGTCTCCATAGCTGCGTCGTCGGCCAGGTGGGGCGGGTGGGACATGTCGAGCCAGCTGCGGGACAGTTCGTGGGGACAGTTCACGTTCCGCCTGCGTCAGCTGAGACAAGGGACCCGCGGGACACGTCACCGGGGCAGGGACACAGCACTGTTTCAAACATAGACAATACTTTGTTATTTCAATGTGTTATTTCAGATTATGCACGTATGGTCTGGTGGTTGAAGTGGCAATATCACTTCTAAGGCTAAGTGTCGTGGGTTCAAATTCCACATGGGACAACACTTTGTGTTCTTTGTATCTATTTCTTATTAATTCAAATTGAGAAGTGTAAAAAATATCAATATTGTATACACATTTTGGGTAGGGGGGGGGGGACAAACTACGCCCATGATAGTATCTATCAATATTAATATAATATGAGTTTACTACTGCATCATTCAATTTTAGAGGAATTTACTAATAAATTTATACTGAACTTGTTACCAAATAGCTTCTAAACATTCTAGAAACATTTAGCGAATCTTTTGCTACGGGATTCAAAGTTTGAATCAGTCAGTCCATGGTGATTATTTGATCTAATATTCATTAAGAACCATATTCCTGTACTGTTTATCTTCTACTTAAATATTATCATAAACCGTTTATAGATATTTTTAATCAACTTACTTCAAACAAATCTGCGTCATCAGTTTGTACGGCAACGGACAATGGTTGTGAAAAGCCATCTACTTGCACCCCGGTGTCCACTTTACTGTAAATATACGTCAAAATAGAGTTATTTACTGCACTATTTACGTAAAAAAGTGATTAAAAATGTATATGAGGCGGACGGTCTCCTATTCTGAGAGCGTGAATTGTACTAGCTGAACCCCGTGATGTAACCCGCGGCACAACAACAGCCGCAGGTAACGCTGCGTTGCAAAGATTCTAAAAAAAAGAGCCTAAGCTAAGCCTAAGTTATTCCTTATATCATCAGCTATCTGACCATCCAACCGTTCTAGAGATTAGTCGGAACAAACAGACAGATTGAAAGATAAAAAATGGTATTTTGGCATATGTACCGTGTTTGTATGTAAATATTATAAACAGACACTCCAATTTTATTTTTTTGTATAGATATTCATGAGCAAATTATGCTCGCCAAGGAGATGGAGTGGGACAGCGAGAGCTTTAGAACTGTCACGGTTCACCAGTAATGGGAACGGGCCGGGAGGAGATCGCAGAACGATCTCTGTCTTCCATAAGCGCAAATCTACGGGTGACAGGTGACTGGTGAGGTCATCTGTCACCAAACTACTCCAAAATGTCAATAACATCTCTGTAGCTCTAGTTACTATGAACTTACTTGATACTATAAGTAGTGCTTCCAGTAGTGAGCGGTTGCAACTGCCCATAATGATCTCGATGTAAACTCTGTACGCTCTGGGAACTCTGTATTTGCTGCAAGCTCCGCCTTCGGTCCGGACTGTATCTGTCTCGTTCCTGCACTAACTCCCTCTCTCGTTCTTCTCTTTCTCTCTCACGTTGTTCACGTTCACGGCGCTCTCTCTCCGCTTGCTCTTTCTCTTCTTGTTTCTTTTTAGCTTGCTGGAATTATAGATGTGAATGACGGTTATAAAAATATTTATGACCACTTCACGCTGTTAAAGCCTAAAGTTAATGTCTTGTTTGTTTTTGTGTAATCGATGGTATATGGGGGCAAACGAGCAGACGTATCGCCTGATGGTAAGCGATTACCGCCGCCCATGGACACCCGCAAAACCAAAGGCGTGCGTTGCCGGACTTTGAGGGATGGAGAGGGGGGTGGGGGAGGAGTTGGAGCGTTGGCCTTCGGTATCCTCACTCACTCGGTGAAACGCTGTTTCACACCGGTTTTCTGTGAGGCCGTGGTATCACTCCGGTATCGAGCCGACCCATTCATGCCGAAGCGGGGCTCTCCTACGGTAAGCGGAATTGCTAAGTTCAACATTTTTAGGACTTTTAAGAGTATTTATTAATAGCAACGGCAACACTCACGCGACCTGTTTGGTAGTTATTAAAGCGGGAAGATGTCCTCCAATGAATACCGATTTGCTTTTTACGTTACGCTTCTCAGTTTGCAGTCACCCGAATTCTATCGTCTCTCTATAAGTTATTTAATTGCTAACCCTTAAAAATTATAGTCTCATATTTAGATTATAGGATTCTGTACAGATGAACTAGGGAAACGTCGGTATTTATATTTTTATCAACAAAAATGTCAATCAATTTTATCAGATTTAATGAGAATCATAAAGTTTTTCTAAGCCTTAATGCACCATCGCACCGCAAAGCTTGACATACATTATTTCTTCAATAGCACATTGTAGTAAACTTTTGTACTTGTAAACTTTTCTCTCACCTGATCAAGGTATTCCCTGTACTGCTGCTGTCGGATCTTGCGTAATGTGTTTCGGTGTCGTTCATATTCTCCGAGGCCGAGGAGAGCATCGCCCGGTGCTCTTTCACCTCGCAGTAGCGGGTTGTTTGGTGAGTATTCGCCTGCTTTCAGCATCCCGGGCAGGCCTATGTAGCGCTGAAATTTAATAACAGCCTGTTAGACAAATCACACATTTGACTAGGTACTGAATATTTGCCACGAGTTTGGGTATACATGTATTTCACCTCAGATATTTCGCGATAAAGTTATTGACTTAAAAAATCGCTGCAGGATTATGTCAGCATTTCTTTGAAGTTCTTCAATGTAAACTAAGAGATGAAACTCATAGTTAACACTGGTTAAAACAAGAAGCGTCGGTGGAGTTTCTAACAATAATTTGAAACTAATGAATTTATTTTGTGGATTTTTTTTTTGGCATAGCAAAGATTGACATATTTCGGTATATGAATACAAGAGTGCCAATAGTAACAAACCATTGTTTATTCTGAACCACAATATTATAGTCGAGTTGCGAATGATAAGTATGTAATTGAACATGACGATCGTTTTTTTCTGCAGTTACACAATTGCTGAAACGAGCGACCATTTAAAGTTTTAAACCTATACTGGACAGCGCAGTTAAGGACGGAGCGATAGTAAAAACATAATACATATAAAACTACAAATTCATGTTTGATGGAATAGATGGAACAGACCCTTTTCGTTTAAAATACGTTCACATTTATTGTCATTTGCGTAAATAGCGAATTCTCGGTCAACAGGCATTGTTTCTCAAAAGTACGGAAGTATTTATGTATAATAAAAATAATGATTAATATGAATACTTAGGAACAGTCACACGTATCGTCATATAATTTTTGTCATGAACAAAATCATGCGTTCTTCATTAGCGAATTTGAATGAGTTTCCTTGAGTGTTGAAATCACTGCCAGTCCATATTTAAATATACTAGATTGATAGTACTTGGATGATAATATTTTCTTTTTGGTAAATATAATACGTGGGAGAGCCACGCTACGGCATGAATGGGCCGGCTCGACAGGAGTGATACCACGGCCTCACAGAAAACCGGTGTGAAATAGTACTTGCGCTGTGTTTCACCGAGTGAGTGAGGATATCGGAGGCCCATACAATTCACTATCACAAGTTTTCCTAGCTGGTAAGATCAACTGAGTTACGTTTCCGCAGGAGTACCTACTGTATTTGGCATAACAACATCTGCCAAGTCAACTATTATTTACAATATAATATTAATACGTATGTATTAAAGTTATACAACATCGTAAATTTTCTCTTTGTTGGAAACGAAACAGATTAAGTATTTATAAATATTTCAACAAGTATTTACGTTTAATTATAATCACATTCAAAAAGCATAAAGTAATATTAAATTGTTTTGTCCCGGACGTTAGTAATGGCAATCATAATTATTTAACTCAGACGGTGCGTGAAAGGTCGATAGTAAAAGTGCAAGGGAACTAACTTACATTTGATGGTCGACTATTACATTTTTTTATATACTTATGATTGGTTAAGACCGACAGGTAACGAATCCAACAACGTAAATCTGCTATAACTATAAATTCTCTGAGTTCCCTTTAAAAAGTAAAAAACACGTTAAAAGACCTCACTCGATGATATTTTTGCAGACATTCGGTTACTCTTCCCCACTTTCACTCCATAACCATTAAACGACTCAACCGATTTTCATGAAACATGTCTAAGAACACTCGCGCGTAACTTACCTTTCATACAAAAAAAACTAAATTGAAATCGCTTCATCCGTTCGCCAGCTACGGTGCCACAAACAGACAGACATGTCAAACTTATAACACCCCTCTTTTAACAGTCCACTGGACATTGGCTCTCTTCAGAAATGAGGTTTTGGAATACTATACCACGCTGGCCTGACGGATTGGTATAGGGTTTATTACTAACACAGTTCTCCCGCACTAGGAATAAGTCCTGTGTCGCGGGGGACTTCACAAATATGCATGAAACGGACACAAATAACACCCAGACTCAGAACAACAATTTGTGGATCACACAAAGTGTTGTCCTACGTGGGATTTGAACCCACGACACTTAGCGAAAACGGCGTGGTGACCGTTAAACCACTAGGCCAAACGTGCATTCGTTGCTTGCCTATTTTGTCTAGTAGCCATAGGATTGACGGTGTGGTGATGGATTAAGAATACAGAGTGTCACCACCCCTATTTATCCCATAGGTGTCGTAAGAGGCGACTAAAGGCACGAATTCGAAATTGTAGACAATTTTAGAGTTCCCAACCGTTTGCAACTCTTCAGAAAATCGCCAACTTTTGTTACCATTGTGTCTACACCGAGTCGCCAACAATTTGAAAATCATTCCAACCAAGCGTCTCCACAGAGCCAATAAATATTTGTAACAAGCGTATTCTTTTGATGTTTACCGCCAAAAACAGAAACACGGTAGGTACCCAACATTTGTTGAAAAATTTTCTTGCCAACACAAGGAAATTACAGAAACTTTTGTCACCAACACGTGTTGACAACACAAAAGTTGCCAACTTTTGTTCGGTGGAGACTCGGCTTAAGGGAGCAAACCATGCAGATTTCATCTTCATCGTTTCAGGTCATGTCATCTTTGCAGTGATAACATCACTGCAAAGAGAAGTAAAACTTGAAACAAACAAAAACCCGTATCGCCAGCGCGATATAGTAGGCGAAAGCCTCCTTTCTAAGAAGAGCAGCCCCCCTAGCCAAGTTTCAAGCGTTCTTCTTTCTGCAATCGATAACGCCTAAATTCTCGTGTGTCATTGGCTAATAATTTGTCGCAGATTACTTTATCTAAAACTAGCTGACCCACGCAACCTCGTTTGCGTCTCCTATTGCTCGTAGCGTGATAATTTTCCCCCGTTTTTGAAACATTTTTCATTGGTGCTCCGCTCTTATTGGTCTACGTGATGATAAATAGTCTATAGCCTTCCTCGATAAATGTACTATCCAGCACTGAAAGAATTTTTCAAATCTGACCAGCGGTTCCTGAGATTAGCGCGTTCAAACAAACAAACTCTTCAGCTTTATGTACACACATCAAAAGTGTCTAGGGATCAAGCATTTTTATGCGGATTTCTTGAGATTGAGATGTGGCTTTGGCCCTGGCCTGCTCAGTCGCCAGACTTGAACCCGATTGAGCATGCATGGGATATGCTACAGAGAAGAGCTCTGCCGAATATGGAGGGTATCCAGTCGCAAGAAGACCTTTTTTTGTTGTTCTTCAATGTAAACTAAGAGATGAAACTCATAGTTAACACTGGTTAAAACAAGAAGCGTCGGTGGAGTTTCTAACAATAATTTGAAACTAATGAATTTATTTTGTGGATTTTTTTTTTGGCATAGCAAAGATTGACATATTTCGGTATATGAATACAAGAGTGCCAATAGTAACAAACCATTGTTTATTCTGAACCACAATATTATAGTCGAGTTGCGAATGATAAGTATGTAATTGAACATGACGATCGTTTTTTTCTGCAGTTACACAATTGCTGAAACGAGCGACCATTTAAAGTTTTAAACCTATACTGGACAGCGCAGTTAAGGACGGAGCGATAGTAAAAACATAATACATATAAAACTACAAATACATGTTTGATGGAATAGATGGAACAGACCCTTTTCGTTTAAAATACGTTCACATTTATTGTCATTTGCGTAAATAGCGAATTCTCGGTCAACAGGCATTGTTTCTCAAAAGTACGGAAGTATTTATGTATAATAAAAATAATGATTAATATGAATACTTAGGAACAGTCACACGTATCGTCATATAATTTTTGTCATGAACAAAATCATGCGTTCTTCATTAGCGAATTTGAATGAGTTTCCTTGAGTGTTGAAATCACTGCCAGTCCATATTTAAATATACTAGATTGATAGTACTTGGATGATAATATTTTCTTTTTGGTAAATATAATACGTGGGAGAGCCACGCTACGGCATGAATGGGCCGGCTCGACAGGAGTGATACCACGGCCTCACAGAAAACCGGTGTGAAATAGTACTTGCGCTGTGTTTCACCGAGTGAGTGAGGATATCGGAGGCCCATACAATTCACTATCACAAGTTTTCCTAGCTGGTAAGATCAACTGAGTTACGTTTCCGCAGTCTGAATATTTAAATTTACAGTCGCCGATAAGTGCCGTAAGTCATGTTTAACTGAGCTGAACATAAGACAAACTGAGTGTCAACAACATTGTAAATACATAAGCTACTACTAGCTGACTACTGACTTAGTTTGCGAAGCCGCAAACTGTCTGCCAAAATACGCATATGCAATTTTTTTTTGTTGTTGATTGTTGGTTCCTCTGGATGTGTTGAATGAATGAATCAGGATCAATTTTTATTTATACAAATAAATACTATTTGCAAAGTAAATTCAGACTGTTGTCAATACCCTACCCTCTAGTAAACTGGAGATAAGTTATTGAAAAAGGCCGGAAATTGAACACGAAAAGCGCAATGAACTTAAGGGCCAATGAGTTCTTTTTACGCTTAATTATATGGCTACAAGACGGAAATGTGTTATACAATCAGTCAGTAGCAATTTATACGCCCTGCGACGCCAAAGCTTTATTGAAGCGTGAGCATAGACTATTAATTAAAAGTGTAGCGAATCTAATGGCTCAATTAATTGACACAAGCATTTCGCGCATACATTCTCTTTGGTCAGAGGCGAAAAAACAACACGCAAATTACAAATGGTTTTTGAAATTTTCTTGCCATATTGGATTACGGTTATATGGATTAGTGTTACTAAATCTAGAACAATTATAATGACTGAAATAAGGTGGTGTATGTATTTCACTGCTTTGAATAAAATTACGTTGAACTAGGGCTTATATTCTTATTTTTATATTAGCTACGAAGCTAGTCTAAAATTAAAGTAGCCAAGTTACTCATTAGGCATATCATCTGCTATCTACCACTGTAAGCCCCCTCAAAATCGTTCTATCCGTTCTAGAAGTAAGCCGGAACAAACGGACAAAAATAAAAAAATGTTTTATTTTTTATTATGTAGGTACCTTTTATACTTTTACTGAGATGTAGAGTTTGTGAAGTTAGGGTTGGTAGAGTTAGGGCGTGTAGATTCAGAAGCTTGGCTCTACATGAGATCTGATATCTTTTTCACAGGTTAAGCCATGCAGTCGTCTTGGCAACATTTTACATGAAAATGTTTTTGGTGGGATATATATTTACTGCAAAGCTTTTTATCTGAAAATTACAAACAGACACTTCAATTTTATATATTAATTTAATATTAATAAGTCCTTGTTTTCTATAGGGGTTTCCCAGTCTTGGGTAAACTGGACCACAAGCTTCTTGAATCATGCCTTTAAATTGAGAGCTTCTGAAATTCCCAATGGTTGTCTAATAGAAATGATTCTGTTCGTGGCTGTTAGAAAGTTGTTCTCAAACAGCGAACGACTTAAATAAAGTCATCTTCAAATCAGTTTATAGAGGTAAATTAAAGTCGAAGAACTAAAAGTTGTCCCTTCGAGTTTCGAGCCATGATCCCGTTCCACATACGTTAAGAAGAGCAACTTCCAAAGTATTACTTCCAGCTTCAGTAGTTAGAGAACTACTGAAGCTTAAGCGGCTTAAGTTAAATAGGTTTTACCCGCCGTGTTCTCTTTCAGATTTAGCACATTATATTTTATGGTTACGATTGTGGCCTCACGCTAGTGAGTCTTTTGCCAAAAGTAATTAATTTATTAGGTAAAAATTCAGTATCACAGTGTTTGTTATCGATCTCCTGCGAAACGGTTTGACCAATTTTTGTACATATCGGTAGGTCATAGACTATCCTGGGATAAACCGGTTATAGGTACCGTGGGAGAGCCACGTTTCGGCATGAATGGGCCGGCTCGACCGGAGTGATACCACGGCCTCACACAAAACCGGTGTGAAACAGCGCCTGCGCTGTGTTTCACCGAGTGAGTTTGGATACCGGAGGACCATACCCCTCCCACTATCTCCCACCCCCATCCACCAAGGGCCGGCAACGCATTTGTGACGCCTCTGGTTTTGCGGGTCCATAGGCGGCGGTAATCGCTTAACATAAGGCTATACGTCTGCTCATTTGACCCCGTTTTCCATAAAAAAAATATTTTTTGTACCCTTAGGAGATAGGGCCCCCCCAGATTTTTTTATTTTATTAACACCAACCCCAATTTTTTACCAAAATACTTACTAGGAGTACCTACTGTATTTGGCATAACAACATCTGCCAAGTCAACTATTATTTACAATATAATATTAATACGTATGTATTAAAGTTATACAACATCGTAAATTTTCTCTTTGTTGGAAACGAAACAGATTAAGTATTTATAAATATTTCAACAAGTATTTACGTTTAATTATAATCACATTCAAAAAGCATAAAGTAATATTAAATTGTTTTGTCCCGGACGTTAGTAATGGCAATCATAATTATTTAACTCAGACGGTGCGTGAAAGGTCGATAGTAAAAGTGCAAGGGAACTAACTTACATTTGATGGTCGACTATTACATTTTTTTATATACTTATGATTGGTTAAGACCCACAGGTAACGAATCCAACAACGTAAATCTGCTATAACTATAAATTCTCTGAGTTCCCTTTAAAAAGTAAAAAACACGTTAAAAGACCTCACTCGATGATATTTTTGCAGACATTCGGTTACTCTTCCCCACTTTCACTCCATAACCATTAAACGACTCAACCGATTTTCATGAAACATGTCTAAGAACACTCGCGCGTAACTTACCTTTCATACAAAAAAAACTAAATTGAAATCGCTTCATCCGTTCGCCAGCTACGGTGCCACAAACAGACAGACATGTCAAACTTATAACACCCCTCTTTTTGCATCGGGGGTTAAAAACAGTCATCATCATTCTTTAACAGTCCACTGGACATTGGCTCTCTTCAGAAATGAGGTTTTGGAATACTATACCACGCTGGCCTGACGGATTGGTATAGGGTTTATTACTAACACAGTTCTCCCGCACTAGGAATAAGTCCTGTGTCGCGGGGGACTTCACAAATATGCATGAAACGGACACAAATAACACCCAGACTCAGAACAACAATTTGTGGATCACACAAAGTGTTGTCCTACGTGGGATTTGAACCCACGACACTTAGCGAAAACGGCGTGGTGACCGTTAAACCACTAGGCCAAACGTGCATTCGTTGCTTGCCTATTTTGTCTAGTAGCCATAGGATTGACGGTGTGGTGATGGATTAAGAATACAGAGTGTCACCACCCCTATTTATCCCATAGGTGTCGTAAGAGGCGACTAAAGGCACGAATTCGAAATTGTAGACAATTTTAGAGTTCCCAACCGTTTGCAACTCTTCAGAAAATCGCCAACTTTTGTTACCATTGTGTCTACACCGAGTCGCCAACAATTTGAAAATCATTCCAACCAAGCGTCTCCACAGAGCCAATAAATATTTGTAACAAGCGTATTCTTTTGATGTTTACCGCCAAAAACAGAAACACGGTAGGTACCCAACATTTGTTGAAAAATTTTCTTGCCAACACAAGGAAATTACAGAAACTTTTGTCACCAACACGTGTTGACAACACAAAAGTTGCCAACTTTTGTTCGGTGGAGACTCGGCTTAAGGGAGCAAACCATGCAGATTTCATCTTCATCGTTTCAGGTCATGTCATCTTTGCAGTGATAACATCACTGCAAAGAGAAGTAAAACTTGAAACAAACAAAAACCCGTATCGCCAGCGCGATATAGTAGGCGAAAGCCTCCTTTCTAAGAAGAGCAGCCCCCCTAGCCAAGTTTCAAGCGTTCTTCTTTCTGCAATCGATAACGCCTAAATTCTCGTGTGTCATTGGCTAATAATTTGTCGCAGATTACTTTATCTAAAACTAGCTGACCCACGCAACCTCGTTTGCGTCTCCTATTGCTCGTAGCGTGATAATTTTCCCCCGTTTTTGAAACATTTTTCATTGGTGCTCCGCTCTTATTGGTCTACGTGATGATAAATAGTCTATAGCCTTCCTCGATAAATGTACTATCCAGCACTGAAAGAATTTTTCAAATCTGACCAGCGGTTCCTGAGATTAGCGCGTTCAATCAAACAAACTCTTCAGCTTTATGTACACACATCAAAAGTGTCTAGGGATCAAGCATTTTTATGCGGATTTCTTGAGATTGAGATGTGGCTTTGGCCCTGGCCTGCTCAGTCGCCAGACTTGAACCCGATTGAGCATGCATGGGATATGCTACAGAGAAGAGCTCTGCCGAATATGGAGGGTATCCAGTCGCAAGAAGACCTTTTTTTGTTGTTGCAACGAACATGGGCGGCCATTCCACAGCGTGTTTGGATGAGCTCATTTTGAGTATGCCAAACCGATATTCTTGTGTTGTTAGTGTTCGCGGTAGAAACACGGATTATTAATTGTTTAAGTTACCTAATAAAATTTTAAAGAAAACTGTTATTTTAGTCTTTTTTTCGAACTTTAATGTTAGTGGTTCAAATGTCGAAAATCCCTTTATTAGGAAAATGGCAAATTTCTTTATTAATGCAAAGGTGACTTGGTTTATCGTTACTGTGACAAACGAAAACACTTTATTTGATGAATCCTTAAAGAAAATTTTAATTAATATCAATCAGGAGAAAAGTTATTGCAAAAATATATGTTGAGCCTTAGACACATATGTTGATCCCTAGACACTTTTGATGTGTGTATTAGTAGGTATATTACACACGAGAATTTTTGCGTTAACGATTGCAGAAAGAAGAACGCTTGCATCTTGGCTAGGGGGCAGTTGTCCAGTAGAAACTGTTACGGGTTTGTGATGACGAGTAACAGGATTAGCGACGTTCTATATGCAAGGAGTAAAGTTAATTATTCTTTAAAACTTAACATTGTTATCATGTGTTTGACTGATGGACGGCACGGATGATAAAATAGTTTAAATGGTTACCTGAGTTACCTCGCCTATTCCTACACAGAACAACGAGCGATCCACAAATTGTTGTTCCGAGTCTAGTTGCTCTTTACGTCTATATCGTGTGTATATTTGTCAAGTTCCTCGCCACACAGGATGTGTCAGTATTACGGGAGTTGTATTTTAAAAAGAGATAAAGAGAAGAGAGGATGGCTATAGGCTATATATCATCACGCTAAGATCAATAGGAGCGGAGCACCAATGAAGAATGTTACAAAAAACGGGGGGAAATTATTACGTTACGGGCAATAGGAAACGTAAACGAGGTTGCGTGGGTCAGCTAGTACATAAATAAATAGACACAATACAATATTTGCACCCTCTTGTAAATGGTCTTTAAGATTTGTTATTATAAGTTCTCTTCGAAATAAGTACAGTTTTTTTTTTTGTGATATTAAGTAAGTTACATACCTCACGAAAATTCCATTCAAACACTACAATCCTTTTCTAAATTCACTACATAATAATATTATCACACACAATATCGCAGAACCAAATTTGTAAACCTTGAAATCGTCCTTGCGTTACGGCATGAGAACCGAACTAGCTCGTATGGAGTTGTTCGCGAAACTAACTGAAAATACCAAAAATCATGGCTCCGCACGCGACGACCCATTTTTGTGAAGTTACAGAGGGGTGCGGAATAACTATAAACAGTACTAGAGATGTACTACTACTTTTGTAGCTTCGAATATTTATAATTTTGTAACTGTAATATTTTCGTTTGCATAAGTTCTTTCTTTCTAGACAGATAACTAGAAGATAATAACTTACAATCTTTATTTACTTATCTAGAAACAAAACAAATTTAGCTCCAACAGGGAAGGTGTGTTTACAATACTTACATTATTTTGTCTTGTCTGTATCATTAAATGTAACATCTTAAAGTAGGGACACCATGAGCCTCCATTATGATTTTTTCCATCTCCAAATATGGGGGCACGGTCGTGCCCCCGCCAAGACGAGCCAAGCGTAGCGCAAGGGCACTACCTACCTTTTCTCGAAGTGTTTCGTCGTTTTTTGTAACCCTCATAATTTTGGTTACCGATATACCAGATCGTTCAAATTTTGAGGATATGATGTTACTAATAGACTAATGAAGCGCACAAAGTTTCAATTGCATAGCTTTGATACCTTAGATTTTATTGATACTTAAAAAACACCGATTTCGTCACTGACACACTGATGATCATCAAAACTGTTAGGGTACTTCCTGAAGTGCTAGAAAGCTGAAATTTGGTATGTAAACTAAGTTTAGTATACAAACAACAAAAAAATTCATAAACCTATTACTTTTGCCCCCAAACCCCCAAATTTGGGGGGTAAAAGTTTGTATGAAACTTTCACAAATGTTTATGTAGAGGTTTTATTTTTGGTACACGGACTTTTTCGAAAGAAGAAAGAAGATGTACAAAAAATACAGCCCAAAAAAAGAAAAAAAAACTGCCTTAAGAAACTTACAAAAAGAAATGAAATCCCACCAAAAACATTTTCATGTAAAATGTTGCCAAGACGACTGCATATGGCTCACCCTGTGAAAAAGATATTAGATCTCATGTAGAGCCAAGGTTCTGTATCTACACGCCCTAACTCTACCAACCCTAACTTCACAAACTCTACATCTCAGTAAAAAATTTTTACATGAAAATGTTTATGGTGGGATCAACATTTAAAGTAGGTGTTTAGATATTTAGGTTGATTTGACAATAGCTGTGTGTGACGTTACGCCTCAGTATTTCAAAAAAAATGTACTGTAATTAATTTTGACTTTTAATGAAAGACACGATTAAACTTGACATTCATCTATCTTATTAGGACTACGAATTTCAATAGATTAATAGACGTAAATGAGGGAAAACCCATCTAATTTCCGGGCTCGAGGACAGACGGCATACAACATAACCGGCTAGCCTGTGAAGACAGCTAAAGCAACCAATTAGGATTAATAATAATCCTTGATCAATAGAGATCACGGAGGAGTAGCATTTGCTAACCAGGTTTGGTAGCATCAAGATCTAAATATGCCAAAATGCCTATTGAATATTTAACATTTTAGTCCATATATACCAACAAAAACACCGGCGCTCTTGAGAACGTAAAACCCTTTTATCAAACAAAGTTATAGAAAAAATATTCTTCAATTACTCATAATGAGTTTAACTCTCCATTGTTGACTTAACGAGTACCCATTATGTACTTAATTCTGTCCCTAGAACTTACGGGCAGTTGGACTGAAGCCTGAAGGTCATATTTGTTGTACAATATTATTACTTGTCATCTACTAACTCACTTTGCTTACAGCTTATGTTCGAAGATAAAACGATTTTCGTGTTGAGTCTTTTGAACGAAGGATTCAGTTTTAATACATACTTACAAGGTTATTGAATATAGGATACTTTAGCGTGCAAATATCACATTTATGTGACATTTAGATCCTTATTCTAATCTATCCTTATTGTAGATGATTTTGTAATCCATAGTTAAAAGATCAAAATATTTAGGATATTATATGAAAATAAATTAAATTAATTCAAAAAAATGCCTCGAGACGCGTCAAACAAGTCCAAACTCGATGATGTTGCGACGTTTCTTTACAGAGTTCCTATGGTCACCTTCCAGCTCCAGCATCAGATCAGCTCCATGTTATTATAATATTGTATTGTCACGCTGTATACATATCCTTTCGAAATTTCAGCAAAATCGGTTGAAGATATCTGCTTCAAAATTGAGTTGCTAGATTCCACCCGAACATACAACCATACATACATACATTGCAACATTAATAGAAAGCTTGTAATTTAGGCTATGACCGCGTGGTCCGATCACTTTGTCCGACTGATCGGACGACGCGGACTTTTTTTTCCTGTTGGTTCGATGTAAAAATATGACCATACTTATCGGACGACCCGGACTGTTATTTTCTTTGAGTCCGTGTGGTCCGACCGATAGGACGACATGAACTTTTTTTTCTTGTTAGTTCGAGTGATCGGACAACAAGGACTTTTAAATAAAATATTATTGGAGGTCGCATATTTATATGTTATGTACTGGCCTGTAATCCAGCTATTAGCTTAGACGGTTGTTTATGTTCTAATATACTTTTGTAACTTGTATCTTGTGAACCACGAATAAATATACTCTTGCACACTGCTGCTCTTATTCTTATTCCAATAAATATTGCTTATTAAAAACTACAAAAACAGATTTTTTGTCGTTTGAAATAGTCTACAATTTAGGTATTTATATTTTTAGTATATGTTTTATTGCGGTTGGTTTTTCTTTTTAAAAGTCAATTTTATTAATTTAGTCGTTTCATTCTTTTTCAAGGGGTAGAAAGAAACTCGGATAGATCTACGTATACGAATAATACACATGCATACGCACATATACACCTTCTTCGTATAAAAGATTGATGTTTAAATAAAACGAATAAAGCATAATAGAAAGTTTTAAATTAAAGAAGAAAAGCTTCTTAAACGTTCCTTTGTGTACTTCGCCTTCAATTTGTCTTTTGATGTTGCCTTTGTTTATAGTTTTCACGTGGCTTTGACACCTTCTACAGTATATTCGGGATAACCTGATTTCCACTTTTCGACTGTTTCAGCCTTGATATAATAACTTAATACTGCTCTTTATTTAATTAAGTTTGTTGCGATTTAAAAACAATCTATAACTTACTTATATAAAAGTCTACTATCAATTATATTGATTTAGTTGAGATTCGCGATTCGATCGAAAAATGGTACAGATTTTATTAGAATTTAATGATTTAATAGGTTAATCTATAAGAATAACTGCTATCGCCATATTTTCACATCAAGATATTTAAAGTACATAAAAACAACATCGTTTTTATCAACTGTGAAGTAACAAAATATATAAAGAAATAACTAAATCGAGCAATTAATATTTTATATTGCCAAGAAAAGTGCATTTAAAGCGTACGTTACATAAACAAGGTCAAATTGATATTGGTAAATCGTCAATATTTACCTGGGTCATTAGAAAAATATTTAAAAATACACTCTCTTTTGGATAGTCGTGTAAAAAGTATGATCTTACTTACAAGAATTTTACTAGAAAATCATAATTATAAGAGGCTGAGGTACTCGAAATATGAAAAATAATATTAACGTACCAAAGTATAAAAATAACTTCAAAAAGGTCCACTTTACATTTTAAAATTTTCTACTCAAGTGGCATAGATAACATGACATAGTTTTTTTACAGTAGAAGGCGGATCACCTATATACTATTAATAAGACAGCAAAACGGTTAAACATTTCTTATTCATAATTATTCTTCTTCCTACACATTTCAACATTTGAAATTCGTAAAAAAATCTTAATAATTTCAAAATCCCGAAGGCATATCCATATTAATATATACGTGCCAGCTCGTACTGTAACAGTAATATATGCAATGTAACAGTAATATATCCATTTATAAAAAGAACTCTGCCCTATAAAACTTGGATATTTCGTATAATGGTATTAATAGAAACAATACGATAAATCTGCGAAGTCTAATTGGTCCACGGAACACAACAAAAATACTTCATCCGATCAATCAAACCAACAGGAAAATAAATTCCGCGTCGACCGATTAATCGAACCATCAGGAAAACGAATCCGCGTCGACCGATCAGTCGAACCAACAGGAAAGAAAAAAGTCCGACTGTTCCGATCAGTCGAACAAAAAGGAAAAACATGTCCACGTCGTCCGATCAGTCGGACAAACAGGAAAAAAAAGTCCGTGTCGTCCGATCAGTCGGACAAAGTGATCGGACCACGCGGTCATAGCCGTAATTTAACTGATTTTGAGGGCACTTTCACTGACTGATGATATTAGGAGTAACTTGGGCTACTTTCTTAAGGCTAGCTTCGCCCCGCGAGTTAGTTAGTAACTCTTATATTACTCCCCAAGTTCTTTTACAATTAGTAAAATAATGTTTAAGTATTTACAGGTCAAAACTTGGACCATAATCCGATGCGGGACTAGATGTCCAATAGTAATTTTATTGCCTTAGTCTCAAAGTCAGAATAATATCGTGCCAATTGGGATAACAAATTGACTGTTATTGTTGAATGCTGTGAAACACAGGAGTATGTGATATATACTAGATTTTCATCAGGCTTCATTCGCAGTAATAATATACAGTTTTCTGAATGAAAAGAACCCTATATCTATTTCAGTACCTCTGCAGTCCATAGCATGCTTAAAGTGGGAACAAATAATATAGTATTCGCCTTTGTAATCATCATCTCGGCAAAAAGACATCCATCACTGCTGGACAAAGGCCTCGCCCAAGGTTCTCCACACCAACTGATCCTGTCCTGTCCCTATTCAACGGATACACACAACCTTCACCAGGTCGTCGAATCCATACTAACATAACAAATTCGAAAGGAACTTTGTCTGTCTGTTTGATACTCTTTCACGGCGGCTGAAGCGCTGCACTGATTTCAGTGGAATTTAGCATGGCGTCTCTTTACCGTGAGAATCGACACACACGCGGGCGTAGCCGCGGCTATTTTATAATAATAATCAGAAAATTGATACTGTGGTATTTAAATACCACAGTATCAATTCATTTTCTCATTTATCATTCATTCAGAACATAAGCTTACAGTTAACTGTAAGCTTATGTTCTGAACACATTTTCTATCCATAGCATGCGGTAAGTATTTTATGAACAGCTAAAGTATGACTCATGAACTCATGATAGATAGGTTCTTCGTTTTGAATTATAGGGTTCCCATGACAAAGAAACTTTAAAAGAGACAAGATGTAAAACATGGGAAAATTTAAGTTAAAATCTAACGATTTATGTTGTTTCATTCTTAGTTTTTACCTGACTACGGCGAGCCATAAAGAAGAGTAAGTTTTGGTTGTGTATGTATGTATGTTCCACGGTAGCTCCTAAACTCATGGGGTGCCATCTTCAAAATGAAGTTTTAAGGTCAGCAGACGGTATCGCTCGCGATCATAAGAGGCCTCTTTCATTTGGTGATATTTTTCTCGTCCAGTCCAGGCCCTGATGTCATCTATCCACTTCCTTCTTCGTAGTCGACCCGGTGTCTGCCAGGCATTTTTCCTTTTAAAATAAGCCTCAGGAATTAATGTTGAGTGCCCCTTTGTATGTGTCCAAAGAAGGCCACTTTTCTCTTCACTATGTTAGTCATCAGTTAAAATACTAAATCGATTTTTAACCGACTTCAAAAAAGGAGGAGGTTATCAATTAGACTGTGTTTTTTTTATGTTTGTTACCTCATAACTTTCGATTATGTGAACCGATTTACATGATTCTTTTTTTATTTGAAAGCTGGTGCTTTCCGTTTGGTCCCATTTCAATTTGGTCCAGTTCTTAAAGTCGGTTTTTTTTTGTTAAAATTTTGTATTACAATTAATTTATAATATAGTATTCGCCAAAGGTCAATAGATTCGTAATAATGGCCCGGGTGACAAAGGCTATATAAATTTTAATAAAATTTAGGGATGGCGATGATGACGTCATGTCGGTTTCTCTGTCTCGTCTCTGTGCCTCGGAATGCCATACCTGGCGAAGTATATTGTTATACCATGATTAATATAATGTCAATAACCTCATTGGATCCCTGTCTTATAATTGAATTCGTGTGTATTGATTATATCAATATTTGATGATCTTCATAATGATCTTTTCCGTTACTATTTACGTAATATAAAGCCTGTTTCTTGCTTTTCGATTATCGACTGTTGTCTTTGTCTTGTATTTATCACTCAGAGCTCTATATTTGTTAAGGTAAACTTGTTTTATTCTTATTGAAGTCGGGCCTATCAAATCAAACTTTACAACAAAATTATGCTTTCCTGTACGGGAGCCCGGTTAAACCGCATGAACCTATGGTGACCCTAGCAGTAGACTCATAAATGAATAACATAAAAAGCAAAGTATTTTTAGATAAAACTTAGTACATATTTCATAGGAGTTACAGTTCAGGGCCAGACGCTCAACGATTTGTTTTCATGTCTGACTCCATAGACTAATATTTATTGGTATAATAACGACTTTGCAATTTGTGCAGAACTTATACTTTCAGTAACTGCAGGTAAATGCACGTTTAATGTCTAACTTAACCCTTTCAATTATTTTAAATGCTTACGTTTAGTGGATCAATACCTAACCTTGAAACGAACTCTTCAGTGTCTTCGACAGTTTCAAAGTCAAGGAAATAAAAATGCTTTTAAAAATATGTTTTTTCGCCTATTTCCATCCGGATTTCCCTCGAATTGTCCTGGTTTAGAGAGCTTCCAGGCGGGGCGTCATTCGTATTTTTTTTTTTATTTCGGACATCTAACACACTACGCCATCTAGTCCCAAGCTAAGCAGAGCTTGTGTTATGGGTACTAGACAACTGATACAAATACATATATACTTTTTTTTTGTAAATACATACATATTATACATAGAAAACACCCAAACTCCGAAACAAATATTTACAGATCATACAAACATTTGGTCCGACCCGGGAATCGAACCCAAGACCACATGATCAGCAGTCGCACACGCCAACCGAGAGACCAACAAGGCAGTCGTAATCATCGTCATCATCAGTCAATTATAGACCACTGCCGGACATAGGCCTCTAACATGTGAGAGTGGGAGCGTGGGAGAGCCACGCTTCGGCATGAATGGGTGGGCCGGGTCGACCGGAGTGATATCACGGCCTCACAGAAAACCGGTGTGAAATAGTGCTTGCGCTGTGTTTCACCGAGTGAGTGAGGATACCGGAGGCACATCCCCTACCTCCCCCCCACCATTCCCAAAAGGCCGGCAACGTACTTGTGACGCTTCTGGTGTTCCAGGTGTCCATGGGCGGCGGTAATCGCTTACCATCAGGGGATATGTCTGCTCGTTTGCCCGCCTATTCCATAAAAAAAACATTGCACGTCACTCTGATCGATCTTGGGCTTCTCGTATCGAGCTCCTGCCAGCCATCTTGCGCAAGTTCACCTAGCCTGTGGGCGTCCTATACTATGTTTGCTGAGACACAGTCTCTACTCAGAACTAATATACTAATTAGTGGTGGCTTGTATTTACAAGCTAAAATTCAAAATTTAAAAAACCCCCTACTCAAGCACTTAATCGAGTAATCATACGCCAATGATATTTTTGCAGACATTCTGTTATTCTTCCCCACTTTCACCCCCATAACTTTTAAACGACTCAACCGATTTTCGTGAAACATGTCTAAGAACACTCGCATGTAACTCACCTTCCATGCAAAATGCAAATTCCATTAAAATGTTAACGTGCCAAGAAAGTCAGCCTTACAAAGTTTTTCATGTAGTAATGTAATGTTGTCGAATATCGGAAACTACATCTGTATTAGTACATTTATGTTGAGCACGCAATGTTTTATAAGAGCCATAAAGAACAAACAGGCATAATATAAAAGGCAAGATATAACAAATAAAATTATTAAAAAAACCGACTGGGTCAATATCCCTTTATGGCTCTCAACTATAACGTTCATTTAGAACAGACTAGCTTTATCTCGAAACTAGCACGGTTACCGTGGTAAAGAGTAACCATGTCCTCAAGAATCAAAGTATCTTATTGCCAAATTTCATTGAAATCGGAGCAGCGGTTTAGCCAGCAGGCGGCAGACAGACAGAGAGATTGACATTGAAATTGGTTCAGATTTTCTGAGAAATATCTAAGACAATTTCCGTCCACACTATCGATAAAACTGCACAAACGAACTGCACAGTTAAATCGCTACGATAAATCGTTGTAGTGGGTACCGCCTATTACTTTCGTATTGAATATTAGTATGGATTCTGAGCACGAAGTTCAGAATTAATATTATTGCCAATTGAATGACTTTTGGCTAGGCCGGATTCCGGTGTATCACATTTCTGTCTCTGAAGGTCTTCAAAGCTATTGTTAAAGCTCGCCACCGTGACTACGTGAATATAATTAAACGAGTTCCATGTACATGAAACACCTACACATAAACTCACGCCTTTAATCCCTGAAGAGGTAACCAGAGGCGTATGAAAATGCTGACATTTCGCCGTCTATAATTTTAGTGCTACTAATGTAACAGGGGTAAGAGGAAATCGAAACCACGTCTTAGGCTTTAGGAGTAAAGATTACCCAGTGGGCCAACAGTCCAATCCATAGACTACTTGTTATGTATACCAATACTGATATACTGGGCAAGTCACCAAATCGAACCCAAGACCTGCGGCTTAGGAGTCAAGATCATTATCCACTGGACCAATAGTTAGACCATTAACTACGTGTTATGTAAACATCATCAATATTAAAATTTAACAGTCTACTGATGGACATAGGCCTCTCCTTAGATAAGAGGTTTTGGCATACTATGTATACCTATATAGGTAGTTATAGTTTATGCTTGTTGTTTAAAGAAAATCTATACTTATACTAACTAGCTGACCCGGCGAACTTCGTACCGCCATATTTTAGTGTCAGTGACGAAATCGGTGTATTTTAGTTATCAATAAAATCTAAAGTATCGTAGCTATGCAATTGAAACTTTGTATGTTTAATTAGTCTATTATTGACACCATATCCTGAGAATTTGAACTATCTGGTATATCGGAAACCAAAGCTATGAGGGTGAAAAAAAACGACGAAGCACTTCGAGAAAAGGTAGGTAGTGCCCTTGCGCTTCACTTGACTCGTCTTGGGGGGGCACGACCGTGCCCCCACATTATATAGTAAAAATATTAGTATATAGCTTTATATACTACCTTCAAAGTGGGCCTGAAATATTTCTGTACAATATGCGTTGCGCATGCAACGTCATTTGAAAGCAGTTGTTATATTTTTGGATGTTGGTCAACAAATGTTTAGGGTCATTTCCCACCCCAGACAGTAAAGAGCGTAATGGATCTGGTGATGGAACCAACTGTGGCAATTTTACTTTACCACCAGCACAACATAATCAGTAGATTCACCGTTGTATTTTAACGCTTTACGATATTGACTAATAATTGTCATTTCCCCAATTGTCACGGATTTGTCGGCGCAATAATCTACTACAATCCGTGATTTCCACTACTGGAATGCTACTCGTTCCAGGTTCACAGGAGCACTGTTTCTACGGTAGGTACCGCTCGATTTCATTGCGTCGTGGTCGCTGTTGTTGTGTTTGCTGTGCCCGAACGCAATTCTGTCATAGCAATACTAATGTTATCATCATCCGTCTCTCACTGGTCATTAGTGCGGAGTGACCTATGTCAGCTCGTCTTTGCCTTGGCATTTTCAAACAATAATAGTAAATAATATTCTCACACACAAACTTATTGATAGAAGATTTTAATAACGGTAATAGAATGACAGATACTTTATATGCCGTAGTTGCCCGTAGTGCAAAAAATAGCCTGTGTTTAAAATCTTTCGTCTAACGTTCGACAGATTGACATCAATAATTTTTTTCGCATTCCAACAAAACAGCGTTTCTGGGGGCACGGTCGTACCCCCGCCAAGACGAGCCAAGCGAAGCGCAAGGGCACTACCTACCTTTTCTCGAAGCGTTTCGTCGTTTTTTTGAACCCTCATAACTTTGGTTCCCGATATACCAGATAGTTCAAATTCTCAGGATATGATGTGACCAATAGACTAATGAAACATACAAAGTTTCAATTGCATAGCTCTGATAGTTTAGATTTTATTGATACCAAAAAAACACCGATTTCGTCACTGACACACTGATGATCATCAAAACTGTTAGGGTACTTCCTGAAGTGCTAGAAAGCTGAAATTTGGTATGTAAACTAAGTTTAGTCTACAAACAACAAAAAAATTCATAAACCTATTACTTTTGCCCCCCAACCCCCAAATTTGGGGGGTGGAAGTTTGTATGAGACTTTCACAAATGTTTATGCTAGAGGTTTTATTTTAGGTGTACGTGTACTTTTTCAAAAGAAGAAGGAAGATGTACAAGAAATGCAGCCCAAAAAAAGAAAAAGAACTGCCTCAAGCAACTTACAAAAAGAAATGAAATCCCACCAAAAACATTTTCATGTAAAATGTTGCCAAGACGACTGCATATGGCTTACCCTGTGAAAAAGATATCAGATCTCATGTAGTGCCAAGGTTCTGAATCTACACGCCCTAACTCTACCAACCCTAACTTCATAAACTCTATATCTCAGTAAAAATGTATGGCTTGGCTGTTTCGTCACTTCAGAAACTAAATATTCGTATAGCACATTACTTCAGAAACTAGATATTTGCAAATACAAAAGGCGTTCGTTTACCCTTTGTGATGGTATGGTAGCGAAACGGCGAAGCCATACATTTTTACTGAGATGTAGAGTTTATGAAGTTAGGGTTTGTAGAGTTAGGGCGTGTAGATTCAGAACCTTGGCACTACATGAGATCTCTTTTTCACAGGGTAAGCCATATGCAGTCGTCTTGGCAACATTTTACATGAAAATGTTTTTGGTGGGATTGATTTTATTTACAGTGTTATCTTATATTGTTTGTGATGTGACCTCTATGGATATGACGCAATAAAGACTTTTTTATTTGCATTCTAAACAGTGACAACCATCAAAATATGTCAATACAATGACAAAAATTTCATTTCTGAATCAATAACAACCATCAAAATAATAATATTAAATTACGCGATAATAATATATAAATAATATGTGGTGTCTATTTAAAACCCTTAATTTGATTCGTGTAATAATAAATGGTATCTATTTAAAGCCCTTAATAATAATGAGTGCCTTATGAGTGCTTCAATTTGACAGTCTTAAGTTTGACAGGAAAGTTGGTAGAACAGTTTATATGGGCAAAAGGAAATTGTTGTTTTTATTATCTTCCTCGCAATTTTTCCATATTTTCTCACCGTTTAAACCTTGCCTTAACTACGACAAACATTTCAAAACCTAAATCAGCTAAATCGGCCGGGCGGTTCTCGAGTTTTAGCCAAACAAACGAACAGCAATTCATTTTTATATATAAGAGAAGATAAGAAGATATTATAAAGCTGAAGAGTTTGTTTGAACGCGCTAATCTCAGGCCGATTTGAAAAATTATTTCAGTGTTAGATAGCCCATTTATCGAGGAAGGCTGTAGGCTATATTATCACGCTAGACTAATAGGAGCGGAGCACCAATGAAGAATGTCTCAAAAACGGGGGGAAATTATCACGCTACGGGTGATAGGAGACGAAAACGAGGTTGCGTGGGTCAGATAAAAGGTGCATATTAACACAATAATAAATAGAAATGAATTGCCAAATGTGTTGCTAAGCGCATAATTCGAGAATCAACTCTAATATTATTTTTTTATTTCTTTCATGCGCAAGGAAGGTTCTTATGAAGAGAAAAAACGTAGAAATTGCGAGAAAAATAGTAAAAAGAACACTTTTCTCCTACAAACCATAGATGCAATAGAGATAAGCAAATTTGCCCAACAACACTATAGTCATCTTGCACCAAGACTTTATAACCAATTAAATTTAATCTATAGAACAAAAAACTTGAGCAACTTTAAAATGAAACAAATAATTCAATTATGGCTTAATAAACTGGAATTTGAAAATGTTGAAAACCTATTACAAATAGTAAAATAATGAAAGCTTGAATAATGTCACACACACCAACACTACACACAACTTTTAACCCAAAGCCTCAACTCAAATACACAATAAATCATACTCCCTCACACACTTATACTCACACATACACACAGGCATATACAATTATCTAAATATACAAACTTACACTAGTTAACTACTGTCTTATTAATGTCTACTATCTGGGGGCACGGTCGTGCCCCCGCCAAGACGAGCCAAGCGAAGCGGAAGGGCACTACCTACCTTTTCTCGAAGTGTTTCGCCGTTTTTTTGAACCCTCATAACTTTGGTTCCCGATATACCAGATCTTTCAAATTCTCAGGATATGATGTTATCAATAGACTAATGAAACATACAAAGTTTCAATTGCATAGCTATGATACTTTAGATTTTATTGATACCTAAAAAACCCCGATTTCGTCACTGACACACTGATGATCATCAAAACAGTTAGGGTACTTCCTGAAGTGCTAGAAAGCTGAAATTTGGTATGCAAACTAAGTTTAGTATACAAACAATAGAAAAATTCATAAACCTATTACTTTTGCCCCCCAACCCCCAAATTTGGGGGGTGGAAGTTTGTATGAGACTTTCACAAATGTTTATGCTAGAGGTTTTATATATGGTACACGGACTTTTTCGAAAGACGAAAGAAGATGTACAAGAAATACAGCCCAAAAAAAAGAAAAAAAAACTGCCTCAAGCAACTCACAAAAAGAAATGAAATCCCACCAAAAACATTTTCATGTAAAATGTTGCCAAGACGACTGCATATGGCTTACCCTGTGAAAAAGATATCAGATCTCATGTAGAGCCCAGGTTCCGAATCTACACGCTCTAACTCTACCAACCCTAACTTCATAAACTCTACATCTCAGTAAAAATGTATGGCTTGGCTGTTTCGTTACATCAGAAACTAAATATTCGTATAACACATTACTTCAGAAACTAGATATTTGCAAACACAAAAGGCGTTCGTTTCCCCTTCGTGATGGTATGGTAGCGAAACGGCGAAGCCATACATTTTTACTGAGATGTAGAGTTTATGAAGTAAGGGTTGGTAGAGTTAGGGCGTGTAGGTTCGGAACCTTGGCTCTACATGAGATCTGATATCTTTTTCACAGGGTGAGCCATATGCAGTCATCTTGGCAACATTTTACATGAAAATGTTTTTGGTGGGATTGTATTTTCTTTAACTATTAGTTTGTTCTTTTTGCCTGTGAATAGGAACTGACTCCCAACACACAGCTAGCGCTACTTTGGGAGTCAGGGTTGTACAGTGTATTGTAATGCATTTTTGGTACAATAAAGATTTATTATTATTATTATAGAGTAAATTACAAGCTAAAATAAAAAAATGTTAAAAAACCCCTACGCAAGCACTTAATCGAGTAATCATACGACAAAAAAAAACGTTACGTACATCATTTTGGAAAAGAGCTGATATTCTTATACTGCTGGACCGATATTAACTAAACATGGCTAAGAACCACCACATTACTTACATACGTATGCGAAACCTGGGCTTTAACCCTGAAAGAAGAAAGCCAGCTTGCAGTTTTTGAGCAAAAAATCTTAGCACCAGTCAGGGAAAGCGATGGAGCGTACCGCATCCGTATGAATCATGAGTTAAATCGCGGGATGGGCAACGAGACCTTCGTTCGGTTCTGCATGGCGCAGAGACTTCGGTGGGCAGGTCACATTGAGAGAATGCCTGACTCAAGAGCGACAAAGGACATCACAAACTAGGTCCATCAACAAAAAAGACCGCGCGGTTGGCCCAAGAAGCGGTGGCGGGACTGTTTTGAGGAAGACCTGGCTACTCTAAGAAAGAAGACCAACTGGAGACTTACTGCCCTGAATAGAGATCGCTGGAGGCAAATTGTGGAAGAGGCCAAGACCCACACTGGGTTGTAGCGCCATAGGAAGTAAGAAGAAGTAAGGCTAAGAACCACCGCAAGGAAACTGGCTTTGAGATAAAAAAAACGCATCGAAATCAGTCCATCCGTTTGAGAGCTACGACGCCACAGACATACACACGCAAACAGACAGACATCGACGTCAAACTTATAACACCCCTCTTTTTGCGTCGGGGGTTAAAAAGAGCTGACGATAATGTCAATAGAAAGAAGTATGTCGGAGCACCTAATTTGCCCACACAATGTCCAAAATATTTGTTTATTTTATACAAAATATCAAGTTCACAAAAAATCCTTAAAGTCACCATGACGATAACAATTTACATGAATGGCTTTGAGGAAATTGCGACCATTACACCTAATGCTTCACAATAGCCACAAAATGACATGAAATTGAGACGCTTTGTATTATTATACATGTATAATACTAGCTAAGTTATGGTGAAAAGTGAAGTTGGTTTTTAAAATACAATATAATCAAAAATCTCCCTACTTAAATAACCAAGTGGCTATTTAGTAAGTACTTATTCAAACTAGCTGACTTACGCAATTTCTTTTAAGTCTCTTCGCAATCATGCTGGCTCCTATTGTTCTAAGCGTGATGTTAACTATCTTGTCTTAGGCACACCAGCAAAACAAACGTTAGAATTAAAAGCGGTTAGATAGTTTCGGAGTTCATCGTGAGCAACAGCGTGACACGAGAAATATCTTTAGAAAACTTTCGTAACCGACTTCAACGACAAACTTAGCTCTAGACTGCATTTGTAATTTTGTTTCTAAATCTATACTAAAAATTTTAAGCTGCCGTCTCTTGAATTGAGCACTCTCAGGAGGATTGAGAGTTGGATAGGATATATATAACATAACGCTACATCCCATAGGAGCCAATCAGCGAAAAATGACAGTACAATATTTCATTTGTCTAAAATATTTATATCTTTGGATATGGTACATTATATTTTGTGCTGGAAACAGGATTTTTCTAAGAGTGGCAGAGTGATATAACATAGTCTTTAGCTTCCTCAAGAATTGGCTCAAGACATGCTTAGCAAACTTATTAAACCCTCCCAATATACGAGTAATGTTACTTACTTTTCCATTATTCATTTGCACAACCACTCCACACACTGTAAAACTACGTAACAAACATTTAAATCACTAGGATATCATAAGGACATCGCAATTAATACTATGTATGACAGCATGCATTGTTTTAAAACAAAAACATGCTGCTATCATGTCGCCTGAACAGATTCTGTGCGTGTACTAAATTGATACTCCTACGCGCGGCTGGGCGCCTGGTACATTGATGCGCTAATCTCTTTTATTGTATCGTTGCAGACGTCTTTTTTACCCTTTCCACCTAAGAATAGTCCACAACCCTCTGTTTTGTCTGACCTTGCGTGTCTAGACGTAGATTATTTTATCTACTGTGTTTTTATCCGACTACGGCGAAGGCAAAAGGAAGGGTAATAGCTTTGGCAGACTATGAATATTTGAAATCGCCAAGACGAGCCAAGCGTAGCGCAAGGGCACTACCTACCTTTTCTCGAAGCGTTCCGTCGTTTTTTTGAACCCCAATAACTTTGGTTCCCGATATACCAGATCGTTCAAACATACAAAGTTTCAATTGCATAGCTCTGATAGTTTAGATTTTATTGATACCAAAAAAACACCGATTTCGTCACTGACACACTGATGATCATCAAAACTGTTAGGGTACTTCCTGAAGTGCTAGAGAACTGAAATTTGGTATGTAAACTAAGTTTAGTATACAAACAACAAAAAAATCATAAACCTATTACTTTTGCCCCCCAACCCCCAAATGTGGGGGGTGAAAGTTTGTATGAGACTTTCACAAATGTTTATGCTAGAGGTTTTATTTTTAGTACAGGGACTTTTTCGAAAGAAGAAAGAAGATGTACAAGAAATACAGCCCAAAAAAAGAAAAAAAAAGGAAACTTACAAAAAGAAATGAAATCCCACCAAAAACATTTTCATGTAAAATGTTGCCAAGACGACTGCATATGGCTTACCCTGTGAAAAAGATATCAGATCTCATGTAGAGCCAAGGTTCTGTATCTACACGCCCTAACTCTACCCACTCTAACTTCATAAGCTCTACATCTCAGTAAAAATGTATGGCTTGGCTGTTTCGTTACTTCAGAAACTAAATATTCGTATAACACATAACTTCAGAAACTAGATAGACTAGCAAACACAAAAGGCGTTCGTTTCCCCTTCGTGACGGTAGCGAAACGGCGAAGCCATACATTTTTACTGAGATGTAGATTTTGTGAAGTTAGGGTTGGTAGAGTTAGGGCGTGTAGATACAGAACCTTGGCTCTACATGAGATCTGATATCTTTTTCACAGGGTAAGCCATATGCAGTCGTCTTGGTAACATTTTACATGAAAATGTTTTTGGTGGGATTTGAATATTCCACTAACCAGCGCCTTAACTACTGAACCGATTTTAATTAATGAGGTGTCAATAGATTGATTCGTTATAATAGCCCGGTGACATTAGTCGGGTTATGGTTCTTTTTTAAACTTTTCTTGTTGCTTCATACAATCGATGGTTAATGTTGTTTAAGCGGTCGCCACGCCGCTTTCTACTGCGCCAAGTATTAAGCTAATTAAGCCAAGCTAAGTCTAATACCACATAGGACAACACTTCGTGTGGTTCACAAATTGTTCTGAGTCTGAATGTACTTTGTGTCCGTTTCACGTATGTTTATAAAGTCCCCCGCGACACAGGATATATATTCCTAATGCAGGAATTATTTAAAAAAATGCAGTAACTACAAATTCAAAGTTTTCAAATTCAATTTTATTTATTAAACTAAGATACTATACTCTGTCCATTTCTTTATTTTCATTTTGACAGCTCACGCCTATAAATTACCATATTTTTTTTCGGAATTATGTACTACAGTAATGTCGAACTTTATTGACGGTGACGGTACTTTAGTGAAGTGGTCTGTGCATAACAATCAACCACAGACTATAAAACAGTACTTGAAATACGATAAATCGATCATATGATAAAAATAATTTGACTTCATGAAAGTATTTTTTCTGTAAATTTAATAAAAAAAGGAAATAAAAATAGTATCTATGACTCCAAGATTGATTTTTTGCAAGGAATCAAGTCGAAATCTTGGAATTTAGGATCAAACCAAGAGTAAAGAACAATAACTCTGTTCATTCATCTAATTTACAGATTTATTATTTATATTTTTGTTTATTTCTTACATAATATAAAAAACTAACAAAGGAAAAATTAATATTTCAACAAAAAATATTTAATTAAATCGATTGAAAGTTCTTCATAAATAAAATCGCTATTCGTTTCAAATCGAATCGGTAATGGGTGAGGGCGTCACTAATTTCAAAATTTCTTGAACTGTCAAAAAGAAAATAAAGAAATGGACAGAGTATAAGTGTCATTTATGAACGTTAAATTAAAACTACAGTTAAAAATCATAGATTGACACAAACAGACGCCACAGCATGTACTGGAAACTGGATAGTCAAGGTAAATTACAAGACTGGATTCCAGACAGCTTACACCGTTTGTCGGTCGGACAGAAACACCTATATGGTAGCTGGTAGTAGACCACCAAATACACTGATATAGGTTGTAGCGTGAAAAGAAATCATATAAGAAGAGAATGTACGCATTATTTACTCCGTTAAATATTTTATTTACAAAAACTAAATAGTCTTAACTAATTTGTATTTAGCATGTCTGCACGCGATTTCACGCAGGGACAGCACAACCTACTTAGTATGTAACAGTTCAATTTACTTAATTTTTAACCGACTTCCAAAAAGGAGGAGGTTCTATGTTCCACTGTATGTATTTTTTTTTTTTTTTTTTTTTTTTTTTATGTATGTTACCTGATTACTCCGTCAGATGTGGACCGATTGAAATTTTTTTTTGTAATTGAAAGGGTATGCTTCCGTGGTGGTCCCATTGCCAGCATATCAGGATCTGATGATGGGATCCCAGGGAAATCGAGGGAAACCCTCATTTTTTATAGGCACATACTATGTTTTTCGTATATTTTCTGAAGTTACACCGGTATTTGCGTCTGGTAGTCATCATTTTATGATGATGAGCTGATGATGTAAGGTACCACTCCTTAACGGTTAGGAGTTGGAGGATAAACCTTTAAATATCATATGTATATAAGTTACCTTTAGTCGTATTCTTACAAATTATTTAGGTAAGGTGATGATGGAAGGTGGAAGGTACAACTCCTCAACGGTTAGGAGTTGGAGAATAATTCTTTCAATTTCATACGTATCTAAAGACCTTCAGTCGTATACTTTCAAGCTATTTATGTGAGCTGATGATAGAAGATTAAAACCGAAACCGAAAAAAAAAAAAACCGACTTCCAAAAACATCCAACGAAAACTCTCTGTCAAAAAACACTTAAAAGCGTAAAATAAACTGGTTCTTCATAAATTGCCTATACCTAATTCTTTATTCATTTAAATAGTAGTATTATAATGGGTGCTAGGTACCTAAAATCTGTTTGAAGTCGGTGCTAAGCCAAAAAGAATACAAACGAACAATTACAAAAGTCTAAGCGATAGTCACTTGGCACCGACTTCAAACAGATTATAGGTACCTAACACCCATTATAATACTACTATTTAAATGAATAAAGAATTAGGTATAGGCAATTTATGAAGAACCAGTTTATTTTACGCTTTTAAGTGTTTTTTGACAGAGAGTTTTCGTTGGATGTTTTTGTTGCACTACACAGACGGCAATGTTCATGTCTATTCCCAAATCGTACTAGAACTTGTGTTTTACAAAGTTTTCGAATTACGTCAGTGTAAATTTATAATATGTACATATGTATATTTATGTATTCCTCGACTGCCTCGTTGGTCTAGCGGTTGGCGTGTGCGACTGGTGATCAAGAAGTCTCGGGTTCGATTCCCGGGTCGGACCAAATGTTTGTATGATCTACAAATATTTGTTCGGAGTTTCGTGTGTTTCCTATCTATACTTATAATAAAAAAAGCGGCCAAGTGCGAGTCGGACTCGCCCATGAAGGGTTCCGCAGCAGCAAGTAACATTTTTTTTTATATTTGTTTTGATTGAATCAAAGGTAAATTGCAGTTTACGATTTATGACGTATTAAAAAAAACTACTAACTAGATTTCGTTCAAACCAATTTTAAGTGGAAGTTTGCATGGTAATGTACATTACATATTTTTTTTAGATTTATCATGCTCTTATTTTAAAAGTTACAGGGGGGACACACACACATTTTACCACTTTGGAAGTGTCTCTCGCGCAATCTATTCAGTTTAGAAAAAAATGATATTAGAAACCTCAATATCATTTTTGAAGACCTATCCATAGATACCCCACACGCATGGGTTTGATGAAAAAAAAATTTTTGAGTTTCAGTTCTATGTATGGGGGGACCCCCAAAATTTTATTGTTTTTTTCTTATTTTTGTGTGAAAATCTTAATGCGGTTCACAGAATACATCTACTTACCAAGTTTCAACATTATAGTTTCAAAAGTTTCAAAAGTTCTATAAGGGTTCCTTCCTTTGGCACGGAACCCTAAAAATGTAACAGGTCCAATTCTGTACATTAAAGATATTTAGAAATTTTTTTTTTGGAGGGCTCTCTGTAACCGATACTGAAGCCAAAACAGTACTTTTTTTTCATTTTTGTCTGTCTGTCTGTCTGTATCTTGGCCGCGCATCACGCCGAAACTACTGAACGGATTCAAATGAAACTTGGCATGATTTGAGTTCATACTACGAGGTAGGACCACGTAGGTACGTAAGTACTATTATTTATTCTGTGGTAGGACATAGGGATACTTTTTATCCCGAAATTCAGCACGGCTTCCTGGAGAGAGGGGATGAAAGTCAAAATATGTACTTAGTTGTAATTCAATAACACTTGGTCCGATTTCATTCATTCTTTTTTTGCTAGAAAGAAAAAAATAAACGATAACGGGAAAACTGTTTTTTTTGTCCGCGACTGTACACTGCCTGTGGGAAGCTGAGACAGATTTGTGAATATGGCGGTACGAAGTTCGCCGGGTCAGCTAGTGTATAATATGTATGTATTTACAAAATATATATAAGTATTTATATCAGTTATCTAGAAGGTACCCATAACACAATTTCTGCTTGGCTTGGGACTAGATGGCATTGTGTGTTATATGTCCGAAAATATTTATTTACTAGCTGACCCGGCGAACTTCGTACCGCCATATTTACATATATGTCTCAGCTTCCCACAGGCAGTGTACAGTCGCGGACAAAAAGAGACTTTTCCCGTTATCTTTATTTTTTTTTTCTAGCAAAAAAAGAATGAAAGAAATCGGACTATGTGTTATTGAATTACAACTAAGTACATATTTTGACTTTCATCCCCTCTCTCCAGAAAACCGTGCTGAATTTCGGGATAAAAAATATCCTATGTCCTACCTCGTAGTATGAACTCAAATCAAGCCAAGTTTCATTTGAATCCATTCAGTAGTTTGGGCGTGATGCGCGGCCAAGATACAGACAGACAGACAGACAGACAAAAATTACAGTTTTGGCTTCAGTATCGATTATAGATAGCCCTTAAAAAAAGTTCTAAATATCTTTAATGTACAGAATTGGACCTGTTACATTTTTATTATAAGTATAGATTATTCCGTGTGGAGAAAGATTGTCATCTCCCCTACTCATCCCACGAGTGTCGTAAGAGGCGAGTATGGGAGAAAACTTATACAGGACACCATCACTGCAAAGCGAAGGAATACGTGAAACAACCCGTCTCTGGCCAGCATGGTATAGAAGGCGAAAGCCTCCTTTTTAAGGACAGGCTTATGTCCAGCAGTAGACTGTTAAAGGCTGTTGAATCCACAGGTACCTGACTCCAGGCCCTTTCGAGCTACTGCTATCTCTGTCTTATTTTCCCATTTGAGAATTACAATATACCTCACCACCAGAGCTCTATTAACTATACATAATCTTTCCCTTGGTGTATTTTATTTCTTTATTTTTTGTTTAAAGGAGTTGAGATTAAGCCGGTCATAATGGAAACCACCAGCAAGGAATCATTTATTTGACTCACAACTATCTTCCAAAGAAAGGGTAAATAAGTAATCATATTAATCATTAAATTATTAAATTAATTTTCAATGCCCACAATAATAGAAGAGTGATGATGTTCTCCTAGCCTGCCTAGATTTGGGCCACGGCGGCCAGTCTCAACGCAGACAAACCAACTACGCAGGAGATATTATAGTGCACAAGTGTGTGCGCAAACACAGGTGCAATCTCTGTTCCCTCTCTCTTAGAATCCGATGGGACGGTTATCCGACACGACCGGGGAAAGATAACGGGGGCGAAGACCCAAACTTCCAAACTCCGAGCTGTTATTAAGCATTTCTATAGTCAGAAAAAATCAATAATAATTTTTGGTCCGACCCGGATTCGAACCCGAGACCTCATGAATAGAAAAGTACCCACACTCTATGTTCAAGCGTCAAATGATCAGTCAAACGTCAGTCAAAACAACATTACCATGCCCCTAATTTACTCAAATGCAACATTATATGGTTTGAATAACCATTTCCTGTAGGTATTCCAATTACCCTAGCTCCCTTTTGCTTTTCATTATTCAATAGTCAATTTGAAACACCCCTACGACCAATTTGAAAAACGGGACATACATTTCAAAGTAGACTTTATTTTAGGCAGGTGTCGAGCATAAAAGATATTAGTCAAACCTATTAATTAATCATTACGCCGATCCCGTATAGAATTAGGGGCTGGACAGGAAAAAAGTGTTTTTAATGATAGGAGAGGCAAAAAAAAAACATGTAGATGGAATAATGGAAGGTGGCCACCACCGCTCATGAACACGTCAGGAACAAGAGCGTTTGTGTATGTATGAGCCTCCCAAAGTGACTCCACTTTGCCTGATGGAAAACATGAGCAGAATCCAAGACTGGTGGTCACTATACTTATTTCGAAGGCAGACAGAAGGGTACAACAACATAGAATAGTGACCCACACTATGGCGGCCTATTGATATGCTTCTGCATTATTGGGCCTCCAATCTCGCACTCACCAATGAAACACGAATGCGGTTATTTTAGGTTGGTCTTCTGTCTCTTACAGTAACGCCCCGGCCGAGATGACCGGTTCATACTTGAAATCAGCGTTACTCTACTATCTTGAAAACCTTAAACATTTTCGATCTTCTTATTTTTCTTGCCTGATCGCAATAAATTTAGTACCAAACCTTTAAATAACTTAGATAAATCTTAGTGCTCTAATTTGAGATCTCCCAGTAACTTTTATAAATAAATAATGGGTGTTCAAGTGGCATCCTCATAAAATCTGAGTGGCGTAGCTATTCATATCAGTTTGCATGTGGGCTGCATCCATCTAGTTTAGTTGATTTGACATTGACACTGGCTGATGCCATTTTGTAAGTAATTTATCTCGTTAGTTGAATGTGGTTATGGAATAAGAGAAAATCAATAATGACAACGCAAAACAAGTCCTTATGTATAAATAGGTGCATAAGTCTCTACCAAAAAATTTTACGTACACCAGGGGCGCCAAATTAGGAATACGATGTGTCACCACCCCTACGATGATGAAAAGGAACTATAACTTCTAGACTTCGGGCCCGTGTCGAAAATTGATGGGTCATGTGAACCAACAGGAGATATTTTTAGAAAGATACAGGGGCATAAAACAATACCATTCAGAACTATGTCGTCACTTGTAAGCTGTCGACACGGGCCCGTAGTCTAAAAATGTGGTCTTATTAATCTGTTCACGTACAGAGAAGCGTGTTTACTTTCAATATTTACGTTACGAGAAAACGTACAATAATTAATTTTCTTTTGGTGTTTACTATATTATCTGGCGAAAATATAATTTGCTTTATTAAAAAGTTATCAGCACAAATTAATTCAACCGAAACCTTTTATCGTTACAAGGTTGCGATAAATTTTAATAAGAGTAATAAGTACCTCGGTGAAAATGGCTTTTAAGCGTTCCGTTTCCAAAGGCAAAAATCGGAACCCTTATAGATTCTGTCTTGTCTGTCCGTCCGTATGTCACAGCCACTTTTTTCCGAAACTATAATGTTGAAACTTGGTAAGTAGTTCTGTGAACCGCATTAAGATTTTCACACAAAAGTAGAAAAAAAAACAATAAATTTTGGGGTTTTTTTGGGTTAATTGGGGTACTTAGAACTGAAACTCAAACATCATAATCAAACCCATCATCAACAACCCATAATGTCCCACTGCTAGGCTCGGATCTCCTCTCAAAAGAGGGTTAAGGCCATACGTCAAACCCAAGCGTGTAAGATATCTATGGATAGGTCTTCAAAAATGATATTGAGGTTTCTAGTATTATTTTTTTCTAAACTGAATAGTTTGCGCGAGAGACACTTGCAAAGTGGTAAAATGTGTGCCCTGTAACTTCTAAAATAAGAGAATGATAAAACTAAAAAAAAAAAAATATGTACATTACCATGCAAACTTCCACCGAAAATTGGTTTGAACGAAATCTAATAAGTAATTATTTTTTAATACGTCATAAGTCGTAAACTGCAATTTACCTTTCATTCAATCAACACAAATATAAAAATAAAATATATATTATGTTACTTGCTGCTGCAGAACCGTTTGGCGAGGGCGAGTTTGACTCGTACTTGGCCGCTTTTTTTTTTTTTTTTTTTTGGTGGATTTCATTATTGCGATAGGGCAGTATAGCTCGGTTGTTGTAGATAGCCTCGGGAGTAGCCTATGCCTAACATTGAATATCTATGAAGGTAAACAGCGTGAACATTAATTTATTATCTCTACATAAGTAGTACCGAATCCATACTAATAAAAATTCTCTGTCTGTCACGCTTTCAAAGCTAAACCGTCACAACGATTTTAATAAATTTTGCATGGAGATACTTTGATTATTGAGGAAGGAAATATACTACTTTTTGATGCGATAACCGAGATACACGCAGGCAGAGCTGCGGGCAAAAGTTAGTTAATAATAAATACTTACAAAAAAGGCAACAAGATTGTTTAGTTTTTATGTGAATTAAAATTGAAATTGTTATTTAACAGCCACATTGTCCTACAAATTGCGTGGCACGTTATCCCGGTCCTATACTCAAAAGTTTTTGTCCCTGCTACCCCTGTTAGCTATCACAATCAAAAATTTTTGTAAGGTGAAAGGTTGGCCCTTCACTAAAATGAAGCCACTCACGAAAAATTTGCTTGATAGTAATAACTTGTAAAATTTGGTCTGGGGATCCCAGATTATATTATGAAATAGGGACGAACTTCAAAGAGAACCGTTATAAGTTGATGTGTTGTGATCTACGTTGCTAGTTATCGTTACTTTTAGAGCCCCGCAGACTACAATATTTTAATCGGCCGATAGTTTGATCGGGTTGGCTTATTTGTCGGCCGATACCGAATCGTTATAATGTGCGCACTCCCATACATCTTCATACTGATTAAGAAACCAACCAAACTATCGGCCGATCGAAAGTCTGCAGTTTGTGGGGGCTGTTACGTCACGTTACCCAACTTAAACAGGTGTACTAAAACTCAACGTCAAGCGGAAACTAGGAAAAGTACTAGGCTATACCAGCTCCAATGTTCAATAGCATTGCGTAGAAAAAAAAAGTTATGATAGTACCGAAAGATATTTGGAAATCAACCTAAAATAACATTCGTGCTGTTATGTTTCGTTGGTGAGTGCCTTCATTCCCAATGAGTATGATGACCACCACTCTTGGATTCTACTCATACTTTCCATCAGGGAGAGTAGTCATTTTGGCAGGCCAGTACATAAGAAAAAAATGATTTATTTATAGAAGCCACGTTATACATAGACTGAACATCAATTGGTCACACCAAATAATGGGTAGTATACAATTATTTTTATGAGGTGTTTGATTAAAATATAGCTGGTCGCTATAGTGAATTCGAGTATTGGGTTACTTTAGTAATTAACACTAGATAACATGTACATACAATTCGATGCTTTATCCTCTAAGTTCATTTTGTTCTTTTTAGGGTTCCGTACCTCAAAAGAAAAATCGTAACCCTTATTAGGATAACTTTATTGTCTGTCTGTCTGTCTGTCAAGACTCGTTTTCTCAGGAACGCGTGGGTATCAAGCTGAACTTCATATCAAATACTCGCACTTGGAGCTGTGAAAAAATCAAACTTCTAAGCCAAATCAAAAGATACAGCCGTTTATTCTGCAAATTTTCGACACTTGCAAGGGAATCAAAACCTACAGAGTACTTCCCGTGAACTCAGAATCTTAAAATTTGGTACGAAGCAACATCTTATAGCAAGATAAAGGAAAAAATGCGAAAAGCATAAATTTTTATTTACAACATATAATATACCTACAGGTTTGTACGGAACCCTTGGTGCTCGAGTCCGACTCGCACTTAGCCGGTTTTTACCTATTTATATATTATGTACCTATATGTTATTTTTTTACTGCACGGTAGTGGTTTAAGCGGTCGTGATATCGCTTTCTTCTGCGCCAAGTGTTGTGGGTTCAAATCCCACATGGGACAACACTTTGTGTGATCTACGAATTGTTGTACTGAGTCTGGGTGTCCGTTTCATGTAATGTTTCTAAAGTGTCCCGCAAACAGAGGATGATTTATATTCCTAATATATCCTATATATGTATATTATTTATAACTAGCTGTTGCCCGCGGCTCCGCCCGCGTGTATGTCGGTTATCGCGGCAAACAGTAACCTATGTGTTACTCTGATGTATCTTCTATACTTATAAAATAACATGTCCTGACTGACTGACTGACTGATTCATCATCGCCGAGCGGAAACTATTAAACTTGGGAATACAAAATTTGGTGAGTATGATCGTTTCATTAAGTAGATACCCATTAAGGAAGGAATTTTGGAATTTCTACCCCCAAGGGGTCGAAATAGTGGTTGAAAGTTTGTATGGAAGTCCGTCATTTTTTAAGTTAGAAACATGAAACTTTATTTTTGGGCTACTGATTAAAAATGAGTAAACACGTATTTAAGCGTTTCTGATAGATAGAGCGGATATTCTACTCCTTAAGGGTGAAATAGGGGTTGACGTTTTGTATGTAGGTTAGTCTGGAAGTCCGTCATTTTTGAAGTTAAAAACATGAAAGTTTATTTTAGGGCTATTTAAGAAATATGAAACTTTATTTTTGGGTTACTTATAAAAATTTGTAGATATGTATTTCAACGTTTCCTAATATTCTACCCCTAAGGGGGTGAAATAGGGGTTGAACTTTGTTTGGAACTTCGTCATTTTTAAATTAGAAACATGAAACTTTTCTTTTGGTTTGGGCTACTGATTAAAAATGAATAGATACGTATTTAGGCCTTTCTCGATATTCTACGCTGAAGGGATGAAATAGGCGTTGACATTTCGTAAGCGGGTTAGTCTAGAAGTCCGTCAGTTTTGAAGTTAGAAACATGAAAATTTATTTTAGGGCTATTGGTAAAAAAATAGGAGATGCGTATTTAAGCGTTTCCCAATATTCTACCCGTAAGACGGTGAAATAGGGGTTGAAAGTTTGTATGGAAGTCCGTCTTTTTTAAGTTAGAAACATGAAAAATTATCTTTGGGCTAATAGTTAAAAACGCGTAGATACTAAGTGTCTCTGGATATTATATCTACCCCTTTTTTTGTGCGGAAATTCCCTCGGATATCACCAACTGGTGGTTATGTCGGACTAGAACCGACTAAAAACCGCACACCGTCTCGGGTTCTAGAAACCAGGGAACCAGAGCGCCCTCAAAAGGAAATCCCATAAATGATATTTCTACCCCTAAGGGGTGAATTAGGTGTTAAAATGTCGTAAGTAGATTAGTTTGGAAGTCAGTCATTTTTAATTTAGTAGCCTGAAACTTTGTCCTTAGGCTTTTAAGTACAAATAAATTAATACCCATATCATCATTTATGGGAATTATATTTCTAAAGGGGTAAAAATAAGGGTCGAACGTTAGTATGAAATCCTTTTTAATGGGCTATTGATAAAAAAAAAAAAAATAGGTACGTTTAAAAACATGAATAAATTATTCATACATACTTACACAGTTTTAATTAAATATATTGTAAATAATCAACTTCCACGCGAGCAAAGCTGCGGGCAACAGCTAGTAAGCTATATTACTGTAAAGTTTCATCCAATTCCGTCCAGTGCTTTTTGCGTAATGAAGTAACAAACATACACCCTCACAAACATTCGCTTTTATAAATTAGTGTGATGTGATAAAATCGAATACGAAAAACAATGTTAAATTTATCACTACAGTTAAATGAAAAATTAGACATAACGAATGAAGCTTATTTTCAAAGCGTAAATAAAACTAAATTAATTAAGTATCTACAACTAATTCAACGAAAAAAATGGAAGGTATCTACAACTTACTAAAAGAAATTAAAACACCAACAAATAAGGCAAAGTAATTAAATATTTGCAACGAAAAACATCTGCTTACCTATGCCTATACCAATAACCTAACAAAATCCTATAAAAAAGTAAATTATAGGTACCTAGGTACCTATGCTATAACCTTACAAAATTCTAAAAATACCGAGAAAACCAATTAGTATCTACAAAAGACTATTTGCTAATTATTTAGGTACAACAAAAATCGCCTGCTTATACCTATGCTATAAACCTGACAAAATCCTAAAAAAAACTTCGTTTAAAAAAACTGACTTCAAAAACTAAAAAGTATCAGTTAACTTAATTTGCATATGCTACCTAGGTTTGAAGTCAGTGCCAAGCCAAATGTAATAGTAGGTATCACACTCGCTACATTTCGAGACGAACGTCAACGACGTCACCGACGCTTCAGTTGTTTTGTTCTACGCGAAGAGCAGCTATCCCGCTCAAGGTCACACGCGGCGAGTGCGGTACCTACTATTACATTTTGGCTTGGCACCGACTTCAAACCTATGAATAGGTAGCACATACAAAATAAGTTATTTGGTACTTTTTAGTATTTTCGGTTCGGTTTTTTAAACGAAGTTTTTTTTATTTTTCACTTTTTAGTCTTTCTCAAGTCTCTCGTCTTCATTTCACCTAAATAACTTGAAAGAATACGACTAAAGGTAACATACATGCTGTATAAAATCGAAAGGACTTCAGGTATTTTTTTGTAATAAAATCTCAAATGGACTATCTTCTATAGGTTACTATAATTCAAGTGATTTGAGGTAAACTGACTATCTGAGGTTAACTCTGATATCGTTAAGACCCGTTTTATATATTATGAAATTAAATGATGTCTACAGAATATGAAGGCATGCAGACAATTGCTTTAACTTCATTGCAGGCGCTTACATAAATTTGAGGGTTTCCTTCGATTTCCTTAGGATCCCATCATCAGATCCTGATATGGTGGCCATGGGACCACATGGGGAGCATACCCTTTCGAATACAAAAATAATTTCCAAAATCGGTCCACAAATTGACGGAATAATCCGTGTGCATACATAAAAAAAATATACAGATGAAATTGAGAACCTCATCCTTTTGGCAGTCGGTTAAAAAAATATACCGATGAAATTGAGAACCTCCTCCTTTTGGAAGTCGGTTAAAAATACAGAAGAAATATTATAATACCAAGTAATATTTATAGAATCGAACTATTTAGACGAAATTGTGTGTACCTATATGGCTCCCCTAATATACAACACAATACCCAAGTGGATAACTGACCTACCACTCAATAAGTTTTGTGTTGTTCTTAGAAAATGGTTGGTAGAAAACAGTTATTACTCCGTTAAGGAATTCCTACAAAAAAATTCGTGTCCGTCTTATCATTTTAGAAATGCATTGTAGGTGTGTATTGAATTTATTAAGTAGTTCTTGTTCAAAGTGTTACACGTAATCTTTTTAAATTGATTCTGATTTAGTTAATTCGTTATTGCTAATTAGCAATTAATATAGTTTTAGCAATTTAATAACTATTGCTGATATAGTTATTAAAGCAGTCTTTCGTACAAACGAAAGACTTCAACACTAAATTTGCATGCCTATTACTGGTGAAATGTGTTTCGTGCATATTTTATTTTTATTTTTTACCATCTTTTTGTACCACATTTAAGCAAATAAAAATTATATTATTATTTTTATTATTATTATAAGTATTTTAAACTTATAATAAATATCATAAATATAAATGACCATTTAACGTTTATGGCATTCTAGTTTTTGGTTCAGTATCAATAAGAGCATCCTCCCAAAAAAATCTAAATTTCTTTAATGTATAGAATTGATCTTATACACTTTTCTTATGCGTTTAAAAGTAATCATATTACGTACCTATTGTAAAGTTAGTTACTTGATTCCAAAAGATGTCGCTGTTTTAAGCACAGAAACAATTTTCAAGAAAATGTAATTGCTTCAGTATCGATTAGAGAGCCCTCCCAAAAAATCATCTAAATGTCTTTAATGTACAGAACTGAACTGTTACATTTTTATTATACGTTAAAAAGAGTAATCATATAACGTACCTATTGTAAAGTTAGTTACTTGATTCCAAAAGATGTCGCTGTTTTAAGCAAAGTAATTTTTCAATTAAATTTAAAACAACCCTTTGGAAAGAGAGAACATAAAACAAATACCTACCTATCAAATACTAACTACATACCACATTAATCACAATACTTGTGCATAAAACGTTCCCACGATTATTTTGAATATTTAAGTCATGCGGGCACAACCAAACACACAGATTCGACGTCTACAGAGAGATATAGATATTCTTTTTCCTATGGATAGAGAGATTGCGATAAATCAAATACTTAATGCTACACCGAATTATACGTAATACGTTCTACGATTATTCCACGATATATTAATCAAAGTGTTATTAATTACGCATGGCTTCCAAAAGATGTCACTACATGTCGTTTTACGTAATGATAAATTCTTTATATTTTTTTTTTCCAATAGATAGAGAGATTGTGATAAATTAAATACTTTATGCTACAATCTTCAGAGTATCTTCTTTCTAACAAAAAAAGAATTATTGCAATCGGACTACTCGTTAATGAATTACAATTAATTACACATTTTGACTTTCATCTCCCCTCCCAAGGAAACCGTCCGGAATTTCGGAATAAAAAGTATCCTATGTCCTACCTCGGAGTATGAACTCAAATCATGCCAAGTTTCATTTGAATCCATTCAGTAGTTTCGGCATGATGCGCGGCCAAGATACAGACAGACAGACAGACAGACAAAAATGAAAAAAAAAATAGTTTTCGTTTCAGTATCGATAACAGACTGCCCTCCAAAAAAATTTTCAAAATATCTTCAATGTACAGAATTTGACCTGTTACATTTTTATTATAAGTATAGATTCCTATTGACTGCCTCGGTGGCGCAGTGGTAGCGCATGCGACTGCTGTGCTCGAGATCTCGGGTTCGATTCCCGAGTCGAGCCAAATGTTTGTATGATCTGCAAATATTTGTTTCGGGGTTTGGATGTCTTCTATCTACCATATGTATGTATTTACAAAAAAAAGTAGGTATATATGTATTTATATCAATTGTCTAGTACCAATAGCACAAGCCCTGCTTAGCTTGGGACTAGATGGCGTAGTGTGTTGGATGTCCGAAATATATATTTATTTAATGCGGGTATAAATAAAGAGTTGTAAGTATCCATGTACCACGATGGCGGTATTCACTTACCACCAGAAACATAAATATGATAAAACCCGTTTAATCATTTCGGAACTGGTCAAGTAATATAACACCGGACCATTGAACGAAAGAACCCTCGTACCGTATTGTTTACTATTCCAATTATGTAAAAATGCTAAACGACCCATTAAATTAAACAGCGACTCAATGATTGTAATGTAGTAGCAATTACTTTAAATAGGTAATAAATATTCAACAAGCTCATATAAATGAGTTACAATTTACAAATAGTTCATTCAAGGTAATTTGGGAAATCGTAATTCGGACCACAATTTTCTACATAGACCTTTGCAATTATAGAAAAAGTAACTGAGTGACCGAGCTTGGCCCAGTATTTTTTTGGTTTTGATAAATTTTCTAAAAATGAATCCTACCTAGATCGGTTCACAGAATACATCTACTTACCAAGTTTCAACATTATAGGTCTTATAGTTTCGGAAAAAAGTGGCTGTGACATACGGACGGACGGACAGACGGACGGACAGACAGACAGACAGACAGACATGACGAATCTATAAGGGTTCCGTCTTTTGCCTTTGGCACGGAACCCTAATAAAAAAAGCTGTTCCCGTACCCCTCCTATTTAAGGCTCAGAGCGGCACACCGTGTGGTTTTAGTCAGTTTGATCCAGACATACCACCCCGCCGCAAACCCGGTGGAGAAAGACCCAAGGGGGTTTTCCATACGTTAAAATGAAATATACATGCATCTGTTTTCAAATAGCTAATATATAGTAAGAAAATGCCTGCTTAGTATTTACCAGTAGGTAAAGATCTCGAAATTTCACAATTTAAATTCGACAATTAATGAACACCTTAAATATGAAAGCCAAAAAACACCTACTGTTCTTGTGTAGACCATAAAAATTGACAATAATAACATTTCAGTTTTCACTACCGCCTGTACATTCCTTTTTGCAGACCACAGGGAACTGAGTCCTTTAAATCTTTAGACACATAGTTTAAATAAATTAAATTAAAAAGCTTTTTAAAAACAAGCTTTTACTGGAATGCCGCGTGACAGTCGTGACTAATCAAACGAGTCCAAACTCGATGATGTTGCGACGTTTCTTAACAGAGTTCCTATGGCAACCTTCCAGCTCCAGCATTAGATCAGCTCCATGTCATTATAATATGTATTGTCACGCTGTATACATATGCTTGCTAAATTTCAGCAAAATCGATTAAAGATATCTGTTTCAAAATTGAGTTGCAAGATTCCACCCGAACATACATACATACATTGCAAGTTAATAGAAAGCTTGTAAAATGAAGTAGTTTTCGGTGTCTGTTCACTTAGATGTTTTAAACTACTTAACATATTTTAATGTAGTTTTCAGCAATAGATAGAAAAATTCAAGAGGATGGTTTATATAATACATGCATATTATAGTAGGGGAAATTCAAGAATTTCAAAGACTTTCGTGCGAAGCGGGTCAGGTCGCTAGTTATATTAATAACTTTTAATAGTACATACCCTTATATATCTCTCTAAATCAGCTGGTATGAAGTCATCAAACTCTTTCTGATTTTCTTCAGGACTTTTTTCTTTCTTGTCTTTTGTGCAGGCATTGTGCTCCCTCAATACTTTGTTGTCAGAAAACTTCACTTGCTTTCTGGGTTTATCTTGATTATTTTCATTTTCTTTATTACCTTCACTGGGCTGAAACAAAAGACAAGAATTTAAAGGCTACATACATATACTTTTTGTACGACTGCCTCGTTGGTCTAGTGATTAGGTACGCGTCTGTTGATCAAGAGGTCTAGCGTTCGATTTCCGGGTCGGACTGCTGTTTTCTCACAAGAAATTCGTAATAGCACCCCGGAGTATGGAAGATGGCAGTGTTTTTCCGCCCGTGCTTCGGAGAGCACGTTAAACCGTCGGTTCCGGTTGTCATGAACACCTATGACAATCGTTACCGAGATATCAGTGCCCTCAAATATACTGAGAACTAGTTCAACCTTCGAATTCAATTCACCTCAGGGATGCGGAGGTCCGATGCCAGTCGCTCTGTGGAAAAACTGATTTCAGGTAAAACCGGTTGAAATAGTAAATGATCCCAATTAATCTTGGGAATAATCATATTCATATATAACTATAATCAAGGCTAGGAAGATGATGATTTACTTTTTATAATGAGTACACCTAGATATTATTATAACATTCTCAAGTCCATTTGGAAGACCAGAGGACTAGTAATGTCAATTTAATCGGGTTTGTTCTGTGTTATTTTTAATTTTAAGTATAGACTTACTTAAAATTAAAATTATGGAATTTTAAGGTTGAAAATAGCACAGAACCATTATCTAATTCATTTTGTGTTATTTTTAACTTTAAAGCTTTAACTTTAAGGTTGAAAATAGCACAGAACTGTTACTTAATTTTAAGCAGCAGTTTTGTGTTATTTTCAACCTACTTCAAAAAAGGAGGAGGTTCGATTGTATTTATTAAAATGTTTTTTACCTCAGAACTTACGACTGGGTGAACCGATTCTGATGTTTTTTTTTTATTTGAAAGCTGGTGCTTACTCTTTGAATTTCGTCCCTGTCCTGATGCGGTCAATGCTTTTAAGCTATTGCATAGCTTTTATCGCGGGCTTTGAGGTCTTTGAGCGCGGCGACCGAATCAAGAAATTCCGTAACGGACGAAAAAACCTAACACCCGAAGCTCGCACAGATTCGTTTACGAGCTGCTCCGAAATCTGTCTGACAAGCAGACAAAACGTCCCCGAGTGCCACACGTCTTCTTTTTAATTAAAATGTTTGTATTATTAACTTTAAGTCTCTTAATGTAAGGTTGAAAATAACAGAACCGTTATTTAAATCGAAATCGTGTTTCGTTGGTGAGTGCGAGACCGAGGCCCAATTAGTCTAGTCAACAAGTTCCATACTTGTTGACTTGACTAAAAGATGCACAAGCATCACTAGGCCGCTATAGTGTGGGTCGCCATACTGCATTGTTGTATTCGCAATGAGTATGGTGGCCACCACTCGTGGATTCTGCTTATGCTTTCCATCAGGCAGAGTAGTCATTTTGGCAGGCCAAACATAAGCAGTGGACTGCGATAGGCTGATGATGATGATGTAATGATGAAGGCCATATAGCGATAAATGGCTAAACATAGATTAAGAATGGTCAATTGTAGGTTTAAAACATTTTTTTATACTCATTCAGAATCATAATTATAAAACTACTAGCCGAGCCACGCAACCTCTTTTGCGTCTCCTATTGCAGTAGCGTGATAATTTTCCCTCGTTTTCGAAACACTTTTATTGGTGCTCCGCTCCTATTGGTCGTAGCGTGATGATATATAGCCTAAATCGATAAATGTAATATCCAACACTGAAATAATTTTTCAAATCGGACCAGCGGTTCCTGAGATTAGCGCATTCAAACAAACAAACTCTTCAGCTTTATATAATAGTATAGATTTAAGTTTAAATGAAGTATACCTATTACAATTCAGAGTATCAAGCTAACATATATTATTCCTATATGCTCTAATTAAATACTAGGCTAACGTAAACCTAAGAAACAATAGTAAAATTTATAGTAGTCAATTAAGGTAGTCTGACCTCAATGACTAACTATATTCAAACTCCGGTAATGTTCTGTTGTTCTAGTACGTTGGGCAATATAAACTATAGTGCAATGAACTGTTCATGTCTAATCAATAGTTCTGGTAGTTAGTGTGTCTGTTTAAGTTATACTAAATACTACTAAAACATAATTGTTTTTCTTTTTTACATGAAGCATAGGCAATGTTGTTTTATAAATAGCCTGATAGTATTCTGTAAGAGAAGAAATAAATATAAATGAGTTACTATAAATCATGACTCTAAAAATTGCTAGCTGAGCCCCGTGGTACAATAACATCTGCGGGTAACTCCGCAGGGCGAAGCTAATCTAAAGAAAAGTAGTCAGGCATCAAAATCAGTCCAGCCGTTCCAGAGATTAGCCAGACAGAGAAATTTTATAAGTTGCTTTTTTGATGTAGCTGTTAATTGGAGCCTGTAGTAGCTCACCCAAAACTTATTGAAGAGAAAAGTTTCAAAAGAAAAAAAAGGTGTGTGGCACTCGGGGACTGCCGCGGTAAAGCTATTGCATAGAATTTTTTATCAACTAATGCAATTATATTTTTTTATGCAGTATATATAATATTGTGAATGAAAAATACTAATCTATTAAATTAATACCAACAACGTCACTAGATGGCGTTGATCACTTTTTTTAAGTCAATATGGTTTCGTTACACAGCATACTATAAAAAGGTTTACACTATTCTTAATAAATGTCCTCGTCATTAAACGGGTTGTTTTATTGACAGTTTTTTTTTTTTAAACATGTATATGCCACACTCACTGCATGTGCGCACATGCAGTGAGTGTGGCATTTAAAGATATGATAGATACCTATACTCCTATATATTCGGACCAGCTCGTCAACGAATCCGTCTGTCTCTGTCAGACAGATTCATTGATTCGTCGTTCGGAGCAGCTTGTTTTGATCCTTGTAAGCTTCGGGTGTCAGGTTTTATTTTCGTTACTTTATGAAATTTCTTGATTCGGTCGCTGCGCTCAAAGGCCTCAAAGCCCGTGATAAAAGCTATGCAATAGCTTAAAAATTGCTTTTTCCTTTTTTTTTCTGTGAGTTACACTTTGCAAAGTGTATCATAAGTTTTAAGAAACTGTCTGCAAAATAGGTAGGATTTATTTTTAAAGCGGCATTTATAACAAATAATAATAATTGAGTAGTTTACCTATGCATGGGATAATCACCATGAATTATCATGAAGTTCATTCATGATCATATTAATAGTAATTTTTAAAACAATTGAGAATAGCAATGAGTAAAGTAAATGAGGCAGTATTCTGCTTCTGCCTACCCTAAAGCGTGAAATGTGAGTTTATATTTGATTAAATAAATAAGAGATTTACTAACACTAATTATATAACTCAAGTATATTTTACTTACAAATAATTAATACTTAATTAGAAAATTAACAATAATTGAAATCACAAAAAAATAAAAAAAATACTTAAGTGACATTGAATGACCATCCTTATGAAAGTTACAAAAAAGTTTTTATGAGTGAAAATAAATAACCAACCTTTATTGTCCGTTTATAGAAGAACCGTAACTCCTTTTTAATCAACCAATAAACTAAAAATGAAAACACTCAAAGAAACACAAATATGAGGAACACCAGTATTACATTGAACTATGTAACTTTTATTTCAGAAAAAAGTATTGCTGCAGAGAGTACAGAATCAATACGACGTCGCAACACAACTGATAGAGTTGAGAGCCAAAAAATCAATAACATATTGACACATGCAAGATGCAAGCAACAGGTATCGTCTACAAAGTGTAGTAAACAAACTGTCTCATAACTTACTGTATAGTCTTCGGGCGGTGGTGAAAGACCCAGATACGTTTTCTCCAACTCTATCTCACGCTTTTTCACTGTAATTAGCCTTTCAATATCAGGTAAAGATAGCATTGTACGGTTGTGTGCTCTGGCGAAAGTTACGCTTTCCGCGGGCTTTATCTACCGGTATTTTACTTCAAAGAAATGTGTAACTGTTGTATGTACGAGAGTAATTTAAATTATACACCAATATCTTGTTATTGTTCTGTATTAATTTCACTATTTGATTAACAACTTTGATAACAAATAAAACGTTTATGAAGGAAATTTAAATTTGACACTACTACATACACTACTTTGTTTTTGACATAAATTTTAGTGTTGCTACTAGATTAAAAAAGACAATTTTAACTGTTTTCACAAACCCTCAGATACTTACTCCTTTTTATTTCTGATGTACATTTATGTGAGCATTTGTATAAATCTTTTATGTAAAATTCTCGTGTCACAATGTTAGTTACCATACTCCTCTGAAACGGCTGGACCGATTTTTATGGAACTTGGTGTGCATATCGGGTAGGTCTGAGAATCCACCAACATCTATTTTTTATACCCCATTTTTTTTCATTTTTATGGCAAAACAACGTTTGACGGATCAGCTAGTAATAATATATAATAATTAAATTATCTGTCAACTAGTAGCCTCCAAAAACTTTTATCTGATAATGTTACCTGTTATCGGTCAAACACATTGAATACGTCAAAATAGACAATCTTACCTAACCTCAAACCAAACTTAGTACGTACCTAAGGAAAACATAAAGCGGATGTTAAGTGCGCGAACGCTATATTTTTAAATATGTAAAATAATGATTAAATCCGCATAATATAAAATCTAACACATTTACGTATATGGTATAATTTTATTGTTGTGACGTTTTCTATTTCTTTTGTGCGGCGTTTAACTCAAAACAGTAATATTTATTATGGATCTTAATTACGATAAGAAAGTTGCTGAATTAAAGAAAAAGATACAAAGTTTTCCTGATTTCCCCAAACCAGGAATTTTATTTTGGTAAATAACATGATTTATTATATTTACTTATTATAAAATCGTATGATGTGTTAACTAGTACCATCTGTTGACGAATAGCGACATTAATTACGGGGGGGTTTTAAAATAGACTTAAATTAATATTGGTATTTTGATGATGTTGGTGCTAGTTTGATGGTGCTGGGATTTTAAACAAATATAATTCTATTATCCATACATTCAAATTAATTGTCCCGATGACTGATTTGGGGGCACGGTCGTGCCCCCGCCAAGACGAGCCAAGCAAAGCGCAAGGGCACCGCCTAGGAAACGGCCAAGCCTTACATTTTTACTCAGATGTAGAGTTTATAGAGTTAGGGCGTGTACTTAGATTCAGAAGCTTGGCTTTACATGAGATCCGAAATCTTTTTCACAGGGTAAGCCATACGCAGTCGTCTTGGCAACATTTTACATAAAAATGTTTTTGCATAATTTTTTTTAGATTTTCGACTGAGACGCTTTGTTGAAATGACTGCCTCGGTGGCGTAGTGGTAGCGTATGCGACTGCTGTGCTTGAGGTCTCGGGTTCGATTCCCGGGTCGGATCAAATGTTTATATGATCTGCAAATATTTGTTTTGGAGTTTGGGTGTTTTCTATGTATAATATGTATGTATTTACAAAAAAAAACTTTATATGTACTTATATCAGTTGTCTAGTACCTAGTCTAGATGGCTTTGTGCGTTAGATGTCCGAAAATATTTATATTTATTTACTTATTTATTATTTATGTTATGAAACTGAATTAATTTTCCTATTATCCTATTGCCCGTAGCGTTATGTTATAACAGTTTGAAGAATAAAAAAGGTTATAATAAGCCAACTTTAAAAGATTTCCATATGCTGCTGCGGACTTCTTTTTAAACCTTAAAAGGAGTACAATTCTTTAATACTTTTTTTAGCGAAACCGTTTACCCAGCGCACGCAATGGAAGCTCTCAAAAATAATATTTTTCCACCGTTTTAATAACATTTTTATTGATACTGTCCTCCTTTTGTCGTAGTGATGATATATGTATAGCCTACTGCCTTCCTCAATAACTGGGCCATCGAACACTGAAATATTTTTTCAAATTGGACCAGTAAACTGCCCATTAATTTTTCCCATTTCATTTCTTTTTGTAAGTTGCTTACTCAGGTTGCTTATGGCAGTATTTTTTTATTGTTATTTTTTGCGTATATTTCTTGTACATCTCTTTTTCGAAAAAGTCCGTATACTAAAAATGAAACCTCTAGCATTAAAATTAGTGAAAGTCTCATACAAACTTCCACCCTCACCCTTAAAATTCGGGATTTTGAGGGTTGGGCGGCAAAAGTAATAGGTTTATGATTTTTTTTTGTTGTTTGTATACTAAACTTAGTTTACATACCAAATTTCAGCTTTCTAGCACTTCATGAAATGCACAGTATGTTTAATTAGTCACGTTTGACATCATATCCTGAGAATTTGAACTATCTGGTATATCGGAAACCAAAGTCATGAGGATTAAAAATACGACAAGGCATTTCGAGAAAATTAGGTGGTGTAGTGCCCTCACGCTTTGCTTGGTCCGTCTTGGCGGGGGCACGACCATGCCCGCAGATTTGCCACTTTCGTCAGAAATTGTCTTTTATGATGGATTGGATCCAAGATTGATTGCGTCTGTACCAATCTTATAAAGTGAAGAGTTTGTTTGTTTGGGGGAACGAGCTAATCTCAGAAAGTAGGTACTTTTTCGAATCGGAAAATCATTTTAATGTTGGTGTTTTTAACCTTTCATTGAGGATGGCTAGGAAATATAGCATCACGTTTCGGCCAATAGCAATAGAGCGCCAATGACAAATGTTGTGAAACGTAAACTATTTATTTCTTTCAAAGCTTATGTTGTCAAAGGTACGTAACAATAACGTTTGTTATTATTACTGTTCCCCTTAAATAGTACCTACTTGTATTAAAAATATAGGTATGTTACAATAATTCGACACAGCATACATCTAGTATCTTTCAAATTGTCTGTCTTTTACGTGACAGAGAGGAAATCGCGAAAATAACATCAATGAACCTTGAATTTATAAACATATCAGCTGATATCTGTTGCTGACTTTTGACCTTTTCAAGGTCTCACAACATCACGATGTCCGATGAACAGAAATATAGTATAATACGTACTGTAGTCTAATTATTTATTCCCTCCAGACTTGTTCGTAAATTACTGAAGCAGGACAACAATGAATTCCTATTACTTCCTAATCTATAATAATATCAGAAATTGGTTTCTAAATGCAATACAAGCTAAAATTCAAAATTTAAAAAACCCCCTTCTCAAGCACTTAATCGAGTAATCATGGGCCAATGATATTTTTGCAGACATTCTGTTATTCTTCCCCACTTTCACCCCCATAACTTGATCCAGTTCTGACATGACATCCATGAGAAAACCATAGGTATGAGTCTTCAATTTGCATTAAGTATGTGCGCGACAAATTGACGAATAACTCAATATCACGCCAACCGATTTCGACAATTTTTTTTATTTGAAAGCTGGTGCTTCCCATGTGAACCCAATTTAATTTGGTCGTTCTTGAAGTCGGTTTTATTTGTTAAAATTTTGTATTATTTCAAGGAGAGAAGCGCCCTGTCCTATAAGATATCGTGGGCCTTATGTATAGAAATACAGAAGAGAACATAGAATGTTTTGAATGAACAGCGTTTTATCTACAGTAAAAAGTACATCTGTTTTCCAGAAGGATAGAAAAATTCTTTTACGCTAGTTTACTGTTTAACTAGCTAGTACAAATAACCTCTTAATATGTGTCACGTCTTAGTAAAACTCGTAACATTAGCTATTAGTCATGGAAAAATACCACAGCACTTATTTTAATTGTGTAACTATGCTTGACGAACGAATACAATTATGGGAACTGTCTTCAAGGTTGAATGTGCTCGTGTACTGTGAGTTTTTAAAGAAACTGCCATTATCACATGAAAAACACTGTCTTATTCTTTATCTTATACAGAACTAGGTTTTGCCCGCGGCTCCACCGGTATGTATGTCGGTTATCGCAATAAAGAGTAACTTAGGTCCTTCTTCGAGAATGCAAGTATCTACATGCCTAATTTCGAGTGATGAATGATGAGATGACCTCGAGTTCTATGACCTCATTGATCACGTTAAGATTAATTAAGTTCTTATTCTAACAGCTCATTTTTTCATTATTACAGGGACATATTTTCAGCGATATCCGACGGCGCAACATGCAAGCTACTTCAAAACTTATTAGTACATTCCATAAAGGCAAAATTCCCGCAAGTTGAATCAATAATTGGGTTGGAATCGCGAGGTTTTCTATTCTCCTTCTCACTGGCGAATGAACTTGGAGTTGGGTGTCTTCCTGTTAGGAAGAAAGGCAAGCTGCCAGGGGAGGTTGTGTCGCATAAATATGACCTTGAATATGGTTCGGTAGGTAAACTTAATCTAATTTTATGTCAAAATATTATTCGTAGATGTAAACCAAGAGATTTATTGTAAAGCGTTGTCTTAAGGATACTTATCATACATAATTCAATTATTAAAATACGGCTTATAGCTGCTTAGAGCTAATTATAAGTTTGTACGTTTGTGTGTCACGCCTTAACTAATCTACCCATAATCATGTATTTATCCGACTATTATGAAGCCAAAAGAAAGAGTATTAGTTTCGGCAGTCAATGTAGTATATTTTCCATCGTAAAGCCGTAAAAACTACTGAACCAATTTTAACGAATGAAGTGTCCATTGGCCTAATTACCTACTTTCCCCATGTAATTAGTCCCGTGAGTACGTAATTGTGCTAAAATTTACGTATATTTGAAAATATAGCCTAAAATACTACACATCAAAAACAGTTGGTGCTCATTGACTTTCTAACATTCTAATTAAAAAAAAAAACTATTTAATTTTCAGGATGTCCTCGAGATTCAAAAAGCTTCAATCCGTCCAGGTCTGAAGTGTTTAATAGTAGACGATCTGATAGCCACAGGCGGCACAATCACAGCCGCGTGCAACCTCCTCAAGTCTTGCGGTGCTGACGTCATCGGCTGTCTTGTCATCATAGAACTGACGTCACTGAAAGGGAGGGATAACATTCCAAAGGATATACCCGTACATTCCTTAGTACAATATGATTAAGATAAAGGACTTTGCACAGTTAGGGACAGCGCCGATGGACGGAGTGACGGCTTGAGACTAATTCAGTTACAATTTAAATTCAACCTAAAGTTCTTCGGAATACGACTGTATTTGGTGCAATGAAGTTAAATGACGGACGGCGGCAGCGCTCAGTGAGTGTTGCGACCTTTAAAATGCTCTTCGCCGTCACTCCTTCAGTCGGCACCTACCTTTAGACATGCTAAGTACGCATTTATAAACAGGAAAATAAGGTTGATATTTTAAAATGATTATTATTCAATTTAGTTTGATATTGTATTAAAATGAAGAAAGCAAATATACTGTGCCATAGCTACAAGACATTGACTGTAAAAAATTATAAAATCTGATTATTAAATTCGGTTGTCGTCACAAAACCTTAACCTTCTGAGAAGAGGTCTATGTTTAGTTGTGGACTATTTTAGGCTGTTGACAATTATTATACATAATACCTTTAGATTAGATTTGTAATATTTAGATTAAGATTGACTACGTGACCTCGCCGTCACGTTGTTTTACTAAAATAATATTGTATACAAGTAACAATACATCTGAGTTATACACTTTTTGAAGTGATAACTTCTTATGGGAGGGTCAACCGCTTCGTTACGTAACGCGTTACAGCGCCACTCGGTCTGGCTTCTCTTTCTCTCACGCATACGGCAGCGGTTGACAGGCTCCTCCTCTCTCGCTCTAACCCACAGCGCCAGCCATAAATAGTTCAAATTAGAAGTATAAGTTATCACTTCTGTCAGGCGTCCCGAGACGCACACATTTTTTTTTAAATAGAAGAAAGTCTTATAAAATGAAAAAAAAATCTTGACGAATTTTTTGGTTCATCATAATAACTGTTCAGTCTCCCCGTGACCGCGAGCGGTATACCCTGTTCGAAACTTCGGGATATAGAAGATATCTTAACCTTATAAATAGTTTTTATCGCAAACAAGTCCCGACAGCAAAAACTGTGTGTATAAATCGCGAAAGTCTAAAAACAGTAATTAAAGTAACTCGCTACTTTATCATGATAACATTAATAACATAACATGTAAAAATTGTATCATTGGGAATATACATATACAAGTAAATAACAACTAGAGCTGTAATCAAACACGTGATAATGATGGAATACATTCCATTTAAGATAAGCTGTAACCAACTGAATATAACGTTTCTAAACTGGGTTAGGGTTGCCAGTTAATAAAATTATAAATGACGTAGTGGTTTCAGGTACCCACCTTGCCGCTTCCTGTTATATTATTTCGGACAATATAATAGAAGAATTTGTCGGGATGAAAATAGTCTGGATGTTCTTTATACTACATTAATGTGTATTCTTTAAAAAGAGTATTCTGATAACCCTAATCGTGTATCTATAATATAAGTGTATAACATAAGGTGTTACAGTAAAGGTTTATTGTGATAACACAAATTGGCGTCTTAACACCTAGTTAACCGCAAAGGCAGCAATTTTTACGGATTATACGTAATAATATCTATACGAGTATATAGTACATGGTACATTTTTTTTTATTGGTATCAGTTATTATCTTAATTTGATCTTTTATTAAAGCTATGAATTGATACCATATTTATTTTTTATAATATTCAATTGTATTCAATCTTTATTATAATGATTAATTTATTGCTTATTTTTTTTGTAAATCAATTATTTAGCATATTTTCTTTGTAACTATTATTGAAATGTTCAGGAATGCGCTTTTGCACAGTAAAACGATTGTTGTAGTAATGGGTGAAAGGCGCTGACGACTGTAACACAATTTATATTAGTACGGTCGCGGTCGTCAACGGCAACCTCTTTCTTACCTAATGTGTCCCTAATTTTATATAGTATCAGTATACCTAAGAGAAATTTGTAAAATTATCTGTTGAATAAACATTATTATTATTATATATTCGCAGACCTCATTTAATATAAATGATTTAATATATTGAGATTTGTAACTCTCAAAATTTCTACAGCTTGTAATTGTTTTAATGATGATAGTAGGTATGTGAATTACACGTTAACAATAGAAATTAATGTAAAGGCCAGTTTCACCAGTTCCTTATAAAGTTTCAGATAGTTATCTGCCAGATTACACTGTTTAAAAGGTAAAAGTTGCTGATATATCATACTTATACTTCATACTATCACACTTCACATCACACTAATATATAAAGGCGAAAGTTTGTGAGTGTGTATGTTTGTTTCTTCTTCACGCAAAAACTACTGAACGGATTTGGATGAAACTTAACAGTAATATAGCTTAAACATCAGAATAACACATAGGCTACTATTTGTCACGATAACCGACATAATCACAAGCGGAGACGCGGACAAAAACTAGTATTAACATAAACAGGAAAACGGTAACTAAACATAAATTAACAAAATATAATGTATGTAGAAGGTTAATAACATTAGAATGTAAATTATGTTCTATAAAACGACAAACAAGGTTCGCGTTAATCTTCCTCCTTGGAAATGTTCTAGATAATATTTACCGACTATTTTCATCATCAACCTATTTTACAAGCTTTTTAACCGACTTCCAAAAAGGAGGAGGTTCTATGTTCCACTGTATGTATTTTTTTTTTTTTTTTTTATGTATGTTACCCGATTACTCCGTCAGTTGTCGACCGATTTAAAATTTTTTTTTTGTATTCGAAAGGGTAAATTTATTTGTATGCTTCCGAGGTGGTCCCATTGCCAGCATATCAGGATCTGATGATGGGATCCCAGGGAAATCGAGGGAAACTCTCATTTTTTATAGGCACATACTATGTTTTTCGTATATTTTCTGAAGTTATACCCTTATTTGCGTCTGGTAGTCATCATTTTATGATGATGAGCTGATGATGTAAGGTACAACTCCTTAACGGTTAGGAGTTGGAGGATAAATCTTTAAATATCAGATGTATATATGTTACCTTTAGTCGTATTCTTTCAAATTATTTAGGTAAGCTGATGATGGAAGGTGGAAGGTACAACTCCTCAACGGTTAGGAGTTAGAGGATAATTCTTTCAATTTCATACGTATCTAAAGACCTTCAGTCGTATACTTTCAAGTTATTTAGGTGAACTGATGATAGAAGGTTAAACTCTTTAACAGTTAGGAATTAGAGGATGATTTCAATATTACACGTACGTTTAGACCTTCATTTGTATTCTTGATGATGAAATTTGATGAAATAGTTCAACTTACTACTTACCTACGATTGTTTGCACTAAAAACTGAAAAATAAAAACTTTTTATAAAAAAAAAAACCGACTTCCAAAAAACATCCAACGAAAACTCTCTGCCATAAAAACACTTAAAAGCGTAAAATAAACTGGTTCTTCATAAATTGCCTATACCTAATTCTTTATTCATTTAAATAGTAGTATTATAATGGGTGCTAGGTACCTAAAATCTGTTTGAAGTCGGTGCTGAGCCAAAAAGAATACAAACGAACAATTACAAAAGTCTAAGCGATTGTCACTTGGCACCGACTTCAAACAGATTCTAGGTACCTAGCACAAATTATAATACTACTATTTAAATGAATAAAGAATTAGGTATAGGCAATTTATGAAGAACCAGTTTATTTTACGCTTTTAAGTGTTTTTTTGGCAGAGAGTTTTCGTTGGATGTTTTTTGGAAGTCGTTTTTTTTTTTTTTATTAACTTGCAATGTATGTATGTATGCTTGTATGTTCGGGTGGAATCTTGCAACTCAATTCTGAAGCAGATATCTTCAACTGATTTTGCTGAAATTTTGCAAGCATATGTATACAGCGTGACAATACAATATTATAATGACATGGAGCTGATCTGATGCTGGAGCTGGAAGGTGGCCATAGGAACTCTGTAAAAAAACGTCGCAACATCATCGAGTTTGGACTCGTTTAATTACTCGAGGCATTCCAGTAAAAGCTTGTTTTTAAAAAGGTTTTTAATATAATTTATCATTCCACTACTGGATATTGGCTTCTCCCACTGCACGCCACTTTGATCGATTTTGGGCTATTCGCATCCAGCTAATCTTGTTACTCCACCTTGCAATTGGATGCCGGCAGCACAAGACTAGCTGTTGCGGCGAACCTTGGGAAAGGCGTATGTCCGACAATGAATGTCTTTCGGTCGAGATGATGACAATTGACCAAATACAAGTTTTGCATACCGTTGGTTAATTAGACTGTGCCACTTAAAATTTTGTGGGTATTATACGTGACATATTCCGTCGCATATTTTTTAAGTGAAAACTGCTTGTGAACAAAAATCATGGAACTCTTGTATACTGTATGTGTACCTACATGTATATGTGTACTTTTTAGATGTACAAAACGCGTGAAACTCGCGGCATTGTCATTTTTAATTTAAAAGCATGCCAAAGTGACTCTACTGAGCCTGATGCAAAGCTCGAGTAGAATCCAAGAGTGAGGGCCACCATGCTCACTGCGAATGCAGACAATGCAGTATGGCGACCCACACTATGGAGGCTTAGTGTGATGCTTTTCACGCCCCGCTTAAAGGACCCAGGGTCATAGTGGGAGGGACATACGTTGGTTGGAAGTGAGTTCCACTTTTTGACTGCTCGGCACAGGAAGGAAGAGCCGAACCGATTTGTCTTTTTATTTATTTATGTGTATATTATTTGGCTGTCGAGGACAAGAACTTTGTAGTCATCTATGTTGCACTTAGCAATTTTTCAGTAATTGAGGATTGGAGAAGTTGTCAGAGTTTTTTTACCCGACTGCGTGAGAAGAAAGATAGTGTTTTTGAAGCGTTTGTATGTTTGTCGGTATGTATGTCAATTTCTTTGGCATGCCCTACAGCCCAAACGGCTGGAGGGTTTTTACATAGTAGGTGACGTTGAATACATCAAAATCGTGGTAGTGACATACCCTATATAAATTCTCAAAATGGCGCCCGCAAAAATGGGGGAGTGGTTTGTTCTTTTTCATACCTCAGCAATCATCCTCATCATCAGCCTATCGCAGTTCACTGCTGGACATGGGCCTCTCTAATTACACGCCACTTGGTTCGTTCCTCGGCTTCTCGCATCCAGCTCCTGCCAGCCGTCTTGCGTGCGCATATCATCACTTCACCTGGCTTGTGGACGTCCTTCACTACGTTTGCCGAGACGCGGTCTCTACTCAAGAATCCGTTTACCCCAACGGTAATCAATTCTGCGGCTAATATGGCCAACCCACTGCCACCTCAGCGATATGAGTCATATGAGTATCAAATTAAAGATCGTGAAAAGATCGTTTGAAAAACATTTATATCATATCACTTTTATGTTAGTGTTTTAACACAAATTTTCAGTTAGTATACTCAAACCCAAAAAGTTTTTAGATCGGCCACATAACCAAATTCTTTGAAGAAGGTGCAACGACAGCGGGATTTGAACCCTACATATTTAAAATTTTGAAGAACTTGTAGGTTAATTAAACTAAATAGCCTGAAAAAAAATGTTGTTATAAAAACAAAATATCCGACTGCTTAAAATTAATGAACTAACAAGTGAAATTATAATAAAAACAAAAACCGACTTCAAGGTGCTACTCGATTTCTCTTGGATGCCATCATCAGATCTTAGTGTCCTTATCATGGTACCACGGTTGGGATATCTCCTTTCCATTAAAAAAATAATCATCAAAATCGGTTCATAAACGACGAAGTTATCCGCGAACAAACATAAAAAAAACATATAGGTATACGGTCGAATTGAGAACCTCCTCCTTTTTTGAAGTCGGTTAAAAAGAGAAAAACAAGCATCACAATAGCTACATGTAAAATTCGAATGATTCATAACAATAACAATGATGATTAATAAAAAAATGTTAAACCACGTTAAAGTATTTAGTTTGACTTATTTGAATTTACCTATGTAGTCACTTTAAAATTTTATTAAGGCTAATTAAACGATGCATTAGTCATTCGAATTTTACGTAGCCTATTGTGATACTTGTTTTCTCTTTTCAGTTCATTACTTTTAAGCAGTCGAGTTTTTTGTTTTTATAATCATACTAGTTGTTGCCCGCGGCTCCGGCCGCGTATATGTCGGTTATCGCGGCAAATAGTAGCCTATGTGTTATTCTGATGTAAAAGCTATATTACTGTAAAGTTTCATCTAAATCCATTCAGTATTTTTTGCGTGAAAGTGTAACAAACATCCATCCATTCATCTATACTTACAAACTTTCGCGTTTATAATATTAGTATAGATAACAATACTTGTAAAATATATAAATTTTAATTAATGAATGATACATTACATTCCTCATTGCATTTTTATTTAATTAATAATAAATTATGTATGTAGGGGAAAGGCGGGTAGCCCCGGACACTTGAATGAATTGCAAATAAAAAACAAATGAACGATTTTTCCGTGTTCATTTTATGATTAAAACAAAATTAGGAACTTCTTTAATAATATTAAATCAACATTGGTATTATCTGGGGGCACGGTCGTGCCATCGCCAAGACGAGCCAAGCGTAGCGCAAGGGCACTGCCTACCTTTTCTCGAAGCGTTTCGTCGTTTTTTTGAACCCCCATAACTTTGGTTTCCGATATACCAGATCGTTCAAATTTTTTGGATATGACGTTACCAATAGACTAATGAAACGTACAAAGTTTCAATTGCATAGCTCTGATAGTTTAGATTTTATTGATACCAAAAAAACACTGATTTCGTCACTGACACACTGATGATCATCAAAACTGTTAGGGTACTTCCTGAAGTGCTAGAAAGCTGAAATTTGGTATGTAAACTAAGTTTAGTACACAAACATCAAAAAAAATCATAAACCTGTTACTTTTGCCCCCCAACCCCCAAATTTGGAGGGTGAAAGTTTGTATGAGACTTTCACAAATGTTTATGCTAGAGGTTTTATTTTTAGTACACGGACTTTTTCGAAAGAAGAAAGAAGATGTACAGCCCAAAAAAGGAAAAAAAAGGAAATTTACAAAAAGAAATGAAATCCCACCAAAAACATTTTCATGTAAAATGTTGCCAAGACGACTGCATATGGCTTACCCTGTGAAAAAGATATCAGATCTCATGTAGAGCCAAGGTTCTGTATCTACACGCCCTAACTCAACAACCCTAACTTCATAAACTCTACATCTCAGTGGTCGTGGTCAAGTCACAAGAAGTTATAAATTTAATTTTGAAAATAAAAACATACAGATAAAAAGTTGAAAAGTTGGTATTTTAATAATGTATGTAAGTGTAATAAGTAATGTACTTAGTTTCCCGGGCTGTTTCCGCACTTGAGCGTGGACGCCCAGGCTGCCCTTCGTATTGTAGAGGGGCGAGGGGGGGGGCTCAATTATGCTCGGGGTAAGAGCAGAATTAACATGGCACCCCCTACCACCTAGTCGTGGACCTTTGCAACATCAGGGGATTCTATAGTGCCTAACCTTAATGCTGTCCATCACCACCTTGAGACAACATAGCCAGCCTTGCTCTTCTTGACCGAAACGCAGATATCGTCTCCAGCGGACACTACTACCTCACTCTCTCTGGGTACGGACTAGAATACTCCTTCATGACTATGGCCGGAGTGTGCGAGTACGTTTGAGACGATATCAGTTTTCGTCACCTCAGCAATCTTGAAGGTGGGGACTTCTCAATGTTACGGCTCCGTGTAGGCGACTTAGTCAGCGACGACCACCCCGCGTGCATGCCTCTATAGATCCCATACCGGTGATGCCGAAACTGACTGACTTATTGAGCACATCCAGATGGCTACAGACTTCGTGCAGCAGCAGATCTCGGCCGCAGAGAACGTTTTACTTGGTGATTCTTACGCCCACCACGCCGACTGGCTTAGTAATAAAACGGATCATGCGGGGAGATCTGTTCACGACTTCGCACTGGTATATTATTTACCACGCCACGCGAGTCTCAAATGTAAATGAATTTTTCGTTGTTAGACCTTCTGCTGACTTTCATCCGGACGGTTACCACGTATCCGTAGACGCTCCATTTAACTCCTGAGACCATTGCCCTGTCCGGAGTATAGTGCCTCTCACATGCTCGCTGCGATCGCGAGTTGCACGCAGCCGCCGTGTGTAGCACTACCAGTCAGCAGATTGTGTTGCACTACAGTACCACTGCGGATGATCCAACACCGCTGCAGATTCTATTGCTGATGTGGTGGTGCAGGGTATGTGGCTTTCCATTCCAGCCTATGTGGTTCCCATTGTGGCAAATTGCGGCCCTGGTTTGGTCCATCTTCCAAAAAGGCTTCTAGTAGGAAGCAGACCTTGAAAAAGGAGTACAACTTTGCCACCAGGTCCTTCAAGAGAGACATTGCAAGGGCAAAGTTGGAGCACATTGCTAGGATTGACGAGAGGCTTGAGCGTCTTTCTACGGGAACTCGGGCGTTTTAGTCTCTTGCCAAGGCTATCGAAGAGAATTTCTGTAAGCCATCCTTACCACCTCTACACATAGGAAATAATTCGTTGGCCTATGCCCAAGGAGAAATCCGATCTTCTGGCCAAACTCTTTGCGTCTAACTAGACCTTGGATGACGAGGAACAGGATCCACCTACCATACTGCAGTGCTGTATGCGGGATATCCAGTTCTGCCAATATTGGAAAACTTGGTGTCAACATATCGAGAGAAGTCCAGTTTCGTGGCCATTTGGAGGTTACGGCCAAATTTGCCTTGAAGAAGCTTGGCGTGCTCAATAGATCTAAACTGTATATCACTCTGGCACACCGCGTTGTGTTTTATAAGGCGCAGGTTTTCTCTAAGCTGTTCTCGTGGTACCAGCTCCTCCCTCTGGACCGCATCCAACGGAGAGCGACTCGAATTGTCGACTGCCAAGATTCCAAATCGGCTGGCTCTCTGGCTCTGCGTAGAGGTGTGGCCTCGCTATGCATCTTCTATCGCATTTACTATGGGGAATGCTCCGAGGAATTGTGCGAACGGATCCCTGCTGCCTCTTTCCGCCATCGTCCTACGCGATAGCCGCGATAGTCCACAACTGTGTGCTTTTCTAGAAACTTTCTGCCTCGCACAACAAAACTGGAATGAACTGTCGCCTGCGGTATTCCCGGACCAATAAGACCTTCAAACTTTCAAGAAACCGAACATAGGTACTCCTTTTTAAAAGGCCGGCGACGCACTTGTGACGCCTCTGGTGTTGCGGGTATCACCATCAGGTGATACGTCTGCTCGTTTGCCCACTATATCATAAAAAAAAAGACTATTCATAAGTGCCTGTAAAATAAGTGCCGATATGAATAAAATCTTTTTGAGTTTGAGTTTGAAGCATATGTCCAGCAATGGACTGTTAATAGTTATTAACCGACTTAAAAAAGGAGAAAGTTCTCAATTCGACCGTATATATATATATATTATGTGTGTTCGCGGATAACTTCGTCGTTTCTAAACCGATTTTGATCATTATTTTGTTAATGGAAAGGAGATATCCCGACGGCGGTACCATGATAAGGACAGTAAGATCTGATGATGGCAACCAAGAGAAAACGAGTCGAACCTTGAAGTCGGTTTTTGTTAAAAAAATTGTTATACAAGAGTGCAATGCAAAGTTGCTTTTTAACCGCGTGCTCAATTTTGATATCCTGAGCGTCAGCGAGGGAATCAAAAGAGCACGAGGTGAAAAATCTTTGCACTCGAGTGCAACACGTAACTTTTCATTCCACGTCAGCGAGGAAATGACTAAATGCAAAAAAACATTTATAATAACAAGATACTTTTATTTCAGTTCAGGTATTAATATTTATTAGTTAGGTACTACATTATGATAGGTAAGTATTGCAGAATAATCTTTAAATTATTTCAAACTAGTTTTTGCTCGCGGCTCCGCCCGCGTGTATATCGGTTATCGCGATAAATAGTAGCCTGTGTGTTATTCTGATGTATAAGCTATATTACTGTCTGTAAAGTTTCATCCAAATCCGTTCAGTAGTTTTTGCGTGAAAGAGTAACAAACATGCATCCATCCATCCATACTTACAAACTTTCGCTTAAGTTTAATAAACCACAACCCGACTACGTGTTACGGGCGTGTCCATTGACACCTCGTTCATTAAAATCGGTTCAGTAGTTTAAGCGCTTTGTTGGAACATACAAACATCCATAGACTGCCAACACTATTCATTCTGGCTTCGCCGACGCCGTAGGCGGGTAACTTTGTTTTCTTTGTTTCTTTTTTTTATGGTATAGGGGAAAACGAGCAGACGTATCACCTGATGGTAAGCGAATACCGCCGCCCATAGACACCTGCAACATCAGAGGCGTCACAAGTGCGTTGCCGGCCTTTGTGGGAATGGGGAGAGGGATTGGGAAGTGGATGGGGGGAGGGATTAGGGTATGGGCCTCCGGTATCCTCACTCACTGGGTGAAACACAGCGCAAGCACAATTTCAGACCGGTTTTCTGTGAGGCTGTGGTATCACTCCGGTCGAACCAGCCCATTCATGCCGAAGCGTGGCTCTCCCACTGTTTTAAAAGAATTTGTAGTTTCTCCAAAAAAGAGATCAAAACTATATATATACAACTGGGGTATTATAATAATAATTGTGTGCTCTACCTTAATAAAAACGAGCGTTTTAATCTTAATTTCTCACAAATGGATAACTTAATCAAACTATTGTCTTCTCAAACCCTTATTATTTGTAAAAGATCTAGGCAATGACACCCTACTTCATGGAGTGGATGAATATAAAAAATAATATCCCCGCTTTAAGGGCGCTAGAGGTAACCAAAAAAATTTTTTTTCATGATTTTATTTCTGGATTTTGTCGGCGAGATTAACATGTGTGTTCATGCGAGATTACAGATTTGTAGCACTAATAGCCCGTGAGATATGTGTGGACTGACAGACAAACGGACGGGTGTACATGACGAAACTATAAGGGTTCCGTTTCTGTCGCTTAGGCTTTGACAGAACCCTTAAAATTCAAAGTGCAAAAATCACCCATTATAATAAAAAAAAAAACATTTCTTAATGTCAAAGTATTTATTTAGTTAAGTATTACATTAATACCAACGTGGTATACAAGGCATCACAATATTCTTAGGTAATTTAAGTTACGTCTAAAAAAATCTAAATTAGTATAAATTAATATCACATTTCTATTACAAATTATTGTTTTAAGTAAGGCAAAGGCACATTGACCTGTTTCTTAGCCTGTTGAGAATCATCAGGTACTTGAACCTGAACTGATTTTTCGGTTTGTTGGGCTTCGACATTCTTTTCTGTAGACTGTACTTTTTGGACTACATCGATACCAACAACACTGACATTATCGCCGTTTTTGTTCAACTTTTGAAAATCGTCAAAATGTTGAGTTGGTACCTCAATAGGCTTCATTGGTTCGGCTGTTGGTTTTTTTGGCTCCACACCAGGTTTGTTCTGGAAAATTTCATCGATAGTTTCTTGCCAGACCTTGCTTTGACTCTCCTGAGCTACATCTGATTGGTTGTCATTTTTAGCTGATTGCAGAACCTCATCTGACTTGGGTTTTACTGTCTTTTGTTCAGCTCCTTGTCCTTGTAAGTCACGATTTGGGCGCACTTGTTGGTTATCTTCGTGTCCGATCACAACAGGGTGTTGCACTTTATCCTGTCCATTTGGCATTTGTGTTGTAGAACTTACTGGAGTACCTGTAATGACGTCATCGGCTACTTTTTGCGGAACTTGTTTATCATTCACTTGAGTATCTTGACCAAATAGGGTTTGGATATTTTGCTGGCCTCCATCAACAGGGCTTTGAATATCATCCTCTTGTTCAGCGTAGACACGAATTTCAAAGTCAAATCCTCTGAAAACTGCTGGGCTCTTCAACTCGATGGTAACATTCTTGTGATTTTCTCCACCTTCTATAATAGCTGCTTCTCCATTCTTGTCTTCTCTTCGGTCTACGATATCTACTTTAGTGATAACCTCAGAATCCGAAACATTAAGGGTAACTGTTTTCGTCTGCCTCCAAATTGTGGGGCTCGCAGTAAAATTTTGTTCGTATTTTAGACTGCCTCCGCCACGGCCAACTGTGAGGTCTTTGGCCGAAGCCGTGGCCACTAAACCAACAATAGCAAGCAGGACGTACATCTTCGGTTATTCACGAGTAACTGATGAATATTAACTGCTACCTGGTTTATATATTAAAATGACGAGGTAAGGAAAATTTTGAATTGAATCACCGTGTCGTACAATTTTTTTTTATAATAATATACATATTCAAATCTTTCTACAGGGAAAATATTTAATAATGTACAGTCAATGACAAATAAATGAGACGCGACCGCAGACTTACGTAGTAATAAATGAGTCAGGAAACTAGCTTCGTAGTTTTAACAGTCCTTTGTCTCGTATTGTGAAAACACATAAGAACATAAACAAATACATTTCTAATGAATTAATGTATATAATAAATTTAATTAATTGAAGTAAGGCAATATAATATGTTTTCCTCATGCTGCATTTGAAAAATTCTGACATACCTATGTATATATATTCAATATTACTGATTATAGTGGTAAAGTCACATTATAAATACGTTGAATAATAAAAAAGTAAAAACTAAAACCCAGTCTCATACTTTTTCAGAGTCGTTTTTATCGTAGTTGGGTTTTAGTTTTTACTTTGTTTTATTTGTTTGGGTGTTTTCTATGTATAATATGTATGTATTTACAAAAATAAAGGCCCAAATAGTCTAGTCAACAAGTTCCATACTTGTTGACTAGACTAAAAGATGCAGCAGCATCACTAGGCCGCCATTGTGTGGGTCAGCATACTTTTCTGCATTCGCAGTGAGTATGGAGACCGCCACTCTTGGATTCTGCTTATGCTTTCCATCAGGCAGAGTAGTCATTTTGGCGGGCCATACATAAAAAAAAATATATATATGTATTTGTATCAGTTGTCTAGTATCCACAACACAAGCTCTGCTTAGCTTGGGACTAGATGGCGTTGTGTGTTAGATGTACGAAATATTTATTTATTTAAACTTTTTTGGTGCCATTAGAATATTAATTTATTTGCAAAGTAAATTTTAATTAACAAACTAAACCAAGTACCTACTTAGTAATTTTTTTATTTTTTTAAATACTTTATATTTGAAATGTACTAGTGAATCCCTTTCTAATGTTATCAAACACGGTATGCTTATCTTAATGTATTTATTAATCTTAGTTTTATTGCCGGCTAGGGGACACATTGGATACGTGACACGCCACACACAGCCAAAAATAATGGCGGACAATTAAGATGCTTCTGTCGATGCCTCATTTGTCTTATTCCGGCTAGTAGTTTAGAAAGTATGAAGGTGTTTCCACCCTCGCACTACAAAACTGTGGAATGAATTGTGGTCTGCGGTATTCCCTGACCAATACGACCTTCAAGTAAAGAGCGTAGGTACTATTTCTTATAAGGCCGGAAATGCACTTGTGACCCCTCTGGTGTTGCGGGTGTCCATGGGCGGCGATAATAGCATACCATCAGGCGATACGTCTGCTCGTCTGCCCTCTATTCAATAAAAAAAATAAAAAAACTTTCTAAACTATAGCAATATCACAAATATCGAATAAATACGGACAAAGTCACGAGAAAATGTTAATACTCGTAATATATATACATATATGTTTGAAATGAACACGTGACGCGCTTTCCAAGGATACTAAACACGGCATATTTATCTCAAACTAGCTGCGCCCGCGACTTCGTCCGCGTGGAACAGTGACTTTGGGTAGCAGTTTTAATTATTAAGGCTAATATTATTTTAAAAATAAGACACACTTTTCACTGTTAAAAACATATTTAAGTATTTATATAAGTACATAAAATAAAAAGTGTTTTGTATGAGCTTATTTCGACATTCGACATGGCCAAGGCTTTCAACCTGTTCTTGCACCGTTCGCTTCTCTCCGACCTCTAAGCATTCGGTCTGCCTCCTAGAGTCGTCTCTAGATTGACTCTTTTCTTCATCAGCGCCTTCGCATTCGGGTTCTTTGCGACGGACGGCGCGGCCTCTGTTTTTCTGGAGGTATACGCTAGCGTACCTCAGAATTCGGTCCTGTCGCCCAAGGTGTTCCTTCTGCATGTCAATGACATATTAGCCCTTGGCAATATACATTGCTATGCAGACGATAGCACAGTGCATGGGCGATATTATGGATACCCTGCAGCCAAGATAGTAGACGTTGAGGAAAATGGATAGGAGCTTGTCGCTGAGCTTGACCGGGTTTTGAACCGCATTTAACAATGGGGTGATGAGAATCTGGTCCAGTTCAACGTTAAGAAAACACAGGTGTGCCCGTTCTCTACCAAAAAGTCTCCGTTTCTTCCCCTCCCCACTTTTCAGAGCACTCAACTGCCACTACGGGATAAGCTCGGTGTCCTGTGCATGGATATTTGCCGAGACCTCAACCCACGGGAGTACATCGAGGGCACCACTAAGGCAGCCTGAACAGGGTGAGACGGTTTTTACCAGAGGCAGAGGTACGCTCGTCCGTACTGTTCTCATCTTTGTGATGGATCTAGGCATTGATTTTCTCAATCTTTTGCAGCGGCAATCAGTCCGCATTATCAACAGTCCCAATACTTCCGATTCCTTTGAGCCTCTGCAGTTGCGGAGAGATATCGCCTCTATGGCAGTCCTCTACCGCTTTACCATGGAGAGTGTTCTGAAGCGTTCTTCCAACTGATCCCACCTTCTCCCTTCCTCTACAGAACAACACGTGCTGGTCTTGGAAGTCACCGCCTCAGTCTTAGAAATACGCTCTGGAAGCAAACGGTTTGGTTCTGCATTGTCTGCTTTCACAGCGAGTATGGTTGCCTCCACTGTTGGATTCTGCTTGAGTTTTCCCTCAGTCTGAGCAAATTCTCAATTTTTTCAATTTTAAAATACTACGTTTTTGATTTGCCATCCTTTGTCAAAATATAGTGATTTAGCTGATTTGATACACGCGATTGTGCTGCCCATTTGAAAAACATGTTTTTTTTAAATGAACTGCAACTTTAACCGTCTGTCTTTGGGCTTTGATAATTGGTAGTGCAAATGTTGTTTTCAGCGGAAACTGCATTCTTTTAAATTGAAATTGCAAATAAGTTTGAATTATTGGAATACGGGGAATTGAAACATTTTCTTTTACAATGTTGTACCCCAGATGTGTATTTTGTAGCCGTGTTCCATTACATATCTTTGTCGCTCAATATTTCTTATTAATAGGACTGGAACATTAACTTTCAGTCTTAACTTATGGGAATGCGCTCCTGATGATTCTAAAGATTTAAAAAACTTTATGCATAAGCTATGATATGACTGGTTCAGTTTCCCTTGCATTGTTTCCTGAGAGGTATTCGTTAACATCTTCCTCCACGTCTGACATGATCCGTTCGTTTATTTGATAACTGTCTCATTAGTCGGCAGATCAGAATAGATATTATTTTTAGATCATGTGTGCTATCATATACCAGAACTCACGTCTCAGTGTAATCATGTCGTTACTGTCATTTGGCATACAATCATCTCCTATTTTTAGAAGAGCATTTGCATATTGACACTGCTCATAAATCATTGTGAAATTGTACTCGCATAATTGTAGTAAGACAAAACTTTTTAACATGTACCCATAATACATATGTTTCATACAGGCATTTATTTCATCTTGCGGCGTACCCCTTTTGCTTTTTTTTGTGTTTAAATCCCGCCGGATACTTTTCCTTCGGATTTTTTCACGAAGAAAATTATTTGAATAAACAAAAAATCATGTAAACAAATCGAATCCTAGTGAATAATAACGAATTTGTAGTAGCAAAATTCAACATCCGCATGCGGCACAGTCGTCTGCCCTCACATGTCTGCCCGTTCGGGTAAGCACACTTAAGCATATTGTGATAACTCAGTAAATGTTACATCTGAATAGCTCTAATATTTTGTCTCCTGTCCCAAACTCATGAAGCATTTTCGCAAACCTTGCATCATCATCATCAGCCTATCGCAGTCCACTGCTGGACATAGGCCTTGCCTTACCTTTCCTTCACAAACCTTGCATATATCCATACAAACTTTCATCCCCTATTGCTATTTTACCTTGATCTTAAAATTTTATTTATTTTATTATTATCTTATTATTTTATGGAAGCCTTTATGGCTAGCCTTCCTCGATAAATGGGCTTTCTAACACTGAAATAAGTTTTCAAATTGGACCAGTAGTGCCTAAGATTAGCGCGTTCAAACAAATAAACAAACTCTTCAGCTTTATATATTAGTATAGATGTATTTATTATACTCTTCTAAGATCTACTACTCATAATTAACAACACAATTATTTAGATAAAGATTAATATTACGCATTATGTTGATAAAAACTCTTTGGCAAATAACTCATTATTAGGTACCAACTCTTAGCGTCTTATACTCGTGATAACTTCTAAACGAAATGTCGGATTGGGATGAAACAAAAAGTATTTTACTTCTACATAAATACCCTTGATAACATAAAGCTTAATTTGGATAAGGATTAATATTACGATACACATTTAACGTAGTTTCTTTCTTCAGACGATTTAATATTTTTTTTGAACACCAAAGCGGTTATTGTGACTAAACCATGATAGTTAGATATATGCTCTCGCGGACTTTTTTGTAGATCTTAATGGGCCCTACAAACCCGTAATACATTATTTTGTTCTATTGGCAATAGTCTTTGCAGCGCACGCTAAAATAGGTTTTCGATTTCACACCTTGGGTTAGAAAATAGCAATTTTCTTACGGATCCCTAATTTTTTTGAAAATAAAATATAGCCTATAGCCTTCCTCTATAAATGGACTATCCAACACTGAAAGAATTTTTCAAATCGGACCAGTAGTTCCTGAGATTAGCGTGTTCAAACAAACAAACAAACAAACAAACAAACTCTGCAGCTTTATAATATTAGTATAGATTAGTATAGATTGATTTTTTAACAGAATACTTTATGACCGCTAGAGGGAGTTACATTAGATTCAGTGACACGTCATATAAACTATAGCAAGTGCCCCACCGTGGCTACGCCCATGAGCATTAGATCAGCTCCATGTCGTTATAATATTGTATTGTCACGCTGTATACATATGCTTGCAAAATGCCAGCAAAATCGGTTAACGACATCTGCTTCAAAATGGAGTTGCAAGATTCCACCCGAACATACAAGCATACAATGCCAGTTAATAAAAAGCTTGTAAAAATTATCAAGTTATTGATAACAGTAGTTATTATGTCGTCATCTAAAGTTACATTTGGTCTGGGTAAGGCCACATCAAGTATCATACGTAAACTGAGCTTAAGGAAAATACAACTTTAGTAACATAAATAAATTCCCTACTCCTGCAATGGTCATTAATATAAAAAATAATTACTTTTTGGCTGTGATCAGCTGTCCCCGTTGACTTGCCTTATTTTTGGAACGAAGTTCCTTATCGCGCGTTGCGAAAGGGGGCTAGACGGAAAAAATTAAGACCAAAAGTTGTAACTACACTTTTAAGACTGTAGTCCTTGAGCGTGGGAATTTGTGATTGAACACCGACATTCATATTTTACATGCACACAAACGCATCGGGCACTGTTGCATACTAACCCCGGCAACTAATAAATTTACTTTCGGTTTTTTCTTCTAGTTACATATTCATTAACTGTTCGCCTTTGAAGAATGTTTAGAATGTCCTACAAAGCACGCAATGTATCTTAGTCATATCGGAAAGCCCGCGACTTCTATGCAACCGTTCATCCTCCCTTTAAACCCCCTTACAACCCTTTTTCGCATTAAAAAGTAGCCTATGTGTTATTCTGATGTATAAGCTATATTACTGTAAAGTTTCATCTAAATCCGTTCAGTAGTTTTTGCGTGAAAGAGTAACAAACATCCATCCATCTTCACATCCATACTTACAAACTTTCGCGTTTATAATATTCCTGTGACGCATTTCGCTGTAACCTGGAAGGAGGCCAGCGTATATTTTTGAATATATGCGATTGAGCGATTAGGAAATCCTCAACAGATCATTCTATGCCTTCTGTGCTATGTTAGACTGATGATTTTACCAACATTTTGCTCTGTGATGAAGCGCCAGCGTACTTTACATACAAAGAGGAAGGTTTAACCGTAGAAAAAGAGGCACTCCAGTAGAGGGTGTTCCTGAAGTTTTTAAAAAAACACGTCATCGGAAGAGTACAACAGTGCACCCAAGCAATGCCGAGTGTTATCGGTATACAATGGCCTACTTTATTCGAAGCTTTGAAAAAGTCGATGACCCGCAACACCCATCGTTTCAAGCTGCTTGCCGAGCACGACATCTGCTCGATGACAACCAATATTGGGATGACGCTCTCAATGAGGCATACGTCAGTGACTTTCAGATGCTGTCCAATTGTGACAAAAATAACAAAACAATTTAACCGAAGATCACATTCGCGATATGCATCGAAATATTCCTATGAGCGAATTGAACCATCAACAACGGGAAATTATTTCTAATCGCTGTTTAAATGAAATTCAAAACATGGTTTTGTCTATTGGTGGAAATTCTTAATCTTATTAAGGGTTACCCGAAGCCATTTCTAACGAAGAGTGTAGTAATCGGGAGTACTCATCTGAAAGTAATTACGATTCTAAGAAGCTTTTACATACTCTTCGCGATGGTATTCCGACTCTAAAGGACAAACAAAGGAGTATTTTCCATCGTGTTTGTAACAGTGCTAATAATTCTTTGGGTGAAATGCTTTTTCTAGAGGCACTGAGAAAAAAATTCTCACAAAAGTTATTCTCGCACAATTACGACCAGATGGTAAAATAGCACTTGCTGTTGCATCCTGTGACACTGTTGCCTGGTGATAAAACTACACACACGATATTTTAAAATTGCCTTACAGAATTAACAGAACAACCTGTTTGTGATGTGTCTCAAAATAGTGACAAAGTGAGAGTTCTACGTGACTGTCATTTAATTGCATGGGATGAGTGTATAATGGCACATCGCAAGGCAGTTGAGGATGTAGACAGGATGTTGAGGGACATTCGCCAAAGTGATCGGGCCATCGGTGGCATTACAGTTTTGTTTTATGGTGATTTTAGGCTGACTCCACCCGTAATACCACGGGGGACCCGAACTGACAAAATAAATGTGTGTCTCAAGAGTTCAACCCTTTGGCCTCATATTTCAAAACTAAAACTCACTGTTAATATGAGAGTGCACAGAGGAGGAAACCAAAACGCCAAATATTTTTCCGATTTGCTTTTCAAATAGGTGACGGTAGATATCAGAAAGAAGAAGGGCTGATCTCACTGCGAGACGATTTAAGCGAGGTTGTAACTTCACTTGAATGACTCATATTATCAGTTTATGGAAATCTTACTAATATCACAACTCAGGAAGATACTTGGTTTTGTGAGCGAGCACTTTATCACCTCGAAACCAAGAAGTGATAGAAATAAATAATATTATTTTGGAGCAGGTTTAAGGGTCACAAGTTGAGTACACTGATATTAACAGTGTTGTCGACAAAGATGAAGCTATGACGTATCCAGTTGAGTTTTTTAAATTCTTTGTCCCGCAACTGGTCTTCCCTCACATAATATTATCAAATTAAAAGTTGGAGTGCCTATAATTTTAATGAAAAAATTGAGTCCACCAAAATTGTGTAACAGCACACAATACATTTAAAAGTTATATCGCTCCAACGTAACGTGATAGAGTCACAAATGTTGACTGGATGTGGTGCAGGACAGCGTGTTTGCATTCCAAAAATACCACTCATCCCAAAAATCTATTCGTATAGATTTAAACGTGTGCAGTTTCCATTAAGTGTGAGTTTAGCCCAGGGACAGACTATGAGTCGTGTTGGTGTAGATCGGCGAAAGTCCTATTCTCTCATGGCCAGCTTTATGTAGCTTTGTCACGTGTAAGCAGTGCGCAAAGCCTGTCTATACTCACTGACACAAATGAAAAAACAATTAATATTGTTTATGAAGAAATTCTGTAATTAATTTTCTTATATTACAAACTCACACGTACACACAGATTTTCTTAAAATAACTTTGTTTTGTTTCTCTATAAATTCAGAAAAATGATTGGAAGATGAGATTGAGAAAAAAGATTTGAATTTGAATCTAAGCACGCGCGAACGAAGTCGCGTGCACAGCTAGGTCTTTATAAAACAGTCATGCTGTGTAACCAGGGATGTTAAGTTACCGTTGTAGGTGTACTTTGACTTTGAGGTAAAGTTGATACTACGGCTTGATTCATTCTGTACCTACTTAGTGTGTCAGAAAGGTGATACAACCGTTTAGAACTTTGCGATTGATCTCAAAATGACGTTGGCGCGTATTTACTACAGGCTGACAGTCGGCGATCGTCTGAGTAACGGTATTGTCATTATGCTGGATATAGGCCTCTCGCTTAAAAGGAGGTTTTGATCATTTCTTTTGTTGACGAAGAGGAGAAGCCAGGAAGAACCAGGAGTATGTGGTGATTCCACAAAAATTCACCCCGACGACCGGCCTTAGACCCTACTATCGAAGGACTCTTCCCTCAAACGCGGCGTGGCGGTCCGATTGGTTCCTAATACGATCAGGCAGCCAGAGGATAATATCTTTCAACGTCTAAATTGTGTTATTTCTTTAGCTAATGTCCAATTTACTATATTAACAACTAGCTACACCCCGCGGTGTTACCCGCGGTTGTTCATGTACCTTTACAACAGAAACCAACCTATCACCCTGACGACCATCTTCCGGCGCCCTGCTTTCGGAGGAACGAAACATGTTCAGGTCCTCTTCGAATCGACGCCATACCCTATCAGGCCCTGTCTGGGGGGAAATTGTTTTTCCCCCACGGTAATCGGTACCTACCTACTTAATACTTGCAAGACATAATTGCTTAGAATATTATGTAAATTATCCTGAACGAAACCCTCATCATCATCATTTCAGCCGAAACACGTCCACTGCTGGACATAGGCCTCCCCAAAGGCTCCCCATAACAATCGGTCCTGTGCAGCCCGCTTCCAGCGATTTTCTGCGACTCTCACCAGGTCGTCGGACCATCTTGTAGGGGGCCTACCCACGCTACGTTTTCCAGTACGTGGCCGCCACTCCAGAACTCTTTGGCCCCAACGGCCATCTTATCTGCGAGCAATATGCCCCTGTAGGTACTATGGTAGTAACTACTTGTCCGTGTGTTATTTTGTAGTAAATAAAAGAGTTCAACTCACTGTTATTATCATGTATTATCCAGCACACAAAAATAGACAGAATTTAGAAATTGTAGGCAACAGGCACAGCACATATAAAGATTCAAGCAGGAAGATAGATAGTTTAGCACAATAGAACACTAGATAGTAATGCAGTAGATAAATAGTATATAAGCACTAAGTTAACAACGTAAAAGCGGTACACAAGGTTTAGGTAATTAAGCGTGCAGTCGGCGTCGATAACATATTCAGACTGGTTTTAGACGGCGCACGCGCAAGGATTCCGGTGCGTATCTCATGTAGCTATGCATAGCATAGTGAAAGAACGTGTCGATAGAATTTATTGGCAAACATATCGACAAACCGATATGTATCGCTGTGTAATGTAATATTTACTTATGATAAATATTGTAAATACATAATAATATATAATCTATGTGTTAATGTTTAGTGTATTTAGTTACATGTGTAACTTATAGTAAAATAAATCAATAGAAGTAGGGGGATCCCTACACCCCGTCCGATCCCGTCCCAGATACCACAGTGTCTCAAGACGAAAGTTTTTGACTAATGTGTATTGCCAGTGATGACCTATGGTACAGAGACGTGGTCACTCACGGTAGGCCTAATAAGAAGGCTTAAAGTCGCTCAAAGAGCAACGGAGAGATCAAAGCTCGACGTTTCTCTGCGTGATCGAATCAGAAATGAGGAGATCCGCAGACGAACCAAGGTCACCAATATTACCAGCCTCAAGTGGCAGTGAACGAAACCCTATTTCAATATAAATGGTATGTATTTAAATTATTTCTTTTTGATAGTCACTAGGATTGAAAATTTAATGTTTTTCTAGTTTAATTCATTATATTTTGAGGTTTACCGCCACATCTGCTGCTACAATATTTATATTTGTATAAAATAGGCATTAAGTACAGTCAACAACTAAAGTCGTTTATCAAGCTAAAGAAGAAGTGGCAATCCATCCAATAGAACTGACAATATGTTCTTAATTTTGATATAGACGAAATAACAAGAGTGCAAAATTGCTTTTTAACCGCGTGCTCATTTTGATGAACGAACAAGCGAATCGATTTACTTTATCGTCTAGTGGATAAAAACGGCTTTTGCACTCAAATATCGAAGGACAAAAACACTCTTTGCGAGATGGAGGAATAAAATGTTATTGATGGTGATTAGACAATAAAACAAGATAAAGTTTAATAAACCACAACCCAACTACGTATTACGGGCGTGTCCATTGACACCTCGTTCATTAAAATCGGTTCAGTAGTTTAAGCGCTTTGTTGGAACATGCAAACATCCATAGACTGCCAACACTATTCATTCTGGCTTCGTCGACGCCGTAGGCGGGTAACTTTGTTTTTTTGTTTCTTTTTTTTATGGTATAGGGGAAAACGAGCAGATGTATCACCTGATGGTAAGCGAATACCGCCGCCCATAGACACCTGCAACATCAGAGGCGTCACAAGTGCGTTGCCGGCCTTTGTGGGAATGGGGAGAGGGATTGGGAAGTGGATGGGGGGAGGGATTAGGGTATGGGCCTCCGGTATCCTCACTCACTGGGTGAAACACAGCGCAAGCACAATTTCAGACCGGTTTTCTGTGAGGCTGTGGTATCACTCCGGTCGAGCCAGCCCATTCATGCCGAAGCGTGGCTCTCCCACTGTTTTAAAAGAATTTGTATTTTCTCCAAAAAAGAGATCAAAACTATATACAACTGGGGTATTACGAGCGTTTTAATCTTAATTTCTCACAAATGGTTAACTTAATCAAACTATTGTCTTCTCAAACCCTTATTATTTGTAAAAGATCTAGGCAATGACACCCTACTTCATGGAGTGGATGAATATAAAAAATAACATCCCCGCTCTAAGGGTGCTAGAGGTAACCAAAATGTTTTTTTTCATGATTATATTTTTGTATTTTGTCGGCGAGATTAACATGTGTGTTCACTAATAGCCCGTGAGATATAGTGTGGACTGATAGACAAACGGACGGGCGAACATCTCGAAACTATAAGGGTTCCGTTTCTGTCGCTTAGGCTTTGACAGAACCCTTAAAAATTCAAAGTGCAAAAATCACCCAATATAATAAAAAAAAAACATTTCATAATTTCAAAGTGTTTATTTAGTTAAGTATTACATTAATACCAACGTGGTATACAAGACATCACAATATTTTTAGGTAATTTAAGTTACGTCTAAAAAAAACTAAATTAGTATAAATTAAGATCACATTCCTATTACAAATTATTGTTTAAAGTAAGGCAAAGGCACATTGACCTGTTTCTTACCCTGTTGAGAATCATCAGGTACTTGAACCTGAACTGATTTTTCGGTTAGTTGGGCTTCGACATTCTTTTCTGTAGACGACTGTACTTTTTGGACTACATCGATACCAACAACACTGACATTATCGCCGTTTTTGTTCAACTTTTGAGAATCGTCAAAATGTTGAGTTGGTACCTCAATAGGCTTTATTGGTTCGGCTGTTGGTTTCTTTGACTCCACACCAGGTTTGTTCTGGAAAATGTCTTCGATAGTTTCTTGCCAGACCTTGCTTTGACTCTCCTGGGCTACATCTGATTGGTTGTCATTTTTAGCTGACTGCAGAACCTCACCTGACTTGGGTTTTACTGTCTTTTGTTCAGCTTCTTGTCCTTGTAAGTCACGATTGGGTCGCACTTGTTGGTTATCTTCCTGTCCGATCACAACAGGGTGTTGCACTTTATCCTGTCCATTTGGCATTTGTGTTGTAGAACTTACTGGAGTACCTACAATGACGTCATCGGCTACTTTTTGCGGAACTTGTTTATCATTCACTTGAGTATCTTTAACAAATGGGGTTTGGATACTTTGCTGGCCTCCATCAACAGGGCTTTGAATATCATCCTCTTGTTCAGCGTAGACACGAATTTCGAAGTCAAATCCTCTGAAAACTGCCGGGCTCTTCAACTCGATGGTAACATTCTTGTGATTTTCTCCACCTTCTATAATAGCTGCTTCTCCATTCTTGTCTTCTCTTCGGTCTACGATATCTACTTTAGTGATGACCTCAGAATCCGAGACATTAAGGGTAACTGTTTTCGCTTGCCTCCAAATTGTAGGGCTCGCAGTAAAATTTTGTTCGTATTTTAGACTGCCTCCTCCACGGCCAACTGTGAGGTCTTTGGCCGAAGCCGTGGCCACTAAACCAACAATAGCAAGCAGGACGTACATCTTCGGCTATTCACGAGTAACTGATGAATATTAAATGCTACGTGGTTTATATATTAAAATGACGAGGTAAGGAAAATTTTGAATTGAATCACCGCGTCGGACAATTTTTTTATAATAATATACATATTCAAATCTTCCTACAGGGAAAATATTTAATAATGTACAGTCAATGACAAATAAATGAGACGCGACCGCAGACTTTCGTAGTAATAAATTACTCAGGAAACTAGCTTCGTAGTTTTAAGGGTCCTTTGTCTCGTATGGTGAAAACACATAAGAGCATAAACAAATGAATTTCTAATGAATTAATGTAAATAATACATTTAATCAATTGAAGTAAGGCAATATTTTTTTTTCCTCATGCTGCATTTGAAAAAATACTGACATACCTATGTATATATATTCAATATTACTGATGATAGTGATAAAGTCACATTATAAAAACGTTGAATAATAAAAAAGTAAAAACTAAAACCCAGTTTCATACTTTTTCAGTGTCGTTTTTATCGTAGTTGGGTTTTAGTTTTTACTTTGTTTTATTTGTTTGGGTGTTTTCTATGTATAATATGTATGTATTTACAAAAAAAAGTATATATGTATTTGTATCAGTTGTCTAGTACCCATAACACAAGCTCTGCTTAGCTTGGGTCTAGATGGCATTGTGTGTTAGATGTCCGAAATATTTATTTATTTAAACTTTTTTGGTGCCATTAGATTATTAATTTATTTACAAAGTAAATTTAAATTAACAAACTAAACCAAGCACTTAGTAATTTTTTTAAATACTTTATATTTGAAATATACTAGTGAATCCCTTTTAAATGTTACCAAACACGGTATGCTTATCTTAATTTATTTATTAATCTTAGTATTATTGTCGGCCAGAGGCACTACATTGGATTCGTAACACGCCACACACAGCCAATAATATTAGCGGACAATTAAGATGCTTCTGTCGATGCCTCATTTGTCTTAGTTTAGAAAGTATGAAGGTGTTCCCCCCCTCGCACTACAAAACTGTGGAATGAACTGTGGTCTGCGGTATTCCCTGACCAATACGACCTTCAAACCTTCAAGAAAAGAGCGTAGGTATCTACTATTTCTTATAAGGCCGGAAATGCACTTGTGACGCCTCTGGTGTTGCGGGTGTCAATGGGTGGTGACCCGTGGCGATAATAGCATACCATCAGGCGATACGTCTGCTCGTCTGCCCTTTATTCAATAAAAAATAAAAAACTTTCTAAACTACTAGCTATACCATATAAATATCAAAATTATCGAATAAATACGGACAAAGTCACGAACAATAAATACATATATTTTTGAAATGAACACGTAACTTTCCAAGGATACTAAACACGACATATTTATTTAATTTTTTTTTTTACATAGTTCTTTATGACCGCTAGAGGGCGTTAGATTAGATTCAGTGACACGTCATATAAACTATAACCAGCGGACGATCAAGACGATTCTAACGATACCTTATTCGTCCAGTTCCCATAAGTAGTTAAGGGGCTATTAGGGAACACATTTATACATACTTAGCCTGTCAAAATTATAACCCTTCTTTGGCCTTGCCGTAGCCGGGTAAAAATAAAAGATACATTTCATGGCCCTTATTTTATGTTCATCAAATAAAGGTTCCACCCATTTGAATATGCAATCCAAGAGTCAAAATTGCGTCACCGTTTGAGTGGTAATAGGTCCTTTGATATTAAAAAGTTGCTTAGTTGTTTTAGTGGCGTTTAAGAAAGAGCCGAGAGGAAATCAAATAAATTAAATTAAAAAGCTTTTTAAAAACAAGCTTTTACTGGAATGCCTCGAGACGAATCCAACGAGTCCAAACTCGATGATGTTGCGACGTTTCTTTACAGAGTTTCTATGGCCACCTTCCAGCTCCAGCATCAGATCAGCTCTATGTTATTAAAATATTGTATTGTCACGCTGTATACATATGCTTGCAAAATTTCAGCAAAATCGGTTGAAGATATCTGCTTCAAAATGGAGTTGCAAGATTCCACCCGAACATACAAGCATACATATATACATTGCCAGTTAATAAAAAGCTTGTAAAAATTATCAAGTTATTGATAACAGTAGTTATTATGTCATCATCTAAAGTTACATTTGGTCTGGGTAAGGCCACATCAAGTATCATACGTAAACTGAGCTTAAAGAAAACACAACTTTAGTAACATAAGTAAATTCCCTACTCCTAAATGGTCATTAATATCAAAAAACTTTTTATAAAATAAAAAACCGACTTCCAAAAAACATCCAACGAAAACTCTCTGCCAAAAAACACTTAAAAGCGTAAAATAAACTTGTTCTTCATAAATTGCCCATACCTAATTCTTTATTCCTTTAAATAGTAGTATTATAATGTGTGCTAGGTACCTAATATCTGTTTGAAGTCGATGCCAAGTGACTATCTCTTAGACTTTTGTAATTGTTCGTTTGTATTCTTTTTGGCTTAGCACCGACTTCAAACAGATTTTAGGTACCTAGCACACATTATAATACTACTATTTAAATGAATAAAGAATTAGGTATGGGCAATTTATGAAGAACAAGTTTATTTTACGCTTTTAAGTGTTTTTTGGCAGAGAGTTTTCGTTGGATGCTTTTTGGAAGTCGGTTTTTTTTTATAAAAAGTTTTTATTTTTCAGTTTTTAGTGCAAACAATCGTAGGTAAGTAGTTAGTTGAACTATTTCATCAAAATTTCATCATCAAGAATACAAATTAAGGTCTATACGTACGTGTTATATTAAAATCATCCTCTAATCCCTAACTGTTGAAGAGTTTAACCTTCTATCATCAGCTTACCTAAATAACTTGAAAATATACGTCTGAAGGTCTTTAGATACGTATGAAATTGACAGAATTATCCTCCAACTCCTAACCGTTGAGGAGTTGTACCTTCCACGTTCCATCATCAGCTTACCTAAATAATTTGAAAGAATACGCCTAAAGGTAACTTAAATACATATGATATTTAAAGATTTATCCTCCAACTCCTAACTGTTAAGGAGTTGTACCTTACATTATCAGCTCATCATCATAAAATGATGACTACCACACGCAAATACCGGTGTAACGTCAGAAAATATACGAAAAACATAGTATGTGCCTATAAAAAATGAGGGTTTCTCTCGATTTTCCTGGGATCCCATCATCAGATCCTAATATGGTGGCAATGGGACCACCTCGGGAGCATACCCTTTTGAATACAAAAAAAATATTTAAAATCGGTCCACAATTGACGGAGTAATCGGTGAACATACATAAAAAAAAAAAGTACATACAGTGGAACATAGAACCTCCTCCTTTTTGAAAGTCGGTTAAAAATAATTACTCTTTGGCTGTGATCAGCTGTCCCCGTTGACTTGCCTGATTTTTTTACTACCCTTAAACTTTTAGTTTTTTATGGTTAGCAGTGAGAATAGGGATGTACGGATATACCTAATATAAAGGTGATTTTTTCGTTGTGGTCATATCGATATCAGATCTTAATGCAAAGGTGTCTTTTATTTATGGCGTGAACTGTACTTCTTTGTCGAGCAGCATCTAACGTGATATTTATCCCAAACTTGAACCAGATGCGTACAGAATACAAATTACACTATCTACGTACCTACAGTTCAGACGTGGTATTTCCGAGAAACATTAGTAGTTTTATCATAGAGGATCGTTATTATATTTATGTAGGTACATAAAGATGTGTCTGGACTTAAATATAAACAACATAAGATACAAATAGGAGATATCTGTTAGGGAATTAGTTATCTCATTGTTACGAACATAAGTCTAAGACTAGACACTTTTTTAAGAAGGATAAACTTGATTTTTAACCGACTTCCAAAAGGAGGAGGTTCTCAATTTTATCGCTATTTTTTTTTACGTAGTAAATAAGTTTGTAACCCCTGAACTTGTCAGGTGGAAACTCACCGGTTTCGACTCAGGATAAATATGAGACCTCAGGGCGCCGTAAGAATTTTGATAAAATTTAAAGTGAGGGTGCAGAGGGTCCACGGGAGGCTTCAGTGAAACAACTTACGACACATACAAACTTTTATTTTGTTCAAGTTACTTTACAATTGATAAATAAAAAATATAAAGTTATAAAGAAACTTACAAGGTAGTTTTAAAATAAAAAATAAAAATTATACAGTCTTCTTCTTTTACACAATAAGCCTGTAGACTGGACAGCACAGGATAGCCACCCTCTGGTCACCTTTCTGACTCGAGGTAGTCAGCCGTAGACTCTCTCCAGCTCAAGGTAGCTTGAGGAGACGTCCACCAGTGATCCACTTGTAGGTGCTAAGTAAAAGTATTAATTAATTTCAATTTAAAGATTATGTGAACTTCCCTCAAGGTAGGGCAGATGGGTCTTGAGGAGTGAGCTGTGAGCTGCCAATCTTCAATCCTCCTCAGCAACAAATCACGAACCACAAGACGGGTACAATGTAGGTAGTTTTCAGCGGTAATCTATCGACCCTATAAACAAAATTAAATAGCCTGAGGACATATTCTACATACATAAAGATAATAAGGAAAAACCTTTTTGAGGTTAACTTACCACAGACAGTGGGACTTGAACACTCACAAACACTACCAACAAAGATATCAATATTCACAGTAAGCAAAGCTTCCTCAGAGTTCATGAGAGAAGATTTAAGAAATGAAAAAATCTGCCACACACACCCATCTTTATAGACTTCTAATCGAATCTTCTCGAAGGAACCCCTTCCCCATTTCTGGATGTGCGAACAAGACGTACAACTTCCATTCTCCTTGCCTATTTGCGATCAATTTAAGATGTAATGAGAATCGTATGATACACATATGATAATGTCTCACTGTTTCTAAGTGTCCGAATGTCAACAGAAATATCCTTCAAAACATACGCCACCTAGTGCCACCTAGGTGTACCAAACAGCCCGGCATTTCGATCGCGCTCAACACCCAATTGTAGTTCGAACTACAGTGAACGAGAGGGCGCTGAAAACAAAAATTGTTAAACAATGAAAGTAAAAAAAACGATGCTACACCACCCCCTCCCCACAGTGTTCCCTGAGTAGAGCACGAAGGGAATAACCAAAACAGCAACAAACAAAGAAAAAGCTGTGATGACCTCAAATGTTAGGACACACAGAGTTTATAAGAATTAAATCTAAAATTAAATATAGGTAGTATAAGTAAAAAAAAAAAACTTAACTCCTAGTGAAACTACTCTACTGACATCACACCCTATTACAAGGAATAATGCACACATATATGAGCACCCGAGTGTAAGGTGTGTGTCGAAGAGGAACCGCTCGACACAAAGGGTATAACTTCACGTAAGAACGAATGACTTAAAGATAGAACCAATACATTGAGGAGAAAGAACAGAAGGTGGTACCTCCTCACTATATTTCAAAATATCTTTAATATGGTAGACTCCCAGATTCTTACCATCCAAATCTGACAATTCATAGATCAAAGGCGAACGTTTCGCGGTCACTATGCATTTCAGAAATTTAGGGGCCAACTTGGATGTGAAGTTCTTATCTTTGTTGGATAGGTAGTGCGTTCTCTTATAGACAAACTGTCCCACTTTTAATTCCACGTGTCTTTTTCGGAGATTGTAGTACTTCTCGTTACGCCGGTGGGCAACATCTAAGTGTTTGCTCACCTGGTCGTATATACGATGAAGTTCCTTCAACCTTTCTCCGAAGGACACAGGGTTGTCAATAGTGACCGAGTTAGGATGGGCAGAAATATCTTCCTGTCTATAAAGAACTCCATCCCCTATGAACTCCCTGCCGTGAACAAGAAAATAAGGACTGAAACGAGTGGCCTCGCTTACCGCCGTGTTTAAGGCACACTGAAGTTCCACGAGGTTCTCGTCCCATTTCTTGTGATGTGACTTCACGTAACAGGCAATTCCCTGAACCACGTTGCGAATAGCACGCTGTGCCTGGTTGGTCTGCGCGTGATATCTGGGATTATAATAAATGTTTGGCACATTGTATTTAACTAATAAGTCTTTAAAAGGTTTGCTAATTAACTGAGGGCCATTATCCATATAAATGGTTTTACAAACACCATGTACTAAGAAAACATTCTTCTCAATGAATCTCGCAACAGCAACGCCTGTAGCTATCCTTATAGGATACAACATGACATATTTGCTGAAATAGTCCGAGACCACGATTAAATGAACGTTTCCCTTGCTGGAAGTAGGGAATGGACCCAACAGGTCACAAGAGATGGCTTCAAAAGGTTTAGACACACGTTTTGGATTACCCATTAGGCCAGGACGGGCTGTGTTTACAGGTTTATACTGCTTACAAGTTTCACACTTGCCCACATACTCCTTAACGCTATTATACATTTTAGGCCAGTAATAGTTTAGGGCCAGGCGTTTGTGGGTTTTCCAAACACCTCCATGGGCACTCAAAACGTGGTCATGGTACTTGGTGAGCAGGGATAGCCTGTCCTCCAGAGGTACCACAAGCTTCCAACTAAAATCAGAAGTTAAAGAGTATTTATTTTTGGATAACCTGTATAAGGAGTCATTACGAATATCAAAGTTGGGAAAATTACGAGGATTCTTCTTCACACTATTAAGGGTGTGGAGATACCACGAATCCTTGGTGGTGCTGGTGCCTATCGCATCAATCCGTATTCGCGACAGAGCATCGGGCACAACATGATCTTTACCCTTTCTATGCTCTATGTCGAAGTCAAACTGACTCAATCTCATGCTCCAGCGCGCTAGGCGACCAGTAGGATTCTTCAGCTTGTGGAACCACAGAAGTGAGGCGTGGTCTGTAACCACGGTGCACTTCTGGCCCTCTACGTATTGTCTGAACTGTTCTAATGCAAAGATCACCGCAAGTAGTTCACGTTCAGTGGTACTATAGTTGACCTCGCATTTGTTAAGAGAACGACTGCAATACGCGACAGGGTGCTCCACTCCCTCCTGTGTCTGCGTGAGGACTGCAGCCACAGAGAAGGATGATGCATCACTGAGAATCCTAAAGGGTAATGAATAGTCAGGCATTTTCAAAATAGGTGCGGTGACCAAAGCGGCCTTCAAAAGGTTGAAAGACTCTTCAGCTTCACGCGTCCACTCAAAGGAAACATTTTTAGAAGTTAGCTTACACAAAGGTTTACTAATTTTAGAAAAATTGTTGACAAAACGTCGATACCAACCGGCCATGCCCAGGAATCTCTTCACCTCCTTAGCATTGGAAGGTGTCGGATAATTGAGAATAACCTCAACCTTACCCGGGTCGGTCCGTAAGCCATGTTTGTCAACATAGTACCCGAGGTACTTCAGCTCACTACGACAGAAGTGTGATTTCTCCATGTTAATCGTGAGGCCCGCATCCTTAAGGCGCTGATGGACTCTATGTAAGAGATCCACATGCTCCTCAAAGTTGCTAGACACTGCGATGATGTCGTCTTGGAAAGCGAAAACTTTATTGTCGAATTCTGGACCAAATAAGCGGTCCATTAGGCGTTGCATCGAAGCAGAGGCTCCGATGAGACCGAAGCACATCACGTTGAACTGAAATAGACCCCTTCTAGGGACAGTAAAAGCAGTTTTCTCGGCGGATTGCGGCGAGTCAAAAGGTATCTGCCAGTAGGCAGCACTTAAATCGATAGAAGTTAGGTATTTAGCATTATTCAGATGGTCTAAGATTTGATTTATGTATGGCAATGGATACGCATCGCTCTTAGATACAGAATTAAGCTTTCGAGAATCAAGACACAATCGTAAGTCACCATTTGCTTTCTCCACCATCACCACTGGCGAGTTCCACGCAGACTGAGATGGGTTCACTACTCCCATCTCCAACATCCGGTCCAGTTCCTCTTCCAAGGCTTTTTGTTTGAGGGGAGAGAGCGGATAATAACGTTGCTTGATTGGTTTGCTGTTACCTGTATCTATGACATGGTGCACAAGAGAGGTACGGCCTAAGCCTACCCTGTCGGTGTTGATCGTATCGAACTTTTTAATAATGCTATTAATAATCCGCTTCTGATCAACGGTTAAATTGTTGTAATCCTCCAGGCCATGGTTGAGAGCCAATGGCTCCACAGGATTACAATCATTAAAGTGGGAGAGATTGATATTTTGAGAGATCAATCTGTTCCCCAATTGGAACTGTTGCCAGAAGTCTATACCGAATATCATGGCAGTAGTGATTTCTGGGACAACATAAAACTTAATAACTCTGACAACAGAGTTATATACTATAGGAAGAGAAATACAGCCTAAACAATGCAGATATGATCCGTCTGCTGTTGTTAGACTAAAGTTAGGGCTTATGCTTTCTAGATCAAACCCTAATTCAAAAAAAACGCGGTGCGCACCCTTACCTAACACAGAGCAGGCTGCACCCGAATCAAGTAAACCCAAAACATTTAAGTTCAGGATCCTTACTACTAAATACGGTCTAATATCGTTATCCCGTTTATTATTAAACAGGACCTTATCAGAGCAATTCTCAGACAGAGAAGAACGCTCTGTGTCACATGGAAAGCTCTTAACAAGGCCCCGACCTACCCGTTTTTTGGCTTGACGTTGCACTGGGAACACTCCGGTGCTCGGACACCTTTTTGTCCACACCGGAAACACACCACCTTTCTCGACTGTGGGCAGCTGAAAGTAGTGTGGCCGCCCTCCCCACATCGGAAGCACTTATCTTCACTCGAGGTGGACGGACGGGACACACCAGATACCTGTTGAGAAGTTTTATGTGGTGGTTTATTTTTAACTTGGTGTAAATCCGCAGTGATACTAAGTGTTTCCAATAACGGTTCATGAAATGCCTCAGCTCTAGCACGAGCAAGCTCTAGGCGCCTTCCTAATCGCTTCAGATCCAAGAGAGACTTTACGTCATGAAGAGCCAATTCCTTCATATAATCAGGTCTGATGTTGTGCATCAGAATGTCCATTTGTTCTTCACTAGGCATCTTGTACGAGAGTCTAGAGAACATGGCCTGCATTGTAGAAATGAAATTACCCAATGTTTCAGATCGGGTCTGTGTACGCTGTTTGATTTCATTGCGGAGGCGGTAATCATAGTCAGGAAGATCGAAGTTCTCTCTCAGCTCCTCCAACATGACCTCATAAGAGGTGAAATCCTCCTTGTTGGTGCGAAACCAAGACAAGGCAGGACCTTCCAACAGGTCAGAGAAAGCTGTGAGGATTTTCTCCTTGCTGACCTCCCGAGCACACCTAAGCTCCTCAAGTCTTTCGATGAAGACACGTACACAAGAAGTGCCATCAAATTTTAAGTTAAATGAATTTAAATTAACAGGTTTATCCCTTACTACTACAGTTGGAAGTGAGTCGGAAGTGGCAGCGTAGGGTCGCGTCGAACGGTCCATCCTCGACACAGGTGAGGTGTAATTTATCTGGTCAGTATGTGTAGGAAGCATCTCCCTGTCCGATCCATCAGAGTCAGAGTCGGTAGTAGCCTCTGACACAGACAACATTTTAACTAACCGGGCACGGATACCCACTAGTTCTGGACAGTCAAAACCACACCTTGCTAACCTAGCGAGAAGATAATTAGCCCTCAAAGAAACTCTTAGGCGACTAGTCTTATTAGAAACGAAATCACCTGAAGAAAGGACTCCTTCCAGTTCCAGGACCTTCGGCTCGCAGAAAGACAGCTCAGAAGCAGCAGAAGCAGGGACGAAAGTGCTGGCTTTAATGCTGCCACGCCGGATAAGCCGCAACGCAGTGCGCAGCTCACTCCTCAAACTGACCACCGTGTCATCGGGATTCGCTGAAACACCCATGGCAGACAACTCGTTAATAAGTTCATCCTTCTTTAGATAATTAATACATTTAATCAGCTGGGCCATGATGTTTTAAAATTCAAACTAAATTTATTGACAATTGAACAAAGTTTATATAAAGCACTAAGTTCTTCTTAGTGAGAAAATAAAAGATTCAGTCCTACAAAAAGATTAGGCTGAATGTTATAAAAATAATGTGTTACTATATTAACACAATAACCTAAAAAAATTATTCTTAAATGTTACTTTTAATTACAAGTTAAAATTATTTTAAACAGTTTTATTTAATTTGTGGGGTAACAAAAGAAAACCTTATTTTTGATCCCCTTTCTAACTCTAAGTTAATTACAGATTCGATTCTATCACATTAATGATGTTTGCTTCATGTTTCCACAACTATAAAGTAGTTACAGACAATCTATATTCAATGAACAATAGGTTCCTGCTTCTTAAAACCATAAAAGAACAAAAGTCTCAAGTTATAAAAGTTTTCTTTACTATAGATAAAAGTATACCCTACTTTTATTTATGTAAAGTGTCCTAGATTGAAGTTTAAATTGTTACACTAAAAGGTTAAATTATCATGTAAAAATTACAAACAAGATAAAGGGAAGCACAATATCCTTTTGATTATATCATGCAAACCCTCTTATAGAATTAAAATGAAGTTATTCATACATTTATCTACTTAATTTGTAAGTAGGTAGGAATATAAAAAGTTAAAATTAAAGTTATTCAAGGAAAACCCGAACAAAATAAAATCTATATGTATGTGTCTCTATTACTGTGCTGATCCCTCAGGGAACAAACACAAGAACTTAATAAAACAACCAACAAGAGAGAAAAAGAGAAAAAAAGAAAAAGAAAAAATGTTCTCGCCAAAATAATTCAAAAAAGACTTACCAAAATTTGTGCAGTTAAAATTTTGATTTAATTTTGAATTTTGCTCAAAGCTTTTCCACACCGCAGAGATGGTAATAATGTGCTGAAAAATGCAAAGAGAGAATTATTACATGCGAACTGCACTTCACAAAACCAATTAACGTCCTGGGTAGTCTCGGACGGATAGTAAGCGTCTCATCCAAAGTTCTCCCAGGAACTCACACTCAGCACACCCTCAGGGTTCGAGAAGTTAGCCAAACGTTGGTCGCCAATTTGTAACCCCTGAACTTGTCAGGTGGAAACTCACCGGTTTCGACTCAGGATAAATATGAGACCTCAGGGCGCCGTAAGAATTTTGATAAAATTTAAAGTGAGGGTGCAGAGGGTCCACGGGAGGCTTCAGTGAAACAACTTACGACACATACAAACTTTTATTTTGTTCAAGTTACTTTACAATTGATAAATAAAAAATATAAAGTTATAAAGAAACTTACAAGGTAGTTTTAAAATAAAAAATAAAAATTATACAGTCTTCTTCTTTTACACAATAAGCCTGTAGACTGGACAGCACAGGATAGCCACCCTCTGGTCACCTTTCTGACTCGAGGTAGTCAGCCGTAGACTCTCTCCAGCTCAAGGTAGCTTGAGGAGACGTCCACCAGTGATCCACTTGTAGGTGCTAAGTAAAAGTATTAATTAATTTCAATTTAAAGATTATGTGAACTTCCCTCAAGGTAGGGCAGATGGGTCTTGAGGAGTGAGCTGTGAGCTGCCAATCTTCAATCCTCCTCAGCAACAAATCACGAACCACAAGACGGGTACAATGTAGGTAGTTTTCAGCGGTAATCTATCGACCCTATAAACAAAATTAAATAGCCTGAGGACATATTCTACATACATAAAGATAATAAGGAAAAACCTTTTTGAGGTTAACTTACCACAGACAGTGGGACTAGAACACTCACAAACACTACCAACAAAGATATCAATATTCACAGTAAGCAAAGCTTCCTCAGAGTTCATGAGAGAAGATTTAAGAAATGAAAAAATCTGCCACACACACCCATCTTTATAGACTTCTAATCGAATCTTCTCGAAGGAACCCCTTCCCCATTTCTGGATGTGCGAACAAGACGTACAACTTCCATTCTCCTTGCCTATTTGCGATCAATTTAAGATGTAATGAGAATCGTATGATACACATATGATAATGTCTCACTGTTTCTAAGTGTCCGAATGTCAACAGAAATATCCTTCAAAACATACGCCACCTAGTGCCACCTAGGTGTACCAAACAGCCCGGCATTTCGATCGCGCTCAACACCCAATTGTAGTTCGAACTACAGTGAACGAGAGGGCGCTGAAAACAAAAATTGTTAAACAATGAAAGTAAAAAAAACGATGCTACAAGTTTGATTGGTTAATTTGTTTTTTTGTTTGTAATAGGTACCTACATTTTAGAATGAAAATCACTTGTTCTTATTCCACTATTTTAATTATATTTACACCTGACCGGTTTCGCTTTTTGGCATGCCAATAAATACAAGTGAGTTTCATTCTAGAATGTTTCAACAAGTTCCATCAAGTGCCGACAATCGAGAGTATTAATTTCTTTGTTTGTTTTAGCCCAGTCATCGAAGAATGTTTTAAGCTATATATATATCATCACGCTACGACCTAAAGGGCATTGAAAAATGTTGCAAAAACGGGGGAAAATTATTTACATTTTAAAAGCTTCCATTGCGTGCGTTGCGTAAACAGTTAAAGTTTCACCAAAAAAATGTATGTATATGAAAGAATCGTTCATCAAAGTATACGTGTAAAGCATATGTATATCTTATATGATTGGCTCACTATAACCTTTTTATGGTACACAAATTTGTTGACGCTCTTGTCACGTTGCGGTACGGCAATAGGAGACGTGGATGAGGTTGTGTGGGTCAGCTAGTAAGTTAAATATGAAAAAAAATGCTCATTCTTCATAAAACAGTCATGCTGTGTAACCAGGGATGTTAAGTTGCAGTTGTAGGTGTACTTTGACTTTGAGGTAAAGTTGATACTACGGCTTGATTCATTCTGTACCTACTTAGTGTGTCAGAAAGGTGATACAACCGTTTAGAACTTTGCGATTGATCTCAAAATGACGTTGGCGCGTATTTACTACAGGCTGACAGTCGGCGATCGTCTGAGTAACGGTATTGTCATTATGCTGGATATAGGCCTCTCGTTCAAAAGGAGGTTTTGATCATTTCTTTTGTTAACGAAGAGGAAAAGCCAGGAAGAACCAGGAGTATGTGGTGATTCCACAAAAATTCACCCCGACGACCGGCCTTAGACCCTACTTTGGAAGGACTCTTCCCTCAAACGCGGCGTGGCGGTCCGATTGGTTCATAATACGATCAGGCCGCCATTAATCTGCCACCAGAGGTTAATACCTTTCGACGTCTAAATTGTGTTATTTCTTTAGCTGTATTCTTTAGCGGTGTTACCCGCGGTTGTTGATGTACCTTTACAACAGAAACCAACCTATCACCCTGACGACCATCTTCCGGCGCCCTGCTTTCGGAGGAACGAAACATGTTCAGGTCCTCTTCGAATCGACACCATACCCTATCAGGCCCTGTCTGGAGGGAAATTGTTTTTCCCCCACGGTTATCAGTACCTACTTAATACTTGCAAGACATAATTGCTTAGAATATTATGTAAATTATCCTGAACGAAACCCTCATCATCATCATTTCAGCCGAAAGACGTCCACTGCTGGACATAGGCCTCCCCAAAGGCTTCCCATAACAATCGGTCCTGTGCTGCCCGCTTCCAGCGATTTCCTGCGACCCTCACCAGGTCGTCGGACCATCTTGTAGGGGGCCTACCCACGCTACGTTTTCCAGTACGTGGCCGCCACTCCAGAACTCTTTGGCCCCAACGGCCATCTTATCTGCGAGCAATATGCCCCGCCTGATGCGTGACATTTTCTCGTCCCAGATACCACTCAGTGTCTCAAGGCGAAAGTTTTTGACCAATGTGTATTGCCAGTGATGACCTATGGTACAGAGACGTCACTCACGGTGGGCCTTGTAAGAAGGCTCAAAGTCGCTCAAAGAGCAATGGAGACATCAAAGCTCGGCGTTTCTCTGCGTGATCGAATCAGAAATGAGGAGATCCGCAGACGAACCAAGGTCACCGACATTGCCAGCCTCAAGTGGCAGTGAACGAAACCCTTTTTCAATATAAATGGTATGTATTTAAATTATTTCTTTTTGATAGTCACTAGGATTGAAAATTTAATGTTTCTAGTTTAATTAATTATATTTTGAGGTTTATCGCCACATCTGCTGCTACAATATTTATATTTGTATAAAATAGGTACCTATTAAGTACAATCAACAACGAAAGTCGTTTATCAAGCTAAAGAAGAAGTGGTAATCCATGCAATAGAACTGACAATGTGTTCTTAATTTCGAAATAAACGGAATAATAGTTGTTTGTTATACTAGACTGCAAAATCTGAGGGCACGGTCGTGCCCCCGCCAAGACGAGGCAAGCGAAGCGCAAGGGCACTACCTACCTTTTCTCGAAGTGTTTCGTCGTTTTTTTGAACCCTCATAACTTTGGTTTCCGATCTACCAGATCGTTCAAATTCTCAGGATATGATGTCAGTAATAGACTAATGAAACATACAAAGTTTCAATTATATAGCTCTTATACTTTAGATTTTATTGATACCTAAAAAACACCAATTTCGTCACTGACACACTGATGATCCTCAAAACTGTTAGGTTACTTCCTGAAGTGCTAGAAAGCTGAAATTTGGTGTGTAGACTAAGTTTAGTATACAAACAACAGAAAAATTCATAAACTTATTACTTTTGCCCCCCAATCTCCCAAATTGGGGGATGGAAGTTTGTATGAGACTTGTATGAGCTAGATGTTTTATTTTTGGTACACGGACTTTTTCGAAAGAAGAAAGAAATTGTACAAGAAATACACCCCAAAAAAAGAAAAAGAAACAGTTAAAAATACTGCCCTAAGCAACTTACAAAAATAAATGAAATCCCACCAAAAACATTTTCATGTAAAATGTTGCCAAGACGACTGCATATGGCTTACCCTGTGAAAAAGATATAAGATCTCATGTAGAGCCAAGCTTGTGAATCTACACGCCCTAACTCTACCAATCCTAAATTCACAAACTCTACATCTCAGTAAAAATGTATGGCTTGGCTGTTTCGTTACTTCAGAAACGAAATATTCCCATAACTTATTACTTCAGAAACTAGATATTTGCAAACACAAAAGGCGTTCGTTTTGCCTTCGTGATTGTAGCGAAACGGCGAAGCCATACATTTTTACTGAGATGTAGAGTTTGTGAAGTTAGGGTTGGTAGAGTTAGGGCGTGTAGATTCAGAAGCTGTGAAGAAGGGTGATTACTTCGCTATAACAGAAATAAAAAAGTTTGAAAAAATAAGTACTTTAAAGACCTATTATGTATGTATTTACAAAAAAAAAGTGTATACATATATATGTATTTGTATGAGTTGTCTAGTACCCATAACACAAGCTCTGCTTAGCTTGGGACTAGATGGCGTTGTGTGTTAGATGTCCAAAATATTTATTTATTTATTATCACTAATTTAAGTGTAAAGAAAACCGTTTTATTCACATTATTTATATAACATATTGTTCCTCGTGAACTTATGTTCTGACGAGCTCTTTAAATATTCTGCTATGTATCCTCTATCTCTTTTGTGTTGAAGAAGGAGCCAGAGATAAAGTGATACGATGGAGGCAATTAATATTAATAATGAGATTCGTTTATAATTCTTTAAATTAACTGTTCTACTCAACTGTACCAGAATGAGAGTGTGTTTTAGACTTGAACAAGCTAAAATTCAAAATTTAAAAAAACCCCTACTAAAGCACTTAATCGAGTAATCATACGCCAATGATATTTTTGCAGACATTCTGTTATTCTTCCCCACTTTCACCCCCATAACTTTTAAACGACTCTGCTGATTTTCATGAAACATGTCTAAGAACACTCGCACGTAACTCACCTTTCATACAAAAAAACTAAATTGAAATCGCTTCATCCGTTCACGAGCTACGGTGCCACAGACAGACAGACACGTCAAACTTATAACACCCCTCTTTTTCCGTCGGGGGTTAAAAATGAATTAATGTGTACTTATATCTTTCTTTGTCGCTCTCTGTAGTCTTTGGCTTTAGAGATGGGTACATCTACATAATAATAGTTAAATAAAATTAAACTGTCGAGCTTTCTGATTTCAGTAATTACTAATTAGCTTGTTAAATAAGTATTTTAATACATGCTCGCGAAGCTAGCAGAACTTTATTTACAGAATCGGTGGCACTGTGGTAGCGTTCACGACTGCTGTGCTTGAGGTCTCGGTTTCGATTCCCGGGTCGGACCAAATTATTGTATGATCTACAAATACCTATTTGTTTCGGAGTTCGGTTGTTTCCTATGTATAATATGTATGTATTTACAAAAAAAAATACTCGTATGTACTTACATCAGTTGTCTAGTATCCATAGTACACGTACAAGCTCTGCTTAGTTTGGGATTAGAAGGCGTTGTGTGTTAAAAAACAAATTAAAGAAATCTATAAGCAAAGAAATATAAATTTATTACATCAAACGAAAAATTACAAAATACACAAGAACAATCACAGCAAAGTAAAGTAATTTTATCAAATAATAACTTTATCAAGTATGTACTAGCTGACCCGTGCCCACTTCGTTGGGCGGTAAACATTTTTTTCTCCGACTTACTTTGCAAATTCAGCTACCACGAAAAAGTCTTTCCACTTTTCGGGTTATTATATAGCCTATGTCACTCCCAAACAACGTAGCCTTCTATTGGTAAAAGGATTTTCAAAATCGGTTCAGTAGATCCCGAGACCCTTACAATTTAACAAATATACAAACACACAAACTTTACCTCTTTAATAATAGTGTTGCGCCTTCGAGAAAAATAGTCTAGAACAATCTACCAGTCGCGAGAATTGAATTGAAGGCGCCATCTAGTGTCAAGTAGCGCGCAACTGTGGAGTAACTCTGATATTCGACGCTAGATGGCGCTAGATTACTCACTCTGGTAATTTCTGTTTAGTGGAGAATGTTCTATCGAATATTATAGATCCTTCTAGGGGTTTCAAAGCCATATATAAGCAGATTGGGTTACCCGTACGAGTCAGTATTGTTTCACGATACAGCGGAGTTAACATCGAAGCGATCTTCTAGTGAGATTAACAAGTGACATAGCGAATTATTGTTGTAAAAAGGGTTGTAAATAAACAGTGTGTTATTTTTTGGTAATTAACCGACTATTTTTAATTATTGAATACCCGGCTCGTAACAATAGTATAGATGTAGATTAAATACAAATCGATATAAATAAACCTATAACAAAAACAACTAATAAATCAAGAACGGAGTCAGTTGAACAAATATTTTGGCTTTTATTTCTTCGTGGATGGCTCTGACTTTGAAGGTGCTGCGCAGTAAGTTGGCACTGAACATGGACACGTCTCCTTCATCAGCAGGCCTGATGTCATTGTCTTCAAAAACGGATGTACTTTGTCACTGAAGAAAGGCCTGTGGAAACAACATGATCAGTTTGAGCCAATTAACTGCGATATTCTTTAAACAATGCCTGGATGATCTGGTTTCTATCGGACATTTACAGGCCCAATGATCAGAAGCATCACTAGGTCGCGACCAACACTCTTGGATTCTGCTTATGCTTTGCATCAGAATATAATCACTTTGGCAGGCCCATATACAAAAACAAAACCTTACTGGTACCCTACCCTTATTCTTTTCACCTTAATCACCTTTTTGTACCTTAAAACGATTCCTCTCCCAAGCAAGGTTAGAAACCAAACCATTAGAAACGATAAAAGTAGAAAAGAAATAAGGGTCATATATGTCTGTCTAATTATCTGAAAACTTATATTTAAAACGCCAGTATTTGCTGTTGCATCAAGTTTGAAGAAAACTATTTGCCAAATAACAGACATTTTCGTTCTTATTATCCGTGGATGTTGATACAAGGACACAGAAATCGTGACTGACCTGCATAACATACTCTCAATTTCTTCTTGGTACTCTCGAGCCGCTATTATGCACTTCTTCCTCTCTTGTATCTCTTGCTCTTCAGCACGTTTCTGTTTATTAAAAATTAATAGGATTAGAATGACCTTCTTCTAGTCTGCTTTTAGCAACTGCGGTAACTTTACTATTTTTCTTTTAGTGGAAGGCAAAGCAGTAGCTTTTCCTGCCACAAGAAGAAGATTTACATTAATTGTAAGTCCTTTGGAGCCTATTACACTATAATTAGAATTTTACTCATTGAAAATCTGTTGTATGATGCATCTGCAAAAGTATGCATAATGACTTCTCTGAGTGACAACCTCAAGAGTAGGTTGACCTCAACCTATGACGACTGAATAAACCTCTGTATTTCCTCCGCGACCTTATAGAAAACCGGTGTGAAATAGCGCTTGCGCTGTGTTTCACCGAGTGAGTGAGGATACCCCCAAAGGTCGGCAACGCACTTATGACACCTCTGGTGTTGCGGGTGTCCATGGGCGGCGATAATTGCTTACCATCTGTCTGCTCGTTTGCCCCTATACCGTAAAAAAATACAATAACGTGCCTTCAATATCTTGGTATATTCAAACTGCTTCAATAGGTCATTTTGATGCAATTTCTTTGCCTGAGCATTGGTGAGTTCCTTCCGTTTCACCAATTCATCTAATTGTTTTCGCACCTGGCGATCATATTCTTGATAATCTTCATTCATCTTTTGTTGCTCTTCTCTTTCTTTGATGAGGTCGTCAGACACCCTTTGGTTGTATTGTTGGTTTTCCTGTATCGTTTAAAAAACACTTTATTAAAACCTAAAAGCTACTATCCCCAACTCCAATTTGACCAGTAATAGTCAAAAGTTGTCATCATAATCACAAATTTTAACAAATAAAACTGACTACAATCTGGACCACACGGGAAGCACCAGCTTTCAAATAAAAAAAGAATCATCAAAATCGGTTCACCCAGTCGGAAGTTATGAGGTAACAAACATTAAAAAAACAGTCGAATTGAGAACATCCTCCTTTTTTTGAAGTCGGTTAAAAACTACATATGTATGGATATTATTGGATATACATCGTAAATAGTTTGGGATCAAATTTCAAAAATGTTCAAATATCGTATCTTCTATAAAGTTTTCTAACTCCTTTTGTTTGCAAAGCCACATAAGTCCTTTTATAGCCATTTCCTTTTTCTCTTCACTAAGTGCCTACTTTATTCGTTACGTTTTTCTTTTCGTTTAATAAAAAAAAAAAACTAGTCTTTTGTAGGGTTCTCAGCTATTCTTTTTTTGTGCTTATATTGATCTTTATTATTCATTTTTTATTAAATCAATTTATGTTTACATAGTTTATGTTAATTTAGTTTTTATTTACAATAATAAATAATGGTTAACTTTATTTCCAACAATATTTGTGGTTCATATTTTTCCTTTGTAGAAAGTGTAGTTCTACCTACCATAATTCATTCATAGAAATTACCTCATTCCGGCATTTACGAGTAATATTTTCCTTATACCTACGGGGATATTCTCACTCATTTGTTTACTACAGTTCTATATAAAAATAATATAGAACACGATGGTGAAAAGTCTTACTACTGTGCAGTTCTTCGACCACTTTCGATACTGGCATCTCTTGAGGTCTGCAGCATCTTGGATTTGTTGCCCTAGCTGCATCATCAATTCGTCAGCGCATTTCTGTATTGTCTCTGGCGTCTTCTTCATTCGGGTGAGGTTTAAGTTGCATTGATCTAAATCCCTCTGAAATCAAAATAATAAAAAAAATCTGATGCATTTTTTTGTGAACCGAATTTTGAATCGGTGCTAGTTCAATAATTTTATATTAGACTAGCTGTTGCCCGCGGCTTTGCCCGTATGTATGTCGGTTATCGCTGCAAATAGTAGCTTATGTGTTATTCTGATGTATAAGCTATATTACTGTAAAGTTTTATCCAAATCCGTTCAGTAGTTTTTGCGTGAAAAAGTAACAAACATCCATCCATCCATACTAACAAACTTTCGCGTTATTAATATAAGTAGGATTTTTATCGATATAAAATCATGATACAAAATGTATTGGTACCTGAATAGTTTTATTTTCTTTACCTCGCATAGAACTTCTATATATTTTTATAAATCAGTTTAAATAAAATAAAGGGGTTAAGACAATTTTGTGAAAACTAAAAATTTAGTGTAGCGCCATCTGTAATGATTTATTTATTTCGTGAACGAAAAATTTAGTATAGCGCCATCTGTATTTTTGATATGGAACTCATTCCTATCTGATGTATTTACTTATCTAAGTATTTATATATGTACATAAAATATAGTGTTTATATGAGTTTATTTCGACATTTGACATCGACCGGGTCTGGCACCGCTCGCTTCTCTCCAAGCTCTCGGCATTCGGTCCGCCTCCTAGACCCTGTCACTGGATTGACGCTTTTCTTCATCAGCGCCGCATTATGGGCCTTTGCGACGGCAAGGCCTCCGATGTTCTGGATGTAAACGCTGGCGTACCTCAGGGTTCAGTCCTGTCGCCCACACTATTTCTTCTGCATATCAATGACATGTTAGTTCTTGGCAACATACATTGCTATGCAGACGATAGCACAGTTCATGGGCGATATTTTTGACACCGTTCAGCCAAGCTGGCAGACGTTGAGGAAAATCGACAGAAGCTTGTCGCTGAGCTCGACCGGGTTTTGAACCGCATTTTACAATGGGGTGATAAGAATCTGGTCGAGTTCAACGCTACGAAAACACAGTTGTGCGCGTTCTCTACCAAAACGTCTCCATTCCTTTCCCTCCCCACTTTTCAGAGCACTCAACTGCCACTACGGGGTAAGCTCGGTGTCCTGGGCATGGATATTTGCCGGGACCTCGAGTACTGTTCTCATCTTTGTGATGGATCCGCGCAGTATTTGCTTGATGCTTTCGATCGGTTGCAATGGCGAACAGTCCGCTTTACCAACAGTCCCGAAGCCACCGAGTTGCGTAGAGATATCGCCTCTATAGCAGTCCACTACCATCTGTATCATTGGAAGTATTCTGGGGAGCTCTTCCAACTGGTCCCCCTTCTCCCTTCCTCTGCAGAATAACATGTTCACTCTCAAACCAAACGGTTTGGTTCATCCTTCCTGTGCCGAGCAGCTAAAAACTGGAACTCACTACCAGCGCACGTGTTTCTCTCCCACTATGATCCCGGGGCCTTTAAGTGGGGCGTGAAAAAGCATCTCACTAAGCCGTCATAGTGTGGGACGCAATACTGCATTGTCTGCTTTCCCAGTGAGTATGGTTGCCCCCACTGTTGGATTCTGCTTGAGTTTTCCATCAGGCTGACCATAGTCACTTTGGCAGCTTCAAATAAAAAAAGTACAATTTTAATAACTACGTTTTTTCTTTTGCCATATTTTGCCAAAATATGGAGATTTTGTGGATTTGATATACGTGAGTATGCTGCCCATGAGAAAAAAAAAACTGTATCTTTAAGCATCTGTCCTTGGGTTTTGATAATATTGTTATTGGAAATGCTGTTTAAGTTGGAATTATTGGAATACGGGGAATTAAAACATTATCTTCTTTTGCCATTCCATGCGTCACGATTGTAGCTTTTACAATGTTGTACCCCAGTTGTGTAATATTTAGCCATGTACTATTACATTGCTTTGGCGCTCAAGATACCTAATTTAATAGTACTGGAACATTACCTTGCAGCCTCAACTTATGGGTAGGCACTCCTGATATTTCTAAAGACTTTAAGTATTCGACAACATCTCCCTCCACGCCTAACATGATCCGTTCGTTTAATTGATAACTATTTAATTAGTCAGCGGTTTAGGATCGATATTATTTTCATTTTTATTCATATCTAACCAACAGCTAGCTTATAATGACGATACTTCTGTAGAGAATTTTGAAGTTAAGAAACGCTGTTAATTAATTATATTAAATTGGCTTATTTATTTCTATTAATATAATGAACATACAAATCAGATTGACGAATATATACTTAATATCTTAATATTTAATTTTTATATATATAATATCAAAAAAAAGTAAAATATTTTTTAAGATTGTGACAGCCTTGTTTATTCGTTGTCAAGACGCCCGACGAAGGTAACGCGCAGGCGTGTGGCGAGTGAACTCCCAGAACAACCTTTCATCCCCCTTTTAAACCCCTTACAACCCCTTTTTCGCATTAAAAAGTAGCCTATGTCCTTTCTCAGGCTCTAGACTATCTGTGTACCAAATTTCATTCAAATCGGTGCAGCGGTTTGGCCGTGAAAGCAAGACAGACAGACAGACAGAGTTACTTTCGCATTTATAATAATCAAATTTTTCAAATTGGACCCGTAGTTCCTGAGATTAGCGCGTTCAAACAAACAAACAAACTCTTCAGCTTTATATATTAGTATAGCTGACCCACGCAACGTCGTTTGCGTCTCCTATTGCCCGTAGCGTGATAATTTTCCCCCGTTTTTGAAACATTCTTCATTGGTGCTCCGCTCCTATTGGTCTTAGCGTGATGATATATAACCTATAGCCTTCCTCGATAAATGGGCTATCTAACATTGAAAGAATTTTTCAAATTGGACCAGTAGTTCCTGAGATTAGCGCGATTAGCTGACCCACGCAACGTCGTTTGCGTCTCCTATTGCCAGTAGCGTAATAATTTCCACCCGTTTTAGAAACATTCTTCATTGGTACTCAGCTCCTATTGGTCATAACGTGATGAAATATATATATATATATATATCATCACGCCTATAGCCTTCCTCGATAAACGGGCTATCCAACACTGAAAGAACTTTTTAAATTGGACCAGTAGTTCCTGAGATTAGCGCGTTCAAACAAACAAAAACTCTTCAGCTTTATATATTAGTATAGATGTATTTATTATTCTCTTCTAAGATCTAATACTCATAATCAACAACACATTTATTTGGATAAAGACTAATATTAGGTATTATGTTGATAAAAACTCTTTGACAAATAACTCAATAATAGGTACCAACTCTTAGCGTCTTATACTCGTGATAACTTCTAAACGAAATGTCCGAATGGGGTGAAACAAAAAGTATTTTACTTCTACATAAATACCCTTGATAACATAATGCTTTATTTGGATAAGGATTAATATTACGATACACATTTAACGTAGTTTCTTTCTTCAGACGATTTAATAATTTTTTTGAGCACAAAAGCGGTTATCGTGACTAAACCATGATAGTTAGATGTATACTCTCGCGAATTTTTTTGTAGATCTTAATGGGACCTACAAACCCGTAATACATGATTTTGTTCTATTGTCAATACTTTTTGCAGCGCACGCAAAAATAGGTTTTCGAGTTCACACCTTGGGTTACAAAATAGCAATTTTCTTACGGATCTCAATTTTTTTGAAAATAAAATATAGCCTATAGCCTTCCTCGATAAATGGACTATCCAAAACTGAAAGAATTTTTCAAATCGGACCCGTAGATCCTGAGATTAGCGCGTTCAAACAAACAAACAAACTCTGCAGCTTTATAATATTAGTATAGACTAGCTGACCCACGCAACCTCGTTTGCGTCTCCTATTGCCCGTAGCGTGATAATTTTCCCCCGTTTTTTAATCATTTTTCATTAGTGCTCCGCTCCTATTGGTCGTAGCGTGATGATATATAGCCTATAGCCTTCCTCGATAAATGTACTATCCGACACTGAAAGAATCTTTCAAATCGGACCAGTGGTGCCTGAGATTAGCGCGTTCAAACAAACAAACTCTTCGGCTTTATAATATTAGTATAGATTTACAAAAAAATCCTATATGTATTCTATCAGTCCATCTAGATTTCAACGCACAACGCTTCTTTGTTTGAGGCTAGATGGCGTTGTACGTGTTAAATATTCAAAAAAGCCAGTCTTTATACTTTGACTTTAAAATTTCTTCATATTGCTGCAATGAAAGTTAAAACTAAAACAGACATCTCAGAGATTACACCGATACGTAAATGAAATAGCCGAATTACTTTCTTAAGACATTTGACAAGTGTGATTAAACAACTCTGACTACAAATATCATTATATCGATTCATTCTTAATCTCGTTTCATAACACCTCTAGCATTTATAATATACCTATGGCCAATCTCTGCTAGTGCAGCGTTAGAGCGTTTTCACATTATCCGATCCGATATCGGTGTCGGGCGCTATCATCACGTTAAGATCAATAGGAGCGGAGCACCAATGAAGAATGTTACAAAAACGGTGGATTTCTTTTACGCTACGGGCAATAGGAGACGTAAACGACGTTCCGTGGGTCAGCTAGTACATTTATATTCCACATACAAAACACCCAAATATTTGTAAATCAGGCAAACTTTTGTTCCGATCCGGGGTTCGAACTCGAGACCTCAGCTAACCGAGGCAGTCAAGCCAAAGTGTAAACACTTTGGCTTTACTTACCTCCATCTGTTTTCTGCCTTCCAATTTAAGTCTTTCCTCCGCTGCTCCTATTTGAGCCACTGAGGTCCAAGTATCATCTATAAATTGTTCATGCTCATTGTTCTTGGCAAGCCATTCTCGACGTTCTGTTGCTATTTTCTTCTTCTCTGCACCAAGTGCTTTGCTTTCCTCAGCACGTTTACGTTCCTCTGAATATTTTAATAACGAAAATATTATAAAATAATCAGGTTCAATGGGTTAATCTGAGGTAAATTTTTGGAGTAGTTAATCTATTCAAAAAAGATTATTTTTCTGTGGGCGACTAGTCTTAATTAAAAATTAAATAGACTCAGGACGGTAAAGATAAAATCAGTAGCGCACAGAAGTGTTAGGACTAAAATGTTTGGAAATATAATAATATAAGTAAATGAACCACGGGCGTAGCCAGGTTTCGGTTTCAGGGGGGGTTTCGAGATTATAAAAATCCGGCCAAGCGGTAGTCGGACTCGCGGACCTTGACTACGAGGTACCTCCTGATGACCAAGAGGTCATCAGGAGGTACCTCGTAGTATTTTTTGATTTCCTTGAGAGTATCAAATTACGCTGCAAATCGGAGCATAAAAGGCCCTTTTGATCCCGTCGATTTAGAAGTTGGTTTGTTTTGATTTTGACTAAATGCCTAGGTATTTGATATTAATTTCAACTTGATATTTAAATGCGTTTCTCAGAAAAAGCTCTTGACAGATGGACAGACAGACGGGCAACGAAGGTGAAGTGATCCTATAAGGGTTTCGGTTTTTGTACGGAGTATGGAAGTCCAAAAACTAGAAAAGTTCTATGGATAGTCATATTACACGACAACACTGGACCCTAATTCTTATGACTTGACTTGATACTATGACTTACCGCCAGTATACAAATTGAAGAGGCTAATCGTCGAGTCCAACTCGACTGAGTAGCGTTCGGAAAACTGCGCTACATCTTCTCCGAAACACTGCAGAGACTCAAAACTCAAAACGAAAGTTTTTGTGTGTGTTGCCAGTAATGATGACGGTAGAGAGATGTCACAATAGAGCGAGAGTACAAAATACATAGAGGTCTAATATTACTTATTTTACTCGCCTCTCAATGTTTAATATTATTAATTTCAGTAGTGTACATTCAATAGTGTAAATTTGGGGGGGGGGGGGGGGGTTGAACCCCAAAAACCAACCCTTGGCTATTGCCGTTTATTATTTAAAAACAAGAATGTAAATGTTGTAAAGTATTTAAGATGTATTGCTTAAAAGTTAAATATCAATTTTCAGAATTTTGTTTCACGAACCCACTTACTTCCAAACACGAAATTTAGCATGGATATATGTATGTACCTACTTTGATTCCCTTTTTTTATGGAAGGGGGGCAAACGAGCATATTATACACTGTATTTTGAGGTTGGATTGCTAGTATCCTGTAGTGTATACTAATGTTTATTTTAATACCTTCTTCTAGTTCTCTGAAGTAAGCTTCAGTATCAGCTTTTAAGAGGAGAGCTTCTTGTTTCAATATCTCCTGTTCTTCAGCCCGTTTCTGTCGCAATATCTCAACTTGATACTGCGTATATTCATGGGTTTCTCTATCACCACGCATACGATTAATCGCATCGTACTCCATACGAGCAGCCTGTTGCAAGACGAGATAAAGGTATTGTTGATGTACAATAACTGATAGATCTTTCAAATGGCATGTATTTTTTTGCCTTTTCTTCCTTATATGCAATTCACGTTATAGGAGTATATCATGTGTTGCGGAGGACTTCACAAACATAGATGATGATAAGAGCAATTTGCGTATCACACAAATTGTCACCATCAAACCTATAACACTCAGTACACCACTACCCAGTTCATGAATTTAAAAAGCGATACAAGAAAATTAATGTCGTATTATTACTCAAGAACTATAACTTTCATGTTCCACATTTATAACACCCCGACATGTGTAAATCGGTGTAATATATTTAAGTAAACAAATATTTCTATTAAGAGCAAATAATCGCAAATGCTGACGTGTCAATCGGTTCCCTATCGCCGTAATTTTCAATATTTTTTTTACTGTGAAGATGCGAGATATACAGCCTTACCAATGCCTCAGACTCTTTCATAGCAAGCTCATGCCACATCTTATCTATCTCTTTTTCTGATTCTCTACGCATCTGGTTTTCCCGTATCTGGTACAGCTGCACATCTCGACTTTCTCTTTTACGTGAAGCGACTAGACATGGATGTAAGTGTGTGCATTTTTCCCTGTAACCAATCAATTGATGAAAATTTGCTACCATTTAAAATTACATTTCACCATTTTGAAGTCTAAATAGGTTTTGAATTTGATCATAGCAGAAGTAACTATAATATCTAATCCGTACAGACGTTACCAATATTATTATTAACTATGTTAACACATAATATAGCTTACTTTTATTTTTTTAAAAGACCTAAATTAAAAAAATCTTTAAAGATTACCAAAGACCAATAAAAATAATTCGAGTTCAATCATCATCACCAACCTATTACATTTCTCTGCTGAACACAGGCATCTTCCATTGCACGCCACTCGAGTTCAAATTTTTTTATAAATAATCTGGGTCAAATAGTAGCAGAAAATTATTATTAAAAAATATTCTCACAAAGGAGTGTCAGCCATTTTTTCGTCACGTTCCTTTTTCCTTTTCTCTAAAAGATATGCAAGTCGTTTCAACTTATCTTCCCATACCAGCTCGGCACCAGATTGACCCTGTTTCACGAACAAACTGACATTGTACTCCTCTTCGTCTGCAAAGAGTTTTTTCAACCTGCAATTGACGAAGAAGCATCGTAGCCGTAGCATACACACATTGCCAAAATACAAAAAGAATGAGCAATTAAAAATAATGGTTTTTGAAAACTCTTAACTTATGCTCAAAAGGATGTGTGGTATTCGTTGCTAGTGAATGATGAATTTTGGATGAATGTAGTTAAATCAAATAGAAAGTTCAACTGATCTATATATTAATATGTAAAGCAAAAACTTTGTAACCCTTCCTATGAAAATTATGCAAACGGAAGAGTATGAAATTTGGCACAGTTAAAGGTTATTATTTTAGAGGAGGAGTGCAGAAAGTTACGAAAAATAAACAAACAAAAAATAAGTGGATTGTGATCGTATTTCGATCACTGGGTGACCACTAGTTAATTTCATCAATCATCAACAACCCATAATATCCCACTGCTGGGCTTGGGTCTCCTCTCAGGACAGGGTTTAAGCCATACGTCCCCATGCTGGCCAAGTGTGGGTTGGGTCTGGCAAGACAACGTTTGCGAATTAATCTTGCCATTGGATGTTTTTAAGCCGCCCAAAGGCCTCCAAGCAAGTTTCACGACTGTTATCATATGATAACAACTGGGAACGACTGTTTAACGTGACCTCCGGAATCACGTTAATTTAATTTTGTGAAACAAAAAAATATGTTGTCTTTACTATTCTCTCTGCTACTCACCTCTTTCGCCTTTCTTGGAAATCGTCTTCATAAGAGGCAAAACATTGATCAACACGATGTGCCACTTTGTGAATAAGCGCCCTATGATAATAAGATACACAAGTTATATGTTAGAAATTTAACGTCATTATAATGGCAATGGCATTATATTATAATTACGATACTGGGAGCCTGTAAAGCCACTTAGGAGTATGAATGTGTGACGACGCAGAGAGGAAACTACCAAGGGATCCCTTGGAACGCCGATATCAAGGAATCCACACATCTCCAGTAAGTGCTTGATATTACATTAGCTTAGAATAAGAACAGGGTGAAACGCCCTGAACTTTGATGCTCTTGCCAGTGACATAGTTAGCGATTGAATGCCTATACCATGGGCCCTATAGACATTGCAAACTTCACACGGTGAACGCTGCATTGGCAAAAGGATTGAACATTATATATATGTGGTACATATAGGTAGATGATAACATAACTATCTTGTCGACTGCAAACTAGGGCCGCACTTGCACAAGCACTTCTCGTCTACACCGATATCAGCTATCTGAACCTCACTAAAGCACTTGATAAGCTTCAACTACTATAAAATATCTGTACATGATTTGTTTTTGTATAACGATTTTTTATCAAAGTTGAAATCTCAATGTCCCAAATAAAAGCTAGAAATAAATTAAATAAAAAAGCTTTTTAAAAAAAAAGCTTTTACTGGAATGCCTCGAGACGAATCAAACGAATCCAAACTCGATGATGTTGCGACGTTTTTTACAGAGTTCCTATGGACACCTTCCAGCTCTAGCATCAGATCAGCTCCATGTCATTATAATATTGTATTGTCACACTGTATACATTTGCTTGCAAAATTTCAGCAAAATCGGTTGAAGATATCTGCTTCGAAATTGAGTTGCAAGATTCCACCCGAACATACAAGCATACATACATACATTGCAAGTTAATAAAAAGCTTGTAAAAAATACGTACTTGCGGTCGCAGCGATTAAAAAATGACAAGGCATTAGCATCTTTTGCTATCTGCGTAGTATTCTCCAAACCTACTCGCTGTTCCTTCTCGAAAGCCCGCAGTTTTTTTATATAACGCACGTACCGCCCCGTAGAGTTCAACTCGCGAGACGTCTAAGTAATAGGAGATAATAAAATTATCAGTGCCAACTGAACTGTGAATCAGCCATTTATATTTTTTGCTACTACCCAATTTTATGTTAAAGCTATCAACATGACTCTACTCAGCCTGATCGAAAGCATGAGTAGAATCCAAGAGTGGTGGTCACCATTCTCAATAAAAATGCGGACAGTGCAGCATGGTGACCTAGTAAGATGCTTTTTCACGTCCCGCTTAAAGGCCTCGGAGTCATAATGGCAGGGAAACACGTGCGATAGTGGTAGTGTGGTGAGTTCCAGGTTTTAACCGCTTGGCACAGGAAGGAATAACCAAAACGATGCGTTCGAGAGCATATGTCTAACACTGTTAAAAGGTAAAAAGTGACTTCGAAGGCCAGCACATGTTGTCCTGTAGAGGAAGGGAGAAGGGGGGATCAGTTAGGACACAGACACAGAGATTAAATCGATACCTGAGGTACGTGTTGAGATTGTGTTTTTCTATTGACTTTGTCTTGAACAAGATGCAAGTGTTTAGAGATTCGACGTGTATTGCATGTTTGCTGAGGGGAATGATCGGAAGCGGTTTTGATACGATTCAGGACAAATAGATAATTGCGTGATGCATACGATTGTTTTTTTTTTGTCTGGTGCAATATATTTGCTACTAGCTGAGCCCTGCTGTGTTACCCGCGGTACAACAACAACCGCGGGTAACGCCGCGGGGCAAAGCTAGTATAGAAAAAGTAGCCTAAGTTACTCCTCATATCATCAGCTATCTGCCAGTGAAAGTCCAGAGAACAAAATTTTATTTATGATTGAAGGGATATAATATTAATTATGATTGGAGGAATATCGAAGTCTCTCATAAACTAACTAGATTATTTTAGCTTACTCTCCCATTCAAAATCTATGAAGTCATAAGAAACTTTTAAAATGTCTGAATGTTTAGTAAGGTATTCTAATTGCTTTCCAGAAAGTTCTGGGAGTTGCAATCAGGTACCGGCAGAGAGAACGTTGGCAGTACCCCTATATGGTAGTACGTCGACCGGGTGAAGGTTGCGGTAAGCCGTAGGATAGAGGGCGGGCAGCACATGATCGTTTGATGCAAAGTGCCTGACTGGTAAGCCTATATCCAGTGGACGTCTTTTGGCTTAGATGATGATGGTCATCATAATTTATTTATTATGTAGTTTAAAACACTTACATAGTAACAGTCAGGGGCCCCACGGGGACCCCATCCATCTTTTGGTATTTTCTGTTGGGGAGTTGGTTCTGTATTGCAATTGTGACTCATTCTTTGAATTATTCCAAACGAACTTATAAAAATAAATCTTATAGGAAATTGTCGCCAATATGAAGTTACAAAAATAAAATAATATACAATAAACAGTTAGTAAAGACATCTGACTGAATTGTCAAAAAACATGCTACTCTTAATGACATGACAATAAATCAGTTTATAGGAAACAGTGGAAACAGTTTCTACTCCGAATTATTTAGAATTTTGTAATTCTTGGTCAAAGAACGCAGATCCTGCAGAACGATTGTGAATTTCACAAGAAGAATTCATGATAGTTGAAATATTTAGATTAGTTGTAGGTACGTGGAATATGGATTCGGCAATCATTGTTGTGAGATGCATAAAGGCAGAGGCGCCGAGAGCGGTAGCGAGCCTACATTGCCGGACCCCTCACCGCTCTGCTTCCGACCCGCTCCCGCGGAATTCGAGACCACGGCTTAAGGGCTGCTGAAAGACACATTCAAAAAGTAAAAGGAGAGAAAGGCTTTGTAATTTAAGAAGATTCTTGTCCTTTTCACCATAAATGACGTCTAATCATCCCACGTTGATAATGATGAACGTTGAATGAGGCCAGCACAGGACGTCTTTCGGCTGAGACGATGATAAACGCCAGTAGGTATGCTATTTAGGTATGCGTACCGAAAAGGTGGTGCAATTAATATGAATTATTTTTTCTAATATTCCTGTTTTTTATTTAAAATATAATATACTAGCAACCCACCCCGGCTACGCACGGGCTCTTTACGGAAAATATAATATAGTCTATGCTACCCTAAGATGTGCGGCTTAATTTTTTCCGACGTCTTCAACAAATTTCGTTATATTTTAGCCAATATAATATAAAATGAACTAATTATATACGAAAACCTTCCTCAAGAATAACTCGTATCTATTGGTAATAACCGCTTAAAAATCCGTGCAGTAACTTTTAAGTAGGTATATCGCAAACTGATCGACAGACAGATGCGGCGAAGGCCTTTGTTTTTAACCGACTTCAAAAAAAGGAGGAGGTTTTTCAATTCGACCGTATATTTTTTATTTTTTTTGTGTGTGTTCAAGGATAACATCGTTGTTTATAAACCGATTTTGATGATTCTTTTTTTAATGGAAAGTAGATGTCCCGACGGTGGTACCATGATAAGGAAACTAGGATCTGATGATGGCATCCCAGAGAAATCGAGGGTAACCCTCATTTTTTTCAGGCACGTACTATGTTTTTCGTATATTTTCTGAAGCTACTTGTCGTCAGTGTCGGTGAAGTCGGCGCCAAGCCAAAATGTAATAGGAGGTACCGCACTCGCCGCTGCCGGATAGCTAGCATAAAACAACCCAAGCGAGCAAACACGCGCGGGCTGACGCGACGTCGTTGATGGTCGTCTCGAAATAAAGCGAGTGTGGTAACTACTACTTACATTTGGCTTGGCGCCGACTTCAAACAGATTTTAGGTACCTAGCATACGCAATATTACTACTATTTAAATGAATAAAGAATTAGGTATAGACAAGAATTGGCACATAGCAATTTATGAAGAGCCAGTTTATTTTACGCTTTTTAGTGTTTTTTGGCAGGGAGTTTTCGTCGGATGGTTTTTTGGAATTCGTTTTTTTTACAATATGTAGTGATTTATTCCAGTGTTTTTCAGAAATTCTTCGATTTCTGTCTTTGTAATTTTTATAGATTCTGAGCACCTTTATTTACGATCTCCTACTGACGGGTGCATGAGGCATAAATGAAATGTCCTCGTGTTAGAGGAAACGGTTATTTTTTTGTATGCAAGTGAAATTTAACACGGGAAAGCGCTGGATGCGGGCAGCACAGGACCAGTTGTGGGGAGGCCTGTGCCCAGCTGTGGACATCTGTCGGCCGATATGAGAAGTGAAATTTGCACTTGATGGATGTTTTTTATTATCAGATAAACATGTTTCATTTTTATGTTTATTTAAATGTGTAAAACTATAACAAATAAATTACTAAACAAGTTTAAATATCCTTTAAAATAAAATGAAAATAAAAACACTCTTTTATACAAGCTTATGTGTTTATTTGAAAAGAAAAGTTACGTCTAAATTTTAACACACTAAAATAAAATAAATAAAATAATAATCCTAAATAAAACAAATCCTACCATATTAAATTACAGTTATTGCTATGGTCACACTTGGAGATCAACACATTACAGCATTTGGGAGTGACCGAACATAAATAAATTACAGTTATTGCTATGGTCACACTTGGAGATCAACACATTACAGCATTTGGGAGTGACCGAACATAAATAAATTACAGTTATTGCTATGGTCACACTTGGAGATCAACACATTACAGCATTTGGGAGTGACCGAACATAAATAAATTACAGTTATTGCTATGGTCACACTTGGAGATCAACACATTACAGCATTTGGGAGTGACCGAACATAAATAAAATTCTACTGGTTTTATTGGTACTAATGGTTTTATTCTTTCTCAGTTGAAGGGCGGTGGTAGCAGTAATCTGGACCACAACATGGGCAGGGCTCCCTCATCTTGATCCCTGAGGCCATTTGCTTCATAAACGGATGTACTTGGTCGCTGTAGAAGTGCCTAAAGTAGATAAAACAAGCGTTAGTCAGTTGTAAATCAATACTAATTATGAAGCTAAAGAGTTTGTTTTGAAGCGCTTATCTCAGAAAGTACAGATTGTTATTGAAAAAGGCTTGTAGTGCTAGATAGTTCATTTATTGTGGAAGCCTATACACCTATTAATCAAGGAAGGCATCATGCCAGCACCAATAGGAGCCGAATTTCAATGAAGAATGTTGCAACAAGAAAAAGTATATATAACTATAAACCGAATTCGTAAATCTTTTGATAACATTTATGTGATTGTACTAGTATTTAAATTTATGTGACCGGTGGCATTTTTACGAATCTTTTGGCACATTGTTTTTTTAAATCGGTTCAGCAGTTTATGCGCTACGGTGAAACAAACATTGACTGCCAAACTATTACCCCTAATTTGGCTTCGCCGATTCCGGTAAAAACGGGACAATTCCTTCTGACAAATGCAGGCGAATTTGCACAGATCAGAAGATAATAGTTTTGCATTCTCGATGTGTAATAAGTGTATTAACTCTCTATATATTTGTAAAGACGGCTATTTATCTGATATTTAAATCAAACTAACCGTGAGAGCATCTTCTTAATCTCCTCTTGGTACTCGTCCATGGCTATTTGACATTTCTTGGTTTCATTCACCCATTCGTCTCTTGCACGCTCCTAATACATATTAAATTGTATTAGTATATTTAAATAAATAATGCCAGTGCCGGATTGTTACCTAAGACATTACGGACCAAATTTACCAGTGCCTGATAAAATGACAGATTTTTATGATAACTGCCGTCTAACTCTATTAGACAGATACAAGTTGCTTATAATTATATTAGGTATGTGTATCTAACATAAATATTTCTGTCTAAAACTTGTAAACCCGAAATCTGTAGGTATTTCACAGTGTATCTACTACACTGTGAAATACCTTAACAGATAAGTTCATAATAGTCTATTAGGAACTTTGTCAGTAGATGGTGATGCTGACCCAGGATCCCACAATTTTTGTAGGTCAAGACCGTATTTATTATTCTTTTTTAAATCATAACTTTTTAATGAATACAGTCCACGCAAAGGAAGGCCAGAAGAAATACCTTAAGGTGACAAGTCTGTTCTTTGGACATTAGTTGTGTGTCTGTAAAAGTACTGGCATAGAAATAGAGTACTGTGTGTCCATCTTAGGGATAAAATTTGTAGCAGTACACTTCACTTACCTTTAGCAGTTTATTATAGTCCATCTGTTTAACCAGGTCATTCTGATGCAGTTTCCGTGCCTGGGCATCCGTTAGTTGCTTATGCTTGACAAGCTGTTCTAGCTGTTTCTGAACCTGACAATTGTATTCGTCTCTGGCCTTCGCCTCCTCTCTTTCCTGGACAGCCTCTTGCTTTTCTTTGCTTTGCTGTAGTATAGCAGCTTGGTTAACCTAAGGGGAAAAAAGGCACGTTTCTGAATTAGTCACTGAATAGTTATTATAATACACTACTTTCTACCAATATGACTAAACTGAGGACTAACTACTAATTCTATTAATATTTGTCAAATGCCATAACACCCGTTCCACCACAGAAATAACGATCCGTGTAGTTTACGAGATCAGATGAAGATGAATTTAGTGTAGGTACAAAATAAGTGGATTTTTTGGCAACCCTGCTACATGTCTATTTCCAGCGCAACAGCATATTAGTTATTTTGTGGCAACAGTACATAATGTTAATTATCCATTGCCTTTTTTCTACCTTGCAACTATGATTTTGCAAGTCAAACAGATACCTTATTGGCTTTCTTCGCTCTTAATCGTCGTTGGCAACGTTCCAGATCAACGGCATCCTGACGTCTCTGCCCCTCTTGTAGAATTAGCGGATCACTATCGAACTTCGTTTGAGCTACCCGATTCTTCATTTCAACCATCTTGAAATTACATTCGTCACAATCTCGCTGTAATATAACGTTTTTTTTTTGTTTTATTCTATATTATCAATCTAAAGTGTATCGACCGACCATGTGCTTAGGAAGCTGACAGAAATCAAATTAAATTTTAACAAAATAAAAAATCGACTAGAAGACCGACCAAATCGATCGATTTCTTTTGGATGCCATCATCAGATATTATTGTCCTTATCATGGTATATCTCCTTTCCACCGTTGGGATATCTCCTTTCCATTAAAAAAAGAATCATCAAAATCGGTTCATAAGGGACGAAGTTATCCGCGAACATATATTTAAAAAAAACATATATACGGTGGAATTGAGAACCTGCTCCTTTTTTGAAGTCGGTTAAAAATAAAACATACTTAGTTTATTACAATAATGTATACTATACAGTTGACGTTTCCGTATATTTTGAATAGTTAGGGCCACTAGACATGGACACCCGCTACTTGTGTGACCGGTCTTAGAGTGTTATGGGGATTAAAATTAGGCCGCCGTCCAGAACTAGGGGGCGTAGAAGCGTCGGTATTTTTATTTACCTAATAAATTGAAACAAAAGAATAAACCAGTTCTTTTGTGTCATCATCACCATAGCCAATCAACTCCAATCAATAAAATAATTTTCCTTACTTCTCTCTGCCTTCGACGCTCAAGTTTAGCTTTCTCATCAGCTAGCTCTTGTGTTGCAAGTGAGTCCCACGTGCGGTTAACAACTTCTGCATCAGCTTGCAGCTTGGCGACCGTTTCCGTGCGTTCTCTGATCATGTCCAGTTTCTGCTGACCTAATTCAAATCTTTCATTCTTCAGCCGATTTTCCTCTGAAAATTAAAATATCAGTTAATAGTTTTATTTCTTAACAAACGAATGAACGAAAACAGGATTGCGTAAGTTTATACTCGACTGCGTTAGGAGGGAGGAAACTGTTTCGTCGATTATAGCGTTTGAGAGATGTAGATTTGTTTTCTTAAACATACCCAAAAACTTATATTCCTATATCTACAATTGTAGATATGGGAAAATAAGTTTTTGCATATGGGGAATTATTAATATCTCCACTGACTAAATACACTAATATTTTTAGTATTGTGTCACTGATATTTCTTAGGTATCTAAAGTATTCGGTGTCGGTAGGAATGTGGAGCTAAACAAGCTAAATAAAAGGGGAATAAGAAAAGTTAAAGGCCGGTGCGTACTCTGTCTATCTGTTACGCTCTCACGGCTAAATAGTTGCACCGATTTCAATGAAATTTGGCACGGAGATACGTGAGGAAGGGTAAAGGACATACATATATTCGGGCGAAGCCCTGGGAAAAAACTAGTATAAAATAATGATAAGTTTAAACTACCTTCCTCAGCTTTCCTGTTATCTTCGTCGAACTTTGCCTTCATTATATGGAACTCTTGCATCAGCATTTCCTGTTCTTTGGCTCTTTGTACACGTTTGCTCTCAATCTGAGCAATTGTGTACTTATTGGCCTCTAAGTCGCGACGGTAACGATTTATTACATCATATTCCATACGGGCGGCCTAAGGGCAAGTTATTAAATTTTAAAATTGAATTATAAGAGTTTAGAAAAGTTGTTAGTTCATAAAAAATATTTAACTGCCTCGTTGGTCTCGCGGTTGGTGTGTGCGACTGCTGATCATGAGGTCTCGGGTTCGATTCCCGGGTCGGACCAAATGTTTGTATGATCTACAAATATGTGTTTCGGAGTTTGGGTGTTTTCTATGTATAATATGTATGTATTTTTATACAAATATACAAATATATAAATATATATTATACAAATATATAAATATATATTATTTATACAAAAAAAAAAAAAAGTATATATGTATTTGTATCAGTTGTCTAGTACCCATAACACAAGCTCTGCTTAGCTTGGGACTAGATGGCGTTGTGTGTTAGATGTCCGAAATATTTATTATTAAATATTTATTTATTACAATAGATATGTTTCTTCTCCGATTCAAAAGAGTAAGAGAAAGATTTCTTATTTCTTTCTTTAAAAAAGAGAGAAGACACCTCCCATACTAGGAATATATCCTGTGTTGCAGGGGACTTTACAAACATACACATAACGCACACAAAGAACACCCAGACTTAGAACAACAATTTGTGGATTACACAAAATGTTGTCCCGTGTAGAATGAACCACTTGGCAAAGTAGGAAGCGGCGTGGCGACCGCTTAAACCACTAACGTGCAGTCAATTTTTAAAGCCTCAAATTTAAAAGACAACTTCCGTACTATGAATATATTCTGCACCGGGGGGCTTTATAGTTTGTTCATTTTCATAGTGTCATTTTGATAGTAGTAATTATATCATAAGTATAAAAAATATATACTTACTCGTGGGCGGAATGCGCAGGCGGCTTGTTTGATATTGTTTCGGCGTTCCTTTGACAATGAACCGCAGGCGCCGCCGGGGCGGCAAGATCAAAATGACACAATGAAAATGAACAAACTATACAAACATTCATGAACGAAGACAAATAACACCTCGACTCAGAACAAAAACTTGTTGATCACACAAATTAGTATTGAGACAGTTTAAGCCAGAAATCCTCATTCGTTTAGTTTAATCATTAGTACATATTTACTTATTTATTACGGCAGTACCGAGCTGTTTTGTAAATCTATGCTCACCAGCACTTCCGTCTCCTTCATCATAACTTCATGCCACATCTTGTCCATTTCGTTCTCTGCCAGTTTACGCATCTGTTTCTCTCGCATCTGGTATAGTTGGATCTCCTCAGCTTCTTTAGCTTGCAACTTTCTTATACAAGGTTGTACGTGAGCACACTTTGATCTGCAAAATCGGACTTTATAGGATGGGAAATAAAGAATTAGGCGTAATTCGCAGTATTACTTATTAAATAAACCCACGGGCAGCCCAAAGATGAGTAGATGCAACAACCCAAGTAGTTTTAACTTTTTAAATTTGAATGAATGTAAACCTTCAATGTAAGTCTATACTGAGCGGTCTTAGTTTTATTCTTCTTATTGAAACCTATACTATTATTGGTAAAAGAATTTTCATAATCTGGTTCGTTAGTTAGTTAGTTTAAACGTTACCCACTACAGCCTCACAAGCTTTACCTTTTTTCAAGTTTTTTATTAACTTGCAATTATGTATGCTTGTATGTTCTGGTGTTTTTTTTTACGATTTTGCTGAAATTTTGCAAGCATATGTATACAGCGTGTCAATATAATATTATAATGACATGGAGCTGATCTAATGCTGGAGCTGGAAGGTGGCCATAGGAACTCTGTAAAGAAACGTCGCAACATCATCGAGTTTGGACTCGTTTGATTCGTCTCGAGGCATTCCAGTAAAAGCTTGTTTTTAAAAAGCTTTTTAATTTAATTTATATAGTATTAGCATAGACAATTGAAGGAATAAAGCTACTAACAAGTGAGTATCGTTATATAAATCTTGATGTTCTTTCTGTCTCTTGGCCAGTAGATATGCCAGACGGTCCATCTTTTCTTTCCACATTAAATCGTAACCAGATTGAACTTGTTCCACTAGTTTGCGTAAATCCATCTCTTCTTCAACGTGAAGGAGCTCTTTTAATCTGGGATATTTATGAAGTTTAAAAGTAGGGACTCAGGGATATTGCATTTTTTAACCCCCGACGCAAAACGAGGGGTATTATAAGTTTGCCATCGATGTCTGTCTGTCTCTGTGTGTGTGTCTGTCTAAGGCATCGTAGCACTCAAACGAATGGACCGATGTGGATGCGTTTTTATTTTTAAAGCCAGTTACCTTGCGGTGGTTCTTAGCTATGTTTGGATAATATCGGTACAGTAGTGTAAGAGTATCAGCTCTTTTCCAAAATGATGTAAGGCATTTTTGGCGTGTGATTACTCGATCAAGTGCTTGCGTAGGGGGTTTGTAAAATTTTTAATTTTAGTTTGCAAGTATTTTACCTTTGTCTCTTCACTTCAACGTCGTCTTGGTAACCTTGCAAACAGTACTGAACACGATTTGATACCTTGTTAATAAGATTTCTGCGATAAGAGAAATACTAATTATTATTCGATCTTCAGATCTTAATGTTCTTATTGTGGTCTTTACCGTCAAAGTAAAATATTATATTTCTAATTCCTAAAACATGAAATCTTGCTAAGTTTGTGTCTAAGTAAGCTTTAAGACTTTGCAGTCAGGGAGAAACAACTTTGAAGACGAGGTGAACAGGAAAATCCAGCTGGGTTGGGCAGCATATGGGAAGCTTCGTCGGGACTTCTCATCGTCGATCCTACAATGCCTAAAGACGAAAGTCTTCAATGAGTGCGTCCTAACCGTAATGACATACGGAGCCGAAACGTGGACACTTACGGCACGGCTGGTCTACAAATTCAAAGTCGCTCAGCGTGCTATGGAAAGGGCTATGCTTGGCGTTTCTCTAAGGGACCGTATCGGAGGATCCGTCAGAGAACCAGGGTCATCGACATAGTCCACAGCATTAGCAAGCTGAAGTGGCAGTGGGCTAGTCATATTTGCCGTAGAACCTAACCGTTGGGGTAAACGGGTTCTTGAGTGGAGACCGCGTCTCGACAAACGTAGTGTAGGACGTCCACAGGCCAGGTGGAGTGATGATCTGCGCAAGACGGCTGGCAGGAGCTGGATGCGAGAAGCTGAGGATCGAACTAAGTGGCGTGCAGTTGGAGAGGCCTATGTCCAGCAGTGGACTGCGATAGGCTGATGATGAAGTTTTAAGAATTAGAGGTAAGCTAAAAGTTACTTCGAATTTTGAAACGACGCCTTTTAGTGCAAATCTCGATAATATGAACATGAGAAAGTTCTGCACCGATTTCTCTCGAATTTTGACTTGACATGTAACCGGCTAAAAATATTTATTTTAATTTTATTTATTGGTTGCAACCACAATGTGCCATATCGAAGCTGGCAGAGTACAGATATTTTAGAATAAAAAATAAAAATCTATGACATACTTGCGATCACATCGTGAAAAAAATTCTATACACTCATTGTCTCTAGCTCGTCTCTTGAAGTTCTCGAGCCCTATTCGAGTGTCCTCTTCAATGGCTCGCAGTTTCTTGATGAAACGTACGTAGTGGCCGGTCGAGTTTAGGACGCGAGATGTCTGTAAGCAGTTTAAATCATTTGTTTCGCACCTCCGCTCAAAACAAACTAGTGATTTTGTCAGTTTGTTTCACATCAACTCGTTTAATATCATTTCAACTGCAACAGCAAGCACGTTCGGCTCTGCGAATGGTGATGAAATAGTGCAACATACTCTGGTCACAAACCAAATTGTGAGTAGAACAAGGTACCTACACACTAGGTGCAAGATTTTTGTTCTGAATTTACATTGTTTAACATTAATCCTAAGGGGGGCTTAATCCTAAAAGGGGGATTCCTCTAGCGCCGGACAGCACCTTGTAGCAGACAAAACATGTTGAAATTTTTGTGTAACAGAAGACGTCAAACTTAACGTTCAGATCCCACTACGCACGAGGCGTCATTTTGTATTTGAATACACGTATTCCAAAGCGCATGACAATTTGTTACAAAGATAACATAGCTTCTTCCTTGATGAGGTAAAATCAGCATCATCATCATCTCTGTTGTTGATATCGGAGGAAGTAAAATGTATGTATGTGTCGGCTACGATATCGGGCCGGACAACATAAAAGACAGATACATATTTCATACATTTAACTTCCTCCGACTTCATATCGGCGCCCGACACCCATATCGGATCGGATAATGTGAAAACGCTCACATTATACTTACGTAATAACAATCCGGTACACCGCGAGGCCCCCATCCATCCTTCGGAGGTTTCGACGCTTTAGTTTGTGCTGTATTACAATTAGGATCCATTGTTTCCGATGATAATATTTTTTTTTAAATACTTAAAACGCCACACTAGTAAATACGGGTATAAAGATAAAATTTACATTGTGTGCAGTATTGAATAATAATCACAATCCTACTGACTGAAGTGTCCTTGTCAAACGATTTATTTTTAAAACGCTTTTTTAATTTGTTATTGTTTATTTCATTGTCCTACCAGCCAGTCACTTTAGACCTTAAGTATATACTCTCGATTGTTGGCACTTGATGTAACTGTTATACCTGACTGAACAGTTTAAACCAGACTGGTTTCGCCTTATGGCACCACCTAGTAACCTTTGAAATTGCCATAAGGCGAAACCGGTCAGGTTTAAACTTAATAAAAATAGTGGAATAAGTAGAAGTGAGTTTAATTCTAGAATGTATTGAGATCTTAAATTACTATTTAGTAAAATGTGGTTTAAAAACAAGTAAAAGTTTAAAAAGCTATATCCCGACACGTCTACTACCCGACTACTAATAACTTTAGATAAAATTTAAATAGCCTATTATTCTGAATCTATTGGCATATCATTAATTAAGTAGTTGTAATTCAGTAGTTTAGGCGCTACGGTGGCAAAAATACAATGTATTTTACTTCCAGAACTATTCTTCATTTTGACTTCACCGTGGTCTGTAGATTAAAATCTTTCAATGTCCGTCAACTAATCACTTAGCAGGCGTTCTCTGAGTTGTTGGTTCCGAATTAACTACTAATTTGCATTATTGTAGGTACCTAATTTTTCTTTATTTGTACCATCGAGATATTACGTACTACGTACTAGAGGAGCCACTCAAAACCAATTTTAAGTTCCGTTTATATTTGAATTATAACTAAAAAGCGCTGCAGCGCAGCCAAACAATAATTAGTAGTCTAATCCAACAGTATTAACAAGCAGCGCTCTATCGCATTTGAGCTGTAGTTTCCTCGCGAGCGAAATGTCATAAGCGCCGTGATTTTCATGGCGCTTACGCGTTTTGGCCAACGAACTGTTGCAAAGATTCGCTTTCATAGAGTAAGCGCCAAGCAACAAAGCAGAACGGATAAATAGCTTTATACCTACGAAGCTTTATTAGGAAATTCACACTGAGTAAATATTCTGTGTCAATAGCTTTGCGAGGTTCAGTTTTTTTGTAGAATGCATCGAGGTATAAAGTATAAAAGCCGAATATTCAATTTTTTTATTATACTTTAAGTATAATTTTGAGTATAATTATTACAAAAAAAATGTTATGGGTTATTAACGAAGCTATTTTTAACAACATTTTATTTTTACTTATCCAATTAAATACGTTAGATACGTTGTGCATTTAACGTCAGTTAATTCTACCTAAATATCACTTCTGTATGTTTTACTGTAAGTACTCTATGTCGAGTGAGGCAACAATGGCGTCTTAAAATATTTTGTTCGTATTTAATTTTAAAACAATTATATCTAGTTAATTACTGGTGAAAAGTTATTCCTTTGTTTGTCTCCGTATTCCTTGTATTATTAGTGCAATATCTCAAGACACAAAATGGCATATTTCACGAGTTTTAGAACGTTTTTAAATTTAAACAATCACACGCTTAAGCCACCTCTTCAGCAGAGTGTAGCTCACAGAGTACAATGTAGTGCAGCTAGCAAGCGACTGAAGGAAATGCGGCGCAAGCGCCGCAATTGCATGGAACACCGCACTTGTAAGTTGCTTCTTCTCTATACATTATATCTCGATGATTTGTACAGATGTAACATACATTCTTTTAAGATGTACTGTATTATAAGTTTTTGTTCAACAATGACATAGCGGCCGCTATCTTATCCTCCACTCCAGTTCTCCCTGATCTGTCACCACTCTCTAATGGCCAGACCGTTGTTTTTCTACGCTCGGGGTTGGCCCTCTCTCGATTCCTTTCAGCCGGCTCTCTCTAAGGAAGGAAGATTGGAGACTTTTGCCAATCAAAAAGGAAAGAAACGACCACCAATGCCTTTCATTGAAGACCAACACAGCCTGGCAGACCGGAGTTGCTCTATGGTCTTTTATCACTACATAGTATAAAACAAAGTCGCTTTCTCTGTCCCTATGTCCCTTTGTTTGCTTAAATCTTTAAAAATACGCAACGGATTTTGATGCGGGTTTCTTTAATAGATAGAGTGATTCAAGAGGAAGGTTTTTATGTATAATAAATGCATAATATAGTATGGAAACACTGTTAATTTTCGAGGTTTCTAATGTGATGTAGCAAAAAAACTATTTTTTTTGCGCTTACATTACAAACGCTGGTTGCACCCTACGAGATAGATCAAAATAATGTACTACAGTATTGTACACCTTAAAAAGTACTACAAAAAAGTCCGCGACTGTATATGTCTATCTCTTAGGTATAACCCACAACAACCATTTTTATTCCTTTATTTTTACGAGAAATAAAATAATGGCTTATTTACGAAGTGATTTTAAGCAATACAGAATGAATCCTTATACAATTAAGTAAATTAAATACATTGTGCATTTAATATAGATCAAAATGGCCCTTTACAGTAACTAATTTGAATGAATATATTCGGAGATATTACAGATTTAAAATGCACGAATCGTGTCGTCGGCGGGGGCATCTGAAATCCACCCGTGCGAAGCCGGGGCGGGTCGCTAGTACTGAATAAAACACAGTTATTAAAGAAATTATTTTATTACTTGAAAATATTACTACAATTTGCAATTAAATAAAATTAATAATGTGCCATAATAGTAATCTCAATCTAAATAAGAAATCATAATTAAACTCCTTAAAAAACTAAACATCTACTTAAAAAATGACTTAGATAAAACTTTACATAGTAATTTTACGATTATTTACATAAACATTATCTTAATCAAAATATAACATAACTATCATCATATTAAATGCTTTAATTTTAGATTTCTTACCACATTTCTATGAAAATTAAATAAATAAAGCTTGTAATGTGTATATGTGAATACGTGTGAAAATATCTATATGCATAGGTACAAAGACAATGAATGAATTCTGATATAAATTGTGGCGACTTCCATATACAATGCCATCTACCGAAGATACGTCGAACTACGTAGTAACGAAGAAAACGAAGAAACTACCAATCCTGAATCTCGCAATGAAAATTCTCGCGCCAATTAACATATATACATCCCAACATCAACCGTTGGGCAGTTGGCCCGCCAGGCATGATCACCTGGCCTGTACGGAGGATCCTCGCTTTGTGTTGATGGTATGACACACCTGTCCCCCACAAAATGTTTGAGAAGAAATCAGACGTTACTTTCTACAACTGGGTTACGTCTTTATGTTGTAGCTGCGGACGAACGAATGTCATGCCCTTCCAACACGAACGTGTTATCCTCCGACTACGCGAGGTGATCATGCCTTGCAGCTGACAAACACGGTTGGTATAGGGAAGTTATTTATATACTAATCGGCGCAAGAATTTCTATATCGCAACACAGGATTAGCAGTTACTCCGTAGTTCGGTGTGTCTTCGGTAGATGGCGCAATAGTAGTTTTTTTTGCGCTGTGTGACACGTGGAAGTCGCTGCGTAGCAAATTTATGGCTGAGTTGTATGGTGTGCTACATATGCGAATTGGTAGCTTCTTAGTGCCTTTTTGATTCTTTTTCAATTTTTTTTTTAAGTTAGAGTGCCAATTAGTTTTTGCCTTCGTTAATTTTTAGAAGGATATAAACAGTAATTCGATCGTATACCACAGGGGCAAATCTTCAATCCTGATGCCATCTGCTTCATAAATGGGTGGACGTGGTCGCTGAAGAATGGTCTGTAAAAGGAAATTTAGTCATTACCAAATTTATTATTACTAATTCTTGTGTCGACTTGACATTAGAATATTAAACGATGACGTGTTCTCTGGCGTCCTATGCTGGGAGGACCCGAACCGTATGAGTTTAGGTCCTCCCCGAATCGACGCTTTACCTTATTAGGCCCTATCCCCGGGGAAAATACTCCCCCCACCCCTTATTTCCGACGTGGTGGCCTGACAGCAAATTTATGTGATTCCAGAAACGTACCTAGATAGCATCTTTTTTATTTCTTCTTGATATTGATTTCTTGCTATTTGGCACTTTTTTTGTTCTAGAATTGCATCTTGTCTTGCTCGTTCCTGTATATAAATCAACAAATATTAAGAATGGTGAGAACTATTATCAGTTATAAGCCTGACTGACAGTAAACCTTTTTAGTTCTGCAAAGTCAACAGAAGTAAGGGTGAAAAAATTACTTGATAAACTTTTCTAGCTAGGTAATCTGGTATCTATTTAAGAAACAGTTGTTTAATCCTAAACTAGGTGAGGCCGGTATCATGATAACGAGACTGGTAATAGACATATTTATATTTCAAAGCACATACATAATAAATAATAACTATCTATATATAAATATAAAAATTAATCGCCGAAATATATTTACTTCCGATCGGCTGCACCAAATTAATTAATTCTTTTTTTATGTGTTCGTTATTGTTAGGACTTGGAGGTTTGTGTACAAGAAAAAATTTAAGATAACGGGAAAAGTTTTTTTTTTGTCCGCGACTGTACACTGCCTGTGGGAAGCTGAGACAGTTATGTATATGGCGTACGAAGTTCGCCGAGTCAGCTAGTATTATTTATAAATTACATCCAGCCAAATAAGTGATCATGCTCATCACGGAAATACTTGTCCAGAACCTTATCAAGTCCTTTGGATTGGCAGTGATCACAAACCTAGACAGCAGGTTCCATTAAAATTAGTTATGAGCTTAAGTTTATAAGATCATGTCCAATAATAATAGATTATTTGTAACTTCTATCTTACCTGAAGTACTTTATTGTATTCTATCTGACCCTGAAGGTCTTTTAAGTTCAATCTTCGCGCCTGTGCGTCTGTAAGTTCCTTATGTTTGACCAACTTATCTAACTGCTCCGACACTTGCTTATTATAGTCATCTGTTACATCATAACGATTTTTTAAGGCTTCCTCTTTCTCTTTCATTTGTTTCTGAACATCGGCACCGATTTCCTGGAATATAATCCTTTATCTGTATAAAGGATTATATTCCAGGAAATCGGTGCAGATGCTGTCATCTTGAAATAAAAATCTATAATATTTTGTGTCCGTCGTGATTCCCTGGTATAAATTTTCTGCCTATTTATACATCAATCTGTCTCCCGCTTTGCTAAAGAGAGAAGGGACCGATTATATTTCCAACTCCTCCACAATATCGTTACGAGTTCCAAATCAGTTTATATTTACTTGGAACTTTCTGATTGTCATAACTCGGTGTTTTCATGGCTCACTACTATTGATCCGGTTGTACAGAAGTTACCTACAGTAATGGGCATGTCGGCGGAATTAGTCGTACAAAAAAAATATGGACAATAAGATAATAATTCTATGACTTTACCTTGCGAAGTTTCCGTGTGTAAACACGGTACTGACATCGTTTCAGATCGACCTCGTCCTGCCGCCGTTGGCCTTCTGTTAATATAAGCGGGTCACTGCTATTCTTAAACTTTTCTAAATTATTCTTCAACTTTATCATCTGGTGATTACATTCGCTTAGTTCCCTCTGATAGAAACAAAAACTGTTTTATTGTTTTGAAATAATAACAATTTGATTTAATATTTGCATTCATAATTTTTCATAACCAATTTTTTTATTGGTACGGTTTTTGCATAGAGCAACACAAGCTACTGAACGAGCAATACAGACACTGATAGAGCAATACAGGCCACTGAACGAGCAATACAGGCCACTGAACGAGCAATACAGCCCAACGAACGTAAGAAATGTAGCCATAGCGTCTTTTTACGATACAAAACAGTCTGTATTTTTTGCGGGGGGAAATCTACATACATACACATTTTAGACTCGCTTACAAAAACTATTGCCTGTTATATGAAACTAGCTGACCCGTGCCCACTTCGTTGAGCGTTTACCGCCCGCTTTTCTTCGATTTACAGATACTATTATTTCTAAGTGTTTTTTTTTCCATACTAATAAAATATTGCCTATGTCACTCCTGAATAGTGTCGCTTTCTGTTACTGAAAGTATTTTCAGGGTCGGAACAGTACTTCGGAAGATTATCCCCTACAACCATACAAACAAAGTTAAGAACTTTACCTCTATATATATATATGCTGACCTGTGCCCACTTCGTTGGGCGGTAAACATTTTTTTCTCCCACTTACTTTGCAAATTCAGCTACCACGAAAAAGTCTTTGCACTTTTCGGGTTATTATATAGCCTATGTCACTCCCAAATAACGTAGCCTTCTATCGGTAGGTAAAATAATTTTCAAAATCGGTTCAGTAGATCCAGAGATTTTTTAGAGTATACCTTTTTTTCCAAAAAATAAAACATAATATATTAATAACCAGTTTTTGCCTCCTCCGTTGCTCCTTAGCTTTTTCATCAGCTAGCCCTTGTCCAGCTAGGGAGTCCCATGTACTTGAAATTACCTGAGCGTCCGCTTTTCTCAGAGCAAGAACATTCTTACGGTCGTCCATCATATTATTCATTTCTTTGACCACCTCTCGGTGACGCTCTTGGCGTTGGCGTTCCTCTAGAAAGTAAATTACATATTTTTCAAGTAATTATTGAAAGAAATTTTAATCCATTCAGTGGTAATTAATAACTATCTAGATAAGCTTTTATTTCGTCAGTGTTTCGACGAAGTAAATGATCACTCAACTGCACCAACGACGTAGTGATTCAAGGAGGAGGGTTCGATTCAATTTGTTTTTTATTGGAGCCTGCCAAAATGATTCTACTTTGACTGATGGAAAGCACGAGTGGAATCCATGAACGGGGGCCACCATACTCATTGCAACAAACAAGTGTGTCTGTTGTGGATCACACTTGTGACTTATGCAGTCACAAGTGTGATCCACAACAGATTGTTTTTGGGTCTGGGTATCCTTTATCCGTTTGATGTATGTATTTAAAGTCCCCCCCGACACATTATATATTTTCCAGGAGGCGTCTTGTATAAAATAAAAGAGAAAATAAAAAAGTAAGAGAATAAAGAATTAAGTAGAATGGAAGAAGGTAGACACCTTCTTCAGCTTTTCTGTTGTCATCATCATACTTCGCCTTTAATCTAAGAGTTTCTTGCTTTAATATTTCTTGTGCTTTAGCTCGTTTTAGGCGCCGTTGCTCCAGTATGTCGAGTGAGAATTGTTTCGCTTCCTGGTCCCGACGATAGCGTTCGATAGTCTCATACTCTGTGCGTGCGGCCTTGAGAACAAATATATAATGTTCTTTAATTTGTTAACATTTAGTATGAGTTCTGAGAATTCGATTCATTCCTGCTTGTTACGTGGCTCTGAATCTTTCACTCGTTAATGTTTTGGTAATTAAATATCAACTTTAAATATTACATTTGCATTAATAATAAATCGTAGGTGAGCGTGCTTATACACGGTCCTACCCGGTTAAGCAATTTAAAGCTAGGTTACCAGTTAATAGAAAGAGACCTGACCGTTAAGTAGTAAGTTTAAAAACTGATTAGTTAGTTTAAATTAAATCGTACCATATCATAACGTATAAAATATACTTAGTAGGTAGTAGAGCCACACTGATATCAGCACGGTTGGGCCGGTTCGACCGGGGAGGTACTACCCAAGCACAGAAAATCAACGTAAAATGACAGCGTTTGTGCTATCGTGTTTCGTTGGTGAGTGGAGTCCGGAGTCCCAAATAGTTTAGTCAACAAGTTCCATACTTGTTGACTAGACTAAAAGATGCAGCAGCATCACTAGGCCGCCATGGTGTGGGTCGCCATGCTGCATTGTCTGCATTCGCAATGAGTATGGTGGTCACTCTTGGATTTTGCTAATGCTTTCCATCAGAGTAGTCATTTTGGCGGACCATAAATAAAAAAAATATAAAAAAATACTTGTTATATCATACCCTTACCAGAGCTTCAGTTTCTTTCATCACGACTTCGTGCCACATCTTGTCCATTTCCTTCTCCGCCAGTTTACGCATCTGCTTCTCTCGCATCTGGTACAGCTGGATCTCTTCAGCTTCTTTACTTCTTATTTTGTATATGCAAGGAAGTACGTGTGCAGATTTGGATCTGGATGTGAAGCAATAAAATATTTCAAAAGAAAATTGAGAAATTATTCTTAGAAAATATCACTAACTAATCTTTACCGTGGGAGAGCCATGCTTCGGCATAAATGGGCCGGCTCGACCGGAGTAATACCACGGCCTCACAGAAAACCGGTGCGAAATAGCGCTTTCACTGAATGAGTGAGGTTACCGGAGGCCCATACCCCGACCCCTCCCCCATCCCTCTCCCCATTCCCCAAAGGCCAGCAACGCTTCCAGTGTCCATGGGCGGCGGTAATCGCTTACCATCAGGTGATACGTCTGCTCGTTTGCCCCCTATTCCATAAAAAACTGTACCTAAATAAAATTTAATAATATTTTTACAACCTTTATCAGTCCACTGCTGGACATAGACGAAGGAGAGCTTAGAAAGGAAGTTTTTTTCTATATCATGCCAGCCAGACGGGTTATTATTATTTGGTATGACACACTAGCAGCTAGAAGGCTGATGCGTGTGTTTGAAATAGCTTGGAGATATCGAGTTTGTCAAGTCTATTCTTGAAGCAGCTCAGTGAGGGAGGAGTTAATAGAGGATTTGTTTCAAGTTTTCCTTCTTTTTTAACCGACTTCCAAAAAGGAGGAGGTTCTATGTTCCACTGTATGTATTTCTTGTTTGCAGTGGTGATGTCCGGTGTAGTTTGTTCCTTTAGTTGCATTTTGCGCTAGCCATGGGATAAATATGGGTGGTGACACTCTGTATTCTTAATTCGTCATCACACGGTGACAATGACAAAGTCCTTCGATTAAATAAATAAGAAACAACCGAACCTGTGTCACCAGCATCTAACATTTAGTACCTACCTATACCATTACTCTCATGAATTGATAGGATTTTTTTGGGATGAAAGAGAGTCAGTAGGTGATGGTACCTACATGTGAGCCCTTTCAAACCCTACTATGTACATGAATAATCAAAATTTACAAAGGCGTATCTTGATATTTCTCTTGATGCTCTTTCTGTCTTTTAGCGATAAGGTAATTGAGCCGATCCATTTTAGCATTCCATGCCAACTCGTTACCCGCTTGGATAGTTTCTACCAATAGTCGTATGTCCCTTTCTTCGTCTGCTGTGAGAAGAGCGTACAACCTTGAAGCAATAAAAGTATTATGTACTACAAAGTTGAAAAATTCGAACTGGCAGTAAATAGACAGCACGAATAGCGTAATGGTTTCAGCGGTCACATCGCCACTTTCTACTGCCCAGTGTTATGGGTTTAAACCTCATATGGAACAACACTGTGTAATCTACAAATTTTTGTTGAAGTTTTAGTATTGCCTGTGATTTCTCTTTTATATTGTATCCTACTGTCTTTACTCGCCCTGTTAAATAGACCATAGTCATACTAAAAGTCAAATGGCTCTTTACTTTGGAAATAAAGATCTATACGGAGAACATAACGATAGCTGAAACTTACTTCTGTCTTTTCTCCTTCAAATAATCTTCATATGCTTGCAAACAACAATCGACGCGCATCGATGTTTTATTAATAAGACTTCTGTAATGAAAGGCACAAAATTTACGAGATGTAAGTTGGAAATAAGTAGTGGATAAATAATAAAATTTATCCCACCAAAAACATTTTCATGTAAAATGTTGCCAAGACGACTGCATATGGCTTACCCTGTGAAAAAGATATCAGATCTCATGTAGACCCAAGTTTCTGAATCTACACGCCCTAACTCTACCAACCCTAACTTCAGAAACTCTACATCTCAGTAAACACTTCGAGAAAAGGTAGGTGCCCTTGCGCTTCGCTTGCCTCGTCTTCGCGGGGGCACTACCGTGCCCCCAGATAGAATTAGTATCAAGGCTATCAAAAAGTTGTTTGTTGGGGCCAAAACTATACTTTAAAGATTCGGGAGCAAAATGCATAACTTTGAATGAAATGAAATGAAATCATTTATTCTGCAATTAGGTTACATGAACACTTTTGCAAGTTAAACTTTTTTTTTTTGAGCAGATGAGAGAATTAGGTAAGCCATAACGAAACTGGAACAAAACTTCTGGGCTAATGCAGTTATTGGAGTTGGAGGTTCAAGTGCGGGAGTTTCGATGACACTCAAAAATAGTGTTTGAGTTTTGACTAACCGGCGATCACAACGCATAAAGAACTCTTGTTGACAATTCTCCTTCTGTTCTTTTTTTTCACGAATGTATTTAATGCGCTCATCTTCTTCCTGCTGGCGAAGTTTCTTCACGAATTGCATGTAAAGGAATGTCGAGTTTAGCACACGTGATGTCTGTAATTTTAATTATGTCAGTATTGGAAATAATACCAATAGATAATAATAATAAATTTGACCTTCTGTGTCGAGTTTGTCGTATAGTTTCACACAGTTTTATCAAGTTGTTGTATTGTGATTACGTATGTACCTATGGAAAGTATTAGAACTATAAATCTATAATGAATAGGCACATAGTTTTCATCAGTATACAGTTAAGGTATGGTTTTATTTGGACCTATTCCATTGGACCTAAAAATTTATCAAAAAACTAGTTTTTAGCCGCGGCTCAGCCCGTATGTGTGTCAGTGATCACAGTAGAGTAGCCTGTCTTTCAAGAAATAAATTATTTCTGTTCAAATTTCATTGAAATCGGTGCGGTGGGTTTAGCCATGAAAGCTTAACAGACAGCCGGGCAGACAGACAGAGTTACTTTGAATTTATAATATTCTTATAGATTTGACGATGATCCTAGTTAAAGATGTTTGTTGAATGGCTAAAGACGGAAAACATAATACCGAAGAAGAACAGGTATTATACTCTTCCGACGCATAGAGAGGACCTTATCAGCTATAAAGCATGACGGAAATGTCTTGAGCCCGGCGGTAAAGCATACAAGCGAATGCTTGTGGTGGTATAAAGCACCCGAATCCTCCCAAAATATTTTAGTAACTATTCAATTTATCATTAAACACAAATATAATTTACATAATAGCAGTCCGGAGCACCGCGAGGTCCAAATCCATCTTTAGATACTTTAGGAGGCTGTCTCTTTACATAACCTGAATTCATTTCCTTAATTATATTTTGTGGTGATTCTCTACAATGTTTAATATTGAGATAATATTAAAAATAAATAGTTATCGTATAGGTAGGTATTTAGATTATATTTTATATAAATAACTTTGGTGATCTCGTTATTATGGTTTAAAATGTAATGACAATTTGTATTTGTCAAGTTTGTTTGTTTTTTTTTTTTTTTTTTTTTTTTTTTTTTTTTTTTTTTTTTTTTTTTATGGAATAGACCGGCAAACGAGCAGACGTATCGCCTGATGGTAAGCGATTACCGCCGCCCATGGACACCCGCAACGCCAGAGGCGTCACAAGTGCGTTACCGGCCTTTGGGGGATGGGGGGGGGGAAGGGGGAGGGGTTGGGGTATGGGCCTCCGGTATCCTCACTCACTCGGTGAAACACAGCGCAAGCACTATTTCACACCGGTTTTCTGTGAGGCCGTGGTATCACTCCGGTCGAGCCGGCCCATTCATGCCGAAGCGTGGCTCTCCCACGGTGGATACTGAAGTTCTCTGGAACTAGAGAACTTGAACTTGTTTACTGAAGACAGATGTTTTTGATTGATATTTTTAACGGCAATTGTCAATGAGTTTAGATTTAAAAAGTTTATTTTGGTAGTATTGATTGTGCTTGACGTTTCTTATACAAAGAGTGCGTTGATATATTAAGTTATTAAAGCGTGAAGACATTGAATATCATATTATTATTTTAGTTTGACTGGCTGACCCCCAACATTTATGAGTTATATATTTATCTTTTGTGTGTGGACTGAGAGACCACACTTCAGTCGTTTTATATTTATCTTCAATACTTTGTGGTCTGTTGGTTAGTAGATAAACCTTCTTATATATAAAAATCAATTGCTGTTCGTTTGTCTCGCTAAAACTCGAGAACGACTGGGTTGATTTAGCTGATTTTGGTTTTGAAATATTTGTCGTATTCCGGGGAAGGTTTAAACGGTGAAAAATTAAAAATAATTGAAAATCCAAATGTCATGTGTACGTAGTAGCGGGCACAGCCAGTATCTTATAATTATAGTATTTATAAATTCTTACTAAATTTCTAAAGTTACAACCCGTCGGAAATATCTGCGCACTTGCTTCACCTCTCGCTTCTTCATGCACCGCCCCACCTTCTCCTACTAGATAGACGAAGGCGGGACGACGCAAGGTGAAGGGAGAGGTGAAGCGGTTTCCAGCCAGGTGCGTAGATATTTCCGTCGGGTAGTACAATACCTTCATTTTTCTGGTCTGGTCTTCATGGTCTGTGAGGATTGAGAGACCATACTTTAAAGGCAATAGATTTAATATTTCTTTTTAGAAATTTCCACATTTTACATTCATACTAAATCCTTCTTTTTATGCAAATATCACACAATTCACACTAGCCGATTTTTATATTCACACTTCGGTCTCGCACTTACCAACGAAACAACAGCATGAACGCTGTCATTTTACGTTGATCTTCTGTGCGTGCTGAAATCGGAGTGGCTTTACTACCTTTACCTCTGTCATATTCGATTAAAATACTTTATTTGAAATCGTATTAATTAATAAACTGTCATGGCTGTTTTTGAGTATGTATAGTAATTTTTCATCCCCCCATCTCGGAAAGAGTATTTTTACCCTTTGCTACCTGAATGCAAAAGTCGTTTTTATCCGCTAGAGGATAAGTAAATTGAATTTAGAACATTTTGATAATTCAAAACATCATTAAACCTATTTATTTCTACCTCCATGGTTCCGAATTTATCATACAACCTTTTTTAATTTCTTAAAAACTCAGGCTCGGAACCTTCTTGGTGTACTTTTTTTAATTTGCTTTGCCCGCGCCATTTTCTTTTCACGTCATATTGTTAAAACCTTAGGTTAAAAACAAGATATACTGCCATAAAAAAAACAAGAAACTTGAAAACAAGTGAAAAACTTAATTCTAGCGACGAGGAAATATATTTGACGCCAACAGACCTGACTGAAATTGTTAATAATGCGCAAATGAGCTTATTATTATTTTAAATGTTTTTTTTTGCATTTAGTCATTTCTTCGCTGAGGTGGGATGAAAGTTACGTGTTGCACTCGAGTGCAAAGATTTTTCACCTCGTGCTCTTTTGATTCCCTCGCTAACGCTCAGGATTCTAATTTTTAAAATCCTTCGCTTGCTCGGTCATCAAAATTGAGCACGCGGTTTTAAAGCAACTTTGCACTCTTGTATATCAGATAACTATTAATGACTTCTTTTACATCACCTCTATTTTTTTTTGTGGTCCTGAAAGTTTCCGCGAAGTTTTTCTGCAAAATATTGAAAATGAAGTAAATAAGGAAACACAATTAATAGAAATAGTTTATTGTGAGCATAGAAACATTAACCACTTATTCGTAAACATAAAATTAAACTTAATTATTTCCTTTTCTTAAATAACTTCCTTCCTTATTGCTACTACTGTGCTAGAAACTAAATGAAAATCATACATAGTACAGTATGGTAGCGTCGGCAACAAAAAGTATTGAAAATTAAAACCAATGTCTGAATTTTCTTTACCAAAAATCTAATAAAAATAGTTCTAAAGACGTCTGTGAAACATAACTGATTTATTAAATAATAACATACTGAACTTTCTGCATATTCAATAATTTGGTATAAGCTAATTTCATCAAAATTAGTTCATCCGTTTGAGCTTGCAGAAGTTCTTTTCATCCCTTTTTAATATTAGCGTATTAGAGTTTGGTTTTTAAACTAGATAATAACCTATTAGTTTAATATTCATCGAATTTCTTAAGTTACATAACTGCTTCTCAAAAAATATAAACTAGACCAAACCTAATATTAAAAAACATTCGATAATATCCTAGAAGGTCCACAGTGACAATCTTGCTTGATCTTCAAAGCTGACTCCGTATGCTTGGTTTTCGCTTGTTTCATGAATGGATGTTCATAGCCGTACTTTGGCCTAAACAAAAAATACTTTAAGTAACCTCAGATCAAATAAAAAAAGGTACGAGATAACGCACGGCCTTGTTTGTTGTTGAAGCAAAAAAAGTTGGATAGTTCCAAGAAAACACACTCGTTAACGCACTAACTATGCTATGAACTACGCTACTTTTCGTCAGTATAGTACAAGTATCGACAACTTGTACGATACTGACGAAAAGTAGCGTAGTTTCTTAGCATGTGAGTGCGTTAAACTTAATTTGCCAAGCGGTCATAAGAGTCGAGAATCGAACCAAGTGACGTGCAATTGGAGAGGTTTATGTAGGTATATCATAAGAAGCAGTAGCAGCATAAAACAATCATAAGGTAACAAGTAAAATTTTAACAAAATAAAAATCGACTTCAATGTTCGACTCGATTTCTCTTGGATACCATCATCAGATCTTAGTGTCCTTATCATGGTACCACCGTTGGGATGTCTTCTTGCCCTTAAAAAAAGAATCATTAAAATCGGTTCAAAACGACGAAGTTATCCGCGAACACACATAAAAAAACATATACCTACGGTTGAATTGAGAACCTCCTCCTTTTTTGAAGTCGGTTAAAAATAGGCATAATAAAATACTGAACTATATTGATAAATTTTAATAGGCAGTACGCTTCAAACCTTAAGTAGCACAACAAGTAATGTGTTGAAAAGAAGATTTCAAAGGACTAACCAACAGAGCAATATCTGTTCTTCATACTCCTTAGTCACAATTTGACACTTCCTCAGTTGCTCATCAGCTTCCTGTCTTGCACGCTCCTATTAAAGTAGTAAAATTTATCAATACATCGCAAAAGACTAACCTAGTTTGATATCTAAAGCGCATGCGATTATTACAGAGTATCATAACCCATAAATGAACCGCATTAAGATTTTTATACAAAAATAGAAAAAAACAAATAATTTTGGGGTCCCCATACAATGAACTGAAACTCAAAAATTTTTTTTTCATCAAACTCATTCGTGTGGGGTATCTATGGATAGGTCTTTGAAAATGATATTGAGGTTTCTGAGATCTTTTTTTTTCTAAACTGAATAGTTTGCGCGAGAGACTCTTCCAAAGTGGTAAAATGTGTGTCCCCCACACCCTGTAACTTCTAAAATAAGAGAATGATAAAACTAAAAAAAATATATGATGTACATTACCATGCAAACTTCCAGCGAAAATTGGTTTGAACGAAATCTAGTAAGTAGTTTCTTTTTAATACGTCATAAATTCTTAGACCAATAGGAGCGAAGCACCAAGGAAGAATATTATAAAAACGGGGGGAAATTACTACGCTACGGGCAATAGGAGACGTAAACGATGTTGCGTGGGTCAAATAGTTTTAATTATAAAACATGTCCGTGTGGTGACGGATTAAGAATACGGAGTGTTGTACCACCCCTATTTATCTCGTGGGTGTCGTAAGAGCTGAGTACCTAAAGGCGCGTCTCCAACAAAATTGTTGGCAATTTCAGTATTTTTAACTGTTTGCAACACTTCAAAAAATCGCCAACTTTTGTTTCCATTGTGTCTACACCGAGTCGCCAACAATTTCAAAAAAAATCGAACTAAGCGTCTCCACAGAGCCAATAAAAAACTGCAACAAGCGTATTCTTTTGATGTTTACCGTCAAAAACAGAAACACGGTTGCCAACATTTGTTGACAATTTTTGTTGCCAACACAAGGAAATTACAGAAACTTTTGTTGACAACACAAAATTTGACAACTTTTGTTCGGTGGAGACCCGGCTTAAGAGAGCAAACCTCATAGCACAAGAGCTCTGCAAACGGAAAGAAAACTTGAAGCAAAACCTATGCCAATTGCCAACACGTCTGGCCAGCGTGGTATTATTGGCCGAAGCCTCTTTTCTAAAGAGAGGTCAAGGGCCTGCAGTGGACTGCTAAACACTGTTGATGATAAATAAAACATTGTGTCTTACTTTTCCCTTCTTACGTTAAGATCAGACGATCTTAACGTAAGAAGGGAAAAGTAAGACTGCATCAACATGCACATGCATGCAACATCATAGGACTGCAGACAAATATTGAAACGAACTTCCACTTTATTTAATAAGCTCCTGAAAATAAAAGTACTTTTCCCAAATATGCTACTAGTTAATATATCTACCAGGATTTATAGTCATTGCTTTCTCTTAAGATTCTGTATCCTATATATGTATACTAGCTGACCCCGCGAACTTCGTACCGCCATATTTATATACAATAATTAGCAATAAATTAAAATTGCGACTATAATTTGAGATTTAAACTATCCTATCTCTCAATTTGGATCGAACTGCACATGGTGTGCAAATTTTATTATAATCGGTTAAGTGGTTTAGGAGTCCATTGAGGACAAACATTGTGACACGAGATTTATATATATTAAGATATAATATATGTAGCCTATCTATTACGTCTATACAAATAAATAAAATTGAAGAGTCTGTTTGTAATAACAAATTTACAGCTTTTCACTAAATGCAAATGAAGGTATCAAAAATCATTTTTATGTCTGTTTGTTCCGGCTAATCTCTGGAACGGCTGCACTAATTCTGACGGGACTTTCACTGATAGGTAGCTCATGATATAAGGAGTAGCTTAGGCTACTACTTAGGTTTTTTTAGACCAGCTGAGCCCCATGGCGTTGCCCGCGGTTGAAGTCGTACCACAGGTAACACCGCGGGGCTCAGCTAGTAAGTAATATAATGCACGGGTGGCTTAGTTGTTCACCCGGTCACATCACTGCATCTTACTATGTTGAATGTTTCGGGTTCGGTCTCCACATAGAAAAGGAACACTTTGTGTGATCCAGAATTTGTTGTTTTGAGTCTAGGGTGTTCTTTGAACCTGTGTGATGTATGTCTAAGTTCCTCGGAGTTCCTCCGCGATGCAGGCAATATTACCTATTAATGCGGAAGTGGTCGTTTTTAAAAGAGAATAAAATTGAGACAAATTCAAATATCATGGATATGGGTACAGTTAAAAAACTGTAAGTAAGTGGTACATTGATATAACTAGGTAGTTATATCAATGTACCACTAGACACTTGTGAGCTAACCTGCGCTGACACCGTGTAAAGAAACTTATTTTGTATTTATCTTCAGCTTTCTTCTATGCTTCCTCTTCTCGCCTTTTGAGCACCTTCTCACTCTCACGCAGTTTCTTCACGATTTCTTCGTACCGGTCAGTCGAGTTTAACACTCGCGACGTCTGGCGAGAAAGTGTAATCCATACTATGATACTAGTAACATTATATGAACACAAAATTAACTCTGTTTGTCTGTTATGATTTAATAAAATTTGGCATGAAGATACTTTGATTCTTGACGAAGGAGATAGGCTACTCACATAGACATACGCGGGCGGCGTCGCGTTTAAAGCTACTGATATCTAGGTACTTATATTTTTTCTTAGTTTTTTCAAGTTATCTATACTCTGTCCATTACTTTATTTTCTCTTTGACAGCTCACGCCTATAAATTACCATATTTTTTTTCGGAATTATGTACTACTGTAATGTCGTACTTTATTGACGGTGACGGTACTTTAGTGAAGTGGTCTGTGCATAACAAACAACCACAGACGGTGACGAGCAGATTCCCTAGCGGCAAGTCGCAGAACTAACGTATGACAGATAAAAATAGTTAACATTCCACTTTTAATATACTGATCCCCCTCACGAAGTGGTCTTATAGTATTTTTTACTACTCCGTAGACGTCTATCAATGAAATCATTGTAGAAAGAATTTAAAATAACAATGCACTCGCTCTGTATATTAAACTGTCAGGTAGAAGTATCTGTCTTACGTTAGTTCCGCTAACGGCCACTAGGGAAATCTGCTCGTCACCAATACACGTTAACATTCCACTTTAAAAATACTGATCACCCTCAAGAAGTGGTCTTAAAGCATTTTTTACTACTCCGTAGACGTCTATCAATGAAATCATTGTAGAAAGAATTTAAAATAACAATGCACTCGCTCTGTATATTAAACTGTCAGGTAGAAGTATCTGTCTTACGTTAGTTCCGCAAACGGCCACTAGGGAAATCTGCTCGTCACCAATAAAACAGTACTTGAATTACGATAAATCGATCATGTGATAAAAATAATTTGACTTCATGTAAGTATTATTAGGTATATTTATACAGCTCAGTATTATACGTTCTATTAACACATAAAATTTAACATTTAAAAACACAGGATTTTGTAAAATATTTACATTATTACAATTACAAAACATTACATTTTTTATTACAATTACATTATTTATATTTGTAAATATTTTACAAAATCCTGTGTTTTTAAATTTTCAATTTTATGTGTTAATAGAACGTATAATACTGAGCTGTATAAATAATACCACTATGTTACCATAATGGTTTGTAAAATACTGGGGTATTATAAGTACATAAAGCTTCCTTGAAACATAGCCTAAATGGTGATAAGCGTCTAAAAGCTACTTTATTTCATGCTTTGTAAAGATACGTAATGTAACATAACACTAAATCAACCGTACAACCTTGGGTTTCGTCTATACAATAAAAAATATAATGGTAGTCTACATTTTGTTTCATTGTGTGGTCACACTACTCGTATATCTGTTCATAAGATCACTGAAATGCTATAATCTCATTTTAGAGGTAAGATACACACAATTTTAGATACCTATAATTTTGTAGAAACTTTTTACAAAAAGTTTAATACACTACACTTTGTGATACTTTAGTCGTCTAGCAGCTAGACATGCAAGTATGTTTGAGAACGTGAGGATTGAGGGACCAGCTTTAATTATAAATATCTTCAAAGTGCGTCGATATTTTTTTTAAATTTATTTTTTACAAATTGCTATTAGACTTGTTCTAAAACATTATGTAAGAAAATAAAGATTTTATTCCGTTGATGCTGTAATATTCAGTATAACAAAATCTTTCGTGTGTGGATTGAGGGACCACAGTATAGTCGTTGTACTTTTTTAATCGTTGATGATTTGTACTCAGTTGTTTTAGTATATATCTTTACAAATTCTCTACTAAATGTCTGCAGTCGCAATACCTTATTTTTTTACATACTTGCCGAGATCCGGCTGATGGTATGTGAGGATTGAGGGACCACACTTAAAGGGCTGTAGTTTTTAACATATCTTTTTACAAATTCTCATATTTGTTCTACAATTGTTTTGAGCCTACTACTAAATCTTATAAAAATTTCAAACAAAAATATCACTATGGTCCCTCAGTTCACACGAACGAATATTTTACAAAATCCTGTGTTTTTAAATTTTCAATTTTATGTGTTAATAGAACGTATAATACTGAGCTGTATAAATAATACCACTATGTTACCATAATGGTTTGTAAAATACTGGGGTATTATAAGTACATAAAGCTTCCTTGAAACATAGCCTAAATGGTGATAAGCGTCTAAAAGCTACTTTATTTCATGCTTTGTAAAGATACGTAATGTAACATAACACTAAATCAACCGTACAACCTTGGGTTTCGTCTATACAATAAAAAATATAATGGTAGTCTACATTTTGTTTCATTGTGTGGTCACACTACTCGTATATCTGTTCATAAGATCACTGAAATGCTATAATCTCATTTTAGAGGTAAGATACACACAATTTTAGATACCTATAATTTTGTAGAAACTTTTTACAAAAAGTTTAATACACTACACTTTGTGATACTTTAGTCGTCTAGCAGCTAGACATGCAAGTATGTTTGAGAACGTGAGGATTGAGGGACCAGCTTTAATTATAAATATCTTCAAAGTGCGTCGATATTTTTTTTAAATTTATTTTTTACAAATTGCTATTAGACTTGTTCTAAAACATTATGTAAGAAAATAAAGATTTTATTCCGTTGATGCTGTAATATTCAGTATAACAAAATCTTTCGTGTGTGGACTGAGGGACCACAGTATAGTCGTTGTATTTTTTTAATCGTTGATGATTTGTGCTCAGTTATTTTAGTATATATCTTTACAAATTCTCTACTAAATGTCTGCAGTCACAATACCTTATTTTTTTACATACTTGCCGAGATCCGGCTGATGGTATGTGAGGATTGAGGGACCACACTTAAAGGGCTGTAATTTTTAACATATCTTTTTACAAATTCTCATATTTGTTCTACAATTGTTTTGAGCCTACTACTAAATCTTATAAAAATTTCAAACAAAAATATCACTATGGTCCCTCAGTTCACACGCACACAAAGTTTGTAAGAAAGGATGGATGGATGGATGTTTGTTACTCTTTCACGCACAAACTACTGAACGGATTTGGATGAAACTTTACAGTATTATAGCTTATACATCAGAATAACACATAGGCTACTATTTGCCGCGATAACCGACATATACGCGGGCGGAGCCGCGGGCAACCACTAGTTACTTTATAAGGATGGTTATGAAGTATATAAGTAACGTGAAAGTGGTCCATCATTTTTAGAATTACGATAGTCAATACCTACTATGTGCTGACTTTTAAGCACCTTTCGTATCGTCGGACTGAGTGTGTATGAAATAAAACCACTATGAACTGTTCTGTGGGTTCGTAAGATTCCACGGTTTAATTAGCAGTCGCCTTGAGCTAAACACAGTCTTGTTCTCTCATACAAAATGTTTGTAAACCTTATACACTAACACGTGTAACACAACAACACAACGATAGCGCAATCTAAGTTTAGTAACAGCTCCATCTAGGGAACGAAAAGGAAACTAATATTTGAACTTATGACTTTGATGTTGCTTATGTGTTTCACAATAGGTACCTACATTGATGTTGCTCTCGAACAGGTGATTAAATAGGCTTCGAATTGATATAAATGATTATAGTTTTATAATGGGCATAATAAACGAATAAAAATCTAAGCTTAGGTACATAATAAAGTTGTCCTGCACCGCGAGGTCCTGGGCCGACTTTAGGAACGATCGATCTCAGCGACGCTACAGCATTAGTGTTGGTTTCCATTTTTTGACTTTTTGAATTCATCAAGAATCAATATTAACACAAACACATTTTAGTATCACCTACACTTATTTTATTTTCAACTTAAAGTAATTAAAATTACCTACTACTTTTTTTGTTGCATGCTAACTGGTTATTTCTTTACGCACAGGTAAAACTAACTCCAGTAAAATGCACTCAGTAACTTTATTTACGATTAAAGAAAATAGAAATGTAAAATTGTTTTTTTTTTTAGTTAATGCGTATTGTCAAGGATGTTTGTTCTACATGACAGAATGAGAGCAACCAGTGACAATATGTAACCAAAGAAGGTTATAATCATTTTCTAATAAAATATTCTTTCCTATTCGCGTATTCTGATACTTTTATATGTTCATTCAGATAACTGCTATTTTCTTTAGGTAAAGTAAGTGCACGGTTTAAAGTTCAATTGGTTCTATTATTCATTGTTAGATACAAAGAACAAAGCGCGTTCAAATTCAGAAGTAAAAATATTAGTTCTCTTTTCACTCCCTAGATGGAGTTGTTACAAAACTTAGATCGCATTACGATTATGTTACTATGTTACACGCGTTATCAAAAAATACCTATAAATTTTGTATGACAGAGCAAGACTGAAGTTTAGTTCAAGGCAATTAAAGGCAAGGCCAATTAAAGCTTAGTCCAATGAATACATAGTAGTGTATATATTTTATCCTTTAATAGTATCACAGGATCACCTCACCTCAAACACTTTGATGGTTTCGTAGGTAAGTTTCTTCGAGTTCAATTTAAATTCGTTAAGATGAATGTAAATTGAAATAAAATAATGTAGGTTTAAACAGTTTTATTAATAAATCAACCAAACATAAATGTTTAACATAAAAGAATTAAAATGCATAGACAATGATTTTGTCACAGCAAAGTCGACCGTATGGTATACTTAAAGTATTACAAAGGTAATAAAACTATGTAAAAAGAAAAACAAAATATAAAGTGTCAAAACTTAGCAACGTGATTAAAATTTTAACAAATCAACTAAGTGATTAAATAACAATCTACTTTAAACAATTTTACGAAGGCAGGATTAATGTTAAATAACAGAGTTAAAAAATAAGTGGTTCTGTGTTCCACTGTACGATTTATTTATTTTATTAAGTAGGTATTTAAGAATAACTAAATGACCTTCCTCGCTTTGTGATAATAGGCGATAGTAAGTGTCCCTCGCACTGAGGTAGTTTTTACCAGGCAAGTCTGAAACTGGGGAATACTGGGGATCTCTCTGAAGGTAGATATCCTCCACTCTGACCATCTTCGATTCCGTCATGGCAAAAAAAACCTACATGTTTAAGATTCATAGAAGACGCAATTAAAAACCTTATGGCACTAACACAATTCTTTTTATAGTACGTTCGCTTTAAGAAAATAGTGAAGCATCGATGAAAGACTACGACCGCGTTCCGGAAAACGGAGCATTACTAGGCGTAACAAGATGGTTCGACGACCTGGTGAAGATCGAGGGAAGCCGTTGGAATGAGGACAGCGCAGGATCACCTGTTGTGGAGAACCTTAGGGGAGTGGACACCACCAGTGAACGTCCTTTGGCCGAGTCATATTGTTTAATGATTTCCAGCAGTGCTGCTTTCTTTGGAGTGTAAGGGTTGTGAATAGCCTGGTCCGGTCCATAGAGATAACGCTAAGCAATCGCAGACTAATCACCGATGGATAGTTCAAACCAGTGGTAGCAGAGCGTGGTTGGTCTGCGAGTGCTTAGCTTTATCTCTATGGGCCGGACTAGGATATTCACAACCCTTACACTCCAAAAGAAGCAGCACTGGTGGACAGGGTTAAACAAATGACCTATAAAGCAGTTGAGACGCGCGACAGCACCCTTCAATTTAGAACGCCCCTGTGTGCTACCCTGTCCATCTGCATGCTGTTGGCCCGGCCTATTCATGCAGAGCAGCTCATGATGGCGACCCTCACAAAACTTACACCTGATTGCCCAAGTGCGATCCTTAATAAAATGGGGACCCAGGCACAAGAAACACCAGTCGCGAAGCTTAGTGACCTGGCGTCGCCCTTGGACCCCCTGGTCCTTAAATCGAAGGCATGAGGCCACACCATGGCCATCCTGTCTACAGAACAGGCATGCCTCCCTTCAGAGCCGACATCAGCTGTGCCATCTTATGGGATTTAGGCAAATCCTCCCTTAAATAAATGTTTAATTCCTTACCAGGCTTCGACACTTGAAGTAATCTTCACCAGCCTTTGCGGGCCTATCAGGCAAAAGCCTGGTAAGGAAATTAAATATTTATTTGGGATCGAACATATATATTACTTCTACTATTCAACAGTCTATTTGATAAATTAGCTCTTAATCAATTATCATACTAAAGTTTGATAGCAATTGATTAGGGGGCGGGCGGGGTTTAATGCACACGTCATCATTCTCTTAACGCGAATGCACTATTATTAGTTTGAGTACAAATACATGACTTAAAACTACAATAAAAGGCTTCAACTCATAAAAGCAACATTGTAAAATTAGGCAGGAGATACCAGTGATTTAGCCATAAGTAGGAAATGTTATCACTTAAATACTAGTATAGTTTTCATACTCTATCTTCATCTTATGAGTCCTTATGAGTCTTACGATGTATTAAACACTGGTCTTATAAAGACAACCTAACTTTTAAGTCTTTGCAAAAATAGTATATGTCACTCAAAGTACAAAAATAGATGCCTTACATATTGATATATATTATATATGTTATAAATATCTGGTACATATGTTTTAATATGTGCCATATACTAAATCGTATTTAAGCCTTCGAAATATAAAATCAATAGAATAAAATATCTAGGACTTATATATGAGATAGTTCACAAGAAGGTAGTCCAATACAGCATCTTTCAGATATCAGATTTTCATTTACAATCTTTTCTAGAATATACTCCAAAAATCCTTTGGAGTTTAAGCATAGTAACACATGATACAATATTTATGTAGATGTTTAATGAATGGCCGAATTTTGAAATCAAAAATATTTAACAAAAAAATTATGACGATTTTCTGATATTCAGATGTAAACGCAATATAAAAACTTATATAGAGACAAATGCAAGAATAGGTGTCTTATCTAGATGCATAATGGTCGAATACTGAAAATAAAAAATATTTTACACAGTACTTGAGTAGAGATTTTCTGATATTCGGTTTAAAAGTAAAAAAAAACTTAACTATTGATCGTATACAAATAAAAATGTAATTAAATATCTACCTGTGTACGTCGTACCGTATCAGGCTGTATATGTCGTAGCGTATCAGGCTGTATACGTCGTAGCGTATCAGGCTGTATACGTCGTAGAGTCGGCCTGCAAACGTCGTAGACCATCTACAGTATATAAATCATGGCACATTCTTATTAATCTTATAACTAGTACCTGTACTGATTCAAAAACCTAATTTTTAACACTCATTCTTAAATAAAATCATATGCTTATATGATAATCTACAAATACTATGACAAGGATATAGGAACTATGAATTGAGTTCAATTTTCAGATTATATAAAACTAAATTCGTATTGGCCATCTAATCTAAGAGGTATGACAGTTCTGACAGATTGAAGAATAGGGAGGGTGGGTGTCAAGAATCCATCAATACAATAACCGATCCTTGTTATCATTTCGTTATAATGTAAAATCGATTTCATCTTGTGAGAAGTCGCTTAAATTCGATGGTTTTATTTTGGAAAAGGTTATTGAGATTGTATTAGTTCGCCTATACCAAGTCGTTTCGAGTTAAAAAGTTTGAAACGTCAATTCTTAGATAAGATGGGCTATAATTCGGTTAAGTAACTTGACTTTTATTAATATTAATATTTTATATACTTAAGAGCATTTCAATTAACGTTACAAATTAAATGTTTTCTGAATATGTAACATACAACTAATCTAAAAAGTCAAATTACCAAACGAATCAAAATGTTAGGTTTCAAAATATTCAATAAAAAATACATATATATAAAAGTCATAAAAAACGTAGAAATCAACGTGTTCTCTTTTCAATATGGCACAAGAACAGACAATAACCAAAAAAGTCATTAACCCTTTCCAACATGTCATTAATTTCAAATTTCAATCATACAACTTAACAACTAACGATATACATATACTATCTAACTCTGGTTGTCCGACAACCACTTTATTAGGCGACTTATTGACTAATTCCCTGTTCAACAGTTTCAAATTAGCACTATTTGGCAACAGATCCATTCTAGAAAGTTCTAGCTTCAAACCATCGGGGTCGTTTTCGTAAGTTAAGATGGGTGGCAGCTGGTCAATGTTGCCTTTCCACGTGAATGGTTCCCCAGTTACTTTGTTGTAGGTTGTGATGCTACCGGTTATTGGGATATCGTCTTCGTTTGAGAGAGCCTGTTAGGTGAAAGTGTTTTGTGGTTAATCACGGAAATATCATCATCAACAGCTTTTTAACCGACTTCAAAAAAGGAAGGGTTCACAATTCGACTGTTTTTTTTTTGTTTGTTACCTCAGAATTTTCGACTCGAATCGGTTCACCCAACCTTTCCGTGTGTTCATTTTCCCGTTTCAATTTGGTCCAGTTCTTAAAGTCGGTTTTAGGTCTACTATACTATACTTTATTTTAATTTTATACAATACTGGCTAGACAGGTTGGTATATAGTATTTGGTAAGTTTTATTTTTCTTTGCAGTGCTGTTGTCCTTCATGCATGCCTGTCCTGAATGCTTGGCGCTGAGCAGGTACAGGCAGTACTCACCAAGAGCGTGGTGTAGAACTGGTCGGGGTCCTGATGCTTGGCGCTGAGCACGTAGAGGCAGTACTCACCGTGAGCGTGGTGTGGAACCGGTCGGGGTCCTGGTACTAGGCGTTGAGCACGTACAGGCGGTACTCACCGTAAGCGTGGTGTGGAACCGGTCGGGGTCCTGGTACTTGCCGCTGAGCACGTAGAGGCAGTACTCACCGTGAGCGTGGTGTGGAACCGGTCGGGGTCCTGGTACTAGGCGTTGAGCACGTACAGGCGGTACTCACCGTGAGCGTGGTGTGGAACCGGTCGGGGTCCTGGTACTAGGCGTTGAGCACGTACAGGCGGTACTCACCGTGAGCGTGGTGTGGAACCGGTCGGGGTCCTGGTACTAGGCGTTGAGCACGTACAGGCGGTACTCACCGTGAGCGTGGTATGGAACCGGTCGGGGTCCTGGTACTAGGCGTTGAGCACGTACAGGCGGTACTCACCGTGAGCGTGGTGTGGAACCGGTCGGGGTCCTGGTACTAGGCGTTGAGCACGTACAGGCGGTACTCACCGTGAGCGTGGTGTGGAACCGGTCGGGGTCCTGGTACTAGGCGTTGAGCACGTACAGGCGGTACTCACCGTGAGCGTGGTGTGGAACCGGTCGGGGTCCTGGTACTAGGCGTTGAGCACGTACAGGCGGTACTCACCGTGAGCGTGGTGTGGAACCGGTCGGGGTCCTGGTACTAGGCGTTGAGCACGTACAGGCGGTACTCACCGTGAGCGTGGTGTGGAACCGGTCGGGGTCCTGGTACTAGGCGTTGAGCACGTACAGGCGGTACTCACCGTGAGCGTGGTGTGGAACCGGTCGGGGTCCTGGTACTAGGCGTTGAGCACGTACAGGCGGTACTCACCGTGAGCGTGGTGTGGAACCGGTCGGGGTCCTGGTACTAGGCGTTGAGCACGTACAGGCGGTACTCACCGTGAGCGTGGTGTGGAACCGGTCGGGGTCCTGGTACTAGGCGTTGAGCACGTACAGGCGGTACTCACCGTGAGCGTGGTGTGGAACCGGTCGGGGTCCTGGTACTTGGCGCTGAGCACGTAGAGCGCCTGGCGATGTTCGAGAGCGCAGCTGAGCCAGTTGCGGTGAGACGCCAGAGCTCCGAGCGTGAACTGCGACACGCACTCGCCATCGATGCACTGCACGATGTCCGCTTTATGCTCCTGCCAATAGTAAATTTGTTAAGAGAGCATAGGAAGCCCTATGAATTGAACGATAAATATGGTTTTTTGGGAGGTACTGAGTGTTTAATATTAACATGACAAATGGAACGACAAGGCGCATTAGCAATTTGCGAGCATTATACACTATATCCTATTCAACTTCCTCTGAGACAAAAGGTAAACAAAGAAACCAATGTTTCTCAAACGAGTTGATCGAGAGTAAAGATGGCTGGTGTAACCAAACTAATTACAAAATTTCACATTTCTACGTAAATTATTTGCCTTATCACTACTCTTCAATTTAGTAGTGTTATAATACGTTCAAAGTTTGGGAACAGCTACCGTTTTAGGTGTTTTTAATGTCACCTTTTAGTCAGTCCACTGTGAACTCGGATAATTTGGACAGTTGCAATTATTTTATTTTTTAACATACGTATTTCCGTTGTACTTGACACTGGCAGAATTGTCGACATCGGCACAGTTTGCCATTTTCCAAGAAAAAGAAAGAAAATGTCACCTTTATATTGATTCTAGATGCATATAAAATTTGACCTATTAAAGAACCTTTTTCTGGTTTGTTTACCTTTTGTCTCAGAGGAAGTTGAATAGACTATAGACATAACTAGCTTAGGAAAAAACTACAAAGCAAACTCAAAGTATTTAGAATGTAGTCAATTCAATTTAGATATGATTTTGACGAACTATCATGGTTGAAGCTTAGATTATTGATATGTCTAGATAGAGCATCACGATACAAAAGAACAAAATTAAATGACACAACTTTTCGATATTTATGTGCGTGACAGCTACGTCTTACACTCGCCTCATGTCATTCTGATTTCCTAGTGTGAGTGCGTAAATGATACCAGTTGTTGAGTTTTTTTTGTGAAAATGGGGAAACAATTATAATAGTGTTGAATAACTTTTCTATTTAGAAAAATATGCTAGGAAAACAAAATGTGATACAAGCTAATAATATGTCTCGTGTTTTTTTTATTATTTATTATTATTAGCAGTGGACTGTTTAAGGCTGTTGGTGATGATTAAAAATATGTCGTACTAGAAATTAATTTTGGTCTGGTATTGTAAAAGCAGTACTTAACGGTTTTTAAAGCTTTTAAAATATGTAAGATATATAATTAGCCCATCTAATTGTCTTTTTGATCAACATTAAGAAAGAAGAAAGGTAAGAAAAAAATTGTTTACATTACTTTTTTAATGGACCGATTTTTTAGTGTTAGATTTATGACATCTTCAAGATAACTCAGTATTAATATTATGGGGATTAGACCTTGGGCTTTCAATTTGTTTTATTAGATTTACAATTAGCTAATTTTTTTTAATCGTAATTTTCTCAATTATTATCTGTTGATAAGAACATTCGAAGATATACCTACTTGTTTTGAAATAATAAAAACTGGACTTGAAAAATGCATGACTGCACGGTTGGTCTAGTGGTTTATGTAGTCGCCACGCCGCTTTCTATTGCGCAAGCTGTTGTGGGTTTAAATCCTAAATAGGACAACATTTTGTGTGATCCACAAATTGTAGTTCTGAGTCTGGGTGTTTTTTGTGATGTATATTCGTAATGCGGGAGTTATTTTTTTAAAACGAGGAGGAGCTCATATCTAGTAAGTATACCTAAAAACCCTTAAACGATGCCCATAGTGACATTTTACAATAACGGTGCGGCGGCCATATTTGATTCAAAAAATGACATGAAATTAAACTCAGCATACCTAAAAACACCTTACACGATACCCATAGTGACATTTTACAAAAATGGTGCGGCGGCCATATTGGATTAAAAAATGACATGAAATTAATATTTTATACAACACAACTCCGCCTGCCACATTTTATGAGGGAGTTTTGACTTCATAAACTAGCAACACCCGCATTAAACACAAAATGGCGACTACAATAATTATTTATTTTAGAAATTATTTAATGGCTTTGTTTGCTGTAATAGATACATATCAGTGGTACTTAACGATAATAGGTAACTTTCTTTGTTAATTTAGGTCGTACTCTGTAATTTCTACACACTTTTATCGCACAATTCGCCATTTTTATCAACACAAAAATGACAGCAACATGTGTGTATCCACTGACAGTGCATTTGGTACTAAACGCGGAAAAACGTTTAGGCGTTAGTGTTAAAGCTTATTTTTTCGTGTGTTTTACAGCTTTGACAGTCCATCTAGACATATTAATAATCTAAGGGTTGAAGTATGTTGAAGTGACAGCCGTACTTCACAATTAATATAATAGAAAGGAGGAATATTTTGATGTGAAATGTTAAAAGTTTTTTAAAGTGATCGATTAATTGAATAAATCACTAATTAACTTACTTTTCTAATGTGGTACTCGAGAATGATCCTGAGTCCCGCCCAGTCACATAGAATGCACTTCATCCTAATGTCCATTCCCATACGTTCCATGTAGTCCTGTAATTGTATGATGATGATTACTTTTACATAAAATATAATTTCACACAATTTCTTAATATATCTTTACGGATGCAATAAGCACTTGATAGTGACCATCTTAACTTAAAACTTAAAAATCTGGTAAGGTAATAAGCTTCTTATGCATGCCCAAACATTATAATCATCATCGAGATTTAGTAATCGTGTTTCATTGGTGAGTGTGAGACCGGATATTAAATAGTGTCTCAGTAAAAGTGCACTTTTTCATTTTAATAGATTAAATTAAAAAAGCTTTTTAAAAACAAGCTTTTACTGGAATGCCTCGAGACGAATCTAACGAGTCCAAACTCGATGATTTTGCGACGTTTCTTTACAGAGTTCCTATGGCCACCTTCCAGCATCAGATTAGCTTATGTCATTGTAATATTGTATTGTCACGCTGTATACATATGCTTGCAAAATTTCAGCAAAATCGGTTGAAGATATCTGCTTCAAAATTGAGTTACAAGATTCCACCCGAACATACAAGCATGTATACATACATTTTTTATATTTTATTTTTATTTATTGATCAAAACATATCTACGGACATACAAAAACAGATTCTCTCGCTTAAACGACTGGGGTTTGGCGAGAGGGAGTTCATCCATTAGTAAACAATACATACATTGCAAGTTAATAAAAAGCTTGTAAAATTAAAACACGTATTTTTTTAGTGTTGATTTTTTATTGGCTAGTAAAGAAGACCTGTTCCGATTGAATATGGAACAAAATATTCGTCAAATGGCCCACAGTTCTGATGAGGGACTCATCACTCTTTATGAAATTTCTCATGACTTTTTTTGGATGTTGCCGTATCCTGTATCTCACCAATGACGCGTTGGAGCTCAGGAATTGTTTGTGATTTATTTGCATAAACCTGGTATTACACAACAAAACCCCAAAGAAAAAACATGCACTTTCTCGACTGAAAATTTTTCGAATTTCACAAGCAGTTTTTTTATGGAATAGGCGGGCAAACGAGCAGATGGTAAGCGATTACCGCCGCCCATGGACACCTGCAACACCAGAAGCGTCACAAGTGCGTTGCCGGCCTTTTGGGGATGGATGGGGGGGGGGGGGAGTAGGTGTAGGGGATTGGGGTATGGGCCTCCAGTGTCCTCACTCACTCGGTGAAACACAGCGCAAGCGCTATTTCACACCGGTTTTCTGTGAGGCCGTGGCATCACTCCGGTCTAGCCGGCCCATTCATGCCGAAGCGTGGCTCTCCTACAGTAAAACTTATGTGACAGCTTCAAATTTCAGAATTGGCACTTGCAAAAAAAAAACACTAACTCTTACTGAGCCACCCTATATTTCACGCTGCATTGGCCAGACGAGTAGGTAAATGGTTTGTTTCAAGTTCCCTTCTCTTTGCAGTGCGTTTATGCGGCGTTTCCTCCCTTAGTCGGTTACTTTCTCGGACAAATGAAAAGGAAGAATAGAACAAGATTTTTTTTAAAACTAAACTTACTAAATATAGTAAAAACCTTTAATAAAATTTGTAATTAGCCTGTGTCAATTATTAAGAATCTATTGACACCTCATTTATTAAAATCTGTTCAGTACTTTAACATACTACTAATAACTACTAATAACGTAATACATAACATACATTGACTGCCAAAATTATTACCCTTCTACTTGGGCATAGTCTGGTAAAAATCTATACTAATACTAGCTGATCCGGCGAACTTCGTACCGCCATATTTATGACCCACGTAACATCGTTTACGTTTTTGTGAATCTAAACCATTCCCAGATCCCCTTGAACACACACAAAAAATTTCATCAAAATTGGTCCAGTCGTTTAGGAGGAGTTCAGTCACATACACACGCACACAAGAAATATATATATTAAGATTATAAACGCGAAAGTTTGTAAGTATGGATGGATGGATAGATAGATGGATGGATGGATGTTTGTTACTCTTTCACGCAAAAACTACTGAACGGATTTGGATGAAACTTTACAGTATTATAGCCTATACATCAGAATAATACATAGGCTACTATTTACCGCGATAACCAACATATACGCGGGCGGAGCCGCGGGCAACCACTAGTATTTTATAAGTTATCTCACCCCGTCTTGACTGATGAGTTCCAGTGCATCCTCGACCATTTCTGGTATGGTGACGTTGGCTCCCAAGTCCTGGGATTGCTCCGATTCAGCAGAACTTGAACGTCGTACACTTACAGTTGTTCCATCTAAACAAAATATAGACATTAAGTTTTTTAGTGTTCTATGATATAGTCAAATATATAAAAATTAATGGCCGAAATGTATGTATAACTTCTGATCGGCTGCACCAAATAAATTTTTTTTTTCATGTGTTCGTTATTGTTAGGACAAGGTTTGTGTACAAGAAAAATTTAAATATAACGGGAACAGTTTTTTTTGTCCGCGACTGTACACTGCCTGTGGGAAGCTGAAACAGATATGTAAATATGTACGAAGTTCGCCGGGTCAGATTGTAATTTATAAAATTACTAGCTGCTACTTCGTACACGTGACATATGGATTTTCAAGTTATTTTTAATTTTCCACCGTTTAAACCTTCCCTGGACTACGACAAATATTTCAAAACCAAAATCAGCTAAATCGGCCAAGCCGTTCACGAGTTTTAGCGAGATAAACGAACAGCAATTGATTATTATATACTCGTGTAAAGATATATATTTTTACTAGCTTTTGCACGCAGCTTCGCTCACGCAGACTTTCATCCCCTGATTTACCCCCTTAGGAGTGGAGTTTAGTAAAATCCGTTCTTAGCGGATGTCTACACCTATAAGGAACTTACCTGCCAAATTTCAAGTTTGTAGGTGTTATAGTTTCTGAGATTTCGTGATGAATAAGTGAGTGGTATTTCGCTTTAATATATATAGATTACCTTCTTCGCAGTGGAAATTTTTAAAGAAATCATGGACACGAGCATCTTCCATGCCGTAGTGTGGACTATACTGCGACGCTGGAAACACATAGTTTAATCTTAATTAGTATTAAGTAGTAACTTAAAATGGCCAGACAGGTTGGTATTATTTTCATGATTTTTTCAGTACTGTTATACTTCGTAATTTACTTTCTTAGCCGGTCCTTATAACTTTATTCTTAACACAACCCTACTGTCCTATATTCAGGAAGGCTCCCTAAAAGCCTTACAAGGGATATTTTGTTCAGATTTTTGAAGTGAAAACTTCTTTAGCGCCGTTGTGCACTTTTTTGGGATGGGAAAAAATGTTAAACTCGCGTCAGGACACATGACCTGATCGCATATTCGTAAGACGGGGGCGACGCGTAGGAGAGGAAGTACTCTCTCTCTTTCTACCGCGCGGCGAAAATGTATGCCTGCTCCTGCTATTTCGTTTAAGCGGCGCAGGGTGCGTGTGTGTAAGCCAGGATTCACTCGGGTAATATGTTTATACTGTATAGCATTAACCTATAATTTTATAACATCACAATAAGCATTTCTGTAGTTTTCGGTTCTTAAGGAATATTCAAGGCAAAGCAATGCATAGATATCGTTCATTGTGTTTAATAAATATAGGAAATAAAAAAATTAAAACTAAATCAAAAATGCACAACGTTAATGTTCAAGTTTACACTTCTGCCGGCACTCCCGGAGTGCAAGCCGTTGTTTTTTCTTACATTACTTAGAACTTATTAAACTAATAAAACGGCTCCGTCCACTAGGATCCCCCGGGGGATTCATCTGGAATTTTCATCCACACTGATCCTCCAGGGGATCTTTTTGGATTACATTTCCATTTAATCCCCCAGGGAATCCCACACATTTGGAAGTTTTTATTTGACAGAAATTCCAAATAAATCCCCCAGGGGATCTAAGTAGGGGTTGGATCCTAGTGGATGGAGCCAATAAAACACATTTTATCAATGATTTCAGGCTTATCTGAGTTAAAAAGGCAAGTTAGTGTAAGGTAGGTTTTGCATTGGATGGGAGAATTGGAAACAGAGCGAAACAATGTGGAAGTACTAGGCAAGCAGAACTCACAAGCGGTGTTACAGTAGCTGGACACGTTGGCTGACGGCTGGGCCTTGCTGCAAAGGAACAGTGGACATGCAAGCGGTAAGCGTTTGTGCAAACAGGTAAGTGCGATGTAAGTGCATGAAAATTAAACAGAATTTGTAAGAGGGTTATTTAATGCAAGTTTATGATTACATAAAGCAAAAACAAACGGCATTCAAGCGTAAACACATTCACCTTATATTTTACTAGCTGACACACGGAACGTCGTATACGTCTCCTATTGCCCATAGCGTAATAATTTTCCCCCGTTTTTGTAACATTTTTCATTGATGCGCCGCTCCAATTGGTCTTAGCGTGATGATATATAGCCTTCCTCGATAAAGGGGCTATCTAACACTGAAATATTTTTTCAAATCGGACCAGTAGTTCCTGAGATTAGCGCGTTCAAACAAACAAACAAACTCTTCAGCTTTATATATTAGTGTAGATAGATGTTAATAGAAATAGTAGCTTTAATAGTAGTAAATTGTTGTTGTTTGCAAATGGACGTTGACTTTTGAGATCATAGTGGCATGAGTGTTTTTCGTTTCAAATCTATAATAGGTTAAGGACTGCAAAAAAAGGTAGCATATGTTCTTCCCCAAGAATCAAGGTATTCATTGAAATCCGTGCAGCGGTTTAGGCGTGAAAGCATGACAGACAGAGAGTAAGACACACAGACAGAGTTATTTTCGAATTTATAATATTAGTATTGATTGGATAGCAGTAGACCAATTATATTGGATAGCAGTTTACCGTGGGAGCGCCATGCTGCAGCATGAATCGACCGGAGTGATACCACGGCCTCACAGAAAACCGGTGTGAAATAGCGCTTGCGCTGTGTTTCACCGAGTGACTGAGGATACCGGTGTTGCGGGTGTCCATGGGCGGCGGTAATTGCTTACCATCAGGTGATACGTCTGCTCGTTTGCCCCTAATAACATTAAAAAAAAACAACAAAACGAGTCACTCAACTTATAAGTAAAACTTAAGATACTTACGCAGTTGATATAATGGGTGTGCTATACACACATCGCGTTGTACTAGTAGTGTTGATCTGCAGCAGCGGTTGGTTCACAATAAATACGTTTTTTAAGTTATACAAGTTTTCCAGCATTGTGGTTTGGTAGTTGTTTAGATCTGGGTAAAAGAGTTGCTGATTACGTGCTGAAAAAAAAGTATTATTTAAGATTAAAGATATTTTTAAGACTAGTATGGTCACTAAGGAAATAGAACCAGGGATCGGAAAACCCATGCATAACGGTATTCGTTATAAACGGTTACCGAATCAATCTGTAACCGTTTCAAAGGGTTACTCATCGATTCGGTTAACAGATTATATCTGTTATTGTTTTAACCCAAACAATAAGGGTTAACCCAAATTAAAGGGTTTATGTTTTTGAAATTGTTAACCCAAATGATAGATGTTAACCCAAGATTTCGGTTATTTTACGACTTTAATATTACTTAATAACTTATTATCCCCTTTTCCCATTCCACGCAAATAATGAACGTCACCGACGACTGTAACGAAAAATGAATCACGGACCTACAAATATCCAGAAACCTATATCAAATTCGGTTAAGGTTAACCGTAATTATCCTGTATTAGATTATTCCTGTTAACAGTTATAATTCGGTAACACATATTTAGGTTAATCCTAAATTTAGGTTAACCCATTTCCAAAAGGGTTAATAACAGATTATTTCGGTTAGGTTAACCCTAACCGGAATATCCCTGAATAGAACACCTAGAAATGAACCACAGTTTTTTTCGGCGGGAATCAACAAACCAAAACTGGGTTAGTGACAGTGAAAACAAATTTTAACAAAAAAAACCGGCTTTATGAACTGGACAAAATTGAAATGTGACCACACGGGTAGCACCAGATTTCAAATAAAAAAACAATCATCAAAATCGGTTCACCCCATCGAAAGTCCTGAAGTAACAAACATAAAAAAAACAGTCGAATTGAGAACCTCCTCCTTTTTTGAAGTTGGTTAAAAATACAAGAAACTCACCCATTTCCGCTTCACTATCCACCTGCACATATATCGGTTGTGAAACATCTCTTTCATAAACAGTATTAAAATTGCTAAACACATCATTTATCTTCGGCAGCTTGCACTCATTGGTCACACATTTAGCCATCTCTTTCGAACGAAGGGACCTCACTTGCTCAGCTCTGATCTTCTTGTGGTAATACACCGTGTAATCTTGGTTCTCTTTATACACCGTGGAAGTATTAGACATGGTGTCTTCGCTAAGAGTACTCTCTGATGTAATTTCTAATGAAGTATTCGAGACAGTTGTACTCCTGAAGTTAGTGGAACTGATTGATATAGTTGCATTATTCTCCGTTCCTTCAATACTGACTATATTATGTTCATGATTTCCTTCCAAGTTGTTTTGTGTGTATGGTTTTTGTATGTAAGCGTTTAATTTAGACCTGGTGCCGTCAGCCCTGCGGACGGATACGATTGGAGTTTTAGTCTCTTCGTTTAGAGGGTAGATTCCACTTAATCTGCGCTGCCGTTTGATTAGTTGGGGTGAGATATTCTGGAATAACAATCAGGTAAAATTAAGAAGTTATAATGATAGTGATAATATAAAACAGAAATATGTAGTTTTTCTGTTAAAATAGTGATTTTATATTGTTTATGGTTCATCTAAGATTGTCTATGGACGGGTCAGATGATAACCTCTATTCCTTCTTTTCTTTGCCTCTGTTAACTTTAAGAACTGCATGTCTGTAAATGGTTGTAATAAAGAGATTTACAATAAAGAGTGTGAAATATTAAGATTTTCAATTGTAACATTTAATTATGAATTTATGCAGCAATGATCCAGATCCAGCAACGATGTACGGTGCCGAATGTTGGCCCGTCAAAGAATGCCACGTCCAAAAACTGCACACCGCAGAAATGAAAATGCTGAGGTGGTCCGGGGGAGTAACGAAGATGGACAGGGTCCGCAACGAGTATATCCGTGGCTTTTAGGGTGGCTCCAATACAGAGTAAGTTAACGGAAAGGAGATTGAGGTGGTACGGACGTATCATGAGAAGACCAGAGCAGCACGTGGTGCAGACGGCTCTAAGTTTACCAGAAGGCAAAAGAAGCCGGGGACCGTTGACATGGTGGACCAGCATGACTCAGCTCCTGAAGAAGGAGAATTTACCGGACCCGACATCTCTTGACAGAAGGTCTTGGCTCCGTAAAACAAGGAGAGCCGACCCCACCTAAAGTGGGAAAAGGCTAGGAAGAAGAAGAATTATGACTTTAATTAATGGCTAAGTAGCGACTTCTACCTAAAACACACCGAACCACGGTATAACTGCCAATGCTCAATCGCAATATGAGTAATTCTCACTCTCTCTTAGGTAAAACCTGGGGACTAAGCCCCAAGACCACTCCAGAGCCACAGCTCTACGAGGCAGTTATCTGACCAATGGTAAGTTACGGCGCGATAGTCTGGTGGCCACGGAACAAACTATCCACAGCCGAAGCTAAACTACAACGACTCCAGAGATTGGCCTGTCTGGCGGCCACGGGCTGTATGAGGACTACACCGACTGCGGCTCTGGAAGCCATCATAGGTCTACCACCACTCCACCTCTTTATAAGGCAGGAGGCTCTAGCTGCAGCAATGCGGCTAAAGAAACAAAATCTCTGGAGACCGCCTAGGGTACCACACACCGAAATCCTCTATGAGGCCATAGGTAAGGAACCGCTCATGGAAGCGGTAGCTGACACAATACCCAGGCAATTCGTCTTCGACAAAAAGTACAAGATACAACTGCACGAGGATCCCCAAGAAGGACTTAACTTAAAGTTTATTAAGATTTAAGACTTAAAGGGAGTTAAGAATCTTCACCGACGGATCCAAAACAAGGTCAGGCACTGGCTCGGAAGCATTCTCTGAGGACCTAAACATACACATCTCGACACCATTAGGAGCCCACAACACAGTCTTCCAGGCAGAGTGCATGGGTATAATAATGGCAGCACATGCTGATCATCTCCAGAAAGGTAACGAATACCCCATCCGCATACTTTCCGACAGCCGATCAGTCTTACAAGCTCTACAAAGTCACACGACTAACTGGGCTGATCTACGAATGCCACAGAGCCCTGACAGAGGTAAGTACTACAAATAGTATAACTCCCCAGTGGATCAAAGGACATAGCAACTCACGCGGAAACGACGCAGCCGATGCACTAGCAAGGAGCGGATCGGAGACAAGGGCAGTCGGCCCAGAACCAATATTGCCCTTGCCAGCTGCTTGGCTGCGACGGACACTGCAACAGAACACCAAGGTAGAACACCAATAGGGTATTTGCCTATTTTTCAAAAAGTGTTTCAATTTAATTTATGATCAATTTTAAGCTACAAAAAAAATATTTGCGTAAAAAAACGGCTAACAATAGTAAAACTTAAAAACATAATTCAAATTAAATATTTTCCCGCCCAAAACACAATCGCCGTCAAGTGGTCGTATGACGTCATTTGTCTCAGAAGGTTAAAATTTCTGTCGTCTTTCTTTTATTTCAATATGAATTTAAAATTATATTACCAGTATTGCGTAGTGCCTTTTTGTGAAAATACCACAAAAGGAACATCTACAAAATTGTTCGGGATTATCGGCGAAATATCTTGCCACCTTAATCGTGTCTATCCGTAGCAAATTTAAACTATTAGCTTTCGTGAATTTTTTCTGCATTGTTAGACCTTCGCCTTTTATAATATTTATGCCGAAATAATGTGGTTAATAACTTATTTTAGCATTAATTTTTTTTTAGGTTATTCACAAGTCGATACGTTTGAGAAAACTGATGTCACACTTTATGATTGGCATTTGCGGTCACGTGACATATAGATTAAAAATCATGATTTTGATTTTATGAAAATATTAAAATATGTAATTATTTTTAGAAATAAAAATGTTATTAAAATTTCCTGGCATCTAAACTAGCTATATCCAAAACATCGTATTTTTTTAGTACTACAGGCAAGTACCCTATTATATTGGTCCAACCTTTGTACCTGCAGGCAGACCAAGGAGGCCCTCCCGACGATCAACCCCGGATTGTCACGGAAGCTGAAACAACTTAAAGAGGCCGCCGCTTCGACATCTGATCGGAGCAATGACTGGTCATGCACTATTAAACAAACATCTTTTTACTCTAGGTGTAACGGACAGCCCTCTGTGCAGAGCATGCATGGAGGAAGATGAAACTGCCGCCCACGTCATCTTGGCATGTCCTGGGGTGGCAGAATACCGGGTGAAACACCTCAGATCGCCGAGGTCACTTCAGGAGGTCGTCGGCAACGCCAGGGGTCTGCTAGGCTTCCTGGAGGGACTGGGCTGGCACCACTAGTGCCGACCTACTACGCAAAATAGGCGCATCTAAGTCGTCGAGTTGCGGAAACCCAGCCCGCGAGTTCAAGTTCAAGAGTAATTCTCACGGTTAATATCAATATACAACTTCCAACATAAACCGTATTGTGGTTCTCCTTATGCGTTGAACAGACATGACACCCGTTTCTCGAACAGTTATTTAAATCACAGATTAAAACAGTAACGGCCTTATATTTAAAAGTTATTTAACTTGAAACAATCGTTCTGTGTTATTTTCAACTTTAACCTTACAGGCTTAAAGTTGAAAATAACAAAGAACTGTTGCTAAAATAGGTTAAAGTAAGTGTGTGTATGTGTTATGCTTAAAAGAAAATACAATTTATGTTTTCAACATTTTAATATAGGCATGGTGTGACATGACCTTGATGCTGTGAAGAGGAACTAATAGGATCTTAAGTCATGACTGTCGAATTCATAACTTAACGAAATAAATATAAAATAAATAAAAATAATAATTTATAGTCATTTCAACTTTTCTTTTTTCAAAAAGTTTTTTATTTTAATTAGTATTCTTTTAGCAACTTTTAGCTCTTAGCGACTATTAAGAGTTTCATTGTCCGTTTCTGAAACTCATCATAAGATCTATTACGAAACTTTCGTAAAATACGACTATTTCGTAAAAACTCCAATTCGAACAAAAAAATAAGGTTTTCTACATACATAAAAACAAAAATTTATACGTTCGAATAGAGTAGCTCCTCCGTTTTGAAATTGGTTAAAATAAAGTAGGTATTATGCGATCAACTTACCACACTCCTCTGCCTCAGAACTGGTACAACCTCATTGCCACTCCTCCAGCCCACATTCCGTTTCACTAAAGACGTCATATTCACTTGTTGATATTTATCTTCAGTGCTCACAGTTATTTTTCCAATACTTTTAATACTCTCTTCTGAACTTGAGCTCTTTATAATACCAATTAGAGCGTTATTCAGAATATAATTTGGGTTTCTAATACTCCGGAAACTTCTGAGAACCCGGTCACTAGCATTGATGGGCCCATTTGCTAAGGCTATGTTCCGGTTTATACGTTTGGGTGGCGAATACTGGTCTGGACTGTAGCGTATCATGATGTGGCTCACTCGTTTTGGTGTGGCGGTAATAGGTGGTGACTTTGTATTGCTCGTTGATGATATTTCAGTGCTTTGCTGAAATATTTTGAAATATTTATTATTTATTGTAGCGACATCCACATATGGCACAACAAAACAAACTATAGTGCCATCTAACGAAGATATACTGAACTACGGAGTAACCGCTAATACTGTATCGCGATATAAAAATTCTCGCAGAGATTAGCATACTTATATGCAACTTCCAAACATCACCTTTCCTTCTCCTTGCGACCAGGCGAGGTGATTATGCCTGGCGGACCACGGCCCAACGGTTGATGTTAGGGAGTTGTGCGAGATTATTGCTTTACAGGATTAGTAGTTACTCCGTAGTTCAGTGCATTCTCGTTAGATGGCGCTGTAGTATGTTTTTCTAGCGCTGTATGTGGAAGTCGTCACAGATATTATTGAGGATCGCACCAATCTTCCCTCTATTAATGGAGCACAGGGACATTTAAAGAGCTGAAACACTTGTCTCTTGAATTGTAGGTTTCCATGGACGGTGGTAGTCACTTACCATCACGTGACCCCTTTACTCATTTGCTACCTACACGAAAAAACATTACCCTCTTTCTGACGCAGTCGGGTAAAGAGTATGAAACAGATTTATAATATTTATAGTACAATTTGGATTCTAAAATATATAAATACTAGCAACCCGCCCCGGTTTCGCAACGAATTCTTTACGGAAAATATAATATACCTGTTACTCTGAGAATATATATGCGGTTTAATTTTTACCGACGTCTTCAGCAAATATCGTTATATTTTAGCCAATATTCTCAAAAATTTAAAAAATTATACCAAAAACCTTCCTCAAGAATCACGCATAAAAATCCGTACAGTAGCTTTTGAGTTTATCGCGAACAGACAGACAGACGAGGCGGAGGACTTTGTTTTATAATATGTAGTGATAGTGATATATTAGCTGTAAATTTCTTACCTGCATGTGTTTTTTCTTGTTCTTTGCTTTTTTCCGTGCTAAGGCCTGGTGTTTACGTTCCATACGGACCTGTCTCACGAGATTGTCGACTTGGGCATTGCTACAGTACTTCTTCGCTTGTATTAATTGTATCAGATACATTTTCTGTTGGTGAGTAGGAAAAAATCATTATTACAAATCAAAATAAATTGCAAAAAATTGTTTATATGAGCTGCGAAAGTGACTCGACTCAGCCTGACGGAAAGCATGAGTAGAATCCACGAATGGTGGACACCATGCTCACTGTGAAAGCGGACATTGCATGCAGCATGGTGCCTCACACTATGGCGGCCTAGTGAGATGCTTTTTCATGCCCCACTTGAAGGATTATTGTTAATAATAGCAACTGGGACTATTATTATTATCATCTTAAACAGCCTTCAATAGGCCATGGACATCTTCTAAGAAAGCGGAAGAAAACTATATCATGCTGGTCAAACGGGTTGGTATAGAGTTCCTTACAATTTTCCTTTCTCTTTACTGTGCCATTGTCTTGGGTAGTTTGTTTCCTTCCTGAGTAGGCTCTGATGACACCCATGAAATTAATAGAGGAAATGACACTTTATCTATATCTAATCTAATATCTTTAAACAATATTTATAATCTGAATCTCGGAAAAGGCTCCTACGATTTTCATGAAATTTGTATGCAGGGGTTTTCGGGGGCGATAAATCGATCTAGCTAAGATAGATTTTTAGAAAATGTTGTTTTTAACAATCAAATATATAAAATGAATGTACATCTAGCGCCAACTATCGCAACTGAGCGAACTACATTAAACTATACTGAAATAAGGTGTTATTCTGCACCTTATTTCAGTATCAGGGCGTACCAAGAGAGGGCGCCACTAAACTATTGGAATAAAAATAACAAAAGGTAGTGTTTGAGTAGCCTAATATTGACACTTAAACAGAAACATATGACTCTTTATTAAAATAGCTAGCTAGCTAGGATTCATTTTTAGAAAATGTTGTTTTATTCGTGTTTTCAACAATCAAATCTTCTTCTTCTTCCTAGCCTTTATTATTCCCAAGATTTGGGGTCGGCTACTAGTTCAACCGGTTTTACCTGAATATCAGTTTTTACACGGAGCGACTGGCATCGGACCTCCGCAACCCTGAGGGCGAACTAAATTCGATGATTGAACTAGTTGTCAGTATATTTGAGGGCGCTGACTTCCCAATAACGATTGCCATAGATGTTCATGACAACCGGGACCGACGGCTTAACGTGCTCTCCGAGGCACGGGCGGGAAACACCGCCATATTCCATTCTCCGGGCTGCTATTTAGAATTTCTTGTAAGAAAAACCCAACAGCAGTCCGACCCGGGAATCGAACCCGAGACCTCTTGATCTGCAGTCGCTTACGCTAACCACTAGACCAACGAGGCAGTCTAACAATCAAATATTATATCAAATATAATAAAACAATGTACATACATCTAGCACCATCTATCGCAACTTGAGCGAACTACATTAAACTATACTGGGATTAGGTGCAGGATAAACAGTACCTGGGCGTACCAAGAGAGGGCACCACTAAAGATATTATTTTAAAAAAATACAGAGAAGCGGGGTCATCCAGGTATTAATACCTTTAAACGAGCAATTATTGTATATTTCATATATTTTCATGAAATTTAGTATGTAGAGGGTTTTGGGAGCAATAAATTAATATAGCTATACCCTATTCAACTTTCTCTGAGACAACAGGTAAACAAAGAAACCTACGTAAATTATTTGCCTTATCACTACTCTTCAATTTAGTAGTGTTATAATATGTTCAAAGTTTGTGAATAGCTACAGTTTTAGGTGTTTTTAATGTCACTTTTTAGTCAGTCCACTGGGAACTTGGAAAATTTGGACAGTTGCAATTATTTTATTTTTTAACACACTTATTTCTGTTGTTCTTGACACTGGCAGAATTTTGGCAGTTTACCATTTTCCAAGAAAAATAAAGAAAATGTTACTTTGTTATTGATTCTAGATGCATATCAAATTTGACCTGTTAAAGAATTATAGGATTCATGTTTAGAAAATTTGTCAAAAAACAATACTAAGCAAAGCTCAGTCACCCAGGTACTATTGCTTATTTGTCACCAAATTTTCTTAGATTGCATTTCAAATCAAGCAGAAAATAAACTATCAATTTCTATAATAGCACACACCATACTACCATAAAAGTGATTAATACACCAAGAAAGGAATTCAATCATTTATTCTAACATTCTCAGGACAACACACGGTTAAGGTACACAGGTGCCCTGTGTAGTGCCAAAAAAGGTGACTACCTCAGCATATTGCTGCAGTCTAAGGGTCTGCAGCAATAGTATTCTGAAGTAGTATTCTGAGGGTATGATAGGATATTCTGATTAACAGTTTACAGGCAGAACAAATATACTTAGAAAGTACTTCCAGATCTTAAGAATTAGTTTTGCTTTGTTTTCAGTTCTAATAAGATATACTTTTTGGTTACCGTAATGCTAAGAACATTTTTTTACTAATACGAAAAAGTATTGAAATTAAATTTAGTATGTAGTACTGTTTCTAAACAGACACACAAATAAACAAACAAACATTGTACATCATTGCAGTTATGTAAATTTGAGTTTATTCTAATTTTAAGTAATTTTTATAAGAAATTAACTTTCTCAGAAATTCTTATAAGAAATTAAAGCTTTTATTGTCAGTGAATTAATTATGTTCATAATTTTATTATGTGTTTAAGATAAGTGATAATAACTTAAAATAGCTGAGACTTATGGTAAATGCTAAGAGGTACTAATTATTCAATAAGAAAATGAATACTTAATAAAAAATTTGTTAATCATATAAGCCATGTTCTAACATTTTTAAAAGTTATTCCTATATGTTCTACAACAATTGTTTATGTTACAAATTATTTATTTTCTAAGAATGTACGGCACATTTTTAGAAAATTAATAATTAATTCAATAGTTACCAATAATTTATACATACCTTTACGTTAGAAGGTAAGCCCAGAGCCTTGGCAGTCTGTTGCAGAAATCTGTACGTACATCTTTGCAAGTTTTCTGTCGAGTATTCTTCTGTGTCCTCCATGGTTGCTCCATTAGATACCAAGCACGTGTTTCGGTAAATATACAGTGTGAGTAATTTATTGTAAGACTACCGTCATAACAACGCCGTAAGAAATTTAACTCGAGTCAAATTTACAGGTACCGCCGCGCCGCAATCTACTTACGTTCCGTTTCTTATAATAAGTTTAACCTTGTTTAAACTTTGATTCTACTACTTCTTAAATTGTGATTAAAATGGGAAATTATATTCTTAAAATTTAATTAACATGTTAGTGGTCTGATATTAACATCCGTATCCATGCTCGTTTATTTGATGTAAGTAAGGCCTTTGTGGTCTGTGTCTGTGATGTAAGTGTAAGTCAGTAAGACGTAAGTGTACGTTTTCGATTTTCGACAAGGAGGGAGGTGTAACACGATTTACGAATAAAAATAAACAAACTTAGAGCAATACTTTATAGAAGTAGCGCTGCGTTCGTGGATAAAGTGACAGTGATTATAATCACTGTCACTCCACCTATTTTATTACAAGAGTACAACAAGACGCATCTCAAAAGTTAAAAACTTTCAATCTCAGACGTTATCTTATATCTTATCTTTATTTTTAAAATATATTTCACTAGAGTCAAGAGAAATAAACGAGCTATAGTGCTATACTTTAATTTGCTTTTTGTCTACTTTTGCGGGGGGATATACTTAGACCTGAGTGTTTGTTTTGTTTTTCTTCTTGCTTTCATCTTTTAAAGACTAAACATCCCCTTTTTAGGTACTCAGCCCGATAAAGTGTCAATTACATAGGTAGACCATTTACCGGCTCGCCGAAGCCTCCACATGCTCCACAAACTCTTAGCCTCTTCAAACGCTGGGAAGTCATTTACACGCTTGCGTGTATGTCAGTGTGTTCTGGATAGGCAAACATGGTAAACGTGGACAAAGTTCTGTTGGCTATTGCGTTTGGCATAACATTTTATTTTTTAATTAAGTACATAGATTTTCAACATTTGGTGTCTGTTTAATTTGAAACGATTACAAATTGTGATAAAATATGTGAAAGAAATTGTAGGTATATCACGTGTTCGTAACAACATTATTAGTCACATATCCTTATTCCGACAAAATTATATTGAAATACATTACTTTTGTGACTTAAAAGAAGAAATTACAATAATAAGTAATTATTTATCTTCCACAACAAAAAATTACAATAATAACTGGGTACGTTGTAATAATGACATCTACAGGTGTACAATCTAAGATTTGAAATCCGTGCTTATGGTATTCTTAGAGCATATATAGCTAGAGGGGCATCCGAACGGGCGGAAAGCCTGATCGGAGTAGGAGTAGAGAGAGAGACTGAGTTTGGGTAGTGACTGTCTCTCTCACGCAAACTTCTGATTGGTTGGTGTATTTCCCCCAAATCAGTCATGCAAATTGGTATGTGCGTCCATCGGTATTACCAAAGAGTAGTATGGTTTCAATTTCTAGTGTTGTTTAATTAAGCTATTGCATAGCTTTTATCGTGGGCTTTGAGGCCTTTAAGCGCGGCGACCGAATCAAGAAATTCCGTAACGTAACGAAAAAACCTAACACCTGAAGCTCGCACGGATCGAGACGAGCTGCTCCGAAATCTGTCTGGGTTTGAGAAGGTATATAGGTGTATAGGTATCTATCATATATTTATAATGCCACACTCACCGCATGTGCGCCCCGTAAATATATATGTTCAAAAAAAAACTGCATAAATAGAAACCGGTCAGCGCCATCTCTTGAGCTGTTTCGCAACTACGAGGTACACTAATTATTATTTAAATACTCTATTATTTAAATACTTTTTGAACAATATTAAATGAGAAACTGGCAAAATAAAATATATATTTTAATAAATAATTATAATTGCATAAGTTGATAAAAAATGCTATGCAATAGCTTTACCGCGGCAGTCCCCAAGTGCCACACGTATTTTATATTTACATTTTTCTGTAGACTACTTAGCCAAGTCCTAACGAAAAATGATCGAAGCAGTTATTTATCTAACTTGCCTGCCTTGAATAAATTTTTACCTTTTAAATCAGTCACTTAAGATTTTTTTCAATGTAAGCAAATGAAAAGCGGCTCTTATAGAAGCTATTCAAGACGGGTTGTACAACCGAACCAAGTAACTTTAGGCCAATCTCAATCTTACCGGCTATTAGTAAAATTTTTGAAAAAGTTATTTTGCAACAACTAGAAAGCCATTTTAATCTAAATAATTTATTTCACAAAGAACAATATGGCTTTACAAAGGGTCATTCAACAATTGATGCGGGTGCAACTCTTTTGAGATATACATTTAATGCATGGGAGAATTCGCAAGATGCGATAGGTGCATTTTGCGATCTTTCAAAAGCTTTTGACTGTATAGAACATAACACGCTTTTTCTTAAACTTAGGCATTATGGTGTTAATGGTATTGCTTTGGAACTAATCGTTTCCTACTTGAAAGATAGAATTCAACATGTAGATGTCAATGGTGCGAGGTCATCTGGATTACCTGTTACTATGGGCGTTCCGCAGGGCTCTATACTGGGTCCTCTACTTTTTCTCATATATATAAATGACTTACCATATTATTTAAAAGATCTCTGTGATATAGTTCTATTTGCTGATGATACGTCACTTATTTTTAAAGTCGATCGTAAGAAAACAGTTTTTGACGATGTGAATAGGGCACTAAATAATGTATTGAATTGGTTTACAACGAATAATCTCCTACTGAATTCAAATAAATCAAAGTGTGTGAGATTTACTATGCCAAATGTAAAACAACTAGGCACTAATCTAACTATAAATAATGAAATCATAAGTATTGTAGACTCAACAGTATTTTTAGGAATTACATTAGATAGTAAACTTCAATGGGGAGCCCAGATAGATAGCCTTGCGGGTAGACTTAGTTCGGCAGCTTATGCAGTATGGAAGGTACGTCAGCTCACTGATACGGACACAGCTAGGTTAGTTTATTTTAGCTACTTTGATAGCGTCATGTCCTATGGTATACTACTTTAGGGCAAGGCGGCTGATATTGAAACGATTTTTATTCTACAAAAACGAGCCATCCGCTCAATGTACAATTTAGGTGCTAGAGTCTCTCTTCGAGAGTTGTTTAAAGATATAGGTATTTTAACTGTTGCATCACAGTATATATTTGCTAATATTATGTTTGTTAGACACAACATTAATGACTATAAGAAAAACAGTGATGTACACAATATTAATACTAGAAACAAATCTAAACTCATTGGTACCTATCATCGATTACATAAGGTACACAACTCGTTCGAAGGTCTTGGTGTACGTTTTATAATAAAATTCCTATACATGTAATCGACCTTCCTGTAAATAAATTCAAGCTAACTGTAAAAAATCAGCTTATTAGGAAAGCCTACTATACGATCAATGATTATCTAAACGACAAACAGTCATGGGCTTAAGGTGTCATTAGAATTTAAATAGATACACACAAACTTCTTTGTCTTTTAATAAAGCTAAATATTAACAAAACATTGTTAGTTGAAAGTAATGCGTGGCGATTATTATGGTAATTTAATTAGTAGTGATTTCTATCAGTATCTCGACTACGGTTTGCCATGCTCACTAAAATGTCATTGCTTGCGGTGTCGTCGTGGGACGGGTCGTTTACTTCCCTCTGATATGGCGAAGGAGATGATGGCTGGTCCATACGTCATACTCGTGAACGGGTGCTGCTTGGGGTGACTGGTCGGCCTAGTCAGCGATTCTTTAGACAATACTATTATTCTGGTTCGTTCAACTGCAACCCTAGTCTCTTAATCCAGTCACGAATTATTTTCAACAGTAGATTTTGCAACTGAATGTAAGTGGATGTGCACCTTGTTTCTATTTTGTTCTATGTTTAATAGATTCAAACCTTCAACGTTATCACTGAGTGTTTTTTTTTGTTTGTGCGTTAGATTTTGGAGCTTTTTAATAAAAGGAATTTCAGGTGGCAACAGCTTGCATACTGTTTACCTTACATGTAATACTAACACTATTGTACCTGAAAATCAGATTTTGAAAAAGAGTAGCCATGAGTTTCTTTGCCAGTATTCTTCTCATGAGCTCTATGCATTCTGGAAACTGGAAGTTATGGATCGACACAGGCAGGCAGTAGATTTTGGTGTTTTCGCCTAACTTACCTCGACAATACAGCACATGCTGTGGCCTCTGTTTGTGTCGATCTATGATTTTAAACTATAGCTTCAATTTTACGTTCATAAGTGTCACTTGGTGTCTTAGATGAATAAATGATTTTGATTTGATTTGATTTGATATAAGCTCCTTTTGAGCTCCTTAAATTGACTTTTAGATGAACAGTCTAAGGAATAGTTAAGGAATAAAAAAAACACAACAGGTCCTTATTTTGAAAATTTATGTATTTATAGGTATATATTACAACATCTAAGTATAATATGTTATAAAATTAATAATAATAATAGTAATTTATAAGGTTAAATTTATCATTTATCCTATTGATGGCAGAAAAGACTCTTTGGTTTTCTTAGATTCCATTATCCTTCTGAATGGGTGAACGGGGTTCGTACTGAAAAAAAAAACCTCTTAGTTCACAGTGAATTTATGGCGACTCGATTTTATAGTGCGTCTTAGGCAATGATTTTTAATTTTCAACATTTACTGAAATAAATGATACATTGTCTGTCGTAGGCTCAGATTACTAAAGAAAGCGCGATTTTATAAAAGAGTAGAGAGTAGTGGAATCTAAATGTGAGCCTGGTTTTATTGGCGCATTAATAAATATATTAAGCTTTAAATCACTTTATGAGCGGCTTGTAGAAAAAGAAAAATGTCTAAAGTTTCTAACTACCTACAAACTTAGCCAGGATCACCTAGAAATATTTTTCGGTTATATCAGAATGCATGGCGGGCATAATTACAACCCAAACGTGAAACAATTTAAGGCGATATACAGAAAACTTTTAACTCATGTAGAAATCAGAAGTCTAGAAACTGGCAATTGTATTCCGCTGGAGACCGTTGCGATATTATCTTGTACGTCCGCAACACAGGTCATTAATGCAACAACTGCTTAGAATACATCGATGATTCTGGCAATAATTCTCTAGGCTTTTTAAAAAATATACCCGCAAATTCAAAGAATTTAGCACAATATTTAGATGTGCCAATATTTAATGATATGAAAAAAGCAATTGTTGGATATATTGCTGGATGTATCATAAGGCATGTTAAAAAAGTTACATGTATCGCATTTTATTACTTTTTTAACATGCCTTATGATACATCCAGCAATATATCCACTGAAAAACAAGATTTTCACAAACTGATTAACTTGAGAGACAAAGGACGTTTAATTTTCCCTTCCACAGACACCTATGCGGTTTGTGCTACATCTGAAGTTATAATTAGGAAAATATTAAAAGAAGACATTTTAATTAAAACAGAAAATGATTATAGGTATGTAACTTCACAAATAAAAAGTTTTATTGGCAACCAAACGATTTTCATCAAATTAGAGGATGATCATTACAGGATTGATCACAAAGTAATCTTAATAAAGTTATTGATTGAAAAATATTTAATGGTACGATTACACTATATAGCGAAATTGGAAACTAATTCTGGAAATTTAAACGCAAAACGACAATATTATGAAAAGTTAGTGCAAAATAAAGGTTGCTGAGAGTTTACATAGTACCTATGTAAAATAACTGAATTAAAAACCATAATATTTAAAGTTTTTTAAATTAAAATACCCTATTTTCAATCTTAATATTTATAAAAAAAATAGGAATGAATTCAAAACTTTAACCTGATACACGAAGGTACGTACGTCCCTAATTATTTTGAAATCAGTTTAAAAATATAAGATCGATTTTGCACTTATGTAGCTAAAATCTTTATTAAATTAGCATTTGAATTTTTATCTTAAAAATCATGGAAAAGATAGAATTTTTCTTTTTAAAAAAAAAAGAGAATTCTTGCACTTGGAATATTCATATGTCACAAAGAACACCCAGATTCAGAACCACAATTTGTGAATCACATGAAAATGTTGTGGGGTTTGGACCCATTATACTCAGCGCAGAATAAAGCGGAGAGAATAACTTTCTGTTTGTTCAACTTGTATTGATGCTTAATAAAACAAGCGGCCATGTTGCCATATTTTTAACCGACTTCAAAGAAAGGAGGAGGTTCTCAATTCGATTGTATTTTTTTTTATGTTTGTTACCTCATAACTTTCGACTGGGTGAACCGATTTTGATAATTCTTTTTTTATTTGAAAGCTTCCCGAATGGTCCCATTTAAATTTGGTCCAGATTGAAGTCGGTTTTTTTGTTAAAATTTGTAATTATTTTAAATAGTTATGTCGTTTGATAAACATTGAGTTGGAAATAAAAGATTACACAAGTCTGTATGTTTGTTTACCTTGATCTCCCTGTAGAACTTGCCAGTCTAGTCGTCATAACATCTTTAAAAAGTTGAGCTTTCTTTGTAAAAGGTTTATCTTTACTTTCGATGGTCCTAATTTCCGTATCCTGCAAGTTGCCATGAGGCGTTTGGAATTAATCTTCTAGGTAACAGTTTCACGAACGAGAAAATTAAAAATATATTAATATGCTATGGCTAATTTTTAAACTGCACGTGACTTTCAAAATCGACCAAGTGTGAGTTGGACTCGCGCACTAAGGGTTCCGTATCATTATCTATAAACAGCGCAAAAAAATCAGGTTTGTTCTACGGGAGCCCCCTTAAATATTTATTTAGTATTCCTTGTTATGGCGGCAACAGAAATACACCATCTGTGAAAAAATGAAATTTGACTGCTTCGTTGGTCTCGCGGTTGGCGTGTGCGACTGCTGATCACGAGGACTCGGGTTCGATTCCCGGGTCGGACCAAATGCTTATATGATCTCAAATATTTGTTTCGAAGTTTAGGTGTTTTCTATGTATAATATGTATGTATTTACAAAAAAAGTATTTAATGTATTTGTATCAGTGGTCTAGTGCCCATAACACCAGCTCTGCTTAGCTTGGGACTAGAAGACGTTGTGTGTTAGCTGTCCCAAAAAAAAAAATCAACTGTCTAACTATAACGGTTCTTGAAATACACCCTGGTGGCAAACAAATGGACAGACAGCGAAGTCTTAGTAGGTAATAGGGGTCCCGTTTGGGTTCGGAACTCTAAAAACAACAAAATCTGCCTACTAACTTCAGGTAACGTAATCAAATACTTTTTCGTTAAAAGTGCAAAATTTACAAAAAAAAATACACAAGATTTTACCAAATATTTTGCGTTATTTCTAATCTGGCAACTCAACGCCTGCCTGTAATCCAACTGCTTTTCAAGTTCATCATTAGCACTGTCCATCTTCCGCTGCTGTTCGTAAAAGGCACTCCTTTTGACACGTTCCATACGCTCCTTCCTTTCTTGTTTTGCTTTTTCTAGTTCTATATTCCTGGTTTGTATATGCCTTTTGTATTCTTCAGCGGCTTTCTGAAAGTTTGTAAGTAACGGAGCTTATAAATAACTAATCGCTTAGATCACAATGACTTTATTATATCTATCTCCCTTATATAATAAATAAATAAATAATAAATAAATATTTCGGACATCTAACACACAACGCCATCTAGTCCCAAGCTAAGCAGGGCTTGTGTTATGGGTACTCGACAACTGATTTAAATACATATATACTTTTTTTGTAAATACATAAATATTATACATAGAAAACACACATACTCCGAAACAAGTATTTGTAGATCATAAAAACATTTGGTCCGACCCGGGAATCGAACCTGATCACCAGTCGCACACGCCAACCGCGAGACCAACGAGGCAGTCTACGATTTAGCTGTCATAGAATGTACTGCTAGGTGTATTAAAAAGCCTCTAACCTTTTTCAACACATACCACAGTAGTAAGATCCATAAGTTGAGATTTATCCATTTAAACCTGAAAGTTTTTTTTCTTTAAAGTTAACTTTTTTTGCTTAAACTAACTAGAGGCGGCTCAAAACTAACATAAAAAAATATTTTAAAAAATCGCATTATAAGGCGGGTAGATACCACCCGTACCATATGCGGTACAGTAGAGCTAAGGAGGTACTCAATTTCAGTATTTTGACATTTTATTTATTTTTCATATGATATGCCATAAAACATTCTACATGGAGATCAGACCTACATATATTACATTTTACACATCTAGCAGTACACTGGCGATGGCACTGTCCACACCTAGTCCTTTTGTTATCTATTTGTTTAGTGTTATAATGACCTTTCTCATCATATCTGGAAACTATTGTGATTGAAGAAGAGAAGGGCGACTGGGTCCTGGCTTGGAACGATTCCTGTTCTCCTCAATTGTAGCATTTGCTATGCATCGTGTAAATGTCATCAAATCCATGGTTCCGCCGCTGACATAAGTCAGCAGCGCAACCAAGTATTCTGTACTGACATGCCAATGCAGTGCAGAATCAATGGCATTTACCATATTTCTTGCCACTTATACTTGTTCTCACAGAGGATATATTAGGTCTTTACCTATGAAATTGCCGTTTTGTATGCAATAAGTGAAAGTACTTATTTTATCAAACTTTTTTATTTCTGTTATTCGAAGTAATCACCCATGCAATCGACGCATCTTTGCCAACGCATTGGCAGTTTATAGATGCATTTCTTGTAAAAATCAGCTGGACGGGAGGCAACAAAACTCTTCAAAGGCATTTTGTACTGCCTCTCGGGAATTGAATTTTTTACTGGAGACTGTTGCGAACTGTACCAAATGATGTTGTCAGTTCAGACAGTTTCCAAGCTGCAAGAGCTGGGGTTGGAAGCTCTCCTTCATCCGCCATACTCACCAGACCTTGCACCTACCGACTATTACTTTTTCCAAAATTTAGACAACTTTTTAGTGGGTAAAAAATTCAATTCCCGAGAGACAGCACAAAATGCCTTTGAAGAGTTTGGTGCCTCCCGTCCAGCTGATTTATACAAGAAGGGCATCAATAAACTGCCAATGCGTTGGCAAAGATGCGTCGATTGCATGGGTGATTACTTCGAATAACAGAAATAAAAAAGTTTGAAAAAATAAGTACTTTCACTTATTGCATACAAAACGGCAATTTCATAGGTAAAGACCTATTATTTCGTATAAATCTACCCCTCCCATGTTCTGATTGTATTGTTTTATGGGGTGCGTTTGTGTATCAGATATTTTCTTTTTCATTTGTTGGGAGTAGCGGTTAGTTTTGTGTAGTGGATCTACTCCTAGTGCATTGGAAGCTCTAATTGATCTAACTGATGCAATACTATTGTCATGCCTTGCATATAAAGATGTCCTCACTGACACGGTAATCAAAATAACCCCTTTCTTTCTTTTTTGCTGTTTTATTATCTACAAGTGGACATTTTCCTGATCTATCTTCCTGAGCATACTCGCTGGCAAGTTATTTATGGCAACCATATCTTCATCACCAGAGTCGTCATCAGTCTGGTCGTCATTGGCATTTTCGGTAGGAAATATGTAAATATTATTATTGTGATTCAAGCTGCCCAAATTGTCTCCTTCTTCAAGAAAACTAGCAATTTCGTGCAACGTCATTGACCTAAACCATAAATAACCAATATTAGAGCTTGTTATGACGTATAAGCCTACTGTACCGAATACGGTACAGTCATTTTACACTAACAAAAATTTTATTTACTTTATGTTTTTTCAATAATAAATAGGTCTATATCATCAAATATGCTTTATCCTATCTTATAACACGGTAAATACAGACTTATAATAATAAATTAAGTGTTTCTTACCGTTTTGAAGACATCTTCGCCTACAAATTTATTATTATCTGCTAATACTTTAAATTTATACATTGAACTATGACCAAGAGCGCACTAAATCTATTCCTATACCATTGTTTATACTTTGGACATGACACCTTAGCCAAATATAAATAAATTCCGGAGGTAGGAACAAAACTATTTTTTTTTGAAGTCTACCCTATTTGGTACGTTAGGATCAAATGGGTAACCTTAACTAGCAGTAGAAAAAAGATGTTTAAAACCCATGCTTTGGCATCAATGGACCAACTTGACTGGAGTGATACCAAAAAGTTCCATTTAATCGAGTGAGGGATGTACACTACTGAGGTTGTTGTTAAATAGATATGCTAAGTAACACTGCTATTATCAGCAAGATGTGGTTAAAAAGATCGTGAAATACTTTTACTTTAGGTGGTAAATATCCAACCTCTTTGCGCGTTTGCAACTCTTGTTCCATTCGTCGTTTTTGTTCATCATTCTTCTCTTGTTCCATTTGCCGCCATTCGTCAGCAATTTTATCAGCTTCTTCTTCTAAAGCTGAAGCCATTCTTCTTTCACGGTTAAAGTTCTCTACGCAGATTTGTTTTTCTATTTGAAGGCTTTTCTGTAATAAGAATGGTAAATAATTTTTCAGTGACATAAGCATACAATTGATTACTGACAGTAGTCATTGAACCTATGGAATCGACATTATCTTTGTGGAGGAACGGGTTTCATGACCCTCCAACACAAAGGGAAGATCCTCCGACCAGGCGAGGTGATCAGGTGGGTGGTGGGCATGAGGTGGGCCGCGGCCCAATGGTTTATGTTGGGATGTTGTATATTACTAATCGGCGCTAGAACTTCTATTGCGCGATTCAGGATTAGTAGTGTTGTACGTTACTCCGTAGTTGAGTGTACCGTCGGTAGTGTTTTTCTTTGTATGTGGAAGTCGCCACAATCTTCATTAAATAAAACATCATCATCCTTTGCTATAAAGTTTAAAGCAAGACATAGGTCTTTCCTTACAAAGGAAGTCGTTACTGGTTCGTGTGGTGACTGATTAAGAATACGGAGCGTCACAACCCCTACTCAGCCCATGGGTGTCGTAAGAGGCGACTAAGGAATAAAAGTACGCAGGACAACAGCACTGCAAAGGGAAGGGAAACTTGAAACAAACCCTATACCAACGGATTAAGCACCAAATTAAGTAGGCCAAAACCTCCTTTCTAAGGAGAAGCCTATGGAAAGGCTATGAATGGATGGATGATAACGAAGAAGGTTTTTATAGATATAGATTTGCACTATTGTCCGGCCTTTTTGTGGAAACCCCACGGATGTTTGCGGGGCGGTGTGTCGGAATCGGACCAACTAAAACCACACGGTGTGCCACTCTGCGCCTGAGAAGGGAGGGATCGGGGAACTGCTGTTTCGGGAAATTAACACATCCGGACTCCTCCCAGCGCCTGCCCACACTGAAGCGTACTATTGTCCGGATTAGTTTAATCCTTTAGGCAGCGTTTACGACACCTATAAGATGAATGGGAAGGGAAAGGGGTGCTGACACTCTGCATTCTTAATCCGTCAACATACAGACATTTTTTTTAACAAAAACAAAAACCGACTTCTAGGTTCAACTCGATTTCTCTTGGATGCCATCATCAGATCTTAGTGTCCTTATCATGGTACCACCGTTGGGATATCTCCTTTCCATTACCCCCCAATGTATCCCTACGTTGTCGTCGTGGTGGGGCTTGCGTGGGTCGATGATTTCTGGGGCTATGCCGGTAGAGCCACTCATGCCGGATAGGCCCAGAAGGAGACTCCAGACTAAATGGGATACCCGACGGAGTCTGCTGTCAGACTGTCGTGTGGTTGACGTTCAGACGTCATGCCGCACTCTAAACGTCCTTCTGCTGTAGCAGAAGGCGTATTGGAGTGCGAGGAAGTCCTCGAAGAGGAACTATGGCGAGCTCGGTGAGCACTCACCTGCCTCCGAGCGGGCAACTTAAGAGTTATTCTTTTGTTGCCCTCGCCGCTACAACGTAATCCCAGTAGGTACGTCGAGTTAGGTCACGTCTCTGACTCGACTGGGACCGTGGGTCTTGGCTTAACTGCCCGGACCGCGAGGAAGAAAACCTCTATAAAAATTTACCCCGAATCCCGTGTTCTGGTGTGTGACCAAGGGATGCATGGCTGATGGGTAGTTCAGTCGCAAGCACACCCCCAGCCAGGGACCTGCGGACCCCTCGGTTGGGCACAAACCTTCGCTTGCCCGGGTATTGGGGATCTCTGCCCGGGTGGACCTTTAGTTCTCCCCGACTCGTGGGTTTAATTATGGAAAGTGATAAATCTTTAAAAAATGTATACGATCGGAATCTTCAAACGACAACGGCAAATGAAAACGGACAATCGAATAGAAAGGAGAGGGAGAGGAAGAGGAGAGAAAGGAGGAACGCCAAGGGGCAGTTCCTAAAGGCAGACGACCAGACGTCTACCGAAGAGGAGGCTGTACCTGAAACGCCTATATCGGTGGGGCTCCCAGAAGTCGAAATGACTGCTGGGAGCAGAAGAACATCGGAACGCGTGCGTTCCAAGTCCGCCGTAGTTGTCGCGGGCGGCAGTTCCGGTGCGAGGACGGATGCACCGGAACCAATGGATGCGGATACGGAGGCAGACAACCGGAAACGCGAGCGCCCCCCTGGTTGCGAGAGCGACATCTCTCAGGAGATGTTGCCTCCTAAAATCCCGAGCAGCCATAGGGGGCGATCACGAACCCCGGTGTCAGCCCCGTCGGGTTCCGTCTTTTGTAAGGCGGAATCCTACAGACGGGCTCGGGCTGACGGCGAACTGCAGGCGGAGGAGGATATCAGCGGTCTCCTGCTGAAGATCGGAGAGCCTGTGGAGGGGGGTTCAGTGCCCCAATCACCGACTTCATTACAGGAGAGGGCGCAGGCGGCAGTGGCCATCATAAACAAGGTGGCCACCAAGTCCGTCAACCTTAAGGGTCCCTTTGTCAGGGCCCTTAAGGACTCCTCTTCCGCAGTGGCGGGGGTCATAGAGACCCTAATCGGGGACGTGTCTCGCCTCCAGTCGGCCAACGATCGCCTGACGGGGCAGATGGCGGAGCTGAGCGCCCAGTTCGCCCAGTTCCGGGCGGATCACCCTGGGCGAGAGGACCCGGTCCCTACATCCCAGCCGGCCCCGTCTGCGTCCCAGCCGGCCCCGTCTGCGTCCCGGCCGGCCCCGTCTGCGTCCCGGCCGGCCCCGTCTGCGTCCCAGCCGGCCCCATCTCCGTCCCAGCCGGCCCCGTCTCCGTCCCAGCCGGCCCCGTCTGCATCTGCGTCGCAGGTGGCACCCATCATCCCCGGGGTATCCGACGTCGTCCTGCAGCAAATAATGCGGCAGATGCTCGAGGCGATGGGGCATCTGGTGGACGGACGGATCGCAGGTCTGGAGGCGAGGTTGCCTCCAGCCCCTGTTGTTCGGCCGCCGCTTGCGGCGCCAAAGCAGAAGGTTGCGTCGGCACCGACCCCGCTCCCAGTGGTGGGGGGTCGCGTGTCGTACGCGGCGGTGACGACGTCGGAACCAGCTCCTGTGGCTGCCCGAAAGACGCAGCAGGGAGCAAAGGCTCCAGCCAAGACAGCTGTGCCAAAGCCCAAAACGGTGGCAAGGGCTGGAGCGGAACGTCCTCCGCACCAAACCCCAACACCTCTGCCTGGCCCCTCCACATCTGCCCCCTCCAATGAGGGTTGGCAGGTAGTAGGGGGGGCTAAGTCAAAGAAGTCCCGACAGCGGGCCAAGAAGGCTGCCCAAAAGGCGGCCTCTGGCCCGCAATCGTCGTCGGTGGCCCGGGCCACTCCGAAGAAGCCGCGGAAGCTGCAGCCGCCTAAGACCGCGGCTGTAGTGGTCACGGTGTCACCGGAGGCGGCAAATGGAGGACTGTCCTACGCGGCCGTCTTTAAGACGGCCCGGGACTGTCTCGCCCCAGATTTTGGAGCGGCAGGGGTCCGCTTGCGCCTCGCCCAGACGGGAGCTCGGGTACTTGAGTTCCCTGGGGCCGATGGCGCAAAGATGGCGGACACCTTCGCCGAGAAGCTGAGGGGAGTCTTCGCAGCCACGGATGGTGTAAAGATCTCCAGGCCCACGAAATGCGCGGAGCTGCGCATTTCGGGCCTGGACGACTCCGTGACTGTAGATGATGTCCGAGTTGCTATCAAAGAGAAGACGAAATGCAACGCGGACAATATCAAGGTCGGCAACATCCGCCCCGGTCCAGGAGGGCTTGGCGCTGTGTGGGTCAGTTGTCCCGTGGCGTCGGCCAAAGTTTTGGGCGACGCCGGCAGGCTGCTCGTCGGCTTCGTTAGCGCCAGGATCACAGTCCTGGCGGCGAGGCCGATGAGATGCTATAAATGCCTAGCATCGGGACACACACGCGTCAAGTGTGACAGTTGTTTTGACCGGGGCACATTGCTGCAGAGTGTTCTGCCGCCCCTCACTGCCCTGTGTGTGCGGCGGGCAATAAGCCCGCCAATCACCAGATGGGGCAGGGGGGCTGCAGGCCTCCCCGTGCTTCTCGGCAGATGTCGGGGGCTAGCCTAGCGACCCAGGCTGCCCTTGACGTTGCCCGTTCGTCAACGTTGACGCCCATGGAGGGGGTTGTAGAAACGATCCAGTAATGGATCAAATCTGCAATCTCCTTGTCCAGACGAACCTAAACCACTGTGCCGCGGCGCAGGATCTTTTTCTGCAAACCATGGCGCAGTGGTCGATTGGTGTTGCCGTAGTCGCGGAGCCCTACTTCGTTCCTCCCCGTCCAAACTGGATGGGTGACTGGGACGGCTCCGTGGCAGTCGTTGGTTCCGCGGCGGCTCATTCCCCGCCCTTATCGTTAAAAGACAAGGGCTCTGGATATGTTGCCGCCGAGTGGGGGGGGATCACCGTATACGGTGTATAATAATAATAATAATAATAATAAAAGCCTTTATTCGCTGACCTTTTAACTTACATGCTATTCTTATAAAACAGTAGTATTCTTAAATCTAATTTACCTAGCAAAATATAAGAATAAATTTATTTATTAGCAACCACTTTGGTCAGGTTGTCTGTCGACATAGGCCTCCCCCAATTGTTTCCACGTCTCTCTATCCTTGGCAGACCTTCTCCATCCTTTTGGTAAATCGTCCTCCCATCTTCTGATTTGACCTCCTCGTTGTCTTTTCCCGTTCCTCGGATACCACTCTATTACATCCTTAGTCCATTTTTCTTTGTTAGTCCTCATTATATGTCCAGTCCAGTTCCATTTAAGTTTTCTTATTTTTTGTAACACGTCGCTGACCTTTGTTCTTTTTCTTATTTTCGAAATGGTCCATCGATCCCGTAGTTTTATGTTAAGCATGCTTCTTTCCATGCTGCGTTGACAAACTGCTAGTTTTTGGTTGTTTTTGCTCGTCACAGGCCAAGTTTGACATCCATAAGTAAGACATGGTAGAATACATGTGTTATATAATTTGCTTTTCATTTCCATGGGAATTGTTTCATTTTTAACTATTTCTTTTAGAGACCAATACCGTTTCCAAGTGTTGCATATTCTTCTATCTATTTCTTTAGAATACTGGTCTTTTATTGAAATAAGTTGTCCTAAATATATATATTCATCTACATATTCTATAGTTTCTTGTCCTATTACTATATTTTCTTTTACGGCATTCGTCATCACTTTAGTTTTCACTGGGTTCATTGATAAACCTGCTTTCCTGCTTTCAACATCTAATTGTTGTAGCATAGTTTGTAGTATGCTTGGTTTCTCAGCGAATACTACTATGTCGTCGGCAAATCTTAAATGGTTTAGGTTCAATCCGTTAATATTGATTCCGAAATGTCCCCAGTCTAAGTTCCTGAATATATTTTCTAAGACTGCTGTGAAGAGTTTTGGGGAAAGTGGATCGCCTTGCCTAACGCCTTTTTGAACTCTAAATTCTTCGCCTTGTTGTTCTAGTTGGACTGTTGCTGTGGTGTTTTTGTAAATTTCTTTTACGATTTTTATGTACTTTCCTTCTACTCCTTGGTTTTCTAGCGTTTCCCAGATATAGGTATGACTCAGCGAATCAAAAGCCTTATTGTAATCGACGAATGCCATATAATACAGTTGTCCATATTCATTGAGCTTTTCAGTTACTTGCTTCACAACATGAATATGGTCGATGGTAGAATAATCGGCGCGAAATCCAGCTTGTTCCCTTGCTTGGTTTTCCTCCAGGTGCTTCGATATTCGTCCGAGTATTATTTTAGAAAACACTTTATATAAATTGGACATAAGGCTTAAAGGTCTATAATTATTTATTTCATTTTTGTCACCTTTTTTGTGTAGTAGGATGATGGTTGATTTAGTCCATTGAATGGGTATTTGTTCAGTTGCTACTACTTCATTAAAAAGATGGGTCACATATTTGGATATCGCAGGTAAAGATTGTTTTAGTAGTTCGTTGGATATTTTATCGTCTCCAGGAGCTTTTCCACTTTTTTGTGATTTTATAGCCTTTGTGACCTCAGATTCTAGTATACATGGTATTTCTTCTTCTTCGTAAGCTTCCTTTTCTTTTTCTTCTGGCGTTGTTCTGTCTGTCTCCGTGTATAAGTTTTTGTAAAAATCTGTCGCTACTTTTGCTATTGATAGTCTCTTTGTCGTAATTTTCTCGTTTTTCTTCTTATTTTTAGTTCTCATGTTGGGTATCCATTGTGTATATTCTTTTAACTGTTTTATACCTCTCTTAATTCCGCCTGTTCTTTCTATTTGTTCTTTCAAAACATCCAGTCTTTCTGCTTTTTTATGTTTTCTTATTGTTTCTTGAATTTTCTTGCTAATACTTGCGATGTTTTGTTTGTTATCTTTTCGTTTGACTAACATTTCATTTCTCTCTGCCATCAATTTTAATGCTGCTTCTCCTAACTTATTTTTCTTAATTTTTTTCGTACTCGATTTGTTTATATTTATAAGTTCCTTTTCCAAAAAATTATACTTCTGTTGCAATGTTTCAGTATCTTTCATTCGATTTAATGTTGTCCCTAGGTCATTCAATATATTTTGTGGTATCAGTGATGTTATTGTCTTGTTCATGGTTGAGTGTATAATATGTTTTCTTGATTTGTTGTTTCTGTCTTGTATAACTCCTCTTACCATTCTATGATCTGTGTTAAAATTTAACTTATTAAGTACTTCAATGTCATTAAATATATGTTTTTCTCTGCTAAGTATGAAGTCAATTTCATTTCTGTTCATGCCATTCGGTGCCAACCATGTCCACTTTCTCGACTTTCGTTTTTTGAAGAAACTATTCATTATTTTAAAATTGTAAGCGAAACAAAAATCTATTAGTCTTTGTCCGTTGTCATTTCTGTCACCACTACTGTATTCTCCTAAGACAAATTCATCTTTGTTTGATTTCCTACCAACCTTGGCGTTAAAGTCTCCCATGATAATTATGTTCTTCTTTTGCATCAACTCTGTCATGTCTTCGTAGAATTTATCTTTCTCTAATTTTGTATCTTGTTCTGTGGGTGCATGTACTAGAATAATAGACCATGGTTGCTTAGATTCTGTTAATTGAATTTTAAGTACGGCGATTCTATCTGATATTCCGTGGAAGCTAATTATTTTATCTTTTAAATATTTTTGTACTAGGAATCCCATTCCATATGTACCTTTTTGTTTACCATAAGAATAAAAAATGTATTTATCATATTCTCTTATTTCTTCTCCTATTCTTCTTACTTCACAAAGACCTATGATATCCCACTTTATAGATTTTATAGCTTCTTCCAATTCTTGTAGTCTGCTGTCCGACATTAACGTTCTAACGTTTAACGTTGCAATGTATATATTATTGTTTTTTCTATTTTGATGTAAGAATGTATTTCTATGGGGGGGTGGTGGTCGTGCAACCCCACGGGGACCAGCCGGATTGGGGTTGTTTTGTCTCTGGTTGCTAATGGTTAGTTGCTACTTAGAGTTGTTTGAATTATTAATAATTGCGCTTGACCTTGGTCTCATCAAATCAAACGCGTTCTTTCTATTTTCCTTTGTATACGGTGTATACTTCTCCCCCAACCGGAGTTTGAGCGACTTCGAGGTCTTCCTTAACAGCTTGGAGACCTCGATGCGGCGATTAGCGTCTGGGCACGTCCTCGTGCTGGGGGACTTCAACGCAAAATCCATTGCGTGGGGGTCCCCCGGGACGGACGCCAAGGGCGAAGCCGTTGAGGAGTGGGCGGCTTCGGTGGGCCTCTGTTTGCTGAACAGAGGCTCCACCAACACGTGCGTGCGACAGCAAGGGGGGTCGATAGTGGACCTTTCGTTCGCTACCCCTGCTGTTGCCGCACGAGTAAGGAACTGGTGTGTCCTGGAAGAGGTCGAGACGCTCTCGGATCATCTCTATATCCGTTGGAGCTCTCCCGGTCCCAGGGCCCCAGTAGGGGTCACACGGCGCGGCATACATCCCGCTTTCCGCGGTGGGCTGTCGCCAAGCTCAATAGGGACCTACTAGAGGAGGCGGCCATTGTTCAATCTTGGCTGTCTCCACAGGCCCCGACCGAGGAGGTCGGCGTGGACGTGGGGGCTGGCCGTTTTCGCGATGCGATTACGCAGATTTGCGATACGGCCATGCCTCGCGTCCAAGGTCGTCGGCCTCCGCGGAAGGAGGTCTACTGGTGGTCCCAGGAGTTGGCGGACCTCCGTGCGGCCTGTACTCGTGCCCGGAGGTCCTACACCCGCAGCCGGCGACGCCACCGTGGAGATGGTGGCGGGGACCAGCTTCATGAGGAGTACCGCGAGGCGCGGAGGACTCTGAAGCTGGCCATTTGCCGCGCCAAGGAGGAGAAGAGAAAGGAGATGCTGGAGGGTCTCGACCGTGACCCCTGGGGTCGCCCATACCGTGCGGTGCGACAGAAGCTCCGCACGTCGGGCCCCCCTCTTACCGAGACTCTCCAGCCCAGCTTCCTGCAGGAAGTGGTCGAGGGCCTTTTCCCGCAGCGGGCGGAGCACACACCCCCGTCGATGGCCTACGCGGTCGGAGACGACGGGGGTAGAGAGGACGATGTGCCGCCCGTTAGGGAATCGGAGGTTGGGGCGGCTGTTCTTCGGATCCGTTCTAAGAACACCGCCCCCGGGCCGGACGGGATACCAGCCCGAGTGATGGCCCGAGCCCTCGACCATATGTCGGACCGCCTCAGGGAAGTGTTGGACGCTAGCTTGGCGTCCGGACGCTTCCCCGAGTGCTGGAAATGCGGGAAGCTGGTCCTGCTAAGGAAGCCGGGACGGCCTGCTGATTCGGTCGCGGCCTATAGGCCCATAGTGTTGCTGGACGAGGCGGGTAAACTTTTTGAGAGGATACTCTCTGCCCGCATCGTCCGGCACCTCTGCGAGGTGGGGCCCGACCTGTCGGACGCCCAATTCGGATTCCGAGAGGGGCGTTCGACGGTCGATGCCGTGATGCGCCTTAGGGCCGTGACCGAAGAGGCAGTGAGCTGTGGCGGCGTGGTGTTGGCGGTGTCCTTGGACATCGCCAACGCCTTCAATAGTCTGCCATTTAGCTGCATCAGGGAAGCACTCCACTACCACGGGGTGCCAGAGTACCTGAGGCGGCTAGTGGCAGACTATCTAGAGGAGCGTACCGTCGTGTACGAGGACCGAGAGGGCGTCTTGAGACGACGACCCATGTCGTGCGGCGTTCCGCAGGGGTCTGTCCTTGGACCACTCCTGTGGAACGTGGGGTACGACTGGGTCCTTCGAAGTCGTCTGCCCCCCGGGCTGGGCGTAATTTGTTACGCCGATGACACAATGGTCACGGCCCGGGGGGCGAACTTCCAAGAGGCGGCGTGCCTGGCCACCAGGGGAGTTTCTCTGGTGGTCGGGCGCATCGAGGCGCTGAGCTTACGGGTGGCCCTGGACAAGACGGAGGCCCTATTGTTCCATGGGCCCCGTCGTGGTCCACCCGCCGGCGCCTCCATAGAGGTCAACTCGGTCCTCGTACCGGTTCGGGCCCAGATGAGGTATCTGGGCCTGATACTCGACGGTAGGTGGCTCTTCGACGAGCACTTCCGACAGCTTGGTCCGAAGCTGGTCGACGCTGCCTCCGCCCTTGGGCGACTTTTGCCCAATTTGGGTGGAGCCAGCGTCGCAACGCGACTCCTATACACGGGGGTTGTCCGGTCGATGGCGCTGTATGGTGCACCGGTGTGGGTGGCGGCTCTGACTGCCCTAAATAAGGCCCGCCTCTGGCGGCCTCAGAGGGTATTGGCAGTCAGAGCCATACGCGGATACCGCACGGTGTCGACCGAGGCGGCGTGCGCCCTGGCCGGAACACCCCCGTGGGATTTGGAGGCGGAAGTGCTCGCCGAAGTTTATCGACGGGTGGCTGAATATCGGGCGGAGTATGGCTATCGCCCTCCGCCCGAAGAGGTACGCGAGTGGCGTGAAGCCGCCCGTCGAGCCACGATGGCTCGCTGGTCGTTCCGGCTGGAGACTGCACGCGCTGGCTTTGCCGCCGTGGAGGCTCTCCAGCCGGTCATCCTCGAGTGGGCAGGGCGGCAGCACGGGACCCTTTCCTTCCGACTGACGCAGGTCCTTTCCGGGCATGGTTGCTTCGGGAAGTACCTGCACTCGGTCGCTAGGAGGGAATTGAGTCCCGCCTGCCACCACTGCGACTGCAGTGAGGACTCGGCCCAGCATACGCTGGCGATCTGCCCTGCATGGGCGTCGCAGCGCCGGGCCCTCACTGCAGTCATCGGAGGAGATCTCTCGCTACCGGCCGTCATACGCTCCATGGCCGGTAGCGATAGCAGTTTTACCGCGGTCGCAACCTTCTGCGAAGATGTAATCTCGCAGAAGGAGGTGGCGGAGAAGGCCCGGGAGGACGATGTCCACTCGGACCCAATCCGCCGCCGGCGAACCGGGCGGCGGAGGCGCGCCTATCAGCGCCTCATGCCGCCCTGAGTGTGGCCGCGGATGGTCGGGACGGGCTTTCCCCTCCATCCGCTCTAGTGGCCTCCCGCGAGGGGGCGACGTACGCGTGTGCCGTACGTCGCCTAATTGAGAGGATACCAGCAGACGGTGCCCGCTTCTGTGCGGGCAGGCGCTGGGTGGGGTCCGGATGTGTTAATAACTGCAGTTCCCGGACTCCTCCCTTCACAGGCGCAGAGTGGCACACCGTGTGGTTTTAGTCGGTTCGAGTCCGACACACCGCCCCGCCGCAAGCCCCGGTGGGGTGACGGTCCGAGGGGATTTCCACAAGTTAAAAAAAAAAAAAAAAAAAAAAAAAAAAAAAATCTCCTTTCCATTAAAAAATAATCATCAAAATTCAGGTTCATAAACGACGAAGTTATAAAAAAATATACGATCGAATTGAGAACCTCCTCCTTTTTTGAAGTCGGTTAAAAATTGGCATCTAAATAGTTGCAATAAGCAATTAAGAAGTGATAAATTGAAACGAGCGAATGTAAACCGTGCTTTTTAATATGCGCTCCAACGTTCATCTTTCCAATAATACCACACATGATTACTTTTGTAACAAGCTTTGGAGAGTAAAACTTGTAGACGAGTTTTGCAAAGTTCACATTATGAGCTCAGTTCGCCTACTTAAAACTATCTAAGCACTTAGTTTCCTTGATTTTCTCATTTTGAGAGAGAATATCTACACGACTGTGGGTAATTGCAAATTGTGATGCGCCGTGGGCTTGCAAGTATTCGCGACTAGCTTTTGCCTGCGGCTCTGCCCGCCTATATGTCGGTTGTCGCGATGATTCTTTAAACTGATATAACTTTTTTATTGATTAACCGATTGAAATGAAACAAGCGTTAAATGTTAAGTGGAGAAAACCGCAATGCATTAGTAAAACTGCATTCAAATCGCTTAAGCCGTGTCTAAGTTTAGCGTGCACAGACAAACAGACAAACATTCTGAAAATCTTATTGTGGGTTCTATAGGCCATCTTTAATAGTTTTTCTTATATATCTTCCACGTACAGACAGCGACCAGTTACCATTTGAATATATGTATTAATTTCAGAATACTAACTTCCTACTACGAGGTTATACATGCGAATGTTTGTGAGGATTTATGGATGTTTGTTACTCTATCTCGCAAAAAAACTACTGAACGGAATTAAATGAAACTTTACAGTAATATAGCTTAATATATCAGAATAACACATAAGCTACTATTTAATTTTACCGCAACAACGGACATGTACGCCGTCACAGTTGTGGGCAAAAGTTAGTAGCTATTGTTGCTAAGAAACCATGCACATTCTAATTCCTCAAGGATTTTGAGGGTTAATGATCAGTGATCCTAATAATCAGTGAATAGCGTCACTCATGTACATGTAACTCATGTTTAGTCTTATGATAGTGAAGAGTAGGAGGCAGAGGCGTCTCTAGCCCGTGAAGCGCCCCTATGCAATCATTACTCCAGTACCCTACAGAGTGCGTAGCGCCCTTCAATAAGCGCGCAGATTAATTAAAAGTGCCGCGGCCTGCGCCCCTAACACTACTGCGCCCGTGTTCAACGCATACCTTGCACTATAGGTTGCTTGAAAGATGTAGAGACAATTCAGCCAGTGACAAAAATCTTACCATTTGTAATCTATTTTTCTCTTTTTCTCTTCTAAGGTCTTCTAGAGCAGTTCTTATAGTATCATTATCTATTGCCCTCGCCTTAATCTTCTCATTTTTAAGTCTCGCGAGTTTATTCTCGTGCCCTTCGATGAAGTTCTTTTTGTTGCACATTTGTTGATCATTCTTCTTTTTGATTACTGAAAAGAGTAAACGGTAGTTTTTTTTTATGTTCAGGCTCAGGCAGAGTAGAGTCGCCTGGCCGCCGTGGGTGGCCCGCCAAAATGACTCTACTCTGCCTGATGGAAAGCATAAGCAAAATCCAAGAGTAGTGGTCACCATACTCATTGCGAATGCAGCATGGCGACCCACATCATGCCGGCCTAGTGATGCTTCTGCATCTTTTAGTCTAGTCAACAAGAATGGAACTTGCTGACTAGACTATTTGGGCCTCCGGTCTCGCACTCACCAACGAAACACGACAGTACGAACGCTGTCATTTTACGTTGATTTTCTGTGCGAGGGTAGAACCGCCCCGGTCGAGCCGGCCCGTTCGTTCTGAAATCAACGTGGCTCTACTACCTTTGAAATACATTTTTGACATATGGAAATACATTTTTATTTATATCACAAACTGAGGAAGCTAGCAATGCAGGACTACATCACTGCTAAGAGAAGGAACACTTGGAACAAATCCTTTACCATAGAATAGAATATAAAGCCATTTATTTTTATTAGAAGTATTCTAATAAAACTTACCGTGGCAAAGCCACGCTTCGTCATGAATGGGCGGCTCGACCGGAGTGATATCACGGCCTCACAGAAAACCGGTGTGAAGCAGCGCTGGCGCTTTATTTCACCGAGAGAGTGAGGAAAATGAAGGCCCATACCCCAACCCCTCCCCCCATTCCCCTCCCCATCCCTTAAAGGCGGGTGTCCACGGCGGTGGTAAATGCTTACCATCAGGCGATATGCTTGCTCGTTTGCCCCCTATTCAATAAAAAAAAACGACCATCAGTGTCTTTTCCTTAACTAAATCAGCATTGTCTCTCTTCCAGCATAGCTAACCGGGATAGAAATATCCCTGTAGACTCTGTTGAGAAAGAAAAAAGCCTCTTTAAGTACTTATCTAAGTATTTACCTTCATAATGATCTAGTTCCATCTTCTTCCGTATTTTCTCCAGCTTGATATTCTCTTTTTCCAGCTCTTGACGTATCATTTCTTGTCTTTTCTTATTAGCGCTGAATATTTGTTCATCATAGCATCTTCTGCGTTCAATGGCCTCCAGTTGTCTTCTTTCAAAATCCATTCGTTCTAAATGTTCCTATGAAACATGAGTTTTAAATCACGTTAGAAAGATCACAGAATGAGTGACAGTATAACAGTCATCATTTTATGGAGACAATTGAGGAGTTTTGAAAACTTAAAACGACTTATAAAGACATACTACCCTATACTTTCTCAAAATCATGTATTTCTCTCCATTCCATGGTTGATTGCCTCAGAGCGATAAGGCCGCCACTTGTACTTACATTCCTTATTTTAAGTCCTAATTATAATATTGTCGTGTACAAAAAATTACTATTATTCTTATCTTATACTTCTCATACTAATATAATATAAAGCTGGAGAGTTTGTTTGCTTGAATCTCAGGAACTACTAGTCCGATTGGAAAAAAAAACAGTGTTAAATAGCCTGTTTACCGAGAAAGGCCATAGGCTATATATCATCACGCTAAGACCAATAGGAGCGCAGCACCAATGAAGAATGTTACGAAAACGGGGGATTTATTTATGCCGTTAACAGGAGACGTAAACGAGGTTGCGTGTGTCGGCTAGTTGTAAATATTTAAGTAAATGACGGATTTAATTTGTTGTAATATTAATGTAAGTTAACGAATTCAGCTTGCTGCAAATATAAAACTTTTGTTGTATCTATACAAATAAATAAGATTGAAGTGTTTGTTTGTAATTCCAAATTAACAGCTTTTCACTCAATGTATATGAAAGTTTATTTTTTGTTTTCAATTGCTAGTTTTAGCCAAAAGGAAGGGTAATCGTTTTGGCTATCTATGTATGTTTGTGTGTTCCAACGTAGCGCATAAACTACTGATCCGATTTTAAGGAATGACGTGCCAATAGATTAGTAATCCCTAATAATGATCCGGGTGACATAGGCTACAATCTTATCAAAAGTTTTAACAAAATTTGTATGATCCGCAAACATTTGTTTCAGAGTTTGGTCTATGTATAATATGTATGTATATACCTACAAAAAAAGTATATATGTATTTATATCAGTTGTCTAGTACCCGTCACACAAGCTCTGCTTAGCTTGGGACTAGATGGCGTTGTGTGTTAGACGTCCAAAATATTTATTTATTTATAGTTTTTAACCGACTTCCAAAAAGGAGGAGGTTCTATGTTCCACTGTATGTATTTTTTTTTTTTTTTTTTTATGTATGTTCACCGATTACTCCGTCAGTTGTGGACCGATTTTGAATATTTTTTTTGTATTGGAAAGGGTATGCTTCCGAGGTGTTCCCATTGCCAGCATATCAGGATCTGATGATGGGATCCCAGGGAAATCGAGGGAAACCCTCATTTTTTATAGGCACATACTATGTTTTTCGTATATTTTCTGAAGTTGCACCGATATTTGCGTCTGGTAGTCATCATTTTATGATGATGAGCTGATGATGTAAGGTACAACTCCTTAACGGTTAGGAGTTGGAGGATAAATCTTTAAATATCATATGTACATATGTTACCTTTAGTCGTATTCTTTAGGTAAGCTGATGATGGAAGGTGGAAGGTACAACTCCTCAACGGTTAGGAGTTGGAGGATAATTCTTTCAATTTCATACGTATCTAAAGACCTTCAGTCGTATACTTTCAAATTATTTAGGTGAGCTGATGATAGAAGGTTAAACTCTTCAACAGTTAGGGATTAGAGGATGATTTTAATATTACACGTACGTATAGACCTTAATTTGTATTCTTGATGATGAAATTTGATGAAATAGTTCAACTTACCTACGATTGTTTGCACTAAAAACTGAAAAATAAAAACTTTTTATAAAAAAAAAAAAAACCGACTTCCAAAAAACATCCAACGAAAACTCTCTGCCAAAAAAACACTTAAAAGCGTAAAATAAACTGGTTCTTCATAAATTGCCTATACCTAATTCTTTATTCATTTAAATAGTAGTGTTATAATGTGTCCTAGGTACCTAGAATCTGTTTGAAGTCGGTTTTTATTTATACACCTTTTGTTTTTGACACGGTTTTGTAAACAATGTTTAGGTAGGATAAACATATACAGTAAAATGGCTGGCAGCGGGTGGATGTGAACTACCCAGAACCGGGATGGTTGGTGCTCTTTGGGGGAGGCCTTCACTCAGCATTGGACGGGAGTAGGCTAAAGAGATAAATATATACGCACTTTTCTATGACAATCCTCAAGCAGCACTTGATGCCACATCATATCAATCTCTTTTTCTTCCCTCTTTATACGACTACGTTCTTCTATTTGCATTTTTTGCATCCCTTTTAATCGTTTTTCATCTTCTTTCGTACAAATCATGCCTTTTGCACTGGAATAAGAAAATAACTCTGAATGAAATAATACTACAAGCTACTTAATTACAAACAGAAACATAAACCAACTACGTGAAAATGTGTCTAGTAGTTACTTTAGATTTTAGATTAGAGGATACCCTTGGCGCCGCCTGCCTATATATATGTCGGTCATCGCGGTAAATACTCTTTCACTCAAAAATTACAGAACTAATTTAGATAAAACTTAAAATTAATATGACAATCAATTATTGCAAACAATCATATAGGTATCCATTCATCTTCACAAATGTTCGCAATCATAATATTACTAGGATAATTTTCATCACTTTTGTTTTTTTCATCACAATTGTATCATTGTCACAATTAAGACAAATCTTCTGATATTTTACAAGCCTAAATTCATCGTGCGTGCCGTACATACAGTCGAAAAACAACGCCTCCATATGGCGCAGTCGCGTAAAAATAAGTTTTGAAGCATTACACAGAGGGTTGGATAATATATTGTTCAATCCTTTCGCCAATGTAGTGTTCACGGTGTGAAGTTTGTAATGTCTATAGGGCCCATAGTATAGGCATTCAATCGCTAAGCTAGTTCACTGGCAAAATAATTTGACTTCAGAGCGCTTCACCCTGTTCTTATTCTAAGCTAATGTAATATCAAGCACTTACTGGAGATGTGTGAATTCCTTGATATCGGCGTTCTAAGGGGCCCCCATCGTGCTCTCTCTGCGTCGTCACACATTCATCACTCCTAAGTGGCTGTACAGGTTCCCAAGTATTCTAATTATAATACACCCGTTTTAACTGTCGCGGATCGCGCCTAATCGACGCGACTACTAATCTCGCGTGTCCAAATTAGCTAAATTTATTAAACGGCATTCAAACAACCTCACTGGTCGACCGTTGACACAAAGCCTTTTTTTAGTTCTATATTTTAACCTCAAACGTCAAACAAAAAACATGACAATCAAAAATGTTGCTATTATAATGACGTTCGAAATCTAACAATAGATTCTATCTATATCTTCTTTGTATAACCTTTATAACCCGCAATAGAATTATTCCCGACTTAGAAAATATACATGTAACGGACACAAATAACACTCAGATTTAGAACAACAATTCGTGGATCACAGAAAGTCATGTCCCATGTGCGGTTTGAGCTCACTACACACAGCGCAATAGAAACTTGAAAACCAATAGGTACGCCATCCGTGCTGTTAATGATCCAAAAAAAAAACTGTCTGTTTGTCTCATTGTTATATTAGACAGAAACAATCTAAAACGGTTAAGTTTACATAACTCCTTTCAACTTTATTTTAGTTTAATTAAGAGGTAATAGTGCCGTGTTGGCGATGTGCCAGCAATGGTCGTTGCATGGAGCTTTGCGTTGTTGGCACAAGAATATTATTTTATGAAATAATTTTACTTTACAATAAATTCGAAAGAGGTACTTATTGTCCAATTGTCGACATTTATAATATATAGTAATTGTTAAAAAAATAAGATTAATTTACAAGCCTGTAATTAACGAGTCACAAATTCTAATCAATTCTAGAAAGTTATAAAGTTAAAGCTGGGGTTGAAAGCTCTCCCTCATCCGCCATACTCACCAGACCTTGCTCCTACCGACTATTACTTATTCCAAAATTTAGACAACTTTTTAGTGGGTAAAAAATTCAATTCCCGAGAGGCAGTACAAAATGCCTTTGAAGAGTTTGTTGCCTCCCGTCCAGCTGATTTTTACAAGAAGGGCATCAATAAACTGCCAATGCGTTGGCAAAGATGCGTCGATTGCATGGGTGATTACTTCGAATAACAGAAATAAAAAAGTTTGAAAAAAATAAGTACTTTCACTTATTGCATACAAAACGGCAATTTCATAGGTAAATACCTATTATTAGTAGGATTGTGCTTTCTGTTTTGTGACAATTAGAGAGATACGTGGAGTAATAAGGGATTCACTCATTAATGTTTCATCGCATTGAATTAAAAACATTTTTCAAAAAGACAAAGAACAGACAACGGAAAAATACGGAAAACGAAACATAATAAGCATTATGGTGTCCTTACATTTTCTCCCGTTCTAAAGCTTTCTGACACTTTCTTATCTTTTCATTCTCAATCTCTTCTAGGTAACTTTTTGCTTTTTTCTCTTTTTCTTCACAATATCCACATTCTTCCATTGCCTGTTTCGTAGCCAGTTCCTGTAATAAAGCTTTTTCTTCTTCCTGTAGGAAACGTTTCAGTTTTTCTCTTTTATGTCAAAGTTTATTTTCTTCCTGGTTTAACTTTCTTTCAACTTTTTCTGCTGTTCTGTTGATGACAAATCTGAAAATGTTTAGAGTTATTTAAAAGAAAGATTATTAGCAGGGTGATTAATTGTCGACAATACATCTAGATACACATCTTCTCATCATTCATTCTCATCATTTCTGGTTTGTCATTCGATGAGTCCTATTCATAGCTGATAACACGCAGTGTTCACCATGGAAGAGCCACGCTTCGGCATGAATGGGCTGGCTCGACCGGAGGGATACCACGGCCTCACAGAAAACCGATGTGAAACAGCGCTAGTGCTGTGTTTCACCGAGTGAGTGAGGATACCGAAGGCTCGTACCCCAACCCCTCCCCCTATTCCACTTCTCATCCCCCAAAGGCCGGCAACGCACTTGTGACGCCTTTTGTGTTGCGGGTGTCCATTCGCTGCTGTAATCGCTTACTATCAGGCGATACGTCTGCTTGTTTGCCCCCTATTCCATAAAAAAGTGATTTCTAAAAGTTCTATTGAATTTAATTTGGGTAAATAAGGCAGCTTTTAACTATTAATTAATTTTACTTATTATGTCCTAATACAAATCAGTAAAAATATCTGTACTGTGTGCCAATAAAAAAATCAATTTAGCCATGGATGGTCTTGTACATAGTTACATTACAAGTATTTTATTCCTTTTATGTGTTATCATTTTATTACCCTCTCTATTATATAAAATAACTAAATTTACGGAAACAAATCTTACTTTTGCAAATGCACCAGATCGTAATCCACAATATCTGTCAACTTCTTCACAGCTTCAACTTCCACTGTTGCCTTCATTTCCATCCTTTGACGTTCCTATAAAATCATTTTTTTTTGTTACATAATTAACACTTCAAAGATTTCACTATAAAATAATTATTGTTGATGTATTAAAAATTACTAAGATTTAAAGTAGGTTTAATTCATGTCCAGATAAGTAAAAAATGTTATGAAACAAATTGTGTCTAAAATATTAACAATAGTTATGTAGAAAGTAAAGTATATCATTACTAGCTATTACCCGCCGCTCCTCGAGTTTATCGTCGTGTGTAAAGAGTAGTCTATATCCTTCCTTAAGAATCAAAGTATATCCATGTCAAAGTTCATTGAAATCGGTGCAGCAGTTTAATTGTTAAAGCGTAAGAAACAGACAGAGTTACTACAAATTTATAATAACTGTATGGATTTCAGATAATAAATAAATCAGATAATACATCAGAGGTAGTAGAGAAGCGGGGGGAGAATTTGTCTCATTAGCGCTGTTTAATCAATGCCTGGCTTTCGTGTCAATGGTGTTCGTGACAAGATTATCCAGTCAGCGAATATCGTATTGGGGTGGACTGAATAAATAGCCGTCAACTATCCCTATAAATATAACTAATTCGATAAAATATGTATAACAAGTACAATTTGTATTACATACTGTTGATATTTCATTTTGTTACAAGCTTTTTATTAACTTGCAATGTATTTATATGCTTGTATGTTCGGGTGGAATCTTGCAACTCAATTATGAAGCAGATATCTTCAACCGATTTTGCTGAAATTTTGCAAGCATATGTATACAGCGTGACAATACAATATTATAATGACATGGAGCTGATCTAACGCTGGAGCTGGAAGGTGGCCATAGGAACTCTGTAAAAAAACGTCGCAACATCATCGAGTTTGGACTCGTTTGATTCGTCTCAAGGCATTCCAGTAAAAGCTTGTTTTTAAAAAGCTTTTTAATTTTTTTTTTTATATTTCAAAGATTTTGATGTTAAGAGTTTTATTTTATTACTTTGTAACTCCACCCTGACTTATCTGTTTAACTGTTTAAATTCAACTAACCCTATAAATATACCTAATGCGATAAATTAGGTATACCAAGTACAATTTGTATTACTTACAGTTAATATTTTATTTAATATATTTAATTTATATTTTGCTGTCACGAGTTTTATTTTATTACTTTGTAACTCGACCCTATCTTGTCTGTTTATCGAAAAATATAATTTTGAGAACATAAAATTGGTATTTTATTTTTTAACTCAGTGGAAATATTTCATTCTGAGTGATAATAATTCTTTTAAAATGTCGACGACAAATTACAAAGAGAAAATATCTAGAAGTATCTGTAGCTATGTGCAAAAAAATACTAAAATTATTAACATTCTAGCTAATTTTTAGATATTTCTTTGACGGATTATATATTATTTGATCTGATAATTTCTTCAGTCTTTTACAAACATTTTTGCATCGATACTTTAACTCCAATATATTACATTCGAAAGTAACCATGTTCTAATAACTATTACTTTTACGGGAATTAACGCGATCACTTATTTAAAGGTATTTACATACCTACCTCTGATTTGAATGATTGCCAGGTTGCACTGGCCGTGGTCACAGGCTGACTGTTCTTACGCCGGTTACGCTTTCCCGGCTACACCGCTGTACCAATTTCAATGGAATTTGGAATGGAGATACTCTGGTTTTCGAGGAAGAACATGGGCTACTCTTTACCGCAATAACCGACATAAACGCAAACTCCATGCAAAATCTCATTGAAATCAGTGCAGCGGTTTAGCTATTAAAAGTAACAGACAGAGGAATTTATAATTCGAATTTATAATATTAGTATGTATAGAACCACGTGACAGTAACATTTCATGTCAAAAAAGGGGACTTACCTTCCAAAACTGGAATGGATGACCGAAGTAGACGGGCAATTGTTTCTTTTTTAATTTAGCCACAACCATGATTGGAACACGAGTATCTTCTGTGATGTACAACCTTGTTCAGACGATACCGAGAATGACATAAATAGTGACTGAGCTGTATCGATTAAACTTGTTGCTCGGGTGACTAATAACAAGGGGACTACAGAGTTAGTGGTACTAAAAGAGACATTATAAATGCTTTTTGTGTTAGTTTTTTATACCAGACAGTTGTGGACTGCGTGGCTCTCCCACGGTTCGGCATGAATGGGCCGGCTCAACCGCAGTGATACCACGGCCTCATAGAAAACCGGTGTGAAACAGCGCTTGCGCTATGTTTCAGGCAACGCACTTGTGACGCCTCTGGTGTTGCGGGTGTCCACGGGCGGCGTTAATCGCTTACTATCAGGCGATACGTCTGCTCGTTTGCCCAATACAACATTAAAAAAAAACTGAACCCACTTTTCTCATTCTAAGGGACTCATAGGACGGCACCGTACTTATTAGTAAAAGGTGGGCATTCTCCTATCAGTCTATCTATCTATCCCTCTGAATTTCCAGGAAAATTCAGAAGGAACATTCTAGTATTTCAATATCTTCGAGTAACGTGTAAGTATATTCTAATATATAACAACGGCGATGAAACAGCCATACCGTAAAATTATATTTTATAAGTTGTGAAAATATTTCTTAGTCGTTTGAATGTAAAAACAAGTTTGTTTATGGACTTTCCATTAACTTGCAATGTATGTATGTATGCTTGTATGTTCGGGTGGAATCTTGCAACTTAATTTTGAAGCAGATATCTTGAACCGATTTTGCTGAAATTGTGCAAGCATATGTATACAGCGTGACAATACAATATTATAATGACATAGAGCTGATCTGATGCTGGAGCTGGAAGGTCGCCATAGGAACTCTGAAAAGAAACATCGCAACATCATCGAGTTTGGACTCGTTTGATTCGTCTCGAGGCATTCCAGTAAAAGCTTTTTAATTTAATTTATTGATGTTAAAGTGTCTGGTAATATTCATTGTTGTAATTTTTTTTTTTTAAGACAACTCTCGCATTGGGTATAAACATCCTGTGTCGCGGGGGACTTTACAAACATACATGAAACGGACATAATTAACACCCCAACTCAGAACAACAATTTGTGGATCACACAAAGTGTTGTCCCATGTCGTATTTGAATCCACAACACTTGGCGAATTGGCAAGCGGCGTGGCGACCGCCTAAACCACTAGGCCAAACGTGCAGTCTAGAGCAAATTCAAGACAGGCAGGCACTAACTTAGGCTACTTTTCTCTAAGACTAACTGTGCCCCGCTGTGCTACCCGCGATTACTTGTTGTACCTTTGCAAGTTAATGTTTAGATCATAAGCTATCTGTCTGTTAAAATCCCGTCTAAATCGGTGCATTTAGTGAATACTGGAAATTACAAATAGGCACTTCAATTTTATTTACTTATTCATTCGTTTATATTTTTAACCCCGACGCAAAAAGAGGGGTGTTATAAGTTTGACGTGTCTGTCTGTCTGTTTGTCTGTCTGTCTGTCTGTCTGTCTGTGGCACCGTAGCTCGCGAATGGATAAAGCGATCAATTATAATTTTTTGTATGAAAGGTGAGTTACGTGCGAGTGTTCTTAGGCATGTTTTATGAAAATCAGTTGAGTCGTTTAAAAGTTACGGGGGTGAAAGTGGGGAAAAATATAATTGGCGTATGATTACTCGATTAAGTGCTTGAGTAGAGGGTTTTTTAAATTTTGAATTGAATATTATTAGAACCATACATCACACCAGTTGCACGGCTGGTTTTAGTAAACAAAAAACCTATATCCAACACTTTACGCGTCACTCACGCTTAACTGACGTAATTTGACGCCAGCGTTCATATCCTGGTGGAAGTGATGGAGCAGATTAATGTCATTGTCCCCTCCTACGGAAAATTCATTGAGAGCTTCAATTTACCCTGTGTTTACATAGAAAAAATACGAAACAATGAAGAATGAGTATTGAGTTTTTAAATTTTATTTGTGTTTATATATATTTTATACTAACAAGCCACGGCTTCGCCCGGATTCATTACGGAAAATATAAAATAGCCTATATTACTCTGAGAAGATGCACGGCTTAATTTTTAGAGTTACGTGCCAAAGGCAAAAAACGGAACCCTTATAGATTCGTCATGTCTGTCTGTCTGTCCGTCCGTATGTCACAGCCACTTTATTCCGAAACTATAAGAACTATACTGTAGAAACTTGGTAAGTAGATGTATTCTGTGAACCGCATTAAGATTTTCACACAAAAATAGAAAAAAAAAAACAATAAATTTTGGGGGTCCCCATACATAGAACTGAAACTCCAAAATAATTTTTTCATCAAACCAAACAAAGTCCTCCGAAGGCTTTGTTTTATAATATGTTGTGATAGTGATTATATAATCTGAATCTTGGAAACGGCTCCAGCAATTTTCATGAAAATTAATTGAATTAAGTAAATAATTTAATTAAGTTTTTAACCGACTTCCAAAAGGAGGAGGTTCTCAATTTCATCGTTTTTTTTTTATTTTGTTTTTTTTTTAATGTATGTGATTGCTCCCTCAATTGTAGACCGATTTTGAAAATTCTTTTTGTATTCGAAAGGGTATGCTCCCCATGTGGTCCCATGGTCACCATATCAGGATCTGATGATGGGATCCCAAGGAAATCGAAGGAAACCCTCAAATTTACGTGAGCGCCTGCAATGAAACTAAGGCAATTGTCTGCATGCCTTCATATTCTGTTATGTTACCTTGTTACCTTTAGTCGTATTCTTTCAAGTTATTTAGGTGAAATGATGATGAGAGACTTGAGAAAGACTAAAAAGCGAAAAAAAAACTTCGTTTAAAAAAAACCGACCGCTGACCTTGAGCGGGATAACTGCTCTTCGCGTAGAACAAAACAACCGAAGCGTCGGAGACGTCGTTGACTTTCGTCTCGAAATATAGCGAGTGTGGGACCTACTATTACATTTGGCTTGGTACCGAATTCAAAGGTAGCACATACAAATTAAGTTATTTTATACTTTTTAGTTTTTGAAGTCGGTTTTTTTAAACGAAGTTTTTTTTTACAGTTTGTAAATTAAAATATACGAATTTTACGCAATCGGGTTTAGTATGAAGAGGATTTCGGGGGTGATAAATCAACCTAGCTAGGATTCATTAACCGACTTCAAAAAAAGGAGGAGGTTCTCAATTCGACTGTATTCTTTATTTATTTTTTCTTTATGTTTGTTACCTCATAACTTTTGACTGGGTGAACCGATTTTGATAATTCTTTTTTTTTTGAAAGCTGGTGCTCCCCGAATGGTGCCATTTAAATTGGGTCCAGATTGAAGTTGTTTTTTTTTTGTTAAAATTTGTAGGTTGTAGGTTTTTAGAAAATTTACAAGAATATACTTTTATATTATGTTACTTGCTGCTACGGAACTCTTCATGGGCGAGTCCGACTCGCACTTGGTCGCTTTTTTATTTTATGTTCGTTTACTGTTCCAAATTGCTTTTAAATAAACAAGTACTGTCCTTTTTGTAAGACATGTTTAATATAATATGGCACCAAACCACCAATGCACTCACCACCTCAAAACATAACCCTCTTTATATAATCGGGTAAATTTGTTGAATTTCGTTTAAAAGTAAAGAAAAGTTAAAATTATGACTTTTGAGGGGACGAACGTACTACGGATAGTTCTGGACTTACAATAGTTCATGTTAAAACATTAATTCATTTTTATTATTCCAAACTGTCACAACTTGCAATTTATCGTTCAAGTTCCTATAAAATATAAGTTAGACGAGAGCTCCGTAGCACAATGCTACGACGCTACATTGTAGCAGCTACGTCATTCGTAATTCAACTAATGCAACACCCTGATTGCCTAGATAAATTTTCCGAGGTAACAAATTTGGTTAGTTATTACAGATATACGATATTACGGTATGTATTTAGAGTGTGATGACCAGATATCATGATGGTAGGATCTCACTCCTTAAAACGACTCAAGTCGAGTTCTAAACTAGCCTCGTAGCTATAAAATATAAAACCTTTTAAAATTTATTGCCGTACATGCAATCATAATCTATACTAATATTATAAACGCGAAAGTTTGTAAGTATGGATGTTTGTTACTCTTTCACGCAAAAACTATTGAACGGATTTGGATGAAACTTTACAGTAATATAGCTTATACATCAAAATAACACATAGGCTACTATTTACCGCGATAACTGTCACATAAGCGGGCGGAGCCGCGGGCAACTGCTAGTAAGAAAATAATTTGAGTGTTTTTAAGAGTGGGTTTCTTCGCGTGTCGCGTGTTTGTATTGATATGACGAAAACTAACTCGATTTCGCCTTCCACATAATGGAAGAACCAGGGGGTAGAAGTGAGGAAATAAATGGACCATAGTGTTTTATTACAGGTGGTAGAGGGTGGAGGCCATCATAATTTACCCAGTGTGTCTAATGTATAGAGGGAGTACAATTACGGTGAATGAGAGACATTTTTTTTTTCAATATTCGGCAAGTCATCTAATACATCTCATACGTTTTTAGGGTGCCGCACGGAAAGGGTAAAACGGGACCCTATTACTAAGACTCCGCTGTCCGTCTGCCACCAGGCTGTATCTCGTGAACCGTTATAGTTAGACAGTAGAAATTTTCACAGATCTGGGGGCACGGTCGTGCCCCCGCCAAGATGAGTCAAGCGAAGCGCAAGGGCACTACCTACCTTTTCTCGAAGTGTTTCGCCGTTTTTTTGAACCCTCATAACTTTGGTTCCCGATATACCAGATCGTTCAAATGCTCAGGATAGGATGTTAGCAATAGAGTAATGAAACTTACAAAGTTTCAATTGCATAGCTCTGATACTTTAGATTTTATTGATACCTAAAAAACACCGATTTCGTCACTGACACACTGATCATCAAAACTGTTAGGGTACTTCCTGAAGTGCTAGAAAGCTGAAATTTGGTATGTAAACTAAGTTTAGTATATAAACAACAAAAAAATTGATAAACCTATTACTTTTGCCCCCAAACCCCAAATTTGGGGAATAAAGTTTGTATGAGACTTACACAAATTTTTATGCTAGAGGTTTTATTTTTGGTATACGGACTTTTTCGAAAGAAGAAAGAAGATGTACAAGAATTAAACCGCAAAAAAATACTGCCTTAAGCAACTTACAAAAAGAAATGAAATCCCACCAAAAACATTTTCATGTAAAATGTTGCCAAGACGACTGCATATGGCTTACCATGTGAAAAATATATCAGATCTCATGTAGAGCCGAGGTTCTGAATCTACACGCCGTAACTCTACCAGTTACGGCGTGTAGATTCAGAACCTATGGCTAATCTATAAATCTATGGCTAATCTATATATCTATAAATCTATGGCTTGGATGTTTCGTTACTTCAGAAACTAGATATTTGTAGTATAACAAAAAATGTGGGTAGGTGCTAAAAAAGTAAAGACAAACTCTGCTCTTCATAAACCATAAATTAATTTATTTAGTTAATTTTTACAATTTGTTTTGATTAATACAAGTGCTAAATAGTGTAATTAGTTACTTATTACATGGTCATTACATTTAATGTAATATAATAATATATCGCAATACCACCTACCAGTTCACACCCACATTCACTTAGCTATCAACAATGTCTCACTTAATACAGATAGAATCTGCACAGAGAAGCCTGGAAGAGAGCTTCAATCGAAGGATGACAGAACTTGAGGCCCAGCTACACAGTGGAGTGCCAGCGAAAGATACTGTGGCCAAAGTAGCGGAGGAGTTCCGCACATTTCGCGAACTCATGTTTAAAATGCTTGGACTCCTTCGCAAGCAAATCTCCGACTGTCACAGGCTGGTTGATGACTTGGATGCAAAGCAACGACGCAAGGATCTTCTCTTCTTAGGCATTACGGAGATTGAGAGTGAAAACTGTGCCAAATCGATTCTCGATTTGGTCCATAATAAGATGAGCATGGAAAACATCTCCCTCCAGGACATTAAGGTCAGCCATAGGATCGGCGTCTTGAGTAAAGATCATCCCCGGCCCATTTTGGTCCGTTTCGCTGATGTGACAACAAGGTCTTCCATCTGGAGAGCGAAGTCAGCCCTGAAGGGCACAACCATCTCGGTACGGGAGTTCCTTACGAAGACTCGACAAGATATCTTCGGCAAAGCACGACAGCATTTCGGTATGAAAGCAGTTTGGACGCAGAGCGGTACCATTGTTATCAAAACGTCGGACGGTCATCGCCACAAAGTACTATACATGGAGCAGCTCCTTCCGCTGCTGGAGAGGCATCCCAAAGCGGTTGGTAACACCTCCTCTGCTGGCAAGCACAGTGGTAACACATCCTCACGTAACTAAGTAATGTTTTATATAACCTCGTAAATCATTGATTGTCCGTATTGTTCTATTTATTTAAGCGTAGCCATTTGTATTGTTTAGTTATATTTTCTTGAGTCGGCCGTACTATTTATGAACATTACTTTAATTAATTGTGATTTGCTGCACAATTCAAACTTTTATTATCAACAACAGTAACAAATAATAACCCAATTTTAACAATGTCAAAATGACGTTTCTCAAAGTACATATCATTTCACTTTTACACACGGCCGGCTAGCTACGTTCGGATACAATTCGGATCGATGACATTTTTTCATTTGTCTCGCTTTACTTTATCGTCCGTTGTCTTGTCTCACTATACATTTTATTTACATTATCTGTCTGTATATATTTTTTTTTTCATGTGTGGGTCGGAGCTGGTGGGTGGTGTCGACATGATTAATTACTATAGTACGCACTAACATATATATTTTCGTATATAATTATAATAATTTTATTTATTTCTTATACGTATTGAATATTATTTCTTCATTTTAAGTTTGTTTTCGTATTTGTTGTTATTTATTATTTGTATTAGCTTATAATATTCTTTTAATGCTGTCTGATAATGAATCGTTTCATTCAGCGAACGATTCTGTTAGTATTTCAAGTGATGAAAGTTTTATATCATTATCTAACACACTGGGCGACTTTGTGCGTCATACGTTTGGTCACCCTGTCAAATGTCGTTTAAACGTTTGCCATATCAACGCTCAAAGTATCCCCAGTCACTACAAGGACTTACTTGAAGCTTTTACTGACTCTGAGGTTCATGCTGTTCTGATTTCCGAGTCCTGGTTCAAACCTCATTTGCCGTCTGCGTCTTATTCTCTCCCTAGTTTCGTTCTCATACGCAACGATAGAATCGATAGGAGGGGAGGTGGTGTTGCTATTTATCTTCGCTGCTCAATTTCATACAAAATTTTAACATCTTCTCCTTCCTCCTGTCTTGCATCAGCTGAATACCTTTTTCTCGAGGTTAGAACAAATGGAGCCAAAACTGTTCTGGGCGTTGTCTATTGTCCCCCTCAAATCGACTACTTCTCCAGTCTCGAACCGATTCTGGAATCTTTAGGGTCCGAGTATACACACCATATCATCATGGGCGATTTCAATACCGATCTCCTCGCTTCCTGTTCCCTTCGTTCCCGTAAACTCCTCCAGGTCGTTGAATCATCTAGTTTGCAGGTGCTACCACTGTCCGCCACACATCACAATATTACTGGACCCGACACCTGGCTAGACCTCATCCTCACCTCATCTCCTTCCTTTGTCCGCAGTTATGGCCAGCACCAGGCCCCTGGTTTTTCACAACATGACCTTATCTATCTATCCTATGCCTTGAAACCTCCTAAGCCCCATCCTCAGTTTCGCCATATTCGTTGTTTTGGACGGATGAATGAAGATAAACTACGCAGTGAAGCCTCAACGTTAAATTGGAAGCCTCTGCTCGAGGCGCATACAGTAGATGATAAGGTACAAATTTTTAATTCTTTAGCGATTGACCTCTACGATCAAAATGCTCCAATCAAAAAAGTAAGAATTAAACGCTCCCCAGCCCCCTGGATGTCAGTGAATGTTCGCGAGGCAATGCGACGCAGAGACAAAGCGTTTCGAAAATTTCGAAAAAACAGGAACGATACCAACTGGTCTCTTTACAGGGTTGAAAGGAATCGGTGTAATCGGGTGGTGCGTGATGCTAAACGCTGCCACATTATCAATGGTCTTAATTGTGTCTCTGCTTCCCATATCTGGAAGTTTCTTGGCACTCTGGGTATTGGTAAATCTGGGAAATCTAACTCCCCAACGACCTTTGACTTGGATGATATTAATCGACATTTCACCTCTCTTCCCCAATTTGATCACCAAACAAAGTGTCGTACTCTTGGGTACCTGGATGACTTACCTCGCCCCAATATTGATTTCTTTCAATTTTCTCCAGTTTCTCCAGATGATATCAAAAAGATAATCCTATCCCTTAAGTCCAACGCAATGGGTAGTGATAACATTAACCGTCGCATGATCACCCCTATCCTTGATCATCTTCTTCCCGCCATTACGCATATAGTGAATTTTTCACTGGATTCATATACTTTCCCATCACTGTGGCGTAATGCTTTTGTTATACCCATCCCCAAAGTTTCTAATCCTACCCTTATAAATCACTTCCGCCCAATCTCCATACTTCCCTTCTTATCCAAAGTCCTTGAGACGTGTGTCCACCAACAGTTATCACGATTCATGTATCGCAATAACTTACTAAGCCCTTTTCAATCAGGCTTCAGACCTGGTCACAGCACAACTTCCGCCCTCCTGAAGGTGACCGGTGACGTTCGGACGGCAATTGAGAACTCCAAAGTTACCGTATTGGCTTTGATTGATTTCTCAAATGCTTTTAACACCGTCAGTCACGATGTCCTCCTGTCTATCCTCTCGTATTATATGATATCACCTGATGAACTGGAATGGTTCTCTTCATATCTTCGGGGGCGCCAGCAGTCCGTCCGTGTCGATGAATCCACCTCCTTATGGTGTGACCTTAACTCTGGTGTCCCCCAAGGCGGTATTCTCTCTCCTCTGTTATTTTCTATTTTTATTAATCTTATCACTCAAAATCTTCAGTGTGCGTACCATCTTTATGCCGATGACTTACAACTATATTATCATGCTGCTGTAGAGAATATAACGGAGGCTATTGCTATGATAAACCACGACTTAGATACTATCAGTGGTTGGTCTGATAGGTTCGGTTTGATAGTGAACCCTACAAAGTGCCAGGCTATCATCTTGGGCAGTCAACGTATGACCAGAAGGCTAGATCCAGCTACACTGCCATCTATATTATTTAATGGATTAATCATTCCTCTAAGCTCTTCGGTGAAGGATTTGGGCTTGTTTATCGATAATAACCTTAGTTGGCAAACCCAGGTCACTAGTGTGAGTCAGAAAGTTACAGGAACCCTTAGGGCGTTATACCGGCTCAAAAACTTTCTACCTCCTGAGACTAAAACGATGTTGGTGCAAACCCTAATTCTACCCATCTTTGATTATGGTGATGTGTGCTACTACGACCTGAATGCAGATCTCCTCAACAAATACGACCGACTTCTGAACAACTGCATTCGATTCGTTTTTAATCTTCGTAAATATGATCATATTTCCTCGTTTCGTCTCAAATTAAATTGGCTCCCCATTCGTCAGCGTCGCCATCTGCGCGCTTTAACGACTCTCTACTCTATTATCAACTCTCCTAACTCGCCTACCTACCTGACTTCCTCCTTCCAGTTACTGGGTTCTAATCATGACCGAACCCTCCGCTCCACAAATAACCTCCTTCTATCATGCCCCTCCCACACTTCTGCATGCGTTCATTCTTCCTTCCTAATTCAATCTGTTCTTCTCTGGAATGCTCTTCCCAAGGAAATCAGAATAGCACCCACTCGTGATTCGTTCAAGGCCAAAGTACAAGCTCTCCTCATCCAAAACTTAGCAGAATTGTCACAAATTTGATACTATTTTAGTATGTATGTATATATATGTTTTATGTGTGTAAGTATATATGTATGTATGTATGTGTATGTAAGTATTTTTGTATGTATGCTTAGATATATCGTATTACTTATTTTTAGTTATTTTTTGTCTATTTCAAATTAAGTTATCAAAGTATAGTGCACCCTTACATTCATTTCCGCACCACCTGAAGGTAGACTGTTAGAGAATGCCTATGGTATTAAGTCCGCCATTGTACATTTTGTGCATAAAGTTGTAAAATAAATAAATAAATAAATATTTGCGTTCGTTTTCCTTTTGTGATGATAAGGTAGCGAAACGGCGAAGCCATATATTTGTACTGAGATGTAGAGGTTATGAAGTTATGGTTGGTAGAGTTAGGGTGTGTAGATTCGGAACCTTGGCTCTACATGAGATCTGATATCTTTTTCACAGGGTAAGCCATATGCACTCGTCTTGGCAACATTTTACATGAAAATGTTTTTGGTGGGATGATGTATTTCTGTTGCCGTTATAACGAGAAATACAAAAAAATGGAATTAAATAAATATTTAAGGGGACTCCCTTAAAACAAACGTAACTTTTTTGCCGTTTTTATAGAAAACTAGTTGATCCGGCGAACTTCGTATAGTCATATTTACATATCTGTCTCAGCTTCCCGTTGACTTTTAAATTGACTTTTCCCGTTTTTATTAAAATTTTATTGTACACAAACCTTGTCCTAACAATAACGAACACATAAAACAATGAAATATTTAATTTGGTGCAGCCGATCGGAAGTTATGCGAGTACATACATTTCTGTGATTAATTTTTAGGGTTCCGTGCCAAAGGCAAACAACAGAACCCTTATAGATTCGTCATGTCTGTCTGTCTGTCCGTCTGTCTGTCTGTCTGTCTCTCCGTCCGTATGTCACAGCCACTTTTTTCCGAAACTATAAGAACTAAAATGTTGAAACTTGGTAAGTAGAAGTATTATGTGAACCGCATTAAGATTTTCACACGAAAATAGAAAAACTAACAACAAATTTTGGGGGTCCCCATACTTAGAACTGAAACTGAAAAACCCATACGTGTCTATGAATTGTCTGTTTGTAATATTAAAATAATTTTATCCATTTCATGTATGTTATGTATGTAAAGTCCCCCGCGACACAGGATTTATTCCTAACGTGGGTTTTGGTCTTTAAAAATAAATACAAAGAAGTGATCTTGCTTATGAGTCAATTATTTGTTTTGGTTAGGAATCGAACACCTGACCTTTAGTTTTGCAATATTTCTATCAAAAATCCGGAAAATACCTGTTCAATTTTCATTAAAATATCCTCAGAAGTTCTAATGTAAGGTGACTGTAAACATATGTGGTATGTGTACTCACTAGGGGTGCTAGCATGATCGCGGGGTCGACCACCCCCATTATACAGAGTGTAAAGACAGATTTATGGCAGAATTACTGGTTAATTTACTTAATAGTTAAGAACAGGGGTGTGCCTGACCAGCCCGCTTGGACGATTCATTTAAATGGCACATTTGAGTGGTCATTCGTTTAGTAAATTAGAATTTGTATTAAATCTAATTGATCATAAACGGTTTTTTTACAAGCTTTTTATTAACTTGCAATGTATGTATGTATGCTTGTATGTTCGGGTGAACTCTTGCAAATCAATTTTGAAGCAGATATCTTCAACCGATTTTGCTGAAATTTTGCAAGCATATGTAGACAGCGTGACAATATAATATTCTAATGACATGGAGCTGATCTGATGCTGTAGCTGGAAGGTGGCCATAGGAATTCTGTAAAGAAACGTCGCAACATCATCGAGTTTGGACTCGTTTGATTCGTCTCGAGGCATTCCAGTAAAAGCTTGTTTTTAACCGACTTCGAAAAAGGAGGAGGTTCTCAATTCGACTGTATTTTTTTAATGTTTGTTACCTCATAACTTTCGACTGGGTGAACCGATTTTCTTTTTCTTTTTTTATTTGAAAGCTAGTGCTTCCCATGTGGTCCCATTTCAATTTGGTCCAGTTCTGACATGTGATCCATGAGAAAACCATATAAGTCTTCAATTTGCATTAAGTATGTGCCTGACAAATTGACGAATAACTCAATATCACGCTAACCGGTTTCGATGATTCTTTTTTTATTTCAAAGCTAGTGCTTCCCGTGTGGTCCCATTTAAATTTAGTCCAGATTGCAGTCGGTTTTTTTGTTAAAATTTGTGATTATTAAAAAGCTTTTTAATTCAATTTATTTTTCAATAATTCTTACACACACACAAATACAAATTCGGTTTATAAATTACTAGGTGTGCTTTGTCGATGCTTTTGTACCTTGCTGTTCCCAGATTCCAGATTATTATCTATCTCTGTGCCAAATTTCATCTCGATCCGTTCAGCTATTTTTTTCCACGTCCGTACATCCACCATCATAAACTTTCGCATTGATAGTATTATTCGACTGCAATATTTCACAGCTTCAATAAACAGATAAATTAAAGGATAATGACATCTGACCACCTTGGGCACAAAATATGTTAATATATTGTAATCCCCGCAGTCCTTTAGTCGTAAATTTAAGTAATTTACGTAACTAAGTCAACCTTAATTCATATAATTATAATTCAACAAGATTCGGAGTATTTTGAATCTGAACGTCGTTACGACGTTACGACTGGTAAATAATCTCTTTGGAATATTTTAGGGATGTCAAAATTATCGTACGGCTTAGATAAATCATTGTTGTTATAGTGTTTGTTCAGTCCTCTCGCCAATGCAGCGTTCACCTTGGGAAGTTTGCAATGTCTATAGGGCCCATGATATAGGCATTCAATCGCTAAGCTTGTTCACTGGCGAGAGCATTAAACTTCACGGCGTTTCACCGTGTTCTTATTCTAAGCTAATGTAATATCAAGCACTTACTGGAGATGCGTGAAGTCCTTGATATCGGCGGTCTGAGGGGCGCCCCTCTGCTGGTACTCTCTCCGCGTTCACACATTCATAAACTCCTCAGTTGCTGTACAGGCTCCCACGTATTATTATAATACACCCGTTTTAACTGTCGCGGATCGCGCCTAATTGACGTGACTACTAAAACTCGCGAGTCCAAACCCGACCAATCAAAACGGTAACCAACGAAACACCGAATTGGATGGACAATCAGCTAAATTTTACTTAAACGGCAATCCCGACGAACCTTGTTCGACCGTTTTTACAAAGCTTCTCGTTAATTCTATCTTGTCACTTCAAAACGTCAAACAAGAAAAATGACAATCAAAAATGTTGCCATTATCATGACGTTCAATTTCTAACAGTGTTGTTACAAGCTTTTATTTAGCTTCACCTGTCCCGATGTTTGTCTGTAATCAATTCTTGCAAGTTAAATTTAATCTACTTCCCGATTTCCGATTGAGCTGAAACTTGAAATATACCTTTAGTTCTGATGACAATGCAAATATATATAATCGGTATTATTATTAATTCAAAATGGCCGCCGTAACGTAATGGCGGCGAACAACCACAACAATATGGGTTTCAAATGAAAGGGCTTCAAGAATTTTTTTTGCTAATAAAAGAAGTCGAACGTTAATGAAATAACTTGACTATTCCGTGGTCATTCTAAGATAGATTAAATCAAGTTGAAACAAGAGAATGTCAACAATCATGGGCGGGATTAATTTGAATAATATTAGCATTACAGTGTTGATTTAATTCTCTGAACCTATTTGGTACGAAATCGATGGACTACAGATCCTTGCGTGTTTAGATTTCGTGAGTATCTTGTTTGTGTCTAAACAATGGTCGATATTTGCATATTTATAACATGTTTTCGAATCTTATCGGATTGTTTAGGAAATACAATTTCGTTTAGAAGTTTTGTATTTAAATTTGCATAATTCTGCGTAGAACGGAAGGTTCATTTTTGAATTTACTTCAGAAGTTTTTTTTTCTACAGATATTTGTTTAAGAAATCTCTTACAAATTAAACTTTTTTTTCTGAAACTCAAGGGAAAAGCAATAACGAGTTGACTGATCTATGTTTGAATAAACTTCGGGAAACTTTTGCTTAGTAATATTTGCTTTACGTCGAAACACTCTTTACACGTTTCACAACTTTTTTTTTTTGTGGTATATCTAACGTGACTATTCATTTTTTTGTCAGAACGGGACGTATTCTGTGGAATTGTGTATAAAATTTATACTATTATGTCAATAGTTTTGGAACGAAGTTCCTTATGGGGCGTTGCGGAGGGGTACCTTAGCCGGCAAAAAACGTCCGGAACGTAAGCTTGACGCCTCGATGTCAAAATGGTAGCTTATGATAATGATGTGATTGAGGTCGCGGTTTCGAATCCGTGTAGGATCAAATTTCTTTTTTGATCTGCAAATATTTATTTTTTAGGAGTTTTGATTTTTTCCATGTAAAATATGTATGTATTTAAAAAAATGAAAGAAATATTTATTTATTTAGTGAACGAAAAATTTAGTATAGCGTAGTATATGTAACAAGTATGCAGTAACTCTAGACAGAACTTATTTCAGTAGAGATTACTAGGTGGCAGCCCAAGTGAAAAGTTTAGTTTTATTTACTTTTTATCGATAAAAAATCTTAATAAAAAATGTATACCTGAATAGTTATTTTCTTTATACCTCGCATAGAACTTTTACATATTTTTATAAATCATTTTAAATAAAATAAAGGTGTTAAGACAATTTTGTGGTTTTTAAAGAGCGTGAACGAAAAATTTAGTATAGTGCCATCTGTAATTATTTATTTATATCGTGAACGAAAAATTTAGTATGGCGCTATCTGTATTTTTGATTAATAAACTTCGTTCCTATCTAGTGTACCCACGACACTACACAACTTTTTAAGAGGGGTGTTATAAGTTTGACGTGTCTGTCTGTCTGTCTGTCTGTGGCACCGTAGCTCGCGAAAAGATGAAGCGATTTCAATTTAGTTTTTTTGTATGAAAGGTGAGTTACGTGCGAGTATTATTAGACATGTTTCATGAAAATCGGTTGAGTCGTTTAAAAGTTATGTGGGTGAAAGTAGGGAAGAATAACCGAATGTCTGCAAAAATGTCATCGAGTGGGGTCTCAAATGAAAGCGCATAACGTGTTGTTTACTTTTTAAAGGGAACTCAGGTTATTATGTCAGGGGTTTTTTTTTATTTTGAGAATTTATAGTTTTTATTAAATATACTCGCAAACAGATTTTAGGTACCTAGTTGTTTTAGGCAGGCAAATCAAAGCCAGTTTATTTTACGCTTTTTAGTGTTTCTAGGCAGAAAGATTTCGTTTAAAGTTTTTTTGAGTTGGTTTTTTTCTTTCCTTAAAAACTGTTTTATGACAATAACGGAACGGCCTAACACTGGCTTTTTATAATACCTGATATTTCATCAATCATCGATCTGTCTGGTAACGGAGTGGCATCACCCCTATTCATCCCATGGGTGTCTAAGGAGGCTACTAAAGACCAAACTATGCAGAATATCATCACCGAAAGGAGAAGAAACACTTGAAACAAAGTATACCAATACCGGCCAGCGTGGTATAGTTGTGCAAAACCTATGTCCAGCAGTAGACTATTAGTGGCTGTTGATTATGATGAAAGACCGGTCTTTACAGAGGCCTTGATATATTTAATACATACCTATAAATTTAAACTTAATACTTTAAATTTAATACACTTTAATTAATTATTAGGACTCTATAAGAGTCAAGTGTCACGCGCGGATGATGGAATCGAACTGAACTGATTTTATCCTCTAATTACTATAAACTACCAAAAGTGCTGTCTAGGGATAGGGAAAGGGCCGTTAGGCACTACTATACATATACATCACATATAAATAACAGTATATACTACTTAATAAATAAGCCTTTGTACATACGATTGAATTGAAAATATTATATATACTCTTTATTTTAAGCTGGCTCTAATATTATTGTTCTTTTTTTCAATTTTCAAAACTTCCAAAGTTTGTTTAATTATTAAAAGAGTTCTATTTTTTCTTATTTCTTCAATTTTAAATAAAAACTAACACTTTAAAATACAGACCTAACTCCCTTTTTTTCCATCTCTTCAACAACACTTTATAACGTCTTTAAAGCCTACTTATACATATACCTACATAGACAGTCAGACATTTTCCCCAGGTACTTAGTTTTTTTATAACCACTACATTCGTCATCTACGCCCTTTGTTCAAGCTTCAAGATCTCAGAGAGGACGATTTTATCCGTTCAGACGAAAGTCTAGACAGGGATTTTCCACTTTGCCGACGAATTAGGCTTGGCAGCCATTAGGGTAGTTATTCACTCTGAATATGTAGAGCGTGCGTTTATGAGAACTATTACTGAATGCGTCATATCTGCGCTGTAACTTGGAAAGGTTAGGTTAATCATAGGTCATAACTAAACTATAATACTACTTATAAACGCGAAAGTTTGTGAGGATAGTTGTATGAATGTTTGTTACCATTTCACGCAAAAATTACTGAACAAATTATATGAAACTTTACAGTAATATAGCTCATACATCGGAATAACATATAGATTACTTTTAACGCGATATCTCACTAACACGCGGGTGGAGCGGAGAGGGGAAGCTAGTATTAGTTATTTCCAACAGAAGTAAAAACAATAGCTTTACACGTCCGCTACTGGAAATCGTTTTTTTATCCAAAATGTCTTTACTCAGCCTGACAGAAAACATAAGTAGAATCCAAGAATGGTGGTCAACATCCTTATTTTGCTTGGTGAGATGGTTTTTACGCCCCGCTTTAAAGTCTCGAGATCATAAAGGTGTTTATTATTCTTTTAATCTATTATGTGATTGAATAGGTGAAATTCGAAAGTTCTAAGATTTTATAACTTTTCAGAAAGGAGATTTTGATCTATTTTATTACCCGACTACGGCAAAGCCAAAGGAGGGTTATGATTTTGACAGGCTATGTATGTATGTATGTTCATTTGTTCCCTCATAGCTCCTTAACTACTTATTAGAACTGGACAAATGAGGTATCGTTAGAAGCGTCTTGATCGTCCGCTGGTTATAGCTATATGACGTGTCACTGAATCTAACATAAAGTACTGCTCAAAAAAATAAATTTGAGATAAATATGTCGTGTTTGGTATTATTCGAAAGAGCGTTACTTGTACATTTCAAAATTACGTATATATATTATTAGCATTTTCTCGTGACTTTGTCCGTATTTATTCGATAATTGTGATATTTCTATGGTACCTATTTAAAATATACTTTGCAAAGAAATTAATAATATAGAGGCACCAAAACATTTTAAATAAAAAAAAGCAAAAACTAAAACCCAACTATGACAAAATAAAAAATATGTAAAAAAGTTTTTTAATTTAAACGGTTTTATCGAAAATAATGTACTAAAAAGTAAAAAATAAAAAAAACATTGTCTGATAAAAAATAAAATCGTTGGGCGTAGCGTAAACTGAGTTGACTTGATGGAAACACGAGCCCAACGATTTTATTTTTTATCAGACAATGTTTTTTTTATTTTTTACTTTTTAGTACATTATTTTCGATAAAACCGTTTAAATTAAAAAACTTTTTTACATATTTTTTATTTTCAAGTTTTTAGGTTTAATTTTTCATAGTAATAATCAGATACCTAGATTACAGATTCAATTTCTAAATTTAAATCTTATTATTATACGCCATTTGGTGGCTGCGCCCATCTTAAATATTGAGGTTGTATAGTGCACTGTATTCTTCTTGTCAAGCCCTTTTATTTGATACCCATATTGGTGGGATTGATAAAAAATTGTTATCAGCCATTTGGTAGCGGCGGCCATCTTAGATTTCAATTTTGCATAGTAAATTGTATTCTACTTGTTGAGACCTTTCATTTGATACCCATGTTGATGGGATTGATAAAACCTAAGTTATCCGCCATTTTGTAGGGGCCGCCATCTTGGATTTTAATTTTATATAGTACATTGTATTATACTGGTTGAGCACTTTCATTTGATACCCATATTGATGGGATCGATAAAACCTACGTTATCCGCCATTTTGTAGCGGCCGCCATCTTGGATTTCAATTTTTTATAGTATATTGTATTCTGCTTGTTGAGCCCTTTCATTTGATACCCATATTGATGGTATTAATAAAACATAAATTATCCGCCATTTTGTAGCGGCGGCCATCTTGAATTTATAATGATAATGAATAAACATAATTGTATTGTCACCAAAATCCAAAGTGTATACAAAATTTCAGATCAATCGGTTGACAGGAAGAGGGTGAAATTTGAATTACCAAATTTGACCCAAGAATAATAAACAAATATAAAACAAACGGGGTGAGCTAAATAAAACCGTTTAAAAACGATATTTTTTAAACGTTTTATCACGCCATATAAAAATTATACATTATATTATAAAACTGGAGAATTTGTAAGTTTGTTTCAATGAACGCGATAATCTCTATTGAAGGTACGGGTCTGATTTGAAAAACCCTTGAGTGTTAGATAGCCTAGTTATACAGAAAGGCTATATACGAGTATATCATGACGTTATGATCAAAAGGAGCGGAGTATTTAACGTGGGAGAGCCACAATTCGGCATGAATGGCTTGACAGGAGTGATACCACGGCCTCACAGAAAACCGATGTGAGACAGTGCTTGCGTTGTGTTTCACCGAGTGAGTGAGGATATAGGACTCCCCCTATCCCCCTGCCCATCCCCCAAAGGCCGGCAACGCACTTGTGACGCCTCCGGTGTCGCGGGTCTCCATGGGCGGCGGTAATCGCTTACTATCAGGCGTTACGTCTATACGTTTGCCCCCTATTACATTAAAAAAATATATTAATAAACAATAATGCTGAAACGGACGAAGCATCCGTTGCGTGCGCTGCGTTAACGGTAGAAGTTTCACAAAAACTATGTACCTATGAAAGAATTGTTCCCTTTAAAAGTGCAAAAAAAGTCCGTGACAATTTATGTCTATACTTTAAGGTTGGCTCACTATAACCTTTTTACAGTATTCGTGTTATAACATCACGCTAACGGCAGACGAGGTTGTGTGAGTAAGCTACAAGTAGTATAAAATCAAATAGAAGCTTCATATATTAGTATAATATAAAACGACAAAGTGCTTATCAAAGAAAGTTTAACGACTGTTCTCAGACTTAATTACATAAATGACTGTACATTTCCCTTAATCCACTGAAATTCTAAAAAGGGAGGTGTTAATCGCTTCGTTTTCTAATTTGTGTAGATTTTATTCTGGAACATTCTTCTTTTGGGAAATACGAATAAGTTTTCTAAATGAGTCTGATTCCTTTTACTCAAGCAAATCTTGCAGGTAACAATGGATTTTACCAAAATTTTGATGCTACAGCAACACATAAGGGTTTTTCGACAAAGCTTTTTACCCGAATAAGACGAAGTCAAAAGAAGGATTATAGTTTTGGCAAAATGTGTATGTTTGTGTTCCACCGTTGTTACTAATAACGAACCGAGTGCTAAAACTAGCCGACCCACGCAACCTCGTTTGCGTCTCCTATTGCCCGTAGCGTGATAATCTTCCCCCGTTTTTGAAACATTTTTCATTGGTGCTCCGCTCCTATTCGTCGTAGCGTGATGATATATAGCCTATAAATGTACTATCCAACACTGAAAGGATTTTTCAAATCGGACCAGTGGTTCCTGAGATTAGCGCGTTTAAACAAACAAACAAACTCTTCAGCTTTATAATATTAAGTATAGATATATCATTTTTAAACGTTAATACTGGCAATCCTTTTCTAGAGTCCATATTAAACTTTACACCATATAATTAGGTCCAAAACATACTTCTCGGGTTGAGAATGTATCATGAAATTTACTTTTCTAGCTTGTTTTATCGATGTGTCGACCTAATCAAATAATATGATTATGTTTAATTAAAACTTCCTCTCACCAAAATATATCCTCGATAAGCAATGGATAGAAAGAAAGACGTAGTGGAAAAGGGTAATTAAGGGTTCCTTATTAAGATAACGGAACCCGAAAATCAAAAAATAGGTTACTAAGTCCGTAAACTCTATATTATTTTATACTAGCGACCCGCCCCGGCTTCGCACGGGTGGAGTTTAGATGCCCCCGCCACGTCGACGACACGATTCGTGCATTTTAAATCTGTAATATCTTCGAATATATTAATTTAAATTAGATACAGTTAAGAGCTATTTTTATCCATATTAAATGCACAATGTATTTCATTTACTTAATTGTATACGGATTCATTCTGTATTGCTTAATATCGCTTAGTAAATAAGCCATTATTTCTCGTAAAAAGAAAGGAATAATGTTTATTGTGGTTTATCCCTAAGAGATAGACATATACCGTCGTGAACTTTTTTGTAGACTTTTTCAAGGTGTATAATACTGTAGTACATTATTTTGATCTAACTCGTAGGGTGCAACCAGCGTTTGCAATGTAAGCGCAAAAAATGTGTTTATTTGCTACATCACATTAAAAACCTCGAAAATTAACAGTGTTTCCATACTATATTATGCATTTATTATACATAAAAACCTTCCTCTTGAATCACTCTATCTATTAAAAAAAACCGCATCAACATCCGTTGCGTAGTTTTAAAGATTTAAGTAAACATAGGGATATAGGGTCAAGAAAGCGACTTTGTTTTATACTATGTACCTAGTGATTAAATGAGATAAGGGTCTCCAAAAACGGTATATATTTTGTAGAGTCCCCATTTTTTGTGTACCGGGAAGCGAGCGTTAATATAAACGATGTTGCCAGCCTTGGACCGGATACTTCGCCACGGACTCTTCATCGATACAATAACCTTTATCTATTGAATGTTAGACGTGGATCTGTCTCCGTTCAGCATTAAGAGGGCGAACTGGGTGAGTTAGGGCGCGGTCGCACTGGAGTAATTGCTTGTAATCTTCTTTAAGAACGATAATGCTGTGAACTTTAGGGATGTCGGTAGTTATTTCGGAGTAAATTTCGGATCCCTAACATACCTAAGTCATTTCTGAAGAAATAAGGTTTAGAGCAGCTATTTAAATTATATTACTATTATATAGTAGTAGTATAGTAGTAGTATATAGTAATATTATATATATTACTATTTAAACCATATAGCGTCTTTATTTATTTAGAACCGTCCATAATACGCATGATAGAATATACGATAATACTTTGCAAGTCAAACATTTATAAATTTACAAATAAATAGATTAAACTTTAAAAATTTACATTCTGATCCAGATTTTAGCCCCTTAACTACCCAAACATTAGTTAAATAGTTGATCCGATAAGTGTATCGAATATAATGTCAAAAAGAGTTAAAAGAAATGTTACAACAGTAAAATGGATATTAATTTGGCATCATTTTCACAGTTACCGTGGGAGAGCCACGCTTCGGCATGAGTGGGCCGGCTCGACCGGAGTGATACCACGGCCTCACAGAAAACCGGTGTAAAATAGTGCCCATACCCCAACCCCTTCCCCTATCTCCCCCATCCCCCGCCTCCATCGCCCCCCCATCCCTCAAAGGCCGGCAACGCACTTGTGACGCCTCTGGTGTTGTAGGTGTCCTTGGGCGGCGGTAATCGCTTACCATCAGGCGATACGTCTGCTCGTTTGTCTGCCTATTACATAAAAAAAAGTACTTATGTCACAAAATATAATTATTGTGCAATGAAATTAAAAATAGACACAGCAACAGCAACTCCACAGGAAAATACCGACAGACTGAATTGACTATCTATTTGAAATATTATACTTTATTTTTCATATTCTAGTTATTTCAACAACAGCATCTGCTTATCGCTTTTCCTTTCCCCGGTTTTGGATTTTGACCAGCCGTCTGCCAAAGTTTTTTTTTAATTTTTTTATGATTGGCCCTGCCAAAATGACTCTACTCTGCCTGATGGAAAGCATAAGCCACACCATGCCTGGCTAGTGATGTTTCTGCATCATTGGACCTCCGGTCTCGCACTCACCAACGAAACACGACAGCACGATCGCTGTCATTTTACGTTGATTTTTTGTGCTTATTGCAATCGTTTTTGGATAGAAAAATGACTCCAAGAAGATTATATTTGTCTCCATTCTCTCATTCCAAGTTGACTCATGGATATTATAAGTCATTTCCTTATTGAACAAATATAAGCAGAGTCCCTGACATCTAATATAATAGCAGTATTTAGAGATATTTTACTACCATCTATTTGTTTTGACAGTTCAATAAAATAGTTTTGTGGTAGTAGGCAATAAAATTATGTTAGTGAATTTGTTCAATAGTTTAGTCTATAATTGTATTCATCATCATCAACGGCTTGACAGTCCTCTGCCGGACATAGGTCTATCCTGAGAAAGGAGGATTGGTCTGCTATACCTCGCTGGCCAGACGGGTTGGTATAGGGTTTGATTCAAGATTTCTTTCTCTGAATGATGTTTTTCTGCATAGTTTGTTGCCTTAGTCGCCTCTTACGTCACCCATGGGACAAATAGAGGTGGTCATACTCTGTATCCTTGATCCCTAACCACACGGACAGATGATTGTATTAAAAGTTGGCAAATAGCTCTATCAATTTGCCTGTTAACGAAATGGAAATTCCCCTTTTTTTCTCTAGTTATTAGAAGTACACTGATGAAACTTATACAACGGACCACGGAAGTAAGGCATTTAAGAAAAAAACAGTGGGTTGCACTCCGGGAGTGCCAGCAGAAGTGAAAACAGGAACATTAACGTCGTGCATTTTTATTTATTAAACACAATGAACGATGCTATACAATTCTATGTCTTGCTTTGCCTTTAATATTCCTTGAGAACTGATAACTACAGAAATGCTTATTGTGATGTTGTAAAATATGCTATACAGTATAAACATATTACCCGAGTGAAGCCGGATTTATACCGGGTAACGAAACAGCAGGAGTACGCATACATTTCGCCGCGCGGTAGAAATATTACTTCCACTCCTACGCCACGCCTCCGTCTTACGAATATTCGATCAGGTCACGTGTTCTGACGCGAGGTACTGACGCGAGTTTATAAATTTTTACCCACCCCAAAAAAGTGCACAACGCCGATAAAGAAGTTTTTACTTCAAATGCATAAGTGTATTTTCCCGATAATATTCCCGATTTTGTTTATTATAATTTCTACGTCACAAACAAAACAACCAATTCTTTTTAGGGCGTTAACAAGTATGTTTTACTACAGAATTTTATGTTTTTTTTCCTCGTTAAATTTATATAAGCACAGGGGACCGTCTCAGTTAAGAGTAAAATCTAATAAAACTCATTATACGCCTTTTACATACTACAACGACGTTCTGAGTTCAGTGAAAACATGAAAGAGAAAAGATTAGAGTGCATAACGAGCGATCATTTTAAATCAGGCATTCTCACAAACAGGATTTGGGAAATTTAAAAAGGTTTCTTCAGTTGGAATTGAAGCTGGCATCAATTTCGTACCCTCATCACGAGGTGAACAATGGGGAACGACCTTAAGGTAGCGGACGCACCACGCATGCGCCTCGCACCCCAGCCGAAACTGTCATGGCGGTTCAGTCCACGTATTGACGCCGCGGAGTCGCTCGTATCCTTCTAACCTATCTACCGCTGTTTCCGACCACCCATAAATACCAAAGGAACATATAAATTTTATCTGTGTTATAGTGTTTGTGACAGTTAGATATTGTTGGTGTTTTTGTGGTGGTTTTGAATCGCGTGTGCTGTGGACTGCTTGCGGAAACATCGGATTTTACTGGATAACAGGCGATACCAGGCGTCTGTGAGTATTGTAGTGTTAATTTTTAATGATGAAAATGTAAGAAAAAATTATGTTAAGTTTATGTGATGGCGGGTTCACAAGACTTTTCTACGATGTGTTCGTCTGACGCGTTTACGAATGAACGTAGCCGCGCGCGTGTGTTACGGTGAAAGAAACATTAATGTCTGCTTAGAATGTTTATACATTTTATTGATTTTGGAAAGTTTTCGTATACGCCTCGCCTGCTTTCGAAGGGTGAATGTTATTCCTATAGGAGTTCACCTACTACATTATTAAATCGCCAATAATTTTTCGTTTGAATGAACCTACTTTTAATTCGTTTCTAATTAGTGTCTAATATATTTTAATGCATTCTTATTATAAAATTAATTACCATTTGGTTTTAATGATAAATGTGTTAAGATAAAATAGCCACGTGTTTAAATTTACATAATATTTTAAGCTATTTAACGCAAAGAAAATAAAGAAAATTCTTCGAGTCGTAAACATGTTTGTTTAATGAACAATTTATTATCTTTATTTTTTTGTCCTTTAAATGTTACGTTTCATTTATGTCTATGTACTGGACATAGACTTCATCAGAGGCTCATCTATGAGCCCAGTCTGTCCAGCCACAGCTACAGGCTACAGCCTGTAACGGTCCGATGATGATGATAATGATGGAATATCGATAACACATATCGAATATCGACTGCATGGTTGGCCTGGTGGTTTAAGCGGTTGCCACGCCGCTTTCTACTGCGCTAAGTGCTGTGGGTTCAAATCCCACATGAGACAACACTGTGTGATCTACAAATTGTTGTTCTGAGTCCGGGTGTTCTTTGTGTCCGTTTCATATATGTTTGTAACCAAAACGCAAAATCCACACAGGATGTATATATTGATAATGCGGGAGTTGCCTTTATTATAAAAAAAAAGAATATCTTAGCGGTAAATAATATCCGCCGTAAAAATACCGATTTTCATATTTCAATTTTAATCTAAAGTCAGTGATCCAGATCAATGATTAATTTTGGTTCACATAGAACTTTTGACTGTAATATCAGTCATGGTTCCGTTATCTGTAGTATTGCGTCATATTTACGTAGTTTGTGTCATAACTAGATATATTTAAATATATCTAATAGTGTCTATGTACACATATAATACATACATACGTATTTAGTATGTTTGCCATACGTATTTAGTACGAAATATGTTTTGAAATAAGCGACAAATACCGTGTTTTACCCAAATAAAAAGAACAATCAATTCGGGAAACTCTTTATTTCATGAAATTGATATTGCTATAGAGACTATTGGTCTATTACCCTCTAATTGAAGGTTATGGTGAATCGAAACGATTACGATTCAAACTACCATTATTAAGTTCGAGCAGAAACAATAATTTATTACTAATTTATTTTTCAACAAACAATAAAACAGAAAATAACTTAACCATGCATGTTTTAATTTGCCTAAGCTTATCATGTTTTTCTTTAGAAGAAATGTATTATCTACAGGGTAATTTTTCTACAGGTTATTGTAAATCCACGTGTCTACCTCTTACAGTTCAGCATCAGCAGTCTATAACAGTCCACTACCAGATATAAGCCTCATCTTAGAAAGGAGGTTATGGACTATAATAATAATAAAAAATATCGAACATCTAACACACAACGCAATCTAGTCCCAAGCTAAGCAGATATTGTGTTATGGGTACTAGACAACTGATACAAATACATATATCCTTTTTTTTTGGTAAATACATAAATATAAATAAATATTTCGGACGGATATAATTTATATTATATATGTGTTAGATACACACAACGCCATCTAGTCCCAAGCTAAGCAGAGCTTGTGTTATGGGTACTAAACAACTGATATAAATACATATATACTTTTTTTTTTTGTAAATACATACATATTATACATAGAAAACACCCAAACTCCGAAACAAATATTTGTAGATCATACAAACATTTGGTTCGACCCAGGAATCGAACCCGAGACCTCAAGCACAGCAGTCGCATACGCTACCACTGCGCCACCGAGGCAGGCAACAGGGACATACATATTATACATAGAAAACACCCAAACTATATACAACTATACCACATTGACAATTCGTTTCGAGTTTTCTTTCTCCTTTCAATCACGTTGCCTTGTTTAGTTTGCTCTTTTACGAGACCCATGGCATGAATACAGTTCATGGTTGCAACTATTTAATAAGTCGAGCAAAATCGACAAGAATGACTTGTTTTGGCAATGTCTGTCTTGTTATACTCATAATTACTATACTCTTTGCGCTGTAGCATGGTGCGTGGCATGGTTCTGTGGCGACTTCCACATACAGCGCAACAAGAAAACATATGACAGCGCCATCTACCGCAGATACACTGAACTACGGAGTAATGTACTACACGAAGACACTACCAATCGTGAATCGCGCAATAGAAGTTCTCGCACCGATTATCATATTTACAACATCCCAACATCAACCGTTGGGCAGTTGGCCCGCCAGGCATGATCACCCCGCCTGGTCGGAGGATCCTCCCTTTGTGTTGGAGGGACTGACACCTGTCCCCCACAGTTCAGTAACATTTTGTTTAACTCTGGAAAGTTGTCGCGATTTACAAATTATGACTTAATATTTCAGCTGCACCACATTCCAATATATTAAATCATTAATAACTGTAGTAAATTAAATTAAACCATAAACTGTAGTAAATTAAGTAAATTAAATTAAACCACCACGCACCATGCTACAGCGCAAAGAGTATAGTGGTTGCCCAGTTTTTTTTGGGTTTTCTGCAGTTCTTCTCCATGTCAAACTTTTTACTCCTCCGTTTGCACAATTTTCTCAAAAGTATAAATAATCGAAAATGCAACCAAAATACATTTTGTACAAAACGAACACTAATAAAGGTTCTTTTCTCTATGATAAAATCCAGAAATAAAATATATAACCATGGAAACCAATTCACTTTCACAACGAACGCAATGATGATTTGCATAACTCCAGAGTAAATTAGTCGAAAATCAATCAATCTGGCCGAGGCTGAAGCTGGATTATTCAACCTAAATCCAGATAATGTGGTCATACTAAATTAATGGTCGTTTGAAATCGGTTGAAAATTAATTCGGTCTGAAATTACTGTTCGAGTTAGATATAATTCGTCTAGACGGTTTCCAATATTGCTAATATCAGCAACAACTTTATTGTTTATTACGGCGTGCAATACATTTAGGTTAGCCAGTCTGTCGGACCAACTATCATTCTTTTAAAAACTAGATTCTGCCGACTGCTTCGTTTACATTAATGTAAGTTGCGTTAGTTTATTTATTCTAAGGATGTTTTCTTTTGGATGAAAGGTACTCTTCGTTGACATTACCGGTATGACATTTTTGATCGTCAATAGTTCTGGATAATCTACTGCTTCTCCTCATGGAGGTGGTTTTTGGGCTACTAAACCAAGCGGTTCAGACGAAGATTAGTTTCAATATTTCCTTCTGTTTTAAGTGCTATTGCCCTACGTACTTTGTTCTCTTTGTCGGCTCTTATGACATCCATGGGATAAATATGGGTAGTGACTCTCCGTATTCTTAATCCTTCACCACACCTAATAAGATTGGTTCACCGTTTTCGTATTTTTAACCCCCGACGCGAAAAGATCGGTGTTATATGTTTGACGTCGATGTCTGTCTGTCTGTGTGTGTGTCTGTTTGTGGCATCGTAGCTCTCAAACGGATGGATCGATTTCGATGCGGTTTATTTTCATTTGAAAGCCAGTTTCCTTGCGGTGGTCTTTAGCTAAGTTGGGTTAATATCGGTCTGATAGTGTAAGAGTATCACCTCTTTTCCAAAATGATGTAAGGCATTTTTGGCGTTAAACACTCGATTAAGTAGGGGGCTTTTTAAATTTTTAATTTTAGCTTGTAAAATTGAGCCAAAACATTTATTAACCAACTAATAAAAGCGTGTCAAAAAGAAATTCACACATTAATTCTCCTGAAATTAACATACTATCGACATACATCCAGTAAGACATACTGACAATATGGACTTCTTTGTGTTTATAATATTATGCGTATTAAGTAAATTATACCAGTATACTTTTTTTTGGTTACTCGGCATTTCAATCAAATGAAATGTACACTAATGCTTCTCATGAGCATATTGGTGAGATCCCAGCGATGTTTCCATGAAGTGCCGTCAATCGAGAAGATGCTATACCATCTATTATGATGAAAGTATTTTTCATCCTTGAGAAAGAATAAGACTTATATCATGTTATCTAAAGAAAATATAGATATTATAGAGAGCCCACTTCAAAGAGGGAAAGAGAGGGCCGACTCATGTAAGCTACTTTAATGGATGTAACCTTTTGTAAGCAAGTAGTGATACTGTGCCAAATAGCCTTGTCGCTGTTGTAATATAACGATTTGTAGTTTTATAGCTATTGGTTGAGAGCAACTTAGTTTCAGACCAATAAACATCGTTGCCTTGTACTAACCTTAATTTTATTGCTTGTTTATTCCTTGACATTTCTTTTTTACCCGACTACGGCGTAAGGTACGGTAACATTTTTGGCAGTCTCTAGCTTAATATTAACAACGAAGTTACAGTAACTCAAAAATATTCTGAAGAGCTTTATAAGCCTAAGGGTACGATTGTACCTGACTGGACTGCTTTACTCACTTAACACTGTTCCAGAACTATATTCTTATCTATCAGTGTTATTTAATTAGATATTTTAATTTAAGTGTGACTAAAATATCTCTTATAAAAGAAAGATGGAAGGCACTAGCCTGCTTCATGGTAATTTTCATGGTCTCACCATAGTTGTGAGACCATGAACATGTTCATGGTCTGCCAGCCAGGACAGGACCAGCCAGGTCTGCAGTTTAGTGTTGGGGTATATTAGGAGAGGTGTGTGACAAGTTTTCAGCTTTTTTTTTTTTTTTTTTATGTTTGGCCCGCCAAAATGACTCTGCTCTGCCTGATGGAAAACATAAGCAGAATCCAAGAGTGGTGGTCACCATACTCATTGCGAATGCAGACAGTGCAGTATGGCGACCCACACTATGGCGGCCTAGTGATGCTACTGCATCTTTTAGTCCAGTCAACAAGTATGGAACTTGTTGACTAGACTATTTGGGCCTCCGGTCTCGCACTCACCAACGAAACACGACAGCACGAACGCTGTCATTTTACGTTGATTTTCTGTGCTTGTGCTTGCCCCAAATTCCTACCAAAAAATGGTACCGGCTCTCCTACTATTATTTCTTACCCAGCACAAACTACAAAAAAGGCTATCTAGCTGTGTTCGACAGAATTATTAGTTGTCGGTGGGTTTCGCTAAACACAATACGTGTTTGTTTACGAAAGAATTACCGCACTTCAATCTTTACTTTGATACAAAACAAAATTGGGTTGACAAGTATAAACAAAATTTATTCATTGCCCGCGATCAAGGGATCTTTGTGACACTTTAGGAATATGAAAGAGGATTTATTCACGTTTAGGAACAGTATCAGCTTCATGTGAAGGTCCGTACATAAATCTCCCATTTCATAAGCTTCTATTTACTCGCTGTGATAAATTGTGTCAGTATTTTGCATTCGGCTCGAAGGACCAATATTAGACTAGTTTTGTTACGTTGACGTTTTTTTATTTCGAAGAAAAAGTTTTGAGGTACAGTCGATGAAATTTCAGTACGATAACTGTCCAGAAAATAGTCATTCTATTTGTATATCTTGCGTATACTTACGTATTATGTGATTAATGTAGACTTGACACGATAAGCCTTTTTCTGGGGTTTAAGTCCTATGTATATAGCGTGACATAGCTGTTCGTAAATGAGATTAAGATTAAATAAAATATAAGATACAGAGTAAAAGCATTATATATTTCCTGTGATTCACCAGAATAGCGCAGGCATACATAAATATATAATGTTTGATAGACATAAAACTTTTCAATATAAATACAAATTGAGATGTATACATGCGATTCACTATTAAAACCTACCCTGAAATAAACTTTATTTTTATTACTACCTTTCGCCCGTAGCTCCGCCCGCGTGTATGTCGTTTATCGCGGCAAAGAGCAGTTTATGTCCTTCCTAAAGAATCAAAGTATTTCCATGCCAATTTCATTAAAATCGGTGTAGCGGTTTAGCCATGAGACAGACGGACAAAGTTACTTTCTTATTTATAATATTTGTGTGGATTATTTTTCTTCGGGACATAACCTAAACAGAAAAATTTAACCTATTGACCTAATTAATTCAAATATGGTTGTCAACAATAAGTCAAATAGCTGCTTATATAGCTGTAAGATAATGAGAAATAGCGAATGTGTAATATGTTTTGCATTTTACCTTTACTCGTGTCCACGAATTAACATTTACGCAAGCAGGTTAAAATGCAAGGGCAAATTCGTATAATTAACTTGTATATTACTAATGCTTCACTGGCACCGAGTGCTCGGTTTCATGTCAACTAACTACTAATATTAAAGTCGTTAATTAGTGTAATTTACGTACCAATAAAACTAGCAAACACTAAACATCAATTTAATCAAGGGAACTTTAGATGACTGTACCTACACATTTCCTTCCAGTGTTCACGATAACCATTTTTAAGTCTCCTATCGAATGATTAGGATGTACCCTACATAATTACAGAGTTATCTATGGTCTTGCGGGACTTACATACATATTATACCTACCTAGAAAGCACCTAAACTCTGAAACAGATATTTGCAGATCAAACATACATTTTATCCGACCCGGAAATCGAACCCGTAACCTCAAGCACAGCGGTTGCATACACTACCACTGTGCTACCGACGGAGTTAAAAGCAAGGAAAGAATTGGTTCACACTGTTTCTTTAAGACCATGGCCGTAACATTTTTCAAAAGTAAACGTTAATAGAGAACTAGAAGTAGAAAGAAAATTGATGCAACACTTGCATCTTGGCAAAAGGGGGCAGAATTGATACTTGATATAAAACAATCAAAACTTTCTATTAAAATTTGACCTTTTCGTCTTAATCTACCCAATCATTGGTAAATTCAGGTAGATCAGATTGTCAATAAAAACTAATTATTTCGACATTAAAACGAACTATGAGGTCTACTGCGTGAAAGGGTCACAAATTTGAAACAAACCGGATTTGCATTATATTATTACAAGATAATCTGGAAATATGGTTTAGTTTTGGCTAAAATAATAGTTTAGGGACTGGTTGAAGCATATGGGCGGGGTTCGATGTCCTTTTGTATTAATTAAGTTAGTTAGGCGCAGGGATTTTTTTGTAGGGGCACGCAGTGCCCCAGAGGAAATTAAGTTTTTTTTTTATAACAGCTAATTTATCTTCAACGGCTTAAAGTGAAAAAAATGATTAAAGTGATTAAAATTTACCAACCTCTTACAGAATAGCAACCTAAAATGACGGTATTCGATTCGTGCTGTCGTGTTTTGTTGGTGAGTGCGAGACGGGAGACCGTTTGATGCAGAGCGGAGAAAGTTATCGTGATCAAGAGTGTAAGCGGTGGAATGCTCGTGAAATCATAGTAAGGTTGGCGTGGATCGAACCATCGGCCAGGAAGACCAGTAGAAACAGTGGGACCAGAAGACCACTTTCGGAAGGGTACGGGGCCCTTCTGTCCGACGTTCCGGTCACCTTTATGATTTATATATGACGACACAGCATTCTGGGTCAAGGAAAAATCACATACGTTCAACAGAGGTATTCCCTTCTCCCACTAACCTGCTTTTTGAGAGAATGTGAGATTACATTGCATCCATCTTGTGGGCTCAAAGCTGCTATCTAGGGATCTGTCGTAGAGTGCGTCAACCGTAGGTGATGACATGACATGTACGGTGATCGCTTACCATCAAGCAATCCGTCTGCTCGTTTGCCCCATATCCCATAAGAAAAAATCAAATAACCCTGCCACCGTCTACTCTATAAAAGTAGGCCAAGTTTGACCAATTTGTGTTAATTTAACTGCCGCCCAAAGTATATTAATTTAGGGTATGTTTACCCCTAACAAATAGGTACACCGCAATGACGAAGGGTTAGTATTTTTAGCGGGTAAACGTTCAAAGTATTTTAACCTTAATAGTACTTATTATAGGATTATTCAATGAATATTACATGTAAATTATACTTTGTTATGTTCATTTATTGTATCTATGCCGTGATAATGTTTTTATTGGTCTTCTAACACTAGTATAGTATAGATCTATACTAATGCTAATCATATAGTTTTTAGCTCCGTGGACGCATCGAACGCTAGACTACTCAATATCACAAGCCGCAGTATTATTTAGAACTCACTTTTGCCTGCTCCGCTCGCGTAAATGTCGGTTTTCGTTGTGTTTCTATAAACTGAAATAACTGTTTTATACGTGAACTGTTTAGGGTTTTGCTCGTATGTATTGTGGTAAAAGTTTATCACAAAACGCATCTAAATCGGTTGAAGTATCTTAACTGATTACTTCTGAAATCAGCGCGCACAAACACACAGACAAGATTTACTGACAAAAATTCTGAAACCTGTTGGTCTGAGTTGTGTTACTCTAATAAATACTGCCTTCATGAGTATTTCTACAATGTCTTCAATCTACAGACATCGACTTATTACAATTTTATTATATAACTAGCTGACCCGGCGAACTTCGTACCGCTATATTTACATATCTGTCACAGCTTCCCACAGGCAGTGTACATTCGCGGACAAAAAAAAACATTTTTCTCGTTATCTTTTTTTTTTTTTTCTAGCAAAAAAACAATGAATGAAATCGGACTATTGTTATTGAATTACAACTAAGTACATATTTTGACTTTCATCCCCTCTCTCCAGGATACCGTGCTGAATTTCGGGATAAAAAGTATCCTATGTCCTACCTCGTAGTGTGAACTCAAATCATGCCAAGTTTCATTTGAATCCGTTTAGTAGTTTCGACGTGATGCGCGGCCAAGATACAGACAGACAGACAGACAGACAAAAATGAAAAAAATTACAGTTTTGGTATCGATTATAGAGAGCCCTCCAAAAAAAAAATTCAAAATATCTTTAATGTACAGAATTTGACCTGTTACATTTTTATTATAAGTATATAAGTATATAGATTACTCGTTCAAAGGTATGGAAATAGATAGAAATGTATTTAATTCGAGTAGGTAAGTTATCGATAGCTGCAGCTTCAGCTATATTGGAAATTAATAATGTCAATCACTGCAGGAACCCACCGAGCCTTTGTAACTTGTGAACGGCATATTGGATCATAATTGTTGCTTAATGAAAATTTGGCACGTTTATTAACATCCCTCTCCGCTTGTCAACCTTCAAAAGAGATTATATTGGTAACTTTATTTAATTTTCAGCCTAGTACGGTTATTGAATACTTGTATCATCATAGTAAATCTATATATGTATTTATATTAGTTTTCTTGTATTTATTACCTACATGGGGACATTAATATAATTATAAGTATCTAACCAGCGGAACTTCATCTGCTTCTCTTAAAATATTTCACTGATGCTCGGCTCCTATTGATCTTAACGTGATAACTAATATTAAGAACAATTATTGAAATAGGTCTAGCCATGTGAAATTAAGAGAAATAGGTATTCATTTAAATATAGATTAGATACATACATTGTTAAGTAATTTAAATCTAAAGGTGAAACAGAATCTAATATAAAAAAATAGCTATTGACTAGCGTATCTTTCAATTATACGCAAAGTAGTCTTAAGTTATTCTTCTTTCAATAACTTAACCAGGAAATTTGAACTCCAAATTTCCCTAGGTTCAGATATCCGCTTAAACGCCCATACAATTTGATAGTGCTCAAACAGACTTCCCTAACTACAACTGTTATCATTTCGTCCGTCGTCCGAAACTGTCCTAAACTTCAAATCCAGCGGTTCATATTAATGGGACCAATAATTCCTAAAACCCTTTGAAAACTTGCCAAAACGGATGCTAAAGTAGAATTTTGGGCTAAATTAATTTTAAATTCTGTTGGAATTTAAATTTGTAACCACCGCTTCTGGGTTTTCCAAAGAGATAATAAGTTGAAATTATTCTTTTTTAGTATTTTACGACTGATAATACTTGACAAATATTTCGTTAGTTAAAAGTTATAGGTAATTTTACCTCTCTGGTACGCAAGGTGCAATGTTTCGATGCTTCAAAATCTTTCTTGAAAATGTAATTGTTTTTAGACAAATCAATCGAAAAACGTAAACAAGGGGAAGAAAAACAAGGCGAATGAGTCAGAGTAAGGAATGTTGCTAATTTGGAATGGGGAAACGAAACTGAAACTACAGTAGCTGGAAAGGCGGGGTTGCGTGCTTCTAGAATGGGTAAATCTACTGACCAGAGCAGCGTAACCTATGAACGATCTATGACAGTCTGGTCATACAGGAGATCCATCGGACGTCCGTATCATTCCTTGTTTTAACGATAGGGACACCTAACTTATACTACAAATACCTACTTAATTTAAATCCATAAATAAAAAATAAATCAAATCTATCTCTTTAATTTTACATTATGAAAACACAGCGGGTAAAATCAAAATGTGACCATAAAGCGAATTGTTGTGAATTTAACCAAAGCTTTACAAAAATTGCGCCATATTACAAACATAAATTGCGGAGAGGTCGGAAACATACAAAAGGCAATTGTTTCGCCCGCTCTGGTTATCGTATAAATTATTTTGAACGATCGCTGGGCAATATGACATGAAATCGTTTGAACATGGAAAATAATTCTATTGTTTATGATTTTTTGTGGGTATACTCTAAATATTGTTCTTTTTCAAGAATGGCAACACAATGCTTCGTGTGCTCTCCATAGCGTTCGATTTTTTTACAAGCTTTTTATTAGCTTGCAATGTATGTATGTATGCTTGTATGTTCGGGTGGAATCTTGCAACTCAATTTTGAAGCAGATATCTTCAACCGATTTTGCAAAAATTTTGCAAGCATATTTTGTATACACAGCGTGACAATACAATATTATAATGACATGTAGCTGATATGATGCTGAAGCTGGAAGGTGGCCATAGGAACTCTGTAAAGAAACGTCGCAACATCATCGAGTTTGGACTCGTTTGATTCGTCTCAAGGCATTCCAGTAATAGCTTGTTTTTAAAAAGCTTTTTAATTTAATTTATTTATTGTTTGTTTCGTAACATATCACAATTTGCCACGTCAATTTGGGTAACTTTGTTAATATATTTTTTTCGTAAATCGACGGTACAACAATTTTTTTAACTAAATTGTTGTAATATCCATACAAATAAATAAAATTGAAGTGGCTGTTTGCTATTTCAAATCAACAACTTTCCACTAAACGTCTATGAAAGTATATACGATATTTACGTCAAAAAAGCAATTTTTATAATTTTGTCTGTCTGTCTTTTTGTTATTCGTATTTCAAAACAATAACCACAATATCGTGCGGGTGCACTGACACTATTTAAACGAATGGACTATACTGTGACGAGAGAATTTCTGCCTTTGTGGCAAAGCGAATAGCACTTAAATATGCCATCTGCGTGTGGTCTATATAGAATATGGAGTGTCAGTACCGCTATTTATCGAAGAGGTATCGTAAGAGCAGACTAAAGGATCAAAATACGCACGATAACAGTACTGCAAAGGGACTGGCCGGAAAACCCGTCTGGCCAGCGTGATTACATAAGCCAAAATCACCTTTCTCAGGAGAGGCCTATGTCCAGCAGTGGACTATTAAAGGTTGTTATTGATGATATTGATATACCATTTTTTTTTTTAATAAGACAACTCCCGCACTTGGAATAAATCATATGTCGCGGGGGTCTTTACAAACATACATGAAACGTACACAAAGAACACCCAGACTCAGAACAACAATTCGTGGATCACACAAAGTGTTGTCCTACGTGGGATTTGAACTCACGACATTTGGCGAAGCGAAACGGAGTGGTGACCGTTAAACCACTAGGCCAAACGTGCATTAAAATTGTGTTAATATAACACTTTAAATGGTACCAATTTCACAAACATCCTTAAGTTTATTTACAAAATAAAGGAACCAAGAAAGCTGAAACTGTTGAAAATAAATCATTTGATGAAATAACTCACGTCATTTTATAAAGGCGTGTTGAAAGAGCATGAGGAAATGTAAGTCATTTCTCGGTACAGTTAAAAATGGGTGCTCATTGCGAAATGGATCTTAAAAGGTCTTTACATTTAATGTACTCTCGGTGATAAACGGCGGTATCTAAATTGCTTGTATCACAAGCAAAATTAAACGTATTACACTAAGCATCGGGTGTTTTCAAGAGCTTATAAATGAGGCAGTTTTACCAGTTCCTGATCCGGGTAGTTATCTGGCATAGCGCTATCTGATAGTGATATGATCAAGAACTGGTAAAATAAATAAATAAATATTTTTGGACATCTAACACACAACGCCATCCAGTCCCAAGCTAATCAGAGCTTGTGTTATGGGTACTAGCCAACTGATATAAATACATATATACTTCTTTTTTGTAAATACGTTCTTATAATACATAGAAAACACCCAAACTCCGAAACAAATATTTGTAGATCACACAAACATTTGTTTCCCATCATCAGATTCTGATATGGTGGCCATGGGACTACATGGGGAGCATACCCTTTCGAATACAAAAAGAATATTCAAAATCGGTCCTCGAATTGACGAAGTAATCCGTGTGAAGTACCGATGAAATTGAGAACCTCCTCCTTTTGGAATTTGGAAGTCGGTTAAAAATAACGATATTTGTTGATGACGTCGTAAAAAAATAAGTAAGTTTTTTTTTAAGACAACTCCCGCATTAGGAATAAATCCTGTGTCGCAGTGGACTTTACAAACATACATGAAACGGACACAAAGAACACCCAGACTCAGAACAACAATTTGTGGATCACACAAAGTGTTGTCCTACGTGGGATTTGAACCCACGACACTTGGCGAAGTAGGAAACGGTGTGGTGACCGTTAAACCACTACGCCAAACGTGCAGCCATACAGGAGTTACAGTGGTGTGCGTCTGGGTGGGATTAGTCCCATAAAAGTACCGTGGTCAAGAATCCTGGCTGTTGAGTTCGGTTCAGTTCACACCCATAGCTTTTTTGTTTTTGCAGGGCACAATTTTTTGTTTTTTATCTGGGCATAATTTATCGATAATCACTACATATATTATTATAAAACAATGTCTTTCGCAGCGTCTGTCTGTTCGCAATAAACTCAAAGCTACTGCGCTGATTTTGATGTGGTTTTAACTAAAAGTTTAATTTGTTCAACTTTTGAGTATATTGGCTAAAATATAACGATATTTGTTGAAACTATTGGAAAAAAATAAGCCATACATCTTCTCAAAGTAACATAGGCTATTTTATATTTTCCGTAAAGAACCCGTGTGAAGACGGGGCGGGTCAAAAACTATTATATGTTACTAGCAACATATAAAAGTATGCATATCTGTCGAAAATTTATCGATCCAAGACTTGTAAAACCGAAATCTGTAGTTATTTTACAGATAAGTTGACATTAGTTTATCAGACAGTTTATCAGCAAGTAGTGAAATTGGACTTAAAGGACGTATTTCAACTTATAACTGACTAAAGAAGTTCTGAAAAGTAACCTCAAAAAACTTCGGCGTAAAAGTAATTAATTAAAAACCTTGGAAACTTAGATTTTATTAATGAATTTGATATTCTAAATTAGTATGAAATTTATAAGATAACAAAATAATTAATAAATAAATATTTCGGACATCTAACACACAACACCATCTAGTCCCAAGCTAAGCAGAGCTTGTGTTATGGGTACTAGACAACTGATACAAATACAAATATACTTCTTTTTTTTGTAAATACATACATATTATACATAGAAAACACCCAAACTCCGAAACAAATATTTGTAGATCATACAAACATTTGGTCCGACCCGGGAATCGAACCCGAGACCTCATGATCAGCAGTCGAACACGCCAACCGCGAGACCAACGAGGCAGTCAAGATGCTTTTAATATTATTGTCATATTTAAATTATATACGTATATTTTGTAGGGTTTTGATATTATTTCACTTAAGCACAAACACGGTAATATTATAACCTTAATTATAAATAGAAGTAGTACTTGTCGTTGCAATAAAAAAAGACAAAAAGGTTCGGGTAACAGTTTTTATGACGTTGTGTTTTTAACATAAAATAAACAAGTTGGTTTTATGTCAGTATAAAAAAATAGTGCTACAACGAGGGTGTCAATTATCTGGTGGTGCGTTGTTGGTCAACCATCAGGCGATACGTCTGCTCGTTTTTTGCCCCGTATTCCATAAAACATAGGTGTATTTTAAACTAGCTTTTGCCCCCGACTAGCTGATCCGGTAAACGTTGTTTAGCCATGAAAAAAAAAATTTGGGTATAAAAAATAGATGTTGGTCGATTCTCAGACCTACCCGTTATGTACACCAAATGTCGTAAAAATCGGTCCAGCCGTTTCAGAGGAGTATGGTAATTAACATTGTGACACGAGAATTTTATATATAAGATATGTCCGACAAAGACGGTTTACTCCTTGAAAAGACCCTCAGTCAGGTTCAAACCTAGTCTAGCATACGTGTATTTCTAGGATTCCAGATTATGGCATGTTTATCGAGACCTCTAAATCACTCCTACTCCTTATGGTTTTGGACCTTAGTGATACTTATAAAGACAAAGGTGTTTGTAAAATCTCTCGGAAGAAGCCACCTGACGAAGTTGACTACAGCAAGTGGAGAAATCTTTACTTCAAGCCGGCCGTCCTTTCCGACGTGGAACGTTTCTATGGCGGTTTGTACGCTTCGCATGCATCTCGACCTGATCCCGGAAATGAGGACTCTAGAGCCACATTAACACGCCACTACACCGAAGATCTGCCAGAAGTCAGCATTGACGAAATCGAGATGGCTCTTAGACAGCTGAAAAATGGAAAAGCCCCTGGAGAGGACGGCGTTACAATAGAACAGTTAAAGGCTGGAGGAAAACCCGTACTGAGGGAGCTCCAAAAGCTTTTTAACGCTGTCCTTTTCGAAGGGAGAACTCCAGAGGCGTGGCGCAGAAGTGTGGTCATCTTGTTCTTCAAGAAGGGTGATAAGACCAGGTTGAAGAACTATCGACCCATTTCGCTTCTAAGCCACGTCTACAAGCTGTTCTCAAGAGTCATCACGGACCGTCTTGCGCGAAGACTCGACGAATTCCAACCACCGGAGCAAGCTGGATTTCGGAGCGGATATGGCACCATAGACCACATACACACAGTGCGGCAGATTATACAGAAGACAGAAGAGTATAATCAGCCTCTGTGTCTAACATTCGTGGACTATGAGAAGGCCTTTGACTCGATCGAGATCTGGTCTGTTCTGGAGTCCCTGCAGCGTTGCCAAGTGGATTGGCGATACATCCAAGTGCTGAGATGTCTCTATGAAGCCGCCACCATGTCCGTCCAAGTACAGAATCAGCAAACAAGGCCCATACCATTGCATCGAGGAGTGAGACAAGGGGATGTTATTTCCCCGAAATTGTTCACAAATGCAATGGAGGATTTGTTCAAGACGCTACACTGGAAAGGACGTGGCATAAATATCAATGGCGAATACATCTCTCACTTGCGATTTGCGGACGACATCGTCATTATGGCAGAGACGCTGCAGGACCTACAACAGATACTGAATGACCTGGCTGACTCTTCTGTGCGCATCGGCCTACGGATGAACTTGGACAAAACCAAGGTCATGTTCAATGAAGATGTACTACCGGAACCGGTCGCAGTACTCGTTGCCGTTCTCGAAGTTGTTCAAAAATATGTTTACCTCGGGCAGACTTTGCAGTTAGGTAGAAACAACTTTGAGGACTAGGTGAACAGGAGAATTCAGCTGGGTTGGGCAGCGTTTGGGAAACTTCGTCGGGTCTTTTCATTGTCGATCCCACAGTGCCTTAAATCAAAAGTCTTTAATCAGTGCGTCCTACCTGTCATGACATACGGAGCCGAAACGTAGACACTTACGGCACGGCTGGTCCACAAGTTTAAAGTCGCTAGCGTGCTATGGAGAGGGCCATGCTCGGCGTTTCTCTGAGGGATCGCATCAGGAATGAGGTAATACGGCAGAGAACCAAGGTCATCGGCATAGCCCAAAGGATTAGCAAGCTGAAGTGGCAGTGGGCTGGCCATATTAGCCGCAGAACTGATTACCGTTGGAGTAAACGGGTTCTTGAGTGGAGACCGCGTCTCGGCAAACGTAGTGTAGGACGTCTACAGGCCAGGTGGAGTGATGATCTGTGCAAGACGGCTGGCAGGAGCTGGATGCGAGAAGCCGAGAATCGAACCAAGTGGCGCGCAATTGGAGAGGCCTATGTCCAGCAGTGGACTGCGATAGGCTGATGATGATGATACTTATAAGGTACGTATTTGCACGATAAACTAGAAAATCCTATCCCACTAATTTTATAAATGCGAAAGTTTGTGGGGGTGTTTGGATGTTTCTTACTGTTTCACGCAAAAATTACTGAACGGTTATTGATGAAACTTCAAAGTCGTATAGTTTATAAAGATGAATAACATAATATGTTATTCTGCTGTATAAGCTTTATGATATAGTACGATAAGTAATACGATATACGCTATAGTCCATATTATAGACTCCTATTTATACCAATAACAGACTTACACCAGTACGACTTACACCGGTGCCAAAAGCTACTACATAAGATAAACTTAAAGAGATGTTTTTTTATAGATGAGCCTGTTAAAGTGACTACTCTTTCTGATGAAAAGCATGAGCAGAATTCAAGAGTAGCGGTGGTGGTAATAGTAGTGTTTTTACTGTTTAACTGTTTCACATACTGACATACAATACGAGTACACACATGTAAATATTCATAATCCTTACAGAGTATGGATTGCATGTAGTAAGATTATGTGGAAATACAGCTGTTTAAATTTAAGCCGGCTAACGATCGTTGGAACGGCTTATCAATTAAAATTGGCAACGGGAAGGCTATTAGGGGGCTTGGGCTATAAATGGGCCGCCTTATTGTGGGTGCTTTGAGAGTGGGACGCGGACTACGTCACATGGAGATTTTATTTTGATTAACCCGTTAGTACCGTGATTGGTTTCCATAATATTTTATCCATGGTGCTCACCGGTTTGATAAAGGTGTATACCCATTTTGACTTCATTTTGTCTCCCGCTTTGCTAAGGAGGGATGTGGACACATGATATTTCCAACTCCTCCAGTTTTCTTTGGTCTCGTTGCCTCGTTAGTCTCGCGGTTGGCGTGTGCGACTGCTGATCATGAGGTCTCGGGTTCGATTCCTGGGTCAGACCAAGTGTTTGTATGATCTACAAATATTTGTTTCGAAGTTTGGGTGTTTTCTATGTATAATATGTATGTATTTACAAAAAACAAGTATATATGTATTTGTATCAGTTGTCTAGTACCCATAACACAAGCTCTGCTTAGCTTGGGATTAGATGGCGGTGTGTGTTCGGATGTCCGAAATATTTATTATTTATTATTATTATTCTTCTGATTAATTTCATTGCGGGTTTCAAGATAGTTTATTTTTTCCTGAGAATTCCCGAGTGTCATAACTCGGTGTGTTTGTGGGTCACTGTTGTTAATACTGGTGTTCAGGAGTTACAGTGGTATGCGTCTGGGCGGGATTAGTCCCATAAAAGTACCGTGGTTGAGGATCCTGGCTGTTGAGTTTGGTTCAGTTCCCACCCATTTTTTGTTTATATCTGGGTCGAATTTATCGATAATCACTACATATTATAAAACAAATTCTTCCGCCGCGTCTGTCTGTTCGCAATAAACTCAAAAGCTACTACGACAATTTTGATGGGGTTTTTACTAATAGATAGAGTGATTCTTAAAGAAGGTTTTTGTATATAATTTGTTAAATTTTTAAGTATATTGGCTAAAATAAAACGATATTTGATGAAGCTATTGGAAATAAAATAAACCGCACATCTTCTCAGGGTAACATTATATTATATTATCCGTAAAGAGCCCGTGCGAAGTAGGGGCGGATTGCTAGTGTATATGTATTTAGTAATGTGTGCGTATGTTTAAGAGTAGTATGGATATCGTAGTTCAAGCTCTCTTCGGTGGGCCATCAATCGAATCCATGACCTCCGGCTTAGCAGTCAGGGTCATTAACTAACAGACCAATACACTAACCATGACCTTCCGGATTAACAGTCAAGGTCACTTATTAGTAGACCAACACACTACCAACCAACATTATCGACTACTGGTTCAGACATCACAGAAAAGCTTTTGCCTTTCCTATTTACGTCAGATTAAGTAAATGCTTTTAAAGGACGATACATCTCCTTATACGGATTTTGTTTGCCTCGTTACCATGGACACAAATACAAAACCAATAGCCGGACGTAAAACTTTCTTGCCTATATCATGAATTTTTAAATTTAAGTTGGAAAGGTTGGTTAGGGACTATGGAGGTTACAATACACAATAATGAAGTTATTTAAATCCTTCGTTTCATTCCATGAATCTAATAAAAAAGCATATGGCAAGGTTCAGATTTCTTAGACATGAAATAGAGTAATGAACAAGAGCCCAAAAATTGACGCTCGTAATGTATGATTATTACCGACATTTTTTTGTTAATAATAATAATCTTTATGAAGCCAGAAATAAAGCAAATACTTTGACATTGTCATAATTACAAATACACACAATAATGACATATAGTCGTAAATTGTTTAATGATACCCAAACTGAGTCTGACTTGTACTCGTATTATGTAGAAATATACTACTATACTAAAAATACTAAAGGTAGTAGAGCCACGCTGATTTCAGCACGAATGGGCCGGCTCGACCGGGGCGGTACTACCCTCGCACAGAAAATCAACGTAAAATGACCACGTTCGTGCTGTCGTGTTTCGTTGGTGAGTGCGAGACCGGAGGCCCAAATAGTCTAGTCAACAAGTTCCATACTTGTTGACTAGACTAAAAGATGCAGCAGCATCACTAGGCCGCCATGGTGTGGGTCGCCATACTGCATTGTCTGCATTCGCAGTGAGTATGGCGACCAATACTCTTGGATTCTGCTTATGCTTTCCATCAGGCAGAGTAGAGTCATTTTGGCGGGCCATACATAAAAAAAAAAAAAAAAAAAAAAAAATTACGTTAACTTCAATTTAGTAGATTTTTATAAAATTCGTTTTCGTAAAAATATATTTTGAAAATATAGCAGGGCTTTCGAAGTGGACACTTAAATAAGAAAAGATAGCTTATTTAAACATAAGTCAAGTCGAGCAATACTTCGACGTTAAGATTTCACGAAGCATTGTCACGACCAACAGATTATTCTTTGTGTTATTATTGTAATTGTATTCTATTCAACTTGATAAGTACCTTAAAATCATTGAAATTGGTTATACAAACTACTTTAAAATGTAACTGTATAGTTCGCCTGTAAGTAGTAAAGCCTTATTTAGTTTGACATGTTCTCGGAATATTATAGTACCAGGTCTAGTTAAGGATTCTAGTGAACGTCATTTATAGCGTTATATAAATATATATCTCTAAGATTTATAGTCGTATATACGACTCTCTAAAATACCTAAGAGCTTTGCTTCTACTTACATTCAAAGATCACGTACCGTTAGATCAGCATCGTAAACTTTAATAATGTTGAGTATATACTTTAATAGGTTTTATTTGCTAATAAAACTATCAGTGTTATTTATAATTCATTGTATAATAGATTTATTACTAAGGTAGACATAAAACACCTTGAGGACTATCGCAATATAACAATAGCAGTCCATATTGTGCAGTGTTCCCCAGGGCATAGTTCTCGGACCGCTTCTGTAAAACGTCGGTTGTAATTGGATTCTCGAGGTTATCGATCCTACCGTGGTGGTTTATTTTAATGCTGCGGCATTTAATACTCATTGTTACTCATTATGAATAACAAATTGAATTGAAAAGTGTTAAGGTTGTGCACACGAATTTCGAATTCGCATACAACACGAATTTCGAATTCGCTTTAAATTTATCCCCCAATTTATGCTAGTTGGTATATCATCTGCGAAAAAGTTTGAGCAAGAATATTTTCCAAATTCTCTGAAATCTAAAACATATAAAGCAATATAAGAACAAACAATAGTAATAAAACACACATTTAATAATATAAAAAATGCCAAAACTGCCAATATACGATTATACATCGAAACGTTTGCCATCGAAACGCTAAGAAGAAGTAAAGTAATATACATCACCAAAAGTTTTGTGAAGCCACATATTTACTAGGAATCGTAAAAATTATGAAACATTTTATACTACAATAGGCAGTATTGAAACATTACTCGTAAGTTATATAAATTTTTCTTCATAAAATACTCCAAGATAAATATTATTTTTTAACCTCCGACGCAAAAAGAGGGGTGTTATTAGTTTGACGTCGACCTCTGTCTGTCTGTCTCTGTGTGTGTGTGTGTGTGTGTGTCTATCTGTGGCATCGTAACTCTCAAACGGATGTACCGATTTCTATTTGGTTAATATCGGTCCAGCAGTGTAAGAGTATCAGCTCTTTCCCAAAATTATGTAAGGAATTTTGGGAAAGAGCTGAGAGGGAGAATTATAATGGTACGCGTGAAGCACTCGATAAGTGTTTCACGCGTACCATTATAATTGCGATATGACAATTAATTGATAAGTTCGACCTAATGCTGAGCCCTTCTCAGTTTTTAAAATTACTGGTTTCTGGTTTTTAAAATTGTAATATATGATTATCACATTTCTATGTAAGTTCTGTCATTTCATTTTGGAGTTTTCTATAAACTATCTTTACTGGTTTACTACAATAAACGATTTGTAGGTTTGTTGAAGTCGAAAGTCGTAAAATATAGATCACGAATGCATTATTTACAATATTTTATACCAACGGAGTTCTACGGAATTTATGTTATTGCGAACTGAAATGGATATTACGATGCTTGAAAAATAATGTTCGTGCTAAAATTGAATTCTAAAAATCTTTAACTACCCCTATATATATGATGAATGGCAGAAACGATGGGACGAATCATCTAAGGTGCGCCACCTTTACCAGTTCTTTCCATCTGTTCGCGAAAGGTTGTCAAGGACATGGCTCGAGGTAGATCACTGTGTCGCTCAATTTCTTACAGGCCACGGTAACTTTAAGAGCAAACTATACTCATTTAAATTAGTCGATTCACCATTATGTCAATGCTCAACACCTGATTCTAGCTGTGAACAGTCGGCTCATCATATCCTCTGGGAATGTAGTCTTTGGTACAATGAACGTAACATGATGCTAAATAGCTTACAAATGACGTCTGGGGTAGTATATTATGGGGATCTTGTGTCAACTGCGGTGAATTTCCGTGCGTTTAAGCGATTCTGCCATACATACTATAGAAATCAAATATAGCTCACTTAGGACCCATAATATTTTTATCCGTGGTGCTTCCCGGTTTGAAAAAGGCGTCTGCCTATTTTGACTCCATTTTGTCTCCCGCTTTGCTAAGGAGGGAAGTGGACTTATTATATTTCCAACTCCTCCAGTTTTCTTCTGATTAATTTCGTTGCGGGTTCCAAGACAGTTAAATTTTTCCTGGGACTTCCCGAGTGTCATAACTCGGTGTTTTCGTGGGTCACCGCTGTTGATCCTGGTGTACAGGAGTTACAGTGGTGGGCGTGTGGGCGGGATTAGTCCATTACCCCTATATATATTTTGCACAAATGAAACCCTGTTTTACATTTCAATGGAAATTTATTTTAAAGTCTCTAAAAAAATTGCAGTTCTAGGTAGTTTTCAATTTAGTTGGTTTTTTTTGTTACTTCTGCGTCATTTATGTATTTGGATAATTGATTTCTTTTAAAAATATCTTATTAAAAGGAAAATGTTTTATTTCAATTAATATAAGATAACTTTTAGACTTGCTCTACATTTACTATACTCTTTGTGCTGTAACATGGTGCGGCATTTATTTGTAGACTAGAACATTCTGGTTGGTTTTATTTAATTTACTACAGTTATTAATGATTCAATATATTGCGAATGTGGTACAGCTGAAATACTAAGTCATAATTTGTAAATCGCGGCAACTTTCAAGAGTGAAACGAAATGTTACTGAAACTGTCACGCACCATGCTACAGCGCAAAGAGAAAGTATAAATAAGTATCAATTGAATTTGATACACTGTTCTTTGTCAATGAGATGAGGAGTGATGTGGTGAGATCGCTAGAGGTTTCTTCATGTACTCTGTACATTGATGACAATCAGGTCAGTAAAATAAAACAGCGTTTACTTGAAAATTTCTCTATAGTTTGACCTCACGAGCATTTAGATAGAATTTTCTTTAGAATTAGATTGAAACCTTGTTGCAAAGAGCATTTCATCAGACGTCAATGCCTAACAAAGGTGATTGCTAATTTTATCTGTAAAAGGGTTTATTCAGTCTGAAATGGTAACGAGCTCACAATTTATTCCTTAAAGAGAGGAAGCTATCGTCGGAATATGAAGGTAAGAACATTTTTACGAGCCCGGGATCGTAAAATCTTCGCAATATGACGGTAAAATTATTTTTCCTTTTTTCGTATGATGGACAAGGTATTGACGAATACGGCTGAATATCTTCGAAGTCTTTAATTTGGGATTTCCTTATTAGTCGCATTAGATTTTACCTTTTAATATTGTTGTGTTTGTGTTTCATAAGGATTAGCAAGCTGAAGTGAAAGTGGGCTGGCCATATTGCCGCAGGACTGATAACCGTTGGGGAAAACGGGCTCTTGAGTAGAGACCGCGTCTCGACAAACTTAATGGACGACGTCCACAGGCAAGCGTGTGATTGGAGAGGCCTATGTCCAGCAGTGGACTGCGAGAAGCTGATGGTGATTTTTAAAGACATCTCATGCAGTAGGAATATACATCCTGTGTCGCAGGGGACTGTACAAACCTTCAAGAAAAGAGGGTACTCCTTCAAGGCCGGCAACGCACTTGTGGCGCCTCTGGTGTTGCGGATGTCCATGGGCGGCGCTAATCGCTTACCATCAGGTGATACGTCTGCTCGTTCGCCCTCTATTCAATAAAAAAAACATGAAATGGATGCAAACTTAATTGTTTTCTATTTTATTTTATTGTATAATAAAAAGCTATTTCTATATATCTAACAACAACGTCATTTCATCGACACAATTAGCAGTTTCTCAAAAATGTCACCAATCTGCCAAGCAGGTGAAGAATCCTATGATATATTACATTTCGTGAGTAGGGGAGATAAGGGTGGGTCTCTATGGGACCTTAAGTGATTAATATCAATTACCAGTGATTGCATCGGCTTTAATATTCCTGTAGGGACCCAGGACGGCATATGTTCATGGTAGCTTTTAATAAAATTAATGAATTTTTATCACGTGGTTCTTTATGAGGCGTAAAATAACATGATTGGTATATCTGAAATACAAGACATTTTATTTTAACATACTAGGATAGTAATGAATCTATCACAAAATACACACATGGAGCTGTTTAATTTATACTATCGATTGTCAGCACTCGATTTTACCAAAACCAGTCAGGATTAAAGTTAATTAGAATAGATGAATAAGAACAAGTGAACTTAATTCTAGATTGGTACTATTTATTGAGTTCCTTACAGTTATTCGTAACTAAGCAATTGTATATCCGACAATACAATTAAATCATAATATTAAATTCAAAATTTATAAAACCCCCTACTCAAGCACTTAATCGAGTAATCATACGCCAATGATATTTTTGCAGACATTCTGTTATTCTTCCCCACTTTCACCCCATAACTTTTAAACGACTCAACCGAATTTCGCACGTAACTCACCTTTCATACAAAAAAAAACTAAATTGAAATGGCTTCATCCGTTCGCGAGCTACGGAGCTACAGACAGACAGACACGTCAAACTTATAACACCCCTCTTTTTGCGTCGGGGGTTAAAAACTGTACCTTGTCTTGACTGATTTCTAAGTTTAAACAAATTCATACACTTCATGGCAGGTTAATAGTATTTTTTTTGAATTTCTATTTGTATTATAGGTAAATAGATAAAACTTGGATAAACTCTATTCTATCGGAAATCCATAAGTACTTGACGGAGTTTGTATCCCTGATTCCTTTGTTGTAAAATATAAGTGGAGATGAATATAGGGGAAGTCCCTTAGAGTACTTGACTATTTGCTTAATAAACTCTTTCTTCTAACTTTGAAACTATCAAAAGCAAAGAACTGAACTTTTAAACATATACTAAACGTGTACAAACAAATAACGTTTTAAGTCCAATTGGTTGTAAGGCGTTTGTCCCACTGAAAACGTATAGCGATTTAAATTGAGATGAAGTCATAGGTACAGTTCATATTAAAAGCTGCTTGCGTTAACTGGGAACATAAATAGTATCCTGATCTTTTTAGTAAAATAAGTGATTTAGGCTGACAATACTTTGGAATAAAAATCTACAAAGATTCCTATAATATGGATGTAATAAACCCGTCTCATTTTTTATGATGCACAAAAAAAAAATAGGACGTTAAAAAATGGCCGTTTCACGTGATCACAACATGATGCAATATGTGGGCTAGAATGAAATGTTGGGTCTTAGGATAAGCTATTTTAAAAACTATTTGATCGCCATAAAACCATTACCAATATATACCAAGATTCGCATTTTTGTTGGGGACTAATAAACATACCTACCGCTTTAACTCCTGTACACCAGGATCACCAGCGACCCACGGTAATACCGGGTTATGACACTCGGGAAGTCCAGGGAAAAGTTAAATTGTCTTTCTGTCTCAGGACAAACAAGCTGGAGTAGTTGGAAATACAATAAGTCCTCTTCCCTTCTCAGCAAAGCATGATTCACACTTATCGTATTCGCCTGAATTGTGACAAAATCCTTACGCAAAAGCTGGTAGCACGTTCCCATAAATATTTATGTGTTTTTTCATACATCCCTACCGTAGCCTGTAAGCTCACACTGTTATCCCGTGTTTCACTCAAAAGGACTGAAAACAATAAATATTTATACATACTACATATGTTTATTGTACGAGGATTATCTTTTGCTCTACACGGTGAGCTAGGATAATGCTCGGAATTTCAACATATATTTCCTTTAGGGATTTATTCTCAAGAGTTTTTTAAGGATGGTACTCATGGTGTTGATATGCTTTTATGAAAAATGAAAATTATTTTAGTATTCTAGTAACAGGTACCTACCAGGTAAATACATAAAATAACATTTACTCCGTAGCCTTGCCTATGTCTTTACTGGTTTTTGTGGTAAAATTAGCTTATGTTCTTCCTCAAGAATTAAAATACCAGTACCATATTTAATCGATTCGTAAGAATGTTTCAACAGACAAACGGACAGAGTTACATTCGCATTCATACTATTAGGTACTAGGGATAAGTATCTGTTCTATAAGCATGTACATATATAGTACTCTAAATATATATTACGAGTATCCTACTAATATTATAAACGCGAAAGTTTGTAAGTATGGATGGATAGATGGGTGTTTGTTACTCTTTCACGCAAAAACTATTGAACGGATTTGAATGAAACTTTACAGTAATATAGCTTATACATCAGAATAACACATAGGCTTCTATTTGCCGCAATAACTGAAATACACGCGGGCGGAGCCGCGGGATACAACTAGTGTGTAATAATTACGAGAGGGCACAGTACAATTCTGGCGGGTTTTTTTTTTCATCATCAGCACATATGACATATTGCTGGGAACTTATCAAAACTATATCTAAAATTTATTTTAAAAGTATATTTATTATACTAAAGGTAAAATTATTATTATATATTTGTACTAAATAAAATAAAAAGCGGCCAAGTGCGAGTCGGACTCGCCCATGAAGGGTTCCGCAGCAGCAAGTAACATAATATAATTTTTATTTTATATTTTTACATTTGTGTTGATTGAATGAAAGGTAAATTGCAGTTCACGATTTCTGACGTATTAAAAAAAAATACTTACTAGATTTCGTTCAAACTAATTTTCGTTGGAAGTTTGCATGGTAATGTACGTCATATATTTTTTTTAGATTTATCATTCTCTTATTTTAAAGTTAGAAGTTTTGAAGACCTATCTATAGATACCCCACACGTATGGGTTGGATGAAAAAAATTTTTTTGAGTTTCAGTTCTAAGTATCCCCCAAAATCAATTGTTTTTTTTCTATTTTTGTGTGAAAATCTTAATGCGGTTCACAGAATACATCTACCTACCAAGTTTCAACATTAAAGGTCTTATAGTTTCGGAATAAAGTGGCTGTGACATACGGACGGACAGACAGACGGACATACAGACAGACAGACAGACATGACGAATCTATAAGGGTTCCGTTTTTTGCTTGGCACGGAACCCTAAAAACAAGTATTTCAATCCTGTTTTTCTCCTGTGCTACGTTACTCCGTACTCTTGAGTTATTTCCCTGATCAAATTAAAAATATTATGGGGTTTAATAATATTTATTAGGAATACACGATGCTTATCAAAATTCAACCCTTGTGGATCGTAAAAGTTGGGGTTAAAGGTTTCGTAACGTGAATAACGCATGACTTTTACGGGAAAGGTTGTTGACCTTGAGTTACATATTTTCTGGGAAATAAGTTATTATGGCATGTAATTTAAGCCGCTGGAAGTATGTATTTAATATGAGCAGTAGCATGTGTGAATTATGACTGCATGAGTATATTCTACGAGCAAGACAAGGCAGACGATGGGCCCGAAAAGTTCTGAAGTGAGAGTGGCGAACACGTACTAAATGACGGAGCGTGCCTAGGCACCCGACAAGGTAGTCCGACGACTTGATGAAGGTAACGAGAAATATTGGGTGCTGGCAGCACAAGACCATTTCTTTAGTACAGACGAAAATAATAGTTAAGAATTTTTTTCAAGAAAATAATTTTAACAACTTACTTTAATGCATGTCACATCACAAAATTTTGTTTTCCGTAATAAAAATAAAATTGAATTCAATTAGATTAAGAATAAGATTATTGTTAATTTCATTTGTAAATGCATGGAATAAAAGGCTTTTTTATTGTTATTTTATTTTATTAATAAAAAAAAAACTATACATTTCTTTTCATTTGTACTAAGGTCAAATTGAACCTTAGTGCTTACTTCTAATACGTCCTAATACCTTATTACATTTAAGCTACATTAACTAGTCTACTGTAGCACTATTATATACAGTACATTTACTTAGGAAGTACATCTATCTAAATGAACAGTGGTAAAAAATCAACCTAAACAATTTAATAATTTTATTTAGCTTTCTGCACTCCTCCTCCATCTAAACTTGAACTGTGCGAAATGATCACGTATTAATAGATAGATTACCATTAAAGGCCTTCAGTTATGAGTCTCTATATGTCCACAAAGAGGAGACTAAAATATCAACAATATTGTAACAAACACTTACAAAAGACCTAATCTCATATGCGTGCTGTTCGCAGTATTGTGACTACAAATAAATTATTAGAACAGTGGATCTCAACATTAAACTTCATGCGCAATGACCCCGCCACGACGCTGTTTTTTATTTTATTTTATATGGAATAGGGGGCAAAGGAGAAGACGCATCACCTGATGGTAAGCGATTACTGCCGCCTATGGACACCTGAAACACCAGAGGCGTCGCAAATTCGTTGCCGGCCTTTGGGAGATGGGGGGAGGGGTTTGGGTATGGGCCTCCTGTATCCTCACTCACTCGGTGTAACACAGCGCAAGAGCTATTTCACACCGGTTTTCTGTGTGGCTGTGGTATCACTCCGGTCGAGCCGGCCTATTCATGCCGAAGCCGAAGCTCTCCCACGATTTAAAACCTTAGACTATAACTTGGCTTATATTATTGAGGAACATTGACTCAAGGCATTTTAATGAACGAGGAAGGCCCCGATCTGTCGGACGCCCAACTACTACTGGTACTAAAATACTTTGTCAAACATTTTGAGAATCGTTGAAGTTCTAACCTATTTTAGCAGTTATTCCTTCGCTCCTTTTTGATCTCGTATGCACACTAACAAAGCACATGTTTTTGAGTTGTTTTTTAATTCTACTTGAGCCGTATTCGTGTAAGGCTGGTTTAGTAATTAGGTTAATGTCGTTTATAATTAATGTCATATTTAATTTACATACGTAATGTACCCTAGGGTAATCCCTCTGAACAACGCTGATACAAAATACCTCTGGAACACGTTTGAACATGTATCTTACCGTGAAATCTTGATTGATGTTTATTGTAGACGTACAAATAATTATGCTTTTAAAGATAAATTGTCCTTAACTGTAAATATCATATTTTTTATACCTTAAGATGAAAACCAGTAGGGAGGAGAAACTAGAAGTAGGAGAGTAGTTGATGGTTAAGCTGATGATAAGTTTCTACTGGCCATGAGCACCTGTAATCAAAAGTAATAAGTGCGTTGGCGCTTTTTGAGCCTCATCTCTTGTGATGTACTTTAAATTCTTTACTAGTTGGTGGCCATGGGGGAGGTTTATGTTCAGAAATGAACGCCTTTTGGCTCATATGATGATGATAGACAGCAGTACTCTTATTCTCATGTGACCTGACCTGTGACCGTCTTCATTTCACCCATACCACGAAAAAAGTGCTCAGAATAATTTAGACCAGCAGACAGTAAATCGCAAATCTTAGTCCATAAAGAATACACTACACCGACCTTATCAGTTAAAGTATAAAGACCTTACTAAATCCTACTAACACCTCAAATTTCATACTTCATAAAGCAATAAAATTATACAACCTTTTACTTTATCTGAATTTACTAAAAGTAAATTTTTTACCTGAAACATTAAATAAGCCTTAAATATCCCAACTTACTCGTTACACAGTTCATTGGGTGTAAATTACCGAGTTTTATCGCTTTTCACTATTATTTAGCCTTCGTTCACGTAATTGGAGGCGAATTTGTTAAGACTCTTTATGTGTAAAGGTGAGAGGTAGTCTAGCTTTTTGTGTAGTTAGAAAACTACAAGATTCCCTGTTACTAAAAACGTGTTTATACAAATTTAGGTGAGCTTCTGTGTGGTGACGAATTAAGAATATGGAGTGCCACTACCTCTTTCACCCATGAGTGTCATAAGAGAGCAAACTACGCAGCTTAACAGCGCTGAAAAGAGAAGAAAAGTTTTACATAGACCTTATGCTAAACCTTCTGGCCAGCATAGAAGGCCAAAACCTCCTTTCTAAGGAGACGTCTTGTAGTAGACTATTGAAGAGTTGATGATGAGACAAGCTTAAAGAATAAAGTATTGTGTTGTATTTTGTATATTTTGCTCATAAGTAGGATTCAGATAATTCTACGTGTTCTGCGAAAAGGCCTTATAACAAGTTTTTGCCGTTTTTATAGATAATAGTATTTCGTGCATAATTCCAACTCGTACTTGGCCAGTTTATTTGTGTGTTCATCACATTGTATCTGTTTTTTCTATTTCATACTTCCTAAAATGTTCTTTCAAGATGCTATGCTTAGTAAGATTTATTAATCAAACTAATGGATGCTGTAGCGTAGCTGTAAGGTTGAGCACCTTCAACAGATAAAGGTGATGTTCATCAAAGTTATTAAAACCGGTTAGGCCTGACGTACACACAGATATCATCATTTTATACCAGACAGAGAGGCATGGGCCTCAATGCAATAAGACGCTAAGCACACGGCGAGCCTTCGGCCATCTTCCCCTCTGTATTTTATAATATCTCTGCAGTTGTTGCCGAGCTAATAAAAGTTTGGGAAACAGATGGTAATCCGAGCATTTAATTCATTAACATTAGAATATTGTAATCGACTTTTGATTTAGTTTTTTGTTTTATGCGTCTTCTCTCTCTTTCTATGACTTCTAATACATATGTTTATGTCTTCTTCGTATAATTTATGAGAAACTAACTGATCCAGAGGCAATTTCGTCTGCGCATCTAGAAAATAATAGCTTTTTCCCGTTTCGTTACATTTTTTATTGATGCTTGGCCGCTATTGCTCGTTTATTATTTAGTTTACTCTTCCTCGATAAATGGCTTATCTAACACTAAATAAAGTTTTTAATTTGAACTAGTAGTTCCTGATATTAGAGCGTTCAACTAAAGAAACAAACAAAGTCTTGGCGTTATAATTTTACTTAGTACAGATTAGTGCAAGAATTATCGTAAGTATTCTTTTAGGAATCAAACCTTTTAGGAAACAAACAGGCAAAGTTGAGAGGTAGATACAATTTTTTCTGACTAAAACTCTAAGCTTTTAAGGTAGAGTGATTACACAATACGTACTAAATGTACCTACACTACGTAACTAAATGTATTCCTATTAACCGGACCGCACTACTGCGAACAGACCTCAGGGCATAGATTTTAGTTAATATCCCTATTGGGACGGTATTCCACAAATTCGGGGGCGATAAGAGCAGAACTTCATCACTATTCATTACAAAGTTTTAATAACGTGTATTGTGCTTTATGAAATTGTCTTAAAGTTTAATATGTTATGTTATTTTCTATTGTTAGTACCACTCTATTGTTGTTTAATATATTTCTGTTCTTTGCCTTAGCTGCTGCGTTTCGAGGGTCGTTAGAATATATTGAGAACCAGTGGATTAAGGAGTAGTTGCTCATTATTTCAAATCTCTTGTCTACTTTCTACTCTTCTTAGTAAAATGTGTTTGCGTTATGTGAATTTCTTACTTTAGCCGTAGGCGTAGGACGCATATCATTTCTAAACAAGATGTTAACCGCACATCGCAGTAAGGTAGTTCTGGAAGCTAATATAAAAAGAGCTTCACAAAAAAAAAGAACAAATAAGTTGTATCTTTATCGTCAGAGAGACATGCTTTGGCACAAGTGGGCCTTCTCGACCGAAGTCAAAACAGGAGTGAGTGTTAAGGTCATATTTTTTTTACTTTTAGGTTTAGGAGCGTAATATTGACATAATCAAAGATTATAAAATTTAACTAATATTTATTACACTATGTACAATCATCACAAACCTTTCATAGTCCACAGCTGGGCATAGGATCCATCCTTGGAAATAAGTTTTTTTTTTACACACTTTGCACTTCTGTTCCTTTCATGTATGTTTGTAAGGTGCCCCACAGAGACAGATGATATGATCCTAATGCGGGAGTTGTAGTTAAAAAAAGACGTGTGGCACTCGGGGACTGCTACGGTAAAGCTACATAGCATTTTTTATCAACTTGTGCAATTATAATTATTTATTTATTTATGCATTATGTATAATATTGGGAATGAAAAATACTAAACTTTTAAATTAGTACCAACATCGTCACTAGATGGCGTTGATCATTTTTTTTAAGTAGCGATATGGTTTCGTTACACAGCATACTATAAAAGGTTTAAACTATTCCTAACAAATGTCTTCGACATTGAACGGGTTGTTTTATTCACAGTATTTTTTGAATATGAACATGTATACTTACGCGCCGCACATGCGGTGATTGTGGCATTATAAAGATATGATAGATACCTATACACCTATATACTTTTTTACAAACAGCTGCTTAAACCGGACATACACGTTCAAGTATACTTGCGCAAACCCAGACTGACAAACAAAGACAGACAGATTTCGGAGCAGCTCGTCTCGATCCGTGCGAGCTTCGGGTGTCAGGTTTTATTTTCGTTACGTTACGGAATTTCTTGATTCGGCCGCCGCGCTCGATGGCCTCAAAGCCCGCGATAAAAGCTATGCAATAGCTTAAATAACTATAAATTCTCAAATTTAAAAAAAAACCCCTACATAATAACCTGAGTTCCCTTTAGAAAATAAAAAACACGTTTTGCGCTTTCATTTGAGACCCCACTCGATGATATTTTTGCAGACATTCGGTTACTCTTCCCCACTTTCACCCCCATAAGTTTTAAACGGCTTCACCGATTTTCATGAAACATGTCTAAGAACATTCGCACGTAACTCACCTTTCATACAAAAAAAAACTAAATTGAAATCACTTCATCCGTTCGGGCGCTACGGTGCCACAGACAGACAGACAGACACGTGAAACTTATAACACCCCTCTTTTTGGTCGGGGGTTAAAAAATTGCACCTAGTTATCATGTGAAGTATCTATTTCTAAGCATAGAATTTATCTTCAATCTTACTTTACAAAATTTCTATTTACAAATTCTATTAAAAGCCTTCAGAATAATACCTTTCGATTAACATTTTCGATTGTTATTTTGCGTTGTTGGCAATAATCGTAAAAATGCCGGCTGTGTGCTTTCGTTATTGGAATTTAAAATGTAAATTCCATTGTATATTACCTTGTTTCCTTGTCCGTAGAGCAGGAAAATGGCGGTGAAATATTGAGAATATTCATTTTAATTTTATTTGTATATTTTTTTATAATACGTACCTACATACAGACCGAATATTATTAATTACTAGTTGTTACCCGCCCGCGTATATGTCGGTTATCGCGATAAAAAGTAGCTTATGTGTTATTCTGATGTATAAGCTATATTACTGTACAGTTTCATCCAAATCCGTTCAGTAGTTTTTGCGTGAAAGAGTAACAAACATCCATCCATACTTACAAAGTTTCGCGTTTATAATATTGGTATAGATAGTTGTCTAAATTGTTCCTAAGCACGTTTGTTAGTTTAAAACGAGTATTTTTAGTCGAAATATTTGAAATTAATTTTAGTAATAAAAAGTTAATATTTACTTTTCTTTAAACTTGGACAAAATATTACAATGTCTTCATTCATTAAAATAACATAAGGGCTTACCTATAGATGTTATAATTATATATCTATATATAGTAGAATTTTATTGTATAGTAGAATTTTATTGCTAAGGAGTTAAGTATCAGAATAAAATTGTTCATTTATACAGGCGTTTATACTCGTAGTATCACATATTATAAAACAAAGTCCTCCGCCGCCTCCTCTGTTCGCGATAAACTCAAAAGCTATTGCATGGATTTTTAATGCGGTTTCTACTATTAAATAGAGTGATTCTTGAGGAAGGTTTTCGTATATAATTTGTAATTTTTTGGGTTCCGTGCCAAAGGCAAAAAACGGAACCCTTATAGATTCGTCATGTCTGTCTGTCTGTCTGTCTGTCTGTCCGTCCGTATGTCACAGCCACTTTTTTCCGAAACTATTAGACCTATAATGTTGAAACTTGGTAAGTAGATGTATTCTGTGAACCGCTTTAAGATTTTTACACAAAAATAAAAAAAAAACAATAAATTTTGGGGGTCCCCATACTTAGAACTGAAACTCAAAAAAATTTTTTTCATCAAACCAATACGAATGGGGTATCTATGGATAGGTCTTCGAAAATGATATTCAGGTTTCTAATATCATTTTTTTCTAAACTGAATAGGTTGCGCGAGAGACACTTCCAAAGTGGTAAAATGAGTGTCCCCCCCTTTAACTTCTAAAATAAGAGAATGATAAATCTAAAAAAAATATATGACGTACATTACCATGTAAACTTCCAACGAAAATTGGTTTGAACGAAATCTAGTAAGTAGTTTTTTTTAATACGTCATAAATCGTAAACTGCAATTTACCTTTCATTCAATCAACACAAATATAAAAATAAAATCAAAATTATATTATGTTACTTGCTGCCGCGGAACCCTTCATGGGCGAGTCCGACTCGCACTTGGCCGCTATTTTTTCGAGTATATTGGCTAAAATATAATGATATTTGTCGAAGACGTCGAAAAAAATTAATCCGCAAATCTTCTCGGGGTAACATATATCTCGGTTTGAGATAGCGCTTGCGCTGTGTTTCACCCAGTGAGTGAGGATACCAGGGGCCTTCGCCCAGTGAGTGAGGATACCAGGGGCCCATACCCCAACCCCTCCCCACATCCATTTCCCCATCCCCCAATTGCCGGCAACGCACTTGTTACGCCTCTGGTGTTGCGGGTGTCCATGGGCGGCGGTAATCGCTTACCATCAGACGATACGTCTGCTCATTTGCCCCCTATTCAATTAAAAAAAATGTCTGGTTACCAGAGTACACTCCTTGGGTAGTTTTAGATCAGACGACCGAGTTTGAGATGTATGAGGATATTATTATAATTGACGAGATCACCTAATAATCCGTAAAACGTTCATTTACCCAGAAGTTTTCTCTTTAAAAACATAAATATTGATGTTTTGAGTAAACATTAAAACTATTTGTAATAACTTTATACGACAGACAAATACGTTGATTCGTCATTCGGAGCAGCTCGTCTCGATCCGTGCGAGCTTCGGGTGTCAGGTTTTATTTTCGTTACGTTACAGAATTTCCTTATTTGGTTGCCGTGCTCAAAGGCCTCAAAGCCCGCGATAAAAGCTATGCAATAGCTTGAAAATACCGAGCAAAACTCGGTCATCCCGGTGCTTTAGGTATAATGGAATGCGTTATTAAAAGTTAGCGTCGTAAACTATTACATATTTATAACATAATATAAACATATTTATAATTATAACTAGTCATGTTTTAACACATCAATAGTTTGAAACAAAAGGGTTTTCATTACAATTCGTAGAAAGACCCACGTTCAAAGATAAACACCAAACTTCAAGGTACCTAACAACTTTAAATCAAACATCAGTCTGGCCGACATCTAATCAAACTTAGAAACTGTTGAAAATGTTTATATTACTAATAATGTGGGTACCTAATATTATTACAAGCTTTTTATTAACTTGCAATGTATCTTGCAATGTATATATCTATCTATGCTTGTATGTTCGGGTGAAATCTTGCAACTCAACTTTGAAGCAAATATGTTCAACCGATTGTGCTGAAATTTTGCAAGCTTATATTATGTATACAGCGTGACAATACAATAATATAACATAATGACATGGAGCTATCTGATGCTGGAGCTGGAAGGTGGCCATAGGAACACTGTAAAGAAACGCAACATCATCGAGTTTGGGCTCGTTTGATTTGAAGCTTGTTTTTAAAAAGCTTTTTAATTTAATTTATTTTGTGATGCAATTATGATATGAAGTAGTTTAGTTTTGAGTTTTATCAGAATATAGTTCTTAATGTAAACGATTTTTTTACCTCACACAACAAAACTGTGGAATGAACTGTCGTCTGCGGTATTCCCGGACCAATATGACCTTAAAACATTCAAGAAAAGAACGTGCTCTTTCCTAAAAGACCGGCAACGCACTTGTGACGCCTCTGATGTTGTGGGTGTCCATGGGAGGCAGTAATCGCTTACCATCAGGTGATACGTCTGCCCGTTTGCCCTCTATTCCATAAAAAATATACACCTAAAAATAGCATTTTAACAATCGTTTTACAAAACTAAGAGAAGGGAACACAATTTTAAAGAAATTTCAGTTTAGTGCGAGAACAACAGAGTTAACACCAATTTACTTCTTAATACAAACGAGGCTTTAGACCTAACTAACACTACCCATTTATAAAATATATGGTCGCTTCACGCTTCCAACAAAGTCCCGGTCTAAGAGTAGTCTCGAGGCGCCCCTTACAATACGGATTGAAAGTCTCGACAAAGGGGCGACTACCTGCTTTCCTCTTTTGTCTAAGGCCTAGCGATGTCCCTCCCTACCTCAATGGTTGTCTCTGTAAGAATAGCTTAGTTTTTGTACGGTTAGCAAAGTAGACAGAATGACAAACATATATATCAAGTTATTAAAACAAAGGTCTCTCGTATTTGCAAATTTATAAGAACTAGAGTTATTTAATTCGTAATTCATTAAGTTTTATGGGTTTGATTTGATACTACTTAAACTATAGTTTTTTTTTTTTTTTAATTTAGTTAGTAGATGAGTTGATTAACGTAGTAGTTCCAAGTTACCTATTTAAATATATAACACATATTGTTCAAATATTAATTTCCTACCTGGCTTCCAAAATGAATCCAATCGGTTTTGAAGTTCCATTTATAATCTTTCAGAGCCAGCAACGGTTTGGAGCAGCGTAGGCCGGAGCGTAGACTATCAGACGGGTGCGTTATAGCTTGAAATTCATGTTCAGAGTGCCTCGCACAAGTCGGTGATTTCTGCCAGTGTTGAATTTGTTGATTGATCACTGAGACATCTCTGAATACATGCCTTTTATCCGTCATGATAAAGTCTATCTCATTTTAGTCCCGTTGTCGGGGCTCCGCCAGGGCCACTTTCTCTGGGGCTTCTTCTTGAAAAAGGAATTCATCAAGAATAGCCCCTCTCGTTCTTAGAAGTTAATGGCCTAATCGTTAAGCTGGCCAAACGGGTTGGCAATCGCAGTAGATAAGGCATACCAGAAAAAGCTGCTGTCCATTCTCTGGTCTATCAAAACTTCAAGATTTCTGGCTCATACATTAGTCGCCTCTTACGATACCTGAAGTGTAATGAAGTTGTTGCTATTTTGCTCTGCAGGACACCACACGACGGTGATTGAAGAAGACTGGGATAATGGGGCTGGGGCTGAGGATAATTAGGATAAGACTAGATTTGAATGTTATTGGCAGCAAATATCACAAGGAATAAACATTGTGTTGTTGACTGTACTCTGTGCTCAATGTCTGAGGGACCAATGATAAAGATCTGTGACGTCATGTGACCTTTATAATTAAGTACCTAAGGTGGCAATTGTCTTCACTTTGTGTAATGTTAAGCGTGTACCTGTGTATTTTGTTATGATTTTATGATCAAATTGAATAATATGTCTTTTTCTATACACACAAGCAGACGACTCACGTCATAATGATAGTGACTACCACCTCTAACGGACGTCATCTAATCACGAGTCACAAGCGTGTTGTCATCTTTCTTGTGGGAGTATGATCATTTCGGTTACGGTATGGTACGATTGGTATGATCGTTACGAGCGGTTGGCTCGTTCGGTACGGATTAAAAGTCGTATCGGTCCTAAAATACCGCCGGAAAAAAAGAAGAACTTGGGGCTGCCGCGGTAAAGCTTTTTTATCAATTTATGAAATTATATTTTTATTTTTTATATATGCAGTAGTGTACCATGAATAATTTTATACATTATAAGACATAGCAAATTTTCGTGCCCAAGGCAACGAATATACCTTGACGTATTTCAATACGCCTGCGCGGCCGGCTGTTGACATATTCTGTTTGTCTCTGTGACAAAGACAGACAGATACATTGATTCGTCGTTCGGAGCAGCTCGTCTCGATCCGTGTAAGCTTCGGGTGTCAGGTTTTATGTTCGTTACGTTACGGAATTTCTTGATTCGGTCGCCGCGCTCAAAGGCCTCAAAGCCCGCGATAAAAGCTATGCAATAGCTTAATAATTATAAATCTTATTGAAAGACTACTACAACTCACAGATTTGTAATGCGAAGCAAAATATTTCTAGAACAAAGAAGAGTACAACAGTTGAGTGCTATTTATCTGAGTGTTAATGTTGGATATTTTACCTCGCACAATGATAGTCAAGAAAAAGAGGTTTGAATATCGAATGATAGTTGAATGTTATAGTCGGTGTAAGCCCAAACAATTGCAATTATTCAGAAGACTCTACATAATGCAACCTATAGACAATGCAATGTAAGGTCACAACTGGGGTGCATTGCAAAAAGATTATGAATGTATTCGATACGCGGCGTGCGTTAATCGGCAAATCATTTCTTTACGTTTTCTGTTTTAAAATATGAATACGCAATACTACGAGTATGTACCAAAACTATTATGATTATAATTAAAATTTATTGCGATTACAACAAAAATCGGATGGAATTTCATTGTTTCAAAATTGTATTTAAAAAAACTGCAAACCAATCTAAATAACAGAAAATAATTTTTGGTTGTGAAAAACTTGCGTATAGAAAATTCTGAACACTTATTGTTATTATACTTTAAAATGGAATATAATGCTATTATTTCAAGAAGTTTCTTTAAATGGAACATAATTTGTTAAGTTTCTCCGTTTTGTAACAAATTGACACCCTATGAGGAAATTCATTCCCCGTCACGTTCACTCCCCTTTCGCTGTGAGCGGGTTTCGTAATAACCGCTGTAATTGCATTGGCCCCTTAGTGTTCAGTTCGAAAGGGTGTGAAAATGAAAAGCGATCGAGAAAACGGACAGTGTTGAATTTGTGATCAGATGTTAGCAGATAAAACATCGAGATGAAGCTATAGTAGTGTACAACCTCTAACAGAGGTTGAAGAGAGTGTCATCATCCCTATACATCACTTGGATATCGTAAGAGTCGACTATTATAAGGGCTCCCACACATAACTGCGAATACGCAACGCATCGCAAATATCTGCGAGCTCGCACGAATGCACCGCAAGAACTTCACGCCGCATCGCATCGCAGTAATTTTTTGGCGTCAAATACTTTCTAGACTCCTTGATGTTACTCTGACACTTCAACGTGCAATTTAATAACAGAGAAAGCGCAGATAGCAATGATCCAAGCTCCCAAGGAAATCCAGGCATATATCCATATTGATATGCATTTTTCTTTATACTGTTCAACATATTTATATTTCTTTTGGGCATAGTATCAAAGCTGCAATATTTGATCAAGTTTAATATCTAATAAAGAAAGGGAGTCTTGGAGCCAACAGTATTATAAAGAGCACGAAAACTTGACACAAACTCTATAGTAATCCGCCTGCCTTTTTATTCCCAAGATTATTTTTCCCAAGGTCTTATCTGAATATCAGTTTTTCCGAATCGGACCTCCGCAACCCTGAAGGCCAACTGAATTCGAAGGTTTAACTACTTGTCAGTATATTTGAGGTCACTTACTTCCCAATAACAATTATTGTCATAGATGTTCATGACAACCGGGACCGATAGCTTAACGTGTTCTTCGAGGCTAAGGTTCCCGGAATCCAAAAAAAAAGTATTTGATAAAAATTTAAACAACTTTGTGTCTGTATGAAATATTTATATTAAAAAAGTTGTGTGGTGTCGTGGGACACTAGATAGGAACGAAGTTCATTATACAAAAAAAAATAAAGATGGCACTATATTAAATTGTAAAACCACAAAATTGTCTTAAAACCTTTATTTTATTTAAAATTATTTAAAAAAATATATGAAAGTTCTATGCGAGGTATAAAGAAAATAACTATTCAGGTATACATTTTTTATTATGATTTTTTGTCGATAAAAAAAAAAAAAAAAAAATTTTTCACTTGTGCTGCCACCAGTGATCTCTACTGAAACAAGTTCTGTCTAGAGTTACTCCATACTTGTTACAACATACAGATTACTACGCTATACTAAATGTTTCGTTCACTAAATAAATAAATAAATATTTCTTTCATTTTTTTAAATACATGCATATTATACATAGAAAAAATCCAAACTTCTTAAAAACAAATATTTGCAGATCAAAAAATATTTGATCCTACCCGGGATTCGAACCCAAGACCTCAATCACATCATTCTCATACGCTACCATTTTGACACCGAGGCGTCAATCTTACGTTATGGACGTTTTTTGCCGGCTAGGATACCCCTCCCCAACGCCCCATAAGGAACTTCGTTCCAAAATTACAATATATTCTACGTTATACTAATAGTGTTCTAATAACAAGCAAATATTAATTTTAATAATAAAATTATGTTTAAGCGATTTCGTTAAAATTTTGTATAGTGCAGACATCGTTTTAATAAATATTTACTTTACTAAATATCAGATAATTATCTGAAATGCCGAGAATATGATACTGAAGTGCTTCAGTGAGCCACTTAGTAATATTCGCTGCAGGCGGCTAATAACCTCTCAATGCTAACGCCTTTGAGCTAGGGCGTTAGTCACAATACTAGCGATTTACGAATAATTGTATCAAAATGCCTATACTAACACGTCTGTCGGCATGTCATGGCCAAAACCTCCTGTCTAGGGAGAGGCCTATGTCTAGCAATGGACTGTTAAATATTGTTCGATGATGATAAATATGATAATTATAGTTTATCTTTAATCTCATAGAAGTACATGTTCTTTCCAATTATGCGTAGTAGGTTTTTTTTTTTGGAAATTACTTCTTAAAAAAGTACTTCTTTGTAACAATGTTAAATTGTGTGTAGTAAACGGTTTAGCGATGTTTAAGTAGATACTCGTAAAGAAGTTCATAAGGTATAATTCAGCCATTTTTAACACGCTTTTATTAGCTTGACCTGTATGTATGTATGTAACAAAATTTTTTAACTTAATTTTCACCTACTTCTAGAAGTCTGATTAACTTGAAAATTTGCACAGGGGTCAAGGGCCGATGACAATACAAAACAGGATTTAATACCAATTGAACTAAAAAGTAGAAAATAATTTTAATGTAAAAAGCATGGAATGGTTTCTGAAAATATTTCAATAATGTCGCCCCACGCTTTTTACATTAAAATTATTTTCTACTTTTTAGTTCGATTGTTATTAAAGCGTGTTTTTTAGTTTTTTTAAACTATAATTTATTTTTGTTGTAGGTATAGGATTCGAACTTCAAATAAACATATACCTGTACATCTCTTCGAGGTTAATTTCGCAAATAAATAACAAACTTTTAATTCAGAAATTGAAATATTTGTTTCAGCGAATTTAATTACAGTTTTTAAACCACGTAAACTTAATGCTAAAGGTGAGAAAATGTTGCAAAAATTTGTTGCATTATAGTTGAATAACGTTTGATAAAAGCGCACATGCGGTGAGTGTGGCATTATAAATATATGATAGATACCTATACACCTATATACTTTCTTACAAACAGCTGCTTAACCCGGACATACACGTCCAAGTATACTTGCGCAAACCCAGACTGTTTTGAGTATGTATAACGTGCAGCATTGTTGCGCATTGGCGGGACAAAGTTGCCACGGCGCTCGATAGATGTCGCTGTGCCGAAATTTTGTATCGCGGTGTTAAGAGTCTCGACCCTTAGTATATAAAGTAATATTATGTTTTTGTGAAACAAGAGAAAATAAAGTAAAGTGAGAATAAACACGTAGTAGAAAAGTATGTAAGTTTTAATCAATTCAGCTACTGTACACTAAAGAAGTCAGTCAACCCCGTTCGCTAACAGTTTGGCATCAACGCGAGGGGTTATACTTTTTAAATACTTTTATTTTTATTTTAACCATGATTTCGGAGCAGCTCGTCTCGATCCGTTCGAGCTTCAGGTGTCAGATTTTATTTTCGTTACGTTACGGAATTTCTTGATTCGGTCGCCGCGCTAAATGGCCTCAAAGCCCGCCATAAAAGCTATGCAATAGCTTAAAAGAATTATTTAATTTGGTGTAGCCGATCGGAAGTTATGCATTCATACATTTCGGCGAATCATTTTTATATATATAGAGATATATATTATACCTTTTTATTGGAAAGTTACTTCTAAACAAGAAAAGAGCTTCTCAGAAACACTAAGTCGTTCGTCTTGAGTTTAGTCAAAATATACACGACACATATTTTTATGGCATTCGATACAACATCATAAAAAGCGGCAATGAAGTAACAAAAAAGCATATTATACTTGCCAAAGTTGCCAATACATTGATATTTTTATTAGACAATTTGCCGACATCAATAGCCATTTAAAATTGACTTATAGGCCTATCTATAAGAACTAATATAAACTTACTTGGTTTCACATCTAAATTAGGTTTCTGATAAATGATATTACGACGTAGAAAAATGAGAGCAATACTAGGCTAGACAATATGACACCAATAATTTTGCTTACTAATAAAAAAATATCACATAAACAGCTTTTAACACTTTCCGGGACAAACCGACTTTCGACGTTATCTCGGTATATCGTGATGCGACAGTACGGCTACGGGCGGTGAACTTTATTTCATGTAATTTGGCAAACCGTCGCTAGCCGTTGCTTGCCCATAACATTTCTAGAAAGAACATAATCTAGTGTCACATAACGCGACTTCAGGCGTTTGTAGGTGTCACAGCAAACTCTTTTGGAGTCATTTTTCAACACATACATAAGCAGTGCTTATGCAGCAAATTACACCGCCGACAGGCGTAGACTAAGCCATACAAGTTCAAACGCGTAAATATTTAGTGTCACGGCGTGGCGTGTGCGTCGCCGGCGTGGCGTATATACGGCTGTAGACGGTATGATAAAATGTATGGAATTTTGAAGTGACATATATCGATATTTGCAAAAAGTCTAGTCTCCCGGAACGTGTTAAAGTCTACTGTTGGATAAAGGTATCTCCTCAGAAAGGACGTTTTGACTGGACGACACGAGTAAGACAGGTTAGTCTTTACTAACTTTGACAAACATACTTTAATTCTTGAAGAAGGATCTAGGCTACTCTTTACTGCGATAAAAGCTGAGCTAAGCCGCACCCAAAAGCTGGTCTGTTGTAAAATAAAATATTGAAATAAAGCAGAATTTGCCGTCGTCATACATTTGGCAAATAGCACGATGCCCACGTTCGTTGACCCCGACGGATGAAAGATGAATTATTTATTTCCCAACCAGTGATTAATGGGCTCCCATTTACGGTTGCGGGGGTTTTATTTAGATTACCTATTTCTAAATATTAGAGTTTGTACAATCTGCCAGTACAGGATTGAATTAAATACTAATTATATTTTACATTATTTTACTTATATATTTATAATAGATCTAATTACTATCAACAGTGTTTAATCTTTAACCCTATCGAGAGAACGAACTGAATCGAGTTGTAGACTTGAATAAATTTAATGGTGAATTCTCCGGTACAAGAGGATTATAACACGAATGATAAATTCATAATGTTCTTAGTGACTAATTCCTTCTTTTTTGAGATGTTTTTTCTCTTTTTCGTATAAATATAAATAAATAAATTATATTTAAAAAGTTTTTTAAAACAAGCTTTTACTGGAATGGCTCGAGACGAATCAAACGAGCCCAAACTCGATGATGTTGCGAGGTTTCTTTACAGAGTTCCTATGGCCATCTTCCAGCTCCAGCATCAGATCAGCTCCATGTCATTATAATATTGTATTGTCACGCTGTATACATATGCTTGCAAAATTTCAGCAAAATCGGTTGAAGATATCTGCTTCAAAATTGAGTTGCAAGATTCCACCCGAACATACAAGCATACATACATTGCAACTTAATAAAAAGCTTGTAATATTAGGATAATGTAGATTACGCACGGTAGGTGTTTGTATTTACCGAGTGCCTTGTGTTTTGCCTTTACTCATGTTGTGTAATTGGGTCACTATCTAGTCTTATGTGTTCTCCTAATCTCCCAATGAATAACATATACTGGCAGTAATCTGTAAGTGAACCTTTCAGAAAGAAATAAAGAATAATCCGTTGTTGGATATTGACCCCTTTTTAACCGACTTCCAAAAAGGAGGAGGTTCTATGTTCCACTGTATGTATTTTTTTTTTTTTTTTAATGTATGTTACCTGATTACTCCGTCAGTTGTGGACCGATTTTGAATTTTTTTTTTGTATTCGACAGGGTATGCTTCCGTGGTGGTCCCATTGCCAGCATATCAGGATCTGATGATGGGATCCTAGGGAAACCCTCATTTTTTATAGGCACATACTATGTTTTTCGTATATTTTCTGAAGTTACACCGGTATTTGCGTCTGGTAGTCATCATTTTATGATGATGAGCTGATGATGTAAGGTACCACTCCTTAACGGTTAGGAGTTGGAGGATAAATCTTTAAATATCATATGTATATAAGTTACCTTTAGTCGTATTCTTACAAATTATTTAGGTACGCTGATGATGGAAGGTGGAAGGTACAACTCCTCAACGGTTAGGAGTTGGAGAATAATTCTTTCAATTTCATACGTATCTAAAGACCTTCAGTCGTATACTTTCAAGCTATTTAGGTGAGCTGATGATAGAAGATTAAACTCTTCAACAGTTAGGGATTAGAGGATGATTTTAATATTACACGTACCTTAATTTGTATTATTCTTGATGATGAAATTTGATGAAATAATTCAACTTACTACTTACCTACGATTGTTTGCACTAAAAACTGTAAAATAAAAACTTTTTATAAAAAAAAAAACCGACTTCCAAAAACATCCAACGAAAACTCTCTGTCAAAAAACACTTAAAAGCGTAAAATAAACTGGTTCTTCATAAATTGCCTATACCTAATTCTTTATTCATTTAAATAGTAGTATTATAATGGGTGCTAGGTACCTAAAATCTGTTTGAAGTCGGTGCTAAGCCAAAAAGAATACAAACGAACAATTACAAAAGTCTAAGCGATAGTCACTTGGCACCGACTTCAAACAGATTTTAGGTACCTTGCACCCATTATAATACTACTATTTAAATGAATAAAGAATTAGGTATAGGCAATTTATGAAGAACCAGTTTATTTTACGCTTTTAAGTGTTTTTTGACAGAGAGTTTTTTAGAAAAGAAGTATACGCCTACTATACACCGCAGTGCAGACGTGAAAGTAAGTTTGTTTTTTATGCTTTCACGCAAAAACTACTGAACCGATCATCATGAAACTAGTAATTTAATAAAATTGATGTATTTTACACTAGAGAGTACTGCGTATCCATCACATAAAAATATCAGAAAATCTCGACATTTTAGATTAAACACACTTGTTTTAATTTTCGAAAACATTTATTTTAATAATATAACAACTATTCTTTTAATTTGAGTTATTAAATAAAGATTATATTTATGGCAAATTAAATTGTAAACGAGTAATCCTTGTATATTTATAATCTAAATCTCGGAAATGGCTCCAACGATTTTCATGAAATTAAGTATGCAAAGGGTTTCGGGGGCGTTAAGTTGATCTAGCTAGGATTCATTTTAAGAAAGTTTACTAAATAAAAATACCGAGCAAGGTCGACCATCCAGGTACTAATGCTTAAGTCATTGTACTATTACGTAGTTATGTTTCTCACACCCAGATCTGTCACTTCAATAATTGTCGCTTTTATAATTGTTTTAAAGAGTCTTAAAATAATGAGTTGTTCTTACTTTATTGTGTAATAGTGCCATCATTTCCAGTTTTAATTCGTGATTACCTCTGTATTCCACTGACATAATGACGTGGACAAATGATGCAAATATTAACCAAGCGCAACGTGGCGCGCTTGATTAATAACGGATTATTACGTCACGGGTGATCAATGGGCCTCGGGTCATTTTTTGAGGATTCATTTTGATTCTTTATGCAGGATATTGGGGATGTTGAACTAAAATTGGGTGTATTTATAGCACAAACCAGCTGGGGTACCGTTATAAGTTATAAAGTAGTAGTAGCCAACAATTCCAGTACTTGGATCTCCTGTTTAGATCCCGTAGGGGATTTATCTGGATTTTTGGAGGGGGATACTACGAAAATCCCAAATCCTAGTGGACATTCCAATTACAAAAATTTGAAATAAATTCTCCAGGGGATGAAAATGGAACTTAAATCCAAAAAGAGATCCTAGGTGATTAGTTTGGACGAAAATTCCAAATGAATTCCCCAGGAAATCTAAGCAGGGAATCCTGCTGGATGGAACTTAAATATTCATAAAATATAAATTAAATGTTTTTGAACACTTAACACACAACATCATCTAGCCTCAAACTAAGCAGAGATGGTACTTTATCACCCAGATTGACTGATAGAATACTTATATACTTTTTTTTTGCAAAAATATACATATTATACATAGAAAACACCCAAACCTCGAAACAACTATTTGCAGATCATACAAGCAAGTGGTTCGACTCAGTAACTGACCCGGAAATCTCGAGCACAGCAGTTGCATGCACTACCACTGCGCCAATGGGTCATTCAATTTTACATGTTATCAGTTTATATATGAAGCATTTAAATTCCGGGTATATAAATATGTAAACACATGCTAATTAAACGTGTGTATTTTAGATGTAGATAGAGGGACTTGCTTGACTTGTTAGTACACGGAAGATAGCTTCAACCTCTTTGATAAAATACCTTCATTCTTAGTCTGAAGTTAGTCGAGTGCCCCCAAAATGAACGTTAAATATTGCCTTAATTATTTATCTTTTCATAATTAAGAAACTGAACTTAGCTTTACTTAATATTTATGAAAAACTAACTAATTATAATTTAACATAAAAGCCAGTGTACTTTCGGGTATAGGACCGACCTACCGGTAGTTAGTTCCAGTGACCGAAATCTCATTACTATGCGTTCCATGCCGAGGGAACATCTGTATCAGGTTATAACTCACTGACACAACCTGAGTCTCAGCTACCATATCAAACATTACAGGTTCAGATATTTAATTTGGCTAGCTACTGTCCCCGGCGTCGTCCTATGAGAATATTTATTATTTAGTGTTTCTACGTTTCTAATATTTAAAATAAATTACAATAAATAGCTTTTTAAGAACAAGGTTTTACTGGAATGCCTCGAGACGAATCAAACGAGTCCAAACCCGATGATGTTGCGACGTTTCTTTACAGAGTTTCTATGGCCACCTTTCAGCTCCAGCATTAGGTCAGCTCCATGTCACTATAATATTGTATTGTCACGCTGTATACATATGCTTGCAAAATTTCAGCAAAATCTGTTGAAGTTATCTTCTTCAAAATTGCGTTGCAAGATTTCACCCGAACATACAAGCATACATACATTGCAAGTTAATAACAAGTGATTAATTTTAAAAGATTTTATTAAAAACAAGTTTTTATTACCTGTTAATAAAAATATATATTTGAAGACCTTTCATTTGATACCCATTATTGGGTGGGTTGATCAGAAATATGTACGCCGCCATTATGTTACGGCGGCCATTTTGGATGAATAATGATACCGATTATAAATAATTGCAATGTCATCAGAACTAAAGGCATATTTAAAATTTCACCTCAATCGGATATCGGGAAGTAGATCAAATTTAACTTGCAAGATTTGATTACAGACAAACATCGGGACAGGTGAAGCTAAATAAAAGCTTGTAATGACGGACTTCTATACAATAGTTTATCTTTTTTTTTTTTTTTTATGTATGCCCGCCAAAATGATTCTACTCTGCCTGATGGAAAGCACAAGCAGAATCCAAGAGTGGCGGTCACCATACTCACTGCGAATGCAGGCAATGCAGTATGGCGACCCACACCATGGCGGCCTAGTGATGCTGTTGCACCTTTTAGTCTAGTCAACAAGTATGGAACTTGTTGACTAGACTACTTGGGCCTCCGGTCTCGCACTCACCAACGAAACACGACAGCACGAACGCTGTCATTTTACGTTGATTTTCTGTGCGAGGGTGTCGTACCGCCCCGGTCGAGCCGGCCCGTTCATGCTGAAATCAGCGTGGCTCTACTACCTTTTAAATTTTCATTTAGTTTAGTTACCAATCCGCCTGACAAGTGTGTTATAATAGGCCGAAACCTTCTCTCTAAGAAGAGGCCAATGTCCAGCAGTGTACTGTTAAAGTCTACTGATGATTACAATTTACAAATCATCATTTGTCGAAATTTCATAGCATCAGTGGTTTAATCTTTGCATAGATGAATCGGCGAAGACAATATATTTTTCTATGTGCAAAAATATCGATAAATACCCTATTTAGCTACAAGAAAGGCGATAAAAGCTATTGCATAGCTTTTATCGCGGGCTTTGAGGCCTTTGTCATTTGTGCAACGTAACGAAAAAACCTAACACCCGAAGTTCGCACGGATCGTATCTTATCTAGTGCTAGGTAATTCGGTTGTTTTAAAACCCTCTGAACTAAAAATCACGGAAATTTAATTTTGTTTGACAAAAAACATTGACTAAAACTAGATATGTCATACTAGCATAATTATAGGTAACGCACTGTTTGGACGCGAAAGCTCGTCAGCGACGAGCCCTGTTGTCAACTGTGGCGCATGTGCGATCAACTTTTTGGAAGTACTCCCGGCAACTTTCCGACTCTCATTAAAATGATGTTTTCAAAAAAAAAATGTATTGAGGCTATAAATGATTTATGTACCATTAGAATGTCCATTAAATAAGCTATCCGATGATGTATAATTGATTATGATTTAAAATAGCTTTAAATTAGTAAATCAAAGCTAAAAGTAAGAAAAGTGATTTTTTCCTCGATGTACTGTACTCAAAAGTGGAATAATTTCTAAATAAAACCTTTACTACAACTAATATGTATATTATTTAAAACTATATACAATACTCACCAATAAAAACAGCAAGAAATACACTTATTCACACAATTTTATCACACAAAACAATCAAACATCAATAGCCACTTCAAAACATGACAAAAAAATGGGTTTGTTTACACTTCTTATCTCCGTTTCACTGTGATTCACCGTGGTTGAAGTGGCTTTCTGTTGTATTTATTTAAAAGCTTAGGTAGTGTACTTGTGATATAAAGTTGCAAATATAACAAAGCACTCAAGTTTAATATTACTGAACACTTTAAATAAACATTCACGCGCACAGCCGGCAGTCACCGCCATTGACAAGGTCACAGAGCTAAAATAGTCGAAGTTTGGTTTTAAAGTGGCATTATATTGCATCTCTGTTTTACTTTGTACAATTTAAGAAAGAGTGACAAGGATAAAACTAATTTAACAAATTCAAATTAATGTTTAAAATCTTGACAACCGCACGCCCGAAACGGTCGTTTCACAGATAAGCATTTTGGCGTATTTTTAGTGTTGCTAGAAGTAGTTTTGAAAATGTACTGATTTTTTTTTTGATTAATATGTTTTTCACTCTGGGCATTTAAAATAAGTGTTTTAATGAAGAAATACATTAAAAAATAGATAAAATTAGTTAAAAATAGGACATAATCACGATGTCCAATATGGGCGCTTCTCAGATGAGGCCATGTTTTGACGGTGCCCAATATGGGCTCTTCACAGTCGAATTCAATTCCCGAAAGGCAGTACAAAATGTCTTTGAAGAGTTTATTGTCTCCCGTCCAGCTGATTTTTACAAGAAGGGCATCAATAAACTGCCAATGCATTGGCAAAGATGCGTCGATTGCATGGGTGATTACTTCGAATAACAGAAATAAAAAGTTTGAAAGAATAAGTACTTTCACTTATTGCATACAAAACGGCAATTTCATAGGTAAAGACCTATTATTATAAATGTGAAAGTAACTCTGTCTGTCTGTCCTGTTTTCACGGCCAAACCACTGCTACGATACTTTGATTCTTTGCTGCGATAACCGACAAACACGCGGGCGGAGCCGCGCGCAAAAGCTACTATTTGATATATGGAGTTTTTTTCTAAAAATCTTATTAAATTATTGGCATACCGTTTATATATATTCAGACTTGAAAAATAGAAAGACCCGTATCTGCACTAGAACTATTACTGTCAGAGCAGTGAATAAGGAACCTTATAGTGAAAACATATTAGTTTAAAGCCCTCGCAAGTGCTCGTAGCCCGCAATAAATACAAATTAGCCCTCTATCCCCTAAGCTCGAGCTCATAAGTTGGGATATTTGTAACCCTCCTTCGAGATGTGTGAGAAACCTTCTTGATGCTTTAACAAATGAACCTTTTCAGTGTCGGATTTACTTGATGCGTTACCTTGGTCACACATATTTAGAAAAACACAGTGTCAGATGTCCCAAATTTATAAATTATGAGTTACAGATTAAACCCCTCCTACAAACGACACGTACTTTCTTGTAAATAAGGTCAACAATCCCATGAATTTAGTAGCTCACGTTAGGGACTTTATCTGAAGATTCAGTACTCCTGAGTATACGAGATTGGTATCGTATATTCGAATTGAACGCCACCGATATTTCACTTTGGCCGGTTAGAGAGGTTCATAAATTGTCAGCACCCTGACACTTTCATTGTGTCAGGATACTTCGAACATTGCATTGCAATCTAGCATACATATGTACAGGAAATGCAGAGTTATATGTACGCTCTCGTACACAATAGCTACAATTGCGGATGATTTTATGTTAACGTTTTTAGTACTAGCTTTTTTCGTTTATTTTATTTGGCAGAAAATGTTCGTTTCATTCCAAAGAGTTGTGAATAACAAATACTTAGAGCCTGTACTAATGGTAATCAGACGGCTGATAAACATAATTATGTATTCCTGACTACATGCTTATAATAGATAGTGAAGTAAACTATACTCTTTGCGCTGTAGCATGGTGCGTGGTGGTTTTTTTTTTCTTTATAGAAGACAACTTCCGCACTAGGGATAAATCCTGTGTCGCGTAGGACTTTACAAACATACATGAAACGGACACAAAGAGCACCCAGACTCAGAACATTTACTTTACTTTACTACAGTTTGTGGTTTAATTTAATTTACTACAGTTTTTAATGATTTAATATATTGATACTAAGTCATAATTTGTAAATCGCGGCAACTTTCAAGAGTGAAACGAAATGTTACTGAACCATGCCAAGCACCATGCTACAGCACAAAGAGTATAATAACAAAATAAAAGATTAAATATTGGCCTTCCTAGCTAGCAAGACCGTTAATTTTTTTTTTTTATTATTTCCTTTGTCACTTATTTATTAGAACTGTGTGCACAGTCTCAACTTTATTAATCAAATAATATTAACCCTATTTCACAATAGAATGTTCTCAGTTCGACGAAATCAACTTTTATTATTCCAAGATTATTTGGGGTCGGCTACTAGTTCAACTGGTTTTATCTGAATATCAGTTTTCACACGGAGGGACTGGCATCGGCCCTCCGCAACCCTGACGGTGAACTGAATTCGAAGATTCAGATCGCCATCTACGATACTCCGGGTTGCAATTACGAATTTCTTGTAAGAAAAACACAACAGCAGTCCGAATTCTTGGTCATTTGTAAACCAAAACATATATTTTATCTTTCGATACATATATAGCAATCGATTACGTCAGCAAACCTGTAACTTTCTTGGTACTCCAAAAAACATAAATATGTAAGAAAATATAAACGTACTGAACAAATTCAACATCTAAAATACTTCTTGTAACTCTATGAGCGCGAGTTAAATTGTCGTCAACCTTACCTCACATTTTCCGAGCTATCTCAATGTACCTATTTGATTATTCAAATAATGCGAAGTTTCTCTAAGGTGTCTCTAAGTCCCACGACATAGGGATAAGACCGACGAAACGTCACGAATATCGGGCGTACTTCCTTCACAAATATTTCCGTAGTGACATCAAATTTCTTTAGTAGCTAACTATTTCCTTAAACGATCATTGTTAGAACTCCCTTGACAGAGGTCCTTTATGAATTGTTAAATGATTATGTTATACAGAGCTTATCTTTACAAAAGATGGTATATTAAAGCATGTGAATGAACCTTTTATAGATAGAAAATAGAGATGTAGCTTATTTGGAATTGAATATGGTATTGAACTAAATAGGATACGTAGTCGTACAGTAGTTCTTTTTATATTATGAACCTGCCAAACACTGACTCTACTCTGCCTGAACACTGATGATGCCTGGTCACTATATTCATTGCGAATGCAGGCACTGTAGCAATGCAGTATTGTGACCCACACTATGACGGCCTATGAGATGCTTTTGGATTCACCTCCGGTCTTGCATTCACCAACGAAACACTACAAGAAGTTTCGAAAAATGACTTCCGCCTTATCTTGTGTCACGGTGGATATAAAGCGGACACAAAACACATTCAGACTCAAAACAACAATTTGTGGAATACACGCGGTGTTGTTCCAGACGGGGTTCAAACAAACAACACTCTGCGCAGTAGAAAAACTATGTGTGACTTTGAGAACTTCATGCTTTTGAAGTGCATTTGTCCAATATTAAAGAGCATTCAACTACCTGTCTGTGAAATTAGCAATCCTTGCAATAGTCGTTGTAGAGTTAATTCAGCTTCCGACATCAACACGACGCGACAGTTGGAATGATTGGAGGCCTATTGAAAGATAAATCTTGTTGCATAAAATTCTGGTGTCACAATGTTAGTTACCATACTCCTCTGAAACAGCTGGACCGATTTTTGTGAAATTTGGTGTGCATATCGGGTAGGTCTGAGAATCGACCAACTTTTTTTTAACCGACTTCCAAAAGGAGGAGGTTCTCAATTTCATCGGTAATTTTTTTTGTTTTTTTTTTATGTATGTACATTGATTACTCCGTCAATTGTGGACCGATTTTGAAAATTATTTTTGTATTCGAAAGGGTATGCTCCCCATGTGGTCCCATGGCCACCATATCAGGATCTGATGATGGGATCCCAAGGAAATTGAAGGAAACCCTCAAATTTACGTGAGCGCCTGCAATAAAGTTAAGGCAATTGTCTGCATGCTTTCATATTCTGTAAACATCATGTCCGAAATATTTATTTATTATTCTATACAGTATGTTGTATGTTACCTTTAGTAACTACTACTACATGCTTATAATAGATAGTGAAGTAAACTATATTCTTTGCGCTGTAGCATGGTGCGTGGTGGTTTTTTTTTTATTATAAAAGACAACTTCCGCACTAGGGAATGCACTTCGAATGGGCCGGCTCGACCGGGGCGGTACTACCCTCGCACAGAAAATCAACGTAAAATGACAGCGTTTGTGCTGTCGTGTTTCGTTGGTGAGTGCGAGACCGGAGGCCCAATTAGTCTAGACAACAAGTTCCATACTTGTTGACTAGACTAAAAGATGCACAAGCATCACTAGGCCGCCATAGTGTGGGTCGCCATACTGCATTGCTGTATTCGCAATGAGTATGCTGGCCACCCCTCGTGGATTCTGCTAATGCTTTCCATCAGGCAGAGTAGAGTCATTTTGGCAGGCCAAACATAAAAAAAAAAGGGATAAATCCTGTGTCGCGGTGGACTTTACAAACATACATGAAACGGACACAAAGAGCACCCAGACTCAGAACATTTACTTTACTTTACTACAGTTTGTGGTTTAATTTAATTTACTACAGTTTTTAATGATTTAATATATTGATACTAAGTCATAATTTGTAAATCGCGGCAATTTTCAAGAGTGAAACGAAATGTTACTGAACCATGCCAAGCACCATGCTACAGCACAAAGAGTATAATAACAAAATAAAAGATTAAATATTGGCCTTCCTAGCTAGCAAGACCGTTAAAAATTTTTTTTTAATTATTTCCTTTGTCACTTATTTATTACAACTGTGTGCACAGTCTCAACTTTATTAATCAAATAATATTAACCCTATTTCACAATAGAATGTTCTCAGTTCGACGAAATCAACTTTTATTATTCCAAGATTATTTGGGGTCGGCTACTAGTTCAACTGGTTTTATCTGAATATCAGTTTTCACACGGAGCGACTGGCATCGGCCCTCCGCAACCCTGACGGTGAACTGAATTCGAAGATTCAGATCGCCATCTACGATACTCCGGGTTGCAATTAAGAATTTCTTGTAAGAAAAACACAACAGCAGTCCGAATTCTTGGTCATTTGTAAACCAAAACATATATTTTCTCTTTCGATACATATATAGCAATCGATTACGTCAGCAAACCTGTAACTTTCTTGGTACTCCAAAAAACATAAATATGTAAGAAAATATAATCGTACTGAACAAATTCAACATCTAAAATACTTCTTGTAACTCTATGAGCGCGAGTTAAATTGTCGTCAACCTTACCTCACATTTTCCGAGCTATCTCAATGTACCTATTTGATTATTCAAATAATGCGAAGTTTCTCTAAGGTGTCTCTAAGTCCCACGACATAGGGATAAGACCGACGAAACGTCACGAATATCGGGCGTACTTCCTTCACAAATATTTCCGTAGTGACATCAAATTTCTTTAGTAGCTAACTATTTCCTTAAACGATCATTGTTAGAACTCCCTTGACAGAGGTCCTTTATGAATTGTTAAATGATTATGTTATACAGAGCTTATCTTTACAAAAGATGGTATATTAAAGCATGTGAATGAACCTTTTATAGATAGAAAATAGAGATGTAGCTTATTTGGAATTGAATATGGTATTGAACTAAATAGGATACGTAGTCGTACAGTAGTTCTTTTTATATTATGAACCTGCCAAACACTGACTCTACTCTGCCTGAACACTGATGATGCCTGGTCACTATATTCATTGCGAATGCAGGCACTGTAGCAATGCAGTATTGTGACCCACACTATGACGGCCTATGAGATGCTTTTGGATTCACCTCCGGTCTTGCATTCACCAACGAAACACTACAAGAAGTTTCGAAAAATGACTTCCGCCTTATCTTGTGTCACGGTGGATATAAAGCGGACACAAAACACATTCAGACTCAGAACAACAATTTGTGGAATACACGCAGTGTTGTTCCAGACGGGGTTCAAACAAACAACACTCTCCGCAGTAGAAAAACTATGTGTGACTTTGAGAACTTCATGCTTTTGAAGTGCATTTGTCCAATAATAAAGAGCATTCCACTACCTGTCTGTGAAATTATCCTTGCAATAGTCGTTGGGGCGTTCATTCAGCTTCCGACATCAACACGACGCGACAGTTGGAATGATTGGAGGCCTATTGAAAGATAAATCTTGTTGCATAAAATTCTGGTGTCACAATGTTAGTTATCATACTCCAGTGAAACAGCTGGACCGATTTTTATGAAATTTGGTGTGCATATCGGGTAGGTCTGAGAATCGACCAACTTTTTTTTTTGCTTTTTTTTTGACAACTGCCGCACTAGGAATAAATCCTGTGTCGCGGGGGACTTTACAAACATACATGAAACGAAAACAAATAACATCCAGACTCAGAACAACAATTTGTGGATCACACAAAGTGTTGTCCTACGTGGGATTTGAACCCACGACACTTGGCGAAGTAGGAAACGGCGTGGTGACCGTTAAACCACTAGGCCAAACGTGCAGTCGTGCATTTATTTTTCATACACCATTTTTTTATAGCAAAGCAACGTTTGCCGGATCAGCTAGTTTATATATACATATATTTGTAACTATGTACGTGTAAGACTGTAATAATAATAATAATAAATCTCTTCATTGCACACCAGATTCATTAGTAATGTAATGACTGTAAGTAACTGTTATTTTTAACAGTCTTCAAAAATAGACCACGTTACCTATTTGTTTCCTCAAAACTCCGTAATTTTTATAAATTCTAACAAAATATTCAATAATTCAACATACAAAATACTTTTTTTTTTTGGTGCCATTTCAATTCTCCGCCATCGCAATGAATTTTATATCAACTCTTTAAAAAACTGCACGAATGGCTTAGCGACAACACTTTGTGTGATCCACAAATTGATGTTCTGAGTCTTGGTGTTCTTTGTTTTGGTAAAAGTTTCCTGCGACACAGGAATATTCCTAGTGCGAAACTGTTTTAAAAATCTTTTAAAGGTTAATATTTTAGAGCCATGATCCTCAGTTTTTCACACAAGTAGCTGTAAACAACGTATGCTTCGAGAATCCTTTTGCTTCTGATAAGTAATCCCTTTTAGCTCCCCTGTCTTATCTCGATGCGCTATGTACCCTAGTTTAAGCATTTGGTTTTGTCTTGTGATCCTCGGCTGCCATTTTGTTTCTACACAAAGGTTTTATCTTTAGCTATTATTAAACTTATACTTATTTTATAAACTAAAATGTAATTTCACGTATACATATTTATGGTAATTTGTTAAAAGTTATGAAAACTTCTCAAAGTTTTAATGAACTAAATAATTTTGAGTATTGCGTTCAGAAACTGCTACGAGTTCTAATTACAATCCATTCAGAGTTTAACACGCCAAACCGCATCAGTACGCTGATTGGCTATAAATTTGGACGGGCTCGCTGATTAGTGGATGGTTCGTTCTTTTGTTCTAACGCTGCTGTTGCATCGCGGTTTCCTTTGTTTTGATTGACTAGAAATTAGGAACCGGATTAAAGTATTCCACTTTTAATTACTACCTGCTAAATAACAAACATTAAAGAAACTATGTTTATTTGATAACTGATCCACGCAACGTCGTTTACGTCTCCTATTGCCCGTTGCGTAAAAATTTTCCCCCGTTTTTGTAACATTTTTCATTGGTACTCCGCTCCTATTGGTCTTAGCGTGATGATATATAGCCTATAGCCTTCCTCGATAAATGTAATTACGAACACTGAAATAATTTACAAATTGGATCAGCGGTTCCTGAGATTAGCGCGTTCAAACAAACTCTTCAGCTTAGTAAGTATAGATTTTATAGAACTGGACAAATTATGTTGTTAGAAGCGTCTGGATCGTCGGCTGGATATAACCTTTATGACGTGTCACTGAAACTAATGTGGCGCCCTCTAGCGTTCATAAAGTACTGTGTTAAAAAATAAATTAGAGATAAATATGCCGTGTTTGATATCATTGGAGAGGGCGTTACTTGTACATTTCAAATATATATATATATTATTTACATTTGCTCATGATTTTGTCCGTATTTATTTGTTAATTGTGACATTTCTATGGTATTTAAAATATATTTGACAAATAAATTAACATTATAACGGCACCAAAACATTTTAAATAAAAAAAGTAAAAACTAAAACCCAAAAAACGAGGCTAAAAAGTATGAGACAAGTTTGAAAAGCCGTAGTCACACGTTACATAGAAACGTATCATACCTAACACTTTAACAATGCGTGACTACGGCTTTTCAAACTTGTTTCATACTTTTTAGCGTCGTTTTTTGTCGTAGTTGGGTTTAAGTTTTTACTTTTTTTTAATATAAATATAGGCGCATGTCTTCTAGCTATCAAGAAAGTTCTAATTATGTGTATAAAACGATGAATTAAATCTTAAAAAATAAACGCAGGCTATTTCAGAGAGAGTAGTCGATTAGTTCAAATCGTTTGTCAAAGTGTTTATTTTGCCTTTTTGCACTGGTTGTCAATTTTAATACTAATGTCTGAGATTTAACAAAGTTACCACGTAAAAACTTTTAATAAAATTTAAATAGCCTGTGTCACCAGGACCATAATTACAAATCTATTAAACACCTCATTCGTTTAAATCGGGTCAGTAGTTTATGCGCTACGGTGGAAGATAAAAACACAAATAAACTGCTAAAAACATTACCTTTTCTTTTTGGGCTGTAGTCGGGTAAAAATCACCAATAGCCTTGGGTTTTGTCAAATACCAGTTTAGTGTACCCTCAAGTCCGAGGCTAAAGAATGCTGTTAGCAACCAGGTGTTGCCCGTTCCCTCCATAAAACCTCTTTATGGGTGCTTATGACGCCTAGGAGACAGGCGGCTTTATCCTTACGGAACAATAATGTGGCAATGTAAAACATACACTTTCTTGTCACGCTTCACGCTTGAGTATTTTAGGGTTAGTATGGCTATGAAATAAAGAAAAAGATTTGACCATGAAAAGGACTTGCTTGGAGTTTATTGCAAGAGCTCATCACCATATCGACTGCATGGATGGTGAAGTGTCTTATGCGGTCGCCACGCTACTTTCTAATGCGATGAGTGTTGTGGTTTGAATCCTACATGGAACAACACTGTGTGACTGACAAATTATTGTTCTGAGCGTGGGTGTACTTTGTATATGTTGGTAAAACCCAATTTTTTTTATGTTGTTAAAAATAATACACACATCAAAAGTGTCTAGGGATCAAGCATTTTTATGCGGATTTCTTGAGATTGAGATGTGGCTTTGGCCCTGGCCTGCTCAGTCGCCAGACTTGAACCCGATTGAGCATGCATGGGATATGCTACAGAGAAGAGCTCTGCCGAATATGGAGGGTATCCAGTAGCAAGAAGACCTTTTTTTGTTGTTGCAACGAACATGGGCGGCCATTCCACAGCGTGTTTGGATGAACTCATTTTGAGTATGCCAAACCGATGTTCTTGTGTTGTTAGTGTTCGCGGTAGAAACACGGATTATTAATTGTTTAAGTTACCTAATAAAATTTTAAAGAAAACTGTTATTTCAGTCTTTTTTTCGAACTTTAATGTTAGTGGTTCAAATGTCAAAAATCCTTTTATTAGGAAAATGGCAAATTTCTTTATTAATGCAAAGGTGACTTGGTTTATCGTTACTGTGACAAACGAAAACACTTTATTTGATGAATCCTTAAAGAAAATTTTAATTAATATCAATCAGGAGAAAAGTTATTGCAAAAATATATGTTGATCCCTAGACACATATGTTGATCCCTAGACACTTTTGATGTGTGTATTTAGTAGTGTCTGTTAAGGTCACGTTAATTCACGCTCACGTTTACGGGCTGATGATGATGAAGATAACGTTCAAATAATCACGTGAAAGTGACTTTGGAGTATGTTTGCCAAGAAATAAATGTGTCTGGTGGCCAGTAACGGACTTGTTAACTATTGCGTAAGTTACATGACACATTGCGTCTCTCAAAACTTAGATTAGTAATTTTTTCTCGCATTAACGTCTTGTCGAACTTCGATTTACTATCTGCTATTAACTTGACGGCTCTGTTGCTTGAACGTTTTGATTAGCCTTTCCGAAAGCGAATGTAAAGCGCGTCTCCACCAAAATTTGACAACACAAAAAAAAGGTTGACAATACAAAAGTTGGCAATTTAGTTCGGTGGAGACTCGGTTTCACAGAAACTTTTATCACCAACACGTGTTGACAACACAAATGTTGCCAACTTTTGTTCGGTGGAAGCTCGGCTTAAGAAAGCTAAGCTTAAGCTTTTTTAACTTTATTTCCCCAATAGTACTGATATTGAAACTAAAATGTTTCAACAAATATACTTCTACAAATAAGCTTCAAATGTACTTTCAGTTCAAAATCAATTCTTCGGTCCGCTGCTAGTTTAAAGCTCCGTAGAAGTCGTAACTATGTAGCGAAATGCTACGAAGCGATTGTGGTTTTAATCGACTATTTCTAAGGATAAATCGACAAACACACATTTTAAAGAGAACTAAAATGTTACTGAATTTATAACATAGTCTTACATAAAATAAATTGTGTATTGTCCAACGCAAAATCGGGCAATTGACTACAAAATAATATCCGTGCCATGACTGGACTGTTCCAATCCAATATGGGTAGAAATTTACTCGGGAAAACTATTTAGGTCACGTGCCGATTTACTGGTAAATGAAATGTCATAACTCAAACGGCTGTTAAACAACATTCAACTTAACAACCGTAATCTTAAAGCCCAATTTTCGGTTGGCAAAATTACGAGGACAATTTTGTATGGGCATGTCAATGGGGTATCTGCAAATAGGCCTCCATAGCCGCTAGTTACTAGCGTAGGTTTTATCTATACGCAGGTTCACTCAGAAAAATAAAGAACCAAATTAAAAATAGTTATAGCATTAAACTTTAGTACGACATTGGTTTCAATGCGTTTCTCAAAATAATCAAAACAAGAAAAGGCTTTAAAAAAACTATAACCCGATTACGTAAAACTTTTGATAATATTAATACCTATACTATATATCACCAGGGCCATTATTATTGACACATTATTAATTAAAATTGATTTAGTAGGTTAGGCGCTACGGCGCTACATAGACTGTCAAAACATGTCCACACAAAATTGTAATCATAATATCTACCGCGGAAAATTGAACTTTAGGATTACTGCGCTTATGTTGAATGTTGTTTAACCTATTAAATTGTGACGTTTTATTTAGCAGTTAATCGGTGAATTCCAACTTGTCATCCGTCCATCCAACTTGTTGAAATGTCATCATCATCATCATAAAAAGGTAGTAGAGCCACGCTGATTTCAGCACGAATGGGCCGGCTCGACCGGGGCGGTACTACCCTCGCACAGAAAATTAACGTAAAATGACAGCGTTCGTGCTGTCGTGTTTCGTTGGTGAGTGCGAGTCCGGAGGCCCAAATAGTCTAGTCAACAAGTTCCATACTTGTTGACTAGACTAAAAGATGCAGAAGCATCACTAGGCCGCCATGGTGTGGGTCGCCATGCTGCATTGTCTGCATTCCCAATGAGTATGGTGACCACCACTCTTGGATTCTGCTTATGCTTTCCATCAGGCAGAGTAGAGTCATTTTGGCGGGCCAAACATAAAAAAAAAAAAAAAAAGACATCAACAGTCTTTAATAGTCAACTGCGGAGTTTTGGCCTATTTTACAAGCTTTTTAGTAACTTGCAATGTATGTATGTATGCTTGTATGTTCGGGTGGAATCTTGCAACTCAATTTTGAAGCAGATATCTTCAACCGATTTTGCTGAAATTTTGCAAGCATATGTATATAGCGTGACAATACAATATTATAATGACTCGGAGCTGATCTGATGCTGGAGCTGGAAGGTGGCCATAGGAACTCTGTAAAAAAAAGTGGCCAAGTGCGAGTCGGACTCGCCCATGAAGGGTTCCGCAGCAGCAAGTAACATGATATAATTTTTATTTTATTTTTGTATTTGTGTTGATTGAATAAAAGGTAAAATGCAGTTTACGATTTATGACGTATTAAAAAAAACTACTTACTAGATTTCGTTCAAACCAATTTTCGGTGGAAGTTTGCATGGTAATGTACATCATATATTTTTTTTTTATTTATAATTCTCTTATTTTAGAAGTTATAGGGGAGGAATTATAGGAAGTATAGTTATATATTGAATACGTATCTATAGATACCCCACACGTATGGGTTGGATGAAAAAAAATTTTTTGAGTTTCAGTTCTAAGTATTTTAATTTAACCCCCAAAATTAATTGTTTTTTTTCTATTTTTGTGTGAAAATCTTAGTGCGGTTCACAGAATACATCTACCTACCAAGTTTCAACATTATAGGTCTTATAGTTTCAGAATAAAGTGGCTGTGACATACGGACGGACAGACAGACGGACAGACAGACAGACAGACATGACGAATCTATAAGGGTTCCGTTTTTTGCTTAGCACGGAACCCTAAAAACGTCGCAACATCATCTAGTTTGGACTCGTATGATTCGTCTCGAGTCATTCCAGTAAAAGCTTGTTTTTTAAAAAGCTTTTTATATTAATTTGTTTCTTATTATGCCAGCGTATAGGCGATTTGTTATTATTAATCGCCGATCGCTAACATTGTGACCAACGCCCTAGCTCAAAGGCGTTAGCATTGACAGGTTATTAGCCTATATCTGATATTTAGTAAAGTAAATATTTATACACCAAACATATTTTGATTAAAATAGCTAAAACAGAATTTTATAAAAGTTTTATTAAAAAATTCTGTTAAATAAAAGTAATATTTGTTTGTCTATCTATACTTATAATAAAAATGTAACAGGTTCAATTCTGTTTTAGATATTTTGAAAAAAAAATTTGGAGGGCTTTCTATAATCGACACTGAAGCCAAAACGTTTTTTTTTTTTTTTTTGTCTGTCTGTCACTCCGAATCACGCCGAAACTACTAAATGGATTCAAATGAAACTTGGTATAATTTGAGTTTATACTACGAGGTAGGACATAGGATACTTTCTTTCCCGAAATTCAGCACGGTTTCCTGGAGAGAGGGGATGAAAGTCAAAAGGAAAAAAATATATAACGGTAAAAGTCTTGTCTTTTTCCGCGACTGTACACTACCTGTGGGAAGCGACAGATATGTAAATATGGCGGTACGAAGTTCGCCGGGTCAGCTAGTAGAATAATATTAATCTAACGCATACTACGAGTATACTGTGTTTTTCATTTCAATATTTCGCATATACTTTTGGACATAGATTCTTTTTTTTCATCGGATTCTGGTAACATGACGGAATATCATGCCCGCGGCTTGGAGAGCACGATAAAAATAAATAAATATTGAAAGCTTTCAACAGTATAACTAGTTTAAAAATATGCTGGCAGCCATTTTATTCTGCTCATAGACAAATAGCTTATAGCTTTTTTTTTATAAATATACCTACTGAAGTAACTCTACTCTTCCTGATGGAAAGCATGAATAGAATCCTAGAGTCGTGGTCACCATATTCATTGCGAATGCAGACAATGCTGTACGGCGATCCACACTTTGCCTAATGCTTTTTCACGCCCAACTAAAGTACAGTAAGTCAAGTAAATTCAAGGTAGTAGTGCCATGCTGATTTCTGCACGAACGGACCGGCTCGACCGGGGCGGTACTACCCTCGCACAGAAGATCAACGTAAAATGACAGCGATCGTGCTGTCGTGTTTCGTTGATAAGTGCGAGACCGGAGGCCCAATGATGCAGAAGCATCACTATGCCGCCATGGTGTGGGTCACCAAGCTGCATTGCATTCGCAATGAGTATGGTGACCACCACTCTTGGATTCTTCTTATGCTTTTCATCAGGCAGAGTAGAGTCATTTTGGCAGGCCCCATACATAAAAAAAATAGTACCCGGAATTAAAGTGGGATATAAATATGTGCACTGGTAGCGATGTCCAGTTCATAGGTATTTTTTTTTTAGTTTCAAGAGACAACTCTCGAACCATAAATTTATTCTGTGTCGCGGGGGACTTCACTTACAAACATTAAATAGACAAAGAAAACTCAGACATGGAACAAGAATTTGTGGATCACACAAAGTGATATCTCTTGGGGAATGGAAATCACAATAATTACGTGGTTATTCCAATATGGGGTGCAGATGTCCATGAGCGTTGCCAGTCATTTGTTATCAGGAGACCTGCATGTTCATCGAGGCCATAAAAATAGTCCTTTCATCTACATAAATCAAAGGCTGCTACTTGATAGTTTCAAAAGCTTAGCCATGTAGAAAATCGTTAAATGAAACCTACAAAGAATATGATTATTTTTTTATAATATTAATCTTATGCCTCAATTATATTTTATGCATGGGTGCATACTAATTTACTTTCAAGCAGATTATAAATAAAAATATGATTTCTCATTTCGCTCAAATGCACACTACATGTTTATTTACTGGTTTTATCCTTTTTTTATGAGATAGGGGATAAACGAGCAGACGAATCGCGTGATGGTAAGTGATTACCGCCACCCATAGACACGCGCAACACCAGTGGCGTTACAAGTGCATTGCCGGCCTTTCAAAAAGATTACTCTATTTCCTCATAACCTTGTTAATTAATTTTAAGAGAATGAAACGGCTCATTAACCCTTTTTAATGAGCCGTTTCAGTTCTGTTGGTCTTTAAACGAGTTAAATGAAAGTTCACTTTATATATTACACAAATAATATTATGTAAATCTAACAAACTCATTATTATTATTATTATTATTATAGCCTTTTTATTTCCTTAATATTTGGTTATTACATCATAATTTCAGTTTTCTTAATCATATAAAATAATACAATACAAATAAATACAAATAATTAAATTCAAAATTGCACAATATTATATAATTTTTATGTTAGATAGTTATTTAAAATTGCTTATATATTATATTTATTCCATTGATTTCATTTTATGAATTATTTATTAATTAAGGACCTCTCAACGAGTAAAGGCCTCCTCCAGTTCTTTCCAATATTCTCTATCTTTTGCTTTAGTAAACCAGTCCATGCCTGCCGCCTTGTTTATTTCATCTATCCATCTTTCTTGTGGTCTTCCTCTACTTCTCTTACCAACGGGTCCATTCCAAACTGTAACTTTTTTAGTCCATTTTTGTTTGTTCATCCGAGTTATGTGGCCAGCCCACTTCCACTTTTGTTTTTTACAATGTTTTAAGGCATCTATAACATTTGTTGACTTTCTTATATCTGTACATCTAATCTTGTCTTTCCGTTTTATATTTAAAATGCTGCGTTCCATTGACCTTTGACATACTTGTAGTTTACTTTTCGTTTGCATGTTATATATCCAGGTTTGGCAGCCATATGTTAGACATGGTAGTATACAGGTGTCCAGAACCAACTTCTTTAGTTTTATGGGGAGATTTGATTTTAGAATTTCTTTGTGGCTCCAGAACTTACTCCATGAATTACTGATTCGCCTGTTTAGTTCGTCCTGATGTCTACTGCTCTTAAATGAAATTAAGCTCAACAACAACACAACCTAACCTAACAAACTCATTATACATCGAAAATTCTCGAGCGTGAATTTAAATTTTAATGTCATTAGTGGTTTGATGTTATCATTTAGCGTACCTACCAATATTAATTATAAACAGATTGTCACATATTTACTAGAGCCGAAATTGGAACAAGCTTTTTATAAAGAAAACCAGTTTGATATTGAGACCTGTTGATCTTTCCAACGAAATGATATTATTTTCCTTCCAATAACATTTCAGTACCTGTGTATTTTGTTCCTTCAAATATTGTACAGAGATTACGTGCGTAGGTGTAAATGTTACAAGCATCAGGTGGTCCATTCATCTCGATATACTAACACCTTGTAATCCATTCTTTGTAATACACGTCACGATAACATTGGTTACTTTGTACGAGCTATCTAGGTTATTGTTTATATCATGTAAAGATAAATTCACTAAAGATGTGTTGTTCGAAGAAGGAAAATCGAGCAAATGTTCTTTAAAGTTTAATCTGTGTACTGTGTGATATAAGAATGATGGGCACATATACGTTTTGTTTCTTTCAGTCTATTATTTGCTTTAAAAATGAAGGAAGGAAAAGAGACATTAACTAAAGATAAATAAAAAAAAAATGGAGTACCTATAGAAAAATAAATTTAATTAAAAAGCTTTTTAAAAACAAGCTTTTACTGGAATGCCTCGAGACGAATCAAACGAGTCCCAACTCGATTATGTTGCGACGTTTCTTAACAGAGTTCCTATGGCCACCTTCCAGCACCAGCATCAGATCAGCTCCATGTAATTATAATATTGTACTGTCACGCTGTATACATATACTTGCAAAATTTCAGCAAAATCGGTTGAAGATATCTGCTTCAAAATTCAGTTGCAAGATTCCACCCGAACATACAAGCATACATACATATATTGCAAGTTAATAGAAAGCTTGTAATTAATTTATAACCTAATGCATCAAAACATGCTTGAAAAATGTACAGTATATATAACAATCCATTACACATTACTAACCTTTCATTTTGATTTAAAAATGTTGGCCGATTCTCAGACCTACCCGATAATCCGATATGCACACAAAATTTCATAAAAATCGGTCCAGCCGTTTTGGAGGAGTTTGGTAATAAACACGGCAACACGGGAATTAGATGTCACCCGGAACATTATCACAAATCTATTGCCACATTGAAAAAGCTTCTGAGCTTCTGGGATGATCTAGGATGGTTAAAGTAGGAAGATGACAAACTCACATACAACGACCCAATCAAGAGGCTAAGTGCGGAAATGGCCCGGTAAAACAAACAAACAAATCTATTGCCACCTTATTAAGTAAAATCGGTTCAATAGTTTAGACGCTACTGTGGAAAATATAAACACACATAGACCGCCAAATATTCACTTTTAGCTTCGTCGTAGTCAGATAATAAGTCTCGTTAAATATAAAACATGACAACATTCGATGTAAAACACCCCTTCTAATAGGTCAATGATCTTAGTTCTCAAATCCAATTTGAAACCTGCCGTGAGTACGTGGTTCTGTGACGTATGAACAGAGCAAAAGTGCACTTCTATCTCAGATCCAATGTCGCCTGCAGCCATACAACGGCTATAAACGCGATGATGTACTACACTCGAAATAAAACTCTATTTCAATAGACATAAAGCCAATAATCCAATCCCACCAGCTGATGACATAGCAATGCATAACAGGATATTAACTGTCAGCCTTCGCGCGTCATATCCGGCGCTGTGACTACTTCCTGTTCCGTTACGAGCAGCGGCCCGGAAACGCGGATGTGGGGGATGATTTATGGGATTTTAAGCAGGGCTATTGTCATCGATGAGGTTTGTCAACGGTTAACGTCATGTCAAAGGATTTGAGTATTGCTCCGGCGTTTGATTTGAGTAGTTGAATAATGGTGAATTTTAGTGATTTTGAGTTACGGTGGGAAGCCGTAAAAAAATGAAAATAAATGTGCTGGAGACGTTTACATTTTGATAAGACACCTTTTGGTATACCAAAAGGTATATTCTATAGAATAGCTATTCTATAGAATAGCTCGGCTTTTTATTTTAAAATTAATAAATTCTCAAAATTTAAACAAACTCCCGAAATAATAACCTGAGTTCCCTTTAAAAAGTAAAAAACACGTTATGCGCTTTCATTTGAGATCTCACTCGATGATATTTTTGCAGACATTCGGTTATTCTTCCCCACTTTCACCCCCATAACTTTTAAACGATTCAACCGATTTTCATGAAACATGTCTAAGAACACTCGCACGTAACTCCCCTTTCATACAAAAAAAAGTAAATTTAAATCGCTTCATCCGTTCGCGAGCTACGGTGCCACAGACAGACAGACAAACAGACAGACAGACACGTCAAACTTATAACCGACCTCTTTTTGCGTCGGGGGTTATTAAAAGACGTTTACATAGTTATTTCTAGTATTTTAGTGAAACCTTCAGAAGTTACAAATACCGTGCCACCTTTTTAAGGTCCCCTTCCTTCTCCTCTACTTACAGTGAAAGTAAGTACAAGTTTTAGCAGGTTACTGGAATTTAACTCCATTCTGCGTTTGCTTATTAAATACGGTTCTTCAAAAATAAATATTGGTGGTAATTCTGGTGTTCAAAACTCTCTAAGCTAAAAAAAGAAATTAGTAAAAATGTAGTTCGCAAAGTCAAACAACTTTCTAAATATTAAAGATATATTGAAATTAGATATCGCACACAATAAACATTATTCATAAATATTTTGCAATTTGATTCACTAAAATAAGAAATTAGAACATAACTTTAGATATATTATATTTTAGAGACGCAACAACATAATAAGTATTATTGTAAGATATTTTGGACGTAAATTATTTTGCTTCTCAAAGTCCAAAAGTTCGCATGCCTGCTCCGTACCCCGTTACTTTGTACAATTCTCCCTTTGTCCTCGAAACTAAGATACAAGACGCTGCACTAAATTCCTTTTGAATAACTTACATGCCCGCACCTTATTCAATAAAGTCTGGAATTAGAGACATAGTCAAAATACAAAGTTGGCTTAAGATAGGTATATACACACATCAAAAGTGTCTAGGGATCAAGCATTTTTATGCGGATTTCTTGAGATTGAGATGTGGCTTTGGCCCTGGCCTGCTCAGTCGCCAGACTTGAACCCGATTGAGCATGCATGGGATATGCTACAGAGAAGAGCTCTGCCGAATATGGAGGGTATCCAGTCGCAAGAAGAACTTTTTTTGTTGTTGCAACGAACATGGGCGGCCATTCCACAGCGTGTTTGGATGAACTCATTTTGAGTATGCCAAACCGATGTTCTTGTGTTGTTAGTGTTCGCGGTAGAAACACGGATTATTAATTGTTTAAGTTACCTAATAAAATTTTAAAGAAAACTGTTATTTCAGTCTTTTTTTCGAACTTTAATGTTAGTGGTTCAAATGTCAAAAATCCTTTTATTAGGAAAATGGCAAATTACTTTATTAATGCAAAGGTGACTTGGTTTATCGTTACTGTGACAAACGAAAACACTTTATTTGATGAATCCTTAAAGAAAATTTTAATTAATATCAATCAGGAGAAAAGTTATTGCAAAAATATATGTTGATCCCTAGACACATATGTTGATCCCTAGACACTTTTGATGTGTGTATTTTGTCTTTAAAACCATAGAACCTTTAATTCTCCTGAATATTCTTTTTTTATAATTTCTGGACTTTTGACTTGTCTATTACCAAGTACTAAAACCATATCCTTATCACAGGTACCTGACCCGTACCTACGTTTTTTCTTCAACACAATAAAATTTAATATTTTGGGTCATTTTACATGGCTGTCTTGATCCCAACAAACCGTATTTTACTGTTGGCCCATGAAATACATGCATATATTGAGCATATATGTTTAGAAAATAAATATGTAACTATTCCGGAATTAGGAAAAAGAGTTTTTTAGACTAGTTATACTAATATGTTATACTAGATGTTGCCCGCAGCTCCGCCCGCGTGTATTTTGGTTATTGCGGCAAATAGTAGCCTATGTGTTATTCTGATGTATAAGCTATATTACTGTAAAGTTGCATCCAAATCCGTTCAGTAGTTTTTGCGTGAAAGTGTACAAACTTTCGCGTTTATAATATTATAGTAGGATTGTGACTACGGTCTAGCTATGATTATTTATTTTTTATTTTTACCTCAAACTTAAACTTTTTAGATCTAAAGCCCATACTCTTACAATCTCGTGCAAACTTATAGTCGATGTCTTTGTCTTATATAATAACTTTGATATTAGTTCGACAAAAGTTTACCAGGCATGTTCTTCGTCTCCTTAGTTTTATTACCAGAGGAGGTATTCAATATTCTGAACTGAAATATGCGAATGGAATTTCCAATAGTATACGCACACATATAAAATAGACTCAAGGTCTTGTTATACAGCTATTGATTATACACCGTTGGGTTTGTTTTGCCATCAGTCCCTGTTTTGTCTAATACCTATGCTGTGAAATAATTAAAATAACAAAGGTCACAGAAACGGACCATCAAACTACCTAAATATTTATAGTCGGTTTATGTATCCTTCAAAAACTGAATAAGTCCCGGTGATTGAACTCAAATTATGTTTCGAGTTATTAAAAACTAGCTGACCCATGCAACGTCGTTTACGTCTCCTACGCTACGGGCACGTAGCGTAATATTTTTCCCCCGTTTTTGTAACATTCTTCATTGATGCGCCGCTCCTTTTGGTCTTAGCGTGATGATATATAGCCTATAGCCTTCCTCGATAAATGGGCTATCTAACACTGAAAGAATTTTTCTAATCGGATCAGTAGTTCCTGATATTAGCGCGTTCAAACAAACAAACAAACTCTTCAGCTTTATTATATTAGTATAGATAAATAAATAAATAAATATTTCGGACTTCTAACACACAACGCCATCTAATCCCAAGCTAAGCAGAGCTTGTGTTACGGGTACTAGACAACTGATACAAATACATATATACTTTTTTTTTTGTAAATACATACATATGATACATAGAAAACACCCAAACTCCGAAACAAATATTTGCAGATCATACAAACATTTGGTCCGACCCGGGAATCGAACTCAAAACCTCAAGCACAGCAGTCACACAAACTTCCACTGCACCACCGAAGTCACTTATATACAAACATTACAAACCGCTGCAAAGACAGTTTTCATATATGTCTCTTGTCAGTATTTTACCTCATTTCTCATAAATGTGGCACAGCAAAACGTGTCGGGGTAGGGTTGGTTAATTATATTTATGTTACGTTACGTCACAACATGGACATACAGAACGCGACCAGTTCCAGTTACCAAACATTCCTTGCCAACATTTCCTTGTTCGTTTATCACGTCCGAAATAGATTAGATTTCCAAGGAAGGGAGGGGACAGACAAGCAGGTTTAAAAGAAACCGTCCTGAACTTTTTGTTATACCAATATTGCACATTGTGCAGAACCTAATTAAAATTGGGAAGATGATGGTGATGACATAAAAATATAAATGAAGGTCTCTCCCAAGGGGCGCCAAAAATGTTTACAGATACTTGTAGCATTAGCATGTAGCAACGTCTTATTTTTATCAATTACTAGCTGGCCCGGCAAACCTTGTTTTGCCATAAAAAAAGTCATGTGGTGTCGAGGGACACCAGATAGGAACGAAGTTCCTTATCATTAAAATATTTATTTCAAGTTCTATTCAAGAAAATAATTATTCGGGTATACATTTTTTATCATGATTTTTTTAATCGATAAAAATAAAAAGGAGGCGATTACCATCGCAGAGAATTGAAGTGAAAGATAGATAGAATACAATTTTAAATGCACTGTATAACAGAATTTTAAATACACGATATAATTTTGAATCGTTTCGCTGATATTTCAGAAAAATAATAGAAATTTTACCATAGTTGAGACCACCATCATCATCATAAACTGTTTAATGTAAAGATAGTGGTCTTATTTGTGGGTTACTAATCTTTTTATTTAGCTACATTAAAAAATAATGATAATAGAAATACTATATGTCAATGACTAAATTTATACAATATTTTGTAATGTTTCTACTATTTAAATAAACATACATTGTAATAATAAAGCCGTTTAATAATTGTTTTAACATCTGAGTATATTTACAAATAGAATTATAGATAAAATATAATAATACATGCAACTTACAGATGGCGCTATACTAAATTTTTCGTTCAGGCTCTTTTGAACCACAAAATTGTCTTAACACCTTTATTTTATTTAAAATGATTTATAAAAATATATAAAAGTTCTATGCGAGGTATAAAGAAAATAACTATTCGGGTATATATTTTTTATTATGATTTTTTAACCATAAAAATCAAAAATATAACTAAACTTGCCACCTAGTAATTTCTACTGAAACAAGTTCTGTCTAGAGTTAATCCATACTTGTTACATGCAACTTACAGAGTTTTTTTTTAAATACATACATATTATACATAGAAAAAATCCAAATTCCCAAAAAACAAATATTTGCAGATCAAAAAAAAAATTTGTTCCTACACGGGATTCGAACCCGAGACCTCACACCTTTCGCGTACGCTACCATTTTGACACCGAGGCGTCAATCTTACGTTATGGATGTTTTTTGCCGGCTAGGGTACCCCTCCGCAACGCCCCATAAGGAACTTCGTTCCAAAAATAAAATATAAAATTAGGAGTGGGTCACCCTTCTCATTCAGAGGTAAGAAAAATAGGTGCTGGCCGATTCTCAGACCTACCCAATATGCACACAAAATTTCATAAAAATCGATCCAGCCGTTTCGGAGGAGTTTGATTACAAACACCGCGACACGAGAATTATATATATTAGAAGATATTCTCGGAAAACATTCTGATACACACACAAACATTTCAATAATAACACAAAATACGTATGTATTGTTGCCAACAATAGAGTATGTAATATTAAATACAGATTAACGTAAATGGAAATTCAACGAGTATTTCTTATCTCGTAAAATGTTATAAGACATTGAAAATGGAATTCTTGGGAAGGGCATCGATTTGCGTAGGCTGCGAACCGCGCCCTCTACGCCCTTTTCATAGATACAACATTAGCAACGACACGTGTAGGAATTTTAAAACATGTCAAGCGAAGTGTAATACATTATTGATCGGATTATGTGTTAAGTCAATCATTTCGCAATCATTCCAATGATCTAATGCGATTCGTAACATCGCATCTGCCCCGTAAGCCAAGTTGTAAATGTTTCACGTGGAATATCTTTCTACATTCGCCAACGTCTCTATACTCTTGTAATACTATTGTAATATATTGTTTTGACCACGTGACTTAGCGTTGAGATGAGGTTATTCCCATACATTTATCAGGTTTACATTTGTAGAATCCCGACCTGATTGCATTTTGATTGAAAGGTAGTAGTGACACGCTGATTTTCGCACGAACGGGCCGGCTCGACCGCCGCACTACTACTCTCGCACAGAAGATCACCGTAAAATGACAGCGTTTGTGCTGTCGTGTTTCGTTTATGAGTGCGAGACCGGGGGCCAATGATGCAGAAGCATCACTAGGCCGCCATGGTGTGGGTCACCATGCTGCGTTGTTGCATTGTATGCATTCACAATGAAAATTGTGACCACTACTCTTGGATTCTGTTTATGCTTTCCATCAGGCAGAGTAAAATCATTTTGGCAGGGCCATAAATGATAAAAAAAAATTGTCCTTATAGCTGTTCTGTCAATTTTTAGGGCCATACGATGTTATGTTTAACTTGAGTCACCTAGCACTAATCAGTTTCCTCACACAACTCTAGTAAATGTACACCTTAAATACAAGTATAGTAGCTAAAATGAATATTAACACTATATGATACATGGTTAAGTGTGCTGGCAAGCTTCGGTTAATGTTTCATTCGTATCATGTCGGGCTCAAGTGTCATTACTTTAAGTGTAATGTGTCCATATTACGTTACATTTTGAGTCAACCATGTTTGCGTCCTTATGAGAATTGTAGGTTTAAACTGAAATATGTTTTAGTGCTACTTAACGAAAATGTAACCACAAACAGCGTGTCTTAGTTTGATTAAATGTGATTCTTCACTGTACACACTGTAATTGGCACACGGCTTTAAAAGCAAGCACCAGCTTTCAAATAAAAATAATCATCGAAATCTGTTGGCGTGATATTGAGTTATTCGTCAATTTGTCGCGCACATACTTAATGCAAATTGAAGACTTATATGGTTTTCTCACGGATGACATTGTCAGAACTGGACTAAATTGAAATGGGACCACACAGGAAGTAGAAGCTTTCAAATAAAAAAGGGTCATGAAAATCGGTTCACCCAGTCGAAAGTTATGAGGTAAGAATCATAAAAAAAAACAGTCAAATTGATAACATCCTGCTTTGTTTTTAAATCGGTCAAAAATCGACTGCGCCAATGACGCTGTGGCTGAGTGTTGTGGGTTCAAATCCACACGGGACAACACTTTGTATGATCCACAAATTGTTGTTCTGAGTCTAGGTGTTTTTTGTGTCCGTTTTGTGTAGGTTTGTAAAATTTCGCGGTTTCGCAGTAAAGAGCAGCCTATGTCCTTCCTCAAGAATCAAAGTATCTCCATGATAAAATTTCATTGAAATCAGTGCAGCTGTTGGCCGTAAAAGCGTGACAAACAGACAGACAGAGTTACTTTCGCATTTATAACATTAGTATGGATTAATGTTTTTATTTGTATGTTTTTTTTGTTTGTGGTCCACTTTTGCAAGCGTGTTTTTTTAGTTCTTTTAATATTTATTTATGTTACTTAATGCGATTTTTAATAAAAGTATGTACCGACTACAGTAGGCGTGATTTTTTTTAACATTTATTTCAAAAAGGACTTATTGTTTTAAAGTAAGAAACGAGACCGAAAAACAATAAATCACTTTTATTCGAACCTCATAAAAGATGTAGTAACAAACCTTTAGATCATCACAAAACATATTTAAACAAACTCACCGATTCATCATACTTACCCTTACGAGTTCCTACCCCTCGTTCACCCCTCTTGACATTTGTAAGAGTTCCCTTCTTAAAGACATATTGTTTCGCACCGTTACTTTCATAATATATCACATTTGTTAAAGGTTTTCTTCCCCAATTAATACGAGATGGAAATGGTGTTTTCAAGAATTTCACCCCACGCCAACTTTTGGTATACTTGGGAAATTACTTCGGTTGAGATAACAAAGAGATGCCGTATTGTTCGATGAATGTTTTGGACGATGTTAAGTTAGAAATTAACCGTTACAATTCACAATTAAATTATAGGAACAATTTATTAAAATTGTGAATTGTAATGTCTGTATTTACAATTTCAAATGAAATCAATTCTATTTTACTAATAATTATTAGAAATGCGATAGTTTGTATGGATTTTTGTTACTCTTTTCGGCATTAACTACTGAACGGATTTAGTTTAATAAAGTTTTTTAAGAGAGTTTCTTACAGACTAAACGACAACTAAATATAAGTTTTACATAGTTCCGACTTCAAAAAAGGAGGAGATTCTCAATTCGACTGTTTTTTTTTATGTTTGTTACCTCATAACTTTTGACTGGGTGAACCGATTTTAATGATTCTTTTTTTTATTTGAAAACTGGTGCTTCCCGTATGGTCCCATTTCAATTTGGTCCAGATTGAATTCGGTTTTTTTTTGTTAAATTTGTGATTATTTATTATTTATATAGTCTACTAGCTTTTACACGCGGCTCCGCTCACGCAGACTTTCATCCCCTGATTTACCTTAGGGGTGGCATATCAAAAATTCTTTTCTTAGTGCTCACTTACGTTATATAAAGAACCTACATGCAAAATTTCAGGATTCTAGCTTAAGCGGTTTGGGCTGTGCGTTGGTCTCTGGGTATGTCAGTCAGTCACCTTACTCTTTTATATATATAGATTACTCTTTACACTTAAATTAAACCTGTATTCGTTACCTTTTATCTAGGAGGACTGTCCGATATAATCGATCCCATAGACCGACCGGTGACGGGGGACCAAGATGGTTTCCGTACAGAAAATAGAAGAAAGACCGTTCCCAATTGATATAAAAGAAAATATGTATTCGTTATAACGTTATCTATAGCGAAGTTGCGAAAACAAGTCAAATAATCAAACATTCAAACAATAAGGCATTTGTCAATGAACAACAATTAAAAGCATAGTTCAATAATTGTTGATCGAAACTTGAAATAGAGGTATAGTTTATAAATAGCTTCTCTGCTCGGTCAAGGCAGGCTAAGGCAACTGTTTAGAGTAATATATTAATTGCTTCCTTTGCGGTTTCTAAATAGTTTTGAAGCTCCATTTCAGCTGAATTCAGAATACTATTATTAAAGTTTCAATTACAAATTGTAGGTGATTGAGGTGAAATATTAGTAAACAGTAGTTCAGATTTTAGAGTATATAAACAGACGAAATAATAATTTTCGTTTTGTCTGAAGTGTATGTTATATTCTAAGGAATAGCGTTTCTAAAACCGTCAGATTGTACAAAACAATGAAAGGTTTAAAAAAGATTTTATTTAATTAAATATTTTTTTTCATCCCACCAGCTCGTAAAGATTATTTTTGCCCTTCGATATCTGAGTGCGAAAGCCGTTTTTATCCTCTAGAGGAATAAAGTAAATTGAATTTAGAACATCGCTCGACTGCACTAAGTTTGTGAATTCAAAACATCATTAAACCTATTTACTTCTACGTCCATGGTACCGAATTAATCATACAATATTTTTTAATTTGTTAAAAACTCAGACTCGGAACCTTCTTGGTGTAGTTTTTTTTTTATTTGCTCTGCCTGCACCATTTTCTTCTTAAGTAACTATAGCAACTTAACTTTCAATTTTTCTTAATTTATCTATACATCCATACAAATAAATAAAATTGAAATGTCTGTTTGTAATATTAAAATAACCGGTTTTTACTAAATGCATATGTATACACGGTACATATACTATTTTTTTTTAATAATTTCAGTTTCAATTTACATTGTCTGCCTGTCAGTCGGTCTGTCTGTCTGTTTGTTCCGGGTAATCTCTGGAACGGCTGAACTGATTTTGACGTGACTTTCACTGGCAGATAACTGATAATCTAAGGAGTAACTTAGGCTACTTTTTTTAGACTAGCTTTGTCCCGCGGTGTTACTCGCGGTACGACAAAAACCGCGGGTAACACCGCGGGGTTGAGCGAGTACCTAAGTATTTTTGGAATAATTTAAAAATGAATCTGTAATACTTACCTATATAATGTAGTACCTAATAAATATTAATACCTAAACTGAAATAAAAGTATCTTGTGATTGTTAATGCTTTTTTTGCATTTAGTTGTTTCCTCGCTGAGGTGGAATGAAAAGTTACGTGTTGCACTCGAGTGCAAAGATTTTTCGCCTCGTGCTCTTTTGATTCCCTCGCTGACGCTCAGGATTCTAATTTTTGAATCACTCGCTACGCTCGTGGTTCAATTTTAGAATCCTTCGCTTGCTCGGTCATCAAAATTGAGCACGCGGTTAAAAAGGAACTTTGCACTCTTGTATAACAAATAACTATTGTTTCAAATAGTTTCACCAACAGTTATTATAGCCAGTTAAATTCTAGTAGAAACATACAAATATTTGTGTCTTTTTTTATATACAAATACATTTATTATATAATATAGAAACCTATGTACATAACCATAATTTATAAAAAAAAATAACAATATTTACATACAAGCGTCAAAAAACTCCACATCTTCGCCTACTGGTAGCGTTCCCAAAAGACTGGCAGCTTTACCACGTTGAATGGCAATGCTGATTCTCTGTGCTACAAAAAGGCCGGGCTTCTGGTCGCGAGAAGCGTCAATCAGTTGCTTGGCTAGTTGTTTAAACATAGCGCGAGCACTCGGACCCCATGAACCGAGCGTCTCTACCCCAAACGGTTAAATCTAACTGCACAGCCCAATTATTATAGGTAAGCACTACACTATCAACGTTAAAAAAATTAAAACCCCATTTGGGGAATAATCAAATATTAACAAACTTAAGACTTATTCTCACACTTTTTAAAGAAAACTCCCGCATTAGAAATAAATCATGTGTCGCTGTGGTCTTTACAAACATATTCGACTGTCTCGGTGGCGCAGTGATAGCGTATGCGACTGCTGTGCTTGAGGTCTCGGGTTCGATTCCCGGGTCGGACCAACTGTTTTATATCTACAAATATTTGTTTCGGAGTTTGGGTATTTTCTATGTATAATATGTAAGTATTTACAAAAAAAGTATATATCGACACCAACAATTTATACTAAGCTAACTCGAATTTTAGGTAAATTCGTTTTTTTTGCGCTAAGTTGCTTAGAATTTAGTATTTTATATGTAATAAAAAATTCATAAAGAAATAAGCAAAAATGACGGAGTTACAAATCTTATACAACGCTAAGTGAAGGTACTTTTTAAAATACTACGATCTAAAATACGCTAACTAATATTGGCGGAGTGTACGCGGGGAGGGGGATACACCGCTTGGTGGTTTACATTAATCTAACTACACTTAGCGCAGTGTTACACGTGATTGCGCGATTTTAAAAACTTTCTAAGTAAACATTAATTGATAGCCTTTTGTTGCAAGTTCTTCAAAATATTTCGAGTGTTATTTTATTATAAGAAAATCGTCTCGTAAAAGAGTAAAATATTTAGTTGATTTAACTAAGAAGGCGGAACATTCTTTGAAAAGCTCTGATGAAAATGATGAGCTGGACGCTTCGTAGTGTCGAGAGAGGGAAGTTTTATTTATTTTTAAACATGAAAATGTAGGTAAAAGTACATAAATATGTTTCATAGCAATACTCTACGTTATTTTGAATATTTGAGCCGCTCCGCTCAAGGTCCGCGCAACACTACGCTAACACTTAGTTAGCGTAGTATAGTGCGTTAGTGTATAATTGGGTGCTTGTAAGATGCACTACTTTTACGTTTACAATATATTATTTATTTTATAATATTTAGTGTATTATATATGTCTTAACTAATAGAAACATACTTATTGGATATATAATACGATAACTATCAATTTAAAAGGATCTTAATCAGATTTTTGATGGTACCTTGGCTTATTTCTAATGTACAGAGTGCAAAAGAGTTAAGTATATAGAGGCACGTGATAGGGAGGAAGTTCTATTAGGAAGTTAAGAAGAATAAATTTATTTTAATTTAACTATTGGATCGTGTCTACTGACACAAACATATTTCACAAAAATCGGTTAAAGCTTTCTGAAAAATCTGTATCTGTAAATTGTAGCCCTGCATACTTAACTTACTTAACTCCTTGTTACCTTAACATATTTTTTTATAAAAATTCTGATACGATTAGTTCAGTCAGTAATACATTATACCCGCCCAAGTCGATACTCCTGAATTTGTGGCGTTGTATAATCATGTCATGTTAATGAGCCTTTTCAACAAAATGTTTTTTCTAAATCTAGTTATGCAAGCTGAGATATAGTTAACTATGGAAATGATGTAGTATTAGAAATCATGAACTTAAATGACGGGGCTCCTAATACTCCACTAAACATTTATAATATCCAAAAACCTTATCCGTTGACATTGACTTCACCAAGTATATCAAATCTTTGTTTTCGGTTATCAAGAGAGAGTGGGAGAGCCACGCTTCGGCATGAATGGGCCGGCTCGACCGGAGTGATACCACGGCCTCACAGAAAACCGGTGTGAAGTAGTGCTTGCGCTGTGTTTCATCGAGTGAGTGAGGATACCGGAGGCCCATACCAACCCAACCCCTTCCCCTATCTCCCCCCCCATCCCCTAAAGGCCGGTAACGCACTTGTGACGCCTCTGGTGTTGCGGGTGGCCATGGGCGGCGGTAATCGCTTACCATCAGGCGATACGTCTGCTCGTTTGCCGGTCTATTCCATAAAAAAAAAAAAAAACAACCTTCTGACAGCATAGACAATACCCCCGTACTTCACCGTATTGTTATTTTTCGTAATCGTCGCAAAGTTAGAACGATAATTTAGTGCCAACTTCTTGTTAAGATACCAAAGATCAAACACTTACGCCTGAAATAGTTACATCCACTCAGGAAAGTCTTTCTAATTTGCATATGAACAACGGCCTCAGCAAGAATATAGATTCACTATCAGCAATATCTACGCCTTGCAATTCAATTTCCTCATGCAACAATCAATGACAGTGACTATTCTGCAGTATCGACCCCAAAAATTACTAAACTTCGGTCTAAAAAAAGATCTGATGTAGGTCTAAAACGTTTTGAACTTAAAGAAGAGTGGATAGTTAGAAGAAGACAACGTATGTGGAACAAGGGACTGGACTTTATCACGTGAAAAGAAAAACCTAAAGCAGCAAGAAGCATTAAACTCAGTTGTATCAATTGTCGTTTGCAATGCGTTGATAAAATAAGCCAAGAAGCTCATATTGCCCTGTTTGATAAGTTTTGGGGTACTGGCAATCACGCGAGCAATGGCAAATAATTGCCGAATATGATAATCAAAAAAGTAAAATGATTGCCACTACACTTGAAAGCGAATCTAGTCGTCGAGCACACCTTTTTGCATTATCACCCCTCTGTAGATACTGACAAAGTTTGCAAAACATTGTTCTTGAACACATTTTTTTACAGTAAAATTTTTGTATACACTGCAATACGAAAAATCCAATCAAAGAATGACCCTACTGATGTTATTGATGATAGAGGTCGGCACAAAACTATAAGATCATGTTAATTCCTTCACCCCTGTTGAGTCCCACTTTGTTAGAAAACGTACGAGTAAAAAATACTTAGATCCTTCTTTATCTTTTTCAAAAATGTTTAAGTTGTATGTTGGTTAGTGTGTTGATAATAATTATAATGTTAGAATACAGACAGACAATATGGAGATATTGTTAACGCCAATTTAAAGATAGGCTCTCACTTACCCAAAACTGAACAATGCGACCACTGTCACCAATACTACTAGCCCTACAGAGCCATTGCAGGAAAAGTTCACTAAACATCAAGCAGAAAAAGAGATTTCCCGTGAATTAAAATTGGAATGTTAACAATTATCTGCTTCTAGTGACAACATAGCTTGTATTGTATTTAATTTTGAAGAAGGTTGATTATAACTGAACAAAATGAGGAGAATTTAAGTGATGATGAGGTTTGAATGTAACTGTTTATGAGGCATAAATGTGAGTGGTGATGTTCGAACGTAATTAAAGATGTTTGAATGTAACTGATAATGAGGTATGAATGTAAGTGGTGATGTTTCAACGTAAGTATAACATTCAATTAGATTTATTTTTATAATACTAGATAACAAATACCTACTGTTTAAATATTGTGATTTATAATTAGTTATTATTTAGTTATATACGAGGTCGAAGTGTGATTGATCAGATCTCCTGTTATTATGAGTACTGACCTATACCTGAAATTTTAATAATATTTGAATATTACTATTTTGTTTTAATTCTATATTTGTCTACATAAAATCTATACAAATTTATCTGGACTTTACAAAAAAAATCAATACGTATTAAAGTTCAACAGAAAGCTAAGTGATACGCTAACTTGTAAGGCAGGCCGATGTACCTACTGACGCGTGTACCGATAAAACAAAGCTAACTTTATTTTTTTGTTATTTAGCATAATAATATACAATCATATTTCTTGTAAATATGTAAACAAACCTAAAGTTACAATTTGTGCAAAAAATATTATAAACTTAATATGGCAACATAATAAAAATTACACTTTTTAAGCAACATGATCTCCCGTAATACACTACGCTAACATTAGTTAGCCGTGTATAAGTTGTGAAATCTTATTGAAGAATTACGTGTATATATGGCTAACTTGTACTAAATAAAAAACTATTAATTATTAGGGAAAACTAAATATAGGAAATTATGAAGAATATAATAACAATTAAGTGTACCAAATTTCAAAAAAATATATTTATTAACATTAAAGTTATCGCGTTATTGCCTTTAAACGTCTGTACTGTAAAGTACACTTTTATGAGTTAGCTTAGTATAAATTGCTGGTGTCGATATGTATTGATAACTGTTGTCTATTACCCATAACACAAGCTCTGCTTAGCTTGGGACTAGATGGCGTTGTGTGTTAGATGTCCGAAATATTTATTTATTTATATATGAAACGGATACAAAGAACACCCAGACTCAGAACAATAATTTGTCGTTGTTTTCGTTTATAAGTTTCTTCAAGCTGGTCAACCAAAACAGTGTGCAAATAATATTTCTACACAAGCATTAGCACAAAGAAAAATATTACAAACTCGAGAGGTTTTCCCGTCTTAATTCTTGTACAAGACGGATAACATGTGTCGCGGAGACTCTGCGAACAGACTTTGTTCGCACGTGAGCCGAAAGTCTAAAAAGGTCGGGGTTCAAGTCGTGTTGTACTGAAAAGAATTAGTATTTCATCGTGAGTCAAAAAGGGGGTAATTTTGTGTTCAGTAATGTAGTTATGCAAGATTGAAAAGTACTGAGACAAATACTGACTGACTACTGCACGAATGGCGGAGTGGTTAAAGCGATCATCTCTGCACTGAGTGTCGTGGTTACTTACCATCTGCCTGCAGTGTGTTTTGTGTGATTGTGATCTACAAATTATTGTTTTGACTCTGGGTGTGGTCTTCATTTGATATTCATTTCATTCTACCGTGGGAGAGCCACGCTTCGGCATTAATGGGCCGGTTCGACCGGAGTGATTATCTTTTTTTAAGAGTGAGAAAAATTACGAAATAAATATGATTGAATTGCGTTCGTGGTGACTGTCATGCTCCTAAGACGTAATGGTATATCACAATCTTCCTAAATGAATACTCTATCGAAGACAAAATATTTATACTTCTGACGTGCAGCTTCACAAAAGAATTCGTTTAATCTTGCAAACAAAAATCCTTTCAGTTTCCTTATATAAGCATAGGAGTATAGATAACAGTGTTGGGTAACGATGGCTCGCAAAAGAGTTCTGTTTTTATCTAAATAGATGTACAGCGCCTTTGGGAGTAACCAACCCGTATAATGTATTTAAAGGCGATTGAGTACTGCGGGTCTTGAGGGATGTTAATAAGATATTCGGTTAACATGCAGTTATTTACGAAGGTTGAAGGATGTTTCGGTATTTATGAGAGCTTTCCTATTATTTTGATGAAAGCAGACGTTTTTGAAGCTGTTACTCTGAGCTATGTTACTTTAAGTAAAGCTTTTGATCTACCACGTGTTTTTCTTCACAGTAATAGGTTATTTAGAACGTTGTATGCCATGGGATTACGTTCTAATTAAGAAAAATGAAAACTAACCTCTTAAAAAATAACAGGTGCATCTTTCTGTATTTTTGACAAAGTAAATAATAATAAGCTTTAATTCTACCTGATCATTATACCTCTAACCCACGTTGATCACTTAAATATGTTTTATTTAAAAAAAAAATAGTTTTTTTTTAAATAAAACATTTTTACCCGACTATAGCAAAGCCAATAGGAAGGGTAATCGTTTTAGCAGTCTATGTATGTTTGTATGTCCCGAAATTAGTGCCTATCTAGCCTTACCAATACCTCAAACTATCGTTAGCTTGATTCAATTGATGGATTGTTGGTCAATTTCCACACGACCTAGCACCCTTCGGTGGGGATATTGCACTCGGAGTTGACACAACTCAAAAAAGGCTTAAGTGAAAAGATTTAACTTCCTATTCATAAAGGTTGTTACAAGTTACGGTAATTTCTCTTCTAAAATAACTCGGGTCAGGAATTTGCCAGCACAAATTCAATTCAATAGTGATATACATGTATAGAGTGGTTGAATGACGGTAGTAATGACGTTCTTTTTCTATGGTAGAAATTCGTTATGAAAAATGTAGTGTTCGTAAATCTTCCAAAGAAAATACAGTTTACCTCGCTACCGTCCAATAAATCCCTGCCACTTTCACCAGGTCGTAGGTCTTAGTAATGAATGGAACTTTACAGAACAAGGCTCGCACTTTTCAGCTCTTTTTTAATAAACTATTTTTATTTCTACTTGTTTTGTCCTTTCCTGTCTCTCGGTTCAACAATGGTTTTATACGTGTTTTTATTTGAAAGATTTGGATAAAGCATCTGATATTATTTAGAATTAAGTTATATGTTTATTGGGTGTGGAATTGTCAAACTTTTAGGTATAGTATCGATGGTCGCGAAACTATAGCGTGATTGAGAAATTAAATCAGCACCATCTATTGAGCACAATAATAAACATCAAGACTTAAACATATACAAACTGATATAACATGGATTAAAACCTAGTGAAATCGCTTTAGTATTAACTACTCTAACTCACTTTTATTTTTACTTTAATATAAGTTTGTTTTATAACCCTAAGTGGCAAGATATTTGGATTGTCATCGGGCTAGTTGCCTTTCACATAATTTTCAAAACCAATACAGTAAAAAGCTCCTTTGGGAATCAGAATGCCCCTGAAAGTACCGTATGTCTTGACGTAGTTAAATACACACATCAAAAGTGTCTAGGGATCAACATATGTGTCTAGGGATCAACATATATTTTTGCAATAACTTTTCTCCTGATTGATATTAATTAAAATTTTCTTTAAGGATTCATCAAATAAAGTGTTTTCGTTTGTCACAGTAACGATAAACCAAGTCACCTATGCATTAATAAAGAAATTTGCCATTTTCCTAATAACGGGATTTTTGACATTTGAACCACTAACATTAAAGTTCGAAAAAAAGACTGAAATAACAGTTTTCTTTAAAATTTTATTAGGTAACTTAAACAATTAATAATCCGTGTTTCTACCGCGAACACTAACAACACAAGAATCGGTTTGGCATACTCAAAATGAATTCATCCAAATCACGCTGTGGAATGGCCGCCCATGTTCGTTGCAACAACAAAAAAAGGTCTTCTTGCGACTGAATACCCTCCATATTCGGCAGAGCTCTTCTCTGTAGCATATCCCATGCATGCTCAATCGGGTTCAAGTCTAGCGACTGAGCAGGCCAGGGCCAAAGCCACATCTCAATCTCAAGAAATCCGCATAAAAATGCTTGATCCCTAGACACTTTTGATGTGTGTATATAGAATGAGTTTCAATAACAAAAAACGTGACTGTTTGGTAGTGAATACTTTGCTTAAGTAATTGGATATAACCTATTATATTATATCTAGACTTTAGGGAGACAGAGCCAATCACATTATGGTAATAGTTATATTTTTTTCCGAATCCAATCTGTTCGGAAGTGGCTCGTGCCTTCGGTACGGTAGGTACCACGGTAACGTCAACCAAGTTTCAATTTTAACACATCTTCAGCTTTAGAAATATAAACCCTGTGTCGCGGAGGAATTTACAAACATACATGAAACGGACATAAGAACACCCAGACTCGTAACAACAATTTGTAGATCAAACAAAGTTTTGTCCTATGTGGGATTTGAACCCACAACACTTGGCACAGTAGAGAGCGGCGTGGCGACCGCTTAAACCACTAGGCCAACCGTGCAGTCATAGTATCAAGTAGGTTGATATATTGCAAAGTTAAGTAATCCTAGCCAGTCTATAGATAGGTGACTATTCGTAACATTCGTTATCGCCGTGGGAGAGGCACGCTTCGGCATGAATGGGCTGGCTCGACCGGAGTAATATCACGACCTCACAGAAAACCGGTGTGAAATAGCGCTTGCGCTGTATTTCACCGAGTGAGTGAGGATACCTGAGGCCCCTCCCCCCATCCCCCAAAGGCCGGCAACGCGCTTGTGACGCCTCTGATGTTGCGGGTATCCATGGGCAGCGGTAATCGCTTACCATTAGGTGATACGTCTGCTCGTTTGCCCCTATACCATAAAAGTTTTTATTAAGACCCCTTCGTGCCTCGGAGAGCAGGTTAAGTCATTGTTCCTGGTTCCTTCACGAACGTCTGTGGCAATGTTTAGGGTAGTTGGAGGTCCAAGAATTTGGACAATAGTAATTTTACAGAACTTCGTAATTGCCTAGTACTTGGGCTATTGAGGTTTGATGATAATCGCTCCACGTAAAAGACGTAGTTCAACTTTATCGTTCGATTGGCATTTACCACTATCATGGGAGAACCACATTTCGTCACGAATGGACCGATTTGGCTTGAACGATACTACCATCTTGCAAGTAACCAGTGTAATGCATTTCTTTTGCTGCTTGTATTTCATATTTGAATGAGCTGGTCGAAGGTCTAGCATTTCCTTTTCCTTCTTCGTCTAACCCTCTACCTAGTTGAGCTGGGTTCGGGTCTCTTTGTACGTCTGCGCCAGCGAGCTCTGTCCACGATTGTCTGTGTACTCAGGTTCTGCTTCTGGATCTCCTTCTGCACACTGAACTCATAGGTGGCAGGCGGTCCTCTTGTTCCTCTTGGTATGCCAGGGATACTTAGCACCTTTTAGGTGGATTGGTCATTAACGCGTCTTGGGATGCGAATTAGAAGTAAATAAACGGATTCATTTTCGCATTTATGATGTAATTAAGGATCGAAGAAGTTATTCGAATATTTGATAATTCGAAGAACTTCGAATATTGAAAGGTAAAAATAAAAAAAAACATGTGGCACTCGGGGACTACCGCGGTAAAGCTATTGCATAGCATTTTTTTATCAACTTATGCAATTATAATAATTTATTTAATTATTTTTATCTATGCAGTATTTTTTTTGGAAATATTGACATCAAGTAAGTGAAAAAATCATAACATACAAATATATCACGTGATTTCTCCAATATGTAAGTATTTCATGATAATTTAAATAGTTAACGAAACGGAAAATTTCATAACGATGACATTGATGTGCATATTATGTGTTATAATTACATTTTAATACGAAAAAAATCTTTTTCGCTGACTACTACCAAAATATTTGGGGGTGTTAGGTTTTATTTTCGTTACGGAATTTCTTGATTCAGTCGCCGCGCTCAAAGACCGTAATAAAAGCTATGCAATAACTTAATAAAAAAAAGTTTTTAGAAATCACAGAACGCACAGATATAAAAATTGAAAAGTTTGTAGCAGATGTATTATCGCATAAACTATTCAATGATAGATAAATAATTTGTAGATAACAACCCTGATCCACATCTAGAATAGGCGAAAGTTGGTTTAACAGCGCATGTGCGTGACTGGTGAATATTTTATGTAGGTGGGCTCAGCCGATGACTAATCGTAGTTGCTTTGAGGACTCTCCAGACGCATTTATTATAGTAATTTACTTGATGTATGGGTCTAATATTATCAAGGCATGTTAGAAATTACCACACATATGTTATTCATAAGAAGAATTTTAATGAAGGGAAGAATTTTGTTGTATTTTGTCTGCAAATCCATACTAATATTAACTCTGTCTGTCTGTCCGTCGGTCTGTTACGCTTTCACGGGTAAACCGCTGAACCGATTTGGATGAATTTTAATAAATAGAAAGATTAGACCTTGGGGAAGGACTACTTTGAGGGCTACCGTTTATAGCGAAAACCGACAAACATGCAGACGGACCGGGGGCAAAAGTTAGTCTTGTAATATCCCCTACCTATTTTTAAAGAAAAAAAAACATTTTGTTTTTGTCACGTAATTATTTTCTATTCTTACCATGGAAGAATCGTGCTTCGATTCATATAGGCTTGCTCTTCAGGACTTTTACCACAACACAACATAGAATAATAATTTTTGGTTCTGTGAATACCACGGCCTTGTAAACTGCTATTAAAAAAAAATGATGCTTACTTACGTAGCCACAACGTTGTCTTGCCAGTCCCCAACCCGCACTTGGCCGGCGTGGGGACGTATGGGCCTAAACCCTCTGCTGAGAGGAGACCCGAGCCCAGCAGTGGGACGTTATGGGTTGTTAATGATGACGATGCTTTCCACCGGTTAAAAGAGTTTACCGGAGCTGAACCTCTCCTACCTCTTTCTAGGAACAGAACCCAAAGGGGGATATCAGAATTTTGCAAATGTCCATTAATAGCTGTTGTCATATACCATCAACTGACAAAAAGAAAAAAAATACAATTTTGGTCAGGTCATTGGTTTCAAATATCTGAACAAAACGTTTTCATTATCTTCTAGTATTTTATTTTTTTGTTTTCCTAGTTGTTTCAATAAATTTTCTAGTTAAATACAAGTCTCACTTACGTACAGTTCTACCTTAAATTGTTGTACACAATAGGTAATAGTATCTTCAAAGCAATTGTATTTGATAGCGCTGTTTAATTTTCTTCGCGTCTCGTAATTACTTTTAGAATACCTATATAACACTAAAATATTGAAACTACAATTTATTAAACATTCATAGACTTTCGGTGACTAATGTTTCTGTTAATTACTTATGTAGTACGACTACTACAATAATGACCTCTCCAAAGTCTTTCTTATTGCTAAGTAAGTTAAAATTAAGATTTAGGTCTCACTGTTAGAGAGCGGTTTATTCGAGCGATTACGTATAAAGAATACGAGCTACACGTTATAAGAACTCTTTTGTCAGGATAGAAGAAAATCAAAAAACTAATGTTCCTATCACAGAATAAGTTAAAACATACTGTTTATTTGATTTGGCTTAACATTGCCCGTCTACTTTTTAAAATATAATACGATAAGCATAAATTTTGCACCCCTTTTTTACAAAAAATATGCGAACGGAGGAGTATGTTTGATACAGTTAAAGTTTATATAGAGGAAGAGTGCAGAAAGCTAAAAAGTGAAATTATTGTCGAATTGCCACCAACGTTTACACTTTTGGCCGCTGGAAGACCATTAGTAACATATAAATAAGATAACTTAAACTACTAACAAATAAAAAGACATACGCTATAACAGTTCTGTGAAACAAGTAAATTCTACAACAGGAATGGTGTAGTAATTACTCTATTGTAAATGATATAAAAATGGGCTCCGATAGTTTTGATTTCAATATGTTACAATGTACCTATATCATTTTCGAGCTATTGCAACGTCAATCACGTGTCCTGAGTGATCTGAGATTTGTGGTATCCTTTATCTTAGATTCCTCGCCTTATAAGTTCAACTTACCTAATTGACTTTCTTCTTTTGTCACATCCAATAACAATTACATATCCAAGAAGAGTTGGAGGAGAGCCATCTATAAAACTAAAACCTGTTACAAAGACATTGCCAAAACAAATAAAACTAGAAAGAGGAAAGGAAAAAAGTTGTTGATTATTATGCTTGTGTAAGCTACCGTTTGTCTGTAAGAACCGCAGAGCAATTCTCCGTTTTAGATTTATCTAGAAAAATTATTACCCATCGCTTGAATAAACCGCTAGCAGTTAGACAGTTGCTTTACCCTCGGCTCTTAGACGGTGCTATGGTACGGCGTCTAATTACTCGCCCCAGCTTTGACGCGGCCTACGTAGTGAAGAATTAATTACTTCGCCAAATATCACTGTGCGATGTCACAGAGGGTCCTGTATTATAAAAATGAAAGAATTTTTCTGTGTATATTACGTTCTTGTTAATGTTTGTCTGTTAGCTTTATTATCGTTTATACAATAAATTGTTTTCTTTTATTCTATTTTTGGAGTGAGAATGATTATTTCAGTAGAATATTCTTTTAGGTAGGCATAATACAAATGTTTTAAAAAAAATACTGAATTCAATTGGACTACATCATCATAAATTCCTGAATTTACCTCTATTACCTTGAAGAGTTATTTTTATTTAAATTCAACGAGAGTGAACGTATTTTTTTTTCAAGTAAAAACCGAATTACGTAAAGGAGTTCTGAGATAAATAAAAACGGATTCGCAATAAACATAGACGTAACTCCTGGAAGTCAAGGACCCTTCAGAGACCCAAATACTCGTAATATCATCAGCCCGTTGCAGTCCACTGCTGGACATAGGTATCTCCTAATGCACACTACCGAGCCCGCAAAATACATAAATACTCGAAGCAAAAAAAGATCGAACACGTATAGGTATTGCATAAGTCCTAAATGCATACATATCATAGGTATATTTAAACATCTAAATGATTTATATTAGAGTGTTTGCAAGCTGCGGGAACATATTACACAACACGTGTAATATGTTCATACCAACGCTAATACTTTGGTCGCAGTACGCAGGAAATATACGAAAAGATGGCGTACTTTTTACCTTGGTACTTTAGTGGTAGGTTCTGGTTTCGTGTCGCAAGTTAGAAATAAAACATAGTTTAATATCTTACTTCAAATATAGTAAGTACAAATCCTTCTAAGTATAACTTAAGATACACTTGAAAGTTACTCGTCTGGTCTACATACAAACACAAGTCTCAACACTTCGTGATTGCCAAGTTACCAAGTTCAATATTGCACCGCACTTTTTTTCGTGAGTTCATTAAGTTAGTTGTGTATAACTACCTCTCTGTAATGTCTTAGCGCCTGGTACTCTCGCGATTTTCGTCGTAGTGGACATAGTAAGATTGCTTTTGGTCTTTTTAGATCCTTACGTCTGGTTAGATAAACACGGCTCTCGAGTCTAATTGCTTCTGACTTTATGAATATTGTTAAAGATAAACATGTAACAAAAAAAAATAGTCTAAATTGTAGTACTTTTGTCGAACGTTTTTATATAAGAGACTTTTAAAATTGTGTACAACACAACCAATAAGGAATGAGCAATTTAAATGTAGATTACATGTAGACCACGATCTTCGAACTTATGTAATGGTTGCAACTTTTAAAGTCGGTGTAAAAGAAGGATTAAAATTTTGATCACATAAGATGGAAGTTGAAGTATATGGATGCGGATTTCAGTGACTGCTTAGAGTTTGGAGTGTTTTTCAGTTCGTATCTGATAGAAACATTGCAAGAGTGAACTCATACGACTGCTGTTAAAAATCAACTATTTCAACTACAAAAATAAACCTAACTGCTATTATATAATTACTGAGTTACAGCTTCAAGTAATAAAACCTAATGAAACATTTGATATCCGGCCTCACAGTTGCTTATTTGACTCCATGTGACGCTAGCGTTTCGTTTCACGCATTCGTTTATCGCCTCCCGTATTGTATCTATATAAATGTTATTTTTATAGTTTGCGAAATGATAGCTAGTGTTCGATATACGTTTTATTTTTATCGGGTAACGATCGTTTGGGCCAAATAAATAAACGTACCTATTAGATTTTTGGACACAGTAAACAGATATGTTTTTACTTGAGGTTGTAAACTTATAATTTAATTAAGAACAACTGGCTTGAGAAATGTTTTTTTTAATAAACGCTGTTGTAAGTACAGTGATGATAAATGCTCACTTAGTTTACAATTATTTTAACAAATACTTCGTTAAAGTTCTTGTTTTTTTGCCACACTATTGATAGAACATTTCTGAAGACGATAACCGTACGTATAATATTGATAGCTATTATTATTAAACGGCTTCTAAGAGAAAAGTTTCGTATTTCGATGGCTTTCATATTTGGAAAACGAAAATATACTAACTTATGCAGTACCTAATTTTTGTTATTAAATAAACATAAATATTTAAATATATCGGACACCTAACACACAACGGACACAACGCCATCCAGTCCTAAGCTAAGCAGAGCTTGTGTTATGGGTACTAGACAACTGATATGACATGTTATACATAGAAAACACCCAAACTCCGAAACAAATATTTGCAGATCATACAAACATTTGGTCCGACCCAGAAATCGAACTCGAGACTTTGTATTTAAGACTGATCGAGCTAAGTTAAACTTAAAAAAATTATCGTTTTAAATGAACATTCAGATTTCCTATTTTGACAAGCAATAAAACATAACTTTATATGATCACCCTTACGATTACAACTAGAACTTAATTCTCACGAGTCGAGTTTTGATACGAAATTTATTCGAGAACAAGTAGTAGCACTTTAAATGAGTTGTTGGTAATTGAACTAAGTACTCCAACTTTACTTCAATTAATTCCGAGAACATGTATAAAGAGGTTTAACTTAATTGCTAAAACGAGACACACTTTTAGTTTAGTTCCGAGGTTCATATCTACTTTATAAAGGCTGTAATTACTTTGATGGATTTTTTTGATGACCTAGTGAATCGACATAGGTAGGTACTTAATCAGCAAGTACGGAAATTTGTAAGAGATCAATGAATGGAATGACGCAAAACAAATATAGTAAAACAGGTTCCATTAAATTAATAAGACTGTTATATTTTTTTTCTTGCAGTAACAAGCAGGTATATAAAATAATTTAAAAACATCAGAAGACATAGATCACATTCAAAATAAGTGAGCTTTTTTATTAAAAAAAATGTAGAAAAATGTAAATATAATGAAAATTCTGAGTAACTTTTAAATACACAATTTTCAATATCATCTGATGGTATAAAGTAAATTGTAATGAGAATAGTTACAGTTATAACAGTTATAGTTTTAATTACAATATGTGCATCCAAGGGCCAACAGACAACATTTGCTCAAATATTTATAAGAAATGGAAATAAAAACATATGTATTGCCGACCAACAAGCAACTGGCGTCTTCCGTATTGCATTCGCTACTTTTACAGCAAAATTATTAAAGAGGGTTTCCTTTGAAGGAAGGCATTACATGATGCTTTCCCCACTCTCTGTATAGATCACGCTCGCTATCGCAGAAGGAGCTGATGAAAATAACCAGAAGGAACTCTTAACACTTCCGAATCTCCCTGATAATGTATGATCGAGAGCCAAGCTCTATAAGATTGCAGTTACAAGAATGTTTTCATCCCAATACGTCAGTATCTTAAACAAACGTGTATTACTTATTGATCGAGGTGTTCATATTTATGAAAATTGATTTAAACTCGTGAGACAATATTCCCTTCTACAAATGTTTTCGGCACCGATCGAACACAATCTAGTTGCAACTTTAGAAATTATCAAATTTTTCATTTTGACCAATAATCAGGCCAATTTTAATGGTAACTCAATTATATTGAATTCTATGGATTACGATGGGCTTTGGACAACTGCATTTAATGATAACGTGGCTAAACAATCACCATTTTACAATAAAGTTGGCAAACGAATTGGGTCAGTTGACCTTATGCAGATGAAGAGCATAGTTCGGATTGGATACGTCGCAAGCATAAATGCCAGGGTTCTGGAACTTCCGTTCGGTCTCAACGGAGAATACCGAATGATATTTGCACAGGCTGTAAATAAAAATTCTAGTATTAACTCAATAGTGTCCAGTTTCCATAACTATACTATATTCGAAGCTAAACACTATTTGCAAGAGACGCAAATACTCATTGATGTGAGGATACCTCGGTTCCTGATGAAATCTGAGATTGATTTGAAACGGATCCTGGAGGATATGGGGATTGTGAACTTATGGCAAGATCCTAGAGCTACTGAGTAGGTATAATTTGTCTTGCCTTGCATATACCTTTTGAATTTATTCCAGTTGTTTTTTACAGTTGTAAGCTCACTATAAAGTAATGTATTCGGTTAGTTTCGTACACACAGTTATGATGACAATTAATTATTTGGTAGTACGAGTAATCTAACATACCAACTTTTTCTTACATGTACCGAGTCCTTTTAGCAGATCCTAATTCACACATAGGTACTTATTCTACGTATTTAACAACTATTTCTCCTAACAGGTTCATATCTCATTCGCCAGCTTTACCGACCAGTTACATCCATCACACCACATTGACTCACAAAAATGAGGGAATCAGTCCACCACCACAATTATAAAACATACCACCACTAAGTTTTAACACTGAGAGACGATATTGGAGCGAGTTTGTGGTGGACAGACCCTTCATGGCTGTGTTAGTCGACGCTGAAACTTACACGAGTCTGATAATCGCAACGTATTCGAAGCCAACGTACCCTATTTAATACATGTAAATGTAATAATAATAGATATCTTTTTGTCTTGTAATACGTAGCATAAATAATTGCCTGCAGTATTTCTGGACCGATATAGCCTCCAAAATACCAGGTAGCTGCTCTGGTACACTAATGTGATAAATTCTAACGTCTGTTACGCTATCACGGCTAAATTACTGCACCGATTTTAATGAATTTTGCTTGATTTTTGAGAAAGGCCATAGGCTACTCTACATAAGCTAGCATACCATAAAAAATAATTCTCAGATCTCTCATTCGATCATGTTATATTAAGGCAAGCAAAGCCGCGGACAAAAGCTATTATAGACCTATTTTGCTTCAGTGGACTATCGATGCAAAATTGGACATTGTACTGCATTAAAGTATACAGCATGACTATTCGTACAACCAATCGCGTTGCTTGTTATGATGGGCAGTCGTCGTATGATTGGGTACACGTTATAAACGAGGTCCAATTATACTTTCGTGTTTTTTTCGTGTCGTTTTCATTAGCAAGTTTTTAATGAACTGCACATGTTGTTTAACAAAGAGCGTACTTTATTTCAAGGTGCGTGTACCGTAATTACATTAAATAGCATAGGGGAAACTGTTTTTACTAAAAAGTGAAATAAAGCTTTGAAAGTTTGAAACAGGTGCGGTGGCCGAAAAGGTTAGCTATTTTTAACCGACTTCCAAAAGGAGGAGGTTCTCAGTTTTCATCGTTTTTTTTTATTTTTATGTATGTACATTGATTACTCCGTCAATTGTGGACCAATTTTGAAAATTATTTTTGTATTCGAAAGGGTATGCTCCCCATGTGGTCCCATGGCCACCATATCAGGATCTGATGCTGGGATCCCAAGGAAATTGAAGGAAACCCTCAAATTTACGTGAGCGCCTGCAATAAAGTTAAGGCAATTGTCTGCATGCTTTCATATTCTGTAAACATCATGTCCGAAATATCTGGGGGCACGGTCGTGCCCCCGCCAAGACGAGCCGAGCTAAGCGCAAGGGCACTACCTACCTTTTCTCGAAGTGTTTCGTCGTATTTTTGAACCCTCATAACTTTGGTTCCCGATATACCAGATCGTTCAAATTCTCAGGATATGGTGTTACCAATAGACTAATGTAACGTACAAAGTTTCAATTGTATAGCTCTGATACTTTAGATTTTATTGATACCTAAAAAACACCGATTTCGTCACTGACACACTGATGATCATCAAAACTGTTAGGGTACTTCCTGAAGTGCTAGAAAGCTGAAATAGACTAGACCAGACTAAATACAATCTTGTGAGGTCACTGTTTTAGACTACTGAATTAAGCAATATATTTCAGTTTTTATTTGATTAAGATTTATTTTATAAATGAAAAGCTGTAATAATCAATATACACACATCAAAAGTGTCTAGGGATCAAGCATTTTTATGCGGATTTCTTGAGATTGAGATGTGGCTTTGGCCCTGGCCTGCTCAGTCGCCAGACTTGAACCCGAATGAGCATGCATGGGATATGCTACAGAGAAGAGCTCTGCCGAATATGGAGGGTATCCAGTCGCAAGACCTTTTTTTGTTGTTGCAACGAACATGGGCGGCCATTCCACAGCGTGATTTGGATGAACTCATTTTGAGTATGCCAAACCGATGTTCTTGTGTTAGTGTTCGCGGTAAAAACACGGATTAATAATTGTTTAAGTTACCTAATAAAATTTTAAAGAAAACTGTTATTTCAGTCTTTTTTTCGAACTTTAATTTTAGTGGTTCAAATGTCAAAAATCCTTTTATTAGGAAAATGGCAAATTTCTTTATTAATGCAAAGGTGACTTGGTTTATCGTTACTGTGACAAACGAAAACACTTTATTTGATGAATCCTTAAAGAAAATTTTAATTAATATCAATCAGGAGAAAAGTTATTGTAAAAATATATGTTGATCCCTAGACACATATGTTGATCCCTAGACACTTTTGATGTGTGTATATATATAAACTAGCGGCCCAGTACGTGCTTCGCTACGTATAAAGTGAAATAACAAAAATTGTGATATAATTTGAGATTTAAACTATCCTATCTCTCAATTTGGATCGAACTGCACATGGTGTGCAAATTTTATTATAATCGGTTAAGTGGTTTAGGAGTCCATTGAAGACAAACATTGTGACACGAGATTTATATATATTAAGATTAAAGCCACTTTTCTTTGTAATTTTATAACTCAAAAACGGGCTCACCTATCCAAACCAAATGTTTAGGCTTTGTTCGGACTATTTAGTAGATGGTTTATGTGAAGTTTGCACAAAATCGGACGAGCGGTTCTTCATTTATCGACATACACGCGGGCGGAGCCGCGGGCAACAGCTAGTTACCTATATTATCCGAGATGTTTTGTAATGTTCGTTTTATTGATGGACACATCGGTATTTATTTACAATATAGTCAATTACCCTATTAGGTACCATTGTCGTCACAATACATGATTTCTGCTTTCAGCAGAAACTACCTACAAGGTACGTTTAATAGAAAAAAAAAACAAAATAATATATTGATTCACATTTATTAAGTTCATAACTTCAATTCGATTTATTTTTTAATAGTGGCGTTCCGTGGGCCTTGCAAAAGCACCCGCAAATATGCACGATTGAGTTTTTGTCTCTAACAAAGCGTACATAAATGGTCTGTTTGCGACGAAATTGTGCCCAACGACAGATGCGACGTCAGAAGCAGTATTCGCAGCAAAATCTACTAGTCCTGGCAAGAGTCCCTTGGGTGAAGAGGCGGGCTCCACGCCGTTACTGTCGATCTTTACCGAGGTATGTTGGATGAAGTTACCAGGCAATGCTGATGGTTTAGAGACGTAGCTGCAATGACGGAAGGTACATATGTTACTATACAGATATTGTACAACAGAGCGCATTAGGTAGAATTAAATTTTGTTACAAGTGAGTTCTGAGTCAACAAAATAATAAACCAAGCATGTTCTGTGTCAAAAAAGGCCTAGGCATAGCCTAATTCTGATAGGAAGGGATTTCAAAGCAACTTTATGGTTAGATAGAATCCCATTTGGTCAATGAAAACGTATCAATAGTGTAGGTGATTTCCTTTTTATACTTTCAATGCAAAATAATTTTCTTACTGGATAAAAAAATCTTTAGAACTGGATGGGATTGAAATGTGCAGCTTCCAAATAAAAAAGAATCATCAAAATCGGTTGACCCAGTCGAAAGTGAGGTAACAAACATAAAAAAATACCTCCGCCTTTTTTGAATTCTTTTAAAAATGTGGTTTCACAACTTTTCAAGACATTTAAAATTATAAAATTAGAGACATAGAAAGCTCATAGTACCTAACCCATAGGTATCAACCTATGTTTAGTTTCAAAGAACAAATAGAAATTTTGATATTAATACCGACTGACACGAATTTGCGAAGTTTGTTGATTTATAGACGAACAACGGAGAACAATTTATGAATTCAATAGAGTATACAAACTTTATTGAGGGTGGGTTAATATTGTCTGATTGATATGAACCTAAACATGAATCAATCCAAATTGGATATCTAGTACTATTTCGCTAGTGAGAATTGTCAAATTAAATATATGCTTACCCGGTCGCTGCAGGATCACTCCAGAACCGATCGATTCCTACATCTTCAAGCGCTGTCCTAACGTCAAACTCCGAGCTCATCGTAAACTTGGGCACCTCGATCTCCACAGGAACTAAACTCATTTGCAACAGACTAAGCAACTTGAATATTGAACCCAAGAACAGCTCAAATGCGTTCTCCAAAACATTGTTTCCAGTTCCGACAACAATGAGCATAGTATACCGTCCCTTGACTCCAACAGGCAATTCCAGGACCTTAGTATTCATGAAAGGAACGTGGGCTACGCGTACATGTTTTTTCGCTTTCATCATGTCAACTGTTCCGATTTCCAACCCCAAATCGTTGTAAAATGGTGCCCTATACGTCTTAGCATCATCGAAGGCAGTTGACCATAATCCCTCATAATCTAGCCTGTCAACTAGAATTGAGTTACCCTTAAAGTCGATATCGAAACGCGTCTCTATGAACTTCTTAAGACGCTCAGATGTTGCTTCCGGGCGTGATTTTATAGGCGCTGTAACTACAGGTAGAAGTCTGTAATTTGCTACATACTTTGACCAAGCTGGGTTAAGTTCTAGAAATTCGTCGATAATTAAACACCGACGCCTTTCGAAACTGACGTCTCTTCCTGATTCTTCAACATGCAAGGCGATTTCATAAAATTTGTTCCGAATGCAATGCTGTTGCGGCAGAGATAATGAGGTAAAGATTTGACTTTGGACTACAGGTTCGGCACCTTCAGCCAATGCGGAGAGAGACAGCCAAATAGTGATCGGCGAAAATACAAAATGGTTGTCACTTCGAGCTGCAACTCTTGCATACAAGGTTTTGAAGAAGTGGCTTTGCGCGTCTCGGTATTCTTCGATCACATTACGTGAACAAGGATCATCGCGTCCAGTTCCAAGAATGTTACCGATGACGTTTGTCGCTCCTCCTACAAAGCTTCCAAGTAATCCTGCACCCTGGATGCCATGCGCAACGCAGAGCGTAATTATCACGACTAGAAACTTCATTTTGACTACCAGCCTACTATTGAATGAGAAAAACTATTATTTATATATATATAGGGCCTAAATTGCAAATGATATTGATTCCAATAGCCATTTTAATTAAGATAGGTACTGTAATGAGTCTCTGTGGTTTTGTGATCTAATAGGCACGATAACTTGTTTCAATTTGTATAAATGTTGGATAATATCTTAATTGTTTTTTAATATTTTTATGGTTAATGGCCTAATGGTCAGTAACTATTAAAATACTCAAGTTTATATTTATACGTATTTAATTTAATAATCGAAATGTTTCGTCGTTTTTTTTAAACTCATAATTTTGGTTTCCGATATACCAGATCTTTAAAATTCTCGCTATATGATGTCAATAATAGACTAATTAAACATACAAAGTTTCACATAGCTCTGATACTTTAGTATTATTGATATCTAAAAACACCGATTTCCTTCCGACACACAATAAAATATTCATACAATAAAACAAACACACTAATCACATCACATCACACTAATATATAAAGGCGAAAGTTTGTGTGTATGTTTGTTACTTCTTCACGCAAAAACTACTGGAAGATTTGGATGAAACTTTACAGTAATATAGCTTATACATCAGAATAACACATAGGCTACTATTTGCCGCGATAACCGACATACACGCGGGCGGAGCCGCGGGCAACAACTAGTAGGATTATAAAATTTAGTTGGGAAGAAAAGCAGGTTCATATTAACCAGTATTGAGGTAAGGTATTTTATTCCAATAAACCGTTTGGTAGCTAAGTGTGAACATTCATTTATTTGTAGAAAATATTAAAAAGACTGCCACAACAATTCCTCGAACTTGTAACTTTTATATTTTCTTACTGAGAACACATACCTATTGGGTTTTCTGGTAAACAATTAAAGACAATCTTTTTTTTTGGAGGTATTTTTAATATTAATATTTTTTGCAATAATATAACATTCAATTCGACGGACGGAATATATAATCTATTCCTTGACTAAGACTAACACAGTTTCTTAGGTAATAATAAGACATTAGTACTTTAGTTACATATCTGAAATGAAGTGTTTTATTTTGCAATACACTTTTGAAAGTTAAAGTTTTATTGAGCAGACGAGTTCCTAACTAGACTAGCCCTGAGAAAAAAGGACGAAATAAACTCAGGGAAAATTGTCTCTTTTAAAGTCCAGACAATCGTCCATCATAACTCGATGATAAATCGGTACAATAATATACAAACATAATCCAACGTTATGTAATAACTAACTACTTATAAAATACTTAATATCACATTAGAGGTGATTGTTAATCGAACTTTTATCTCACTAAACGTCAAAACGGTACATTTTTGGAGCAGTAGGAAGAATGGACGCCACATCTTAGAGGCACGAACGGGCCGGCTCGACCGGGGCGGTACTATCCTCGCCCAGAAAATCAACGTAAAATGACAGTTTCGTTGGTGAGTGCGAGACCGGAGGCTCAAATAGTCTAGTCAACAAGTTCCATACTTGTTGACTAGATTAAAAGATGCAGAAGCATCACTAGGCCGCCATGCAGAGGCGGATTAACCCTAAGGCAAAGTAGGCACGTGCCTAGGGGCGCGCGCGCCAAATTTTTAACGTAGCAAAAATACCTAAAAATGTATTCGTTACAACTGCAGCTGTAGTTGAGATTATTCTATAAGTTTTAGTAAGACCAGATGTGTTCATTCCAAGGCATATGGTGCACCGGAGTGGGCGACTCCGATCGCACACAATAAGGTGTGGACAGGGCGGCAGTATAAGACACCTTCCTTGCTTCCGACTGACTGACTCAGATCCTTTCTGGGCACGCCTTCTTAGGGAAGTATCAGCAATCGATTGCTAAGAGTGAATTGATTTACGCTTGCAACAATTGGCGCGCAATTGGAAAATCGGCTATGACTGAGTGTTTTAGTGCCTTCTTGAAAGGAGTCACCGTCCTGGGTTACGCGGATGACATGTTTATGACGGCGTGGGGAAAGGTGTACTGTGAGACAACTCTGAGGGTCACGGTCATGATTGCAAATGTCCTACGGCGGATCCAGTTTCAAGGTCGTGGGGTGGCTTGGCAGAGATCTGTGAAGACTCCTGCAAAGCCACCCCTAAAGCTAATACTGACTCGCAATCCTGCACTCGAGAAATCGAGGACCCGAAATTTCAAATCGACTGGGTCCTGATTGGGGAGCAAAGGATAGATATAGGCAACCAAGCGCCGACAACTCTCTCATACCGACTGACGCAGGTGATCATCGAAAAAGGATGCTTCGGAGATCAACTGTGTCTGATCTGCATGGAGCCAACGCCTGGGTGCCAACTGTATTGATGGAGAGAGCGCTGACACGGCGAACCACATGCAGCCAGAATTTTTGGAGTTGGTGGAGCAGAAGCATGGCCTTGTGATGACCATTTTAATTTGGATTCTGTCGCTCAATTCCATGGTTGAGGCCGAGAACGCGTAAAACTCGCCGATATATAATTCGGTAAGCAAATTAAGCTCGATAAGGAGAGGGTAGAGTGGAATCAAAAATGACTTAGAACTCTCCCAGTTCGCCACGTCCTGAAGCAGCACTTCAGATGGTTCAGACGCCGGTATCCTACATAAGTGCAACTCTGGATGCGATAGATGAACCCATCTATCGCACCAAAAAATAATGGTCTTGACGTTTTAATAATGCTGTCATCTTTTATATCCGGCAAAGTTTCCGATACACCGCAAACCCCGGTGTAAAAAAAGTTATAGTAAAGATATACCAACTGCCAAGATATATATATTATATGGATGCTAAAAACAAGGAGGGGAGGGGCGCTGATGGGATGGTTGCCTAGGGCGCTCTTGATACTTAATCCGCCTCTGCCGCCATGGCGTGGGTCGCCATGCTGCATTGTCTGCATCCGCAGTGAGGATGGTGACCACCACTCTAGGATTTTACCTATGCTTTCCATCAGGCAGAGTAGAGTCATTTTGGCGGGCCATACATAAAAAAGGCAGTATGAAGAATGGACGCCACATCTTAGAGGTGGTAAATATGGCCAAAAATCATCATTTAAACTATAAAACAGTACAAACGATACAAAACTTAAGACTCGGTTGTCCATCATATGCTAATAACTCTTTATGTGAATGAACCATCTTCCCTAAAATTTAGAGTGATACTAAAAACATCATCAGAAATGAACAACAAACCAGAGAGATATGGGGGGGGGGGGGGTTAGAGAGAGAAGAATATTATTTGGTAGGTACTGCCCGTAATTGTCACTTAATAATGCATCTCCATGACTCAAGGGAAAAAATTCTAGATTTAGAAAAAATATATGGATACTTCGTTCTTATTGGTCGAATGTATTATACCCTATAACCTTCCTTGATAGCGGCCCTATACAAATCTGAAGGTTTTTTTTTATTAGAACCAGTGGTGCGAGTTCAGCCAAACAAATAAATTCTTCTGCTTTATAAATTTAGCAAAGAAACAAGTCAGTAGTAAGTATGTATTACATATAATCTTTACTGAGCTGTAAAGAATACTCAAACTACAACACTACCCGCCTAGAGGCGAGATGTAAACCGCATATTTCTGGCGACCTCCCCTTTCAAAACAGTATGAATGTAGTATTGACATACCCCAGTTTTACAACCTAAATTCAGGGGTATAATGGTAAGAATGAACTCTGTCGTGTAGCCTATCTAACAGTTTAGAGTAAAATAAAGTTTGGATGTCACAGTATACAAGTTTCTCAAAAAAATTGAGCTAAGTTATATCTATACTATAACATGTAACGAATTATTTTTAAAAAAAACGTTCGGCACTCGAGGACTGCCGCGGTAAAGCTATTGCTTAGCATTTTTATTAACTTATACTTAATAATTAATTTTATTTTGCCAGTTTCTTATTTAATATTGTTCAAAAAGTATTTAAATAATAGAGGGCGTTAGTATACCTCGTAGTTGCGAAACAGGTTTAACAGATGGCGCTTTATTTATTTTTTTATTTTATTTTGCCAGTTTCTCATTTAATATTGTTCAAAAAGTATTTAAATAATAGAGGACGTTAGTGTACCTCGTAGTTGCGAAACAGATTTAACAGATGGAGCTGACCAGTTTTTATTTATGCAGTATTTTTATTTTCTTTGAACATGTATACTTACGGGCCGCACATGCGGTGAGTGTGGCATTATAAAGATATGATAGATACCTATACACCTATATACTTTCTCAAACGCAGACTGTTTTGTATGTCTGTCTTCGTGCGTGACAGAGACAGCGTGATTTCGGAGCAGCTCGTCAACGAATCTGTCTGTCGATTCGTTGATTCGTCGTTCGGAGCAGCTTGTCTCGATCCGTGCGAGCTTCAGGTGTTAGGCGTTTTCGTTACGTTACGGAATTTCTGCAAAAAGACCCCAAAGCCCGCGATAAAAGCTATGCAATAGCTTAAAAACCCGACTGCGTCAATATCTGCCATCTTTCAAGTCAATGGGATTTAAAATCAAATTAGTCAGTTATCATTTCACTATTACAATAAATAAAATATAAAGATAGCTAGGCATAACTATAATACTACAAAATTACTGGTAAAATTAGGTAATTTATTAGGAAAGCATTACATAAATTACCAGTTCTTTAACTATTTTGCTAATTTACAATTGTAAAAACATAATTTTAATCTAATATTGCACTATTCATATCCTTTTTATAACAATTAACACATATAAATCTCACAAGTGATATTAAAATTAAGACTTATTTATATCATATTAGAAAAATGAGCAAAGTGTTTGCTGATGGTGGTGCCTACATTTCAGTGTGGTGACGAATTAAGAATAATAGAAGACATAAGTCTGGCTCCCAAGTCACATGTGATAAACCTAGTTTGGGAGCCAAGATCTAACATATTTTGTTTGCATAAGAACTGATTGTTATTGTTTTTGATTCGTTTGTAAAAATGACAAATATTATCTGTAAGAAAGATGCATTGAGTGTATTTTTTTTTTATGGAATAAGGGGCAAACAAGCCCATGTATCGCCTGATGGCAAGCGATTACCGCCACCCACGGACACCCGCGACACCAGAGGCGTCACAAGTGCGTTGCCGGCCTTTGGGGTATGGGGAAGGGGATGGGGGGAGGGGTTGGGTAGGTATGGGCCTCCGGTATCCTCACTCACTCAGTGAAACACAACGCAAGCACTATTTCACACCGGTTTTCTGTGAGGCCGGCTCACTGCGATAGAGCCGGCCCATTCATGCCGAAGTGTGTCTCTCTCACGGTTAATTGTGGTGGGGTGTGGTCTGTGTGTGTGTGTGTGTATGTGTGTGTGTGTGTGTGTGTGTGTGTGAACATACATACATAAGAATACATAATGTCACCACCCCTATTTATCCCATGGGTGCCGTAATAGCCGACTAAGGGAGCAAAAGGACAACATCACTGTAAACGTATTCGATTGATATTATTAAATTATTAATACCTGCCTATAAATACGCCATGCATTTTACAATACATGTAATTTTGAACTACTTATAAATATTATTAATGAATTATATCATCATAGAGGATAAAATGTATATAACACCACATCTGAAACAAAAATATATTCTTTGAACACTATTGCTGAAGTTCAAATATATAAATAATCACAGATGGCAGCACTGCAAAAAGTACTCTCGAGGTGTGATGCAATCAAAATTGAACCTTATTTCTTTATAAATATGACTTAAAGTAATTTATACTCTTGATTGTCGGCACTTGATGGAACTTGATGAAATACATTACTGCCGGACATAGGCCTCTGCTTTGAAAGTAGCTTATATGTATAGCGGTATAATGGAAATGAAAATGTCAAGTCACTTGGTTTTGGGTTCCACTGATTACGATACCAAGGTGAATACTAGAGTATTTAAGCTCACTACTACAAAATGTAAAACGAGTTTCGCAAAAAGGTTTCCTAACTATATGTTTCCCTACTTGTACAATAAAATGGTAAAAAAGTGCGATCTGCGGCACTGCACAAGGTACCAGGCTAAAAATAAAGTTAAAGACCTTGTGTCCGGCCTCAATTACACGGACACAGAACAACTTTTAAAATCAATAATTTGAAGGGTTACTGAGTATACACACACACACTCACATACACACACACTCACTCACACACACAAACTCATACACAATGTGAATTCTAAAAATATAAATTGTATAATTTGTTTAGATATTAGTCCTAGGCATAAGATAATCGTATTGTCTGATAGCCACGGCACAGGCTCTGCCTAGTGTGGCTGTCACAGTAAATGTAACAACTTTGTATGATTTTCTTGATAATAAACTATTATTATTATTATATACATCCTAGAATGAAACTCACTTGTACTTATACCACTATTTTCATTAATTTTAATCCTGATGGCACTAGGGCCACAGGGCGAAACCACAAGTGTTTTTTTTGGCCTTGCCAAAATGACTCTGCCTGATGGTAAGCATAAGCAGAATCCAAGATTGGTGGTCACCATACTGCTAATGCAGACAATGCAACAATGCAGCATGGTAACCCAAACCATGGTGGGCTAGTGATGTCTTATTTTTTCCTTTATCTGTAATCAACTTTTGTAAGAGTGTTTTTTGTAACTTGAGTTTATTTTAAAGTCATATCGTAATGTAAAGAAATAAGGTTCAATTTTGATTGCAGCATATTCCAAAAGTACTTTTTGCAGTGCTGCCATCTGTGGTCGTTATTTTTTTTTAAATATATTTCGGACATCTAACACACAACGCCATCTAGTCCCAAGCTAAGCAGTGCTTGTGTTATGGGTACTAAACAACTGATACAAATACATTATATATTTTTTTTTGTAAATACGTACATATTATACATAGAAAACACACAAACTCCGTAACAAATATTTGTAGATCATACAAACATTTGGTCCGTCCCGGGAATCGAACCCGAGACCTCATGATAAGCAGTCGCACACGCCAGCCACGAGACCAACGAGGCAGCCTATACATTTTAAGAGATGCTAATACCTTTTACTTGCATAAAGTACTAAGTATTAAAATACAACTTACCATGGCCTGGTATCGTCACTTTGATGCGCTCGTCTCGAGTGATGTTCATGATGTAGGAGCCTGCGAATACATCCTGAAACGAACATTGAATATTTGTAAAAAAATATACAACTTTTGAAATATTCTTCATCTGATTAACAACTTATCACTTAGAATGTTATTTTTTAAATTAGAAATTACATAATGTTTAAATTAAAATTATCAACATTAGCATGTCCGTGACGCGAACTCATAAGTGCTAAGTACTAAGTCCTCAACGCGGCTAAAGAAGTTTTCACTTAAAAAAAATGTTTTTTTTTCGAATTTCGACCACTGGGTGACCACTACTAGATATACATACATAGCTAAAAAAATATAAAAACTCACATAAATAGTATAAGAGTCTGTGGAATTGAGTCCATATATCCTCGGAGTGCTTAATATTTCTTGGTCGAATATGGCCATGTTGACGAAAGCGAATGAGAAGCTCGGGAATCTGTTCCCTTTTCTCGGCTCGTGAGGTTTTACCCATAATGTGACACCATTGGTTAACTGTAACATAATAATATATTATTATATTTCACATTATAGTACTGACTTACCGTGGGAGAGCCACGCTTCATCATTATTCGGTGAAAAGCAATCTGAGAATTGCTTACTACCAGTTACTACTACTACCAGTGTTGAATCGAGCCCATTTAATCCATTTTGATATATAACCATAAGAGGTGATGATGTAAGTAAACTATACAGGATGTGGGGGTACGGGTCACATATCCATCCAACACAAAGGGAGTATGCTCCGACCAGGCGAGGTGATCATGCCTGGCGGGCCACTGCCCAACATCGGCGCGAAAACTTTTATTGCGTGATTCAGGATTTATATTAGGTTCAAAAAGTCATATAGTGTTGTGTACTCAATGTAGTAATGTCACTCCATAGATCGGTACTGTATGTGCAAATCGCCACACAGGACAACATCACGGCAAAGAGAAGGAAAACTTGAAACAAAACCCTATACCAACTCGTGTGGCCAGCGTGGTATAGTACCAAAACCTCTTTTCTAAGCAAACACCTATGTTCAGCAGTGGACGATTAAAGGCGGTTGATGATTATGAATACTTACAGTATGTGGTTCTGCCATAATACCAAGGGTATCTTGAGCAATCGCAATCAAATCTAAATTTAGTAGTATTTTTTTCTCATAATCAGTTATTTTAGCCATATCACAGCTAAGCAATAATGGCGCTGACAACATGGCGTATACAGCCAAGTGTACGCGGCTTTGGCTGTCTGTGAGAGCACCTGTGCCTAAAATTAGCTGAAAATAATAAATAAAAGTAAATATTTTGGATATCTGTCACACAGCGACATCTATCGTTAAACTAAGCTGAATTTGTTCTATGAAAGTTTGATAAACTGAGAGAATGCTTTTTTGTAGATACATAGAAATATTACAAATTCCGAGACAAATATTTGCAGATAATACAAACATTTAATTCGGAAATCGATTCCGAGCCCTCAGCACAGCAGTTGTTTATATTAACACTGTCCCATCATGGCATTCAAAATAAGAAAAAGAGTATTACTTTATATTTTATCTGTGCTATTATGAAAAGGCGGTAAAATATATGAGTTTGGATGCAGTTGGTAATCGATAAAAATACCAATATTATGGTATTTTATTGTACATGCTTTTGTAATGAGTTTGATAGCTGTTTGAGTGGATTAATTGCCAAATATAACTACCATGTTAAATATATATTCTTCTAGTCCATTCTTAACATATTATAGAGATAATATAGTGCACAAGTGTGAACTTTACCACAAGTGCACTCTCTGTTCCTACACTCTCGCAATCCGATGGCTATCATAAAATATCTATCTATACCAATAGATAAAATGTCTGTTAGTAATTTTAAATTACCAGCTTTTCATTAAATGCGTATGATACTATCCGTATACAGAAAAATTATTTTTTCATGCAAGAACCGATACTTACATGAAACAAAAACATATTTTAAAATGTTTGTTGTCTGTTTGTGCCGGCTTATTTCTAAAACGGCTGGACCGATTTTGATACAATTTTTAAGGACAGATACTGTTGTAACGGTACAAAAACAACTGCAGAGCTCAGTCTTTACATATATACATACCATATCAGGATCATTCCAATGGCCAGGACCATGGTAAGGTGATAGCTGTTTGTAGTTCGTCTCATAGAAATCTATCACGTTAATAATCGAAGTCCATGACGTCATAACATCGTGATAGTTTCGCCACAGATTGCAGTAACGCCCTACTTTTTTTAGGTCCGGCTGAAAATAAGGTTTTACATAAATTATATGCTCACGTCTGTAAACAGGAGAGGTAGGCAAAGCTGTGTTGGCTACACACATTTACTATTGTCATTTTTATTTAAGACTAGCTGAACCCCGCCGTGTTACCCGGGGTTATTGTCGTATCGCGGATAACGCCGCGGGGCGAAGCTAGTCTAAAAAAAATAGCCTAAGTTGCTCCTTATCTCATCAGCTACCTATCAGTGAAAGTCTCATCAAAATCGGCCCAGTCGTTCTCATCAAATTCGATACTCACATCAAAAAAATTATTTTTTGATGTGAGTATCGAATTATATACTTTCATTTGAATTGAATGAAAAGCTTGATGTTACAAATAGACACTTCAATTTAATTTATTTGTATAGATTAACCATCTACACAGGCATTGATATCTCTTTTTTTATGTCATAGGGGGCAAACGAGCAGACGTAGCGCCTGATGGTAAGCGATTACCGCCCCCCATTGACACTCGCAACACCAGAAGCGTCACAAGTGCGTTACCGGCCGGGGATGAGGGGAGGGGTTGGGGGTATGGGCCTCCGGTATCCTCACTCACGCAAGCGCTGTTTCACACCGGTTTTCTGTGAGGCCGTGGTATCACTGCGGTCGAGCCGGCCCATTCATGTCAAAGGGTGGCTCTCCTACGGTCAATCAATTACTTACTAAAGAAATCTAAAAAATATATGTGCACAGTGCACAGTTAAGTCTCACAATCTTTCTAGCACACACATCAAATGCAATCATATACGAAATGCGATAAGATTAGCAATTTTTATGACTGGTTGTTGAATTAATATTGTTACGAGCCGGGTATTAAATAATGAAAAATAGTCGGTTAATTACCAAAAAATAACACACTGTTTATTTACAACCCTTTTACTATAATAATTCGCTATGTCACTTGTTAATCGCACTAGAAGATCGTTTCGATGTTAACTCCGCTGTATCGTGAAACAATACTGACTCGTACGGGTAACCCAATCTGCTTATATATGGCTTTGAAAACCCTAGAAAGATCTATAATATTCGATAGAACATTCTACACTAAACAGAAATTACCAGAGTGAGTAATCTAGCGCCATCTAGCGTCGAATATCAGAGTTACTCCACAGTTGCGCGCTATTTGACACTAGATGGCGCCTTCAATTCAATTCTCGCAACTGGTAGATTGTTCTAGACTAATTTTCTCGAAGGCGCAACACTGCCCCCTCCTAAGACATGCTCGTCCCGAGCATAATCAGTTCCATAGTATCGTGCCAATCGATCTACGTGAACTATCTTTGGGGCGCCTCTTGGACACTTCTGTATCCGGTAGGTAACATCATTGATTTTTGTCACCACCCGGTATGGCCCTTCCCACTTGGCTTGTAGCTTTGGAGATCTCCCTTTACTGCGAACTGGATTATGGAGCCATACTAGAGAACACTCTTCAAAGCCCTTATTGTTCACCTTCCGGTCATATCGGGTTTTCATCTTCTCAGACATTTGCTGGCCCGATTGTCTGACATGCTCATAAATGTCATTCATCTTGTTCCGCAAGTCATTAGCGTACTCCGTTATACTTCGCGGGGTGTCAGGGGGTATTCCAGTGATCAAGTCTGCAGGCAATCGTAGTTCTCTTCCGAAGTTTGCAAAAGCTGGTGTTACTGAAGTGCTTTCGTGGACTGCACTTCGGTATGACAGAAGAAACGGTTGGATGTGTTTGTCCCAATCTTTTTGCCTACTTTCAACAACTTTTGCGAGATACCTCTCTAGTGTTTGGTTAAATCGTTCCACCATTCCGTCAGATTGTGGGTGATAAGAGGTGGTTCTGGTTTTGTGAGCACCCATTACTCGACACATCTCTTGAAATATTTGAGACTCAAAATTTCTTCCTTGGTCACTGTGAATTTCTAAAGGCACTCCAAAACGACAGAAGACTTCGTGCACTAATTTGTCTGCAACTGTTGATGCCTCTTGGTTGGGAATGGCGAAAACTTCTGGCCACTTAGTGAAGTAATCCATTACAACCATGAAGTACTTGTTTCCAGTTTCACTTTCAGGAAATGGTCCCGCTACGTCTATTGCAATTCTTTCCCAGGGTGCCCCAACATTGTACAATTTCAATGGACCTCTGCTACGTGTGTGAGGTCCCTTCACGGCCGCACAATTAGTACACTTGCGACACCAGTCCTCAACATCATCACGACAATGAATCCAGTAGAATCTCTCCCTTATCTTTAACAATGTCTTCTTAACTCCCATATGACCTCCTGAACATCCGTTATGGTAGAGCTGCAGAACCACTGGTATCTTAGCTTTAGGGACAACCATTTGCAGATGACAGCTGTCTCCTCGAGCGTTTTCCCATTTACGGCACAAGACTCCATCCTGGATGACTAGGCTATCCCATTGAGCCCAATAACTCTTTGTGGTTGAACTCAGCGATGCAACATCGCTCCAGTGAGGCTTAGGAGTCTCAGCTTTAATCCACTCGAGAATTGGTTTGATATCTGCATCCTCTTGCTGTGCTTGCTGTAGGCTTTCCTTCCATTCGATGCTAAGGTCCGTCTTTATTGTCCTTATAGGAACAGCTTCCTTTCCTTCTTGCTTGGCACAGTGTTTGCAGTCTTCAGGGCAAGGTCTTCTTGATAATGCGTCTGCGTTACCGTGTGATTTTCCACTGCGATGTTCAATCATGAAGTCATATTCCTGTAGTAGCTCAATCCATCTCGCGACTTGTCCTTCAGGATTTTTAAATTGTAAGAGCCACTTTAGTGCAGCGTGGTCAGTTCGGAGGTGGAATTTACGCCCGAGCAGATATTTGTTAAAATGCTCCAGTGTCTTCACTACTGCCAGTAGCTCCCTTCTTGTGACACAGTAATTTCTTTCCGGTTTTGACAAAGATTTACTGAAATATGCAATAACGACCTCTTGATCACCTTTCCGCTGGGATAACACACCGCCAAGCCCAGTATCACTCGCGTCTGTGTCAACTATGAATTCATTTTCGGTATCTGGATACCCTAAGATAGGTGTGTTGCATAGACGTCTTTTTAGCTCTTGAAATGCAATGTCACAACTTTCATCCCAGCAGAATTGTCTTTTCTCTTCAGTAAGTTTATGAAGGGGTTTGGCAATATCCGCAAAGTTTTTCACAAATCGCCGATAGTAAGAGCACAAGCCCAAAAATGCTCTTACTTGAGTCTTATCTCTTGGAACTGGCCAATCCTTGACAGCAGCGATCTTTTGCGGATCTGTTTGGACACACTCTTCCGAAACCACATATCCTAAAAAGCTAACCTGTCGTTTGAAAAATGAACACTTCTTAGGACTTAACTTTAGGTTGGCACTTCGGATTTTCGATAATACGCGCTCCAGGTTTCGAATATGTTCTTCAAACGTACGGCCTACAATGACAATGTCATCCAAGTAGACCAGGCAAGCGTCTCCAGTTAATCCGGTCAGTACTGACTCCATCAGTCTTTCAAAAGTTGCTGGCGCGTTACATAATCCAAAGGGCATAACTTTAAACTGCCACAGTCCTCTCCCTGTAGAGAATGCAGTCTTCTCTTTGTCCTTGGGATCAATTTCTACCTGCCAGTATCCACTTTTCAAATCTAAGGTGCTAAACCATTTTACCCCTGTTAGCATGTCCAGTGTGTCATCTATTCTAGGAAGTGGATAGCTGTCCTTCTTCGTAATGTCGTTTAAACGGCGGTAGTCAACACAAAAACGAATGCTGCCATCCTTTTTCTTTACAAGCACTACAGGTGAACACCATGGGCTGGATGAAGGCTCTATAACACCGTCCCTGACCATTCCATCAATCATGGTTTGCACTTCCTTTTCTCGTGCTACTGGCAGTCTTCTTGGTCGCTGACGAATAGGCAACTCATTCCCAGTGTTTATTTTGTGTTGAACTAAACCAGTCTTTCCAATATCAGCTTCATTAGTAGAGAAAATATCAGCGTACTTAACTAACATTCTCTTAGCCTTGCCAATCTCTTCCCTAGACAAAACATCTTGACAGTCTTCCAAAAGTGTTGACACGTTGACTCGTGCATCCTTGCTAACATTTGAAGTAGTCAAGTCTTGGCATCGATGCATCCAATCCACATCTTCGCAAGTGCCAATCAGTGTGCCCTTATGAATCACATGTTGCTTGTCACTTAGATTTAACACACGTACTGCAGGGATGTTAGTGGTACTTACTAGAGTCCGTGCGATCTTCCATGGAAGGTCATTATATATCCTTTCAATAAGTACACACCGTTGCATTCGTCCGGAGTTATAAGGAAGACTAACTGGCATGATTGTTTCTGATCTGGGAGGAAGAACAACTTTCTTTAAGCTGTACACTTTTCCTGGTGACGCTCCTTCCATGAACAGTTCTTCTTGACTACATCTCAATACACCTTGATTGATGTCGATCTCACAACAATTGTTCTTCATGAAGTCAAGGCCAAGGATGCAGTCGTCAACTATATCAGCCACGATGACGTTATGCAGGTAAACTTGGTTGCCCAACTTCAACTCCACCTTCTGTTCGCCTCGGACGGGTATGCGCTCACCAGTGGCTGTTACTAGGTTTATTTGCTCACGGTTACAGGTGATGTCCCTCAGAAACCGATTTGCAAGTTGGGAACTGACAACTGTGCGAGAAGCTCCCGTATCAATCGTCAGCTTACATGTTGTTCCGTTGATTTCGCCTCTGATGACCAGGCTGTTCCCATCATGACTTTGCGAGATCGAAATCCTTGGGGCTCTTTGAACACCAGCCAGCACCCGCCCCGCAGTCCTGGCATTTACTCGTTTCCCTGCTGTTGTTGGGCAGTACTATCAGTCGCCCTAATCTCCTGAGGCCGCTCGTATTCATTTCCTATGCTTCGCTTAGGGCAGCTGGACCGAAGGTGACCTTTTTCACCACAGGCGTAACACCTAGGGCTGTACCCCTTAAACCGGTCCCGCACAGGTGACGCCACAACCTCCCGGACCCGATGAGACCGATGATCTTGTCTCACAGCTTCCACCTCCAAAGCATGGGCCAGAGCATCCTTGAGAGTTTCATGGTGCCCAAGTCGCACAGCAGCTCTAACTTCGAGATCACGAATGCCATCGATGAAAGCTTGCACCAGATTCCCGTCCACGAGCGCAGGTGCAGACTGGTATGCCTTACGGACCAGTTTCTCAACTTCCAGAGCCCATTGTTGCAAGTTCTCACCGATGCGTTGGGCACGATCCTTCAGCTGTGCACGAAAAACGTGCTCCAGGTGAGCGTCACCATATCTTGCCTCCAATGCCTCCAGCAGTTGCTCATAGGTTACCTTCTTACCGAGGGCTTCGAGGACGGTTAGAGCCTGGTCTCGAAGACCCAAGGTGAGCGCGGTCATAGCCTGTTCCTTAGTCCAGCCGTTCGCCATCATAACAGCCTCAAACTGGATCTTGTAGGCTGACCACGAAGATGTCCCATCAAACGGCGGTACTTTGAACCCCCGCACCGAAGGAACAGCAGTTACTGAAGTCGCCGCTCCATCTCCAACTTTGAGGTTCCCTAATGCCTTCTTCACGTCGGCAATCTGAGTTTCGGCCTCAGTGATACGGTTCTCGTGTTGAAGAACCTGATCCTTCACTACCTTGAGTTCTTTGCCGAAGGTCTCGTGAATGCCTTTTAACAAGAGCATTTGTTCCTCCTGGCGGCGGGCCTGCTCCTCCTGATGGCGGGCCTGCTCGTCCTTGTCCCGCTGCAGCTGTTCCTCCAATCGGCGGGCCTGCTCCTCTTGACGGCGGGCCTGCTCCTCTTGGCGGCGGGTCTGCTCCTCCTGATGGCGGGCCTGCTCCTCCTTGTCCCGCTGCAGCTGTTCCTCCAATCGGCGGGCCTGCTCTTCTTGACGGCGGGCCTGCTCCTCTTGACGGCGGGCCTGCTCCTGGAGCATCACCATTAGGGCCGTGATATCTGGAGCTGCTGACGATGTGGACAGCGTGGCTTCCATCGCTGGCTGCTGACCTTCCGGTGTGGGCAGTTGTGCACCTCCAAATCGCCTCAGGTCCGCCTCTTGCTGACGCTGACTCCTAGTTCGGATGCCTTCCGTGTCCTCCTTTGGTAAAACCGGCATACTGTAATCCCACTACTGACACCAAATTGTTACGAGCCGGGTATTAAATAATGAAAAATAGTCGGTTAATTACCAAAAAATAACACACTGTTTATTTACAACCCTTTTACTATAATAATTCGCTATGTCACTTGTTAATCGCACTAGAAGATCGTTTCGATGTTAACTCCGCTGTATCGTGAAACAATACTGACTCGTACGGGTAACCCAATCTGCTTATATATGGCTTTGAAAACCCTAGAAAGATCTATAATATTCGATAGAACATTCTACACTAAACAGAAATTACCAGAGTGAGTAATCTAGCGCCATCTAGCGTCGAATATCAGAGTTACTCCACAGTTGCGCGCTATTTGACACTAGATGGCGCCTTCAATTCAATTCTCGCAACTGGTAGATTGTTCTAGACTAATTTTCTCGAAGGCGCAACACTGCCCCCTCCTAAGACATGCTCGTCCCGAGCATAATCAGTTCCATAGTATCGTGCCAATCGATCTACGTGAACTATCTTTGGGGCGCCTCTTGGACACTTCTGTATCCGGTAGGTAACATCATTGATTTTTGTCACCACCCGGTATGGCCCTTCCCACTTGGCTTGTAGCTTTGGAGATTTCCCTTTACTGCGAACTGGATTATGGAGCCATACTAGAGAACACTCTTCAAAGCCCTTATTGTTCACCTTCCGGTCATATCGGGTTTTCATCTTCTCAGACATTTGCTGGCCCGATTGTCTGACATGCTCATAAATGTCATTCATCTTGTTCCGCAAGTCATTAGCGTACTCCGTTATACTTCGCGGGGTGTCAGGGGGTATTCCAGTGATCAAGTCTGCAGGCAATCGTAGTTCTCTTCCGAAGTTTGCAAAAGCTGGTGTTACTGAAGTGCTTTCGTGGACTGCACTTCGGTATGACAGAAGAAACGGTTGGATGTGTTTGTCCCAATCTTTTTGCCTACTTTCAACAACTTTTGCGAGATACCTCTCTAGTGTTTGGTTAAATCGTTCCACCATTCCGTCAGATTGTGGGTGATAAGAGGTGGTTCTGGTTTTGTGAGCACCCATTACTCGACACATCTCTTGAAATATTTGAGACTCAAAATTTCTTCCTTGGTCACTGTGAATTTCTAAAGGCACTCCAAAACGACAGAAGACTTCGTGCACTAATTTGTCTGCAACTGTTGATGCCTCTTGGTTGGGAATGGCGAAAACTTCTGGCCACTTAGTGAAGTAATCCATTACAACCATGAAGTACTTGTTTCCAGTTTCACTTTCAGGAAATGGTCCCGCTACGTCTATTGCAATTCTTTCCCAGGGTGCCCCAACATTGTACAATTTCAATGGACCTCTGCTACGTGTGTGAGGTCCCTTCACGGCCGCACAATTAGTACACTTGCGACACCAGTCCTCAACATCATCACGACAATGAATCCAGTAGAATCTCTCCCTTATCTTTAACAATGTCTTCTTAACTCCCATATGACCTCCTGAACATCCGTTATGGTAGAGCTGCAGAACCACTGGTATCTTAGCTTTAGGGACAACCATTTGCAGATGACAGCTGTCTCCTCGAGCGTTTTCCCATTTACGGCACAAGACTCCATCCTGGATGACTAGGCTATCCCATTGAGCCCAATAACTCTTTGTGGTTGAACTCAGCGATGCAACATCGCTCCAGTGAGGCTTAGGAGTCTCAGCTTTAATCCACTCGAGAATTGGTTTGATATCTGCATCCTCTTGCTGTGCTTGCTGTAGGCTTTCCTTCCATTCGATGCTAAGGTCCGTCTTTATTGTCCTTATAGGAACAGCTTCCTTTCCTTCTTGCTTGGCACAGTGTTTGCAGTCTTCAGGGCAAGGTCTTCTTGATAATGCGTCTGCGTTACCGTGTGATTTTCCACTGCGATGTTCAATCATGAAGTCATATTCCTGTAGTAGCTCAATCCATCTCGCGACTTGTCCTTCAGGATTTTTAAATTGTAAGAGCCACTTTAGTGCAGCGTGGTCAGTTCGGAGGTGGAATTTACGCCCGAGCAGATATTTGTTAAAATGCTGCAGTGTCTTCACTACTGCCAGTAGCTCCCTTCTTGTGACACAGTAATTTCTTTCCGGTTTTGACAAAGATTTACTGAAATATGCAATAACGACCTCTTGATCACCTTTCCGCTGGGATAACACACCGCCAAGCCCAGTATCACTCGCGTCTGTGTCAACTATGAATTCATTTTCGGTATCTGGATACCCTAAGATAGGTGTGTTGCATAGACGTCTTTTTAGCTCTTGAAATGCAATGTCACAACTTTCATCCCAGCAGAATTGTCTTTTCTCTTCAGTAAGTTTATGAAGGGGTTTGGCAATATCCGCAAAGTTTTTCACAAATCGCCGATAGTAAGAGCACAAGCCCAAAAATGCTCTTACTTGAGTCTTATCTCTTGGAACTGGCCAATCCTTGACAGCAGCGATCTTTTGCGGATCTGTTTGGACACACTCTTCCGAAACCACATATCCTAAAAAGCTAACCTGTCGTTTGAAAAATGAACACTTCTTAGGACTTAACTTTAGGTTGGCACTTCGGATTTTCGATAATACGCGCTCCAGGTTTCGAATATGTTCTTCAAACGTACGGCCTACAATGACAATGTCATCCAAGTAGACCAGGCAAGCGTCTCCAGTTAATCCGGTCAGTACTGACTCCATCAGTCTTTCAAAAGTTGCTGGCGCGTTACATAATCCAAAGGGCATAACTTTAAACTGCCACAGTCCTCTCCCTGTAGAGAATGCAGTCTTCTCTTTGTCCTTGGGATCAATTTCTACCTGCCAGTATCCACTTTTCAAATCTAAGGTGCTAAACCATTTTACCCCTGTTAGCATGTCCAGTGTGTCATCTATTCTAGGAAGTGGATAGCTGTCCTTCTTCGTAATGTCGTTTAAACGGCGGTAGTCAACACAAAAACGAATGCTGCCATCCTTTTTCTTTACAAGCACTACAGGTGAACACCATGGGCTGGATGAAGGCTCTATAACACCGTCCCTGACCATTCCATCAATCATGGTTTGCACTTCCTTTTCTCGTGCTACTGGCAGTCTTCTTGGTCGCTGACGAATAGGCAACTCATTCCCAGTGTTTATTTTGTGTTGAACTAAACCAGTCTTTCCAATATCAGCTTCATTAGTAGAGAAAATATCAGCGTACTTAACTAACATTCTCTTAGCCTTGCCAATCTCTTCCCTAGACAAAACATCTTGACAGTCTTCCAAAAGTGTTGACACGTTGACTCGTGCATCCTTGCTAACATTTGAAGTAGTCAAGTCTTGGCATCGATGCATCCAATCCACATCTTCGCAAGTGCCAATCAGTGTGCCCTTATGAATCACATGTTGCTTGTCACTTAGATTTAACACACGTACTGCAGGGATGTTAGTGGTACTTACTAGAGTCCGTGCGATCTTCCATGGAAGGTCATTATATATCCTTTCAATAAGTACACACCGTTGCATTCGTCCGGAGTTATAAGGAAGACTAACTGGCATGATTGTTTCTGATCTGGGAGGAAGAACAACTTTCTTTAAGCTGTACACTTTTCCTGGTGACGCTCCTTCCATGAACAGTTCTTCTTGACTACATCTCAATACACCTTGATTGATGTCGATCTCACAACAATTGTTCTTCATGAAGTCAAGGCCAAGGATGCAGTCGTCAACTATATCAGCCACGATGACGTTATGCAGGTAAACTTGGTTGCCCAACTTCAACTCCACCTTCTGTTCGCCTCGGACGGGTATGCGCTCACCAGTGGCTGTTACTAGGTTTATTTGCTCACGGTTACAGGTGATGTCCCTCAGAAACCGATTTGCAAGTTGGGAACTGACAACTGTGCGAGAAGCTCCCGTATCAATCGTCAGCTTACATGTTGTTCCGTTGATTTCGCCTCTGATGACCAGGCTGTTCCCATCATGACTTTGCGAGATCGAAATCCTTGGGGCTCTTTGAACACCAGCCAGCACCCGCCCCGCAGTCCTGGCATTTACTCGTTTCCCTGCTGTTGTTGGGCAGTACTATCAGTCGCCCTAATCTCCTGAGGCCGCTCGTATTCATTTCCTATGCTTCGCTTAGGGCAGCTGGACCGAAGGTGACCTTTTTCACCACAGGCGTAACACCTAGGGCTGTACCCCTTAAACCGGTCCCGCACAGGTGACGCCACAACCTCCCGGACCCGATGAGACCGATGATCTTGTCTCACAGCTTCCACCTCCAAAGCATGGGCCAGAGCATCCTTGAGAGTTTCATGGTGCCCAAGTCGCACAGCAGCTCTAACTTCGAGATCACGAATGCCATCGATGAAAGCTTGCACCAGATTCCCGTCCACGAGCGCAGGTGCAGACTGGTATGCCTTACGGACCAGTTTCTCAACTTCCAGAGCCCATTGTTGCAAGTTCTCACCGATGCGTTGGGCACGATCCTTCAGCTGTGCACGAAAAACGTGCTCCAGGTGAGCGTCACCATATCTTGCCTCCAATGCCTCCAGCAGTTGCTCATAGGTTACCTTCTTACCGAGGGCTTCGAGGACGGTTAGAGCCTGGTCTCGAAGACCCAAGGTGAGCGCGGTCATAGCCTGTTCCTTAGTCCAGCCGTTCGCCATCATAACAGCCTCAAACTGGATCTTGTAGGCTGACCACGAAGATGTCCCATCAAACGGCGGTACTTTGAACCCCCGCACCGAAGGAACAGCAGTTACTGAAGTCGCCGCTCCATCTCCAACTTTGAGGTTCCCTAATGCCTTCTTCACGTCGGCAATCTGAGTTTCGGCCTCAGTGATACGGTTCTCGTGTTGAAGAACCTGATCCTTCACTACCTTGAGTTCTTTGCCGAAGGTCTCGTGAATGCCTTTTAACAAGAGCATTTGTTCCTCCTGGCGGCGGGCCTGCTCCTCCTGATGGCGGGCCTGCTCGTCCTTGTCCCGCTGCAGCTGTTCCTCCAATCGGCGGGCCTGCTCCTCTTGACGGCGGGCCTGCTCCTCTTGGCGGCGGGTCTGCTCCTCCTGATGGCGGGCCTGCTCCTCCTTGTCCCGCTGCAGCTGTTCCTCCAATCGGCGGGCCTGCTCTTCTTGACGGCGGGCCTGCTCCTCTTGACGGCGGGCCTGCTCCTGGAGCATCACCATTAGGGCCGTGATATCTGGAGCTGCTGACGATGTGGACAGCGTGGCTTCCATCGCTGGCTGCTGACCTTCCGGTGTGGGCAGTTGTGCACCTCCAAATCGCCTCAGGTCCGCCTCTTGCTGACGCTGACTCCTAGTTCGGATGCCTTCCGTGTCCTCCTTTGGTAAAACCGGCATACTGTAATCCCACTACTGACACCAAATTGTTACGAGCCGGGTATTAAATAATGAAAAATAGTCGGTTAATTACCAAAAAATAACACACTGTTTATTTACAACCCTTTTACTATAATAATTCGCTATGTCACTTGTTAATCGCACTAGAAGATCGTTTCGATGTTAACTCCGCTGTATCGTGAAACAATACTGACTCGTACGGGTAACCCAATCTGCTTATATATGGCTTTGAAAACCCTAGAAAGATCTATAATATTCGATAGAACATTCTACACTAAACAGAAATTACCAGAGTGAGTAATCTAGCGCCATCTAGCGTCGAATATCAGAGTTACTCCACAGTTGCGCGCTATTTGACACTAGATGGCGCCTTCAATTCAATTCTCGCAACTGGTAGATTGTTCTAGACTAATTTTCTCGAAGGCGCAACACTGCCCCCTCCTAAGACATGCTCGTCCCGAGCATAATCAGTTCCATAGTATCGTGCCAATCGATCTACGTGAACTATCTTTGGGGCGCCTCTTGGACACTTCTGTATCCGGTAGGTAACATCATTGATTTTTGTCACCACCCGGTATGGCCCTTCCCACTTGGCTTGTAGCTTTGGAGATTTCCCTTTACTGCGAACTGGATTATGGAGCCATACTAGAGAACACTCTTCAAAGCCCTTATTGTTCACCTTCCGGTCATATCGGGTTTTCATCTTCTCAGACATTTGCTGGCCCGATTGTCTGACATGCTCATAAATGTCATTCATCTTGTTCCGCAAGTCATTAGCGTACTCCGTTATACTTCGCGGGGTGTCAGGGGGTATTCCAGTGATCAAGTCTGCAGGCAATCGTAGTTCTCTTCCGAAGTTTGCAAAAGCTGGTGTTACTGAAGTGCTTTCGTGGACTGCACTTCGGTATGACAGAAGAAACGGTTGGATGTGTTTGTCCCAATCTTTTTGCCTACTTTCAACAACTTTTGCGAGATACCTCTCTAGTGTTTGGTTAAATCGTTCCACCATTCCGTCAGATTGTGGGTGATAAGAGGTGGTTCTGGTTTTGTGAGCACCCATTACTCGACACATCTCTTGAAATATTTGAGACTCAAAATTTCTTCCTTGGTCACTGTGAATTTCTAAAGGCACTCCAAAACGACAGAAGACTTCGTGCACTAATTTGTCTGCAACTGTTGATGCCTCTTGGTTGGGAATGGCGAAAACTTCTGGCCACTTAGTGAAGTAATCCATTACAACCATGAAGTACTTGTTTCCAGTTTCACTTTCAGGAAATGGTCCCGCTACGTCTATTGCAATTCTTTCCCAGGGTGCCCCAACATTGTACAATTTCAATGGACCTCTGCTACGTGTGTGAGGTCCCTTCACGGCCGCACAATTAGTACACTTGCGACACCAGTCCTCAACATCATCACGACAATGAATCCAGTAGAATCTCTCCCTTATCTTTAACAATGTCTTCTTAACTCCCATATGACCTCCTGAACATCCGTTATGGTAGAGCTGCAGAACCACTGGTATCTTAGCTTTAGGGACAACCATTTGCAGATGACAGCTGTCTCCTCGAGCGTTTTCCCATTTACGGCACAAGACTCCATCCTGGATGACTAGGCTATCCCATTGAGCCCAATAACTCTTTGTGGTTGAACTCAGCGATGCAACATCGCTCCAGTGAGGCTTAGGAGTCTCAGCTTTAATCCACTCGAGAATTGGTTTGATATCTGCATCCTCTTGCTGTGCTTGCTGTAGGCTTTCCTTCCATTCGATGCTAAGGTCCGTCTTTATTGTCCTTATAGGAACAGCTTCCTTTCCTTCTTGCTTGGCACAGTGTTTGCAGTCTTCAGGGCAAGGTCTTCTTGATAATGCGTCTGCGTTACCGTGTGATTTTCCACTGCGATGTTCAATCATGAAGTCATATTCCTGTAGTAGCTCAATCCATCTCGCGACTTGTCCTTCAGGATTTTTAAATTGTAAGAGCCACTTTAGTGCAGCGTGGTCAGTTCGGAGGTGGAATTTACGCCCGAGCAGATATTTGTTAAAATGCTGCAGTGTCTTCACTACTGCCAGTAGCTCCCTTCTTGTGACACAGTAATTTCTTTCCGGTTTTGACAAAGATTTACTGAAATATGCAATAACGACCTCTTGATCACCTTTCCGCTGGGATAACACACCGCCAAGCCCAGTATCACTCGCGTCTGTGTCAACTATGAATTCATTTTCGGTATCTGGATACCCTAAGATAGGTGTGTTGCATAGACGTCTTTTTAGCTCTTGAAATGCAATGTCACAACTTTCATCCCAGCAGAATTGTCTTTTCTCTTCAGTAAGTTTATGAAGGGGTTTGGCAATATCCGCAAAGTTTTTCACAAATCGCCGATAGTAAGAGCACAAGCCCAAAAATGCTCTTACTTGAGTCTTATCTCTTGGAACTGGCCAATCCTTGACAGCAGCGATCTTTTGCGGATCTGTTTGGACACACTCTTCCGAAACCACATATCCTAAAAAGCTAACCTGTCGTTTGAAAAATGAACACTTCTTAGGACTTAACTTTAGGTTGGCACTTCGGATTTTCGATAATACGCGCTCCAGGTTTCGAATATGTTCTTCAAACGTACGGCCTACAATGACAATGTCATCCAAGTAGACCAGGCAAGCGTCTCCAGTTAATCCGGTCAGTACTGACTCCATCAGTCTTTCAAAAGTTGCTGGCGCGTTACATAATCCAAAGGGCATAACTTTAAACTGCCACAGTCCTCTCCCTGTAGAGAATGCAGTCTTCTCTTTGTCCTTGGGATCAATTTCTACCTGCCAGTATCCACTTTTCAAATCTAAGGTGCTAAACCATTTTACCCCTGTTAGCATGTCCAGTGTGTCATCTATTCTAGGAAGTGGATAGCTGTCCTTCTTCGTAATGTCGTTTAAACGGCGGTAGTCAACACAAAAACGAATGCTGCCATCCTTTTTCTTTACAAGCACTACAGGTGAACACCATGGGCTGGATGAAGGCTCTATAACACCGTCCCTGACCATTCCATCAATCATGGTTTGCACTTCCTTTTCTCGTGCTACTGGCAGTCTTCTTGGTCGCTGACGAATAGGCAACTCATTCCCAGTGTTTATTTTGTGTTGAACTAAACCAGTCTTTCCAATATCAGCTTCATTAGTAGAGAAAATATCAGCGTACTTAACTAACATTCTCTTAGCCTTGCCAATCTCTTCCCTAGACAAAACATCTTGACAGTCTTCCAAAAGTGTTGACACGTTGACTCGTGCATCCTTGCTAACATTTGAAGTAGTCAAGTCTTGGCATCGATGCATCCAATCCACATCTTCGCAAGTGCCAATCAGTGTGCCCTTATGAATCACATGTTGCTTGTCACTTAGATTTAACACACGTACTGCAGGGATGTTAGTGGTACTTACTAGAGTCCGTGCGATCTTCCATGGAAGGTCATTATATATCCTTTCAATAAGTACACACCGTTGCATTCGTCCGGAGTTATAAGGAAGACTAACTGGCATGATTGTTTCTGATCTGGGAGGAAGAACAACTTTCTTTAAGCTGTACACTTTTCCTGGTGACGCTCCTTCCATGAACAGTTCTTCTTGACTACATCTCAATACACCTTGATTGATGTCGATCTCACAACAATTGTTCTTCATGAAGTCAAGGCCAAGGATGCAGTCGTCAACTATATCAGCCACGATGACGTTATGCAGGTAAACTTGGTTGCCCAACTTCAACTCCACCTTCTGTTCGCCTCGGACGGGTATGCGCTCACCAGTGGCTGTTACTAGGTTTATTTGCTCACGGTTACAGGTGATGTCCCTCAGAAACCGATTTGCAAGTTGGGAACTGACAACTGTGCGAGAAGCTCCCGTATCAATCGTCAGCTTACATGTTGTTCCGTTGATTTCGCCTCTGATGACCAGGCTGTTCCCATCATGACTTTGCGAGATCGAAATCCTTGGGGCTCTTTGAACACCAGCCAGCACCCGCCCCGCAGTCCTGGCATTTACTCGTTTCCCTGCTGTTGTTGGGCAGTACTATCAGTCGCCCTAATCTCCTGAGGCCGCTCGTATTCATTTCCTATGCTTCGCTTAGGGCAGCTGGACCGAAGGTGACCTTTTTCACCACAGGCGTAACACCTAGGGCTGTACCCCTTAAACCGGTCCCGCACAGGTGACGCCACAACCTCCCGGACCCGATGAGACCGATGATCTTGTCTCACAGCTTCCACCTCCAAAGCATGGGCCAGAGCATCCTTGAGAGTTTCATGGTGCCCAAGTCGCACAGCAGCTCTAACTTCGAGATCACGAATGCCATCGATGAAAGCTTGCACCAGATTCCCGTCCACGAGCGCAGGTGCAGACTGGTATGCCTTACGGACCAGTTTCTCAACTTCCAGAGCCCATTGTTGCAAGTTCTCACCGATGCGTTGGGCACGATCCTTCAGCTGTGCACGAAAAACGTGCTCCAGGTGAGCGTCACCATATCTTGCCTCCAATGCCTCCAGCAGTTGCTCATAGGTTACCTTCTTACCGAGGGCTTCGAGGACGGTTAGAGCCTGGTCTCGAAGACCCAAGGTGAGCGCGGTCATAGCCTGTTCCTTAGTCCAGCCGTTCGCCATCATAACAGCCTCAAACTGGATCTTGTAGGCTGACCACGAAGATGTCCCATCAAACGGCGGTACTTTGAACCCCCGCACCGAAGGAACAGCAGTTACTGAAGTCGCCGCTCCATCTCCAACTTTGAGGTTCCCTAATGCCTTCTTCACGTCGGCAATCTGAGTTTCGGCCTCAGTGATACGGTTCTCGTGTTGAAGAACCTGATCCTTCACTACCTTGAGTTCTTTGCCGAAGGTCTCGTGAATGCCTTTTAACAAGAGCATTTGTTCCTCCTGGCGGCGGGCCTGCTCCTCCTGATGGCGGGCCTGCTCGTCCTTGTCCCGCTGCAGCTGTTCCTCCAATCGGCGGGCCTGCTCCTCTTGACGGCGGGCCTGCTCCTCTTGGCGGCGGGTCTGCTCCTCCTGATGGCGGGCCTGCTCCTCCTTGTCCCGCTGCAGCTGTTCCTCCAATCGGCGGGCCTGCTCTTCTTGACGGCGGGCCTGCTCCTCTTGACGGCGGGCCTGCTCCTGGAGCATCACCATTAGGGCCGTGATATCTGGAGCTGCTGACGATGTGGACAGCGTGGCTTCCATCGCTGGCTGCTGACCTTCCGGTGTGGGCAGTTGTGCACCTCCAAATCGCCTCAGGTCCGCCTCTTGCTGACGCTGACTCCTAGTTCGGATGCCTTCCGTGTCCTCCTTTGGTAAAACCGGCATACTGTAATCCCACTACTGACACCAAATTGTTACGAGCCGGGTATTAAATAATGAAAAATAGTCGGTTAATTACCAAAAAATAACACACTGTTTATTTACAACCCTTTTACTATAATAATTCGCTATGTCACTTGTTAATCGCACTAGAAGATCGTTTCGATGTTAACTCCGCTGTATCGTGAAACAATACTGACTCGTACGGGTAACCCAATCTGCTTATATATGGCTTTGAAAACCCTAGAAAGATCTATAATATTCGATAGAACATTCTACACTAAACAGAAATTACCAGAGTGAGTAATCTAGCGCCATCTAGCGTCGAATATCAGAGTTACTCCACAGTTGCGCGCTATTTGACACTAGATGGCGCCTTCAATTCAATTCTCGCAACTGGTAGATTGTTCTAGACTAATTTTCTCGAAGGCGCAACAATATCGAATAACCGGGTAGGCCTTGATATCTATTACCTTTAAACAATTATTGTAAATTATGTATAATTGGAATCTCGGAAACGGATCCAACGATTTTCATGAAATTTAATATGTAGGTCGTTTCGGGGGCGATATATCAATCTGTCTAGGATTCATTTGTAGAATAAATTTACACTTTACACATTAGATTCAGTGACACGTCATATAGCCTGTAACCAGCGGACGATCAAGACGCTTCTAAAGATACCTCATTTGTCCAGTTCTAATAAGTAATTGAGGAGCTATGAGAGAACAGATGAACATATGTACATACATGCATAGACCGTCAAAATTATAACCTTCCTTTGGATTTGCCGTAGTCAGGTAAAAATATCGAGCAAAGCTTGGTCATCCAGGTACCTACTACACACATCAAAAGTGTCTAGGGATCAACATATGTGTCTAGGGATCAACATATATTTTTGCAATAACTTTTCTCCTGATTGATATTAATTAAAATTTTCTTTAAGGATTCATCAAATAAAGTGTTTTCGTTTGTCACAGTAACGATAAACCAAGTCACCTTTGCATTAATAAAGAAATTTGCCATTTTCCTAATAAAGGGAATTTTGACATTTGAACCACTAACATTAAAGTTCGAAAAAAAGACTGAAATAACAGTTTTCTTTAAAATTTTATTAGGTAACTTAAACAATTAATAATCCGTGTTTCTACCGCGAACACTAACAACACAAGAATCGGTTTGGCATACTCAAAATGAGTTCATCCAAATCACGCTGTGGAATGGCCGCCCATGTTCGTTGCAACAACAAAAAAAGGTCTTCTTGCGACTGGATACCCTCCATATTCGGCAGAGCTCTTCTCTGTAGCATATCCCATGCATGCTCAATCGGGTTCAAGTCTGGCGACTGAGCAGGCCAGGGCCAAAGCCACATCTCAATCTCAAGAAATCCGCATAAAAATGCTTGATCCCTAGACACTTTTGATGTGTGTATTTGGAAAATATGGCAACCTACACAATATTATCTATCGTGCTTCTGATTTATGTGAGACCAGAGACGCAATAATGAAGAAGCTTCTCAATAGGCCGCCATAGTGTGGGTCACCATGCTGCATTGTTGCATTGTCTGCATTCACAATGAGTATGGTGACCACCACTTTTGGATTCTGCGCATGCTTTCCATCAGGCAGAGTAGAGTTACTTTTGACAGGCTCATACATGAAAAATATCTTTGCACTTAAATAATAATAACTAGCAACACGCCCCGGCTTCGCACGGGTTCTTTTTGGAAAATATAATATAGCCTATGTTACGCTGAGATGTGGTGAGATGATTATGTGCGGCTTTAGTTTTTCCCACATCTTTAACAAATATTGATATATTTTACCCAACATACGCAAATTCAAAAACGTTCCTCATGAATCACTCTATCTGTTATTAAAAAAACCTGCCAAGTGCGAGTCGGACTCACGCACCGAGGGTTCCGTACAAAACTGGGGTTCTATAATAATTACTTATCACAAATATTTAGCATACATTACCTCTCTGTTATAAATAAACTGTATATAATAAGGCCAACTGCATGAATACACTATGTTTCGTCCAGTATTTTTCAAATATTCTCCCAAGTCTATATAACCTAAAAAAAAGGAAGATTGATTATTTCTAACCATGGTAGAGACAGAGAGAGAGGTTAGAATGCACCGGTTCAACCGGAGTGATACCTTGGCCTCACAGAAAATCGGTATGTGACTGAAGTTACCGGTGCTCTACCCCAGTCTGCTAAATTCAAATTCAATATCATTTATTCAATCATTACACTAAATGATATTTATGAACGTTAAATTGAAAGTGAGTTCCAAAGTGCGTAGAGCCTTATGAGAAGAATACTGGCAAAGAAACAAAACAAGTAAAATTATTTAAAAGAAAAAAACCGACTGCGTCAATATCTGCCATCTTCAATAAATTCAAGTTCTTTTTAATGTTTTTTTTTTCATATTTTATTTATTTTTAATTTTGATGTACCCAGTGTCACTCTCACGACTAAGACGAATCTATTGACACCACTCACGTAAAAATACGAAAAGCCGTTTAGGCTCTAGGGCGTGTCAAAGAAATATATATACATACATACACTCGAAAAACATAACCCTCTTTCTTTCGCAGTGAAAAAAGAGAAAAGCAAAAATAAGGAATAAAAGCAGCAAAGAAGTAAGGAATAAAAGCCCTATTCTGGAGTCTGAAGGGGGAAAACAATTCGAGTTGCTGATGTCCCTGAGCCCCATGTCTATTTTCATTCCACAAAAACAGATAATCATCTAAACCGATCGAGAAGAATAGAAATAGTTGCAGAAAAAAATGTTATGCTAACTATCTAAGACTGTATCACCATTATCAACAATTTAATAGTTCACAACTGAACATAGGTCCCTCCTTAGAACTTTTGATTTACCTCATGCTGGCCAGAGGAGTTGGTACAAAGTTTATTTCAAATTTTACTTCTCTTTGGAATGCAAACTGCGTATACGTATGTGTACGTATACGTACACATACGTATACGTACACATACGTACTCTCTTTGTCGGCTCTTAAAACATCTATGGAATGAATAAGGATGGACACACTCCGTATTCCTAATCCGTCACCTCATCCAGTTATCTCGATGATCGTTTTTTTTATTTATTTTTTTATTAATTTGTTTCCTAGATGTTTATAAGAAGTGCTCGTTTATAAGTATTAGATCAATAAATTTTACCGAGGGAGAGCATGAATGGGCCGGCTCGACCGGAGTGATACCACGGCCTCACAGAAAACCGGTGTGAAATAGTGCTTCACCGAGTGAGTGAGGATACCACCCATACCCAAAGGCCGGCCACGCACTTGTGACGCCTCTGGTGTTGCGGGTGCCCAGGGGCGGCGGTAATCGCTTAGGAGGTAGTAGAGCCACGCTGATTTCAGCACGAATGGGCCGGCTCGACCGGGGCGGTACTACCCTCGCACAGAAAATCAACGTAAAATGACCACGTTCGTGCTGTCGTGTTTCGTTGGTGAGTGCGAGACCGGAGGCCCAAATAGTGTAGTCAACAAGTTCCATACTTGTTGACTAGACTAAAAGATGCAGCAGCATCACTAGGCCGCCATGGTGTGGGTCGCCATACTGCATTGTCTGCATTCGCAGTGAGTATGGCGACCAATACTCTTGGATTCTGCTTATGCTTTCCATCAGGCAGAGTAGAGTCATTTTGGCGGGCCATACATTAAAAAAAAAAAAAAAAAAAAAAAACCAAAAAAAAAAAAAAGAGACTAATCCCGCCCACAGGCCCACCACTGTAACTCCGAGTTATGACACTTGGGAAGTCCCAGAAAAATTAAACTGTCTTGGAACTTGGAACCCGCAACAAAATTAATCAGAAAAAAACTGGAGGTGTTGGAAATATATTATATCCAGATAGATAGATAAATTTATAATACCTTCATTAAGAACATCTTCATGAATAAAACAGCCATCTACTTTGAGATAATCTATACCCCACTCTGCAAATGTCTTTGCGTCAGTTGAGAAATGATCCTGTGATGCCGGGAAATGCATGCAAGTAGTCGCGCCCAAATTTGTGTACATACCAAACTTCAAACCTTTTGAATGTATCTGTAAACAAAGAATAGAATGTATAACATTCTACAATAAACTCGTTCCACTATTTAATACAAGTTTCTAAAATATGACCCTTAACAAGTGCCACTGAGTGGTGACAATCGAGAGTAAACATTTTTTTTGTGAAACTTGCAATCCTATAATATGTTTACCAGTAATTTGGTTAATACAGATTTCACTTAGTGGGATTACAGTAAAGTAATAAATATTATAATCTAGAGTCAAATCAGTCTATAATTAATCCAAAATCATAGCTGTATTGGACTCTGGCCAAATCCTTTCCAGTTATTGGCATAAACACACAGAGTAATTCTTCACTTCTATATAAATACCTGCGAAACATAGATCTATATGGACTGCAATGAAAGGATGGGATACTGACATAATCAGCCAAGAACTTCATTCCTCTAGGAAATCGTTTTCTATCTGGTACAAGTTTTCCGTGCACATCCCTATGTTTTTCAGCCCAGCAGTCATCCACAATGATGTATTCGTACCCAGCTTCTTGGTACCCTTCGTTGTAGAAAGTATTCGCAACAGACATAATTAGTTGTTCACTGTAATATGAAAATAATGTTTAATTGAATGTACATTGAAGCATCTAATTAAAGATTTGAATGCTATTTAAAGCCGAATGATATTAAAAAAGCTAAAATTTTAACGAGACTGGAGAACCGATAATTAAATAAATTAATATTTTGGACATCTAACACACAACGGCATCTAGACCCAAGCTAAGCAGAGCTTGTGTTATGGGTACTAGACAACTGATACAAATACATAATATACTTTTTTTTGTAAATACATACATATTATACATAGAAAACACCCAAAATCTGAAACAAATATTTGTAGATCATACAAACATTTGGTCCGACTCGGGAATCGAACCCGAGACGTCATGATCAGCAGTCCCACACGCCAACCGCAAGACCAACAAGGCAGTCGAATGATGTTCACTATGTTGCATTGTCTGCATTCGGAATGAGTATGATGATCATGTCTCTTGGATTCAGCAGCTCTTGCAGCAGAAGTGCAGTTGCTCCATAACTATTTAATTAGATAAGGCATTTAGTGTTTCAAGTAAATACTTTTAAATATAGTTTTAAGTTGTTATAAAAGTAGATATTTACTTAGTTTTATGTTAACAAGCGTATCTCGCCAACAAGCTGTGTAGCTTAGCGAGGAATTTGTTTATCTTTATTTAAAAAAAATTATGAATAAATGATTATGGTTTTGACCGCTTGGCACAGGAAGGGAGAGCTGAATCGTTAGGGCGTGTATGTCTACCACTTCAAAGCGTTGACTCTAAACTGGACTATCAAGGGCTGTTGATGCTAATGACAATAACTTTTTATGACTGAAAGCCTTAAAACTTAACACCATTCTGTAAAAACACATATTCTTTCCAAATTTATCAAAATATTTGGTGTTTTAAATTACTGTTTGAAATTTTGCTATTAACACAGTTAGAACTTTTTAATATATTTATAAATCAACTGATCATTTAATTTTGTATCGGTTTGAAAGTATTTCATCCAACACAAAAATAAAAATGGTTTGTGTTTTACCAGTAGCATTTTTATTACAGTGAAAATCATTACATAAAATAATTGTAAAAATTTAGGTTCAAAAATATTTTAATGCCTTAGCCTAGCCATAGGATGGCATAAAAAATTGCCGTTCATGTTTAATAAATAAGGTTTTACTGTAAACTAATGAAAAAGTTTACAAGAACAGATAACCAAAAAAAAAAAGATTCAAGTACATACTACTTCTGATAATTCCATATTTGAATGAAATAATATATGAAATGTTTTTATTTAGTTTGTAAATATTTCATAAGTCCATTGTACAGTTTTTTAGAATCATATAATGCATATACATAATATAAGAATCCAAGAATAAAACACTTGCTTTGAAAGTCGTTCTTTTTTCTGTATTTTTTTTTAGGAGGGAAATGTCAGATGGGAATTTTTCCGCTTACTTCAATGAATTGTGAGGAAATTAAATTTCTTACTTAAGACATTTATCCGATTCTCGTTCGCACTTAATGCTGCACATGTAATATCCCCACGACATCCACCCCATTGGAGGGGTGCGGGCCATACCATTCTCTAAAAGGTCAACTTGGTTTAAAGAAAATGTGAAAATAAATAGGAAAACCGTATAACGAAAACAGGGCATCGTGTTATTAAAATTGTAACTTTGAAATATTCTAATTATAACTATATTTTAATTTAAATTAAGCATTAACACATATCCACCCGGCTTCATTAGAGGTATCATCACTGAAAAGTGACAAAGTCTGAAATCTGAGAATTGTTTTGTTTACAGTTTTCTTTGACAAGTAAAACGTTGCATATGTTATAATGCAGTCAAGTCAAAATGCATAAATTCTGCACGGATTTTAGCCTAAAAAATGCAAGTTGGTATTTGGCTGGCTTATAAGTAATGACATTTCTTTTCCACAGATAACTTATTGTAATGTTGCCGCATAAGTATATATTTTATAAATCAATAAATCTCATTTTCAGCTTGAAATTGACAAATCATCAGTAAACAATAACGCCATTGCACTATGTAAGAGAACTCATTAAAATTAGTTCATTTTGATACTTAAGAAAGAACCGTAAATATAATCAGGATTAAAAGTAGAAATAGGATAAAACACAAAATAAATTATTGACGCATAATTAATTCAATGATTCTAGGGTACGTACCCCTAGACATACAAAACAAAACATTAGTATGCTATGAATGTACATGAATCACAAAGACAAGCCTTTGAAAAAAGGTCAGGACAATATTCAAAAATTTCTTTTGTAGCATTTAGCATAAGCCATAAGTATATGTATAAAAAACTTAAGCTCAAAACGTGAATAAAAATGTTAACTCCGAAAATGCCAAACGATTTAGAACAGTATCAAAAAGAAACATTGAAAGGTCGAACTGCTTTAGTTTGTGCTCTAAGGGTCAGACATCAAACGCGAGGTATCACGTAGGTTCGGGCGATCGAACGAAAATAAAAAGTAAACTGTAGTCAATCCAGACGACTTAAGTAAAGGGAGACAGGTCTGCGTGTTACGACTTTCGCTACAATCACATGTTCACAGGGTTGTCATCTGAACTGATTTTACAACGTTTCTTCCAATTTTCGTGACATTTTGGATATTTATTGTAGTGTTGTTGTTAGTGTAGTAGTTGTAGTTATTAAATCTAACCTACTGGTACTATTTGAAAAAATCTATCAGTGTTAGATAGCCTAGTCAACGAGGAATGCTATCGGCTATAAATATCCTCACGTTACGACCAAAAAGGTGCGAAGTATCAATATAATGTAATTTCACCCGTGGGAGAGCCACGCTTCGGCATGAATGGGCCGGCTTGACCGGAGTGATACCACGGCCTCACAGAAAACCGGTGTGAAACAGCGCTTACGCTGTGTTTCACCGAGTGAGTGAGGATACCGGAGGCCCACCCCCCCAATCCCCCCATATAATGGCGCAGTTGAAACAGATGCTACCCCAGGAAGGTACCAACTGCGCTTGCGTTGGAGAATCCCTCTCTGCACGTCCACACTCAGAACACATCGCGCCTGAGCGTGGACGCCCAGGCTGCCCCTCGTATTCTGGGGGGGGCAAAACTACGCTTAATCATGCTCGGGATAAGAGCAGTAACACCATGGCATCCCCTACCACGCTGGTCGTGGACCTCTGCAATATCAGGGGATTACATAGCAACCTTAACGCTGTCCATCACCACCTCGAGACAGCAAAGCCAGCCTTGCTCTTCTTGACCGAGACGCAGATAGCGTCTCCAGCGGACACTTCCTACCTAACTTACCCTGGGTACGGACTTGAACACTCCTTCATCTCTAAGGCCGGAGTGTGCGTGTACGTTAGAGACGATGTCAGCTCTCGTCACCCCAGCAACCTTAAAGGTAGGGACCTCTCCATCTTATGGCTCCGTGTAGACAGCGACGACCATCCCCGCGTCTATGCGTGCCTCTATAGGTCCCATAGTGGTGATGCCGAAACTGACCGACTCATTGAGCACATCAAGATGGCTGCAGACTTCGTGCAGCAGCAGATCCCCTCCGCAGAGATCATCGTACTTGGCGATTTTAACGCCCACCACGCCGACTGGCTCAGTTCCAGTAAAACGGATCATGCGGGGAGATCTGTTCACGACTTCGCCCTGGCATATGGCCTGACACAACTGGTTGCCACGCCCACGCGAGTCCCAGATGTGAAGGACCAGAATCTTTCACTGTTGGATCTTCTGCTGACTTCTCATCCGGACGGTTACCGCGTATCCGTTAACGCTCCACTTGGCTCCTCAGACCATTGCCTTGTCCGGAGTAAAGTGCCTATCACACCCTCGCCGCGATCACGAGTCGCACGCAGCCGTCGTGTGTGGCAGTACAGGTCAGCAGATTGGGATGGGATGCGGTCCTTCTTTGCGTCCTACCCTTGGAGACAGTTGTGCTTCTCGCCGGATAATCCCAACGCCGCTGCTGATTTTGTTGCCGATGTTGTGCTACAGGGTATGGAGCTCGTCATCCCATCCACTGTGGTCCCCATTGGTGGCAAATGTCGGCCCTGGTTTGGTCCATCTTCCAGAAAAGCTTCTCGCATAAAGCAGGAGGCTTACCAAGCCTGGGCTGACGCGGTGGCGCTACGGGATCAAAATACCAGCGCTCTGAAAAAGGAGTACAACTTTGCCTCCAGATCCCTCAAAAGAGACATTGCAAGGGCGAAGTCGGAGCACATTGCCAGGATTGGCGAGAGGCTTGAGCGTCTTCCTTCGGGAACTCGGGCATGCTGGTTTCTTGCCAAGGCTATCGAAGGCAACTTTTGTAAGCCATCCTTTCCACCTCTGCACATAGGAAATAATCCGTTGATCTATGACGCAAAGGAGAAAGCCGATCTTCTGGCAAAACACTTTGCGTCCAACTCGACCTTGGATGACGGGGAACAAGAGCCACCTACCATACCGCGGTGCGAGAGCTGTATGCTGGAAATCCAGTTCCACCAACGCTCAGTGCGCTTAGCACTTTTATCCCTTGATATCCATAAGTCGAGTGGCCCGGATGGAATCCCTCCTATTGTGTTGAAGATGTGCGCTCCTGAGTTGGCACCGGTCTTAACGCGTCTTTTTCGGCTCTCCTACTCTTCTGGCGTAGTCCCGACATCATGGAAGGCAGCATTGGTGCACCCGATCCCTAAAAAAGGCGACCGCTCAAATCCATCTAACTATAGGCCGATAGCCATAACTTCCCTCTTCTCGATAATAATGGAGTCCATCATCAATCATCAACTCCTGCGGTACCTAGAGGATCAACATCTGCTTAGCTACCAGCAATACGGTTTCCGTAATGGTCGATCAGCTGGTGATCTTCTGGCGTACCTGACACATCGCTGGGCACAGGCGATTGAGACTAAGGGGGAAGCCTTGGCAGTTAGTTTGGACATTGCGAAAGCCTTCAATCGGGTCTGGCACAAAGCTCTTCTTTCGAAGCTCCCTTCCTATGGGCTTCCCGAGAAACTATGCGAATGGGTCACCAGCTTTTTAGCAGGTAGAAGCATAAAGGTCGTAGTCGACGGTGAATGCTCTGACTCTATACCTGTGAATGCTGGTGTCCCGCAAGGTTGTGTGCTATCGCCTACTCTGTTCCTCCTGCATATCAATGACATGCTGCAAACTAGCGGCATTCATTGCTATGCGGATGACAGTACAGGCGATGCTCTCTACACCGGCCGCGCTAATATTTCTCGGGAAAACGTCATTGAAAGTCGAAACAAACTTGTGTCCCAAATTGAGACCTCTTTAGAAAAGGTCTCAGATTGGGGTAGACTCAATTTAGTCCACTTTAACCCCACAAAGACACAAATTTGCGCGTTCACCGCTAAAAAACTGCCGTGGGTCGTATGCCCTCGGTTTCAAGACACTCCCCTATCAGCCTCAGCCAACATTGGAATACTTGGTGTCGAGATATCGAGCGAAGTCCAGTTCCGTGGCCATTGGCTAAATTGGCCTCGAAGAAGCTTGGCGTGCTCAACAGATCGAGACAGTATTTAACTCCGGCCCACCGCTTTCTTCTATATAAGGCGCAGGTTCGGCCACATATGGAATACTGTCCTCATCTTTGGGCGGGGGCACCCCAGTACCAGCTCCTCCCTCTGGACCGCATTCAACGGAGAGCGACTCGAATCGTCGACTGCCAGGAATCTTCAATTCGGCTGGACTCTTTGGCGCTGCGTAGAGATGTGGCTTCGCTTTGCATCTTCTACCGCATTTACTATGGGGAGTGCTCCGAGGAATTGTTCGGGCTGATTCCTGCCGCCTCTTACCGCCATCGTCCTACGCGACAGCAATTTTATCCCCATCACTTAGATGGTTGGCAGTCCACTGTGCGGTTCTCTAGGAACTTTCTGCCTCGCACAACAAAACTGTGGAATGAACTGTCGCCTGCGGTATTCCCGGACCAATACGACCTTCAAACCTTCAAGAAAAGAGCGTACTCCTTCTTAAAAGGCCAGCAACGCACTTGTGACGCCTCTGGTGTTGCAGGTGTCCATGGGCGGCGGTAATCACTTACCATCAGGTGATACGTCTGCTCGTTTGCCCCTTATTCAATAAAAAAATAAAAAATAATAAAAACATATAAAGCGGGGGGAAAAGATTGGGAGAGATTTTAAAGAGCTTCAATTGCGTGCGTTGCGTTAATGGTTCATTAAAGTTTCGCAAAAATAATGTATGACATAATTGTTCCCCTTGAACAGTAGGTACTATAACTTTATTCATGCTTTACAACAGCAACAGGAGACGCAGACGGGGTTGCGCGTGTCAACTAGTTTTATGTATTACACAATATTTTAAATTTTTTACTTATTTTTTGCGCTGTGATACTTGCAACCCTAGTTTCTTTCGACCTCATTATGGAAAGTCAAAGAAATAAAGTTCACGATTGTAGTGAAACTAGACGATTTTTGTCACGAGAATTGCTTTTTACTTTATATCACGCACTATAGTTTAAAAGTGATATAAATTCAAGCATTAATTTGAGATTTTTTGTCTTTTTTAGTTTTGTGAAAATAAGTTCAAGAATTACAATTTATTATCTAGTGCACGAAAAACTGGTTGATTCTTCATTGTCGTGATCTGTAAAAATTTATGTATTTATGTAGGGACGTCAAAAAAATTATTAAATATTATTTCTGACATTGACGTACATCTGTCAAAATAATTCCGAAACAAATATTTAGAGATCATACAAACATTTGGTCCGACCTAAGAATCGAACCCGAGACCTCAAGCAGAGCAGTTGCATAGGTACGCTACCAATTCGCCACCGAGGAAGTAAATTAAAATGAATCAATTTAAATTATGTACCTACACTACTATTTGAGTAATTCTGCGTTACGGTTGCCTTAATGCGATGTCTCAATTGTCAAAATATGTAATAAGTAATAACACACTATGCGGCTACTTTACACTTTTAGCAACACAATTTACACTTTTAGCAACATCCTTTACCTAATAGTCCACTGCTGGACAAGGTATTAGCAATGACACAAGTATTAGGTTAGAAATTAGGTTTCGGCCCACTATATCCCTTTATATCTAATTTTACTATACCTGAATAGGTACATTATTATCATTATGTTGAAAATTATTTAGGTAAGGTAGTAGAGCCACGCTGATTTCAACACAAACGAGCCGGCTCGACCGGGGCGGTATTAGCCTTTCACAGAAGACAAACCTGACCAAAAATGTCTTTTTTTTTCTGTACTAAGCGGGCAAACGAGCAGACGTATCGTCTGATGGTAAGCGATTACCGCCGCCCATGGACACTTGCAGCACCAGAGGCGTCACAAGTGCGTTGCCGGCCTTTGGGGATGGGGAGTGGTTGGGGTATGGGCTTCCGGTATCCTCACTCACTCGGTGAAACACAGCACACACATTTAATAAAAAGTAAATAGGTATCTACTAGCTACTATGGTAATTGAAATGTATGTTTAGGTGGAGTTAAGTAATACCATCAAAAACTTTAAATGGGAATCGGAAAATTTTCAAGTTGTGATCTCCGGCTACGGTCGTATTGAGAGCGATCGGGCGGACAGTAGGGATAGGTATTTAATTAACAAAGTGAAAACAAAACTATTTACGTTTAAATAAAATGATGCAAGATCAATTAATAATAATGCTTCTTAATCTATTGCTCGTATTTAATTTTACATAGTATTCCTTAGAAACATAATTACGTAGTCAAAAATACGTTTGTTATAAATGCCTAGATTTCTAAGCCTTAAATTTAGCCAATACCACGAGCTATTTACATCGCAATTTCCATCACCTATCGGAGCCATTTGTTGGAATTATCTATACCGACTCAAAACTATTGAAGGTTGCGGGAAACCGTTAGATGCGGGCAGCGCAGGACGGCTTGTTGTAAGGAGCCATGGGGGTGGCCTATGTCCAGCAGTGGAAGTCTTTTGGCTAAGAAGATGGCTATGATTATGATTCATATTACCATAATCATCTTTAAATATATAATGTCTCCATTACTGATCATCTATCCAAAAAAAATCGGCAATAAAAGGTAATGGGATTACAACATACTTACATAACATATTCAGCTTAATCCAGAGTTTTATATTATGCAATATTTTATATCCATAACAAACAGAACTCAAACTCAATTGAGAAGGTCTCTTATCCTCCAACAAGTTTATTAATAACGTCTCTTTTATCGCTAAGTCGCTGAATGTAAGACAATTGCCCTAGGCAGGAAACTCAAGATGAAATGTTTTCAGCCAGCGTCGATGGCTAAAGTTGTGTGATTGATTAATGTTTGTGGAGAGGCTGTCTTACCTACTCGTCTATTACTGCCTCAATTTGAGCCGAACTGGTATCTTTCGTGTAAACTTTTACGTTGGCAGTTGAGCCTGTTCAACTAATGTGATTTGGCGGATTAGACTTTCGCGTTTTGGAAGCGATTCGCTTTCACTAAATTCGTTTAAGTAAATGGTTCTTTGTAATAAGAACGTGCGCAATATATACTTACCTACCGTGAGTAGTACGAAAATTAATGGCAAGAGTTCGATAAACGATGTAATTCATCAACAGCCCATAATAGTTTACTACTATATAGAGACCTTTCCTTAGAATGGAGGTTTTGGTCTTCTATACCTCGCTGGCCAGACGGGATGGGAGAGGGTTTGTTTCAAAATTTCCTTCTCTTTGAAATGCTGTTATCCTGCAAAGCTTTTTAATTTAATTTATTTTACCTACTTGTTTCATTAATTATGTGTTGATATTGAGCTTGAAGTATGAAGTAAATCGTCAGAGAACCAAAGTGACCGACATAGCTCTGAAAGTTGGTAGGATGAAGTGGCAATGGGCTGGTCACATATGTCGAAGGACAGACAACCGCTGGAGTAAGCGTGTTTTAGAGTGGAGACCGCGTCTATGCAAACGTAGTGTGGGACGCCCTCTGGCCAGATGGCGGGACGACTTACGTAAGAGGGCTAGCAGCGACTGGATGCAGAAAGCAACAGATAGGCTCTGTGGTGTTCCTTAGGAGAGGCCTATGTCCAGCAGTAGACTGCACCGGGCTGATGATGATGATGATTGAGCTTTAGGAGCTATTTCTCAACCTTTAAAAGGTTTATTTTTTTGAAGTGAATGCTTCTTTAGCCGCATTGAGCACTTTTTGGCAGGAGAGTATCTTATGAGTTCGCGTGACCGACATGCTGACATCACCGAAATGCTGACATGACATTTTCGAAGTGAAAACATCAACATGCTAATGTTTGATTTTGATAATTTTAATTTTTATACCTATTGGGGATTTAAATAAAAGAGAAGGTTATGCCCACCGGTGAGGACATATAAATGTATCTATAAGATAGTACAAACATATTAACGAAATGATTACAGGTTTCCTGTTTGACCAAACGTTAGTCAAACTAAATAGGTCTACGCAGTTATCAATCAGACTTGTATAGCTCAAATCCCAGTGGCACGGCTGGCTGCGAGATTCGAACTTATCCCATCAAACACAGTGATGTGATAGCCGACATTTGTCTCTGAGGGTTTAGAACTTGAAAGTATCTTTCCAATGGTATTTCATTTATTGATTTAATAGATATGTCTATGTATATATAGATATACTAGATAAGTATCCATTTATATAGATTGTCCTGAAAACGGTTATCAAGCTTCAAACGAAGTAGTGCTAGTACTTAATATGAAATGATCGATTTTGATTATCGGATAGAATACTTTTTTTTTTATATACATATTATACATAGAAAACTCTGAAACGAATATTTGCCGTTCATACAAACATTTGGTTCGACCCGTAAATCGCACCCGAGACCTCAAGCACAGCGGCGGCACACGCTACTACTGCGCCACCGAGGCAGTCACATACTTTCTCGCCAAGTTCGTAAGGTCACCTACCCTTCTTACCTGGGAGATTCAAAAAGCAGCATCGCACTAATTTCTGTTTAGTTACAAATGCTACAAGTGCATTGTCGGTGGTAATCACTTATCATCAGTCAACCAATATGGTCGTTTGCAACACTGGTGTAAAGAAGCTAACGATCACATGACCAATCAAGGTGAAAAGAAATTGCCACGAACATTTTAATAAGAAACTGTTTATCCGTAACTGACGTCAATTCGTTACAAAACAAAATTGCCTAACTATATTACCTGAAATTATAAAGTTGTTAATGGTTTTCATCAGCCGGTAAAGCGTTAACAATAATATTGCGGTTTTTAGCCGGTTAGTATCCAACGAGGGGATTTTTACACAAAATTAATAATAATCTACGACTTTGAACATTAAATTTTGATGTGTAAGAATGTGGTCGAAGTAAACTAATGTTTTTTTTTCAATATGGACCGTTTCCAGTGACCCACACTATGGCGGCCTAGTGAGAGGCTTTTCACGGACTTGGTATCGTAGTGGGATGGAAATACGTGCGCTGGTAGTACGTTCCAATATCATCTAATTCAACTTTTTGTTTGTTTGCAGGGCAGCCGTGGCCCGTGTGTAGTGATGGGCTGCGATGGCATGGCGTAGTGGTGAGATGGCTGCGCCGCGGGTGGCGCTAGCAGCGCTCCTCGCCGCGCTCGTCGTGTCGGCCACCTCGCATTTGCCCACGCAAGAACCCGCGCAATTTGAAGCGGCTTTTCAAGGTAAAATATTATGTCCTTCACATAGAGGAGAAGGCACATAAGGAGTAGGATTTTGATTAAATACATGACTTATGTGATGATAGTTGGTCAAAAAGATGAATCTCCTAGAGTGAAATTACACTTTGAATACTTTGATTAACATTTTGTTAGTTCCGAAGTATCAAGAATGCCTTGAACAGAGACTATTTGTTACCTTTTTATTTTGCTATTAAGTTATTCTTTTAGTTGGAAAATATGCCGCCATTTTATTTTTGCTAGTCCTGTCGTCTACTTTATAATTAGGGTTGCCAGATAGAAATATATCAAATCCGGGACAATTCTAAAAAAAAAGGACAACGGTGTCGGGTCGCTCAGTCGTGACCATAGTAAAAATATCTTGTTTATAGTGATAAATTCAGTGGAATTTTGCTTTTTTATTAGTTTTTCTTATTCAGCTTACTCAGCTTTGCAAAACTGATAAAATTTCTGAGCAAGACAAAGTTGATAGGACTCTGCAGTTCGGATTTGATTAAAATTCATGGACATTCGGTTTCGCTCTTTAGTCCATAAGCTATTCAGTTGGCTAAATGTTGTGTCATTCGTTTTTAGCTGATGTTGTATAGGTTTTCGGAATCCGGGACAATAAAGTCTAATTACTGGACACGGGACAAGACGCAAAATTACGGGACAATCCCGGATTTCCCGGCCATCTGGCAACCCTATTTACAATACTTACGAACAAAAACGTGAGTGCTAGTATGGTAACTTGCATTTTTTATACATCATACATGAGCCAGCCAAAGTGACTCTACTCTGATGAAAAGCATGAGAATAAATAATCCAAGTAAACAGTATCGTCACCGTACTCATTGCGAATTACCTACATTTTACCAGAAATACTTGATTTATTTTTGCTTGTCTGTTTCTTACGGCTAAGATTCAGAATGGATGGATCTATTTCCACGGGATTAACTGGCGAATAGCTTGTTATTAGGAATGATTATAGGCAAATTTTATTTAAAAATAATTAGTATTTACAAATTATTCTTCAATTAATAACTTTGAATGTAAAACATCTAATGTTCTCCGTATTAAATGTTTCAGACCGGTTGTAGGTTAAAATCTGTGTACAAATAAATTAGTTAGCAGAGAACAGCTGCAAAGTAGCATGTCATCTATTCAAACTAAATGAAGCAAGAAATAGACAATTTATTTTCCTAGATCGGCTCACTGGCGGAAGAAATCTATAAAGTTTACGATATCAAAGTTTGATTGAGGTTTTATCGCTTTCTTTATTCGCTATTTGAGAATGAAGTGAGATATCTAGATCTACAAAGATATAAAATAATATATAGCAAATTGATTTTTAACCCCCGACGCAAAAAGAAGGGTGTTATAAGTTTGACGTGTTTGTCTCTCTGTCTGTTTGTCTTTTTGTCTGTCTGTCTGTCTGTCTGTCTGTGGCACCGTAGCTCGCGAACCGATGATAAGATTTCAATTTAGTTTTTTTGTATGAAAGTGTGTATGAAAGTGCGATAGTGCGACTATACTTGGCGCAGTAAGAAGCAGCGTGGCGACCGCTTAAGCCACTAGGCCAACCGCGCAGTCATTAAAATCGGTTCAGTAGTTAAGGCACTGCAGTGGAACATACAAACATACATAAACTTTCAAAAATATTACCTTTCCAAAGCCAAAAGCTTTGCCATAGTCGGGTAAAAAATGTCAAGTTGTCAAAGAAATGAAATGAAATCATTTATTCTGCAATTAGGTTACATGAACACTTTTGCAAGTTAAACTTTTTTTGAGCAGATGAGTTCGGCCTTTCCTAACTGGACTAGATATGAAGTATAAAGATATGCTGTATCCCTTACAATAATTTCCTTATTTCACCTTATTCCTAACTTTGTTCTTTGTAAAAGCGATTAAATTCCCGAGAAAAGTAGATCTTAGGTAGGCGACCGTTAATTAAAGGATACTAGACAAACCCCCATAGTACAATGTTAATCAATTCGCCGACCCCAATTACAACAGGTAAAATGTCTGGAAGAAAATGATGATTAGCTAGTAGTATAGATGGAACTATCTAGGCAATAGAAGGGCTTTGGCCCGATAGGCTTTTATTCGTATCTCCGCAAATTACCTTCTCAGAAATATCATTAGACTTTTACTTAAAATTCTTGAAAAAAAGAGCTTTTGTTTTTCCTAGGTAAATTTAAATACGAATATTACAAATATTACTTGTAAAGGAAATAATTTAAATTAAAAAGCTTTTTAAAAACAAGCTTTTTACTGGAATGCCTCGAGACGAATTAAACGAGTCCAAACTCGATGATGTTGCGATGTTTCTTTACAGAGTTACTATGGCCACCACATGGGTTACAGTTCCAGCATCATATCAGCTCCATGTATTTATAAAATTGTATTATCACGCTGTATACATATGCTTGCAAAATTTCAGCAAAATCGGTTGAAGATACCTGCTTCAAAATTGAGTTGCAAGATTCCACTCGAACATACAAGCATACATACATACATTGCAAGTTAATAAAAAGGCTTTAATAGTACCTAGATGACCGAGCTTGGCCCTTTTATTTTTGGTAAATTTTCTAAAAATTAATCTTAGCTAGATCTATTTATTACCCCGAAACCTCTCATACATACTCGTGAAAATCGTTGGAGCCCTTGCCGTGATTATTGTATATGTTACCGGCAATCTGTATAGGTCAGATATACTATACAATACCTGTATTTTGTTTTATGGAATAGAAGGCAAACGAGCAGACGTATCGCCTGATGTTAAGCGATTACCGCCGCCCATGGACACCCGCAACACCAGAAGCGTCACAAGTGCGTTGCCGGCTTATGGGGGATGGGGAGGGGGATAAGGGGAGGGGTTAGGGTACGGGCCTCCGGTATCCTCACACGCTCGGTCAAACACAGCGCAAGCGCTTTTTCACACCGGTTTTCTGTGAGGCCGTGGTATCACTTCGGTCTAGCCGAACTACTCATGCCGAAGCGTGGCTCTCCCACGGTAAATAGGTATTCTCTATTCAGATATTCTATACTTACTTGTATAAAAGTGTAGCCAAAGTTTACCCTGACTGGATTAGTCTTATGGCTGTTTCAAATCATTATGAAAAGTAACCTTTGATAATGATAAGGGACGAACAAATTCCAGTAAGTACTGACATTCCAGAGTACAAATGTACTCTGGAATGGAAATGGAAATCTGTACGAAAATGTGTGTACTGCTATTTCTATTTACAACAGAAACCATATAAAAACATTCATATTCTCTTACTAGCCGACCCGGCAAACTTCGTACCGCCATATTTACATATCTGTCAGGCAGTGTACAGTCGCGGACAAAAAAAAAGACTTTTCCCGTTATCTTTTATTTTTTTTCTTTCTATCAAAAAAAAGAATGAATAAAATCGGACCATGTGTTATTGAATTACAACTATGTACATATTTTGACTTTCATCCCCTCCCCCCAGGAAACCATGCTGAATATCGGGATAAAAAGTATCCTATGTCCTACCTCGTAGTATGAACTCAAATCATGCCAAGTTTCATTTGAATCCGTTCAGTAGTTTCGGCGTGATGCGCGGCCAAGATACAGACAGACAGATAGACAGACGGACAGACAGACAGACAAAAATGAAAAAAAATACAGTTTTGGCTTCAGTATCGATTATAGAGAGCCATCCAAAAAAAAAATCTAAATATCTTTAATGTACAGAATTGGACCTGTTACATTTTTATTATAAGTAGGTATATAGATAAACTCTTGCTCCAACTGACAAGCAAAGATGGCAATGGTTTAAGCGGTCACTTAGACTCTTTCTACTGCAATGCGTGTTGTGGGTTGAAATCTCACATGGGATATAACTATGTGTGATCTACAAATTATTGTTTTGAGTAACAACCACTCAGGGTCTTTGTGCCCGTTACATGTGTGTTTGTAAAGTCCCCCGCAACACAGACAAACTCCTAGTGCGGGACTTGTCTGTTTTAAAAATAAAACTCTATTACTTAACCGTTTTTAGTTTACAAATGAACGCTATTCTTAGTAAGAAAAAGGTTTGCCAAAGACAAAATCAAATAATTCGGCCTAGTTGGCCTAATTATTCCAGTGTCCTTTGCCTAATTTCTTATCAATCTAATGATTTTAATTCGAAGCACAGATGTCAATTTTTTGTATTTTCGCGCCATTTTCGTTTGCTAATGAGGCTATTTGAATGTTAATGTACTTTTTAAGATTTTATTCACCGTCTCTCATCGTTCCTCTTGTAAATAATCCCTAGATATTCCATTCATAAAGGGTAGACGGCGCATAATCCACGTTTAATTATATCTCGACTCGTGGGAGCTTGGTTTAACAAAAGTTTCAGGCCAAACATTGAACATTTTAATCAGTCCACTATAGCCAGCTCTACTAATGTCCGAAATTCATTTTATAATCGTAATATTGAAAATTCTGTCCAATAGTCCAGGTATATACAAGTATCCTCCAACTAGTCGAGATAATCACAACTACGGTTTAATACCTATTTGATATTGCGCAGTTATAATTGTATAGGAATACGTATCTACTGACCGAGGCGATTACTTTTTACCCTACTACGGCAAAGCCAAAGGAGGGTTATGATTTTGACAGGCTATGTATGTATGTTCATTTGTTCCCTCATAGCTCCTTAACTACTTATTAGAACTGGACAAATGAGGTATCGTTAGAAGCGTCTTGATCGTCTATATATATGACGTGTCACTGGATCTAATGTGGCGCCCTCTATCCGACATAAAGTACTGTATTAAAAAATAAATTTGAGATAAATATGCCGTGTTTGGTATCATTGGAAAGGGCGTTACTTGTACGTTTCAAGTATAAATATATTGTATATTTAAAACGGCACCAAAACATTTTAAATAAAAAAAAGTAAAAACTAAAACCCAACTACGACAAAAAACGACGCTGAAAAAGTATAAAACAAGTTTGAAAAGTCGTAGTCACACGTTACATAGAAACGCACCATAACACTTTAACAACGCGTGACTACGGCTTTTCAAACTTGTTTTATACTTTTTCAGCGTCGTTTTTTGTCGTAGTTGGGTTTTAGTTTTTACTTTTTTACTATGTTATACAGGGTTGGATATTACTTCTCCTCCGTATGTCTTTGTCTAATGCCGTTATGCCATCTAGTCTAGCCATCTTTTTTTGTAAATTCATACATATTATACGCAGGTAAAATTTCGTACAAAACACCCAAATTCCGAAACAAATATTTGTAGATCATACAAAATCTCAAGCACACAGTCGTCTACGCTTCCACTGCGCCACCAAAGCAGTCCCATGTTATTCTATTCTACATTTAATGTGGTATATACATAAGTATAATTAGAAACACTTTAAATTAGGATGAAGTACAATGGGCGGTCTTATCGCTAAAAGCAATGGCTTACATAGCATTACTAAGAATTACCCTTTGTATGGAAATGACGGAACATTTGAGCATTCAAAATATATAAAACTAGAACAATGATAAAATAAGATTAAAATATATATTCTGAAATTAAATTTGGATAGTAAATTTTATAATTATGTATATGGCAGCACTGCACACCTCTAATTCAGCACTGTGCAATCTGCACGTCGAAATCATTCGGTCGGTTCACCCGTCAGATACGCTTTAGTGGACAGAGACCCTATAATAGGGTAGGCGTGGCGTAACATTTATGATCCTTATACCTCAGACCCTTTCAAACATTTTTAGGTCAGTATAGCCGAAATAATTTCCTGTAACCGATCCATTTTATCGATGCCCTTGATTCAAGATAATACCGTAAGTGGGAATTGGAGGTGGCTTAATGTCGAGTTACTTTAGTTACGGCCGATGAGATTTCGTGTTATTACATCTATTGCTAGTTTTTGTCTTAGATACTACTAGGTGCTATTACTTGTTGGGTAAAGTCAGGATTTATCAATATAATAAAAAGACGTTGTTGAATACAGCCTATATAAAATACTAGCTTTTGCACGCGGCTTCGCTCACGCAGACTTTCATCCCCTGATTTACCCCCTTAGGGGTGGAATTTCCAAAATTCCTTTCTTAGTGCTCACTTACGACATATAAAGAACCTACATACAAAATTTCAGGATTCTAGGTTCAGCGGTTTGGGCTGTGCGTTGATCTCTCTCTATGTCAGTCGTCTTTCTCTTTTATATTTACATATATAGATTTTAGCACACTCTTTAGTACAATAATTATCGTTTAACAGACTTGTTACTTCGAATGACACTAAGCAACGACTCCTCTCCTGCGGGCTCTTCGAGCTTTTAGCTTTTATCGCGGGCTTTGAAGCCATTGAGCGCGGCGACCGAATCAAGAAATTTCGTAACGTAACGAAAAAAACCTAACACCCGAAGCTCAACGATGGCGAACGACGACGGCCGAAGCCGAACGACGAATCAACATTTGTCTCACAATCTTAAGCCCCGCCATTGGAGTCGTGTGAAAACTACTTGACAATGTACTAAGGTCTAGTTTACGAATAAATTGAATATGTAGCTTAACAATCAGTGTTTAATATTAACCATTTATATATCGTTCAATTAAAGGATACATGACCTCACAAGTATTTGACATTCAAGTTAACAACAGTTATTCTAATTAACCACAGTATTCACTTACATAACTAATGATCTAACATACTGTAGTAGAATTCGATTTCGAAGTAGGTATATGGTGTCTGGATGACTTTTGGTTTTAGGTTTGGCTGTCAAAATATAGGTGCACCTCTGTTTATGAATGTGTGTCTTTGTATGTCTACGTACGTATTTGTGTGTCTATGTGTGTGTCTCCACTCACCTTCCAGTAAACAATAAGTCCAGATTATGCTCGGAAACAGAACTTTTTTGAATGAAAAGTTTAGGTGTGTAACCTTCCTAAAATAATCGAAATCTTTTTACACTTTCTCATTTTCTGGGGTCTCTTTTTCTCTTTGTTCCCTCTCTCTTTTCTTCGTATTTTTGTATGCCTGGTCATTCTTGAGTAGAAAATAGATTCACACTGTATAAATTAACTGAACTGTGTGAACATTTGATCGACTAAGTTTGAATTTTTTAAATTTTGCAAGAAGTTCTCAGTTTGATACTGTACGAATTTGAACTAAATATTAATTTAATCTATATATAAAAAAAAAATATACTATCATCTTTTCTCATTTCTATCATATACAAAAAAAACTGCCTATTGTGTAATGTCCTAATGCGCTTTACATCGGACAATAGGTATAAAATACGTAAAGTGTTAAGAAAAAAATTACACAATAGAATATAAATCTATTAAAGTGTTGCTAAACCAAATAAATAAATAAAAAGTGCCCTCGAGGGTAAGGTCAGTTAATAAGGCGTCACCGTTGTAAGGAATGTAAAGTGCACCATTCTTGTGCCTCCCTACAAATTCAAAATCATTTATTCAATAAAGACACTAAGTGACATTTATGAACGTTAGGTTGAAGCTACAGTTTAAAATCATAGGTCGACACAAACTGACGCCACATCATATGGCTGGATTGTCAAGGTAAATTAAATGAAAACACCAAAATCTACTGACTGTTTGTGTAAGTTAAGATTTGTTTGTAACTGTTTTCCGTATATTTTTTTTTAATAATTTCCTTTTTCTCTTAATTAGTTTGTTCTTGTTTAAATTTTCCTTTATTTTATCTCTTTCTTGTATCAATTCTACTTAATTTTCATCTTTCTTTTTTTTTCTTAAATACAAATTGTTGATTGTTTTAGTTGCAACTTATAAATGAAAACATACACACATACTTGTATAATGTAAATGAATACATGATGGTACTTGGTACTTATCTAACAATGTTTCCCAATTTATTAAATACGCACTTGTTATTGTATGAGCACCTTGTCGACTATGATTATTATTAATTATTAATTTCTTTGATATTGACCTGATGATTTGCCGTGCGGCCTGAGTACGCAGCTCAACTATGGTTGAATAGGTCGATGGCTGATCCATGCGTCTTACTCTATTTTACATTTGTGACATTTATTGATTATTTTATATTTGGACATATTACATCTTTTTAAATTTGACTGTGAGTGAAAGTGCTATTTGGATTTTATTTTCCATAAGTGGACCTCACAATATAACAATACAATGTCACAATATAACAATGTAAAAATCTTGCAGCTATCAGTAAGAACGGCGCATGATTAGTTAGCTCATGGCTGTGCAGCAATGACTCCAAACCTTTTATTTTGTTTTCTTTGGTCGACTTCGTTCTCATTCAAGTCTCTTAGTGAAAAAAATATTGTAAACCGTATTATTATTTTTTAAAAGGTGCAACAATGGAGTTTCTTGCCAGATTCTTCTCCATGAAGGGTAGGCTGCACTTGGAACTGGCGACTAGAATCACTCGATTTTTTAATATTAAATATTGACTATTCATAAGTGCCTGTAAAATAAGTGCCTATATGAATAAAATATTTTTGAGTTTTTTTTTTTTTTTTGTCGATCTATAACTTCCAGTTTCCAAATTTACATATCAGGGGAATCCCGACCAATGTCAATAATTGTTAGAACTGACCTGAAACATATTGAACCAGCTCCGTGCCTCGGACAACGCGTTAGGACGTTGTGGTCTTGCTTGGTCAACATCTGTAGTGATAGTTATGGGCAGGTGAAAGCCTACAGAACTTCGATATCGCCGAGCCCAGTCTGTAGTGGGGAAAATGCTCGGAAGAAGGAAAGCTTTGAAAGAAAGTGTTACCAGTTACAATACACTTACCTAAGTCGTAGTTTGTAAAAGCCTTAACTTCTCACTTTTAAGTTCAATATCAATTAAATCTTTCAATCGTTCGTTTCCTTCGTTCGTTCATTGAAATCGAATAAATATGCTACAGTAAAAGTTTCGGCTTAAAATTTTACATTAAAAAGTAGTATTTAATGATGCCATATGCGTTTCTTTTAATATAACGTAATTTTCCATTACATATTGCTTTCAACATACTTTAGTATCGTTTTTGCTTTTTTTCATTAACATTGTATATATGTGTACACTGTTAAATTTTATATCTATAAATAATAATTTTAAATTTTAAATTTCCCCGTTTAAATCACGGAATATCTCACTTAGGAATACTTAACCAACAATAGGTGAAATGTATGTCAACACCGGCGTCATTTACTGTTTCTCCATTGTTGCCAACAATAAACCTATTATCTTGCTAAATTGAATGAATAATTAAATCTCCACCATAATTCGCCTGTAGACCTACTATACGAAATGGTTGGTTAATCTCTTTACTAATTTAATCTATTTGGATTTGAATATTGTATGTAAACTGGTAATGAACTTTTTTTGCTTTCTTTATCTATACAAATGTTAAATTTTATTTAAATTCGGAGGTATTATAAAACAAAATAAATGAAGAAGCAATTTTTATGATATTTACCGGGCCAGCAGACCGGAGTGATACCAAGGCCTCACAGAAAACCGGTGTGAAATAGCGCTTGCGCTGTGTTTCACCGAGTGAGTGAGGATACCGGAGGCCCATACCCCAGTCCCTCCCCACATCCCTCTCCCCATCCGCCACAGGCCGGCAATGCAGTCGTGACGCCTCTGGTGTTGCGGGTATCCATGGGCGGCGGTAATCGCTTACCATCAGGTGATACGTCTGCTCGTTTTCTTTTACTTCGTATTCTTAATCCCGCACTACACGGACTTTAAAAGATGTGTCTACGTATAACTGCGAGTACAGACAAAGTTCAAATTGATTACGCAGCAAGCAACTATGCTATGGACCAACCAGGTGAAATTCGCTGAATGGAGTTTCTGCTAGGCTTTACATCTTTAGGAGAGAAGGCTAGACATCGTACAAAAAGCTTTGTCTGCCTCTACCACAGACGTAGATGTCTCAACGTTACGTGACGCTCTACAAAGAATGATACAACAGAAGTAGAAGAAGAATCATATCTCCAACTGTAGAAAGGTTTTAGGATACAACAGACCGCGAGTCTCAAATAATGTTTAGTCCCCCGTTCTAATAACTAAAAGAAAGCAGAACTCCTTAGAGAACCTCTGAATTGTCTATCTGCCTTTGTATGTTCCGTCAATTTGGTTATTACCCACATACCAGCGTAGTGTAGTAGGTTAAAATCTCCTTGCTAAAGAAAGACCTATGTTGAACACAGTGATGTTGATGACGATTATGATATTTACCAACTCAATTACGTCATTTACGAACCGATTTAGAAGTTATATTCGCAAGGAGGCATTTAATTTTCTAGAAAAAATCCACCCTTACGAGTGAAGGAATGAACGATCCAGTATATATTGCCACAACCGCCTTATTTTGATCAATAATCTGAGGATAAAGATCGACATAATAACCTGAGTTCGCTTTAAAAAGTAAATAACTTTTAAACGACTCAACCGATTTTCATGAAACATGTCTAAGAACACTCGCACATAACTCACCTTTCATACAAAAAAAACTAAATTGAAATCGCTTCATCCGTTCGCGAGCTACGGTGCCACAGACAGACAGACAAACAGACAGACACGTCAAACTTATAACGCCCCTCTTTTTGCATCGGGGGTTAAAAATGATCTAAATCTAACACCAACATATTATACGTGAGGTTATATAATCAGTAAAACTACCTTTATTAACATAGTTTTACGAGCCACGTATCCCAAATATTGCTAACCGACTGCTAATGAAATAAGAACAAACAAAGACGTCGAATGTCTGCGCGATTCTGGGAATCTTCGCTGCTTCAATTGAATTATTCAGTTCGCCGCGCGCGTGTATAAATCTCCGTAAACAGTAATCAGCGTGACAATGTCTCACTCCCAGTCTCCCACTCCCTACTAAAGCCACAAGCTTATTAAGTATACAACAGTTTTGCATGTATTCCGTTTTGTCAACAGTTTTCTGCTTGAAGGCATTTATGAATTCAATGTTCTCTTATTATCTTGAAGCTTCGTTTATCCGTCAGGAATAGTTGTTTTTTCCTGATATTATTTTCTTTAGCCTATTAACGTGTATGTAAATTTCCAGTTTTATGTATGGTAGTTACGAAGATAAAGCGTCAGACGTGAGACTTTTCGGGACAGCTGAGGGACTTGCTGATTCGTGGGGTTCGTGATGCTAACCTAGCCCTAAGGCACTATGCCAGCTGGCTGGTGAATAATAATAATAACCAACTGTTAGCTTTCGTACCGTAGTTAGATTAGTATTGAATCTCGGAGAAGGATACGACTTATCTTGTTTATTCGACAAAATGCACTTAAATATGTTATATTCAAATCTGGCAGACAACCGGCGGCGATTGTAGTGAGCTTGATCTTGCAGTTCAGCAAATAGTGACGAAACTTATGTAAATATGTGCACGCGCTGAAAATCAGTGATTTTTTTCCTAACTCGCGCCGCGAGCGAACGTACGAATTCTGTGGCGGAGCGGTGCGAAAGAACGGCTTCGCGCCGGCGCGCTGTCGCCACAGACTCACCATCCATAAAACTGTATGAGAGTCATGCTCTGGCACAAAATCGCCAGGTTCAGCCAGAGTGAAACAATGACCTTAAAGAAGATCGATGTTGAGAAGTTTTTTCATTTCTATTAATTTTGAATGTATAAGGGTTACAGAAGCCCGAAATCCTCTAATGATAGGGGAAGGGGGAGGGGCCTTATAAGAGAGAAACACATTTGTGATTCTGGAGTTGTAGGTGTCTGTAGATGGCGGTAATCACCTACGATCAGGTAAACCGGTTATTCCTTTGCTGTTTACCATTCATTTCTCTCAATTTTCCCATATATCTTGTAAACACTAAACTTTGGAATATAAAACATCACGAGAGTTACAAACACCAATAAAACGTTCATCTTCATCATCAATAGCGTATTCATCGTTAGATCATCGGTTTTAATGTGTTCATGAATATATATTACTAGCTGAGCCACGCAACCTCGTTTGCGTCTCCTATTGCCCGTATCGTGATAATTTTTCCCTGTTTTTGAAACATTCTCCATTGGTGCTCCGCTTTTATTGATCTTAGCGTGATGATGTATAGCCTATAGCCTTCCTCGATAAATGTACTATCCAACACTGAAATAAATTTTCAATTCGGACCAGCGGTTCCTGAGATTAGCGCGTTCAAACAAACAAACTCTTCAGATTTATATATTAGTAAGTATAGATAATAACAGCATATCTTAATCACTATCACTGTAATTTACCCTTTTGCGGTGCATTCATTTCAATATAATAATAACAATAAAATACCCGCAGGATCACGTCCAAAATCATCATTAGCGACAAAACTCCACACCGTTCTAGCAAATATTTACACACCAACTAATTATCTTAACTTAATTTAGTCAAGTAAGCAAAATTTATAACCGTATTCCAACAATTTTGACCCGGAACATTATAAAACCTTCAAAGTCAAACAAAGACCTCGTGAAAACAAAAGGCTTCAATTTATTAAACCTCAAATCTGAAGCTCAATACTCTGTAAATTAAATGAAATAACAAGCAAACGCAACGTTTTTACGGCGGGGCCACCATTAAACAGTGCCCGTCGACAGCGACTAATTGCAAACGATATAATACTCAAGGAAGGCCCTAAATAAGCTTTTGGTTGGTCCTTCAACTTCTCTGAAAGCTATAATATATATTTTACAAATGGCGGATTTTTAACACTAACTAAAAATGACATAAGTAAAACATGCGAACCTTGTTGTCTAGGAATGATCAAATACACCGAGCAAAATTCATACTAAACTATTGAAAATATCTATTAAAGTTTTGATTAGAACTATATTTTACAACTACATTTACGGAATAAATTATTGTCAAATCAAGCAAATAAGGATTATAAAGTCCTTAGAATGTAGCTTAATATTTGTGACAGTTATCACTGGTGTCATTTATGCAGGGCGCTAACGTGGACACTTTTGTGTCTTATGTCAGATACAAGTTACCGATGAATATTGACTACACGTTTGGCCTAGTGGTTTAACGGTCACCACGCCGGTTCCTACTTCGCCAAGTGTCGTGGGTTCGAATCCCACGTAGGACAACACTTTGTGTGATCCACAAATTGTTGTTCTGAGTCTGGGTGTTATTTGTGTCCGTTTCATGTATGTTTGTAAAGTCCCCCGCGACACAGGATTTATTCCTAGTGCGGAAGTTGTCTTTTAAAAAAAAAAAAAGTGATCCCACCAAAAACATTTTCATGTAAAATGTTGCCAAGACGACTGCATATGGCTTACCCTGTGAAAAAGATATCAGATCTCATGTAGAGCCAAGCTTCTGAATCTACACGCCCTAACTCTATCAACCCTAACTTCACAAACTCTACATCTCAATAAAAATGTATGGCTTCGCCGTTTCGCTACCATACCATCACGAAGGGGAAACGAACGCCTTTTGTGTTTGCAAATACATATCTAGTTTCTAAAGAAGTAATGTGTTATACGAATATTAAGTTTCTGAAGTAACGAGACAGCCAAGCCATACATTTTTACTGAGATGTAGAGTTTATGAAATTAGAGTTATAAAAAAAAAAATATATATATAAATATTTCGGACATTTTAACACACAACGCTATCTAGTCCCAAGCTAAGCAAAGCTTGTGTTATGGGTACTAGACAACTGATACAAATACATATATACTTTTTTTTTGTAAATACATACATATTATAGATAGAAAACACCCAAACTCCGAAACAAATATTTGTAGATCATACAAACATTTGGTCCGACCCAGGAATCGAACCCAAGACCTCATGATCAGCAGTCGTACACGCCAACCGCGAGACCAACGAGGCAGTCAGCAGGTTGGTAGAGTTATGGCGTGTAGATTTAGGACCATGGCTCTACATGAGATCTGATATCTTTTTCACAGGGTAAGCCATATGCAGTCGTCTTGGCAACATTTTACATGAAAATGTTTTTGGTGGGATTTCATTTCTTTTTGTAAGTTGCTTGAGGCAGTTTTTTTTTAATTGTACATCTTCTTTCGAAAAAGTCCGTATACCAAAAATAAAACCTCTAGCATAAACATTTGTGAAAGTCTCATACAAACTTTCACCCCCCAAATTTGGGCTGGGAGGCAAAAGTAATAGGTTCATGAATTTTTTGTTGTTTCTATACTAAACTTGGTTTACATAAATTCAAATTTCAGCTTTCTAGCACTTCAGGAAGTACCCTAACAGTTTTGATGATCATCAGTGTGTCAGTGACGAAATCGGTGTTTTTTAGGTATCCATAAAATCTAAAGTATCAGAGTTATGCAATTGAAACTTTGTATGTTTCATTAGTCTATTGGTAACATCATATCCTGAGAGTTTGAACGATCTGGTATATCGGGAACCAAAGTTATGAGGGTTCAAAAAAACGACGAAACACTTCGAGAAAAGGTAGAAAATTCCTACAGAACGAGTATGAATTCATCCACTCCCTGCGCATACTTAAACATTTTTTGTGTTCAGTTGCTTCCACTTTTTAAATAAATAAATATTTCGGACATCTAACACACAACGCCATCTAGTCCCAAGCTAAGCAGAGCTTGTGTTATGGGTACTAGACAACTGATACAAATACATATATATACTTTTTTTTGTAAATACATACATATTATACATAGAAAACACCCAAACTCCGAAACAAATATTTGTAGATCATACAAACATTTGGTCCGACCCGGGAATCGAACCCAAGACCTCATGATCAGCAGTCGCACACGCCAACCGCGAGACCAACGAGGCAACTTACATAATACTCACACATACTCATGACGATCAAAAAGTGTTCGGTGTCGGTAACTGGAAATTTAAAGTCGTCAGTTGAAGACAAGCAACATTAACAAGTTTCTTTACAATTGTACTGAGCTGCGCAAACGGAGAGTGCATACGGTGTCCGTCTCCTGTGTGCGACACAAGCCATCTACGATGTCCATTGCGAGACGGGCGGAAAACAAGCGATGAATTGTGGCCAGAAGTAGTGACTGGTGACTGTGTCCGATTTCCACCACCGGACACAGCAACTATGGTTACCAGTGACCAGTAGTAGCAACGGGTGACACGTTTGCGCAGCGCCTATAGAAGTTACGAGGTAATTTTAAGTATGAAATTTAATATTTATGATGTATGAGAGAGATATATAAATGAAGTGCAATTTGTAATAAAACTGGCACGTTAAGAATGAAAATATAGGTGATACAAAATAAATCATTTGTTTAGAGTTACTTCATCGGTTTTGTAGCAGAGATCAAGCTGTATTTTAAGGACTAGTTTAAGTGCTACTTATGTGAACTACTTAATGCAAGGCGGTTATTATGTATACAAAGTGGCACACACAATGGTTTATTTGAACCAGCGATTTTATATGCTTTTTACGGCATAGCTTTTACTGGAGGCAAAACTTTACTGAGTGAAAATTCGTTTCGAAGAAAAATTGTAACCGTCTTAATGGTTTTAGGCACGAATGTTTTTTTATTTTTTGTTTGTAGCGCTGGTTTCAAATAAACCAGTTATTGAGAGTTTCGTACCGGTTGGGTGAGAGAAAATATTTTGATAATGAAATCGTGTTATTCATTTATTTACATTAATATGAAGGGATTAACCTGAAAAGTTTATTTTAAACCTACTACGAGTAATATTATAAACACGAAAGTTTGTAAGTATGGATGAATGGATGTTTGTTACTCTTTTACGCAAAAAGTACTGAACGAATTTGGATGAAACTTTACAGTAATATAGCCTATACATCAGAATAACACATATGATACTATTTGCCGAGATAATCGACATACACGCGAGCGGAGCCACGGGCAACAACTAGTATTTAAAATAGTAGCAATATTTTCATCTCGGGATACCTGTATGTGCCATATTCTAATATTAATTGCTTACCTGTTTAAGGCAATAGTTAATTTACTTAACAATTTCACACCAACAGCCTTACTAAAAAACTGCTAGACATAATCATCTTCTTAGCAATGAGGTTTTTGCTTTTAACACATTAGTCAAACGTTTTAAAGCATGCCTTCTCTTTTCCGTGCAAGCTGTGCAACAGCACTGCCACAAAAAAGAGCTAACTATGGGAGGAAAGTAGGTAGATAGGTGCTTTTAGTTGTCAAAGACAAAAACAAATGCTCTTTTTAAGGTAAATTCAGATCGTTTATTGTTTATGAAAACAGCCTTTAGTAGGTAGATATATATAAAGTCAACATAAATAAATATTGTCTCTTCAATCACCGGGACATGCAAACATACCAATAATATCCAACAAATATAAACGCGTCAAGCAAGTAGCGACATATATTTAACGTCACACGACAGTATCGATATTGCTTAACCAGCCGAGCGGCAGACGATCAAAGAGGCTCATATTAAAACCATCATTCATTCAAGCCATGCGGTACAAATTAGGGTTCACACTTCCTTTGTAAATAACCGTTGACATCGTAGGGTTGGCAAAGATAGTTGTCTTCACAGCTTCATCTGAATGCGGCGATAAATTGAGTGTGCCAAACTTTGGGGAGAGAAATTCCTAACTTGGAGAAATCATATCTTCGTCTTTGAGCAAATTATATTTATATCTTCAATATTGTTTAAAGTTCCGTACTTTAAAACGAAAAAAAAATATGTAAAAAAGTTTTTTAATTTAAACGGTTTTATCGAAAATAATGTACTAAAAAGTAAAAAATAAAAAAAACATTGTCTGATAAAAAATAAAATCGTTGGGCGTAGCGTAAACTGAGTTGACTTGATGGAAACACGAGCCCAACGATTTTATTTTTTATCAGACAATGTTTTTTTTATTTTTTACTTTTTAGTACATTATTTTCGATAAAACCGTTTAAATTAAAAAACTTTTTTACATATTTTTTATTTTCAAGTTTTTAGGTTTAATTTTTCATAGTAATAATCAGATACCTAAATTACAGATTCAATTTCTAAATTTAAATCTTATTATTATACGCCATTTGGTGGCTGCGCCCATCTTAAATATTGAGGTTGTATAGTGCACTGTATTCTTCTTGTCAAGCCCTTTTATTTGATACCCATATTGGTGGGATTGATAAAAAATTGTTATCAGCCATTTGGTAGCGGCGGCCATCTTAGATTTCAATTTTGCATAGTAAATTGTATTTTACTTGTTGAGACCTTTCATTGATACCCATGTTGATGGGATTGATAAAACCTAAGTTAACCGCCATTTTGTAGAGGCCGCCATCTTGGATTTTAATTTTATATAGTACATTGTATTGTACTGGTTGAGCACTTTCATTTGATACCCATATTGATGGGATCGATAAAACCTACGTTATCCGCCATTTTGTAGCGACCGCCATCTTGGATTTCAATTTTTTATAGTATATTGTATTCTGCTTGTTGAGCCCTTTCATTTGATACCCATATTGATGGGATTAATAAAACATAAATTATCCGCCATTCTGTAGCGGCGGCCATCTTGAATTTATAATGATAATGAATAAACATAATTGTATTGTCACCAAAATCCAAAGTGTATACAAAATTTCAGATCAATCGGTTGACAGGAAGAGGGTGAAATTTGAATTACCAAATTTGACCCAAGAATAATAAACAAAAAAAATATGTAAAAAAGTTTTTTAATTTAAACGGTTTTATCGAAAATAATGTACTAAAAAGTAAAAAATAAAAAAAACATTGTCTGATAAAAAATAAAATCGTTGGGCTCGTGTTTCCATCAAGTCAACTCAGTTTACGCTACGCCCAACGATTTTATTTTTTATCAGACAATGTTTTTTTTATTTTTTACTTTTTAGTACATTATTTTCGATAAAACCGTTTAAATTAAAAAACTTTTTTACATATTTTTTATTTTCAAGTTTTTAGGTTTAATTTTTCATAGTAATAATCAGATACCTAAATTACAGATTCAATTTCTAAATTTAAATCTTATTATTATACGCCATTTGGTGGCTGCGCCCATCTTAAATATTGAGGTTGTATAGTGCACTGTATTCTTCTTGTCAAGCCCTTTTATTTGATACCCATATTGGTGGGATTGATAAAAAATTGTTATCAGCCATTTGGTAGCGGCGGCCATCTTAGATTTCAATTTTGCATAGTAAATTGTATTCTACTTGTTGAGACCTTTCATTTGATACCCATGTTGATGGGATTGATAAAACCTAAGTTATCCGCCATTTTGTAGAGGCCGCCATCTTGGATTTTAATTTTATATAGTACATTGTATTATACTGGTTGAGCACTTTCATTTGATACCCATATTGATGGGATCGATAAAACCTACGTTATCCGCCATTTTGTAGCGGCCGCCATCTTGGATTTCAATTTTTTATAGTATATTGTATTCTGCTTGTTGAGCCCTTTCATTTGATACCCATATTGATGGGATTAATAAAACATAAACTATCCGCCATTTTGTAGCGGCGGCCATCTTGAATTTATAATGATAATGAATAAACATAATTGTATTGGCACCAAAATCCAAAGTGTATACAAAATTTCAGATCAATCGGTTGACAGGAAGAGGGTGAAATTTGAATTACCAAATTTGACCCAAGAATAATAAACAAATAAAACAAACGGGGTGAGCTAAATAAAACCGTTTAATAAAACAAACGGGGTGAGCTAAATAAAACCGTTTAAAAAGTAATTCTTTATGGACCATTTCTAGTATTTCTGTCTGTCTGTTTGTCGCAACCAATTGGATAAGAATCCGGTTCATTCAATTCAGATCAAACTGCAATTGAATGTTGCGCCACCTGTCAATTTCTACGATCTACATAAATATAGAGGTAGTAGAACCACGCTGATTTCAGCACGAACGGGCCGGCTCGACCGGGGCGGTAGGTACTACCCTCGCACAGAAGATCAACGTAAAATGACAGCATTTGTGCCGTCGTGTTTCGTTGGTGACATCTTACTAGGCGGCCATGGTGTGGGTCACCATGCCGTATTTTTGCACTGTCTGCATTCGCAATGATTATGGTGACCACCACTCTTGGATACTGCTTATGCTTTCCATCAGGCAGAGTAGAGCCATTTTGGCAAGGCCATACATAAAAAAAAGAAAAAAAAAGATGTGTAACATAAGATATTACAGGAGGAATATTTAGAGAATTACTGAAAATTGTGGATACAAATTTATTTTTGCTATTTTACAGAACCCACGCGAGCTCAATTCACACTTGGTCGATGTTTTCCTATTGCAAACCCAATGTATTTATTTTCCTACTTTGTTTGAACAGGTTTAAAATTATAATTACAGCTTTGCCCAAAATTATTTTCATAACGAAATAAGCTGAAAAATTATAGATATATATTTTAAGTGGGGTTTTCTTTCTTTGAATGTGTTCAGTAATTAAATATTATAATTAAAATATTATTTGTACAATAAAGTTAATAAATACGCAGTTAGGCTGTGGGTAAACGATTACTCCAGCCTCTAATAATTTTATATTGATCTTGTAAATCTTGAAAAGATTTTCAGATCATTAATTTCATCTTTGTGTACGATTCCAAAAATTCAAAAAGCTCGCACTATTTGGGCTCAATTTTTTTTTTTTGACACAGTATACAACACTCAACAAAGGAAGTCGTTGTCTTTTATCTAGTCGCTAGTGTTCCACGGTGCAACCACAACTAGCTACAGTGAAACATAGCAGGCCATAGCTAGTTAGTACTAGAAAGTACAATAATATGATCGAAAACCATAACAATTTTACTAGAACATCGTACATTCTCATGGGACACTATTTTAGTTTTTGTTTTTGCTATAAATTTTAAATAAAAAAAAATACGTGACACACTCGGGGATTGCCGTGGTAAAGCTATTGCATAGCATTTTTTATCAACTTAAGCAATTAAAATTAATTTAATTTTGCCAGTTTCTCATTTAATATTGTTTACTTCTAACGTGACAGAGACAGACAGATTCGTTGATTCGTCGTTCGGAGCAGCTCGTCTCGATCCGTTCGAGCTTCGGGTGTTGGGCGTTTCCGATACCCCAAAGCCCGCGATAAAAGCTATGCAATAGCTTAGTATTGTAAGTCGTTAGGAGAATCCTTTTTCAACCGACTTCAAAAAGGAGGAGGTTCTCAATTCGACTGTTTTTTTTATTTTATTTTTTTATGTTTGTTACCTCATAACTTTGGACTGGGTGAACCGATTTTGATGATTCTTTTTTTATTTAAAAGCTGGTGCTTCCCGAATGGTCCCATTTAAATTCGTCCAGATTGAAGTCGGTTTTTTTTTGTTAAAATTTGTAATTATTTTATTGAATAGGCGGGCAAACGAGCACACGTATCGCCTGATGGTAAGCGATTACCGCCGCCCATGGACACCTGCAACACCAGAAACGTCACAAGTGCGTTTCCGGCCTTTTGGGGATGGGGGGGGGGGAAGTAGGGGATTGGGGTATGGGCCTCCGGTATCGTCACTCACTCGGTGAAACATAGCGCAAACACTGTTTCACACCGGTTTTCTGTGAGGCCGTGGTATCACTCCGGTCGAGCCGGACCATTCATGCCGAAGCGTGGCTTTCCCACGGTAAAACTTATATATAATAATATATTTTATTAACAGACTTATTAAATCAACTAAAGCATAAGCCTCTCTTTCGAAAGGAGGTTTTAGCCTATCTACCACACTGGTCAGACGGGTTAGTGGATTATAAAGTTTGTTTCAAGTTTTTCTTCTCTTCTCCTTGCAGTACTGTTATCCTTGAGAGAGAGTCTTGTTAAAACACCCGCGGTATCAATAGGGATGGAGAAACTCCGCATTATTAATCCATCACCACTCGAACAATTTGCTTGTTTCGCTAGCTAATATGCAAATAATGTCAGGAGGCCCAATGATGCAGAAGCATCACTAGGTCTTTAGTGTGGGTCACCTTGCTGCATTGTTTGCATTCGCAATGAGTATGGTGACCACCATTCTTGGATTCTGCTTATGCTTTCCATCAGGCTGAATAGAGTCAGCTTGGAAGTACATAAAAAAAACAAATCGACCAACGGAACTATTATATCATCAAAGAAAATTAAAAAATGTATTTTCATTACTATTTTTTCCTCAAAACGTATAAAAAGACCATTCCATATCGTCCTACAGAAAAATTCAAACAAGAACAAAGCACTTTGATGTATTAGATTTCACGCAACCTTTCCGATGCCTTTCCGTTACAATATAAGCGAAAAAACATGGCCTTTGTACTCTTATATGGAATGAAAAAATTGCTGATATTAAATATTTATAGCTAGCCTATAGTAAGTTTGATATTAGTCTAGTAATGTTGGCTTTGGTATGAAACTATAGGAGAAATATTTGTTTTGTTTCTTCTTATAATACATTTTTTTTTTACTGAAATCTGTAACAAGTAGACAGAGAGAGCCACGCTGACTTCAGCACGAACGGGCCGGCTCGACCGGGGCGGTACTACCCTCGCACAGAAAATCAACGTAAAATGACAGCAGCAGTGCTGTCGTGTTTCGTTGGTGAGTGCGAGACCGGAGGCCCAATTAGTCTAGTCAACAAGTTCCATACTTGTTGACTAGACTAAAAGATGCAGCAGCATCACTAGGCCGCCATAGTGTGGGTCGCCATACTGCATTGTCTGCATTCGCAATGAGTATGGTGACCACCACTCTTGGATTCTGCTTATGTTTTCCATCAGGCAGAGTAGAGTCATTTTGGCGGGCCAAACATAAAAAAAAAAAAAAAAAGAATGGCAGATAAGAATAATAAATTAAATTAAAAAGCTTTTTGAAAAAAAGCTTTTACTGGAATGCCTCGAGACGAATTAAACGAGACCAAATTTGATGATGTTGTGACGTTTCTTTACAGAGTTCCTATGGCCACCTTCCAACTCCAGCATCAGATCAGCTTCCTGTCATTATAATATTATATTGCCACGCAGTATGCATATGCTTGCAAAATTTCAGCAAAATCGGTTGAAGAAATCTGCTTCAAAATTGAGTTGCAAGAGTCCACCCGAACATTCAAGCATACATACATACAAGCTTGTTATAATAGAACGCACTGCTCTTCTTTATATGTTTACTCTCGTGGTACTACGTCAAGCGTTCGCTGATTACGTTAAAATCTAACCGAACACTAAGAAGAAAGACCTTGGACCCTCGATTATTTTTAGATACGATACTACCCTTGGAATTATATATAGGTTTCATGATTAGTTTCGAAAGATGTCGGCAATAAGTTATGCCACCGTCTTGGTCCTACTTGCTTTTGTTTCAGTATCTACCAGGTTATTTTCCTCTCATGGAATCCGTAGATCATAAGAAGCTCTAAGTTGCTTGGTGCGTTTTCTGTAAGACGGGCGAGTACCATAATACTTCAATTATTCTCTTTGAATATCATTCCTACAGTAAAAAAACAACTGCAGAAGCCCATGAGCTCTCATTGCACGTTATGGCAATGCAAAATAAAAAACTAATTTTTATTTCAGTTGTTTTGTTTTCTGCTATTCCGATGCAAAACAGCTAAAATTAAACTGTAATGCAGGTTTAATAATATAATTAACACTTCAAAATTGTTACAACAAAAACAGTTCTCGCATAATATTTCAATAACAATTAAGGAGAACTTTCCAAACATTTTATTCGTGAGAGTAAAGCAATTTATGGGACGTCGGTTGTAACCCGCACCAACGATGCTCGGCGTAATGGAATCAACGCGTCCTGTGAATCAATTAACACTAGTACAGTAAGCACCTTTATGTTCCGATTAAGCGCCGTTTGTCATTCTGTTTATATCGAGGACCTAGTATTAAGCCGTTCACAGCTAGATGGATTTTAAAAGAGTTTGATTACCAGTAGGTAACATATTGCTCGAATAAGAAATTGATCCATCATACTTTAATGGTCCACTGCTGGACATAAGTTTCTGCTCAGAAATGAGGTTATGGCCTACAATGTCGTTAATATATATATTGAATAATATTGGGCCCAAATGGGAACCCTGGGGGACCCCTGAAGCAATGTTTCATGTTTTTCTTCTCTTGGCAGTGCTAAGTCAGTCCTGCGAAGTTTGCTCTCTTAAACGACTTCTACGACACCCATGGGTTGATTAGGAGTAGTGACACTCCGTATTGTTAATGTGACACCACACGGACAATACTTTTGGTTCTTACATACAGTATTAATGTACGTCTATTTAAAATTAGTATCTGGATGACAAGGTATTTTTTTTTGTGAATTTTCTAAAAATGAATCCTAGCTAGATCGATTTATCACCCTCGAAACCCCCTGCAATGGTGCAACTGAATATCATGAAGATCGTTAGAGCCGTTTCCGAGATTATGATTATTTAAATATACAAAGATTGGTCTTTTAAAGATATTGTTAGAATATTATCAAAATAAGTATTTCAAATACTACTTACGCCATCTGTTGTATGTAATGGTGTAACATGACTAGTGTAAATATTAAAGATCTGTCAGTCTAGTCGTAGCTAAAACAAAAAAAAAACACGTGTGGCACTCGGTGACTGCCGCGGTAAAGCTATTGCATAGCATTTTTTATCAACTTATTCAATTATAATTATTTATTTATTTTTTATTTATGAAGTATGTATAATATTGTGAATGAAAAATACTAAACTATTTTCAAATGCTCCATCGCATTTAAAGTACACCGCCATCTATATACTTGGTGCCATGTTGACAACAAACAAATGTATGATTGGAATTACCGGATCGTTAGAATTTATTAAGTAGCTTAAGAAAAACAATTTAAACATTTAGTAGTAATGAGTTATTGGCTGGAAGGTGCAGGTGAATGATTTATGACGAAGGTGCCTCGAGTTCAAATCTCAACTGGGCGTCCTCGTCTTTTTGTGAATGTTTCCTGGATATTGTGGTAAAAGGTATTCATTAAATAAATAATACAAAATTACACAAAACAAAAAAGATACGAACACTTCACAACAAACAACAGAGGGCGCTGAGTGTGGATTTCGGAGCAGCTCGTCTCGATCCGTGCGAGCTTCGGGTGTCAGATTTTATTTGTGTTACGGAATTTCTTGATTGGGTCGCCGCGCTCAAAGGCCTCAAAGCCCGCGATAAAAGCTATACAATAGCTTAAAATAATGATTATTTTTTTAGCTGTGACTAGACTGACAGATCTTTATTAGATAGATAGATCTATGTCAATGCATTTACAGATTACCTACATTCGTAAAATGTGATAAAATAGTCCATAAACTTATGATTTGATCGTTAAGTAAAGTCTCGAAAGTAGAATTGTTTACTTTACAAATTTGATATAAAGTTTCATTATTTTTTCAATTCATGAATATTTTCAACTCAGTCACGTCTGAGATAGGTAGATCATAATTTGAAAAAGCACAAATATATACCTAAGCAATTCTGTGGTAAATATTAGATTGATTCAATTGAAACTAACGTGATTGAAATTTGTACCTTGTGCTTAAAATTATTGCCTATCATCAACAGCTTCTTACAGTCCACTACTGGACAAGCGATTTCTATCAGCCCATCACAACCAAAATACTAGGTGATATCGTCAGACCAAACCAAAAACGTAACTAAGCTCAACCCAATCAAGCCAAAACCAACCAGACCGGCGGAACCAGTCGGGGTGAAAAATACCTTCGGATCTTCCGTTCCCCGAGGACACAGGAGTATGTGGAGTTTCCACAAAAAATACCCCGATAACCGGCCTGTGGTACCCTAATTTGGGAGGACTCGGACCATGTTATTTCAGGTCCTCCCCGAATCGACGTCGTGCCTACAAGAAACAGGCTTTATCCCGGGAGAAATCATGTCCGCCCTTAATCCCGGTGTGGTAGGCCGATCGCACAATTATGCAATCAGGTTAATCAATCAATCTGCCACCGGAGGTCCCCACCCTCCGGCGGCCCGCGGTCCCGTAACCAGACTGGCCTAGTCTGCATAGTAATACCAGGCCACACTACACTGGCCAGGTGAGTTTGTATAACTTGGATAAGGTTTGTGTCAAGTTTTCCTACTATTAGCTCCCTTAGACATGGACATTGATCCTAGGATTAATCCAGAAGCTCAATGTCGCTCAGCGTGCCATGGAAAGAGCTATGCTTGGAGTCTCTCTGAAGGACAAAATTCGTAACGAAGTAATCCATCAGAGAACCAAAGCGACCGACATAGCTCTGAAAGTTGGTAGGATGAAGTGGCAATGGGCTGATCACATATGTCGAAGGACAGACAACCGCTGGCGTAAGTGTGTTTTATAGTGGAGACCGCGTCTTGACAAACATAGTGTGGGACCTCTGGCCAGATGGCGGGGCGACTTTAGTAACAGGGCTGGCAGCGACTGGATGCAGAAAGCATCAGACCGGGCTCTGTGGTGTTCCTTGGGAGAGGCCTATGTCCAGCAGTGGACTGCAACGGGCTGATGATGAGGAGTCACCTATTATGAGATACATGGAAAGGAATGAAAGGTTGGAGACACTTCGTATTCTTAATTCGTCACCACAAAGAGAGTTATTTTATAAGTATACAAGGCGTTTGATTTAACGATTCAGTAGTACTTCGGTGTATTAAAAGTCGATTTTAAAAGTTACTAAGTTTAGTTGTAAAGCTTACATCAACTCACTGAATTCAATTAGGAAATTTAATCTTGTTACTTCACCTTTCATAACGTAGGTACTATATCCCTTTTGTGGCCCTAAATTATGATTAATTACGCTTCTAAGCTGATACTGACGCCTCACCAAACCTAATTGGAGATAGCTAGATTGACTGGACTCATTTCCTCGGGCACAAAGCCTGTGAGACGAACCAGTGAATAGTGATTAGTTTATATCCAAGGTTCGTTAAGGGTCAATCATCTTAAATTATTAATGCCACATGCCTTCACCAACGTTATTGCTAATGAACTATTGTTTAGAAAATTGACTTCAAGATACATACCTTTAAGTATACCTTTAAGAAACGGAAAACGACGACCGTTGTCGTTTTCGATAATCTGTATCTGGTTCGAACTAGTTTTAGTCTATTTTTTTCATTTTTTTAAATATGATTGAAATACATTCAAAAATTAACCCACTTGGACTTATTCCACCATTTTAATAAACTTTAATCCTAACCGGCTTTGTCCTCTGATATTAGCAAAGGTCATATGAAAGTATAATCCCACCAAAATCAATTTCATGTTGCCAAGACGACTGCATTATGGCTTATCCTGTAAAAAAGATATCAGATCTCATGTAGAGCCAAGGTTCTGAATCTACACGCCCTAACTCTACCAACCCTAACTTCATAAGTTCATAAATCAATGAACGAGACGAAGCCGGCAAAAGCGTAATAACTTGCACATTTAACTTACCATCATTTGTTTCCACGCCCAATAAGTGAGAAGCTTATTACCGCTGAAGACAAAGGACACTAATAATAAATTGAATGAAAAAGCTTTTTAAAAACAAGCTTTTACTCGAATGCCTAGAGACGAATCAAACGAGTCCAAACTCGATGATGTTGCGAAGTTTATTTACAGAGTTCCTATGGCCACCTTCCAACTCCAGCATCAGATCAGCTCCATGTCATTATAATATTATACTGTCACGCTGTATACATATGCTTGCAAAATTTCAGTAAAATCGGTTGAAGATACCTGCTTCAAATTTGAGTTGCAAAATTACACACCTAAACATACATATATTACAAGTTAATAAAAAGCTTGCAAGAATGGAAAACTTTCTCTCATATTTGAAGGAAAAATATGTATATTTTTATATGGAAGAAATTAATTTACTGACGAATAGTAATTTTAAGAAAGAGTTGGACAAGAATGGAAAGTACAGATGGAAAACGATGTAGTTATACATCATTACATGAACAGCATTTATCAGTCCACAGCTGGACACAAGCCTCTCCTTAGAAAGGAGGTTTCGTACTACTAAGTACCTACTCAATTTTCTTTTAACCCCCGACGCAAAAAGAACCCCTCTTTTTGGGTCGGGGGTTAAAAGAAATTTGTTGTTATAAGTTTGACGTCTGTCTGTGGCACCGTAGCTCGCGAACGGATGAAGTGATTTCAATTTAGTTTTAATTTTTGTATGAAAGGTGAGTTACGTGCGAGTGTTCTTGGACATGTTTCATGAAAATCGGTTGAGTCGTTTAAAAGTTATGGGGATTAAAGTGGGGAAGAATAACCGAATGTCTGCAAAAATATCATCGAGTGGGGTCTCAAATGAAAGCGCATAACGTGCTTTTTACTTTTTAAATGGAACTCGGGTTATTATGTCGGAGTTTTTTTTTTTTTTGAGAATTTATAGTTATATCTGACTGCAGTTTGTGTGACTTTCTACCACAGAACAACTAGAAACGTAATTTCGTAATTAATACTTGATAAAAGTAATCTTTTGTCGCCGGGACGCACTCATAAACGATTAATAATATTATATACACATAACTAAGTCTATTCTAATTCGTCCAAGGGATTTAATAAATATAATATTAAACTACAACCTTATGCTCTAGGCATTAAGTAGAGTTTTACTTGCAATTTTGTGTTTAGAGGTGGATCTTCGTCTTTATGACCCACCCACCGTAGAAATGTAGTCCTGTCGATCATAATAATTAAATTTGCTTAATTTCTATAAGAAATAGTTCTTACTTTTAAATATCGCTATCCTAATTTTTTATATCAAAGTCACTGTCTTAGAAATGGATTGAGTGAAATTGTACTAGTTTCTTATAAATATATAAGACATTTGTTTTGTCAAAACATAAGTACATATTGGACATCTAATTTTGGAGTTTGACGTTTCATACTAATCAACACGACACAACTTTCTATAGACGTAACACACATAATCTTAATAATTTTTCTGTAGAACCCTGTAATTAACAGTTATTATGAGGTTATTTTTATATCATCACAAGATGTACATTTTTTATAACTAAACTTAAATTTTTAAAAAAGCGGCCAAGTGCGAGTCGGACTCGCCCATGAAGGGTTCCGCAGCAGCAAGTAACATTTTTTTTTATATTTGTTTTGATTGAATCAAAGGTAAATTGCAGTTTACGATCTATGACATATTAAAAAAAAACTACTTACTAGATTTCGTTCAAACCAATTTTAAGTGGAAGTTTGCATGGTAATGTACATCATATATTTTTTTTAGATTTATCATGCTCTTATTTTAGAAGTTACAGGAGGGGGGGGGGGGGGACACATTTTACCACTTTGGAAGTGTCTCTCGCGCAATCTATTCAGTTTAGAAAAAAATGATATTAGAAACCTCAATATCATTTTTGAAGACCTATCCATAGATACCCCATACGCATGGGTTTGATGAAAAAAAAATTTTTGAGTTTCAATTCTATGTTTTTTTCTTATTTTTGTGTGAAAATCTTAATGCGGTTCACAGAATACATCTACTTACCAAGTTTCAACATTATAGGTCTTTTAGTTTCGGAAAAAAGTGGCTGTGACATACGGACGGACAGACGGACAGACAGACATGACGAATCTATAAGGGTTCCTTCCTTTGGCACGGAACCCTAAAAACAATGGACTTCGACTTCGATAGACGTCGGACAGCCCGAAAATGTTAATCTTCAAAATATGTTTTAAGTTTAAAAAAAAATATTTATATTATTCCCTTTCCATTTCATCAAAAAAATTTCCAAAAAAATCATATTAAAAATTATTTTGCAGTCGGTTTAAAATCATAATATAAAACAAATCAACTCTTTCTACTTAAGAAAAACACAAACCAATATCATCGACATGTACAATTTTGCGGTATCGAATGCATTATAAATATTTGGGCACACCCTTATGCCTTACACTAAATCTGTTCGGGTTAAATAAATCGAAATATTCACGCAGGAAATGCAGTTCATTGCGTACTCTTGCGGAAACAATGTAGTTAGTAATCGAATTTAATACGCAATGTATGATTGTTCTATTGTTTTTTCCCGTTGAAAGTAAAACGCGAATGCGACCGTTCAGTTAATGCCAGCAGACAAAATAGAGGTATTTGGACTTATTTCGCGGCGCGCCTGCCCCGCCTACATAACATTTCTATCTATATTTTTTGTTCTGTGCTTTCTACCATAGTTTACTAAGTTACCTAATGATTATTCCTGTATTTTTAAACCGGTGATGAATTTAATGCTAACAACATTACAAGATATAAAGGCTTTCAGCCCCGCCTCATCTGTAATGGTTAAAATGAATAAGTGTTTGATAATTACATGCAATTTTCGTTACCCCGCTTTTTACTCGATTATAAGACAAAGGAAGGGTTGGCATTCGATTTTTCGTCTGCGAGCTTTTAAGCAATGATGAGGGTTTCCTTCGAATGTTTTAAGACCCTTTCCCGGAATAAATGTGAGTCGATTTAATTTCAGCCAAAATAATAATCAAATTTTTGTCGGATCTTTTTCATTGCGTAGTATTATAAATGATAAAATCTTTTCCTTTAAAGATTTTTTATGTAGAAGTGTTTATTAATTAATAATCATTAAAATATTACTCAAATGGTTGCCACTGGAGACCGGGGATTAGAAAACAGAAAATAAGACAATGACCAGAAGGACTGATGTGTTGAAAAAAGTAGTTGGGACTGTCAACCGTTGTCAACAATATTTTCGTTGCTTTTTACCTGGTGAATGAGGTCATCTGAGACACTCAGAAGGCGTCAACGTATTACTATTTTTTAAATATAAGTGTCAAATCTAAAATATATATTTTTTATTTAAAATTGGGCTTAACTTATGGCTTTTGAGGCATTTTCTAAACGTTACATCGATGACTCTAGTTGCGAGGTTCCAAAATATAATTCCATGGAGAATAACCACCAAGAAACTCCATAAGTTAGTCTTGTGTTTGTCTATAGTTTAAGAATACGAAGTGTCACCGGCCCTATTCATCCTAACACTACTACAGCAGCTACTGCTTTGAGTTGAAACATTATTTTAATGTTGGATTGTCCATTTACTGAGATTTAGACAACTAGCTTTTGAGCCCAAGTCGGTGTCTGTAAAAAGTAGCCTATGTCCTTGAAGAATCAAAATATCTCCATTCGAAATTTCATTGAAATCAATGCAGCAGTTTAACGGTAAAAGTGCAACAGACAGACAATTACTTATATAGACACTATGTTACCATTAATAGGAGCTGCATATCAATGAAAATATTTCAAAAATTACGAGAAAATTTATTCTTTTTTAGATACGTAGACGAAGGTACGGTTCAACTAGTTACGTATAAAAATCTTAAAGGTAAGATTAAGGTTACACATGGTAAACAGATTATAGTACCTTTTTCGTACGTCTAGAAAATACATTAGCTATAGAAAAGTCCCACGTCAAGTTACTAGTCAGGTTCGTTTATGGCAGGTGAATTTTGGAAAATAATCCCCACCATTTGACATTTATTTTGTAATGGCTGCCACGTTTTTCCTCAAGCCTCTATATCATTTATAATAGCGTCGGGTCGTGGCTGTTCCATTTTTTTCTTTCATTTACTTAGTTTATAGAGAAGGATCATTTTTTTATTTATGTTGGGAAAGTTGATAGGGGTAGGTTTTTCATTTATTTCTTTTGTATATTATTTACAGAGGAGGGTTGGTTGATATAAAATGTTAAGATAATATTTTGAAGTTCCATTCCTTTGTCTAATGTTTTCCTTAGAACACTGTTGTCTTAAGAAGGGGCTTTTTTTATTTCCGCCATATCAGTGTGTATGGATAAATGTTCGATTATAGCTTTACAAAGTCTTATACCTTTAAGCGAGCAATTGTTATACATATAATATATTGTGGCGACTTCCACATACAGCGCAACAGAAATATACTACAGCGCCATCTACCGACTTACCGACTTACACTGAACTACTACGGAGTAACGAAGGAAACTAAGAAACTACCAATCCTGAATCGCGCAGTGAAAGTTCGCGCGCCAACTAAGATACATACAACATCCCAACATCAACCGTTGGGCAGTTGGCCCGCCAGGCGTGATCACCTCGCCTGGTCGGAGGATCCTCCCTTTGTGTTGGTGGGACACGACACACCTGTCCCCCATAATATGTATACTAGCTGACCCGGTGAACTTCATACCGCTAAATTTTTTTGTAAAATATTTTCTATATTTTCCTATCTCCCAAGTTGGACCAAATTACAGATGCTTACAAAATTTTATAAAAATTGGTTAATTAGTTTACTAGAAGTTTATTGCAAACATACATCGTGACACGAAATTCTTAAATATATATAGATAAAGTCATTATAATCGGGCCATTCGTTTAGGAACTACAATACACAGACACGTCAAACTTAGATACCGACAATCCTCTTTTATTTATGGTTAAAAATCCAGGAGTAAACATTGTTCCGTGGTTATCATCTAATACTGAGTACTTACTATTAAATAATGATGATGTTCTCCTGGCCAATTACGGCCACGGCGGTCAGTCTCAACGGAGACCAGCCAACTACGCAGGAGAACTTGTGCACAAGTGTGTGCGAAAACACAGGTGCACTCTCTGTTCCCTCATTCTCATAATCCGATGGGACTGTTAACACGACTGGGGAGAGATCAGGCGCAGGACCGACAGCTTTACGTGCTCTCCGAGGCACGGGGGTTCAGACCCCAACTTCGAAACTTCGAGCTGTTATTAAGTATTAATAAAATCAGAAAAACTCAATAACACTTTTGACCGGACTCGGGATTCGAACCCGAGACCTCTTGATCGGCAGTCACATACGTCAACCGCTAGACCAACGAAGCAGTTTAAATAATAACATTCTATTCATATAATACCTTTTTTTATAAACCTAATATTCGAAGAAACAATTTTCCGCCGTGACTTCTCGTAATATTCCTTGTCATGATTACCTTTAAGAAACTTTTCTTTAATCAGAAATATCAAAAAACGTGACAGGACTTTAAATTGCAACATTTCGAGCTAATGGAATTGACTAATCTTGAAGAATTTCTATCGTTATAAGTCAGCCAAGTTGTAGCCGAGTGGGCTAAAATAATGTAAAATAAAGCAGTTGTAGCCAAATCAGTGTATGGATGGGTCAAAGGTTAAGGTATAGCCTTAACAATGATTTTAACACATTGTGCCGTTCGAAAATTCGTATCGATCGTTAAAGGCTTACTTACAGCAACATTCGTTTTTCTTCAAAACTTTTATATCACTTAATACTTGGGTTGTGGAGTTCTGACACAGTCGCTCCATGTTTCTAAAAAATTAAAGCTCAACCACATCGTAGTCGATTGAAAGTTGACCACAACCTAGTTTGGAAAAAGACTCTCAAGATGATAAACCATTGTATTATCAAGTGCTCATAGTTGAGTCTTAAATGGACAAGGTATCCCGTAGCTTAGGAAACTAGTACATGTCGTTGCATCCGATGTACAAGCTAAAATCAAAAAAAAATAAAACCCCCTACGCAAGCTCTTAATCGAATAATCATATGCCAAAAATCAATTACATCATTTTGGAAAAGAACTGATACTCTTAGACTGCTTTACCGATATTAACCAAACTTAGCTAAGAACCACCGCAAGGAAACTGGCTTTCAATAAGCTTTCATGAAAAAAAACCATATTGAAAACGGTTCATCCGTTTGAGAGCTATGAAACCACAGACAGACACACGCACATACAGACAGACATCTACGTCAATCTTATAACACTCCTCTTTTTGCGTCGGGGGTTAAAAATGCTGACCGCGCCAAATATACGGTCCCCGCTCCCGATAAATCGGCGACTACCGGACGGGTCGTAGGGTTGCCGGCGTTCGGCATTGACTGCCGTCTGTCGTTTCACTCAGAGTGAAAATCAGAGTGCCAAGAACCACATTAGTCGCGCCAGTAAAATGAGATCACGTGTACCACCTTCCGCGTGCAACTGCTGGTCGTTGCATTGGACGCCGTGGTTTGGTCTTTGGAAGGCGGCCCATACAGACCTAGTCCCTGCATTGCATCAGTATATACTATGTTTCAATTATTTTTGAATATTAAGAGGACATTCATTTTTTTTTTAAACTATCTAAGAAAAAAAATGCATATGTAGACTTCTTTATTAGATGGCTATTACACAATATCCTTGTCAATTCGACTGATTAAGAAATAGATACTTTGGTTAATAGAGTAAGTCAATCATGCATTAGGTATTATTGCCGGTAACATGCCAGTCAATACTGTTTATTGCATATCGAAGAAATTATTTTGCCGGGTGTTTTTATATATGTAGTGAGTCGCTAATAGGACACGGTCTTTTTCGACTTGATATGCAACATACCAAAAAACATACAAAAATAAACTCTATAAAAATATGTAACCCGTATTCTAGGGTCCATTTTATAAGCGCGCGATGTTTTATTGAGGTCTAAAGAATGCTATGCGTATTTTATCGCGGAATATAGTTGTACGAATTCCGGTAAAACTCTAGCTAAACATAAAATATCAATATAGGTACATGGTTCGTTATGTTGTCCACAGGCCGGTGCGGAGAGGGCAGTCCGTGCGAACAGTTGTGTCGAGAACTACACGATGGCACTTATGAGTGCGGTTGCGGGCCAGGCTATGTGCTGCAGGTCGATGGATATGGCTGTTCAGGTAAGTGTAACTAAGAATAGAACACTTCGTTCAGCCTACAATTGACTAGAAACGAATCTCAGCTATATTTTTGTTAATTAATCTATTACCTGATTAAATCATAAAATAAAAAGAAAAGTAAGTTGCAAAATGATTAAGGGGCTTGCTTCATCGTATGTGAAATTTTCGCCAAATTCCCAAGATCTACTATTTTTAAATACACGAAACAAACAAGCGGACGGGTTGTCTTATAGAAGGTATATCTCTAACTCAGGAAACACAATCACGTTGCCGGCCTTTTTGACTATATAACTCACTTTCATGAAGAGCTTTTGAGTATGAACACTTTATCTTCAGTCATAACCGTTACAAATCCAGTAGGATAAATGAGATTGACTCCTTCAAAGACACAAAGTACTTTGTGTGATATATATATAGCATCGATATCATAAAGACATACAATCCCATTCCACAGATAAATCGATTTTGTTCCACTTGTTCTCTCGCCTATCGAACAAGTGTTGAAATTGCTGCATTTTGCGGAACAACTTCGACTTCACCGGATAAGAGCTTCTAGAACTGAGTGACGCTTAGCATTTATTTTCACATGTGTTATTTGAACGATAAATATGAATGTATGCGTGAATAGAGAGCTATAAGGTGATTTTCGATGATTTATATAGGCTTTTGGGTCAAAACTTTTCCACGTTTTTACTAGGCTCAAATTATTTTGGAACTTTTTACTTCGTGAAGAAGAATAACATCTAAATATAATATAATGTATATAACAATGTCCAATAATAATTTTTTAATAGACAGGGTGATGTGTGATTGTAAATTTCAAGAATTGACGGTCCATTTGAATGCTGTGTATGTGTTTAATACGCGCCCCGGGGTTTTTTATTGGTTTTAATTTTGTTTTCGGGTAACCCTATTATTTTCTGAAATAAAAGTAGCCTTAGTAATTCTTAGTAGTCCTTATTATTTATTTATTATACATCTTTTCTTTATTATTTAGGAAAATATTTCTGCTATCATGTTCAATTTCAAATTATTTTAATGTCCTGAAAGATGATTGAGGAAGCTCCTTTTCCCTTTCCACAACCATAACTTCTAGTTTAACATCTACTTTGAAATCCAACTTTACCCTAAATTGGGTCTAACTTCGTAATCTTCGAATAGATTTAGAGTTCCAAAGTCTGTGTCGTGACAGTTATCTTTCTAAGTTCTGGTAAGGCTTATAGTTAAATCTGAACATTGAAAATGATCTTAGGGATGGTACCTATCTGGAGATCTTACCTATCCTTTCCTAAACGAAACTAATTGTTCAGCAAGTATTTCCATGCAATGGGATCGCTATTACTTAGATAAAATCTGGCGGCTGTGGGTCTATCAATATTAATAGGAATATCTAATACCTTTAAACGAGCAATTCTTGTATATATATATATTTATATATAATCTGAATCTCGGAAACGGATCCAACGATTTTCATGAAATTTTGTATGCAGGGGTTTTCGGGGGCGATAAATCGATCTAGCTAGGATTCATTTTTATAAAATGACGTTTTATTCGTGTTTTTAACAATCAAATATATAAAATCAATGTACATCTAGCGCCGTCTATCGCAACTAGAGTGAACCACATTAAACTATACTGGAATAAGGTGCAGAATAAACAGTATCAGGGCATATCAAGAGAGGGCGCCACTAAACAACTTATTTAAAAAAATACCATCAGGTCATCCAGGTACTGTGACAATAATAGTAATCTAGATTAGTACTTCTTATTGACGAGAAGTAGTGGCAAAGAAATGACAACATACAAAACCAGTTAAAATCATTTCCAATGTTAGAAATTACGCCTACTTCAACTAGAATTGGAGAAACACGTAGAAAATAGTTTCAACTTTCAAGCGTTTGAAGCCAAACGAACAAATTTCCATAAATACTTATTTCATTATTTTTTTCGCAGAACTAAACTCAACAAAATCAAGCGACACAGAAGAGGAAGAAGAAGACGTCCTGTATCAAAAAGATGTTTCGTTTTCAGCTGAACTAGAAATAGCACCGTCCAATAGAATTAGTAAACCTAATCTAAGCGTAAAACATATCGACGAAGCAAAAAGACTTACAACGACACTGCCAATAGTAACTAAAACACCCAACTATACGTATACTGGAGAGAAGTATAAAAGAGTCGATGGATTGAGGAGTTTAATAGAAGATGGAGTCAGTAAAATGGATCTGAATATTATAGAGGATGAGATAAAAGATGGTTATGTAGAAAGTGCGAGTGACAAAGTTACTACGTTGGGGCCTAGCTTAGAGCAAAAAGTAAGTTTTTTTTTTTTTTTATGGAATAGACCGGCAAACGAGCAGACGTATCGCCTGATGGTAAGCGATTACCGCCGCCCATGGACACCCGCAACACCAGAGGCGTCACAAGTGCGTTACCGGCCTTTGGGGGATGGGGGGGGAGATAGGGGGAGGGGTTGGGGTATAGGCCTCCGGTATCCTCACTCACTCGGTGAAACACAGCGCAAGCACTATTTCACACCGGTTTTCTGTGAGGCCGTGGTATCACTCCGGTCGAGTTTGAATCTATCGAATAATTATTTTTAGTATTTAGATTTATTACATAGGATTCTTTAGATTTATTAACGGTAATTATATTTTTTTTCTTTACTGTAACTTATTTACATTAATCAAAAGTTTATGTGATCAAATGTAATGTTTGCCAGTCCAATGTAACAAAATAATGTTCGTTTTATTGTAATTTTTGCGCTGCCCTAGCTTTCATTCGATTTTATTAAATGTTGCTTAATATACTTTGCCACATATAACTTTAAAATTAAAAGTTAGCCATTTTGAATCCACGTTCAAAAGTATGTGTAAACGTTTTAAAATCAATACTTTACTAAGGCAAGGACAGATTTATAGATACATTGTCAAAATGGGGGTAACATCACGTGACAAGTAATTACCTAATAAAAGTACCAATTTAGAAATTAGAGTATTTAGAGCTAAAATCCTTTACACATGGAACCATTATTAGAGATTGTTATCACAGGTATTATAAATAAATAAATGTTAAAAGTACTTGTTCTTCTTATCCAAGGTACCAGGTGCAACAGCATCACCTCCGTGGACAGCCGCTGTAGAAGCATGCGACTGCGAAACTTGTGGCGAAGACCGATGTACTTGTGGAGGAAATACTTGTAAACCAGGTACGTAGAAATCTATTATCCGTTCTCAAGCTAACACTAAAATGTATTCCCCAAAGGAAGCATTATTAATTATTGAGGAAAAAGTAAGAAAAAAAATAGTTTTACAAAACTAAACAAACACGCTTTTTTAAATACCTAGCGACCCGCCCCGGCTTCGCACGGGTGGATTTCAGATGCCCCCGCCGACGACACGATTCGTGCATTTTAAATCTGTAATATCTTCGAATATATTCATTTAAATTAGATACTGTAAAGGGCCATTTTGATCTATATTAAATGCACAATGTATTTAATTTACTTAATTGTATAAGGATTCATTTTGTATTGCTTAAAATCACTTCGTAAATAAGCCATTATTTCTCGTAAAAAGAAAGGAATAAAAAATGGTTGTTGTGGGTTATCCCTAAGAGATAGACATATACCGTCGCTGACTTTTTTGTAGTACTTTTTAAGGTGTATAATACTGTAGTACATTATTTTGATCTATCTCGTAGGGTGCAACCAGCATTTGCAATGTAAGCGCAAAAAAATGTGTTTATTTGCTACATCACATTAGAAACCTCGAAAATTAACAGTGTTTCCATACTATATTATGCATTTATTATACATAAAAACCTTCCTCTTGAATCACTCTATCTAATAAAGAAACCCGCATCAAAATCCGTTGTGTGGTTTTAAAGATTTAAGCACACAAAGGGATATAGGGACAGAAAAAGCGACTTTGTTTTATACTATGTAGTGAAAAACTAAAAAGTAGAAAATAATTTTAATGTAAAAAAGCGTGGGGTAACATTATTGTAATATTTTCAGAAAGCACCCCACGCTTTTTTACATTAAAATCATTTTATACTACACCTGATCGGAACAGTAGTCAATATTCCCTGAAAATAAAAAGAGAACGTTAGTATTTTCCTTGACCTGAATAAGCGGGAGGAAAAAATGTATGAAAATCCATTTCTAACGTGTTTTAGCGGGAGAGAAAGTTGTATGAATTTTCATTTCTCATGTGTTATCTTATCTATGGCGCGCGCCTGCCCAAGGAGTCTTCAAATAATTTAAATATGGAATCTCCGTGCCACTGACATCCTTTTGTGAAGAATTAAAAAAAAAAGAAGCGCTAAATATCGGCCAAATTCTAAGGTAAATTGTGTCTTACGTTTTGATTTTATTTTAAAAATAAAGTAAATGTCGACTTCTAGCTACTAGGTAGTAGAGCCACGCTGATTTCAGCACGGATGGGCCGGCTCGACCGGGGCGGTACTACCCTCGCACAGAAAATCAACGTAAAATGACAGCAGCAGTGCTGTCGTGTTTCGTTGGTGAGTGCGAGACCGGTGGCCCAAATAGTCTAGTCAACAAGTTCCATACTTGTTGACTAGACTAAAAGATGCAGCAGCATCACTAGGCCGCATGGTGTGGGTCGCCATGCTGCATTGTCTGCATTCGCAGTGAGTATGGTGACCACCACTCTTGGATTCTGCTTATGCTTTCCATCAGGCAGAGTAGAGTCATTTTGGCGGGCCATAAATATAAAAAAAAAAAAAAAAAAAAACATAACTTTTAATTAGGTTAGTCATGTTCTTTGTAATAAATTTTTATTTCATATTATTAAATACTTTCTACAATACAAGTCTTTAAATGTTCCTCACAGGTGTAGTATAAAGCACTGTGTAGCATTCGGGTGAAAGTCCCATCCCTACCTCGGGAGTATTGTGGCCCTAGGCTGCGCCTTCGGGCAACAAAGTTCTCCCTCGCTAGTAATCGGTCCCTTTCCTTCCTCGGTGAACAATGTATTATTCTACTTTTTAGTATTTTTTTCAAATAATTGTATTGTTATCGGCCCTTGACCCCTGTGAAAATTTTCAAGTTCGCATCTAAATTATACTCCTAGAAGTAGGTAAAAATGAAGTTAAAAGATTCCATTACATACATATAAGTCAAGCTAATAAAAACGTGTAAAAAAGAAGTACCTAGAGTAATAAAGAAGAGTTTCCAAATATTCAAATTCAAATATTCTAAAAAATTCTATCAAATATAGGTAGATGATGGATACATAGAAAATCATTAAATTGTGTTCACATGAACAGCAACGGAGAATTGGATTGAAACTAAAATAGAATTTTATTTTCAAAATTATCTTTTTCGTTTACATTACGTATGTGTGGGTAGGTATGAGTATCTGTGACTTTGTGTAGGTAGATGAAGTATTTTGTTTCTGAAATATTCCTATATATAAATAAGCCCTATATATAAATATAGATGTGGGGAACTGACGTCTATTTTTGAATAAATACCACAGAAATAAGCCAAATCACTGTTATAATGTCTGAGTCTTGATCAATCCTATGTCTATTTTCTAATAAGTTCTTTTATGTATATTTATTATCTCATAGCTCACAGCTCCACAGCCGGTCGGCTCCGAAATTGATTGTGGTTTATCTAAAATATATTTAAACAAATAAATACATGTTCAGTAATTATAAATGGAGATGACTCATCAAAAACCAGTATCCAAATACACCAAATGCACGCAAATTTGGATCCTTTGCATCGTAACCGACACAACCCAGCAACTGTCAGTTCCAAGGTGAAGTGAAATTGATTTAACATGAGTTGTGTGCGCCCCGGAAGTACCAGGCCGCCATTACTAACGGACCACTTCCGGCACAACTTCCCCTAACTTATCCCCGACAGTTGTTATTGAGTTCGCCCTCTCGCCCCTCATCCGATTATGTAGTATTCGCTCTAAAATTTTGCAAGTTTATGTGTGTTACTATCTATTGATCTTATTGGTAAAATTGCGTTCTGTGCCTTGTTACAAAAAGGAAATAATAATAATAATGTTCTCCTACCCGTAACGGCCACGGTGGCCAGTCTCAACGGAGACCAGCCAACTACGCAGGAGATATTATAGTACACAAGTGTGTGCGCAAACACAGGTGCACTCCCTGTTCCCTTTCTCTCAGAATTCGATGGGACGGTTAACCGACACGACCACAAAAAGGAAAGTTCAAAAACTGAAACCGTCTACTGAAAAATCACGCTTTATAGAGTATAAATAAAACTATTTGTGCAAGATATTATTTGGTCTTTTTCATTTATAAATTCACAGAAATTGTATAATGGTGGACCTCATCCTACGGATATTTTTGACCCAGACTAATAGATGATGTTTGTCTTAGGGTGATGCAGATATAGGTAACAAGCTAAAATTTTAAATTTAAAAAACCCTCTACGCAAGCACTTAATCCAATAATCATACGCTAAAAATTTCTTACATCATTTCGGAAAAGAGCTGATACTCTTACACTGCGGAACCCATATTAACCAAACATAGCTAAGAACCACCGCAAGAAAACGGGCTTTCAAATGAACACAGGTCACACACACACACACACACACGCACGCACAGACAGACATCGACGTCAAACTTATAACACCCCCCTTTTTGCGTCGGGGTTTAAAAAGTGCACACAAACGCTTTACACCACGGCAAAAGAACAAACCTTGAGTGTTGAAATAATATTTTACTAATAAATGTGGTTATAAAGGATAGAAATGTTTATGAGAAGATTAATATTAAAACTTTGTATTGAGTTGGACCCGATCGAAAGAAGGTTAAAGTACATGCGATGTTACTACAGATCAATAAAAAGACTCCAACATTCGGGTGGAGCAATTAGGTAGTACAATTGGAATTGTAACTTGCGTTTGTATGATATTAAATAAATGCCCTACGGCTACAAAAATTGCCGTCACTTGAAATCACAAGTGTAGAAAAAGTTTCCCTTCACCGGCGAGGTGAGCGAACCCGATTTTTCGATTACCATTCCTTCCCCACCTTAATCGACATCTCACGAAGAATGCAAGGCACTTGAATTATATTAAGTTATTTCGAGGGTGCTTGATCTGCGGGACGAACACGCCAGGTATTGACAGAGAATATTGCTAGAGAAAATAACTCTGTTATCCAGCCGCCATAACATGGCTGAATCGCGATTGATTTTCGACGCCACATATCCTTGCGGTTGGTGTATCTTGATATTTTGTTATAAGGCAAAACTTTGTAATTTTAGTTGTCAAAATGACAGCTTTTTCTAAGTTTTTTTGTTAAGTAATAAAGGATTTATTTGAATTACAATCTTAAGTGGGTACAACAAGCGATGGTTGTTTAAAAAGAAGTTCTTCATTGTCATAAGTGTAATATAATACCTGTTAGTGAATATAATTTCAATCTCCTATTATAAAAAGAATAGTTTTCTTGCGAAGAAGTGAAGAAAAACCCTAAGGAGTTCTTCGGTTCGGTATAAAACCGAAATCTGTACCTCAATGTTAATCTGTGCATCTGTTAAAATAAGCACCACTGAGAAGTTTAAAGGATTTTAATGTGGCTTTTGCCTTAAACTTAATCCTGTGGAATGGATCGTTACCTTAAACTCTGTATGAAGTAAATATATATTTTATAGCGGCCCCGTAACACGAAGTTTAAGTATAGAAGCTTATGTTTTATCTACATTTTCAGGTGTATCTAAAATGCCTAGTTGCAATATGTCTGCCAGTTATATAAGTCCTGTTGTAGAGTCATTCAAATCGGTTTCAAGTTGTTACTTATGTAACTGATCACTTATTGAACAACAATATTGTACACTATACCATTAAAATGATAAAACGCAATTATGCCTCCAATTGCATAAAATGAATAAAACCGAGCAGTACAATACTAATATCACCTTTAAAAGGAGATGCCTATGTCCAGCAGTGGACTGTTAAAGGCTGTTGATAATGAGGAAACCAGAGATATGACTAATATACATCTAAAAAAACATAGGTTAATCAAGAGCCCGGTCACAAGCATTTTAAAACACGACTGCACGTTTGGCCTAGTGGTTTAACGGTCACCACCACGAAGCAAATTTGCTTCGTGGTCACCACGCCGTTTCCTACTTTGTCAAGTGTCGTGGGTTCAAATCCCACGTAGGACAACACTTTGTGTGATCCACAAATTGTTATTCTGAGTCTGGGTGTTCTTTGCGTTCGTTTCGTTTCATGTATGTCTGTAAAGCCCCCGCGACACAGTATTTATTCCTAGTGCGGGAGTTGTCTTTAAGAAAAAAAAACCGTAAAGAATCTACTTAGATATAACCTGTCTTGGAATTTTTCCTTTTCCTCATTTCCATATATAAAAGTTCCAACAACGTTGGTTGGAAGTTGGAGGGCCGGCGCAAGTCCGAGACAAATTGCTTGCCAGAGTGCCGTTTATGTAAGCATGCAGTGTCTTTGTCATAATTAAGAGGTCTCATCTATCTTGATGATATTTCTCAATTTCTTACTATGTCACCGGTGCACGAAATGGGGTTGGGTTGTTTTTGTATTCAAATTTTATTCCATTTTTTTGGTCCCTCATTTATTAAGAACAAAATTAATTATGTTGTACAGGTTAGTCTTAGGCAAACTTTTACATTTCATAAGTTTGGATTTTTACTACTGTCTTTTAAACTTTTACTTGACTGTCTAAGCCGCTGTGGCTACAAATCCTTCTAATCACCCTAATACGAGTATATAAAGGCGAAAGTTTGTGAGTGTGTATGTTTGTTACTCTTTCACGCAAAAACTACTGAACGGATTTGGATGAAACATTCCAGCGATATAGCTATAAGCTATCAGAATAACACATAGGCTACTATTTGCAGCGATAACTGGCATAAATGCGGACGGAGCCGCGGGCAACAGTTGATACTCTTTATGTGACAAGGATATTCTAAGATAGAATTTCTGTAAGTAACTACTCCTAAATTTGTAAAAGAATGAATGGTTTTATGAAAGTTCGTATATATGAAAGTTGAAAATAGGAAATAAATATGCAAGTGAAGCTGCAACCAATAGCTAGCAACTAATTAAAATACTTTTATAGCTATACTGTTATATAAAGCTGAAGAGTTTGTTTGTTTGTTTGAACGCGCTAATCTCAGGAACGGCTGGTCCGATTTGAAAAATTCTTTCAGTGTTGGATAGTAAATTTATCAAGGAAGGCTACAGGTTATATATCATCACGCTAAGACCAATAGTAGCGGAGCACCAATGAAGAATGTTACAAAAATGGGGATATTTTTTTTTTACGCTACGGGCAATAGGAGACGTAAACGACGTTGCGTGGGTCAGCTAGTAGTAAATAAGTAGTATTGTGTTTCCGAATTTACCATTACCTAACTCCTACAAAAGTACTATATTAAAAAACCAAATTACTGAACCTCGAACAACTTTACACCTATAGGACATGCATTCTAGTTAAAAAGGTCACAAACATTTCCATTCAAACTGACATACACCTACACAAGAAACCAATTACACATAATTTAAAAAATAAAAACGAAATACAACTAACAAAAGTACAAACTAACTACAGAAAAAAAACAATATCATATGAGGGAGCACAGCTGTATAATAGACTGCCAATTGAATTAAAGGAATGTGACAGTTTAAATCTCAGATTAATAAAGAAAGCCAGATAGACCGTAAAGAACACGACAGTGAATCTACAAAGTAAATATGAATTAGAAAGCGAATACATTCTCGCGGCAGTGTTTGACAAACCGCCATATTGTGTACACGTCACGAGTCATTTTTGATTTTATTTTCAAAATGCCGTCTTGCATCATTAAACATTGTAAGAGTAGTTCCCAAAAACAAAAAAAAAGAAGATAGAATATATTTTCACAGGCAAATACAGATTATTTAGTTGCTATAGTTATTTATTTACCCGATAATTATTTTGTTGTGTCGGAACACAAAACCTCAACCGTAGTTCGACTGTGATACCAGTTTCTGACTATTTTTTTCCCCTTCAATTAGGGAAATAACTTGTTATTCCAGACATTAATGAACCTCAGTTCTAAATTTAGGGACTTGGTTCCAAACCTCATCTGAAAGTATTCTTTGGTGATACATACAATTATTTCTGATAATTATTACACGAACAATTTGTGGATGTTTCTACAAATTGCTGTTCTGTGTCTTGATGTCTTTTATGTCTTTAACTTGTACTTCACATCATAATTGAATGGTTGAGAATGATCGCTAGTACAAAACTTGATTCCCAGGTATAAACTGCAGAATATTTAAAAAAAATATTAATTATACACTACAAGTACTTTTGGGAAAGTAATTTAATTTACCTTTTTATAATTTTTACACGAAATTTACACGCAAAACGACAATATTATAAAAAGTTTTTGCAAAATAAAGGTTGCTGAGAGTTTGCATAGTATGTAACAGTAACTGAAATAAAACAATAATATTTAAAGTTCTTTAATATTAAAATACCCTTTTTTCAATCGTAATATCTATCCAAAAAATAGGAAATTTTTTACTGCGTATGGTATCATTACACACACAAAGATGTACGTGTTCCTACAGTGTCGCACTGGCTATCACGCACACTAAAATAAATCAATCTGCGTCATGTTATTTGACAAGAACGTTCCATCTGGCTTTCTTTTGCTGAGGTTTAAATGTACACACATCAAAAGTGTCTAGGGATCAACATATGTGTCTAGGGATCAACATATATTTTTGCAATAACTTTTCTCCTGATTGATATTAATTAAAATTTTCTTTAAGGATTCATCAAATAAAGTGTTTTCGTTTGTCACAATAACGATAAACCAAGTCACCTTTGCATTAATAAAGAAATTTGCCATTTTCCTAATAAAGGGAGTTTTGACATTTGAACCACTAACATTAAAGTTCGAAAAAAAGACTGAAATAACAGTTTTCTTTAAAATTTTATTAGGTAACTTAAACAATTAATAATCCGTGTTTCTACCGCGAACACTAACAACACAAGAATCGGTTTGGCATACTCAAAATGAGTTCATCCAAATCACGCTGTGGAATGGCCGCCCATGTTCGTTGCACCAACAAAAAAAGGTCTTCTTGCGACTGGATACCCTCCATATTCGGCAGAGCTCTTCTCTGTAGCATAACCCATGCATGCTCAATCGGGTTCAAGTCTGGCGACTGAGCAGGCCAGGGCCAAAGCCACATCTCAATCTCAAGAAATCCGCATAAAAATGCTTGATCCCTAGACACTTTTGATGTGTGTATTTAAAAGCGGGTTAAAAAAATATGTTTGTACATTGTTGCTTCCAATACGCTGAAAAGTGAATATTGTATTAGTTATATGTTATTGCTATGTATCTCGAAATAAAATTATTTAAACACAAATAGTCCTGGATTAAGAAGTTTTCTGATTATGAAAGAAAAATAAAATTCAACTTAGTATTTTCAGAGTTAATCAAGTATAAACAATTAAAACTTTCCCTTACATATCTAGACGAGTACTACTCTCGACCAAGAAACGTCTAGTTAGTCGACGAAGTTGGCGTCAGTCCATCTATACTAATATTATAAACGCGAAAGTTTGTAAGTATGGATGGATGGATGTATGTTTGTTACTCTTTCACGCAAAAGCTACTGAATGGATTTGGATTAAACTTTACAGTAATATAGCTTATACATCAGAATAACACATAGGCTACTATTTGCCGCGATAACCGACATATACGCGGGCGGAGCCGCGGGCAGCCACTAGTTGTATATAAGCGACGATGCTAACTAACCATCAGTTGAATTTTCAGTCCGCATTTTTTTATTATTAAACAAATCTTGAAGAAAAAAAATCACTGTTAAACCGAATTGCTTGAACGCTACGGGCGTCTGAAATCTTTATCGCTGAAAGGGATTTATTGTCGTTGAAATTCACTTACCGTGGGTTGATTTTAGTTGAAAGTATTTATGTTTCCCTACCCCCTTGATTCTACCGGGACACGTCTAAAGTACACAACAAATTTCGTCCAAACATTTGTACGCCCTAAATTCTGAGTATAGAGAGACTGTTAGGAGTCATGACACAATTGGGTCTCGATGTGGGAATTGGTGTCACATAAACCATTCGTCAGACTTAGTTCTGTTTCAGAACTTTAGGAGTTCATTACAGTTCTGATCTAGTACATCAATTCACATGTATTTATAGCTGCTGTGCTGTGTGAGCTGTGGCCTGTTAGTTACCCAACCTTACCATTTTCATTATTTTTTATGTTTTTTTGTTGCTTTGTAATATTGGTTGTTTTGTTAAACGTTTTAATTATGGCGTAGTCAAGTTGAACGTATCTTTTCACGAGCTTTTTATTAACTTGGAATGTATATATGTATGCTTGTATGTTTGGGTGAAATATTTTAACTCAATTTTGAAGCAGATATTTTCAACTGATTTTGCTGAAATTTTACAAGCATAATATATTTATACAGCGTGACAATACAATATTATAATTACATGGACCTGATCTGATGTTGGAGCTGGACGGTGGCCATAGGAACTCTGTAAAGAAACGTCGCAACATCATCGAGTTTGGACTCGTTTGATTCGTCTCGAGGCATTCCAGTAGAAGCTTGTTTTTAAAAAGCTTTTTAATTTAATTAATTTTTTATATTATTCTCTTTTTCTTATATGTTGTACCTATAATGTCTTGTTTTATTTTTCATCTGTGTCTAATAAACATATTTTCTTTCTTTTTTTTCCTCTTAAATAATTCAACCAACTTATCTGTAGTGTACTCGTACCTAACTCTGCGGCTATCTCTTCTTAAAAGAACGGTGAGAATTTTAGTACATAGTTGTATATTTTTTGTGAAAACGATTGTTCGATACCAAATTGTCTATTTGGTGTACGCTCTGGAAACGTACCGCCATTGTGATATGCTCTAAGGTAAATGTAACTTGTAGTGACATTTTAGGGTATGTCAAAGTTGAAAAATGTCGGAAAATATGTAACACTCGCAGACGTGTCTTGGCGCGGGCCATCCCAATAATTGTTAAAATCCTCCCTAGCTGTTCGGTGATCATAGTGATTCGCTTTGGGAGTGTTGGTTGAGTGTTTGATAGCTGTATGCCTGCGGGGGCCTATCAAAATAAATGTAAATGTCTCGCTCGCGAACGGTCATGGCGCGGCCGGTATAATTAATTGTCAATTGAAGTTTCGGTGTGAAATTGTTCAGCCACCGCCTTGATAAGCTTTAATATTTAAGTGAGTGTCTTGCAATCGCGTCATAATTGGCTACGTAATGTAAGTAGCGTGCGATTCCTCACGAAGTGATTGTAACCTTCGAGTGTGTTTAGCTTGTAAACGGAACCTGGTATAGTGTACAAGGATCTGCGCAGTGGAGGGGCGCCCCTAACCGCTTCGGATGTCGACGTAGCATACAGCAGGTTAGTGATAAGGAACTTGTTGTAAAAAGGGTGTTAACACTCTAAGTTGAAATCCTTTCACCAGGTGATCGGTCTTTGATTGTCTAGCTTATATCTAATGGGCCCGTATAGGCTAGTAACAACGTTTACTTACATCAAGGAACGAAGCCCTGGTGATTGGACTAAATAACGATGTTTTGAAACTTTAGATTAAATCGAATTTATAAAGTTTATGTTAAGGTATATATATTTTACGCAATTCTCTCTTGTTATAATGTTCAACTGGCATCTATTACATAAACATTAGCTACTTCTGGACAAATATATTAATATTCAGGACTAAGCCAGGACTGCGAGTACAAACGGATCATGCAAATCCCCGTCAGCGTGTTATGTTTACTCAAAGCGTCACCCGACGTCTATGTACGTCATTATCCGTCATATATACGCTTTTGTATAACACTTAAGCTCGTCGTGGTTAACTGACACTGTGACGGGTGTAGCGCACGACGTCAAAACGAATTGTTTTGTAATTTCGTCAACGACGTCTTTAGGCGTTCGCGAATGTTTCCATAACACTCAAATGTAATTTGATGCGGCTGATTACGTAATTTTGTACGCGAGGGTACTTCGGGCCTTCATAGTACAGTTCTATTTAATACTGTGTAGGTATGTCTTTTAATAATCCAAATTCTGAAATAAATTCAATAATCCTAGCTTGAAATTGTAAAATTTGAGGATTAACTTTTATTTTCTAATCCAGTCGACTAAGTTGCATACAATAAAGGAAAAGCTTGTTTGATTTGAAGAATTTAGGACTAATCTGAGTGCGATCAATTAAAAGTCAGTGACTAAATAAATATGTATATCTATCACCATGTAATTTTAGGACCACAATATTTTGCTATAAACTTATTATAATATTACTCTAATAATTCATTAAAATCAGTTTAACAATTTAGGAGGAGTTTAGTCACATACACACGCACAGAATATTTATATATATAAAGATTACTATATTTTAACTCGGAAGTCGACGCGATGACAAATTTATAGTATGAAATCAGGTGATGGAATATAAACACAGAAAGACAGAAGGAAAATACAGAATATTTATTTTACGAGTATTTAAGTTGAATCATCTAAGCATAATATTGTACGCCTCAATAACACATTTTATCAAGCAACATTCAAATTTTCAAAGAAAACGCCAAAAAGATCATCCAATGGAATAAGTATTTTTACGCTGTCTAGATCAAATAGACAGTCCCTGAAAATACAACTTAAAGAAAACCAAACACAAAACATACACACGAATCCCGTACACTCAACTCTGGCTTGAAATTCAAAGACAACGTGAATGTAGTAGGTATTTCAACATATTGTCTGCCGACAGAGAGCATATTTTAACACGATAAATTTTACTGAAGGGCGAAAACGGGCGAAAATGGAACAATGAAACTTTTATAAGGAATGTTGTTGTTTTAATACCGGGGCGAATGGGGGCGTACGAATCGGCATCCAGCGACACTTACACTCTAACAAGTACTGGGGAACTCGTATAAGAATTGTGTAAATAATCTTCTGCCACGATCTGCTTACGACTTCGTGAAACTCGGTGAAATGCGGGCCGTGGTATCTTTTTCTTTAATTCGACAGTTTTTACGCCAATGTTCTATCTCCTCTGACATTTTAAAATATACATTAGTATTTAACTGAGACATAGAAACGAGGGTCTGTGATATTTTATATTTAACCTTTTATATACTACCATCTTCTATTACTTTCTCCTGCATTTGTTCTCGTAATAGCACGATCGGGACGCTCGCGCATCTTCGGTTTTGAATGTTTAATCAGAAAAATACTTAATGTGACGCTGAGAGGGCGCTTCCCTCTCGAGCCGTGATACCGGCGCGTATTTATCTTGTTTTTCGAAATATACGTTTGTCTTAACAGTATTCTGACTTTTATTCAATATAGTAAAGTGTACCTATAAATGGTGACCCCGACGTGATTGGAAGCAGCCTTGAAAGAAACAGATCCTGAACCACAATCATATTCACTCCCACAGCAAGTCTAAGCCAGCAACCTCGGCTATTTCCCATACTCCGGGCTGCTATTAAGAATTTCTTGGAAGAAAAAACCAACAGCAATCCGACCTGGGAATCGAACCCGAGACCATTTGATCGGCATTCGCTCACACTAACCGTTAGACCAACGAGACAGTCAAGTTTGTATAAGGAAAACTATATCTAAAAAATTATCATGTTTTTTATCAAAATTTGAAACATGACAACTTAGTAAGGTCTCAATTATGGGAATGAGTTTCGTTGCACGTTGCATTGCGTGCTACGTCTTGTTTTATGACACTGCGTGCAACGATGCGTAGAGGACAGCAGGCATTTCTGCCGTGTGCACATCGTTGCACACAATGTTGCAAACAGGTTTCTGCTTGAACACTCTTATTGATAGCTATAAGTTCTGCTTGCGACAATCTATACTTACTTATATTATTTTAATTCGAAAGTAACTGCCTGTCTGTCACCATCTATCGCTATCACGGCTAAACCATGGATTTCAATGAAATTTGGCATGGAGATACTTTGATTCCTGAGGCTTTTGATCGCGATAACCGACATACACCGCCGCGCCGCGCTCAAAAACTAGCTACTAATAATGACAAATGAACCTAATATTATGTGTAAAAAACGTATATGTTGCTGTTATCCAGTAAAGAAGTACGTTTTTCGATACATACGAACATAAGATAGATAGCTTAAGTAAAAAAAGGACGTGTGGCACTCGGAGACTGCCGCGGTAAAGCTATTGCATAGCATTTTTTATCAACTTATGCAATTATAATTATTTATTTATTTTTTATTTATGCAGTAGTGTATGGCTACCATGAATAATTTTATACATTATATGACATAACAAATCTTCGTGTCCAAGGCAACGAATCTTCCTTGACGTATTTCAATACGCCTGCGCGGCCGGCTGTTGACAAGTGTATGGCTACCATGATAATTTATACATTATATGACATAACAAACCTTCGTGTCCAAGGCAACGAATCTTCCTTGACGTATTTCACTACGCCTGCGCGGCCGGCTGTTGACATATTCTGTCTGTCTCTGTTTTCACAGATTCGTTTATTCGTCGTTCGGAGCAGCTCGTCTCGATCCGTGCGAGCTTCGCGTATATGTAAGGTTTTATTTTCGTTACGTTACGTTTCGAAATTTCTTGATTCGGTCGCCGCGCTCAAAGGCCTCAAAGCCCGCGATAAAAGCTATGCAATAGCTTAAAAATTAATCTTCCTTTCAAGAATGACGAATTAAAAACTGTAACTGTTAGAAAAATCAGATTGTCCTACAAATTTGTCTGTTTTAAAAAATATTTTGTAAAATCAATGAAAGTATCCTGTTTGAGGCTTATTAAGAATTCTTCTTAAGAATTTACAATAATAATTTATCACACTCCAAATTTAATACAAAATTGAGGGTCGAGGAAAATCTTAAATCCAATTAGAAAACTTTGTTAACAACAACAGATTGTTTTATAAATATAAATTGTGAAAATTTTACCATAAGTGGTTTATGTAATATAGACTTTCAGAGTGTAAGAAATAAAATTGTTTATTTATCATCCTTACTTCCACATTCTATCATAAGAACAGGAATGTGGTAAAGAAAGTTGTATTTTACCTTAGATGCTTACATAGTCAGATCCAATATGATCTTTCTGACTAGGGAAACATGCATTGCCTGCATGTATGGCCTAGTGGTTAAAGCGATCGCCATGCCGCTTCCTACTTCGCCAAGTGTTGTGAGTTCAAATCCTACATGGGACAACACTTTGTGTGACCCACAAATTGATGTTCTAAGTCTGGGTGTTCTTTGTGTCCGTTACGCGTATATTTGTAAAGACACAGGATTTATTCCTAGTGCGGGAGTTGTCTTTTTAAAAAGAAAATAAATAAAAATTCTGGCACAACCTAGTTTTTTACGCTGCACTACTTTAGTATCAGGTCTCTTTCCTATAATTTGGAGCCACTCAGACCACCTTGACCGTTAATTTTTTTTTTTATTGAATAAGGGGCAAACGAGCAGACGTATCACCTGATGGTAAGTGATTACCGCCGCCCATGGACACCTGCAACACCAGAGGCGTCACAAGTGCGTTGCCGACCTTTTAAGGAGGAGTACGCTCTTTTCTTGAAGGTTTGAAGGTCGCTTCCTACTTCGCCAAGTGTTGTGAGTTCAAATCCTACATGGGACAACACTTTGTGTGACCCACAAATTGATGTTCTAAGTCTGGGTGTTCTTTGTGTCCGTTACGCGTATATTTGTAAAGACCCCGAGACACAGGATTTATTCCTAGTGCGGGAGTTGTCTTTTTAAAAAGAAAATAAATAAAAATTCTGGCACAACCTAGTTTTTTACGCTGCACTACTTTAGTATCAGGTCTCTTTCCTATAATTTGGAGCCACTCAGACCACCTTGACCGTAATTTTTTTTTTTTTATTCAATAAGGGGCAAACGAGCAGACGTATCACCTGATGGTAAGTGATTACCGCCGCCCATGGACACCTGCAACACCAGAGGCGTCACAAGTGCGTTGCCGACCTTTTAAGGAGGAGTACGCTCTTTTCTTGAAGGTTTGAAGGTCGTATTGGTCCGGGAATACCGCAGGCGACAGTTCATTCCACAGTTTTGTTGTGCGAGGCAGAAAGTTCCTAGAGAACCGCACAGTTGTGGACTGCCAACCATCTAAGTGATGGGGATGAAATTGCTGTCGCGTAGGACGATGGCGGAAAGAGGCGGCAGGAATCAGCCCGAACAATTCCTTGGAGCACTCCCCATAGTAAATGCGGAAGAAGATGCAAAGCGAAGCCACATCTCTACGCAGCGCCAAAGAGTCCAGCTGAATTGAGGATTTCTGGCAGTCAACGATTCGAGTCGCTCTCCGTTGAGTGCGATCCAGAGGGAGGAGCTGGTACTGGGGTGCCCCCGCCCAAAGATGAGGACAGTATTCCATCCAAATGAGCTCTTGGCAATCTTCACACAGGACATCGTACTTAATATAATACACGCGAAAGTTTGTAAGTGGACGGATGGATGGATGTTTGTTACTCTTTCACGCAAAAAACTACTGAACGGATTTGGGTGAAACTTTACAATAATATAGCTTATACATCAGAATAACACATAAGCTACTACTTGCCGCGAGCAAAAATTATTGCCGTCATTAAGCAATACGGTAAGGTGTAGCCATACACAGGCGTTCCTCTCTGTCAAAGTGTGAGCCCAAACAGACCTACGCGTTAAGGCGCGTATCCACCGAAATTGTTGGCAATTTCAGTGTTTCCAACTGTTTGCAACTCTTCAGAAACTTGCCAACTTTTGTTTCCCTTGTGTCTACACCGAATCGCCAACAATTTGAAAAACATTCGAACTATGCTTCACCACAGAGCCAATAAATATTTGCAACAAGCGTATTCTTTTGATGTTTACCACCAAAAACAGAAACACGGTTCCCAACATTTGTTGACCATTTTTGTTGCCAACACAAGGAAATTACAGAAACTTTTGTCACCGACACGTGTTGACAACACAATAGTTGCCAACTTTTGTTTGGTGGAGACTCGACTTTACACTGTTATGTTAAGACACAGAACGTATTTATGTGTGCATGAAGTTCTGAATGTTTTGTTTTGATTGTGAGTTCTTAGTAACAGGCGATTAACATATCCGTGGGAGAGCCACGCTTCGGCATGAATGGGCCGGCTCGACCGGAGTGATACCACGGCCTACAGAAAACCGGTGTGAAATAGTGCTTGCGCTGTGTTTCACCGAGTGAGTGAGAATACCGGAGGCCCATATCCCAACCCCTCCCCCTATCTCCCCCCCCCCCATCCCCCAAAGGCCGGTAACGCACTTGTGACGCCACTGGTGTTGCGGGTGTCCATGGGCGGCGGTAATCGCTTACCATCAGGCGATACGTCTGCTCGTTTGCCGGTCTATTCCATAAAAAAAAAAAACCTTAGTATTGAAGTTTAATAAAGTAGTCATAACACGATTTAATCCACTAACAACGCTAATACTTGCCAATTTGCTATAATAGGCATAGTGCGATCTAATGTATGAAGATTTAATAAAGTCGGCATGATGCTACTGATTGTTATAAATTAGTCTGAAGTCGAATAAGTTCTATAGAAGGCATCGTGCTACTAAACTGTTTTTATATGTGAGTCTTAAATGTGTAGGTATATGTGATAGATCTCTCTTCCGTACGGTGGTCAGTGTTGATCTTTGTAGTATATAGCAAATACTCTAGTATTCTTATTTTTTGTTAACAGAATCAAAAGTAACAACACCTCGCTTCTCTGGATCTTCATGGCTGGCGCTACGAGCGCTCCGAGGCGCGTACAAGCGTGTGCGGGTCAGGATACGTGTGCGTCCTGAGCGTGTAAGAGGCGTGTTGCTACTCACTGGGGAACACGATGATCTCTCCGGAGATTATTTGGCTTTGATGCTGAGGAATGGCCATGTGGAATTGAGGTAAGTGACTTAATACGAGATGGCCCTCAGTAATATTACCAAACTGTATCATATTATGTCATGGGTAGCGGAATTCACTTGCTATCAGGCGAACTGTCTGTTCGTCTGACGCTATTCCATTAAAAAAATATGGCAAAATGTGAACGATTTTGAAAAAGGATGATGCCCATACAGAGTTATCGAATACTTAGTGCACTAAATTATTTATCTAGTTAGTTTAAAAAATAAATTCATTTAAAAGAGCATTTAAAAAAATAAAGAAATTATCAAAAAAATCTGTGTAAGTGTATACTAACCGCTTATAACATCTCAATAGAGATCAAATTTTTTAACTATAATAGATAAATAAATTAAATTAAAAAGCTTTTTAGAAACAAGCTTTTACTGGAATGCCTCGAGACGAATCAAACGAGTCCAAACTCGATTATGATGCGACGTTTCTTTACAGAGTTCTTATGGCCACCTTCCAGCTCCAGCATCAGATCAGCTCCATGTCTCTATAATATTGTATTGTCACGCTGTATACATATGCTCGCAAAATTTCAGCAAAATCGGTTGAAGAAATCTGCTTCAAAATTGAGTTGCAAGATTCCACCCGAACATACAAGCATACATACATTGCAAGTTAATAAGAAGCTTGAAAAATACCTATAGTCATTTAAAATTTGGTATCGACGGGAATTTTTCAATTCATTTGAAATTTTTTCAAAGGAATTTTAATCGAGAATTTTAGAAAATTCCTTGCTTGCAGACAGTAAATGAAAATTCTCTGCCGCCATTTCATTCAATAATCACTAGAATTAAAATTGCTCAATTCCTTTAAAATAAACTTAAAAACTATTCACAAATGACTAGTTTTTAACCTCCGACGCAAAAAGAGGGGTGTTATAAGTTTGACGTGTCTTCTTTAAAAAGACAACTCCCGCATTAGGAATAAACATCCTGTGTCGCGGGGGACTTTACAGACATACATGAAACGGACACAATTAACACCCAAACTCAGAACAACAATTTGTGAATCACACAAAGTGTTGTCCCGTGTAGGATTTGAACCCACAACACTTGGCGAATTGGCAAGCGGCATGGCGACCGCCTAAACCACTAGGCCAACCGTGCAGTCAAAGTCTGTCTGTCTGTGACAGCGTAGCTCACGAACGGATGAAGCGATTTCAATTTAGTTTTTTTTTTGTATGAAAGGTGAGTTACGTGCGAGTGCTTAGACATGTTTCATGAAAATCGGTTAAGTCGTTTAAAAGTTATGGGGGTGAAAGTGGGGAAGAATAACCGAATGACTGCAAAAATATCATTGGCGTATGATTACTCGATTAAGTGCTTGAGAAGGGGGTTTTTTAATTTTAGATTATTCCTTGTGATGACCTTTTCTCAGCAATAATTATTTTATGGGATCTTAAAGGGTTAAGTTCTTTTATCTTCCTATCAGGGATTACATTTTTCAATTGTTTTTATATACCATACCATTAGTATTTATTTATTTATTTTTTATTTATTAAAATAAATAAATAAATACTAATGTTTCCAGCTTGTATCTGTTGTAACATAAATTAAAATATATGTGTCATCCGCGTGGTGACGGATTAGAAATACAGATTATAAACACTTCTATTGATACCATTGGTGTTGTTAAAAACTAAGACTACGCAATATAATGTCACTGCAAAAAGAAAGATATGTTGAAACTAAACAACCCGTCTAGTAGATGGGTTGGTTGGTGTCAAGTTGGCGTCTAGCCAATGTGGAATAGTGAGCCAAAATCTTATTTTTATGACGAGACCTACATATGTCTGACTGTAAATATAAAAGCCGTCAATGTGATGACATCTAAACTAACATTAACATGAACACTATGCTATTGCATTAAATAAGTTCATGGGAGATCCACGCTTCGGCATACATGGGCCGGCTCTACCGAAATAATACCTCGGCCTCACAGAAAACCGGTGTAAAACAGCGCTTGCGTTGTGTTTCACCGATTGAGTGAAGATACCGGAGGCCCATACCCCAACCCTTCCCCTATTCCCCTCGCAATCCCACAAAAGCCGGCAACGCACTTGTGACGCCTCTGGTGTTGCGGGTGTTCATGGGCGGCGGTAATCGCTTACCATGAGGCAATACGTCTACTCGTTTGCCCCCTATTCCATAAAAATAAATAAATGGAATACCGCTTCTGAATATCGGTATCGAATACCGGTATTCTAATACCTAATACCATTTTCGAATACCCGTGACAATACTTCGCTATTAGTCGCTGATCCTTGTTTCTCTGTTATTGGAGCGAATGGGGAGCGTAGCACTTTAGTGACAGCTATGTACCTAAGTACTTATCTGTAAGTGGATAACGACACAGCCAGGCTGGAAGCCCTCTTCAAAGCGCATGGGACGAAATATCATTACGATGCCTTGTTTAAGTAGGTACTGTAATGTGTATTTGAGATAGTAGGTATTTTTGTAAGCTGTTAAATAAGTTGATTTAGTTTACTGAACAGTCTGTCTTATAGATATTCAGACAAGTAAAATTTTTACAAAAATAAAACCGACTTCAAGGTTCGACTCGATTTCTCTTGGATGCTGTTATTAGATCTTAGTGTCCTTATCATGGTACCACCGTTGGGATATCTCCTTTCCATTAAAAAAAGAATCGTCAAAATCGGTTCATAAACGACGAAGTTATCCGCGAACACACAAATATATATATATATATACGGTCGATAATACAAGTTTAATAGAAGAGTTCAAATTAATCTGTGATAAATACGGATTTTTGGATGTTCCCAATAAATAGCGGAATTGGCTTAAATGTGAATTTATTATACGGAAATCATGCTTTCTAGCTTACTTTTTTGTAAGGAAACATCTTTGTGTTAAGCGATTCTTTCATTGTTACTCTTCTATTAAATAAATCTGAGGTTGAAGGCAGGCCACTGCGAGGACCAAGTGTGAGTTAATTAACCGACTTCAAAAAAAAGGAGGAGGTTCTCAATTCGACTGTATGTTATTGATTACTGATTCTTTTTTTATTTGAAAGCTGGTGCTTCCCATATGGTCCCATTTTAATTTGGTCCAGTTCTGACATGTCATCCATGAGAAAACCATATAAGTCTTCAATTTCATTATGTATTTACAAAAAAAAAGTATATATGTATTTGTATCAGTTGTCTAGTACCCATAACACAAGCTCTGCTTAGCTTGGGACTAGATGGCGTTGTGTGTTAGATGTCCGAAAATATTAAGAAAATATTTGCATTAAGTATGTGCGCGACAAATTAACGAATAACTCAATATTCTCGTACGGGCCCATATCAATTTGGTCGTTCTTGAAGTCAGTTGTTTTTTTGTTAAAATTTTGTATTATTTCATATCTAATCGATCTTGACGACAATCTCTTTCGACGTAACGATTGGCCCTCACTGATCTCTTCGTCATTCTTGACGCCAACCCTGCAACCGTGACCGAGTGGACAGAATTTACTTGTCTAGAGAAAAATACACACCTAACTGGGTTTTATAGGAATAGATACTCATAGTTTATACACGCAATTTTATACCCAGAACCATATTCTCGATTTCCCATCTGTGAATGTTGACTGCACATTCAACTGCGGTGAGGAAATAACTCCCTCCTTCATAATATACGGCAGACAATAGTAAGCTCTAAAGTAAGCAAAGTAGTTCACTGAATCGTAGGGATCGCATTCAAAATGGTTCTGTCGGTGTTTTCTCTACTTCTTATAGCCCCTCGACAGAAAAGGTTATTGACATTCAAAGCCTTCAAAGAAACTTTAGTGCTTTGTAGATGTACGATGAAATTAATCACGAACTGACTGCTAGGAAAGTTTATCACTATGTTATAAAGTAAACATGTTGTCTAACCCGCAGAATCTGATTAGATAAATATCGTCTACATGAACTTAGAAGCAAAGTTCAAATTAGCTCGTAAATAGTAGAGTCATAGACCAAATCCATGTGATCCTGGGGGAGGGACTCGAAACCCCATAAAATATTATGTGACTCTGGAGTTGCAAGCGTCTAACGGTAGTCATTTACCATCAACTGTGGGAGAGACACGCTTCGGCATGCATGGAACGGCTCGACTGAAATAATACCACGGCCTCATCAAAAACCGGTGTGAAACAGCGCCTCCGCTATGTTTCACCGAGTGAGCGAAGATACCGGAGGCCCATACCCCTGTCTCCATCCCCCTTCCCATCCCCCAAAGGCCGGCAACCCACTTGTGAGCCTCCGGTGTTGCAGGTGTACATGGGCGGCGGTAATCGGTACTTTAAGTTCTCTAGCTCATGCTAAACGTTTCCCCTTCCACAATTATTGACCTTCGTACTTTATCCCATTTTTTTTTGGAACTTTTACGCACAGCGTATGCCAGTTCCATCGTATCCTGAACAAGTTACTAAATACTTATCGTCTAAGAACAATCGACATGAATTTGAACAAAGCCCTCGCATGATCGCTATTTGGTTCCGATAGAATTTTGTAAAACAATCCTACGTCGGCACCATTCAAATCTAAGTCGGACACTAAACTATTTTTACTAGACTCATATCTGACACACTCCATCAATAAATGGTGTAAGTCTTCCACAACTCCACATTCCTCACAATCAGGCGAAGCGGTTTTCTTCATCATACAGCAAAATTTATTGCATGGGATGTGTCCAGATCTGAGTCTATGGGCAACGACAATTAGTTGTCTATTTAACCTACTGTTCATATACCAGGGCACATGAAGAGGCTGACACTGACACTTTATCCCATTTGAAAACATTTACATTGCAAAAGGGTTGGAGACTGGCTGGCGGCCGGCCACAAATGAAAACAGCCAAAACTTTTAGCCTTGTTACACATTGCGGCGACACTAAATAAAACTGGAAAATAATAATAATAACCTACAATTAAAAATATCAACTTCAAAGAACTGCATGGATAGCGCCGCGTTTTTTAGGTTCGATCAACTTATAAGAAAACACTGAATAATCCAGAAATCGTTGTTTTAAGTTTGGGTGTTCTGTATGTTTTGTGTCCTCCGCGATATACACACATCAAAAGTGTCTAGGAATCAACATATGTGTCTAGGGATCAACATATGTGTCTAGGGATCAACATATATTTTCGCAATAACTTTTCTCCTGATTGATATTAATTAAAATTTTCTTTAAGGATTCATCAAATAAAGTGTTTTCGTTTGTCACAGTAACGATAAACCAAGTCACCTTTGCATTAATAATGAAATTTGCCATTTTCCTAATAAAAGGATTTTTGACATTTGAACCACTAACATTAAAGTTCAAAAAAAAGGCTGAAATAACAGTTTCTTTAAAATTTTATTAGGTAACTTAAACAATTAATAATCCGTGTTTCTACCGCGAACACTAACAACACAAGAACATCGGTTTGGCATACTCAAAATGAGTTCATCCAAACACGCTGTGGAATGGCCGCCCATGTTCGTTGCAACAACAAAAAAATGTCTTCTTGCGACTGGATACCCTCCATATTCGGCAGAGCTCTTCTCTGTAGCATATCCCATGCATGTTCAATCGGGTTCAAGTCTGGCGACTGAGCAGGCCAGGGCCAAAGCCACATCTCAATCTCAAGAAATCCGCATAAAAATGCTTGATCCCTAGACACTTTTGATGTGTGTAGAATACATGCCTAATGCAGGAATTGCAATCCTTACTAATATTATAAATGCGAAAGTAACTCTGTCTGTCTATCTGTCACGCTTTCATGCCAAAACTAATGAACCGATTTTAATGACCTTTGGTACAAAGATAGTCTAGAGCCTGAGAAAGGACATAGGCTACATGTTAATGCGAAAAGGGGTTAAAAGGGGGATGAAAAGCTGTATAAATGCTACCCAAAGACACTTTTACACGCCGACGAAGTCGCGGGCACAGCTAGTTATAAAATGAAAAGATTATTGTTAAATGGGTCAAAAATATTTAAATTCACATTTTGTAAGTAGTTAATTAACAAACCTTATATATTTATATATTATATCTTCTTAGAACACCGACCTGTCGTGAAGTTCCCACAAGACGTATAATACTCTGACTAAATCCTAATAAATTAGTCTATTACAGCGGAGTAATGGAAGCCGTTAAGTTAGACAGCGACCAAGAACTAGTTACTAACATTTTCACGCAGCTTTTAGAACTTTGATTTAGGCTAGTTATCGTCAACAAGTTGACATTTTACCGCAATTTATTGAATTAAGTATAGGATTTAGTGAATCTAGTGAATGTGAGAATCTTTTTTTTTCCAATTTTAAAGAAAGAAACAACATCATTTAAGTATTAAGGACAGCAAATAAAGGCTTTAAATGCATTTGTTTTTGGGCAGGTAAATAGATTATTAGTAAAGGGAATCCCATTCAATGCTGCAATGCATTCAGTGACTGCATGTTTGGCCTAGTGGTTTAACGGTCACCACGCCGTTTCCTACTTCGCCAAGTGTCGTGGGTTCAAATCCCACGTAGGACAACACTTTGTGTGATCCACAAATTGTTTTTCTGAGTCTGGGTATTCATTGTGTCCGTTTCATGTGTTTGTAAAGTCCCCCGCGACACAGGATTTATTGCTAGTGCGGGAGTTATCTTTTTTACGAAGAAAAAAAAAATGCCGTGTTTTGGCATGATAAACTAAGCCACCGCGCTGGTTTTCAATAAGATGAAATGTAAATAATAAAACACAAACGGTTTTTTAATTAAAAATATTCATTAAACAGAAACGGTGAACCTCCGATCTATCTGAATGATATCTGAAGGGTTGAGGTTCAGCGGTATTATCGAGAATTTATAATAACGTTATAAGGTGGTAATATTGCATCGAGAAAGGTTGAATTGGGGTTTAAACGCGGTAATATTCATAAGGTAGGATACTATTTTTAACCGACTTCAAAAAAGGAGGAGGTTCTCAATTCGACCGTATATGTTTTTTTAATTCTTTTTTTTATGTGTGTTCGCGGATAACTTCGTCGTTTATGAACCGATTTTAATGATTGTTTTTTAATGGAAAGGAGATATCCCAACCGTGGTACCATGATAAGGACATTAAGATCTGATGATGGCATCCAAGATAAATCGAGTCGTACCTTGAATTCGGTTTTTGTTGTTGTTAAAATTTTACTTATTGCTGTGCATTTTTACATTACAAATCGAGCAATAAATAATAAGCAGTTTAAATTAATATAATGAACTTGCAAATCCAAGTAGCTATTTTTGAATTACTATTCGGCATCATATTTATAATTTTTAACCCTAAACTAAATGCTTGCAAAGTATAAAATATATTTTTACCCGTCTATGGTGAAGCCAAAAGGAAGGGTAATTAAGAGTTTTGACAGTCCATGTGTGATTGTATATTCCATCGTAGCGCCCAAACTACTCATATGATTTTAAAAGCTTTTTATTAACTTGCAACGTATGTATGTATGTATGCTTGTATGTTCGATTGGAATCTTGCAACTCAGTTTTGAAGCAGATATCTTCAACCCATTTTGCTGAAATTTTGCAAGCATATGTATACAGCGTGACAATACAATATTATAATGACATGGAGGTGATCTGATGCTGGAGCTGGAAGGTGGTTATAGGAACTCTGTAAAGAAACGTCACAACATCATCGAGTTTGGACTCGTTTGATTCGTATCGAGGCATTCAAGTGAAAGCTTGTTTTTAAAAAGCTTTTTAATTTAATATAGTATTTTTAATATAATAGAGTCGTAATAATTGCCCAGTGCCATAGGGTATACAAATTTTATGAAAAAAAATGAAGTATTCGGCTTATAGTTTTTTAAACTTTTTCATTTTGTATGCTTAGGTATGATTGCGGCAGCGGCGCTGGCATCCTACGGTCACCAGAACCCGTTCGCCTGGGTCATTGGAACACCATCTCAGTGTACAGACACCGATGGGATGCGTGGCTAAGACTCAATAATGGGAAAAGAGTTCGCGGAAGATCCAAGGTAAGACATAAATCTGGTCGAGCCGGCCCATTCATGCCGAAGCGTGACTCTCCCATGGTCCCCAAATTATCAAAAAGTAGCTATTCAGATCAACTTCATCTGCGTCTCTCAAAAGGTTACATTTTTTCATTGCTGTACGGCTTCTATTAACCTAAGCGAGATGTAATAAATCCAAGATAGGACTAGGAAGATTTTTTAAATTCACACCAGCAATTCCTGAGATTAATGCGTTCAACCAAACAAGCCTATAAGCTTTATAGTATTAGTATAGATAAGATTATTATTTCAGATTCCTTATACATAAACGCGATACATAGTTGCGTCGACATCTCAAAAATCTACAATAAAAACAGTAACAAGCAAATGTAAGCAAACAAAAAAAAAATACCGTTAAACAACTAGCCAAGCAACTGATTGACGCTTCTCGCGACCAGAAGCCCGGCCTTTTTGTAGCACAGAGAATCAGCATTGCCATTCAACGTGGTAATGCTGCCAGTCTTTTGGGAACGCTACCAGTAGGCGAAGATGTGGAGTTTTTTGACGCTTGTATATAAATATTGTTATTTTTTTTATAAATTATGGTTATGTACATAGGTTTCTATATTATGTAATATACAATAAACAAAATCCATGAATGTAATAGATATCTTCAAGGGTAACTTGTTTAATAGAACCTTTTGGAAACAGCCGTTTACCGTGGTAGAGCCACGCTTCGGCATTAATGGGCCGGCTCGTCCGGAGTCATACCGCGGCCTCACAGATAACCGGTGTGAAACAGCGCTTGCGCTGTGTTTCACCGAGTGAGTGAGGATACCGGAAGCCCATACCCCAACGCCTCCCCCTATCCCCCCCCATGCGATTCCTCTGGTGTTACGGATGTCCATAGGTGGAAAAACAACCCTCTACAAAGAGACTGTTGAGTTGTTTACTTGATTTTAAAACAAGACCTTTTAATGTGTTTGAAAATTGGTATTAGAAAAAAGTCGATGTGAACTAGTAACATTTGTATATAGTTACGCCGTATATTTTTAGTATCATCAAATTCTAAGTGCATTCATAAAAAGAAGTAAAATTTAAATGATCTTAAAACATGACATTAGTATAATCTTCATCTCTCAATTCTTTACACATAAGTACATACAACTAATTTGTTGTTTAATTAAATAAAGAACATAGTACTCGGTTTACACATGTCGAAAAAATGGAGTCCCAGAATGTTTATTTACAAGAACCATTCAGTAACAAGTAAAATTACTAATGAGACCTGTTGTTGTAAAAAAAAAAAAATTCCTCCGCGTACATTGATAGCAAGGCACTAAGCATTTCTATTTAATTTCCAGCCATCTCTTTTCCAGCTCTAATTTCAGTCACAATATAGTTGTTCCAAAGCTCTTCACGATTTCTGATTCCTTTGATTCCTTAGAAAAGCTCTCGAGAAAGAAAAGCACAATCAATTTGTACTGAACTTTTCTTTGTCTGACCTCGAGAATCTCAGCGCGACGCAATTGAGCGAGTAATGCTTTCTTGAATGGAGTGCCCTGATTCTTTGGTCAATTGAACGTTATCTAGACAATACTAGTAAAATTTGAAATGTGTATTCAACAACGCAAACTTTAAATTCTTTTGATGTGCTTTTTTTAACCGACTTCAAAAAAGGAGGAGGTTCTCAATTCGACCGTTTATATTTATATTTTTATGTGTGTTCGCGGATAACTTCGTCGTTTATGAACCGATTTTGATGATTCTTTTTTTAATGGAAAGGAGATATCCCAATGGTGGTACCATGATAAGGACACTAAAATCTGATCATGGCATCCAAGAGAAATCTAGTCAAACCTTGAAGCCGGTTTTTGATTTTGTTATTTTTTTTTTAATATGTGTTTGCCCGTTATGGCAAGGGTATAGATTAAGACTCCAGACGGTATTTAGTTTATTAAAGTTTATAAAATGTTTTGTATGGATAAGGTTTAATGTTCTATTGTCATACATTTGCTTACATTTGCTTGTTACTGTTTTTATTGTAGATTTTTGAGATGTCGACGCAACTACATATGTATCGCGTTTATGTATAAGGAATCTGAAATAATAATCTTATCTATACTAATAGTATAAAGCTGATAGGCTTGTTTGGTTGAAAGCATTAATCTCAGGAATTGCTGGTGTGAATTTAAAATATCTTCCTAGTCCTATCTTGGATTTATTACATCTCGCTAATAAGCCGTACAGCAATGAAAAAATGTAACCTTTTGAGAGACGCAGATGAAGTTGATCTGAACAGCTACTTTTTGATAATTTGGGGACCATGGGAGAGTCACGCTTCGGCATGAATGGGCCGGCTCGACCGGAGTGATATCACGGCCTCACAGAAAACCTGTGTGAAATAGTGCTTGCGCTGTGTTTCACCGTGTGAGTGAGGATACCGGAGGCCGATAGCCCAACCCCCCTCGCCCTATCTCCCTCTCCCCATCGCCCCCTCCCAATCGCAACTAAAACTAGTTGATACTGACTTGACTTAAGATTTTTACTGAACCTTTTCTTAAGATAGAAAAACGGACGGCCGACTAATAATGTAATTCAAAGGGTTCTTTTTACCCTTGTGAAGAAGCAAAACAACCTCCAAACTCAGTAATTATTTACAAAAACCCCAGATTCACTTTACCGTTTTAAACCAGAGTCTATGACCGCCACAGTTGTTTTATTCACTCTCGCAATTTGGTACGGAAGCCAGTTTCAAAAATCGAATACATAATTTAGTACACACTGTTTTCATGTTGACCACACCAAGAATTTCACCTTTGAAATGTTATTGTCAAAGTCGGCCTTTTCTTTCATATCATTGTTTCAAAATTATTTGAAATCGTCTTTTTTATTAATAAACTAGCTGACCCGGCGAACTTCGTACCGCCATATCTTACATATCTGTCTCAGCTTCTCACAGGCAGTGTACAGTTGCGGACAAAAGAAATGACTTTTCCCATTATCTTTTACTTTTTCTTGTACACAAACCTTGTCCTGGATTTCGGGAAATAAGAACACGACGGCACGCATAGTACGTTTCTTTACTTTTAGATAGCTATTCTACAATATAAGAATACAATTTATTATAATTCACAGCCAGGGCGGTCTTGACTCTACGACCGCTGACATGAATCATCTATTTCTTCTTCAGCATTCCAAAAAGTCAACATTTTAAATTATATAAATCAAAATAAAGAATATTCATTTCGAACAGGACTTTCCACCTGTCAGTAGTATGACGTGCAGGTTGTATATCTGCACCATGAAGGCTTAAGTCGCCACACTCCCCCTACCAGGTTGAAAGCTCCTGTTTGAGTTGACTCCTACTTCGGACCTTCGGGGGAACACATTAGATGCTTACTTTCAAGGTGATAGCAACACGTTGAGCAAGACCTCTTCTGTGGGCCGCTTCTGGATTATATTCAAATTCAATAATGCCCCGATGCTGTTCACTTGCAGGACGGGTTGCTTCGGGCCGCAAAAACCTCTGAAAAACTCGGTCCGTGACATCTCCAAACTGTGAGACTCCGAGCCTCTGACCTCTACATCATGGCTCTAAGTTTAATCTTCTTATGTAGCCACATGAAAGTAAAAAACATGGATTAAGCACAATCATTAAACATTTATATTTATAACAATTACCTATTCAATGTTCTAACATGATTATTCTTTATAAAGACTATCCACTTCACTTCAGAATAAAAGAAAACATTTTGACATTTTATACTCCTAGCTGGCAAACATATACGTCCGGTTATATATTTTACTACTTCTACCTACATAATATAATTTTGTTATTATTTTTGTTTTGATTCTAGTTTACTTTAAAAAAATGTACCTATTCTAAAGATCGAATCAGTCACGTTAACTGTATTGTAGAACATTTTAATCCTACATCTACATCTAACATCTAATTTTGAGTTCCCGGAGTGGAAGACGCTGGCAGCTATAGCACAGTTTAATACTATTATGGTTGCCGACGTTAACCTACAAATGTAAGGATTTGTAACATTTGCTTGTAATTTTGTAATAGCTATAAGAAAGAGTGAATAAATAAACTTATTATTATTATTATATTATTATACGTCAAGTTGTTGGAAAAAATTATTCAATTCAATAAAAAGATACAAATAAATTGTGTACGGGATCATCCATTATTTTATAATAATTAGGATAATAATAAGTTGCTTTGATAACGGTATTAAAAGTATTAAAACTCTGTGTTACAGATTTGAAAATAGAATAGTCATCATGTTTGTAATTACTTCATTTGTAGCAAATTCTTTAGAGATTTGTATAAAAATTGACGTTGTTCTTAAATATTGATATATCTAATCAAACCTCAAATGTGTGGTTTGAAAATAAAACTAACAAGAATGTCATATATAATGAATATAGGTTTTACAGTTTTAAATCATAATTTATTTCATTAATTCATTCAACTCTAGAAGTTTTCTAACCCTCTAGCAGAAATAAGTACTTGCATAGTGGAGTGTTATGCTTATTTATGTTGATGTATTAGACCGTCTAATTTCTGTTTGAAGCTACGCACGAATGTTATCATTAGCACTTCATAAACAAGCAAACGGCGTGTTGCTTTGACACATTCTAGACTACTGTGTAAATAATGCAAAATAGCGGAATGTCTAGTCTAAATTAACAGCGTCTTACTGGAAATCATCTCTACTTTTTCCGAATTAAATATAAAATTTGCTAATTTATCAAGGTCAAAAGTTTTTGATTGACATTTATTTTTTAAAGGTAAAAAGTTATCCCTATCGGTGTCACGCACCTAATTTGCACTCTCTTGAGTGTTTCTTTAGTTAGGGAGCGATTTAGAAAAGGAATATATTACATTATCAATATGCATTTTGCTTGTATGGATAATGGAAGTCATATCCCTTAAACATCAAGTAAGGATCTCCGGACAGGTAATGGGATCAGGAAAGGTAATATTTGTATTTATGCTAAGCGGCATTAGAACTTTTCATATCGCCATACAGTATTATCAATTACTTCCGAATTCAGTGAGTCTTTTTAAAATTAATTTGAGGACTAATTGTACCCAACACCAAACAAGTTTACAGTTCCAATGTATGCACCAACCCCCTTATTCATAGACGTTATTTAACTGTAACGGCTGTGTTATTTTCAACTTTAAAGCTTCAACTTTAAAGTTAAAATAATACAGAACCTCCTGCTTAAAGTTACACAACGTTTATGAAAAAGGAGGTAAATATAATAATAATTAAATCTCGTAAAAAGATTTATAATTCCAATACTCAAATCAAATGCTTACGAAAATAAGTATTTTTAAGCTTCGGTTGTAATCCCATTTAAATTAAAATTAAGTAAGGCGTAGAGTTTAATTTGAAACAATATTTTGCTAATTTCTTTTGATACCAAATTTATTTACGCTCAAGCGGAGTTATAATTAAAGTGTTTTCCCTCTTAAAATTCTTGTTATAATTTTTTGAGTATTGAAATTCAGCTTTCTTGAAACGGTTTTACCTATAGATCAAGTTTAATATGGAAAATTTGAAATATAGAATCCTTATTGTAAAGCGAACATAATATTGAAGCACAAAGTTTCCGTACTGACAGTGGAGACCAGAAAGTTTTAGTTTAATTTAACAGTTTAATATATTTTCTAGAAGTTTTGAAGACATCAATAGGAATCGCTTTTCAAGTATAACAAGGGGAGTACAACTTAAGTCTTAAATCTGAGAAGACTTTTAATTTAAATCTTATCGTCGATTAAGTTCGAACAGTGAGTCCATTAGCTCATTCAAATTTGTTACATAATGTAATGAGAATAAAATTGAAATCTCTTCATAAAAATAGGCCAAGATAAACAGTTTCATACTCTTTTTCTGCTAAATTATTTTCCTTATTCTTTTTTGTGTTAGTAATAAATAACGAGATTTAGGGGTATCAATAAGGATGTCTTGGGAACAGGTGGGTAACCCGTAGAATATTATGTTGTATACTTGGCTACCGTATGTAACTTGTGACATAAATTAAATACCTCTGTGTTAGATACGTAGTTGAGCATAAACATCATACCGAGAAAATAATATTGTATTTCTTTTTTAAATTTTTGCTCAGGAGACGGTAAAATGTCAATTTGAAATAAACATTATTATGTACGTGGTTCCTTAAAACTGTAAAAATCAAGCTTCTAAATCAATCAAAATCTAAGAAATAAAAAAAAATTCATATTATATATATATATTCATTCATTATTCATATTTTAAAATTTTGATGGTAAATAAAATTCAAAACGAACTTTTGAGGCGGCCGCGGAACTATCTGCGTTTTTATATATATTTTATCTTTAGTATCGTAGACTTGTCTTCTTAGAAATAACGTTAACTTATCTTTAAAAAGTATGAAGTAAAGAGTTAATATACAAACAGAATACAGGAATAATCTCTAACTTGCCAAATAACATTTGTACTATAGTGATACTGCTCTGTTACAAATCGCAGCAACGCGAACCAAATTGTCAGTTCATATTGTAGCAAGCAGCGTCGAGCAGAGTCGTTCCATTTAGAGATTGCATTGCCAGGATGCTGCATCTAATGTATACGAGAGTGCTAGACGACGCAATGATTTATCTCGTACAACACAACTGTTGCGAATTGATGTTGCATTTTCATAGCAAAGTGTACGCGTAATCTTTTGTTTGTTTTAGTATTTTACTTTTACGCGCTTTATATCAACTTGAAGTATATCAATCGATACTCGAGGTTGCCTGGCGGATGGAATTTCGTACATTTTGACTTAGAGTGTATGTTGCATTGTTATAATATACACTTGTTTCCTAATAGGTGAAACTCTATCATCATTAAAAAAAACTTCGTTTAAAAAAACCGACTTCAAAAACTAAAAAGTATAAAATAACTTAATAAAGATTTAATTAAATAGACCTCTTAGGCAAACACTATTATGTGTATGTGCTACCTATTCATAGGTTTAAAGTCGGTGCCAAGCCAAATGTAATAGTAGGTACCACACTTGCTATATTTCGAGACGAACGTCAACGACGTCACCGACGCTTCGGTTGTTTTGTTCTACGCGAAGAGCAGCTATCCCGATCAAGGTTACGCGCGGCAAGTGCGGTACCTACTATTAAATTTTGGAAGACCTTCCATAAAAGAGCGCTGTGCCACTTCTTCTACAAGAGATCCAGTTAGGATGATAATACTGTAAAAAATATCTATCTGTTCTTTTAAATATAAAGTTCAGCATAAAGTGTTATTCTGTGCGCCATATTTATTTAGGAAGGACACAAAGAATTTTATAGACATTTAATGTTTAGGTCTAAATTTTGCATAACATTTAAATTATAGTTACACTTCGTCGGGCTTTAACCGCCCGGTTTTCTTCGACTTGATTTACAAATACTATTATTTTTAACTGAATATTTTGTTCAATCACAATAAAATATGGCCTATGTCCCTCCTAAATAGTGTCGCTTTCTGTTAGTGAAAGAATTTTCAGGATCAGATCAGTACTTCCGAAGATTACTCCAATATCCAATAATAACAAAGTTGGAAACTTAACTCTTTATAATATTAGAATAGATATAGATAAACCTCTTGCGAAATGAAGCAGTTTGTCTATCTTCCTATTTCATCTTTAATACTAATGAAATGATGGCAATATGTTCTAAGATTACAAAATGTATATTACGTCACTGCAGAGGCTAAACCGTATACTTCTTCAAAAGGTTAAGATGAAATATGTTTTCAAAGGACGCCAGATGTGATACATATTAGATTGTTTTCTTTTTCTGAACTCCCAAAATATTTTCGTCGATATAATTTAATATTGTCTTGTTGTCTCCATTGTTTAGACCTTCTATCTAAATTCGTCCCTATGATCAATAACTATACACACTCAATATAAAAGACGCAAAAACTTTGGTGCAAATTGTTGACGCAATTTCAGCACGCCATTTCAAAAAAACTCTTCAATTTTTTACATCTCCAAGTCATTCCCACCTCATTTCGAGGCATAAAATTGACGTACAGGTAAACATTATACGCGTTTTAAATGAGTACATTTCCCTGGCAGTTAATGAGACCGCGTTTCTTCACGTATCCTATTAATCTCGCACATAAATTGGCTCGCAAGCTGTAAAATACGGCGCAAAAACATCTTCATCGCTTACAGAAATCGTTTCACCAAAAACGGATTCAACTCATTAAGAACATTCGCTACTAAAAGGGTTGAAGAAGCAAATGAGCTTACATTTACACCTTTCTGTAATGCGAATGAGAAGCGTTAAAATTTTCCTTCATTATTTGCGGTATCAATTTCAAAGAACCTGTAATATTCTATCACTAAAGAAGAAACATATTAAATAAAGGAAATTTTGGAATTCTAATTCTAAATAAATAAAATCTATTTCCCTAAGTGGCGGATAGAAATAAACTGAAAGTGATTTTTGACCAAGTATATTTCAAAAACCTAGGCTTTTGGAATATTTTGGATATTGCAGCTCTCTTTTGGATCGTTTTGTTAAAGAGAAAAATTTAGAACATAATTAAAGTTCTTTAGAGGAAAGAAAGGTAATTAAGAAGGGACAGTTTGTTGAGAAAGAGGTATTTAGAGGATAGATGACTGCACGGTTGGCCTAGAGGTTTAAGCTGTCGACACGCCACTTTCTACGGTGCCAACTGTTGAGAGTTCAAATCCCACATGGGAGAACACTTTGAGTGATCCACAAATTGTTGTTCTGAGTCTGAGTTTTCTTTCCAAACTTGGATCTAAAAGTCCAAGCCTTTTCACCAAAATAGTAGTAATATTGACGGTCTTAATTACTCAGCAGTAAATCATATTCAGATATTTGGAAACGCTAATGGCTTGGAAACATTAAGATACTAAAACTTGCGTATCTTTAGGTTTACGGTAATATTTTCTTCTTCCCGTCTATCATAACTTTATACCTTGTAGACCGTCTAAGGGACCATTTCCAGTTTTACATAATTGCCTCAACACAGCGGAGGGTAATGTCTCAGAAGAATTGAAGGAATTCCTCCCGTTGAAACTGCCACCCAAAACTCCGTTCCAGTTGAAAGTTACCCCGATAATGGTCGGTCAAACGTGGAATAGGTTTTAGCGATGTGAATCTTCAAATTTTGCATTAATTAAAAAGTTTATTTGTTTTAATTAGTAGATAATTAAAACAATACGCTTGTCAGATTTGTTTGATGTTTGATGGAGACCAAAATTTGGTATAGTCACGATTCTTAAAAAAATACTTTTGTGCAAATTCGTCTGCAGATGATATCTTGTTCAGTTCAGTCGTGAATTTAATGTCAAGAGTTTGATCAAAGCTATGAAGATGAAAAGATAAGTCTTATGCTATCGAGTTAGCCACTGAAATGAGGTCGACGAATACAAAACTGAGCCTATCTGATATTCATTTGAAGTCACAACATCTAAATTTTGTTTATCAAAAATGTCATTATGCGTATTAAATTAAAAGCATAGAAAGGAAAATGAGGAAATTGTCAAAAGGAGAAAAAATACCAAACAGGCAACAGTTTTGTTTGAGAAATCACAAAACATAATCTCAAAGGGCACGTAACTTTTTGATACGTAAATAACACGAAGCCTATAAATCTTGATAAAGTCGGTAAAGTTATCACTTGTATAATTTTTTATCTTGTTTAATCTATACTAATATATAAAGCTGAAGAGTTTGTTTGTTGAACGCGCTAATCTCAGGAACCGCTGGTCCGATTTGAAAAATTCTTTCAGTGTTAGTGTTATCTCGCTAAGACCAATAGGAGCGGAGCACCAATGAAGAATGTTTAAAAAACGGGGGAAAATTATCACGCTACGGGCAAAAGGAGACGCAAACGAGGTTGCGTGGGTCAGCTAGTGTTCTATATATATAAAAATGAATCGCCGAAATGTGTGTACGCGCATAACTTCCGATCGGCTGCACTGAACTAAATAATTATTTTTATTATGTGTTCGTTATTTGTTAGGACAAGGTTTTTGTACAAGAAAAAAAATAAACTTCGTTTAAAAAAACCGACTTCAAAAACTAAAAAGTATAAAATAACTTCATTTGTATGTGCTACCTATTCATAGGTTTGAAGTCAGTGCCAAGCCAATGGAATAGTAGATACCACACTTGCTATATTTCGAGACGAACGTCAACGACGCTTCGGTTGTTTTGTTCAACGCGAAGAGCAGCTATCTCGCTCAAGGTCACGCACGGCGACTGCGGTACCTACTATTACATTTTGGCTTGGCACCGACTTCAAACCTATGAATAGGTAGCACATACAAATGAAGTTATTTTATACTTTTTAGTTTTTGAAGTCGGTTTTTTTAAACGAAGTTAATTTTTTATTTTTCGCTTTTTAGTCTTTCTCAAGTCTCTCATCATCATTTCATTTAAAATTTAATGATGTCTACAGAATATGAAGGTATGTAGACAATTGCTCGTAACTTCATTGCAGGCGCTCACGTAAATTTGAGGGTTTCCTTCGATTTCCTTAGGATCCCATCATCAGTGCCTGATATGGTGGCCATGGGATCACATGGGGAGCATACCCTTTCGAATACAAAAAGAATTTTCAAAATCGGTCCATAATTGACGGAGTAATCGATGTACATACATAAAAAAAAAAAAAAAAACCGATGAAATTGAGAACCTCCTCCTTTTGGAAGTCGGTTAAAAATAAAAGATAACGTGAAGTTTTTTTTTGTCCGCGACTGTACACTGCCTGTGGGAAGCTGAGACAGATATGTAAATATGGCGGTACGAAGGGTCAGCTAGTTTTATTTAGTTCTTAATATCTCTTGAATTGCTAGTCCGTTTTCGGTTCAGTAGTTCCTGAGATTAGCACGTCCAACCAAACAAACTCTTCAGCTTTTTAGTATATGTAAATATTGTCTCATGTCATTCTTTTCTTTCTGTTTTTCATAACATTTAATAACGTCACCGAAACGAAGACTGATTTTATTAGGTCCGTAGTATTTTAATAAAGTCTCGCGTTATCTAATTATTTTTATGTGAATGTGTAAAGGTCGCTGTTGGGTGTGGAATATAATGGGATATAATAAATATCCGCTATTATAGCCACACTTAAATAATAATGAATATTTTTTATGAAGGTGGTTTGATGATGAATAGAAATAGAACTTTTTTACTGAGGTATTGTAGTCAGGTTCAAAGAAAGGTAGTAGAGCCACGCTGATTTCAGCACGAACGGGCCGGCTCGACCGGGGCGGTACGACCCTCGCACAGAAAATCAACGTAAAATGACAGCGATCGTGCTGTCGCGTTTCGTTGATGAGTGCGAGACCGGAGGCACATTTTTTTTTCTTTTTTTTTTTTTTTCACACAACGCCATCTAGTCCCAAGCTAAGCAGAGTTTGTGTTATGGGTACTAGACAACTGATACAAATACATATATACTTTTTTTTTGTAAATACGTACATATTATACGTAGAAAACACCCAAACTCCGAAACAAATATTTGTAGATCTACAAACATTAGGTCCGACTCGGGAATCGAACCCGAGACCTCATGATCAGCAGTCGCACAGGCCAACCGCGAGACCAACTAGGCAGTTAATGATACAATGATGCAGAAGCATCACTAGCCCACCATGGTGTGGGTCACCATACTGCATTGTTGCATTGTCTGCACGAGCAATGAGTATAGTGGCTACCACTCTTGGATTCTGCTTATGCTTTCCATCAGGCAGAGTAGAGTCATCTGGGCAAATATATAAAAAAAACACCTCAATAAAAGTAAAGCTTAATTTTGTCCTTTTTGTTAAACGCGTTAAACTCTGTAACAAGTGATTGTACTTTGTACTTATCATACAGTCCTGCTCCCTAGTCAAGTTGACATTCCACAAATATGAACGTTAATAGAAAACTAACAAATGTACGTAATGGAATAACGTCTCTCAATGCCAAGTTACATGGTCAAAACAAAATATTACCCAATAATATTTAATAAGAGAACACCCCTCCTAGCCAAGTTGCAAGCGTTTTTCTTTTTGCAATCGTTAACGCCTAAGTTCTCGTGTGTCATTGGCTAATATTTGGTTGAAGATTACTAAGATTAAAATATGACACACGAGTATTTAGGCGTTAACGATTGCATAAAGAAAGACGCTTGCAACTTGGCTAGGAGGGGTGTTCTCTTATATTATTGGGTAATATTTTGTTTTGGGGGCAGAGGCGTTAGCGGTTGTAGAAAGAGTATCGACACATCATCGTGGCGATCTTCAGTTTCCAGTCGCCTTAGGGCACTTAAATCGTATTTTCTGGTATGTTGAAATACTTGAATGCACAAAAGCCTTATTATATTGGTTGATGAATGGAAAACTTTTAATAGGATATAAATCACATTTTTTCAGATATATATTTTACACACAACATGCAGCGATGTAAGTTAAAGAGGTTAGTGACAGATTACAAATCAATCAACATCAGTGTCAAATATGAAGTAGCATTAAGCCGAGTCTCCACCGAACAAAAATTGGCAATTTTTGTGTTGTCAACACTTGTTGGTGACAAAAGCTTCTGTAATTTCCTTGTGTTGGCAACAAAAATTGACAACAAATGTTGGGAACCGTGTTTCTGTTTTTGGCGGTAAACATCAAAAGAATACGCTTGTTGCAGTTATTTATTGGCTCTGTGGAGACGCTTAGTTCAATTGTTTTTCAAATTGTTAGCGAATCGCTGTAGACACAATGGAAACAAAAGTTGGCGATTTCCTGTAGCGTTGCAAACAGTTGAAAACACTAAAATTGCCAACATTTTACGCGTCTTTACACATACGTTCAGAAATAAAGGAGTCATAATATTGAGCTTACATAGTACACAATTAATATTTTCAACAACTTCTTCAACTAGACTTACCCGAGTTATTTTTAACCCCCGAAGCAAAAAGAGGGGTGTTATAAGTTTGACGTGTCTGTCTGTCTGTGGCACCGTAGCTCGCGAACGGATGAAGTGAAATCGCTTCATAGTTTTTTTTTTGTATAAAAAGTGAGTTACGTGCGATTGTTCTTAGACATGTTTCATGAAAATCGGTTCGGTTGTTTAAAAGTTATGGGGGTGAAAGTGGGGAAGAATAACAGAATGTCTGCAAAAATATAATTGGCGTATGATTACTCGATTAAGTGCTTGAGCAGGGGGTTATTTAAATTTTGAATTTTAGCTTGTTAGTAAAGAAGTAAAAAGATTTTATTTCTATTTTATATAGATATTGTATATAATAGAAATGCTCTCCAAAACACTAATTTGTATGCCGAAAACATTCCTAGTAAACGCGTACATATATCTAACAAGTTCTAAATTATACAGAAACCTAATGTACACTTACCTCTTTAAAGATGTTTTACTTGAGGCTTACGGTGTCGTAAGCCTCAAGTAAAACACTCACTTCAGGACACTTTCAAAAGAGCTTTATTGTAGACACATATGCTAAGATGAACATGAATGTATGGGTATAAAACGGTGCTCCATAACTCTGGAAATATAATTTGAGGGTAAATCATGCAAAGGAGTAATGAGCGGTGTCGTAACCTGACCTTTAGTAGACTTTTGGCGTGTTATGACATTTAATTCATGTCTCTGTTATCTCATAAAAAGACAAGAGGAGAGAAAGAGAAAATAAACAGATTTTCTTCTATATTTCAAAATCTGTTACAGAAATTGGTTTTAGAGTTAGTAATCGTGTGTAATCTGGGGGCACTATCGTGCCCCCACCAAGACGAGGCATGAGGAGCGCAAGGGCACTACCTACCTTTTCTCGAAGTGTTTCGTCGTTTTTTGAACCCTCATAGTTATGAGTGGTTTCCGATGTACTAGATCGTTCAAATTCTCAGGATATGATGTCACTAATAGACTAATGAAACATACAAAGTTTCAATTGCATAGCTCTGATACTTTAGATTTTATTGACACCTAATAAAAACACCGATTTCGTCACTGACACACTGATGATCATCAAAACTGTTAGTTTACTTCCTGAAGTGCTAGAAAGCTGAAATTTGGTGTGTAACCTAAGTTTAGTATACAAACAACAGAAAAATTCATAAACCTATTACTTTTGCCCCCCAACCCCCAAAAATGGAAGTTTGTATGAGATTTTCACTAATATTTATGCTAGATGTTTTATTTTTTGTTCTGTGTTGGCTTTTAGTAAAATGATGTAGAATACAAACTATAATATTGTATATTATTGTTACCAGGGTCTTTTCTCGCGGATGACGTTCCGCGAGCCAGTGTGGGTCGGTGGAGCGGGCAACACAACCGGTCTCCAGAGCAAGTTGGGTCTCTCAGACGGTTTCCTTGGATGCGTCGACTTCTTGAGGATCAACGGTGATACGTACCAACTGATGAAGGATGCGGTGGCTACTTTGGAAATCGGTAAGTACATAATTTTAATCATCCATAGATAAAGGAATGTGTTTAATTTAAATGATTTTATAGGTAGTAGAGCCACGCTGATTTCAGCATGAATGGGCCGGCTCGACCGGTGCGGTACTACCCTCGCACAGAAAATCAACGTAAAATGACAGCGTTCGTGCTGTCGTGTTTCATTGGTGAGTGCGAGACCGGAGGCCCAAATAGTCGAGTCAGCAAGTTCCATACTTGTTGACTAGACTAAAAGATGCAGCAGCATCACTAGGCCGCCTTTTATGGTGTGGGTCGCCATACTGCATTGTCTGCATTCGCAGTGAGTATGGTGACCGCCACTCTTGGATTCTGCTTATGCTTTCCACCAGTCAGAGTAGAGTCATTTTGGCGGGACACACATAAAAAAAAGTGATCACAATTTAGCCGGCCGTTCTATCAAATCGATTTGCTTCTTTCTTTACAATGGAATTCATAATAGACTTGAAACTAAATAGCGCATTTTAACATGTTTTAAAATATTTCAAAATATCATTAAAGCCATGTAATAATTACTTTGATTACTTTATCAAAATGGAATCCTTAATTCCAACCAAATATTAAAGTAAATACCTACATAAAATTTCAAACTTTCAAGACTGTGTCATTTCATTTTATTATTCATATAACAATTATTTTTATTCTAGCTAAAACTAACTACTCGCCAAGATTTCATTTAATTAAATGGACTTATAAAATCCTTTGAGATTAACTTTTCTTTAAAGCAAAGATGTTCTCTGATTATATGACGTAAGATGGAAATGAAACCTATTTCTTATAATAATGGGATGTGTTAGAATCTTTTAATAATTATTTGTTAAACAAGAGTGCAAAGTTACTTTTTAACCGTGTGCTCAATTTTGATGACCGAGCAAGCGAAGGATTCTGAAATTGAATCACAAGTGCAGCTAGTGATTTAAAAAATTAGTAGCCTTCTTTGAGAGTCAGCGAGGGAATCAAAAGAGCATGAGGGGAAAAATATTTGCCCTCGAGTGCAACACGTAACTTTTCATCCTACGTCAGCGAGGCAATGACTAAATGCAAAAAAGAAAATGGCGCGGACTAAGCAAATTAAAAAAAATCACCAAGAAGGTTCCGAGTCTGAGTTTTTAACAAATTAAAAAAGGTTGTATAATAATTTCGGCACCAGGGAGGTAGAATTAATAGGTTTAATGATGTTTTAAAATTACAAACTTAGTGCACACGGTGCTCTAAATTCAATTTACTTTATCCTCTAGCGGATAAAAACGGCTTTTGCACTCAGATATCGAAGGGTAAAAATACTCTTGCCGAGATGGGGGATGAAAAATTATTTTAAATTCTACGCGTAAACTAACTGGTGTATTACGGTTTTAGTGTGGCATCGTTATTGTTTCCTTTCTGTTATTTACCGATCTTTTTAAGTCATCTTTCCGCTCTTTGGTTTGCGTAATGTGTAACATTGCTGACGTCACAAAAACTTCTAAAAAAGTAACATTTTTACTGTTAGCCAGAAAATATTGTTCCGTTGTTATCACTGTCAATATAAATGGTCAATTAAAACACAGGTACCAATACAATACAGTTGACATGTTTATTTTGTAGATATTCTAAGAAGGCTCATAACATCATCCTCATCATCAGCCCATTTCAGTCCACTGCTGGACATATGCTTCTCCTAAGGCACACTTTAGAGCCCAGTCTGCTACTTTTCTCATCTAGTCAGCGCCAGTTCTTTCCGTAAGAAGACTGGTAACATGTATGCCAAAATAATGAAAACTTTTCTACGCGTTAGTCAAGTTCACAGAATGGGGCACATTCTATTACTGAGAAATTCAAGTTCACGGAATTATTTCTACAAAATACTTGAGGGTGTAAAACGAAAAAATCTTAATTAGAGAGGCCGAAACATCCCTTAGGGGAGCACCGAAGTCAGTAACGTCATTAACTAAATTGCGAAGAATAAAGCAAATTGCCAAACATAAATTAACTTGATCTCTTGAGTTATGGGAAACACAAAAACATATGTTTAGTATTCCATGCATGACGAATAGGAACCTTGTCCTCCACAATATTACTTGACGTCTTCATATTTCAAGGACAATTGTGTTACTTGTTTTTGTTAATTATATTTCGCGTTAGGTCATCATTATAAGATAATGGATCTGGACATAAGATCTCTCCTTAGAAAAGAAGTTTTGGCTTGCTATTATCGTATCGTTTAATATAAATATGGGACATACGTTAAGTATGTCACCGGGATAATAATGTGATTAAATCTGTTTTGAGGCGCGTGAACCCTTATAGGGGATCGCTTCACGCCTTTCGCTTTGCGTGACACTTCCCGTTGGCTCAAGTGTTCTTAGACATGTTTCATGAAAATCGGTTGAGCCGTTTAAAAGTTATGGCGGTGAAAGTGGGGAACAGTAACCGAATGTCTGCAAAAATATCATCGAGTGGGGTCTCAAATGAAAGCGCATAACGTTTTTTTTTAATTACTTTTTAAAGGGAACTCAGGTTATTACGTCGGGGGTTTTTAAAATTTTGAAAATTTATAGTTATTAAAAATAATGTTCGGCCACCATAATATAATATTTTCCCCCACTAAACAATTCGTATTGTGATGGGCTTGTCCGCTATTATCTTTATAATAACACTCCAGTCGTTAGCAGCTTTCCAAAACAGCTGACAACACAGGTCCAATCGTACACCTTTTGTATTTGAAATTCGAACGCACTCGTAAGCGTGAATTGGTTCGTTTAAACAATTTTGGAGTAAGTCTGTGAAACATTTGTGCCGCCATTGGATTTAAACCGTTCCATTTGACACAACAAACAGAATTGGCTGAGCGGAGTATTTGTGTTCTAAAATGTATTGTGAAGCTAGAGATTTCAAGATCGAATTCCTAGCAAATAGAGAGGATTTATCGTCGTTTCTACAACTTCAGGTTCAAGGGCTGTGAGACGTTTGAGGTCGGTTTACTTTTTGCAGTCATTTCCTGTATTATTGCCGACTCTTTGAAAAACTGGTGTATATATTGTTTACTTGGAGTGACATCCCTCAGTTATCTTAGTCATATTTATGTGTTAATTTTTTGGTCTAACATCTGTCTATACATCATGTTTGTACATTAAGTAAACAGAGATCCTAGTGTCAATTTCCACTTAGTATTACTAATTTATCAATTAACTAAATATTTGCAGCATTAATCGCTTTATCAAAAAAAGTTTTCATGAGATTATTTATATGATTTTCTCTATTTGACAACCCTAGTCATAAGAAAATACGAAGTCAGCTCCCCCAAAAAGCTGAACTTTCATCCGATCGAATGCCTGAACATAATCTATTTAGGGAAGAACTTATCAATAAATCGTTGGACGAAAGACCTTTAGGTATAAATGGCATTAGGTCGGAATCCGTTTCCTTAATGTTTTAGTAAGTTAGTTTTAAGTCGATATCATATAAATTTTGCGCAATCATCCACCATCTTGTGAATCGTTTGATGTAAATATGATCTCCTGTTAAATTTGCCGTATCAAAGATAATTTATGAAACTTGTGAAGTTTTCTCGTCTCATCGTACGTAATGAGGTAGGCATTTTTTTCTAACTTTGAAACGTTCTTATTTGTAATCAATAGATAAATGTGGAACATAATTTTAAAGTACCTGGATGACCGAGCTTTGTTCGATTTTTTTTTGGTAACTTTTCTAAAAAAGAATCCTAGCTAGATCTATTTAACGCCCCCAAAACCCCCTGCATACTTAATTTCACGGAAATCGTTGAAGCCGTTTCTTTTTAACCCCCGACGCAAAAAGAGGGATGTTATAAGTTTGACGTGTCTGTCTGTCTGTGGCACCGTAGCTCGCGAACGGATGAAGCGATTTCAAATTAATTTTTATTGTATGAAAGGTGAATTACGTGCGAGTGTTCTTAGACATGTTTCATAAAAATCGGTGGAGTCGTTTAAAAGTTATTGGCGTGAAAGTGGGGAAGAATAACAGAATGTCTGCAAAAATATTATTGGCGTATGATTACTCGATTAAGGGCTTGAGTAGGGGGTTTCTTAAATTTTGAATTCATTATTATTATGTATGAGCCTGCCAAAATGACTCTACTCTGTCTGATGGAAAGCATAAGCAGAATCCAAGAGTGTTGGTCACCATACTCATTCCGAATGCGGACAATGCAACAATACAGCATGGTGACCCACAAAATGTCGGCCTAGTGATGCTTCTGCATCATTGGGCCTCCGGTCTCGCAATCACCAACGAAGCACGCATGCTGTCATTTTAGGTTGATCTTCTGTGCGAGAGTAGTACCGCTCCGGACGAGCCAGCCCGTTCGTGCTGAAATCAGCATGGCTCTACTAACTTTAAATATATTGAACTACTACGTTTCCGAGGAGGTTCTCAATTTCATCAGTGTGTTTTTTTTAATGTATGCACATTGATTACTCCGTCAATTGTGGACCGATTTTGAAAATTCTTATTTATTCGAAAGGGTATGCTCCCCATGTGGTCCCATGGCCACCATATCAGGATCTGATGATGGGATCCTAAGGAAATCGAAGGAAACCCTCAAATTTACGTGACCGCCTGCAATGAAGTTAAGAGCAATTGTCTGCATGCCTTCATATTCTGTAGACATCATTTAAAACTTCGTTTAAAAAAACCGACTTCGAAAACTAAAAAGTATAAAATAACTTAATTTGTATATGCTACCTATTCATAGGTTTGAAGTCGGTGCCAAGCCAACGAAGTTTTTTTTATGTGCGTGTGAGGATGATATGATCATATACACACATCAAAAGTGTCTAGGGATCAACATATGTGTCTAGGGATCAACATATATTTTTGCAATAACTTTTCTCCTGATTGATATTAATTAAAATTTTCTTTAAGGATTCATCAAATAAAGTGTTTTCGTTTGTCACAGTAACGATAAACCAAGTCACCTTTGCATTAATAAAGAAATTTGCCATTTTCCTAATAAAAGGATTTTTGACATTTGAACCACTAACATTAAAGTTCGAAAAAAAGACTGATATAACAGTTTTCTTTAAAATTTTATTAGGTAACTTAAACAATTAATAATCCGTGTTTCTACCGCGAACACTAACACAAGAACATCGGTTTGGCATACTCAAAATGAGTTCATCCAAATCACGCTGTGAAATGGCCGCCCATGTTCGTTGCAACAACAAAAAAAGGTCTTCTTGCGACTGGATACCCTCCATATTCGGCAGAGCTCTTCTCTGTAGCATATCCCATGCATGCTCAATCGGGTTCAAGTTTGGCGACTGAGCAGGCCAGGGCCAAAGCCACATCTCAATCTCAAGAAATCCGCATAAAAATGCTTGATCCCTAGACACTTTTGATGTGTGTATTATAATAATATCTATGTGTAAACTAAACTAAGACTAAATTACCGATGATAATTTATGAGGTACGTGTTGATCTCACTTATACTGATCGTGGGCTCAAGTTTACTCATGACAACTAGTAGATTTGTAAATACAGTCTAAAAATAGGCAATCGTGCATGAAAACTGAGATGAAATATCTTCAAAAGACGAAAATAAATTTCTTTGCGAGATCTTTGGTAATATTTCAAAATTGTTTACTGTTTTGATTTATTCAATTTACTTTTTTATTGATGTAGGTGTAGGACTTAGATATTTTTTTTTTTTATGTTTTAGCTGCGCCAAAATGACTCTGCTCTGCCTGATCGAAAGCATGAGCAGATTCTAAAAGTGGTGATCACCATCCTCAATGCGAATAGCACATTGCAGCATGGTGACCTACACTATGGCCGCCTAGTGAGATGCTTTTTTACGCCCCGCTTAAAGGACCCGGGATCATAGTGGGAGGGAAACACGTGCGCTGGAAGTGAGTTCCAGGTTTTGACCGCTCGGCACAGAAAGGACGAACCGAAGCGATGAGTACGAGATCGTATGTCTACCACTCTGAAGCGGTGACGTGTTGTCCTGTGGAGGAAGGGGGAAGGGGGGACCAGTTGGAAGAGCTCCTCAGAACACTCTCCGTGATACAAGCGATAGAGTACTGCCATAGAGGCGACATCTCTACGCAACTGCAGGGGCTCAAGGGACTCGGTGGCTTCAGGACTGTTGACAATGCGGATTGCTCGCCGCTGCAACCGGTCGAGAGCGTCGAACAGGTACTGTGCGGCACCATCGCAAAGATGAGAACAGTACTCTACGCATGAGCGAACCTGAGTCTTGTAAAGAAGACACAGATGCTCGGGCGTAAGAACCGTCTCACCTTGTTTAAAACACCTAGCTTCCGCGAGGCCGCTTTAGTGACACTCTCAACGTATTCGCGTGGGTTGAGATCTCGGCAGATATCCATGCCCAGGATATCGAGCCTACCTTGTAATGCCATTTGAGTGTTCTGAAAAGTGGGAAGGGGAAGGAATGGAGACTTTTTGGCAGAGAACGCGCACCCCTGTGTTTTCTTGGCGTTGAACTCGACCAGATTCTCACAGCCCCATTGAGAAATGCGGCCCAGAACATGGTCGAGTTGAACGACAAGCTCCTGTCGTTTTTCCTCGATATCTGCAAGCTTGGCTGTTGGATGTCCAAAATATCGTCCGTGAACTGTACTGTCATCTGCATAGCAATGAATGTTGCCAAGGGCTAACATGTCATTGATATGCAGAAGAAACAGTGTGGGCGACAGGACGGAGCCCTGCGGTACTCCGGCGTTAATCGACTGAAAATCGAAGGCCGCACCGTCGCAAAGGACTCTAATGCGGCGCTGGTGCAGGAATGCGGCAGCCCAGTTGCAGAGTTTGGGGGGAAAACCAAAAGCCGGTAGCTTGGAGAGAAGCGAACGGTGCCAAACCCTATCAAAGGCCTTGGCCATATCAAGGCTAATGGCCAGGGATTCCCCATGCCTGTCAATAGCCTCACCCCAAAGGTGTGTGACGTACGCTAGAAGATCACCCGTGGATCGGTTCGGTCTAAAACCATACTGACGATCATTTAGTAGGGAGTGATCTTCCAGGTAGTGGACCAGCTGTTTGTTTATTATCCGCTCAAACACTTTGCAGATAATGGAGGTGACGGCTATCGGACGGTAGTTGGCCGGGTCGGAGCGATCGCCTTTTTTGGGGATGGGTTGAACATTCGCCTCTCTCCAAACCTCCGGTACAGTTCCCGAGGAATATGACAGGCGATACAGACGCGTCAATACCGGAGACAACTCTGGTGCACAGTTCTTAAGAACCACCGCTGGGACACCGTCGGGTCCACTGGCTTTCCGGACGTCGAGTGACCGAAGCTCCGCACGGATATCACTCAGCCGGAAAATTTTATTTTTTTAATTTATTTAGTTGAGAAAGGTTTTAAAGCATTTGATAATAGGTACTTAATGACATGACATAATTAATACCGTTTTAAAAGTAAACACATCACTAGTTGTTCTTACTCCTGACTCCTGAGGTAGCATTAATCTATTTTCTAAGCAGACCGAATTCTGGTAAACAATCTTCGATATATTTAATAAGTAGAATCTCGACCATATGTGCCTGTTTATTTATTATATAAGATATAGCTTTCCGATATCAAGTGGTGCAATTTATGAGCGAAGCGACTGTAGTCAAATGGAGACTTCTCTAGGTAGGTACCTAGAGATGGGAAGTAAATTCACATTAGTTGTCAATGTTGTCATCGACATGGTTACGAGACATGTTTATCCTTGAACCAACTGTGAATGTACTTGTAGATATAACACAGGTCGATAAATTTTAATTAAATATCAAACAGTTAATTTATTAATCCAAAAATAAAGTGTTTGTTTAATTTTAAGTAAAAATTCCAGACTAATATTATTAATTTGAAAGTACTGTAACTCTGTCTGTCTGTCCGTTACGCTTACACGACTAAACCGCTGCACCGATTTCAACGAAATTTAGATTGGAGATACTTTGATTCTTGAGGAAGGGCATAGGCTACTGTTTACTGCGATAACTGACAAACCTAGTACTGTCATAAACAGGGTTGCCAGCAAATCGGTGATTGTGATTATTCAGTTTTCGGCGATAGTTATAGTCACATAGTTAAGCTGTTATTTTCATCAGGTTAGTGTACCTAAATCTCTTAACGCAATTGACTCTAACTGAAGAATCACCCTAAAGGTTTCATTCTCTAATGAACGGATCACCCATCTATGAACCTGATTTAGTCAATCATTAAATAAAAATATAACCTAAATACATATCATTACGACTCCTTTTTCGTTACTCACAAAAGTTCCATACAACGTAAATATTACCCGCTATCACTCATCGCTTGTAAACAACAGCAACCCTTGTTATTAGTTCCGTTACGTGTGCAGAATTTCACTGATGAATGATCACAGGCATTAGGGATGGCAAACCTTGAATTTGGTTTTATTTGATTTATTTGTGTGTCATGTTTCATGTCTTGATGGGTAGAACTTGATGTAGGTATATCTATTGTATGTTATGGAAGCCGATTTGATATGAAACGTCATAATAAATTGATTGATGTTTGGTTACCACATATTAAAATAAATGTGTTTTTTACTGTTTTAGGTATAAGATAGGTACAGTGTCTAAATATGTGTATAATCTCAGATGTAACAGAAGCGACCTCGCTGAAAACATTTAAGGAACAACTTCACAATCATATTTTAAGTAATGTCATCGAACTCAGATCTCAAGATACGTCGTTTGTCAATGGTTTTTTAAGTATTCCCTTATATCGGGTTAACAGTTTTAAAACAAAATTTTGTTCTTATGTAAGTGATTTTGTTCGTCTCATTGAGAATAAAGATCTTTAAGCAAACTTAAAGTCCGATTTGGGAATATTTTTGTCTATAAAACTAGATTTCCTTTTTTTTGCCTTTTTTCTTTTCTTTCTTTTCTACCATAAATTGTTCTTTAAATTTAACCAACACATAAAAATACTAGATCACTAAATAACGATACTTTGTCACAGAATAAAATTATGTAGTGGCCGACATCCGACAAGTAGGAATAATTTACGTGACTGGTACTTAGTACACGTGGTATACGTAAGTGGCTTTATAGCTGCAGCTGTATATTCATGAAAAGCTAATGAGTATTGCTAAACCGCATTCCTTTTTAGTGATTTTTATCCCACTACTGCTAAGCCAAGAGGAAGGATAATATTTTTACAAGCTTTTATTTAGTTTCACCTGTCCCGATGTTTGTTTGTAATCAAATCTTGCAAGTTAAATTTGATCCAGTTCCCGATTTCCAATAGAGCTAAAATTTTAAATTACCTTTAGTTCCGATGACAATGCAAATATATATATAATCGGTGTTATTATTAATCCAAAGTGGCCGCCGTAACAAAACGGCGGCGTAGGTACATATTTCTGCATAACCCACCCATTATGGGTATCAAATTAAAGGGCTTAGGGTTATTTCTTATTAACAAGTAATAAAAGTTTGTTTTTAAAAGAAACCTTTTTAAATTAATCACTTGTTGGCAGTTTGTAGGTTCCACCATAGCGTCTAAATTACTGAACCTATTTTGATTAATGAAGTGTCATTAGAATCGTAATACTATTACGGATGATAGAGATTACATAAATTTGTAAAGTACTTCATAATACTGAAACAGTATCAATGGAAAATTACAAAATTACTCCATGAACGCACTTTAGTGACAAAACTAAACTGTTACAATATAATAAACAATATCGTGAACAGTAAATTATCTAAACAAATAAATAAAATTGAAGTGTCTGTTTGTAATATTAAAATAACCGCTTTTTACTAAATGCATATGTATGTATACATGGTATATATACCAAAATAACATTTTTTACAATTTCTGTCCGTCTGTCTGTCTGCCTGTCTTTTTGTTCCGGCTAATCTCTGGAACGGCTCGACCAATTTTGACGGGACTTTCACTGATAGGTAGTTGATGATATAAGGAGTAATTTACGCTACTTTTTTAGACTAGCTTCGCCCCGCGGCGTCGCCCGCGGTATTGTATATAATCCATAAACTTTAATTAGTTGTTATTGACATTGGACCTTAGGCTCCTGTATTGTGTAGTTAGCTAATTTCAAAAGTTAAAACACTCACGCTAAAATAATAAACGTGGGACAGCGCTTCTAAAAATTCATATTTTTAGCTGACAAAAGAAAATACAAAATAATATCCACATAAACAAAACAAAGCATGAAATAGAAATGTAAATTAGAGGTGTATTCGCCACGAAATTACATGCAACAAAAGTTATCAGACGAACCAGAGTTTTTGTTATGAGGCGGTTCGTACACAGATTGTATATTATTATGAGTATTATGACTAACTGACAAATATTTAAAAAAAATATTTATTTATTTAATATTTATTAATTTTAATATTTATTTATTTATTTAAGTTTTTACTGGAATGCCTCGAGACGAACCAAACGATTCGATAATGTTGCGACGTTTCTTTACAGAGTTCTTATGGCCACCTTCCAGCTCCAGCATCAGATCAGCTCCATGTCATCATAATATTGTATTGTCACGCTGTATACATATGTTTGCAAAATCGGTTGAAGATATCTGCTTCAAAATCGAGTTGCAAGATTCCACCCGAACATACAAGCATACATACATACATTGCAAGATAATAAAAAGCTTGTAAAAAGGGTTTTGGTTCGGTTTGGTTTTCCCCGGCTGTCTCCGCACTTAGCCTCTTGATTGGGCCATTGTACGTTGATTTCGTCATCTTCTTCAGTCAGCCAGTCTCCAACCATCCTAGATTATCCCAGAAGCTTGGCAGCCTTTTCATGTCACTACATGTTTCCGGGAGTGATGTTGATTAGAGAATGTCTGCCCGTCGATCTGCCATACTTCTACATTCTGTGAGAACGTGCTGCGGTGTTTCTTCTGAATCCATGCAACTCCTGCACAGGGGGCTGTCTGTTGCACCTTTAGTGAATAGGTGCTTGTTCAGGGGACAATGTCCAGTTAGGATACCTATGACCTTCCTGATATCGGCCCTCTTCAGTCTGATGAGGCTGTGGGCTAATCTTTTTGATGCCACCGGAACTGCACTTGTATGAGACAAACCTAAATGTGCTTGGTTTTAAAATTCTCGCTAGTTAATTTTATCGCTTTATTGTAAAGCTTAAAATATTTTTGTTTTTAAAGTTAAAATTCACTGGGTCTACTGGTCTTATGTTTGACACCAACTCTCTTAAACACCTGTAACATATCACAACAAATAAATCCCGCAAATCAGATCAAATAAAGCCATAAACCTAACGACTTTATCCACAAATATTGAATACAACCCTCATTCTAAGTAGGTCAGAACACGAATATCGTGCATCGAAAAAAGGTGAATTTCGCCAGTTGATGTTGTGAAGATTGGCGTAAAGATTTAGGGTAGATTGGCTCGAGTACTACCTCCGTGCCACCGAAAGGCACAATAGGGAAACGGCTTATACCTTACACTGCTTGGACAAAGGATAAAAACTCACTTTATTTGTAATTTACCGACAGATTGCTTCCATTTGCGTCCATATTGGCTTTTTATTATAGCTCCCTTACTCGCTCAAATGTGCCTCATGATAAAGTGAATACATTTTTAAAAGATGTTTATTATTAAATTTTAGGGATGTATGTATAGTCTTTTTATATGAGTATGTGGAGGGAACGGGTATCATGTCCCTCCAACACAAAGGGAGTATCCTCCGACCAGGCGAGGTGATCATGCCTCGCGGGCCACGGCCAAACGGTTGATGTTGGGATGTAGTATATATTATGTTAATTGACGCGAGAACTTCTATTGCGCGATTCAAGATTGGTAGTTTCTTTGCATTGTGCGTTACTCCGTAGTTGAGTGAAACTTCGGTAGATGGTGCTGTAGTGTGCTTCTGTTAGCGTTGTAAGTGGAAGTCGCCACAAGTAAAATGGAAAAAACTGTGATGGATGGTTTTCATTATCGATACTAAATATACCCAACACACACGACAAAATTTCCCGTGTCATGCAATGTCAGTACTATCTTCACCACACTTGAAATTATCGTTACCAATACTAGAAGTGATGGATGTACTTTTATAAATACACTAGCTGACCCGGCGAACTTCGTACCGCCATATTTACATATCTGTCTCAGCTTCCCACAGGCAGTGTACAGTCGCGGACAAAAAAATACTTATTTTTTTTCTTTCTAGCAAAAAAGAATGAATGAAATCGGACTATGTGTTATTGAATTACAACTAAGTACATATTTTGACTTTCATCTTTCATCCCCTCTCTCCAGGAAACCGTGCTGAATTTCGGGATAAAAAGTATCCCATGTCCTACCTCGTAGTATGAACTCAAATCATGCCAAGTTTCATTTGAATCCATTCAGTAGGTTCAGCGTGATGCGCGGCCAAGATACAGACAGACAGACAGACGGACAGACAGACAAAAATGAAACAAAATACAGTTTTGGCTTCAGTATCGATTATAAAGATGCCTCCAAAAACAATTTCTAAATATCTTTAATGTACAGAATTGGACCTGTTACATTTTTATTATAAGTATAGATTACTAGAGATCAAATATTTCGATAAATCTTCTAAAATTTCTGCCGTACTCTTATACCAAAGTTTATATACTTACCAGTTTTTATGTACACAGCGAGGGTTCAAATTACTTTTAGCTTCTGGATAGTAGCAGACCAAAACTACCTGTTACTTTATATGAAGATAAATTAAGCTCATTATTATTAGCAGTTCTAGAAAAAAAAAAAAACATCATTGCATTCCTAATTATTTAATTTTCGGTTTAGGTTATTAAATGAAAGAATTCTGAGAAGATCTAGAAAGAATCAAAGAAGGTTTATTTAAAAAGCAACAAGTGAAATTTTAACAAAAAATAAACCGACTTCAAAGTTCGACTCAATTTCACTTGGATGCCATCATCAGATCTTAGTGTCCTTATCATGGTACCACCGTTGGGATATCTCCTTTCGATTAAAAAAAAACATAAAAATCGGTTCATAAACGACGAAGCTATCCGCGAACAAACATAAAAAACATATTCTCTTTCTTTGAAGTCGGTTAAAAATAAAATTGAACGTACAAAGAAAGTTATGTTTTAAGTATACAATGGATTAGCATCGAATTTAACCTTCATTGCAGGAAAAAAACACGGTGAAGAGAAGGAAAACTTGGAACAATTTCTATACCAACCAGTACTTAGGAGAGACCTATGTCTACAAATTGACTGTTAAAGGCTGTTGCTGATGTTGATGATGATGATTAAGCCTTCATACGCACTCAGTATTATAGTAGATCATAGTAGTCTTTAAAATAAATAAATATTTCGGACATCTAACACATAACGCCGTCTAGTCCCAAGCAAAGCAGAGCTTATGTTATGGGTACTAGATAACTGATACAAATACATATATACTTTTTATTGTAAATACATATATATTATACATAGAAAACACCCAAACTCCGACACAAATATTTGTAGATCATTCAAACATTTGGTCCGACCCGGGAATCGAAACCGAGACCTCATGATCAGCAGTCGCACACGCCAACCGCGAGACCAACGAGGCAGTTATAAATGAAGTGGTAAATTAACAATTCTTATATAAATTTTAATTCTGTGAGAAACGCAACAGAATTGGCTCCAATGTCATTATTCTACACTCTGTAAAGCCACGGAAGAGATTAATTCCGAGAAAATGACGTTGAATAAACTTGGGATAAGTTCCCCCAGGATATGCAGTTAAAACTTCAGTATCAAAGATTAAGTGGCTCGTATGCTGGAGTGGATCAATTTGAATATGACTTTTATTAACATTTTAATGAAAGACTTATTTGAAAATATACGCTACTAGCGGCCGCCTGCGACTTCGTACGCGTGGAGCTAGTTATTTGCAAATAATTTTTAATTATATTCGGAAAAGCTAGATACATTATTAGTACACCTCCATACCGTCTATAGAACATACATTTTAAATTTCAAGTCTCTTACTTCAAAAACATAGGACTTTCATACAACTTCCAATCCCCGTTTTACCCCCTTAGGGGTAGCGTTTCGTAAAATCCGTTCTTACCGGATGTCTACCCCCTCTACGGAACCTACCTGCTAAATTTCAAGTTTGTAGGTCTTCTACTTTCTGAGTTTTCGTGATTAATAAGTGAGTGGTATTTTATACTGCAGGAATCCAGATAATCATATTATTCGACCACATTCTAAACACGTCATCTAGTCTAAGCAGACCTTGTATATAACTAGAAAACTGATTTAAATATATTCTTATTTTTTGTAAATACATACATAATATACTAAGAAACACCCAGAGCAAATCAAACAATAAATGTAGAATGGAGTGAGATTCGAATCTGAAACCTGTGGTATAACATTCCATCATACAAACCTCTATCAGAATATATGTGTGTGATGGCAAGATACCAGTTAAAATATAGACCGGGTTAAACATGTTATAAGGTCCTGCAAGAATTAGCAATCATGAAATAAATGGAAACATCGGACATTTGTCTATTTAGATTATTAACAACTATTTGCGAAACGTCCAAGCACATATTTTGTGCCAGAATCCACTACGATTTGGCACTAAGCCAGTTGAGCAAGTATAAAGATAATTAAATAAATGAAATTGAATTGAATCTCATTTGAAGTGAATAAAAATAATAACAATAAATGAAAAAAATACCAATCAAATTAAAAAACCTCATCCTTTTGGAAGTCCGTTAAAATCTAATTTATATTACAAAATAAGAAATTTGACCACTACCATAAATATATCTTAACACCATTCGAATACTCGTTGTTCGTCTGAAAACCTACGTCAATGAACTTTATTTCTTTTTTAATTCTGGAGAGTTAACTCGTTCTAACTCACTCAATGGTCAATCGTTATTGCCACGAAACGTCCATATCCATTAGCGCGATAATTGGCACTCTACCACTGCGCGTATTTCAAGAAACTTTTTCATTGCACAAACAACCTGTGGAATAAATTGTTGTTTGTGATATTTTTAATCTGATACGATAATTTAAATTACAAATAAGAGCCAATACTCCTATCACAAGGGCTGATAACGTGCTTGTGACGATTACAACAATAAGCTACGATTACAAAGGTTCAAAACATAATCATTTGGTAGCTCTATGTGTCTTTGTCATTTCTGGTTATCCTCAGATGCAGCACTCGTTATAATAATTGTGTTCACTATCATTTGTCTGCAATATATTTCAATAACTATAAATTCTCAAAATTAAAAAAAAACCCCGAGATAATAACCTGAGTTCCCTTTAAAAAGTAAAAAGCACGTTATGCGCTTTCATTTGAGACCCCACTCGATGATATTTTTGCAGACATTAGGTTACTCTTCCCCACTTTCACCCCCATAACTTTTAAACGGCTTAACCGATTTTCACGAAACATATCCAAAAGACAGGACTCTTTCCAAAAGACAGGTTGCCTCATGTCAAAAGGTCCTCAACAAATTTATATGAATTTGATTTGTCAATGCCTTATAGTCAGTTGGGACTTAGCAAAGAATTTCTGAAAGGCAAAAATTTAAATGTGACCAAAATTAAGTCTCTCGACAAAGGATTGCATTTAACCGATTAAAGAATATCTACGCTGTAGTATAAATATAGGAGCTACGATAATGCTATTAGGTAAACCATAGTCATCAACTTTACTAATTATACCTACGCCTATTTCTTTAGTTACAAAGCTAATCCCAAAACTTCAAACATGGCTGTATAAAGTGAAGCAATTTTGGTCTTATTTAAACCAATTCTTCGGTGTCAGAGATTCCTAATTATACCTCTCTTCTTTGATTAATCATGTGCTTTTTTTCCTTCTTGTCTAATAATCCATTAAGAGTAAATGAATGAGATTGAGGTATTTTAATAAGTTCAGTGTGAAATGTATGCCATATTCGACCCACTGTTGTAATGCTTGCGCTACACTGATCAATGATAAAAATGGACTCCTCTTCTTCTGTAAAAATGGATCTTCGTAAACACGATGTATAGACAATGGCATTTAGTATCGGTGACTCATTGATAACGAAATTCATAAAGTGATCAGTCGGTAAATCAGTAGAACAGTCAGCCACACAAATACATCATACATGCATAAAAGCTCTTTCCCTTAGGCCTTCAGAGAAAGGTAGGAACTTATGGACTTTCGAACTTAAAGAGGCTTTCGACTCCGACTTTTGATGCCAAACTGAAGTTTAGTACATATTTGTATACGAGGCCTCTAAAGCTAATTCTTGTTTTAATATTAAGGTGGGTTACGACGGGCCTCGATCTGTAACAGTTAACCGGCTCAGGTCTAAGTGGATTGAGGTCTGTGAACGTCTTTTATGTACGGTCATGTTCATTATTATTTACCTGACGTATGTTGTTTAATGCAGACTACTACTTAAGGCTTTACACGTTTCATAGCAACTATGTATATATCCTGCGTTATAAGTAGTTTTATTTTATTGACTAAGGTATAAAATGCTTTCAGTTTGATGTTCGAGAGATTTACGTGTGAATGGGTAACACATAAACTCATTTTCGTATATTTATTGGTGTTTGTTATTATAGTGGTCCTCGATTACATATACTGCAGTATTATTGTAATTGGTTTAGTATGAAAGTTATAGCAAGCTTTTACATTTCTTTTGATATTATGATAAACATAAGCTTTGATTAAATCTGTAACGACACGTTAGAATCTGCTTGAAGCCTTTTTGTGAAGTGAAAAAGGAGACAGTAAAATACGATAATTATTGTGATGTGAGAATTTTGTTTCTGAAAAATTTCAAAAAAATTAAAACGGTATTCAAATTACCAAACAAAAAACTTTTTTTAAAACAAACACTCAGTTAAATAAATAATAAAAATCTTTTAGATGATGAGTGACATTCATAAACCGGTATATCTTGAAATAGGTATAAATACAAGAATCTACAATTATACATCTAGTTACGTTAATTAAATGAAAATCTTCACTTAATTTACGATTTAATCAACTAACCTAACAACTAAGAGAAGGTTTGTGATTTACTAAGTCAATTAGATCTAAACCGACAAACTCCGTTTCTAGAGACAAAGTGTCTCAGTGTAATTCTATCGTATTTCAATTCCAATACTCTCACTAATATGTGTATATGGAAATAATGAAATTCCTCCGTCTCACGTCTTGAATTTGTAATCACTTGTCACGTAAGACTTACATAATGGAATTTTGTGTTTGTATTTCTATGCAAAACATGTCAAATTAATTAAGGATATTATTTGATCCAAGTAGGGAGAGTCACGCTTCGGCATAAATGGGCCGGCTCGACCGGAGTGATACCACGGCCTCATAAAAAACCGGTGTGAATTAGTGCTTACGCTGTGTTTCACCGAGTGAGGATCCCGGAGGCCCATACCCCAATCCCCTACCTCCCCCCCCATCCCTAAAAGGCCAGCAACGCACTTGTGACGCTTTTGGTGTTGTCCATGGGTGGCGGTAATCGCTTACCATCAGGCGATATATCTGCTCGTTTGCCCGCCTATCTACTAAAAAAAAAAGTAGGCTCATGTTCAAAGAAGGTCAAAGATGTATTTTATTTTATTGTGAGATACTTACGTGTATCTTTAGAACACTAGGATTTTTTAGGAAGTAGGAATATCATTTACATAACTATGTTAGTGTAGGTACTAGTAATGATTCTTAAACTAAGCTTAAGCTTGTATCTTATCAACAAAGGTCAAAGTCAAGGATAGAATGTCTTCCTTGTCCAATGTCTTGGTCCCGATTTCTACCTCTGCAAATAATTTAATTACTAGTGCGATTGATTTTACTTTATCTATATGTAATCTATCTGTAATATACCTATATTTATTTAGTAATATACAGGTCAGTTTAGCAGTTGTCTAGTTTTTTTACAGGTTTTGTTTTTATGTTTATCTTCTATCTATATATAAAAAAATCAATGCCACTTTTCGTTGTAATTTTATAACTCAAGAACGGGCTCACCTTTCCAAACCAAAAGCTTAGGCTTTGTTCGGACTATTTAGTAGATGGTTTTGAAGTTTGCACAAAATCGGTCAAGCGGTTCTTCATTTATCGACATACACGCGGGTGGAGCCGCGGGCAACAGCTCGTGTTTTATATTTAGTTGTGTCTAAGTTTAGTATATTTTCGTCTAATAATATATATTTTGTTACAGCTGAATGTGCTCCAACTCTTGCACCGTGGAAGCCATTAAGTGAAGTAACAACAAGTGAAACAATCCAACACCAACATCCAAATGATGTTGACACACACGCAATCTACGATATTAACGATATTGTCCATTTTGAAGACAATGATCTCGTAATGCGAGACGCTAAGAGAATCAAGTTTCAAGACAACAATAAGTTAGACAATTCAGTTGAGCCTTTTAAAAGTTATACATTTGATGATGTGAGAAGAGCACTGCAGAATGAAACAAAATTTGGTACTTATGGTAATGAGTTAACAGAGGAAGTGAAAAAAGAAGATTCATGTGAATGCCAACATGGAGGCGGATGTGTGGCCAATGTTTGTCTTTGCCCGCTCGGGTATGCTGGAGTAAAATGCGAGATTACTTTGGATTTAAAGGTGAGAGTAACCGATGATTGAGACAATATTCTTTAACAATAAATTTAAAAGACCTGGAAATAAATTTTAAACTTACAGGCAAACAATTTTAAAAATTTTAAATAAGACCATTAAGTATTTTTGTAATTGCATTATTTGAACATTAAATCCAAATAAATCAATATTACAAAAATACTTTTTTCTTAGTTGCAGTGCTTCTCATAATCAATAATTTAAATTTTACCTACCTTTAAACATTAATTGTCAAAATACTACTTGTAATTAAAGCGTATGTCTCATTAAAGTTCAAAATAATAGAGAAAATGTATGTAACACTTTCTAATATTTACTTAAGTGCGGTATTTTTCATTAATTTTCAAGATAAAATCAAGATAAATACTGTTCTATATATATATATATATTAAAGCGAAATACCACTCACTTATTAATCACGAAATCTCAGAAACTATAACACCTACAAACTTGAAATTTTGCAGGTAGGTTCCTTATAGGGTGTAGACATCCGCTAAGAACGGATTTTACGAAACTCCAACCCTAAGGGGGTAAAACAGGGGTTGGACGTTTGTATGAAAGTCCTATATTTTTGAAGTAAGAGACTTGAAATTTAAAATGTATGCTCTATAGACGGTGTGGAGGTGTACAAATAATGTATCTTTAGAAATCAACCCCTTTTGGCGTTAAAACGGGGGATGGTAGTTTGAACGCAAACGAGGTTGCTTGGGTCAGCTAGTATAATATAAAGCTCTAGAAAGTGATAAGTATTATTCAAGTATTCAGATATTTAAAAAATAATTACATTTCTTCAACATGAGAGTTTAAACCTGCTATTACAAGTTCCAATATATCTTCATCGTAGCCAACAGAACCGAGAACTTATTTCTTTTATTTGTATATCTACTCCTTCTTTATTTCCTTCATAAATCAAATGAGCCGGGGAGAAATGTTTTTGTCTCTTTACGAGGTTGTTTCAGAAATATTTCCAACTCAGTTTGTAGTTCTTTGAATATTTAGTTTGAAGTGCTATGTTCGTAGTCGTTTCTGTTTAAGACTTTCGTCAGTTTTTCTCGAGTTACTATTCTACTGAATTTTATTTTATTTTTATTACCTTCCACGTTTATTTTTTAGACTTACCATTGATTATTTCCTTTATTTTTATTTTTCACTGTCCCTTTATTTAGGGCAGTTGGTTTTGTTGGAATAATCAAACAGTAGATCACATGTTCACTGATTGTTGAACTCGGACCATACTTACCAGTAAAAATATATTATTAGCTATTTTTGTAGTCAACTGAATTTTTACTAAGCGAATTAGTCAACTAAATTCCTTTGGTAAAAATTCAACCAAAATTTTGCAATACCTTTGTGACTTTCATGCCGTATGCCGCTGAGCGTATTTGCTCTAACACTTATGTGTGTGTTATGTAATGGTATTGTGTGTTGATATTCGTAAAGTTTTGAGTTATTAAAAAGTTACACAGGCTGCTCTATTAATGGCAACACTTACTTGTTATACTAAAGAAGAGCCTGATAATTTATTCCACAAAAAGAGAATCAAATTGTCTATTTTATCATCTACTCACTTGATTACTATAATATGATAGCTTATTTGAAGGTGTTGTCTACTTGAATATTGTTTTTTAAACATATTTTTCTATCGTGAATTATATTTTTCCAGGTGCCTAGGTTTAATGGATCCTCGTATCTACGCTTGCCCGGGCTTGGCGGTTCTGCTGAGTCATGGCTCGACATACAAGTAAGAATAATATTTAGTTACACGCTGAGAAAACGTTGTGTTTGAAAATCCTAATTCAAAAACCAGTAAGATTATTTTTATGGATGATTGCTGCATTTTCTCCAAAACCTCAACTGTTGTTGAGATTAAGTTAATACGAATAGCTAAAGTGAGGCACGTACATTGTCTCTCTACTAGAGTATCTCATGACATATTTTAAGTATTTATGTTTACTTCTTAAAATTCATTCAAATTCAGTGCGCGTTCATTAGTTGATGACGAAATTTTGTTTTGGCTGTTATTATAAGAAAGTCATAAGTATAAGTTCTCAAAATTAAAAAAAAAACCGACATAATAACCTGAGTTCCCTTTAAAAAGTAAAAAACACGTTATGCGCTTTCATTTGAGACCCCACTCGATGATATCTCTGCAGACATTCGGTTATTCTTCCCCACTTCACCCCCATAACTTTTAAAGGACTCAACCGATTTTCATGAAACATGTCCAAGAACACTCGCACGTAACTCACCTTTCATACAAAAAAAAACTTAATTTAAATCGCTTCTTCCGTTCGCGAGCTACGGTGCCACAGACAGACAGACACGTCAAACTTATAACACCCCTCTTTGTGCATCGGGGATTAAAAAGGAGAAATCTCTATAAACCATTAAGCGCAGTTTTGAAGACTAGTTTTTAAGCGACTTCAAAAAAGGAGGTTGTAAATTAGACTGTTTTTTTTTATGTTTGTTACCTCATAACTTTGGACTGGGATTTTGATGATTTCTTTTTATTTGAAAGCTGGTGTTTCCCGTGATGTCCCATTTCTATTTGGTCCAATTCTTGAAGTCTGTTCTTTTTTTGTTAATATTTGTAAATATCTACATCAAAAAGAAGACAAAAACAAACAAAATTTTAAGAGGTAACTGATTTCAAAGCGTCAGTAGAGTTTTTTCTATTATTGACAAATCCTATAAACATTTATTCTCAACCGTCGAATTGTACAAGTACCTACATACCGATCATAAAAATAAAGCCATTTTCTTTCTTACATGCTATTTGTACGACACTTTTACGACACATTACATTCCGACACTTGTTCGAACGTGATTGTTACAATGTGAGTAAATGTGACAATATATATATATATGTCGGAGTGAGGGTATCCAAATAATAAAAGTGATACAAACATTTGCCACTATCGAACACTACGGAACACTCTATATAAAGCGGCGCGATCGGCAACAGGACACAGTTTCTCTTCAGATCTCGCGACGACCATATCTATTATTTGATTTGTGATTTATTGTATCTCTGTGTTTTATATTGTGTGTATGAGGCGATATTTATCAGTGGGGGAATTACTAGCCTAGGTGGCGAATTCCACAGGGCATCGCGGAGGGGTGAGCGTTGCCCCAATCCCCTCATGGGGGGTTGCTGATGGTGTTTAAGTTAATTCGTATCCGTTTAGTAGTGATTAGTGTTTGGCTTTGGTCCAGATTGGCTGTATCTGTCATTCATGTTCTCGTTTATTCTTGTGTCTCCGACATCAGAAGTGGGATCTGAATCTCATTTGCCCACAATGTTTGAGAGTGTAACGGATCGTCAGTCGCGGCGAGCGGTCGAACTACCCTCCGCTTGAAAATCGTACGAGGTGTCATTTGTTAAATTTTTGTAAGCGAGAACGCTCACATAGTATCAAAGTGTCGGTGTAGCCTTTTCGCGTACGAAGGGTTTGTGAGACGTGCGGCCTACAACAGCGGCAGCGTGCGGTAGTAAAAGCAACGCATCGGTAACTGGGAAGTAACCGGTATGTACGGACAACTCCAACAATCCGGTGAGTCGTACTATTTTTATTTTGTGCTGAGTGCTCTTTAATAAGATAAGTTCTGTCAGATGAGTTTCTAGGCAAACGACAATATTGTGTAATTTATACTCTCGATTGTTTGATTGATTGTTGATTTTTGTGTAAACAAAAATAAAATAGTGGAATAAGTAAAAGTGATTTTGATTCGAAAATGGACAATATTGTGCAGTAACATTATTGAGGGTAGGTAATGCCCGCACTTATTGTAACCTCGAAATCTATGAACAGTTTTAATCCAGATTTATTCATTGCGGTTATTGTTTCATGTAGTACACGATTACTGTATTTCAAACGACATAATTATTTAAAGAGAAGAATGAGAATCTGTTTGCATTAAGGTTTTCATTTGCAGTTTTCGAAAATAATTTTGTTCTTAAAATAATAAGATCGTTTCTATTGGTGACATCGGTACAAAGGTAGACGATTTCGGAAGTATAGTGTAGTATTATATCATAGCAGAATATCTGTGATGGAGGTGGATTGAATTACCCGTTCTGCACATGCTGTTTGTTTATTGTTTAAATTTATTTCTTATTTTTAAACCCCGACGCAAAAAGAGGGGTGTTATAAGTTTGACGTGTGTCTGTCTGTGGCGCCGTGGCTCGCGAACGGATGAAGCGAATTCAATTTGGTTTTTTTGTATGAAAGGTGAGTTACGTGCGGGTGTTCTTGGACGTGTTTCGTGAGAGTCGGTTGAGTCATTTGAAGGTTGTGAGGGTGAAGGTGGGGAGGAGAAACCGAATGTCTGCAAAACGTGCCAGTATAATCGTTAAATGACAATTGTGTAATTGATAACTTCGACCTGATGCTGCATAAGGGGTTTTTTTATTTATTCAATTTTAAATTTATGATTGTGATGTGATTTTTAGTTTGAGGCGGATTCATCTTTGATTGTAGCTATTAACATTTTTTTAATTATTATTTTGACCAATTTGAGATAGTTGTGACTCGAATTATAATTACCGTTTTTTTTATTTTGTGATCAAATGTCGATATTTTCTGTAAAGATAAAAAAAAACTGGTCGGACTTCTATTTGGTGTCAGCTATCTCACCAGCAGCAGGTGATTGTAGCTGGCATGTCTATGTAGTTGGCAGATACACGTGTGGGAGTCACAAGGGATAACTAACTGTTACACTTGTGGTGGTCACAGGGATGACCTACGATACTATTTATTTTGATTGCTTTGAGAATTTGCAGCAGTAGTCAATTACTAAAGTTCTTATTTTATGTTGTTTTGATTTTAATAATGATGTTACTGTTTTCTTTTGCTGTTCAGTAGTGTACTGTTTTATTGAGACAGAATAGACAGTGAGGTCAGATATGGCAGAGTGAGAGAGATACTGTGTGTACACGTATGTGACATTTGATAGGGAAAGTGTAAATTAGTAAAGTTTGATCTCGGTAACTTAGTTTTGATTCAAAGTTAAGAAAGAAATTAGACAAAGTTAAATCCTAAGTATAAAGGACCGTTTAAAATTGTAGAGTTGCTCGATGGCGATCGTTATACTTTGAAATCTTTAACTAGTAACAGAATCTACAAATGCGCTTGCGTTCGTATACGAGAGTTTCCTTTAAGTGATATACCCGAGGAGGTAGATTTGTCTGGCATTGATAATAGTGAGGAAAATCCCTGTAGATCAAGTCCCTATTGATGTTGATGATGATAATCAAGGGTTAATTAATGCTGATGCAATGGAATGAAATTGAGTTGTAATTGTGTGGCGAGTAGTCTCTATAATGAGATATGAGATATCCTATCAGCGTGGTGGTTGTTAAAGTTTAGTTAAGTTTTGCGAAAGGCGAGGTGGCCACTGAAAGGCGAGGTGGCCACTGAAAGGCGAGGTGGCCACTGAAAGGCGAGGTGGCCACTGAAAGGCGAGGTGGCCACTGAAAGGCGAGGTGGCCATTGAAAGGCGAGGTGGCCATTGAAAGGCGAGGTGGCCATTGAAAGGCGAGGTGGCCATTGAAAAGTGAAATTGGTAAAATAAGAGGCCATCTAGATATTGTTAATAATCCAAAAGTGTGTAACACGATAAACGGTGAGGTGACTGTTGCGATACTACTTACTGGTTTTATTAATTTAGTATGTAGCGAGAAGTCTATTAGCATTCAGATTTGATAACGAAAAGCTTATTATTTTATGAAAATGTCCTAAATGAAGTTGTTCCACAGAAGATAAAATGTAATAATGTACCCAATGTCCTTGGTCAGGAGTGGCCGAACAATACAAAAATATCTCTTTCTTTTCTGCGGATAACGATGATGATGATGCACTGCCTTCAACATCACACGAGGACGTGTAATACGTCAGGACGGCCGTGTCGGAGTGAGGGTATCCAAATAATAAAAGTGATACAAACATTTGCCACTATCGAACACTACGGAACACTCTATATAAAGCGGCGCGATCGGCAACAGGACACAGTTTCTCTTCAGATCTCGCGACGACCATATCTATTATTTGATTTGTGATTTATTGTATCTCTGTGTTTTATATTGTGTGTATGAGACGATATTTATCAGTGGGGGAATTACTAGCCTAGGTGGCGAATTCCACAGGGCATCGCGGAGGGGTGAGCGTTGCCCCAATCCCCTCATGGGGGGTTGCTGATGGTGTTTAAGTTAATTCGTATCCGTTTAGTAGTGATTAGTGTTTGGCTTTGGTCCAGATTGGCTGTATCTGTCATTCATGTTCTCGTTTATTCTTGTGTCTCCGACATATTTATAATATATATAGGACTAAAAAATATCACTAATTCAATTTATAATTGTATATTGTGACAGTTGTATTTTTGATTTGAATGTTGGTGTATTAGTTAGCGGTTCCTGAGTGACAATACAGAGAATCTTGACGGCAATTCCCACCAAGAGTACTCGTAAATATTGTATGACATCATGAACAATAATTCACCTCAATAATAACGGCTTATTCTTTGTGCAAGCAGTGCTGCTATGGAATGCACTCCCACTCGAAATTAGGATGTCCACTAACCGTTACACATTTAAAAAGAGCGTGCAGAATTACCTTCTTCAAATCACTGAATAACTCATTCAATAGTACTCCTACTTATAGTCTACGGTGTACGATTATTAAGTATATGTATTTATTTGTGTATATATTTATATGTATTTTATGTTGCTTAGTTTATGTCAATTGCATCTATACCTGTTGCTAATTACAACTTTAACCTCGATGCACCTACCTTACCCCCATAAGGTTGGCTGATAGAGAATGCCCTGGGCATTAAGTCCGCTGATGTACACGAGTGCATGAAGTTATAAGTATAATTTATAAGTATGTTTAATCGCACAATTGACTGCACGGTTGGCCTAGTGGTTTAAGCGACCGCCACGCCGCTTTCTACTGCGCAAAGTGTTGTGAGTTAATATCCTACACGGGACAGACTTTTTTGTGATCCACAAACTGTTGTTATGAGTTTGTGTCCATTTTATATATGTTTATAAAGTCCCCCGCTACACGGGATGTATATTCCAAATGAGGGAGTTGTCTTTATCAAAAATAATATACAAATTTAAAAAAAAAAACGACTTCAATCTGGACCAAATTTAAATGGGACCACACGGGAAGCACCAGCTTTCAAATAAATAAAGAATCATTGAAATCTCTTCACCCAGTCGAAAGTTATGAGGTAACAAACATAAAAAAATAAAATAAAAATACAGTCGAATTGAGAACCTCCTCCTTTTTTGAAGTCGGTTAAAAAGGAAAAATAAATTAGAAAGATGTGCCGGTTAAGCGCGATAGACTTGCTTCCCATAGTTCTAAGGGAGAGGAATTTGAACTCCGGTAACCTTCTCGTCATACTGCTGGCCAAATAAATATTCTTAGAAACGAGGTTTCAACAGTTTATTGTTAGGATTTCACCTCGAGTTCCTTTTTAAGGGGCCATTCAGCTGATGGAAATAAATATAGGTAAACTTCTGGCGCGCTTTTGAAAAGCTTTTAACGGAGTCGAAAGAACAAAATATAATTTTAAACAACGCACGAAGGTCTCTTTAAAAGTTGTGCCATAAATTAATATAAATCTCAGGTACTTGAGACAGTTTAAAATTAAAAGTATTTTCGCTATAAAATTTCATTTTTGTGATATATGAAGTAAAACTGTAGTTTTTTTTAATAGTATAGGACGCAAACGAGCAGACGTGTCGTCTGATGGTAAGCGATTACCGCCACCCATGGACACCCGCAACACCAGAGGCGTCACAAGTGCGTTGCCGGCCTTTAGGGAATGGGTAAGGGGATCCGGGTTGGGGTAAAGGCCTCCGGTATCCTCACTCACTCGGTAAACACAGCGCAAGCGCTGCTTCATACTAGTTTTCTGTGAGGCCGTGGTATCAATCCGGTCGAGCCGGCCCATGCATGCCGAAGCGTGGCTCTCCCACGGTAAACGGATGTAGGAATATTGCTGTCCTATGAAGAATTTATTGATGTAATATTATATAGATAGACGTTAACTGTCCACTGCTAGACACAGGTATCTCCTTAGAAAGAATAGGTAGTAGAGCCACGCTGATTTCAGCACGAACGGGCCGGCTCGACCGGGGTGGTACTACCCTAGCACAGATAATCAATTCAAATTGACAGCGTTCGTGCTGTCGTGTTTCGTTGATGAGTGCGAGACCGGAGGGCCAATGACGCAGAAGCATCACTAGGCCGCCGTGGTGTGGGTCACCATGCTGCATTGTTGCATTGTCTGCATTCGCAATGAGTATGGTGCCCACCACTCTTCGATTCTGCTTATGCTTTCCATCAGGCAGAGTAGTCATTTTGGCAGTGCCAAACCTAAAAAAAGGTATTGGTTCATTATGACACGATGACCAGAAAATTTATGCTTCAATTTCTACCAAAAAGGGTTTTCGCAAGACTGTTTGTAAATAACTGAGTTATCCGGCTAAAAACATTTAAGTAATCGGAAAAATTTACCTCACGAATTTCATTAAATATTCTAGACATTAAGTACGCTTTTGTAGAAATAAGTTCGAAAATTTTTAAAACAAATAAGGTAGCCATCAGGGACCAGTGGTGTTCGTGTTCCATTATATTATAAAGTGTTGCCAGCTATAAACATGATGTCATACAAACGTTTTAATGTTCGTGAACACACGCCGCGCCCTTCGCAAACCATTTTGTATAAATATACTTACGTGGTCACGCATCAAAAAACGCTGACGCTAATAGGACCGACATGCTTTCTTCAATAAAAATTTATTCACACGAACAAAGCTGAATAAATAAATAAATAAATGTTCCAGACATTTAACACACTACGCCATTTAGTCCCAAGCTAAGCAGAGCTTGTGTTATGAGTACTCGACAATTGATATCCTACTAATCCTACTAATATTATAATCGCGAAAGTTTGTAAGTATGGATGGATGGAGGGATGGATGTTTGTTACTCTTTCACGCAAAAACTACTTAACGTATTTGTATGAAACTTTACAGTAATATAGCTTATACATCACAACATGGCCTAAAACAGGTTAAAATGACACTTTCCCATTCCGAAGATCTTATTAATCCGATCTTATAACGCCTTATACATTAATTATTGAAGTATATTTTGCCTGCGATTCCTCCCGCGTCTATACCTGTCGATAATCCCGGCGATTCTTTAAACTTATACTTATACGTGTCGGCATGAATGGGCCGGCTCGACCGGAGTGATACCACGGCCTCACAAAAAACCGGTGTGAAACAGTGCTTGCGCTGTGTTTCACCGAGTTAGTGAGGATACCGAAGACCCATTCCCCGTACCTCGCGAACGAATGAAGCGATTTCAATTTAGTTTTATTTTTTGTATGAAAGGTGAGTTACGTGCGAGTGTTCTTAGACATGTTTCATGAAAATCGGTTGAGTCGTTTAAAAGTTATGGGGGTGAAAGTGGGAAGAATAACCGAATGTCTGCAAAATATCATTGGCGTATGATTACTCGATTAAGTGCTTGAGTAGGGGGTTTTTTAAATTTTGAATTTTATGTTATTCATTTATTTGACTAGATAATCTAGCTTTTATTAAAGTGAAATTATTGATTTAAGATCAATGAAAAATCTATCTTCTAAAAATCGAGGCATGTTTCTGGTTTCATTTGCTTGTGATTTTTATACGCGATTTTTCATGGTGTTGGTGTATAAGCTTGATTTTCACAGCTCCAAATGTTTATCCACCGCGCCAACTAAATAAAATAAAAACCATTCACAACATTCTCATAAATATTTGGATTCACCTGTCTATTGAATAATATATACCTACCTGTTCGCTCAGCTACCCTAACAAATAAATCTTTTTAGAGAACGTTCATCTTAATTTGGAGGCCGATATCTAAGTTTGCAGTAATCGTTATTTATTGGACTCTTTAGAATAGTTATAAAAGCAAACTTGTCGTTTACTATTACTATATATATATATATATACTAAGTGTTTATTATTAACGAGCACTTATTATTTATATGTGACTAGCTTTCACCCGCGCGTATGTCGGTTATCGTGATAAAGAGTAGCCTATGTCCCTCGTCAAGAATCAAAGTATCTCTATTCCAAATTTCATTGAAATAAGTCCAGCGGTTTAGCTGTGAAAGCATAACAAATAGACAGACATGTTACTTTCGAATTTCGAAATTCTATTTCTTGGATAATACCTATATGGTATATGGTTATTATAACAAGCTAAAATTCAAAATTTAAAAAACCCCCTACTCAAGCACTTAATCGAGTAATCATACGCCAATTATATTTTTGCAGACATTCTGTTATTCTTCCCCACTTTTATACACATAACTTTTGAACGACTCAACCGATTTTCATGAAACATGTCTAAGAACACTCGCACGTAACTCACCTTTCATACAATAAAAAAAACTAAATTGAAATCGCTTCATCCGTTCGCGAGCTACGGTGCCACAGACAGACAGACAAACACGTCAAACTTATAACTTGACTGCCTCGTTGGTCTCGCGGTTGTCGTGTGGGACTGCTGATCATGAGGTCTCGGGTTCGATTCCCGGGTCGGACCACATGTTTGTATGATCTACAAATACACACATCAAAAGTGTCTAGGGATCAACATATGTGTCTAGGGATCAACATATATTTTTGCAATAACTTTTCTCCTGATTGATATTAATTAAAATTTTCTTTAAGGATTCATCAAATAAAGTGTTTTCGTTTGTCACAGTAACGATAAACCAAGTCACCTTTGCATTAATAAAGAAATTTGCCATTTTCCTAATAAAAGGATTTTTGACATTTAAACCACTAACATTAAAGTTCGAAAAAAAGACTGAAATAACAGTTTTCTTTAAAATTTTATTAGGTAACTTAAACAATTAATAATCCGTGTTTCTACCGCGAACACTAACACAAGAACATCGGTTTGGCATACTCAAAATGAGTTCATCCAAATCACGCTGTGGAATGGCCGCCCATGTTCATTGCAACAACAAAAAAAGGTCTTCTTGCGACTGGATACCCTCCATATTCGGCAGAGCTCTTCTCTGTAGCATATCCCATGCATGCTCAATCGGGTTCAAGTCTGGCGACTGAGCAGGCCAGGACCAAAGCCACATCTCAATCTCAAGAAATCCGCATAAAAATGCTTGATCCCTAGACACTTTTGATGTGTGTATTTTATGTACGAGTACATACTCGTTTTCAGTAGAACAGGAAAAAACTTAGTAGAGCAGTATTTTTTTCGAAGACACTTTTGATGTGTGTATTTTATGTACGAGTACATACTCGTTTTCAGTAGAACAGGAAAAAACTTAGTAGAGCAGTATTTTTTTCGAAATTTCGAAATAAGTCAATAAATGACTGAATCAATGAATGAAATGACCTGAATAGTATAATCTTTTACTACAAACACACATAATATAATTATCAGTTAGTCACGGTATTTACTTACTGAAATTAAAATCACAGGTGAGATTGTGCGTGCAATACACAAAAAGGTAGTAGAGCCACGCTGATTTCAGCAACGAACGGGCCGGCTCGACCGGGGTGGTACTACCCTCGCACAGAAAATCAACGTAAAATGACAGCAGCAGTGCTGTCGTGTTTCGTTGGTGAGTGCGAGACCGGAGGCCCAATTAGTCTAGTCAACAAGTTCCATACTTGTTGACTAGACTAAAAGATGCAGCAGCATTACTAGGCCGCCATGGTGTGGGTCGCCATGCTGCATTGTCTGCATTCGCAATGAGTATGGTGACCACCACTCTTGGATTCTGCTTATGCTTTCCATCAAGCAGAGTAGAGTCATTTTGGCGGGCCAAACATAAAAAAAATGGTTGATGTAATCGACACTCACTCGAGGGAAGCCGCATGCAAAAGTTATTAACTACGTATAGGTACGTCCGAATATTAATAGTATTATCAGCAATAACTGTGACATAACTTCATATAGCCCGTTTTTCGACCTTTTCTTTATTTGTAATGTGAGACCCTGTTATTACAGAATTTGTTGGTATTCGAAATCAACAGGAAGCATCCTATATATTATGACTTACCTGCCAGTGTCAAAAATATGTACTATCGTATAGAGTTGACCTCGCAAAATAAATATTCGTATTTTGTAATAAAATTCATGATATCAGTAGGTTTTTTTAATAATTGTGAGCTAGTCTCACAAAACATTCCTGTGTCGTGGGAAATTTTACAAACATGAAACATGAAGGTAACGGATATAAAGAGCACCCAGACTTAGAGCAACAATTTGTGGATCTCACAGAGTTCTGTCCCATGTGGAGTTTGAACCCACAATACTCAGTGCAGTAGGTGACCCCTCAAACCACTACGTCATCTCTTCAATGAATTAAGAGTTGACGTCATCTGTATTTCTCGTATACATTTTAAATATAGAACAAAACCTTTAAAACCAATGCAGTGAGATATGCAACTTGGTCTTTTTAACCATTCCAATCAACAATGAGCATGAATTTCCAGAATTTTCTTTGTTCATTCATTAATGCTATCAATTACGCGGTTCCACAGAGAACAAAGTTTTGTAATGAACGCTTGTTACGAGTTCTTTGATCTGCTGCACTTTGTAATTTAATGTATTTAAATTCACTATAAAAATATGAAATTTACTTGAAACATAATTGGTTTTAATGCACAGTTCTGAGTCTGGGTGTTTTTGTGTCCGTTACATGTATGTTTGTAAAGTTCCCCGTGACACCGGATTTATTCCTAGTGCGGGAGTTGTCTTTTTATAGGAAAAAAAATTGAGTAACAACTTGGACTACTGTCAAGTGTAGTGTGTGCAATTCATACATGTCCTGTAATTTATGAACTGTGTTTAATTTTTTATGTGTTACTTTCGTGAAATAGAAATTTGATCGCTAAATTAGAATAATTCGTAGTCTTTATGGATTGACGAAATTAAAATAATCATTGCCCGTTACTACTCCGCTCATTACCGACAGATAATGTTTTCTTGTTTGGTTGAAATAAAATTCCCTCGTACTTTCTGTATTTCGGCATTTCCTTCTCCAAACCTTCAACTTGCATTATAACCGCACTCGCACAGAAAATCAACGTAAAATGACAGCGTTCGTGCTGTCGTGTTTCGTTGGTGAGTGAGTGAGACTGGACGCCCAATGATGCAGATATATCAATAATAGCCATACCTAGTAGGGTCATAAAAGACAGTATCACACCCCTTATATTTCAAAAATCAAATCAAAAATTTTAGTGAATGTGCCAATCATGACAAATGTTAACAAGCTTTATTCTTTATCCCTTGATTTTCACTCTCAAAGGGAAAATGTTTCTTACAGATTTATATAGGAGCAATCTTGAGTAAAACCAATTTAATTAAAAGTAGGAGTTAGTACCTTACCGGTCCACGATTGGCGATTTGAGGACAACAGCAAAAACGAAAATTATTCCAAAATATTTTTTTGTATTCTCGTGACGGTTTTTCTAACTCGTTTGAAAGGCTAAGTAATCCTAGCCAAGTCAGTCTAAGGACCATCCTTAACATATTGAGACCCCTCCATGCACTTTCCGGAGAGCACGTTCGATCTCGCTTTCTACACACATCAAAAGTGTCTAGGGATCAACATATGTGTCTAGGTATCAACATATATTTTTGCAATAACTTTTCTCCTGATTGATATTAATTAAGTAAAGTGTTTTCGTTTGTCACAGTAACGATAAACCAAGTCACCTTTGCATTAATAAAGAAATTTGCCATTTTCCTAATAAAGGGATTTTTGACATTTGAACCACTAACATTAAAGTTCGAAAAAAAGACTGAAATAACAGTTTTCTTTAAAATTTTATTAGGTAACTTAAACAATTAATAATCCGTGTTTCTACCGCGAACACTAACAACACAAGAATCGGTTTGGCATACTCAAAATGAGTTCATACAAATCACGCTGTGGAATGGCCACCCATGTTCGTTGCAACAACAAAAAAAGGTCTTCTTGCGACTGGATACCCTCCATATTCGGCAGAGCTCTTCTCTGTAGCATATCCCATGCATGCTCAATCGGGTTCAAGTCTGGCGACTGAGCAGGCCAGGGCCAAAGCCACATCTCAATCTCAAGAAATCCGCATAAAAATGCTTGATCCCTAGACACTTTTGATGTGTGTATATAAACACCTGTACCAATAATTTCAGATAGTCCTAAAAAGTTTGACAAAAATCTATATACATAACTTGGAAATCGCCTGTTGTGAAGCTCTGATGGCAGTCGTTACACGTAAAAAATCGAAGTTCAGACGTGTCGCAGTAGACTAAAAATCGACTTCAACCTAGTTTAGGAAAATGCTTGGAGGATGATTCAGCCCACTTTAATTAATTTGTCACTCACAGTCATGTAGGTAGTGTAGTTATTTACATGTTGTTTCAATTTCAGATCACATTAAAGCCGACCAGTGGAGATGGTTTGGTGTTATACAACTCGGAAAGAGCTGACGGCGATGGGGATTTCTTCTCCCTTCATCTCAGGAACTACTACGTGGAGTTTGCGTTTGATCTTGGTGCGGGGATCGCACTTGTCAGGTAACCGATTTTACTAACGTTTTGTTCTTATCCCTCAAATTTATTGGAGATTATAATACTTTGCGTGTTAGTGACCCCTTTTTTTTAAGGGTTCTGCAGTGCGATAGTTATACCATGGTATATCCACCTATGTGTATGTCTATGGGCTATTTTTTAACCGACTTTAAAAAGGAGGAGGTTCTCAATTAGAAAGCATATTTTACATTTTATGCCTGCATGATTACAGTTTTCTAGTACTGACACTACTTAGTAGTTGTTACTTGTTTACCTATTAGTAAAAGTCACACATCATTAAGGATTTTTGTGAATATTTTAAAACTCGTCTTTATTGGAGAATTATTATATTTGACTATTTTTATGTATGTTTTAGGTCAGCATACCCTCTCGAAGCTGGGCAGTGGCACTGGGTGTCGGTGTCGCGGTCAGGTCGGCGCGCCTGGCTGCGCGTGCGCGGTGGAGGCGCGCGGGCCGTGACCGCTCGGGGCACGCGCCGAAGACTTGCGCTTCGGCAGCCGCTACTGCTAGGTGGTGCACCTCACCCACTTCCTAGGAGACTCGCACTCGATACGTCATTTAGTGGATGCGTTTCTCAGGTAAATTGAATAAAATATAAGCAACTATTGCTGTTGTCCAATATGCTATAAACTGTTCTCAAACATCCTTAACCAGCTGTAGACGCTATAGTCACCACATTCCGCTCAATTTTTAACACGCTTTCATAAACTTCACTTGTATGTTTGTAAGAGAATTTTGTTAGTTTTTTTAACCATATTTGTTTCATCTTTTTCTTCTGCGACTTTTATTTATCCACGTCCTATAAATAAACGTTGAAATAAATGAAATAAATGGCAATTAATTTACGATAAAAGCCTTTGACAGCAATTTTCTTAAATGCCAATAAATTGCCCATTGCTGCAGAAAAGCAAAGTCATCTTACGACTTTGCTTTTCATTCACTCTTTAATTTATTGATTTCGTCTACTTAGAGTCCAACCCAATCTTTATTTGGATTGTCTAATTTGTATTGCGTTTTCTAATATTTTTTGTAATTTACGGCACCTCTATTTTTAACCGACTACAAAAAAGGGAGGAGGTTCTCAATTCGAGTTTTTTTTATGTTTGTTACCTCTTTATAACTTTCAACCGGGTGAACCGATTTTGATGATTCTTTTTTTTTGAAAGCTGGTGCTTCCCGAACTTCCCTTTTGTCAAAATTTGTAATTATCTTTCAATGAATCTATAAGCAATAATTTGTAAAGGTATAGTTACTGTTTTTCTGTTTTCTAAAAGGTTTTCTGTTTATCTTTCAGCTAATAATAAACGACGAAGAACTGTCAGTGGTAGCCGCCGCTCTCGGCGGACTCAACGTTGACAACTGTGACGACGCTCATGATAATTGCACGTAAGTGAAAAGTATTAGAAATAAGTTAGGCAGTACTAAGTACTCAAACAATTAGGGACTTTGTTTACTTCATAACATTTTTAAGCTATTGCATAGCTTTTATCGCGGGCTTTGAGACCTTTGAGCGCGGCGACCGAATCAAGAAATTCCGTAACGTAACGAAAATAAAACCTGACACCCGAAGCTCGCACGGATCGAGATGAGCTGTTCCAAAATATCGAAATATACCATATCGCTACTTAAAAAAAGTCATCAACGCCATCTAGTGACGATGTTGGTACTAATTTAAATAAAAAATAAATAAAAATAATTATAATTGCATAAGTTGATAAAAAATGCTATGCAATAGCTTTACCGCGGCAGTCCCCGAGTGCCACACGTCTTTTTTTCTAGATTTTCAAAAGAGAGATATAGTCTCAACAACTTTCTTTTCAACAGTTCTAATTTCATTACTCTCTCGTATAATGCGCACACATAATAAACTTAATTAATTTAAGAGGAATACGTGAAAAAAAACAGTTGGCCTAAAAATAACAACCAAAACCATTTGTAATGTTAAATAAAGCTTTAAAATACAATCCTGAAAAGTTAAGAAGATTCAAGTTTCAAAACTAATAAAATCAAACCTTTATTATTTTAAACCATTATATTTTTCAGAGATAAAAATCACTGCAAAGAAGTTCTAGAACCCAAACCGATGTACCCTCAAAATATCTCAGAAACCGACGTACATCACTCAATAGTAGCTAAGAAGGGTTTCAAGCCGAAAATCCACAAGAAGCTAAAGAAACACATACCGCACACACACGTCGACAAATACAAGAAGAAGTACTTCATCAGTAAGAAGCATCAGTTCCTGATGGAAGATTTGGAGAGAAGTAACGAGGTATATAAACATGTAGGTATTTAGTGTTTCAGATATTTCAATATTTATGTGAATCAATCTGCAAGTACTATGCGAACTAGATAGTCTAGATTTCAAAATCTAAGTAACACACAAAATTAATTTAGACGACCGTATTATTGTAACCAGACTGTTGCTAAACATACTCATAAAGTTTTTCCAATCTGGGGGCACGGTCGTGCCCCCGCCAAGACGAGCCAAGCGAAGCGCAAGGGCACCACCTAGCTTTGGTTCCCTATATACCAGATCGTTAAAATTCTCAGGATATGATGTAAACAAAATATTTATGAAACATACAAAGTTTCAATTGCATAACTCCGATACTTTAGATTTTATGGGTATCATCCCCCAAAAAAAGCGATTCCAAAAGCGTTTTTATATTGTTTTTTCACGCATACTTACCATTTGCTTAATAATTTCTTGACTTTCATTTCATACAATATTTACTTACAGGTAGCAACAGATGGCCCAGTATACGATGGACAGACATACATGCAAGTAAAATATTTAAGTGAGAATGACGTGAACTGGAGCGATATGAACACATACCCCAGTTTCTCTGGAACTGACAGCTTTATACATATTGATGACGAGGAGACAATGAAACGGTAGGTGTTTTGAACAAATATCGAATAAGCTAAAATTCTACAGGTCAATTTTAAGTATTGCAAACCAATATTTCATCAAACACAGAGACAAGAAACATTATCTCTCTCATTTTAAAATTTAACTAAAACGCATATGTATCAATAGAAAATCGTAGTAATACAGTATTACTAATACTCATTCGTACATTTATTACATATACATCGTTCCTTCTTACAATTTGTACGATATGTCAACAAATCAAGCTATTGAAAAATTCAACTATGGTCTACCTCCAGGATCAGATCAATCCCAAGATGATTAGTTATAATATTGGTGGTGATTCTGTTGTTGTCGTCACTAAACTTAAATTCACTAAAATTTGTTGTTGGATTATACGAGTACACTTTAATCTCATCTGCTTAGTCCATTTTTCGATATCTCACATCTCAGCTTTCACTATATTTAGTTCAGTACCAACTAAAAGTTGATCAGAGGTAAACGTTCATACTAGAGTTTACAGTGGTAGTTATTGTGATGTCTCTGTAAATAAATTGTTAAGAGTTTCAGATAAAACTTTGACACTGAATAATTTTATAGGTAGGTATCTATACTATTATAAGTAGGTATATATGTTACACATCAATGTGTGTAATCTTACACACACAGGTGAGTAACAATATAATAATTAAATGAAAATAAAATTATAAAATGTCTTTTAATCACGGTGAAAAGCAACGGAAGAATTCCTTAACACTGGTTGTCTCTAAGACCATGGCAACGCTCCATTCAAGTCGGTCCATTTGTTCTGGCAATTCTCTCCCGGGGAAAACCCGTAAAACGTAGTAACATCATCATCAGCCTATCGCAGTCCACTGCTGGACATAGGCCTCTCCAAATTCACGCCACTTAGTTCGATCCTTGGCTTCTCGCATTCAGCTCCTGCCAGTCGTCTTGCGCAAATCATCACTCGACTTGGCCTGTGGACGTCCTATACTACGTTAAACGTAGTATGTTATTGCTTAATTAGATAATATTTGTTTTCCAGGTTAGTATCATACTCTCTGGACATCAACATTCGGTTCAGGTCCGTGGTGTCTCACGGTTTGCTCGTATGGAGTGGGGGAGCCCACTCTCCACCAGACTTCCTCTCGCTAGCCATCGAGTACTCTGTACTTGTGTTCAGGTAATTTTTAATCTTGTATGTCTATTTACTATTTTTGTCGTTTTCATTATGATTCTTCTAAGAATTCATTTTAATTCGGAATAATACATGTAGTAAGCAAACATGTAAGAAACCAACCGTAGCGTTAGTTTAAGTTTCTGCATATCTTTGAAAAGATAAATGGTCTTTGTTGAGGGTATTGGCAAATTATTTAAGTAAATAAAATCAAATGAAAGGGCATAATTTAAAAGTTAGTTTTTATTTTAAAAGAAATAAAAAAAAAGTAGAAACTAAAACCCAACTACGACAAAAACGACGCTGAAAAAGTATGAAACAAGTTTGAAAAGCCGTAGTCACACATTGTTAAACTGTTATGGTGCTTTTCTATGTAACGTGTGACTACGGCTTTCCAAACTTGTTTTATACTTTTTCAGCATCGTTTTTTTCGTAGTTGGGTTTTAGTTTTTACTTTTTTTTTATTTAAAATGTTTTGGTGCCGTTATTAATATGTATGTATATATTTGAAATGTACAAGTAACGCCCTTTCCAATGATACCAAACATGGCATATTTATCTCAAATTAATTTTTTAATTCATTACTTTATGTCGGCTAGAGGGCGCCACATTAGATTCAGTGATACGTCATATAGCCTATAACTAGCAGACGATCAAGACGCTTCTAACGATACCTCATTTGTACCAGTTCTAATAAGTATTTAAGGAGCTATGAGGGAACAAATGAACATACATACATACATAGCCTGTCAAAATCATAACCCTCCTTTGGCTTTGCCGTAGTCGGGTAAAAACTTATAAAAAAGCGATCAAACCAAAATATCAACTATGTAATAATTCCTTTCTTTTAGGAACATCTAGCCGCTAACGAAAGTGTTATATAAATGCTATAGCTGATTTTTTATTTCGTTTCATTTTCAGGTACGACTTGGGTAGTGGTGAAGTGGTCATCATAGCCAACCATACCAAAGTGGATGATGGTCTTTGGCACAGAGCACGAGCAACCAGGTAAGCATGATTCTAGTATCTCTCGGTCATGTTTAATCAGTATTTAAATAGGAAATAAGAGAAAATTGTAAACAAAGTGATTAATATAATAAATGATTGATAGATAGATAGATAGATAACTCTTTATTGTACAGAAACACAAAGATACATTTACAGTTTGTAAAATTACAATAGAAAACAAAACGAAAAAGTTGTACAAATGGCGGCCTTATCGCGGACTGCGATCTCTTCCAGGCAACAGCTGCATGGAATAAGGAATAAAATATACAGGAAAGGAGGGAGTTGCGAATTATAATAAGGGTCATCCACAGTAATTTATAATTACAAACTCATAACAGAAGGAAGACAAAATAATAATAGGAAAACAAATAGAATTAAAATAAAAACAAAAACACACAAATGATTTGATTTGATTCCAACTAGATCAACTAGGCATTTAATCATAATTTTCTAATAAACATGATTGCAATGTGTTTAAGAATTAACACATATAGGAATAGAATAAAATCAATAAATCAATGGAAATCCAATTCAGACATACAAATTTCCTGATGGCTCCTTTTAACTAAGAAACTTCGCAGCTGATTCCCCACTAAAAATTAAATAGTTATTACATCCATACCACCCAGGTGCTACCCCAGCCCTAGTAACTATATATCAATTATTTGCTCATCCCATGCGAACACTAATGTTTTTCGAGATAAATCAATAAATTCAAGATTTCAGCCACGCCCACTTCCATACCTACTAAAAGTTATCAAAATTGACTAGCAGTCGCAAATATAATAACGAACACACCACAAATTTTGTCCTTTGCAATTATTATTATTAGTGTATTAAGAAATGATTATGTAAATCTGTTTTCAGAAACAGACAAGCGGGTGTACTAGAAGTGGACGGACTGGGTTCCGTCGGAAAAGTGTCACCCGGGAAACTGAAACAACTCAACACTGAGAACGGTTTATATATAGGTGAGATCATATTCCGTATTCGCTTCTATATGATAATGGCGTCAAATAAGTAGACATCATTACAGCCTTTAGTAATCCAATGGTGGACATAAGCCTCTATGTAGAAAGGAGGTATTGACTTATATGCTGTTGGTCTGGTCAGATTGGTTTGTACAGAATGTGTTTCAAGTTTTCCTTCTCTTAGCAGTGATGATGTTCTAGGTAGTTTGCTATCTAATAGGCGGTACACACTACAACGATTTATCGTAGCGACGGAAATTGGCTCAGATATTTCTCAAAAAATCTGAACCAATTTCCGTCCACACTATCGATAAAACTGCTCAAACGAAATGCACAGTTAAATCGCTACGATAAATCGTTGTAGTGTGTACCGCCTATAAGTCGGCTCATATGACACCCACGAGATGAATAGGGATGATAACAGTCTATATTAAAAAAATACAGATTCAATTAATAAAATTAGGCGAATATCGGTTCAAAGATATTTAATATGCGCAAGAGACGTACCAAGGATACTATTAGCTATTTGTTTTACTGTCGTATGTCAATAACCTGTGGTTTATCTTCAGCTGTAATGAGACTGCCAACCGAGAGGTGAATTATATTTTTTTAATATTTACAGGAGGCCTGCCATCAATAGAACTGAACACTCAGGGAAGATATAAAAGTGGTCTCATCGGCTGTGTCTCACAAATATCCCTCAGTGGAGATTTCGACATCCCTCTATCTCTTTCTAAACTTCCTCACACCATCACTAACAACGTCGGACGATGCGCACCATAAAACATGCCATTCATTTAAATGAACCATAGTTCATTTAAGTGAATTAACATTTGTTATACCAGCTCTAGATAGTTCATTTAAACTGATCAAAGTTCATTTAACTTGATCTTAAATGAAACGTTTAAGAGCTATAGTGTTACGTGTGTCGTTTAGATTTGTAACTTAATTTCTTTTCATCTGGAGTCGCTTTATTTGTGATGAACAAACTCCGTATACATATCAATGTAAAAATAAATGTCGGAGGCAATAAAAGTAACAATATGAATATACAAGACACAAATATATCCATTAACACCAAAGTTATCAATTTTATTGTTTTTTGTCTACGGAGAGCAGAGACAAGGAGGATGCAGAATATTTATTATTTACTTTAAAAAAAAGAAAGTACATGTCTATGGAGTTTAAAGTTCTTAATTTGAAACTTAGTTTTTGTATTCGAGTATAACGTCGTAAAATATAATTTCAACCAATATGCGATGGCAAAAGCGAAGAGCAAAATTCCAAAAATATCGGTGTTTTGAGAAATATGGAAAACAAGAGGTTCGTGTTTTATTTTAACGGAGGTCCAGCTTTCAACCCTCCGTTTTACATAAAAAATAAGGTATTTTGGTTGAAGATTCTTTATGTTAGGTAGGTATATATTATTATGTTATGGTGTATATTGTTATATTCATTAATCCTCCTTGGCTTTACCCTCCATAAATCTATGTTAATACTCTAGTCAATTTAGATTATATACACCGCGGGTTTCTTACTCTTGACACTTTGTTTATTTTTACTTATATTTCGATGATTTAGTTTCCATGTACGATGGAATAACTTTTCAAAGTGCTTTACTATCTAGTAGATATATAAAAAAAACTATTTGTAATATTAAATTAAATAAATTATAGTCGTACGAGTGGTTTGCACGCAGTATTCATTTTGTATATCATTTCGTTTCATAGCTAAACACAATTTGTTACGACGTGAGTGTATTTTATATAATAATAATTGAATAAGTATACATACATACATAGCGTTTGTATATCGGAAAATAATATTACATATGAAGGTGGTTTTAGAAGATTTGTAAGTAGAAATACAATAGTTTGATTATATTATTAATATTTATTGAGATTTAGGTTTTGAGTTAGGGAGCTATGATTCTTTAAGCTTTTTATTAGGCCTTTATACGATGTGGAAACTTTTTTTTTCAAAGAATTTTAATATTCCCAGTTTTTCGGTTTTGGAAACTGGGTTTCGGTTTTGTAAAGTTGTAAAATTTTCGGTTTTTGGAATAAGGACACATTCCTGCATCCGAAATTCCTAAATTTGGTTGTAATTACAAATTATATTTTTCTGCAAAAATGGCCACGACTTACAATAATCACTAATAAGGTTCACTATCTGACTAAGTAATGACTGAAAGTAAAATTTAAAAAGAACAACTCAAAAATATTCACATGCATTTTTATTATACCTTACACTTTTTTTTCGTCAGTGAGTAATAATAAGTAATTCTCCTGAGAATAATAATGCTTGTTATAATAAACCAAATTATCGCATTACTAACTGATGCACCCTTTAAAATGTTTTTGCAGTTCTCAGTGTCAACTTAATTAGAACAAATAATTGACAAATGTTACCAAAAAATTGTATTAAGGAGAAAATAACTTTCTCAACTCGGAATATCAGTCGAGAAAACTGCATTTCCTTGACTGTACATTAATAAAGTTTCTTTAAATCATTTTTAAAACAGATTAAAAACAGTTTTATTTAATTACAAAATGCATGTTTCATTTATTTTATGTGTAGACTGATAAATTAATTCAAATAAAATAAACTCGGGATAGCGCTAATAAATGAAACTAATGGTTTATCGATTTCCGAGTATTTATAATAACTTTGATATTTGACTTCGATTGAACTAATTAACGAATAAAAAATGAACATACATTTAAGTTATTTATAAACACTATAATTTTAAGCGTATACATTTCCGTATTTCTTTTCCATCGCATTATGTACGTTTACAATAATTATATGCTATCATAATAGCAGCGTAGTTACCCGATTGCTTTGCAGTCTGACATAGCACCGATTAGTTGTATTATAGCGATAGATATATTTATCGGTAGATTTAACGCGCTTTGTATGTAAAAACGAATGTGTTGATATCCTTAGCTTTTATTTAATGGCGATTAAAATGTGTAATTACTACAATAAAAATATCACAACCAACAATTTAAAGCCACCTAATTCAAAATTGTTGCAACTAGAAATTTTGCAACCAACTTAAAAAACCTACTCTAAAACTTGAATGATTAAGAAGTAAGTATAAGAGAAGAAAGGACATTTATCATGCTATTTTTTAATTATATTTATTTCAAGACTTTCTAATTCAATTCAATTTTGGTCATTTATTGAATAACCATTTTGGACGCCAAACTTTCAATCGAGATTTTTTTTTACAGAATCCATGTAAAAACATTATTTATTTATTTATTTATTTATTCTTTATTGTATACAAATGGAAAAAAAACATTAAGCTACAAGGAAATAACATGTACAAGGGCGAGCTTAACTCAAACATGAGTTATCTTCCAGCTAACCTTAGAGTGAATAGAGGATAGTGAAGAATGTTAGGGCGAAGTCATGTGTGCTAATAAATAGACAGAAGAAATAACACTTCATTCGGACTACGAAAATATTATTTAACATTAGTTAGAATAATTGAATCTGGATGATTAAATTTTGTATTATAAACCACAATCGTTAAAAAATGGTCGCCATTAAACAAATGATAAGCTTCAACACGTACCCTAAATACCCTTAACCGGGATTTGATTTACACCAATAATTTTAGTCAATTATAGTATTTCACAGGGTGTGAAAATTATTTACATAAATATATCTACATATCTTTATTGCGGTCTCCTTTATTATCGTTTTAAATATTTGTGTGGCGCGGCACAAACATAAATCCATTTAAATGTATCATCACATGTAAATGAACTTTCGCAGTTTATACCTAATTCAAATGAACCAATCAAACGTTAAATAAATAAAATGAACTTTTATAATGCAAACATATTTATATGCAAAAATAATAATGAGAAATTATTATAATATTTGCTAATCTGATAAGCTTGGCGCCATTTGAAATAAATTTAGCTAACCACTGACAGCTTTTGATAAAAATGTTTGTAAATGAAAGTTTTTCAAATGAATATACATTACGTTGAGGGTTATTACAATACATACGTAGCTCTATTTGTGAAATAGCTTGATTAGTATTAGTTTTGTATGTGAGACCTGTCCGATGTATTATACGCCGTTATTTGTACAAAATTATATCAATAAAAATAAAATGAAAGTGTTTGTTTTTTTTACTGCACATCACAGTCGGACATGCACTATACACGGAAGGTACAGACAACCGGTCCTGGCTATTCTTTCATTGATATTAACTTCACCGAGTAAGTGAAAAATGTTCTACAAACTTTATTGAAATTCGGTAAAAAAAATAGCAAAGTCGAATTGAAACTCATTCATCATGATAAATTCGAATGAACTGTAATTTCATTAGGTCCCTACTTAATATTCCACCTTTAGAGACGATATTTTTGCTTGAATTTTATTTCAGAGGTTTTCTCTGTTTTCTCTGTTATCTAACAAAAAAAATGAAATCTTTTATTTTTTTTTTAAATAACGAAGTTCTGAGTTGGCCTTTTTTGAATTCAGTAGAAAATTATAACATATTTTAGCTTTCCTTTATTTTTAACTATGAAATCTTTACAGAAGGTTGACTCCACGGATGGCGTTTTTTGGTTTAAGTCGTCACCTCAACGGTTACTACTGCGCTGCGTTGTACGTTCAAACCCCACATGGGACAACACTCTGTGATTGTCAAGTTGCTGTCCTAAGTTTGAATGTTCTTTATGAACGTTTAAGTAAGTTTATATTGGCTGTAACACAGGACTTATTCCTAGAACCGGCGTTCAAATATCGTGTCTGTCCTTTGTGTTATTTTTACAAAATAAAAAGAAAGAGTACATATGAATCCAAACATTTAATAATTGTTAATAAGATCATCTTCTAAAGACATTGATTGGGACGAAGTCGTGTTTAATCCCCAGGCCTCTATCTGGAATCGGATGCCGTTCGTGGTCGCTATTACTGGAATCGAAACCTGCAACATAATAACTTCTTAATACAGCCGTTATTTTAAAATCTTTTTAAACAAGGTGAACGGTAGGAGCTTGGTTTGACCCGTGGTAACGGATTTATTCCGAGGGTATCGTAAAAGCCTGCTAAGCAACCTACGCAGGGCAACAGTGTTGAATAGAGATGGAAAACTTAACACAAGCTCTCTACCAACTCGTCTGACTAGCAATGCGTAGTAGACCAGAACTATCGATATATATAAACTATATAAAAATATATTAAGAACCCAACGAAGTGGGCACGGGTCGGCTAGTAAATTATAAATACAAAAGTACCTGTCTACCTGTTTTACGGCTAAAGTATTGCACCGATTTCAACAAAATGTGATTGATTAATACTTCAGGAAAGATATATGTTTAGTCCTATCACCAGTGCTTCGTTCCTTGAAGTAAGGAAACCTTGTTACTAGACTATACGGGCCCATTAGATATAAGCTAGACACTCGCAGACCGATCACCCGGTGGACGGATGTCAACTTAACAACACACCCTTTCCGTTTTACATTCAAATTCGTCAGATTCCCGAATCCGTACTAAGCCCGGTTACAATCAGACGGCTACTTTTTACCGTGATAACCCACATACACACTGGCTGAGCCGCAAGCAAAAGCTATAATTTATATATATATATATTTATATTATACCAACAGTTGTCAATTTATCGTACCCTTGTTGAAGTTGTCCTCAGTTCATGGACCGTTGGAGTCGTTAACTGATACGGCATACCAACCTTCACGCAGACAATTATGGTAAGTGGTTCAGTGAATATCTGTATAACAAAATACATTTTACAAAAAAATTTAGTAATATTGCAAGCATGGAATGAAAAACGTATCAATTTAAAAAAAAAAAATAAGCCACCATCCGCCACAGTGTGAGTCACCATACTGCCCATATTCCCTATGAGGAGGGTGACCACCAATCTTGGATTCTACTCATGCTTTCCATCAGGCAGAGTAGTCGTTTTCGCAGTTATTAATTTAAAAAAAAATCGTTTATATCCAAACTTTAATATTGTTTCTTGATGTGTGTTGTCAAATAAAATTAAAGGTATAAAATAAGTGGTTATGAATAGATAAAGGAATCTCAATGTCCAGTAATAGGTATTAGTATTAGGGCGAGAACTTTATACTCACCTCTAAACCATAAGTTATAAAGTTGTAGTCCTCAGTGTTCGCGTTAATACTGAATATTTCGTGGTAAAACCTGAACATATCGTCAGCTGCAGCTCCTCTATCGAAGCATCTGATCCCACCCATATACCAATGACCCAACCAGTGATGTCCAAAACCTAGATGCTCTTGACCCCCTCGGGCCATGACGAAACCTGTGCCAAAAGGGAATGAAATTGTCTGACTTATAGACAATGAAATTCAACTTATACTTATTTTATTTAACTTTCGAGCTAGTTGTTTTCAATCCATTTTTGCATATTTAAAGGCACGTTGTACTTAAGTCCCCTCATGACTTCAACTTAAAATGCATGAGATTAGTTGAAAACTTCAAATTAGAAATGCCAAGGAATTTTAGTAATCAATAGGTACATACAAAATTACTTGACTGATTGATTCGTTTTTTATGGTAAAGGGGGCAAACAAGCAGCCATATTGTCTGATGGTGATTCGTTAATGCAGAGCCTAAACTGCAGGGGCTTTAAATTTTAAATGTTGGCAACTGATGCTTTGTATGTTGTAAGCAACCACTAAGAAAGGGATTTTGGAAATTTCCTTTTTTTAGGTATAAGGTATTAATGGATTGCCAGTTATAGAATTATTGAACTATTTTTAACTAACATTACTAAGTTATGTCAAAAGTAATATTTAGAAGCGTAAAATCAGAATACAGCCTTACCAAAAGGATCATCCTTGGCGAAGGCGCCCATAAGTTTACCAGAGATGGCGGCAGTGATCCATGATACGTACGGGTAGATTATAATATGAAGTGGAGGTGCCGGGGGACGATGAGCCCGTAGAGGATCTGGGCATGGAGTACCTCCTGGATTTCGGACAAAATGTTAAGACGACGATTTCTACTCGCTTCTCGAGACCTGTCTGTAGTAACATGTACGTATATGTATGTAGTTAGAATTCAAGCTGCCAGTTTTCGAAGATAGTTCCCTAAAGTTCTGCGTCATAGTAAAGCGGGTTATTGTGTTTTTTATTGTGGTAATCAATCAAATGATAGTTAAGGGAAAGAGCACTCTCTTCCATAGCGATAATATATTATACTAGATTTTGCCCACGGCTCCACCCGCGTGTAGATTGGTTATCGCTGCAAATAGTAGCCTATGTGTTATTCTGATGTATAAGCTATATTATCGTAAAGTTTCATCCAAACCCGTTCAGTAGTTTTTGCGTGAAGAAGTAACAAACATACACACAAACTTTCGCATTTATATATTAGTGTGATGTGATAGTAGGAGTAGGATTAGATTGCGAGTGTTATTTCTAGATACCATTTATTTTGCAGGAGACCTATGCTGCACATAAGTGACTGAAATGATCCCAAAATCTCATGATAACACCAGTTATTTTATGAAGTGACTGAAATGACCCCAAAATCTCATGATAACACCGGTTATTTTATGAAGTGACTGAAATGATCCCACAATCTCATGATAACACCGATTATTTTATGAAGTGACTGAAATGATCCCACAATCTCTTGATAACACCGGTTATTTTATGGGGCCTATGTCCAGCAGTGGATTATTTAAACCTATTAATATTTACTTGTGATCTGAGTTGCAGTAGATTTACCATCAGCTGACCTGGTCTTCTCGTTTGTCTCCTGTGACATAAAAAAGTGCATAGGTATATTTATCCCATGTTAGTCTGTTGACACGATATTACATCAATACCTTATTCGATGCAAGAATTGCTATTTAATATGTTTTGTAAAATTAATGACTACTAGTTGCTGCCCGCGGCTCCGCCCGCGTTAATGTCGGTTATCGCGACAAACAGTAGCCTGTGTGTTATTCTGATATATAAGCTATATTACTGTAAAATTTCATCCAAATCCGTTCAGTAGTTTTTGCGTGAAAGAGTAACAAACATCCATCCATCCATTACATCCATCCTTACAAACTTTCGCGTTTATGATATTAGTATAGATGTTATATAAGCTACATACCTATGGCCATGGACACTATAGACCAATGACCTGTATGCTCATGAATGAGGGTCGGTGCTCCGGAGTGGAACCCGCAGCCTGTCGTACAAATCATCCTATTGCGTGTGATTTTCGTAGAATTCTAAAAAAACATATTTCAGTCTAAAAACTATGGAAATAAGTTAACATAAAAATTGAAAGTCTTTGTTTCCTTCATAGACAAGAGTGATACAAGAATAACAACATGAATAGATCTATAAGTTAGACGAGTTCCGTAAAAAAAACTTTGTTTAAAAAAACCGACTTCAAAAACTAAAAAGTATTAAAATAACTTAATTTGTATGTGCTACCTATTCATAGGTTTGAAGTCGGTGCCAAACCAAATGTAATAGTAGGTACCACACTCGCTATATTTCGAGACGAACGTCTACGACGTCCCCGACGCTTCGGCTGTTTTGTTCTACGCTACGCGAAGAGCATCTATCCCGCTCAAGGTCACGCGCGGCGAGTGCGGTACCGACTAAAACTTTTCCTCCTGGCACTGACTTCAAACCCATGAATAGGTAGCACATACAAATTAAGTTATTTTATACTTTTTAGTTTTTGAAGTCGGTTTTTTTAAACAAAGTTTTTTTTTATTTTTCGCTTTTTAGTCTTTCTCAAGTCTCTCAAAATCATTTCACCTAAATAACTTTATTTATTTATTTATTTATTTACTAGGCTCACCAACAATTGTATACACTGTTTATAAGTTAAAAAAAATACAATAAATATGAAGTGGCATAGTGTTACAATTACTTATAGGTAAGCACCACGTGCACAATAAACAACAATATTATCATAATTTTACGCTAGAATTACAATACAAGTATTATCAAAAACAGATGGCACTCAAATAAAGTTCCTCCTATAAGGCTTTCATTATGGTTTTGCGGAATTTGTAAAGCGAGTCAGTGTGTATATCGACCAGGGCGCTGCAACTATTGAGCAGTTTACAGAGTCGTGGGATGGTGGAGTTTGTACCGAGAATGCTTCTGCGAAGCGGGGGATGCAGGGGGGTGATAGGTAAACGAGGATACCTAGCTGGAGCCTGGAATTTAATTTTGCTTAAGAGTTGTGGACAATCTACCTTGTGTGTCAGAAGCTTGTATAGAAATATGGAGTCTATAACATTCCTTCGTTTTTCGAGTGTGACTAGCTTAAAGTGTGTCAATCTCGCTTCGTACGATTTTATCCTTTTAGCTACACCAGAGGCATATGCTAGGTGCCAGAGGAACCTCTTCTGTATACGCTCCAGTCTTAATTTGTGTGTCGCATAATGTGGTCTCCATACAGGGCTGCAGTACTCCAGTATGCCACGAACGAGGCAGTTATATAAAAGAATTTTAGTTTTGCTACATCGAAACTTAACCGCATTTCTTAAAACGAATCCAAGCATTCTAGATGATTTTTTCACTATACTTTCCACGTGTGGTACAAATGTGAGCTTACTGTCAAAAATAACACCCAAGTCTCTAATTTCGCTCACGCGTTGTATGGTGTTTTGGCCAATATAATAAACTGATTGCAGAGGGTTAATTTTTTTAGAAAATTTCATGTGATAACATTTATTGATATTCAAACTCATGTCATTAATATTGCACCATTCTATCAACGCATCAATATCTCTCTGAAGCAGATCTATATCCTTGTTCGTTTTTACAATTCTAGAAAATTTAAGGTCGTCTGCGTACATGAAAATCTCAGAGTAATTAAAGCTGCAAGGAATATCGTTAATGAAATAGTTGAATAGAATTGGACCAATGTGGGAACCTTGCGGGACACCAGATATAATTTTATGCACCTTAGATTGGAAACCGTTCACTGCCACGAAGAAAGAGCGACTGTCAAGGTAAGATTTAAGCCAATTCAAGAGGCTACCGGTAATGCCATATGCTGACAACTTTGCCAACAGTGTGAAATGCGGAACTCGGTCGAAAGCTTTGGAAAAATCAGTATAAATGACATCCACTTCCTCACCGCAATCCACAGCTTCCACCAACGTCTCGGTAAAGGTCACCAGATTCGTGCAAGTAGACCTAGCTCCCACAAAGCCGTGTTGAGAGTTACTTAAATACAATGCCAAGTGGGATTGTATGAATGGGCATATCAGTGATTCAAACACTTTGGCTAGGGTGGATAAAACAGAGATAGGTCTATAGTTAGCTACCTGATCGCTTACATTGGATTTATGAATGGGTACGACTTTAGCCTTCTTCCATAGATCCGGAAAAATGCCAGTTTTAAGAGACTTGTTGTAAATTACCGACAGAGGAAGAGCTAGAAAAGAAGCGCAATTGATAAGGAAAATAGGAGGAATCCGATCTGGGCCTGCACCCTTACGATGATCTAGAGACTTAAGCTTATTTAATATGGTCTCTTGCTCAATGACAGGTATTGTCAAAGGCAAACTATAGTTTCTAATGTTAGTTAAGTAGTCCGAGCCTGAATTATAATTTACAGTTTGACGATCGTTAAAAGAAGAGTAAAAATGAGTAGCAAACATTTCACAAATTTCATTGCCGTTAGATGTAGTAATGGTGTTGTTACTCATTGAGACAGGAAAGGAGCTGGTGCCACCTCGTTTGTCTTTAATATAACTCCAGAACTTCTTTGGGTCTTTCATTATTTGCGCTTCCATATTTTCGATATAGTTATTATAACAATTAGTCGACATTATTGAACAACGTTTACTTAGCAATTTCAGTTCCAACGCATCCATGGGATTTCCATAGGCTTTGTAGCGTTTTCTTATCTTTTCTTTTTCTTTAAGCGTTTTTATTAAGCTTTTGTCGAACCAAACCGGAAACTTTAATTTATGTGTGTTTATGATAGATGTATGAGCATTAATAATACCATCGATGACGTCATAAAATACTCCGATCATACGATTAACATCTGTCAATCCTTCGAATTTATGTTGCCAGTCAACAGAACCTAGTTGTGAACGAATGTCATCATAGTTAAGTTTAAAATAATTAGGTTTTGGAATGCTATTGTTATAAGAAAGTCTGGCATCAACAGTTGTTTTAATGTGAATTTCAAGAGGGGGATGTAAACTATCCACAACACTTAAAGGGTTTAGAGCAGCACATACGCTGTTAGAAGGTAGGTTAGTCAGAATAAGATCTAGTATACGCCCAGAATTGTTAGTTACATTGTTCAGTTGCTGGAGTTTATTAATATGAGTAAAGTCAGTCAATAAGTGACCGATGCCCGGAGGTATATACACATTATCCGAGTCACCTACCAAGCTCCAGTTGATACAAGCCATATTGAAATCTCCTACCACACATGTGTACAGTTTCGATTGTTCAAATATAGTGTTGCAGCGGTCCAGAAAGTGTTCTAAAGTTGAACGAATAACCGGTGGAGGCAGGTAAACTGTGCACAGAGCTATTCGACGTATTGACTTAGCAATAGGTACATCAACCGTGACCCAGAGATCCTCGCATTGACTTTCCCACTGCAACATACGTTTCGACTTTATTTTCTTTAGAACAGCTATTAGCACTCCACCCCCATCCTTTTTTCTGCCATCTCTGTCTCTTCTATACACTATATATCTATTGTCGAATAGCTCCGCACTCAGCACAGAACTGTTCAGCCATGTCTCCGTTAAGATTACGATGTCGTATGTTTCACAAGATAATTGCTGATAAAAATTATGTGTTTTTGTACGTAAACCCCGAGTATTTTGGTAGTATAACTTTAACGTGTTGAATGTAATTTATTTATACAATAAAAACAGAAGTGTACTAAAAAATAACAAATTTAAACAAATAAGTATATCTAAATAGAAATAGCATTATTTATTCAACTTTTGTAGGGTGACCATATCTCTAATTAGGATATGTTCACTTTCTTGATTCTTTCTCATAAATATGCGACCGCCTCTAATCCAGACGTATTGGTAACCAATCTCCTTGGCCTTAATCCTTGCTGCGGTGTGTAAGGCCCTGTTGCTCGCAGACAGATGTTCAGAGACGAATATTGGTGTTTTAAGGCCCGGGTATCCCAGGTGAGTTGTGTTCAATTTTTTTTCCGAATTAGATTTATTATAGGTGATAGTAGCTGCGAGGAGCTGATCCCGAATACGCGGAGAGGCAAGCTGGACCACTATTGACCTCGGACGGGGATTTTTTGGGTTAAGCTTGGCCACCCTAGTGCAGTGCAAAATGTCCCGGGGCTCAATGTTACACCCCACAACCTTAGATAGCTCGGTCACTACTTCAAGGAGATTTTCTTGTTTTTTTTCTGGTAAACATTGAATTTCAATATTGTTCGAGCGGGTTTGTTGTTCCAATTGATTAAGGCGCGCATTTAAGTCAGTTATGGTATTCTTCATAATATAATTATCCGCCTGTAACTCTTTCAATGCTTCCTTGCAAGTAATGTACTCCTTAAGAAGGTCTTCATACTGATTGTTCATGTAAGACATAGAATCATTCATTTGTTCCATTTGTTCTTTAATCGGATGCAATTCCCTGCTCAGATTACTATTAAGAGTGTCACTAAATATAGATAGCTGTTCCTTCAGTTCATTGTTGATAGTTTCTCGTATCATCAGACGTACATCCTCTGTGGACACATTCAAAGAAGAGGAAGTTTGTGGCAATGAATCAAGGGGTTGTTTTTTATTCCTTCGGGTAGTGGTGATGTTGCGCGAAGGTGTAATGTCTGCACTCATATCATCACTTATACAATCAGCGCACAACCAGGTAGCAGGTAAAACATAGCCTTCTATAAACGATAGGCAGGCATAATGATACATCTTCATACATTTGTTGCACTTAGCCTGTTTATTCCCTATAAGTTTCCGACTACAACATCCCCACGAAGATGCAGGAAACTTTCCAACAACCGCAGCACCCTTAGATGATGACATACTTGTACTTTTATGATTTGAAATAGGCAATATATTAGTATAATCTTAATTTGAAAAGTTTATAGTACAACAATAATGCAAGCGAATATATCAGCTGTGTCCCAGACGGCACTTTATTCCGTAGCGCACTCGCGAGAAAAATTTCGTATGTTCGCTGTATGAACGCTATATAACTTGAAAGAATACGACTAAAGGTAACATACATACTGTATAGAATCGAAAGGACTTCAGGTAATTTTTTGTAATAAAATCTCAAATGGACTATCTTCTATAGGTAACTATAATTCAAGTGATTTGACTGACAATATCGTTAGGACCCGTTATATATTATGAAATTAAATGATGTCTACAGAATATGAAGGCATGCAGACAATTGCTCCTAACTTCATTGCAGGCGCTCACGTAAATTTGAGGGTTCCCTTCGATTTCCTTGGGATCCCATCATTAGATCCTGATATGGTGACAATGGGACCACATGGGGAGCATACCCTTTCGTATACAAAAAGAATTTTCAAAATCGGTCCACAATTGGCGGAGTAATCAGTGTACAAACATAAAAAAAAACCGATGAAATTGAGGCCCTCCTCCTTTTGGAAGTCGATTAAAAAGAAAAGTTTATCGCAAACCAGGCTTGTTTTCTTAAATATTTCAAACACCCTACAGAAACCATATTAAATCAATCAATCATTTATTTGCGGCAACAAATGTTAGTTACAGATGTAATCCATATGTTAGAGGCACGCTTCGCGCAATGTGGTCTACCAGTACATGCTAAAACGCGTTATCAGCTGTTTTCGTTCTATGGGCGTTGAGACTTTTTTTTTTTTTATGTATGGCCCGCCAAAATGACTCTACTCTGCCTGATGGAAAGCATAAGTAGAATCCAACAGTGGCGGTCACCATACTCACTGCGAATGCAGACAATGCAGTATGGCGACCCACACCATGGCGGCCTAGTGATGCTTCTGCATCTTTTAGTCTAGTCAACAAGTATGGAACTTGTTGACTAGACTATTTGGGCCTCCGGTCGCGCACTCACCAACGAAACACGACAGCACGAACGCTGTCATTTTACGTTGATTTTCTGTGCTTCGTGCTGAAATCAGCGTGGCTCTACTACCTATAGTACTTTAAAATAATTAGCTTGGATAATAACTTACCTCAGGCGCTGAAGGATTAAACATAAAACACAGTTCTTTGGGTAGAAGATGAATTCTCCTTACTTCTTTCTCCTCCTCAGAAAAGTCTCTTGGCACATCTGAGAGAGAACAGATTTTTAATAAAAATTTTTTTTAGGTTTTTTCCTCATTTCTCATCACTGCAACTACAATGTGCTCTAACGAATGTACAGGATACAGCTAGTAACATTAAAAATATTTACCAACAATATAATCGATATGTATCATCTTTTTCCTAGTCGGCCTCCCTTGGTCGTCAATCAAGTAGTTCTTGAACGGTAAACAAACATGTAACATATACGCTGAAAATATGTAAAAATAAACATAAAATCGTCGTAAAATAATGAATGCTCTATGCAGTGATTAAGTAAAGATAAACGTTACTTGCCAGATTGAATCTAAAGATTAGGGCCTTAAACAAATAAATCAAAACAAAAAGTTCATCAACTTTCACTAGAGTTCATTCGCGTTATGTCAAAAAACTTTCAATCAAGTTTCGAGTTTTCGAAATAACGATGACTTCTTGCAACCTAATTTAGCTTAAGATCCCACCGCTCGATTCTGCAGGTATCTGTTTTTTTGATGAAATTAATTTTAAATGAAAGTTGAGGAAGTATTCAGTGGAATAGTGACAGGTTGCCTACAAAAAACTAGCCGCAACTACCTTTAATTAATTTTTGAAAAATTCATTTGGAAACATAAATTGCACCTATGTGTTTTTTTTATCATTTTTATGTAATTTTAAAGAAAATGATGTAAAGAAAAGAAAAAAAGATGGTTGCCAGCTATCAGTCAGCTGCAACCCTGAGGTTACCAGGTGTAAACAGGTATATTATTGTTACTTATTTACAGTCATCTGCTTTTTGATATTTTTAATACAAAATTAAAGTTTTAAATTTCCTTTTTACAATAATCTATGGTTGCCAGTTCAAAAATGGCCGCAAGCAGATGTTGCCACGCTCCAGGTAAGTGTGAGCGCAAGAGAAAAGATGCTCCATTCGCTTCGTGCGATTTTTTTATGAAATTGAGGTAAACGAGCAGACGTATCGCCTGATGGTAAGCGATTTGCGCCGCCCAAGGACACCCGCAACACCAGAAGTGTCACAAGTGCTTTGCCGGCCTTTAGGGATGGGGAGGGGTATGGGCCTCCGGTATACTCACTCATTCGATGAAACACAACGGTTTCACAGCGCTTGCTACTTTCGCTTGCGCTTTCATCGACTGAGCCATGTTGTGTCAAACTTCATCCAGAAGAGTACGGGTGGTCAGTAATTGATGGAAATTTAAAACCAACGTGGTTCATTAGCGACCCGACACCAATGACAGTCGAAGAAATTGTGTAAGCATCAAAAGAATTAACTTTAGATGAACACCAACAAGACATAGAAGAAAGCATGAATGCAGATTATGGTTTTGATGATTCAGATGGTATTAATACTGATTCAGAAATGAATGAAAAAAATTAAATAATCTACAATTTTAAGATTTACATTTAGAATAAGCATATTATGCAGTACTTAATTTGTTTCAAAAATTGATTTACTTTGTCAATATTAGATTTTCAAATTACTGTATTATCATCGGCCCTTGACCCCTACGCAAATTTTTAAGTAAATCGACTCCCAGACTAGACTCCTAGAAGTAGGTGAAAATGAAGTTAAAAGATTCCGATACATACATACAGGCAAGCTAATAAAAGCGTGTTAAAAAGTAACTTGTTCAATACAAAATAAACCGGAAATGTTGTTATACATGAATATCGAATGAATAAATAAATGAAACATCTATGTGCTTGAAAGATTCCGTAAACGACTTTTTGAAAAAAAAAAAAATCTTTTCTTACGCAAAAAAAATTTCAAAATACTTAATTTCTTTTGCTTTATGAATACAAATTAAAACAACACAAACTACATCTACACTACATTGTAGGCTCGTTTACAGCACGTAACAATCCGTGCATCTTTTCTCTTGCGCTCACACTTGCTTGGAGCGTGGCAACCTCTGCTTGCGGCCATTTTTGAACTGGCAACCAGGGTTTGTTGTAAACAGAAAATTAAAAACTTATTTTTGTATTAAAAATATCAAAAAAACAGATACGAAACAGTAAATAAGTAACAATAATATACCTGTTTACACCTGGCTACCTCAGGGTTGCGGCTGACTGAGAGCTAGCAACCATATTTTTTTATTTTCTTTACATCATTTTCTTTAAAATGACGTAAAAATGATTAAAAAAACACATGGGTGCAATTTATGTTTCAAACAAATTTTTCAAAAAATAATTAAAGGTAGTTGCGGCTAATTTTTTGTAGGCAACCTGTCACTATTCCATTGAATACTTCCTCAACTTTCATTTAAAATTAATTTCATCAAAAAAACAGATACCTACATCAGCCTACATGCAGAATCGAGGGGTGGGATCTTGTACTAATTGGTCAGTGGATGGAGCTTGAATGCTTGATTGATACGTCACTATTTTCTTAATGCGATCTGACTATAGTATACAGCTACATACGAGTACATTCTAATTGTTTTCAGTCATAAAAACGTGGACATGTACCTAATACGTTTCTGTCTATCCCGTATCAGTGGTAGTGTGTGAAACCGTGTAGCATTAATAGCTTTTGCACGCTTTTAAAAATAATTTTTAACCGACTTCAAAAAAAGGGAGGAGGTTTCTCAATACGACCGTATATATATATATATATTTTTATGTGTGTTCGCGGATAACTTCCTCGTTTATGAACCGATTTTGATGATTCTTCTCTTAATGGAAAGGATCTATCCCAACGGTGGTACCATGATAAGGACACTAAGATATGATGATGGAATCCAAGATAAATCCTTAGAAATAACCTTGAAGTCGGTTTTTATTTTGTTAATTTTTTTTTTATGTACTGGTCAATAATTATATTTGCTAAACAAATTGAAATACAAAAATCGGTGGACAAACAAAAGTCTCACATATTAATTAGTAGATTCAGATACTTTACTTACATGATTTCACAGGTTTGATCAACTTGAGAAGCGCTAAACTATTTCTTGCATTGAAGTGTTTATACTCAGGGTGAAGCAATACATCTGCTATTGGTATCAGCAGGATGGCAGGGTCACACTCCTTGCCGTTTGCAACCATACGGACAGTTAAGCCGCACTCAATTTCATCCCGGTCGTAGTCACCGAAGGCGACGTTACCACTAAAACAATATTGAGGACTTAGGGTCGTAAGACGTTGCGAGATACCTCTCTTTTCTCTGCTTTTCCGCTGAGAAAGACTTGGGAACCAAGTTTCGATTGACAGAGTAGGTCCGAAAGGTCTGTAGACGGATTTTAGCCTGAAGTCATTAACTACTCACCACAGTAGCCACCCCTGATGAAGCGAAGTTCGTGTGTGCCTGGATATTGCTTAGAGCTTCTCCCTGGAAGTCTAATTATCTTTATTATTTGTCCCTGTCCCTTTATCCTCTGCTAACAAAGGTGCAGTATACCACACTCTATGGTTTTAGTCAGTTTGACTCTGGCACAACTCTGTAGGCCCTAGGGTATTTATTTCTAATGTATAATTATTAAAAGAAGTACTTACAGAGCATAGCCATCAGGTACTTCTGCAGCGTCTGCTGCAGTGGAAAGAACGAATTGACGACTGATGAGGACCACTCGTGGCACTCGGAAGTAGTGCGGGTCACCGGTTTTAACTAAAATGTATGTTGTATACTATCCATACTACTGTTATAAATTTGAAAGTAATTCTATCTGTCTGCCTGTCCTGCTATCACGGCTAAAATGTTACACCGACTTTAATGAAATTTGGCAGGGAGATACTTCGATTCTTGGTGAAAGACATAGGCCACTTCTTACCGCGATAACCGACTTATACGCGGGGGAGCCGCGGGCAAAAGCTAGTTATTGAATTTAATAATTAAATTGTAGCAGCCGAAAACAAAACACTTACCTACTCAAATATGTAAATTTAGCTGGCAACAAAAAAGACGAATTATAGGAGAGTGTACGTTAACTGTAAACCCTCTCACTTATAAATTGAGTAATCTGTGCCTCAGTTATTACTACCTATCTCAAAGATTTGTTTGAAGCAAAGCAGAATTCTTAAAAGTATTTATGTTTAATTGGATGGACATGGATATTTAGGTATACACCTAGCTTTTTTATATGAATTTAACATTCCTCCGTATGCCCAAATTCTTAAAATTCGCACAAAGAATTTTGTTAACGTATTCTTTTTACAAAATGTATACAACAAACAGATTTGAATTCGTACCGTGTATGTATTGCAGTGCCCCTAACCACGAGAACTTGGGTTCGTAAATTATTCCATTTGCAAACCTGTCTTCGGGGTCATGGTGGCACTCGTGGAGTTGACTTTTTACTTTCATTTCTAGAAAAATATAACAAAGAAGATAGCTTTCTCTTGTTACCACTACATAGTTTAGCAGCAGTACATATAAGATTATTTGAAGAGTGTTCTATCATTCTTAGGATCTTAATGTCCTAAGAACTAACCTAAAATATCTAATGAATGTGTGAGTTTTTATTTTCTCCAATTATTGGAGCAACTACTGCCATTATCAAGCAGCGACAGACTATGACTTCAGACTTACGAGAGAACGAATGCGATTGACGCAAGCAATAGGCTGATGATGATGATGATGATAATTCCTTAGTGTATGGCTAAGTATGACTTTAATAACTAGCATAAAAATATTAAAAACAAATTGATACTTACGGCAGATGACAATAAGAAGAACAGTTAATTTCAACGGCATATTGGGTCTTCAACAGTTTCGATGTCACACGTACAAACAGTTATTCTGCAAGAGATTTAAGTATATATCGAGACAATACTTCCAGCTCTTTACCCAGACAAGGTAAGCAAAAATGCGACCTGATCTTAATAAGATGGAGGTGATGTGGTATGTTGAATATTAAAAGCCCCATGTTCTTTAGCTAAAGTAATAGTTAATGGGAAGATGGCAGTAGTTAGAAAAAGGGGGATAGAGGGAGAGAACGAGGGTAAACATTTACAATGTTACGTAACTATTTTGCTAACATTATACATACTGGACATAATGTAGTAATTTTTATATCTAACTAGCTGTGCCCGCTACTTCGTACACGTGACATCTGGATTTTCAAGTTTTTTTTTAATTTTTCACCGTTTAAACTTTCCCTGGACTACGACAAACATTAGAAAACCAAAATCAGCTAAATCGGCCCAGTCGTTCTCGAGTTTTAGCAAGGCAAACGAACCACAATTTTTTTTTTTCATAAGATTTGTAAACATCTTTTTTTAAAGTTTTTATTTGTCAAAATTTTGAAATTTTAATGTTGTTTTTTTTTTTAAATACAAAGTTTAGAAAAGTTTAAATTTGAATATTGTTTCTTTATAATACCTACTCCAATTAAACAAGTAGTGTTGATATATTTTGAGATATGCACCATAATTTTCCCATTTTCATTTCATATACCCGCAGTTCCCTTTAGTAAACTTTGATAATGACAAACCAATCAGGATTTAAGTGGATTAAAAAAGTGGAATACGCACAAGTGAGTTAATAATATTCCAAAATTTAAAACTCTAACTCTATTACAATAAAATTAATGACCACTCTAGTATAATATCGAATGTGAAATGATAAGAAGTCTTAATCGTTTACCTATTTATAATGTCTGCTGTCGTTTATTTGACCGTTTACTATAGGGGATGTTTGTGTTTACCTATCCTAAGCTATGTACGTCCGACAAAAATCAGGGAAGTTACTTCGCCGCGCCGGTTCGTCTACAATTATTTCCGATTGAATGTTTATAAAAAAAAAACAAAAATCCGATTGAATAAAAATATGTAGGTATTTATTATTTTCAATTCTAAGTTTTATAATTTTTTAATAATAATAGTGCCGTTTTTAAGTGCGTCCTGTAGTCGTTTCTTATGATACCCGCATGATGGATAGAGGTGGTGATGCTATGTACTCTTACTCCGTCACCACTCAGAGGAAGGAGGTTTAGGCCACAGAGCCTGCCAAAAAAAAAATACACTCGGTAAAAAAATTACTTTTGCACTCGGTGATTGTTTCTAATAGCAACAGGTAAGCAACAGAGGCGCGGTCAGTACCTGGATGGGTGACTGCTGGTGGCATGATACCATGAGCGTCTCCGTGATTCGAAGGTCATGTTAAGCAGTCGGTCCCGGTTGTTATCATAAGATAACAGTCGTGAAGCTTAGTTGGAGGCCTTTGGGCGGCTTAAAACATCCAACGACAAGATTACGTAGCTACAACGTTGTCTTGCCAGTCCCCAACCCGCACTCGGCCAGCGTGGGAACGTATAGCCTTAACCCTCTCCTGAGAGGAGACCCGAGCCCAGCAGTGGAACGTTATGGGTTGTTGATAATTGATGATACCTACATACACACAGTAAAATTCAACCGTTCTTCGGGTGCAGTCCAATAGAGATGTTGCGGCTCTTATCTGTTATTTAAGTTATTATAAAGTGTAAACGGGCCGATTTACCTTATGGAAATTGGCTACCTACACTCGTGACCGCCTGTAACTCAGGAGGAAAAATAAGGATAAAGCCTTACTAATTAAAAAAATGGGTAGTATATTTCCTATCCCACATAGGTACGTCCTGACATGACTACCGTTAGAAGTATTATCCCAAGTTTCCCTTTTTTTCGCAAGGTGCCTGTTACAAAAGTTTAGCAAGAGTATAATTTGTGAATTTTGTGATATTAACTTCAATCGTTTAAAGAAATTGAACTCTTGAATGCAAGTGGCTGCAAGCTTTGCAGTCGTGAAGTCGAGAGTGGTATTAAATATTATCAATGTCACTTGTTATACAACAAAATTAAATATGTTTTTGTTCCATGTGCAAATTCTCTCGAACAACCAAAATATTTTTCAAGGTTTTATGATGGCACTTTGTCAACTTGATTAGGATGTATGTACATGAGAAATTACAGGCACCTTGCACAAATAGTCTTTAAGATACAGTGTGGATAGGCGAAGGGCAGGCAAGGCAGGACATAGCGAAACTATAAAGATTCAGTTGCTGCCATTTTGGGTACGGAGCCCTGACAAAAGTCTCAAACGAGACCGGCCAACTACGCAGGAGATATTATAGTGCACAAGTGTGTGCGCATAAACAGGTGCACTCTCTGCTCCCTCACTCTCACAATCCGATGAGACTGTTATACGACACGACCTGGGAAAGATAAAACTTAACATGCTCTCCGAGAATTAAGCATTTTCATTATCAGAAAAATTCAATACGACGTTTTGGATTTGCTTATACTGCACCTATAGTAAAAGAGACTACACGGACCGACATAGGTAAACAAGACATCGGAACCTTCCTGACACTTTCAAGTAGAACATATCTTATGATATATTTTGAGCAATGTCAGACACACGAATATCGCCACATCATGTATGACTGCTACAACGTGACTGCTATGACGGGTACCTAGTGATAAAAACTCGTTTAAGAATTTCTGGACCCAATGGAGGCCTCTCCAAATGAATGTTATCCTCTGGCGCTGGCGGATATACGGAGAACAAAGAGAATCAACTCACAATACACACAACTCTAAGTCCTCAATATGGTTTCAGTGGTAACGTTCCTTCGGTGACTACGACCGGGATGAAATTGAGTGCGGCTTAACTGCTCGTATGGTTGCAAACGGCAAGGAGTGTGACCCTGCCATCCTGCTGATACCAATAGCAGATGTATTGCTTCATCCTGAGAATAAACACTTCAATGCGAGAAATAGTTAAGCGCTACTCAAGTTGATCGAGCCCGTGAAATCATGTAAGTAAAATATCTGTATCTACTAATTAATATATGAGATTTTTGTTTATCCACCAATTTCTGTATTCAGTTAAGTTAGCAATTATTGATTAGCTAAAGCGCGATGGGACGGTTAACCGACTCGACCGGGACTCTGAGCTGTTATTAAGTATTTCTATAATTGAATTCTATATATATTGAAACGTTTATGTGTCAGTAGTAAGATTTTGGTAGTTTGTGGAGATTTTAATATTAATTTATTAGAAAAGTGTCCTATCAGTATACGATTAGTAAGCCTATTTGAATCATTTGACTTGAATCACTTATTTTCTGAGCCCACAAGAATTACTTCTCACTCGGCAACTTGCTTAGATAACATCTTTTGCAATGGGGAATATTTAAATAGGTCAATTTTAAGTGATTTAACATCTGATCACTGTGGGCAATTTGTTACATTGCCTTGTATGAGAGAAAATAAAGTAAACAAAACCATATGCAGGCCCATTACTAGTAACCGATTATTAAATTTTAGTAATAACATTAAGGATAAGGTTTCCAATTTAGATTGCACTCAAAGGGATCCGGATAAGCTTTACGGCTACCTATTCAACATGATAGAAATCGAATTTACCAGTATATTTAAGACAAAAACAATAATGCAACGGCCCAAAATGACGTTCTGTGATTGGGCGACAACAGGAATATACAAAAGTAGGGAAAGGCTGTATGATTTGTATGCTGTGAAAAAGGGTAATTTTGACCCAAAATTTCATGAATATGTAAAAAATTACTCAAGGATTTTTAGGAGAGCCTGTAGTGTGGCGAAGTCTTTGTATATAAGTGATAAAATTAAGTCTTCAAATAATAAAATAACAGCTACATGGAACATTATTAATAATGAAACTGAAATGAAATAACTAAAATTAAATATCAATAATAGGTTTATAACAAACAATTTAGACATAGCTGAATCTTTGAATACCTTTTTCACAAGTGTACCGGTTAGTACAACGAGTACCTTGAATTCTTGTGCGTCCGGGTTTGAACTTTAGTAAAATTTTTGAAAAAGTTATTTTGCAACAACTAGAAAGCCATTTTAATCTAAATAAACAAAGAACAATATGGCTTTACAAAGGGTCGTTCAACAATTGATGCGGGTGCAACTCTTTTGAGACATATATTTAATGCATGGGAGAATTCGCAAGATGCGATAGGTGTATTTTGCGATCTTTCAAAAGCTTTTGACTGTGTAGAACATAACACGCTTTTTCTAAAACTTAGGCATTATGGTGTTAATGGTATTGCTTTGGAACTAATCGTTTCCTACTTGAAAGATAGAATTCAACATGTAGATGTCAATGGTGCGAGGTCATCTGGATTACCTGTTACTATGGGCGTTCCGCAGGGCTCTATACTGGGTCCATTACTTTTTCTCATATATATAAATGACTTACCATATTATATAAAAGATCTCTGTGATATAGTTCTATTTGCTGATGATACGTCACTTATTTTTAAAGTCGATCGTAAGAAAACAGTTTTTGACGATGTGAATAGGGCACTAAATGATGTATTGAATTGGTTTACAACGAATAATCTCCTACTGAATTCAAATAAAACAAAGTGTGTGAGATTTACTATGCCAAATGTAAAACAACTAGGCACTAATCTAACTATAAATAATGAAATCATAAGTATTGTAGACTCAACAGTATTCTTAGGAATTACATTAGATAGTAAACTTCAATGGGGAGCCCAGATAGATAGCCTTGCGGGTAGACTTAGTTCGGCAGCTTATGCAGTGTGGAAGGTACGTCAGCTCACTGATACGGACACAGCTAGGTTAGTTTATTTTAGCTACTTTCATAGCGTCATGTCCTATGGTATACTACTTTGGGGCAAGGCGGCTGATATTGAAACGATTTTTATTCTACAAAAATGAGCCATCCGCTCAATGTACAATTTAGGTGCTAGAGTCTCTCTTCGAGAGTTGTTTAAAGATATAGGTATTTTAACTGTTGCATCACATTAAATGCTATGAAATATATTTAGCTTTTATTCCGCGAGAATATATTTCATAGCATTTAATGTCATGGGTTTCCGCAAAGTAACGCCTGATTCCATAACTTATGTTGCATCACAGTATATATTTGCTAATATTATGTTTGTTAGACACAACATTAATGACTATAAGAAAAACAGTGATGTACACAATATTAATACTAGAAACAAATCTAAACTCATTGGTACCTATCATCGATTACATAAGGTACACAACTCGTTCGAAGGTCTTGGTGTACGTTTTTATAATAAAATTCCTATACATGTAATCGACCTTCCTGTAAATAAATTCAAGCTAACTGTAAAAAATCACCTTATTAGGAAAGCCTACTATACGATCAACGATTATCTAAACGACAAACAGTCATGGGCTTAAGGTGTCATTAGAATTGAAATAGATACACACAAACTTCTTTGTCTTCTAATAAAGCTAAATATAACAAACCATTGTTAGTTGAAAGTAATGCGTGGCGATTATCATGGTAATTTAATTAGTAGTGATTTTTATCAGTATCTAGACTATGGTTTGTCATGCTCACTAAAATGTCATTGCTTGCGGTGTCGTCGTGGGGCGGGTCGTTTCCTTCCCTCTGATATAGCGAAGGAGATGATGGCTGGTCCATGCGCCATACTCGTGAACGGGTGCTGCTTGGGGTGACTGGTCGGCCTAGTCAGCGATTCTTTAGACAATACTATTATTCTGGTTCGTTCAACTGCAACCCTAGCCTCTTAATCCAGTCACGAATTATTTTCAACAGTAGATTTTGCAACTGAATGTAAGTGGATGTGCACCTTGTTTCTATTTTGTTCTATGTTTAATAGACTCAAACCTTCAACGTTATCACTGAGTGTTTTTTTTTGTTTGCGCGTTAGATTTTGGAGCTTTTTAATAAAAGGAATTTCAGGTTGCATACTGTTTACCTTACATGTAATACTAACACTATTGTACCTGAAAATCAGATTTTGAAAAAGAGTAGCCATGAGTTTCTTTGCCAGTATTCTTCTCATGAGCTCTACGCATTTTGGAAACTGGAAGTTATGGATCGACACAGGCAGGCAGTAGATTTTGGTGTTTTCGCCTAACTTACCTCGACAATACAGCACATGCTGTTGCCTCTGTTTGTGTCGATCTATGATTTTAAACTATAGCTTCAATTTGACGTTCATAAGTGTCACTTGGTGTCTTAGATGAATAAATGATTTTGATTCGATTTGATATAATCAGAAAAATTCAATAACACTTTTTGGCCCGACCCGGTATTCGAACCCGAGACCTCTTGATCAGCAGTCGCGGTTCGGATGTCGGTGTCGGATCTAGCGGTTGACGCCGCTAGATCAACAAGGCAGTTAATATACAATGAGGATGTGTAATAGCATAGGTATTAATATCAGTTGTCTAGTAGCCATGCCATAGTACAAGCTCGGTTCAGTTTGGGACTAGATAGCGTTGTGTGTCAGTCAGTGTCAGATGTCTGAAATATTATTATTATTTTAGTAAATTTCACTTCAATAAATCTTGAAAGTTAATTATGACTAAGTCCTAATCTTCAAGTCAAAATGAAACCAAATTATGTTATTAAGTAACTATTCGTTCATTCATTCCATGATGATAATGATACTTGACTTAGCTTTTTGATGTCGTTGAGCCAGGAAATAGAATAGATGAACTCCTTAGAACTGAACAGTATTTGTTTTTTAATAATTATCTGATAATGAAACCAGGACCTACCTTCTTACTTGAAATTCTAGTTCACTTTCAGTGTGACACATCATTTAGGAGTTCTTTTATTTTTTAATAAATTGTGGGTTAGGGAATTACAAAAAATATTATCTAATCATTTCGAGAGCAGGAAAACGATTACTTATAAAAACCAGCTTCAAAAACCGGTTGTCTACTTTTTTAAAAAAAGTTCATTAATAATCATAGATACAATACCTAAATGGAAATTCCATTAGTTCAAAGTTCAATGGCATTTATATTTCTCGAACTTTGACAAACTAAGCACCTTAATCAAATTATGTAGGTGGCTTATTATTTTATGATAATTATTTAAATCACAATACCTAGTGGTTATAATCATTTCAACAATTACAGAATAACTAATAGTACTATTAACGTAATAATGACCCATCCAGACTCTGTAGACTCTCGTCCCTGTCTCTCTCTAGACTAGGACACCATCAAAATTATTAGAGAAAACTCAAGAGTTTCAAATTGCTTGCGTGACTTGCTGAGCTGAAGTTGCGTGCGTTTATAAGGTTTTGTGTTAAAAAGCCATGTCTTGGTTTTGGTATTTTCGTATTTGGTATATATAATTCTTACTCGTACTAAGCGAATAATCATCTATATTAATATATACTCAGATTACTAAACTTTTGTAATCTGAGAATATATAAAGCTGAAGAATTGTTTGTTTGTACGCGCTAATCTCAGGAACTACTGGTCCGATTTGAAAAATTCTTTCAGTGTTAGATAGCCCATTTATCATCACGCTAAGACCAATAGGAGCGGAGCACCAATGAAGAATTTTACAAAAACGGGGGAAAATTTCTACGCTACGGGCAATAGGAGACGTAATCGAGGTTGCGTGGGTCAGCTAGTGGTTAATATACATCTGGTTTGTATACTTTTATAATGACCAATACATGCATACAATGAGTCAGTATCAAATGTGTAAAAACCCACAAAATATAAGTCGCTTCCCGCCGGGTTTTCTGTACCAGATTTTATAATAAGGTAAAATTATTTAAGTTCTAGTATGAGTCAAGCACAGCTGTCGAGCTGTGTTAAGTACATATTCTTATCTATGAGCTGTGTTTGCTACCGTACCGTTCATTCGTTTTCAAACGAATGAACAGATTAGTGAGTGTAGGTTTACAACGCAGGTGCGCGCCGCGGCCACGCCGTATTTCATTCACTCCGTCTGACTTTTATAACAATATTAAAATTAGTTGCGAAAGCTTGATCAACGTGGTCGTACGCGTTTCTGGCCGCGTATAAAAACTATGTTCGAAATTTAAAACTGTGAAAAAGAATCTTTTGAAATATCGAACAATTTTAAATTGTGTTAAACTTTTCCCGCTATTTTTAATAAAACGAACTTTTTAAAAAAATAATAAAAGTTTTTTCTACCGTTTGTTTGGCAAAATTAAACTGCAGTGTTTCGTGTGAAATCATTGTTTTTCTTTTTGAGTGAATATACTGAATTGGTTCACGTTCAGTGTTTATAATTAAGATAATACACATCTTTGGCTGCACTTCGGCTCTGTCATAACCTTGCTTAACCGGTTCATTTGTAAGTATTGAAAGTAAAAGTACAGATTTATGCGTACGCACACAGATATAGTATACCTACCTACTTTTAGTATTGTGTGCATAACGGTTTTTTACGAAGCCTAATGTTTTAACTCATTTCTTTGTTTATTTGAACAATTTACCCATTTGTCTTGGTATTTATTGACGACATAAAAAGACTAAGCTAATGAACTGAAGTGGGCATGAAATTATGACAATAAGTTTTAATTCAGATAGGTACCTAAATATTTACCGAGAGCTATACTTTAAGCTATACTTTGCTATACTTAAGGCTAAGCGCGCACTAGGTTAAAAAATCGGTGCGAAATAATATCGCAAATCTGTGAACAATAGAAAAACACTACAATTCGCGCACTACGAAAATAAATCGTCAGATGCGAAATCGTATGTAAATTTTGAACCGTATGAAGTGGTGTCAAAACACGTGCATTGCGGAAAAAATCGCATATACTAAATCTATATAGTAGTAGGTATATAAAAGAGTAAGGGGACTGACTGACTGACTGACTGACTGACATACCCAGAGATCAACGCACAGCCCAAACCGCTGAAGCTAGAATCCTGAAATTTTGCATGTAGGTTCTTTATGTAAGGTAAGTGAGCACTAAGAAAGGATTTTTTGAAATTCCACCCCTAAGGGGGTGGAATAGGGGTTGAAAGTTTGTATGGAAGTCCGTAATTTCTTAAATAAGAAACATTAAACTTTATTTTTGGGTTACTGATTAAAAAAGAGTAGGTACGTATTTAAGCGTTTCTGGATATTCTACCCTTAAGGGGGTGAAATAGAGGTTGAAAGTTTGTAAGGAAATCCGTCATTTTTTAAGTGAGAAACATGAAAATTTGTGTTTTGGCTGATTAAACATGAGTAGATACATATTTAAGCGTTTCTGGATATTCCACCCCTGAGAGGGTGAAATAGGGGTTGAAATTTCGTATATAGGTTATTCTGGAAGTCCGTCATTCTTGAAGTCAGAAACATGCAACTTTATTTATGGCTACTGATTAAAAATGAGTAGATACGTATGTACGAACTATATAGTCCACTGAAAAGTTACATTTGGGGTTGCGTTTTTTAGAGGACGCAATTTTATTTTTTTGATGTGTAGGGGGGTCAGTGTAAAGCTAAAACCAAGTTTGTGGGGTCGCCACTCTTGTCCCACGGCCGCCATCTTGAAAATGGGGGTTGAAATGGTTTTTACGATATATCTCTTTAACTATTTATTTGATAAAAAAAATTGTTAACATTTTTTATTGCAAATTAAATTCTCTACAACTTTGGTTCAGTAACTTTTTGTCGTAGAACTATAAATAAAAAAGTGATAAGTGAAAATGTTCAGAAATTCGAGTTTTTTTTAAATTATTTTTCGATATATCTTTATTTAAATCATTTTACGAAAAAATGATATCAGACCATTTTTGTAAATCGTTTTTTGAGGAATAACTTTTAGTCGCAACATTTTTTCATTAAATCAATAGCTAACCTAGTCTTACAGCGCTCCGAAGTGAGTACTATTTTTCAGTACTCTTAACTATACCTATATTATACGTGTGTACTAATAATGTGTCATCAGTTATTGTTTTTTTTTCTGAGTCTGGAGCCGCATTTTTTTTTACGTGGTATCCCAATAGGCATAATCCACGGTGATTTTCTAAATTAGAACTACTCCGTCCTCAGTCTTCAACACAATATTATTAGCTATTCTTACAATAAGAGAGGTTAGGAATAACAATAGCAGGCAGCTGCTCTTTTTTTCCCTCATGGTCACTTGGGTATTTACTACCTGATCAGATTTGAAATTATTTGAAAAATCAATAATTGAATAATCCTGTAATGGAGTGGAAAAGAGTCAATAATTAATTATTAATAATATTGCAAAATTTGTAATTAAATAAATTATAACAACTAAAAAAAAAACAATAACTGATGACACTAATGTGTCATCAGTTATTGTTTTTTTTTTATATTATACGTGTGTACTAATGTACACACGTATAATATAGGTATAGTTAAAAGTACTGAAAACTAGTACTCACTTCGGAGCGCTGTAAGACGCTTAGCTATTGACTTAATGAAAATGTTGCGAATAATAGTTATTCCTCAAAAAACGATCTACAAAAATGGTCTGATATCATTTTTTCGTAAAATGATTAAAAAAAAGTTATATCGAAAAATATTTAAAAAAACTCGAATTTCTGAACATTTTCACTTATAACTTTTTTATTTATAGTTCTACGACAAAAAGTTACTGAACCAAAGTTGTAGAGAATTTAATTTGCAATAAAAAATGGCAACAATTTTTTTTGTGCAATAAATAGTTTAAGGGATATATCGTAAAAACCATTTCAACCTCTATTTTCAAGATGGTGGCCGTTGGACAAGGGTGACGACCCCACAAACTTGGTTTTAGCTTTACACTGACCCACCCTACACATCAAAAAAATAAAATTGCGTCCTCTAAAAAACGCAAGGTAAGGCCTAAAATATGTAAAATTTCAATGGACTAAACATGTTCTACCGGAACCGGTTGTGGTTCACGGTGCCATTCTCGAAGTTGTCTAATTTAGTAGCCTGAAACTGTCTTCAGGCTTTTGATTACAAATAAATGAATACTTATATCAGCATTTATGGGATTTCTATTCCTAAAGGGGTTAAAATAAGGGTTGAAAGTGTGTATGAAAGTCAATTTTAATGGACTATTGATTATAAATAAATACGTTTAAAAACATGAACACAGTATTTATAGATACTTACACAGTTTTAATTAAATACTAAATGAAATGAAATAAATCAACTTCCACGCGAGCAAAGCCGCGGGCAACAGCTAGTTTATTATAAACTAAGTTTTATTCTATCATCAGCTCGGTGAAGGTTGTTCTTGGGTCGTATCTTAGACCATAACTATATTTTGCCTCCGCTATTCCGCAAGCGAAAATAAATTGTAGTGCGCGTAGGAACTATTGTCGTTTGCGATATTATTTCGCATTTTAAAAATCACAATGAATAAAAATCGCAGTGCGCGCATAGCCTAACTCGGATAGAAATAAGATTTTTCGATTATCACTAGTTAACTCTAGTAGTGTTTCGAAATAGTTATTGTAGGTATATAGATATCTGATATCATTCTTATATTTTTTTAAAAAGAAATTTATAATAAGATTAATAAGGTACCTAGTAGGTACCTGTTATTATTTTTCATTGCATTTTTTAGGGTTCCGTGCCAAAGGCAAAAAACGGAACCCTTATAGATTCGTCATGTCTGTCTGTCTGTCTGTCGGTCGGTCTGTCTGTCCGTCCGTATGTCACAGCCACTTTTTTCCGAAACTATTAGACCTATAATGTTGAAACTTGGTAAGTAGATGTATTCTGTGAACCGCTTTAAGATTTTTACACAAAAATAAAAAAAAACAATAAATTTTGGGGGTCCCCATACTTAGAACTGAAACTCAAAAAATTTTTTTTCATCAAACCCATACGTGTCGGGTATCTATGGATAGGTCTTCGAAAATGATATTGAGGTTTCTAATATCATTTTTTTCTAAACTGCATAGCTTGCGCGAGAGACACTTCCAAAGTGGTAAAATGAGTGTCCCCCCCTTTAACTTCTAAAATAAGAGAATGATAAATTTAAAAAAAATATGTGATGTACATTACCATGTAAACTTCCAACGAAAATTGGTTTGAACGAAATCTAGTAAGTAGTTTTTTTTTAATACGTCATAAATCGTAAACTGCAATTTACCTTTCATGCAATCAACACAAATATAAAAATAAAACAAAAATTATATTATGTTACTTGCTGCTGCGGAACCCTCATGAGCAAGTCCGACTCGCACTTGGCCACTTTTTTACTCTAAAAGTTTATTAATATGTTTGATTTAAAATCCAACGGTCGGAGACGAGTTAATAGACTGAGGTTACATTATTTGTTTATAGTTTTGATAACCCTTATCAAGTTATCGTTAAACCGATAGTATTAACTTAATGAGGTGAATATAAAAATTTACATAGGTACCTACCTACACATTGTTTAAATAATTAAAATTTTAACAGAAAAACCGACTTCAAGAACTGGACCAAATTCAAATGAATGAAATGACACGGGAACCACCGGCTTTTAAATAAAAAAGGATCATCAAAATCAGTTCCCCCAGTCGAAAGTTCTGAGGTAACAAACATAAAAAATACAGTTGAATTGAGAACCTATTTTTTTGAAGTCGGTTAAAAAAGAAACTAATTACCTATAGAGCCAGAAAATATAAAATAGTTTGGTTAAACGAAATGCTTTTAAATATCTAAACATTTCACGTTCCGCTGTAATACGTAGTGTAACTTTGTACTAAGACTACCACAGAATAATAAAAACAAGTTGTTTTTACTCTTACGTGTTTTCTGGTGCGTTGTTTTTTAAATTATTCAAGTGTTTTAACTACGCTTAGGCTAAGTTCACATGACCGCGCGGTACCGGTCATTAAAAATGGTACCATAAACACTTTTTTTTTTTAAAAAGACAACTCCCGCACTAGGAATAAATCCTGTGTCGCGGGGAACTTTACAAACATACATGAAACGGACACAAAGAACACCCAGACTCAGAACAACAATTTGTGGATCACACAAAGTGTTGACCTACGTAGGATTTGAACCCAACACAACACTTGGCGAAGTAGGAAACGGCGTGGTGACCGTTAAACCACTAGGCCAAACGTGCAGTCTACTTTGCAACTAAGAAAATGCTGTTTTCTGGTTTTGGCAGCGAAATTATTTTTTCGTCATTTCATAATCAAACTTCCAAAAGAAAACTAAAAAAATTATGAGCGACTGAGCGACTCTTAAACGTACATGATGTTACACTTCCTGTTACACCGTTCCGTTTCTTGTCACAAAATCCGAACTACATATTATAAGAAAGGGACCGAATAGTATCTAGTAATATTGTAGCATGACGAATGAACAGTTTATCCGTCATTTAGACTCCTATGGTGTAATTGATATGGTTATCGGATCAAATAAATAAAAGCTATTTATCTACGCACCTGAATAACTTTATAAAGCAGAACTTGTTAAAACCCCAATACAACCCCCCCCCCTCCCCTAACACGCCTCACTCCTCTGCCGGCTTGGCCGATTGACAATAGAATATTTATACCTGATCAAGCAAACGCCTGGACCTTGCCTGGGCCCCCATTACCCACATGTAAGAAATCCGGCATTTTGCTTTACAAGCTAATAGACGTCTCCTTGCTATAGTCCTTGTATATTTAAATTCGGTAAAGAATTTTGTTTAAACAGGTGAAGCGTGAATCATTAAGTACCTACTTGTGTAACTGAATTTTAAAGGCGAGATATATTTAGATATCGATTTTGGCAGCACGTAAATGCTCTTCAATTTCTTGTAGCTCTGACAAAATGTAAAACATTTTTCTTTTCTACAATTTGACCTCTGTATAATCAATAATCTGGTTATAAGAATGATTTTTGTTAGCTACTAGCAAGCTCCTTCGATATATTGTATGCACATACTCAGTTCATCAATTAAGTGTTAATACAATTAGAAATCACCATGTGCCTGATTATGGGATATGGGGAAGGGAAAAGAACTCAAAATTGACAAAGAATTTGTGACTGTGACTACAGATGTTCATGAGCCCCACGAGCCCATGTCTGGCCAACCCGGTGTTGATGATGATTGTGATGATGAGCCCATCATTTACTGTCCCTCAGCTGACCCCTCTGTTCGTTCACGGATGGTTTACGTTTAAAAAAATTGTGTTACAAACGTTAAAAGTACAATAGTCAGAGGCTTTGCTGCTCATTGCGTTGTAACCTTTTTAAGGCAACACTATTTAGCACTTTAGTAAAGTATTAGTTTAGTAAATAGATTCGAAAATTAATTTTAAAAGTACACAAAAGGCAATCGTACCGAGAGGGACATTTTAATCATGCTGAACTTTATTGTATCATCTACCGTGAGAGAGTCAGGCCTTGATATAAATAAGGTCGGCTCTACGGGATGATACCGCTGCCACACAGAAAACCGATGTTAAGGATCTAGGTAGGTATTTTCTATCTATAATTATGAATGTATTTACAAAAAAGTTAATAATTATTCTATCAGAAAATCTAGATGCAAAAGTACAAGCTTTGCTTAGTTTAAAGCTAGATGGCGATGTGTTAGATGTCCGAAATATTACAACAGAACAGTTGTTCTATGTTTTTTACCGAGTGCATGAGATTACTAGAGACCCTTTAGAACGCTTCAGGGGAAAGGGGTTAAAAATATTCCATTGAGTACCCAGGCAGATACAACGTTAATCAACTAATTAAAAACTCATTAAAATACCATAAAAAATATTGTACATCCCTTCATACATTTGTGTAGTTATAAAATTATAGTTATGTATATATGTATTAGAATCCATGACCTCCTTTTTTATTGCGTAAGTCAAACAGCTGATGAAGAAATTGTTTTATTTTATTACAATAAAAGAAACAATCAAATTCATAAACCGAAACGACAATTCGTATACTTTTAATTATGCAGTTAATTGCCTCGCGTTCTTTTTGCATGTAAAAACACCCTCCCTAGAAACCCTCTTACCCTTACTGACGGCAGTAAGATGACTGCCCGAAAGACTCCCAAAAGTGCATGGTATGCCTTACTGAGTCTAAAATAAAAGGGTCCTGGAACAGCTGAGACGTCCGAATCACATATATTATCAAGACAGTAGTAAGATTTTTTTTTAAAGACAACTCTCGCACTAGGAATAAATCCTGTGTCGTGGGGGACTTTACAAACATACATGAAACGGACACAAAGAACACCCAGACTCAGAAGAACGGTTTGTGGATCACACAAAGTGTTGTCCTACGTGGGATTCGAACCCACGACACTTGGCGAAGTAGGAAACGGCGTGGAGGCCGTTAAACCACTAGGCCAAACGTTTAGAGTTGATCGGACCTAAATGACCGATTTTTTTTTACGAGAATTCGCCTTCTGATTGTCTTAATGGGTACTAATTTTGATGTTTAATAAAGTGTCGTTACAATTTTATTCTTCATTTTCACAACCAGGAACTCAACTTTTTCTTAAAATTGAAGAAACTGAAGAATGAATAGGAATGAAGAATGATAGGAATAAGAATAACCAAATAGGAAATATATCCCTTCGAATAAAAAAAGGTTCCAAATAAATTCATAAATGACGAACTTCAAAAGTAAAACAAACATAAATAAGTTACAATTGCAAAGCTCGTCATTATTTTGAAGTTTATTAACAGAGTGTATTGGTTATTTTGGGTATTAGTGACGGTTAATGTGTGTGACGGTTTATCAAACGTCACGTGAACTATATTTAGTTGGTATTGTACGAAAACTTCATGTTTGCATAGTAATTATCCTCTTACCAGACATGACCGACCTTATAAGTCATACATTTTAACACCTTATTATTTATAGTATGCTCAGTTTATGAGGAAACCGATGTCGCTAAACAGTCACTACAATATAACTGCACGGTCATGATAATAAAGCAAGTGCTAAACTTCAAATTAAATAGATGTTGTAAACGAAAAATGGATTTAAGGCTAAGCGCGTACTATGATTTTTATTCGTTGCGATTTTTAAAGTGCGAAATAATATCGGAAACGACAATAGTTCCTACGCGCACTATGATTTATTTACATACAAAATTTACATACGATTTCGCATCTGCAATTTTAAATCGCAAACGATTTAGTTTCGTAGTGCGAGAATTGTAGTGTTTTTCTATTGTTCACAGATTGCGATATTTTTTTGCACCGATTTTTAATCGTAGTGCTCGCTTACCAAGTTTTGAATTGAATATTTTTAGTGGGGATGTTCGTATTTTAATAATCCGTGTGGTGACGGGTATTCATCCGTATGTGTCCTAAGAGCCCACTAAGGGAGCTGAGTACTCGCAACTACGACGGACAACAGCATTGAGACTAGAAAAACATCTTGACACAAACCCTACAACAATCCATTTGGTCAGAGCCTGGTATTGTAGAACAAAACCGCCTCTCTAAGAACAGGCTTATGTCCAGAAGTAAACTGCTAAAGACTGATGACGATTGATAAGATGTTTTAACACAGAAATCGATTGTAAAATTATCAATCGAAGGTTTGAGATGTTATGTTAGTCGAGATGATCCGATGTTACTTAGTACACTCTTATACATATGCGGACTATACGTACAGTGTACGCTCTCTGGAGTCTCTGTGTATGGTCCGATAGGTTAACCATATTTATCTTTCACTCTCAATTTAAGACCTTGTCGGTGGAGCAATCGTCGCTCATCTCTGTTATGTCTATTTGTTTAATTTCTTGATAGGCAACGACTCCAACTTTCTACTTCACTTGTTGTGTGTATGTCAATCTGTGCCGTCCTCTTTTTCTCTTGCCTTCTATTTTTTACTTCTAGTATTATTCTGAAGAAATTATCGTGCCTTATCTAGTGGCTAACCATTTTGCCTCTTCTGCCTTCAATAGTATTCAATAACTGCTTTATATAACTCAACAACAGCCAAGAGAAATAGGAAGTATTTTATTTAAAAGTTAAGACAATGTTTGTCGGGTCATATATTATAATTTCTTAGTACATACAGAATCTGCTTACAAAACTCATCGCACTTCATTTTAGTAGCATCTCTTTCTTCTAAGAGTCATTGGCTAATTAGCTAGTTCAACTTTTTTATTATTATAACGCGTTTACGGTAAGTCCTATTTAAATAATAAAAAAAAATCGGACATCTAACACATGTTAATGTCCGACATGTGTTAGACATCAACACATGTCGGACATGTATGGGCCTCCGGTATCCTCACTCACTCGGTGAAACACAGTTCAAACACATAAAACGTAAAATTAGAAGGTAGTAGAGCCACGCTGATTTCAGCACGAACGGGCCGGCTCGACTGGGGCGGTACTACCCTCGCACAGAAAACCAACGTAAAATGACAGCGTGCTGTCGTGTTTCGTTGGTGAGTGTGAGACCGGAGGCCCAATTAGTCTAGTCAACAAGTTCCATACTTGTTGACTAGAGTAAAAGATTCAGCAGCATCACTAGGCCGCCATGGTGTGGGTCGCCATGCTGCATTGTCTGCATTTGCATTGAGCATGGTGACCCACCACTCTTGGATATTGCTTATGCTTTCCATCAGGCAGAGTAGAGTCATTTTGGCGGGCCAAACATAAAAAAAAAAAATGTTCTTGTTTGAAAATAACACCTTTCGAAGTAAGGAATGCAACTTTTAAATCCGAATAGAAATGAACAAAGTTCTTAAAGTATTTTATGTATTAATCCTTGATGTGAATCCTATACTTGTAATAGAGAGAGCATCGTAAATGATCAAGACTGGTACCAGTGTTTGTGTAATGGAATGAACGAGACGAATCCTAGGCCATGCATGTTAATGATAACCTTTGTTTTTAGAAATTTTAGGAAACATTACTATGCTCGGATTATTTTTTATTTCGATTGATAAGATGTTTTAACACAGAAATCGATTGTAAAATTATCAATCGAAGGTTTGAGATGTTATGTTAGTCGAGATGATCCGATGTTACTTAGTACACTCTTATACATATGCGGACTATACGTACAGTGTACGCTCTCTGGAGTCTCTGTGTATGGTCCGATAGGTTAACCATATTTATCTTTCACTCTCAATTTAAGACCTTGTCGGTGGAGCAATCGTCGCTCATCTCTGTTATGTCTATTTGTTTAATTTCTTGATAGGCAACGACTCCAACTTTCTACTTCACTTGTTGTGTGTATGTCAATCTGTGCCGTCCTCTTTTTCTCTTGCCTTCTATTTTTTACTTCTAGTATTATTCTGAAGAAATTATCGTGCCTTATCTAGTGGCTAACCATTTTGCCTCTTCTGCCTTCAATAGTATTCAATAACTGCTTTATATAACTCAACAACAGCCAAGAGAAATAGGAAGTATTTTATTTAAAAGTTAAGACAATGTTTGTCGGGTCATATATTATAATTTCTTAGTACATACAGAATCTGCTTACAAAACTCATCGCACTTCATTTTAGTAGCATCTCTTTCTTCTAAGAGTCATTGGCTAATTAGCTAGTTCAACTTTTTTATTATTATAACGCGTTTACGGTAAGTCCTATTTAAATAATAAAAAAAAATCGGACATCTAACACATGTTAATGTCCGACATGTGTTAGACATCAACACATGTCGGACATGTATGGGCCTCCGGTATCCTCACTCACTCGGTGAAACACAGTTCAAACACATAAAACGTAAAATTAGAAGGTAGTAGAGCCACGCTGATTTCAGCACGAACGGGCCGGCTCGACTGGGGCGGTACTACCCTCGCACAGAAAACCAACGTAAAATGACAGCGTGCTGTCGTGTTTCGTTGGTGAGTGTGAGACCGGAGGCCCAATTAGTCTAGTCAACAAGTTCCATACTTGTTGACTAGAGTAAAAGATTCAGCAGCATCACTAGGCCGCCATGGTGTGGGTCGCCATGCTGCATTGTCTGCATTTGCATTGAGCATGGTGACCCACCACTCTTGGATATTGCTTATGCTTTCCATCAGGCAGAGTAGAGTCATTTTGGCGGGCCAAACATAAAAAAAAAAAATGTTCTTGTTTGAAAATAACACCTTTCGAAGTAAGGAATGCAACTTTTAAATCCGAATAGAAATGAACAAAGTTCTTAAAGTATTTTATGTATTAATCCTTGATGTGAATCCTATACTTGTAATAGAGAGAGCATCGTAAATGATCAAGACTGGTACCAGTGTTTGTGTAATGGAATGAACGAGACGAATCCTAGGCCATGCATGTTAATGATAACCTTTGTTTTTAGAAATTTTAGGAAACATTACTATGCTCGGATTATTTTTTATTTCGATTGATAAGATGTTTTAACACAGAAATCGATTGTAAAATTATCAATCGAAGGTTTGAGATGTTATGTTAGTCGAGATGATCCGATGTTACTTAGTACACTCTTATACATATGCGGACTATACGTACAGTGTACGCTCTCTGGAGTCTCTGTGTATGGTCCGATAGGTTAACCATATTTATCTTTCACTCTCAATTTAAGACCTTGTCGGTGGAGCAATCGTCGCTCATCTCTGTTATGTCTATTTGTTTAATTTCTTGATAGGCAACGACTCCAACTTTCTACTTCACTTGTTGTGTGTATGTCAATCTGTGCCGTCCTCTTTTTCTCTTGCCTTCTATTTTTTACTTCTAGTATTATTCTGAAGAAATTATCGTGCCTTATCTAGTGGCTAACCATTTTGCCTCTTCTGCCTTCAATAGTATTCAATAACTGCTTTATATAACTCAACAACAGCCAAGAGAAATAGGAAGTATTTTATTTAAAAGTTAAGACAATGTTTGTCGGGTCATATATTATAATTTCTTAGTACATACAGAATCTGCTTACAAAACTCATCGCACTTCATTTTAGTAGCATCTCTTTCTTCTAAGAGTCATTGGCTAATTAGCTAGTTCAACTTTTTTATTATTACGTTAATGAAGATAAATTTCAAGCTTTAATTACACTCGCGTGCTTGCTTCAATGCCTACCTTATCACGAAACACCGTTTTAACAATACGCGAGAATACTTGAATTACACTTATAGGGAGGATTTTATATGCTAAGGTAATTTACGGAGGAAAATCTGTGAAATGCTTTCACTTATAGTCACTGATATACCTATAGACAATCAACTTTAATAAAAAGTAAAATTGAATCCAATGCGCCACTATATTATTGCAACAAACTTTATGGTTTTGTTCACTTCTTTTCGCTTATTTTGTCCTTTAATTTACTGCAATCTGTCTCCTTCATGGGACATTCTATCCTATGGTGGTTGGTGCTAATGCTGGCGCGCTCAGTATGTAACCTGTGTTACGTTATCATTGATTAGACTGTAGTTATTGTGATTAGAATAAATCTTGAGGTGTTTTACACTTTAAACTTCGCATTTTGTTGTGGTTTTCCGTGAATAGACGAGCTAGAGCATTTGCATGTTGTTTGATGCGTTCGTTTACAGTAGGCATTTATAGGTCACGGTGTAACAGTTCGTTGGGTACAAATCAGGAAGCGTTGGTTATCAAACTCGCTTTTATATGACTATTTTCGCTTTTACGGGCTCTTTTTCTTTAATTCTTTCACACAAATAAAAATCTGCATATAAATTGTCATTGTCTAAAAATCTAATAGGCAAAACGTGTAATTAATGCACAAACACCGCAGCAAGTCATTATAGCCAAGAATTCCAAACAAGGTTACCAATTTATTGTCCTTTAAAACATTAATAAAGAAGCGTTTAAAATTCAAAATGGACACTATTGCAAGACATATAAAGTTCAAACTAGTTTGCACTATATAAATATCATTGCTTAACTGCAAGAACCAACACGGGCAGTGCACGATTATGTGTCGAAAGATTACGCGCGAGGTCCAAAACCACTGATGTTGCTCACTTAGTTGGTAAACTAGTCATATGATATACAAAACACGTCACGTGCACTTGACCAATTGTAGGGATGGGAATGATTGTTACTTTTTTATGGCATAAGAGAGCAAAGAAACATGCCGTCTTATGCCGATGTGTCACCTAATGGTAAGTACTTTTTTTTTTTTATGTTTGGCCTGCCAAAATGACTCTACTCTGCCTGATGGAAAGCATAAGCAGAATCCACGAGTGGTGGCCACCATACTCATTGCGAATACAACAATGCAGTATGGCGACCCACACTATGGCGGCCTAGTGATGCTTGTGCATCTTTTAGTCTAGTCAACAAGTATGGAACTTGTTGACTAGACTAATTGGGCCTCCGGTCTCGCACTCACCAACGAAACACGACAGCAAAAAGCAAAAACGCTGTCATTTTACGTTGATTTTCTGTGCGAGGGTAGTACCGCCCCGGTCGAGCCGGCCCGTTCGTGCTGAAATCAGCGTGGCTCTACTACCTTTTTAGGACTTTTTAGGACTGCTACTCAAGGTCCACCAGTGCCTTACCGCCTTTTGATTTCCTCTCCCTTTCCCTCTTGGTGTAAGGAGCTTGATGCTTCTGTAATCTCACTCACTGTCCTGACCGCAATAGCCAAATTCCAGTTACAGGTATGAAGTTCATCTACGTAATCATTAACTACAAAATGTTGATTTATGTATATCTACGCAGGTCCTGTTAATCAATTATGTAATAAGTTTTTATCTACAGGATATTCACATTGTATAGTTTCCGTAATTAGTTTCCGATATTTCAGTGTTCGATTCCTGTTTCGGAGTTCGGATTTCAATGATAACAGTGCATGATTAAGTAAGAATCAAACTTGAATAATGAACAAAATATTATATTCTTAATAGCTTATAGTTTCTAAGAACCTATTGTTAGTAGATTTCTATTATTTGATTTTACAAAAACATTCCTATGGTAATATCTGTTAAAATACACGGGAGGACCAAAATATTCCGAAATTAACATACAATATGCTGAGTTCTTTATTTACTTGATGACGTAATGTCACGGTGGCTTCCGTTTCGTATATTTGTAAAACAGGTAACTGACTACCTGATAACTGAAAACAAACTGAAACTGAAAACCCTGAAATGATTTATTGAATCTATTGTCTACATTTACAAACTGACAGTAACATTTCCTAATTGTGTACTACCTTCTCTATTTTTTGGGAGACCCACTCTTCGGCATGCATGGGCCGGCTCGACCGAAGTGATACCACAGCCTCACAGAAAACCGGTGTGAAACAGCGCTTACTCTGTGTTTCACCGAGTGAGTAATGATACAGGAGGCCCATACCCTAACCCCTTCCCCCATCCCCCAAAGGCAGTCAACGCACTTGTGACGCTTCTGGTGTTGTCCATAGACGGCGGTAATCGCTTACCATCAGGCGATACGTCTGCTCGTTTGCCCCCTTTTCTATAAAAAAATAAAAAATTATCTTACTAACATGTTTTAGTCACACCCTATATTCATCAACACTCACAACAGCCTTTAATAGTTCATTTTTGGATAAAGGCCTCTTCATAGAAAATAGATTTTAGTAAATAAGTCAGGGTCGCATATTAAGTTATGGGTATGGTCCTGTATATGTATGTCCAGTTTTAGCGTAAAGATGGTAAATAAATATCAACTAATGCCTACTTATCCGTATGGTGAATAGGTGGGTCCACACAGAGCGAAAAACCTCGCGAGGCATTTGCCGCGCGAGGCTGCTCGCTCTTGTGTGGACCCGCCTGCTGAGGCGCCTAAATAAAACAAAAAACCGACACTGGATGGCTCGGGCGCTCGGTCGCTTGCCCGCGGCAGCGCGCGCTATTGCCTCGGCCGAGCCACGTCCACGTGGAGCGAGCAGCCTAATGAGCGTCACTAGTGTCACTACACGCATATTTATTTCATGGGTGCCGTTAGAGCCGACCTAAATCAAAAATTGAAACCAACCATGACAATACGTCTGGCTAGCGTGGTGTAGTTAGGGTTGCCAGATAGAAACTTATCAAATCAGGGATAATTAAAAAAAAAAGGACAGCGGTGTCGGGTCGCTCGGTCGTGTCCGTAGTAAAAATATCTTGTTCATCACTGAAATTTGCCATTGAAAGGAGTCTGCAGTTCCGACTTGATTATTTCATGGACATTCGGTTTCGCTCTTTAGTCCATTAACTAAAACTTGTTGGCTAAATACTTTTTCGCAAAAAGCATTGCTTGTTTGAATTGAAAGAACAAAACAAACTAATTTCTTTAAATTAAGAAAATTTGTGGAGAATCAGTTTTCAGACATGCGAACTATATATTCAATATCATGGGAAGTTCGGGAAGCATTTTCCTCTCACTCACAGGCAAGCCAGCCGTGTCATTCGTTGTTAGCTTGTTGTTACAAAGCTTGTACCTTTTGGGAATCCGGGACAATAAGGTTTAATTACTTACCGGGCACGGGACAAAACGCAAAATTCCTGGACAATCCCGGATTTCGCGGCCATCTGGCAACCCTAGGTATAGTAGGGAAAACCTCCTTTCTTCCCTCTTAGATGTCTAACAATGGACTATTGAATATTCTTGATGACGAATATCCACTAACGAATACCAATCTGACCACACAAAGTCTCTACGCTCTATCTGTTCTAAATCTAGTGATTTCGACAAAAAATGCACTATATAGATTCTATTTCTTTTGTCAAAGCTTCGAGTCGCGTCGCATGAAGGTCGTCATTGTCACGGTGCTTGCCGACAATTTAAAGTGTTAATGACACAGATAGGGGAACAATACAAGTCTTTATCACTCACAGGTAAATGATTTGACATTAAATATCTATTGCTATTGTGATTGAAGTGATAGTACGATTTAAATAATATTGTAAATTAATTATTACAGTAGCCTTATTGAGTTACTAGCTTTGCACCGCGGCGTTGCCCCCGGTTGTTGTAATTTGGGTAACACCACGGGGCTCAACTAGTATGCATACCTATATGATAATTCTACTACTTAAATACCATTTTAAATCCTTCTGCCATAATTATTTTAACTTCAATAACATTGGACTTTCATACAAACTACCATCCCCCGTTTTAACCCCAGAATGGGGTGGATTTCTAAAGATACATTATTAGTACACCTCCACACCATCTGTAGAGCATACATTTTAAATTTCAAGTCTCTTACTTCAAAAACATAGGACTTTCATACAAACTTCCTACCCCCGTTTTACCCCCTTAGGGGTAAAGTTTCGTAAAATCCGTTCTTAGCGGATGTCTACACGCTATAAAGTAACTATCTGCCAAATTTCAAGTTTGTAGGTGTTATAGTTTCTGGGTTTTCGTGGTTAATAAGTGAGTGGCATTTCGCTTTTATATGTATAGATAGAGGTATTTTCACAAGTAAGTTTCGTTAGTTACGACTAGTCAAAACAAGCTGTAACAAAATAATAAAAATACGCGGGTATCTAAGCAAGACGAGGCGCGGTTGATCTCGAAGTTCTTTCGTCAGATAGAGAAGGAACAAAGAATAATTTAGAAAAGTGAATACTAAACGGGTCTTCTTCGAAGTTCTCTTTTTGTGGCTGCTATGTCGGTGGCATGGTTTAAATGGTGGCAATTTATATGTTACAAGTATTTTTATAAACACCCTCACCTACACAACATATCCTTTTCTAATCAAGTGAAGGCTGATTGCAGGATATTGCCTTAAATAAAGCTCTGTGAGACAGATTTAAATGTAATATTTGAAATCTTTTACACATGTTATGGTAAGTTTTGACAGGAAATCCATATAAAGTCTTGTAATCTCATAACAAATCTAGTATGGAACTATTGAAAAATGTTTTTTTTTTTTGTAAAAATTTAGTAAATTAAGTACTTAACTGTAGTATCCCTTCAAAATATTACTTTTTTCTAAATTGGATCCTTATCCAGAAAGAAGCCTTGGCCGTCTCTCTTCCTTACGATGTGTACAAAAAACTTCTTGAAGATCGGTAGAGTAATTAAAACGTCAAAACGCAACAAAGACTCTCACATTAAATTTGTATTTATGGCATTATAATTGAAATTAGTGTGATAACGAATAAGTAGTAAGAAACCCGTCCTCGTGACGTGATCAATTAGGCTACTACAATAGAATATTTCTAGTAATGAAATCGTATAAATGATTCTAGTCATCTCTATTTAAAGTTCACTGATGTAAGCAATATTTTGTCGTCTCACTATTACATGAAAGTTTTACGAGAACGTTATTTACAGATACGCTTAGAAATAGTTACTGTTGTGATTGGCTAGAAACGTGCTTAGTCATGAATCACATTTATTAATATACGAGGTTTTACGACTTTTGACTATGTTATTACTATAGTACTAGGTATTACTAGGTACTGTTTAAAGCGTAAGACTTCAAACGCATCTAAACAGTCTTTTAACAAAAACTACTGAACGGATTTGAATGAAACTTTACAGTAATATAGCTAATACATCAGAATAACACATAGGCTACTATTTGCCGCGATATTCGACATACACGCGGGCGGAGCCGCGGGCAACAGCTAGTAATATTATAAACGCGAAAGTTTGTAAGGATGGATGGATGGATGTTTGTTACTCTTTCACGCAAAAACTACTGAACAGATTTGGATGAAACTTTAAAGTAATATAGCTTATACATCAAAATAACACAGGCTACTATTTGCCGCGATAACCGACATAATACGCGGGCGGAGCCGCGGGCAACTACTAGTATAAAATATAAGTATAAAGTCGACTCTTTTATTATTAGTTAATTCAAAAAACCAAATCAAGAAATATACTGTCAGGAAACATGGGAAACTGAAATGATGAAACTTCTTAATGGGATAGACGGTCATACGGACTTAAATAAATAACCCTCAGGGTCATCCAAATCGTAACTTTGGGTTAAAGTAATGAATGACAATTAGAATAGTAAATATAAAATACCGGTCACGTGCTTCCCAACAAAGATACAGCGCAGAATGACTACAAAAGAGTTAAATAAGGCGCACTCGAACGCAGATGTCTACATGACTTCCAGGAAGCGAGGGTACCCGGGGTTTTTGTTGAATACAATTTTGTTTTGATTGGTAAAATCAAGTTTTATCGCGTCTTTGATTATGTCCTATGTTCCGAAAATTGCACTGTATACTTAGAAGCTTTTATTTAACTTGCAATGTACTTGTATGTTCGGGTGGAATTATGCAACTCAATTTTGAAGCAGTTATCTTCAACCGATTTTGCTGAAATTTTGCAAGCATATGTATACAGTGTGACAATACAATATTATAATGACATGGAGCTGATCTGATGCTGGAGCTGGAAGGTGGCCATAGGACCTCTGTAAAGAAAAGTCGCAACATCATCGAGTTTGGACTCGTTTGATTCGTCTCCAGGCATTACAGTAAAAGCTTGTTTTTAAAAAGCTTTTTAATTTAATTTATTTATTATAAACACAGGAATATCGTACATAGAAATAATAATGTTCTCCTAGCCGATAACGGCCACGGCGGCCAGTCTCAACAGACACCAGCCAACTACGCAGGAGATAATATAGTGCACAAGTGTGTGCGCATACACAAGTGCACTCTCTGTTACCTCTCTCTCATATTCCGATGGGACGGTTAAACCGACACGATCGGGGAGAGATCAGGCGCAGAACCGACAGCCTTACGTGCTCCCCGAGGCACGGGGGTTTAGACCCCAACTTCCAAACTCCGAGCTGTTATTAAGTAGGTATTTCTATAAACAGAAAAACTCCATACCACTTTTTGGTCCGACCCGGGCTTCGAACCTAAGACCTCTTGATCGGTAGTATACGTCAACCGCAACACCAACGACGCAAGCATACATAAACTAGACATAGACAAACAGCGATGTCCATGCACATTAATGTTTAACTTGTGGGGAAAAAGAATTTGCGACTTCGAGCAGTGGTAGTCGCTTATACTAACCACTAGGTACCACTTCTTAGTGTTATTTGGCCATCAGGGTATGTATATATAACTTACTATACATTATATGACATAAGAAATCTTCGTGTCCAAGGCAACGAATCTTGCTTGACGTATTTCAATACGCCTGCGCGGCCGGCTGTTGACATATTCATGGTCTAAGAAAACAAGATCTCGCATTCCGAGAGTGGTTCGATTTGACGTCACTATCCAGTTACCACTTTATAGCAACATAACACGAAATGAACCAACCACAATGATATTATATAATATCATTGACCAACCATAACCAGCGATAGTGATGATGACGTCATTTCGATCTCTCTGTCTTCTCGTCACTGTATCTCGGAAAGCCACAGAGACAGACTGATTAATCGATCGGAGCAGCTCGTCTCGATCCGTGCGAGTTTCGGGTGTCAGGTTTTATTTTCGTTATGTTACGTTATGGAATTTCTTGATTCGGTCGCCGCGCTCAAAGGCCTCAAAGCCCGCGATAAAAGCTATGCAATAGCTTAAAAATTGACTTTTCCCGTTATCTTTAAATTTTTCTTGTGCCCGTACATCTCGCGACGGCCACTAAACTTTGTATTTAATAACCATTACATAAAGAATTTCTCAAACTGTACGGAAGAGTAATAAATACGTCGGAAACCCAAATAAATTCATAAATTTGAATTCAATTTACCTACATTTATGTGTTATAACGCTTAAAACTGTTTATATAATTATACCTACATTATATCTATATAATTTGTTTCTGAGTAGGTATTTTATATACATTCATATAAGTATGTACATTGCAACTACCCGTAAATTGGAGTAGTAACTTTTCCGAAATGAAACGGCTGACCGCATCGATGGAATTCCGTGACCTTCGCCAGGTCGGACTATCTTGTGGGGAGCTAACTAAAGGATAGGACCGGTTGTGGTCTCAACACGGGCCTATGTCTAGTAACTGACATTTTTCGGAAGAGAAGTAGATGAAGGCAGAAACTTCTTGCAGTGAAGAGTGTAAGTGTGAAGGAACAAACTAATTACTTTCTATGTTTTTAAATCACTTCAAGTCGCCGTGGTTATGTACGAATCTCCGAAACAGGTCATTCCTATCTATATATATATATCTTCTATCTATCTACATAGTAAAAAAAGTAAAAACTAAAACCCAACTACGACAGAAAACGACGCTGAAAAAGTATGAAACAAGTTTCAAAAGCCGTAGTCACTCGTTACGTTGAAATGTACCATAACATATTAACAACGCGTGCTTTATGTCGGCTAGAGGGCGCCACATTAGAGTCAGTGACAAATCATATAGCCTATAACCAGCGAGCGATCAAGACGCTTTTATATCACACTTATCGAATAATTGCGGACAAAGTCAATAATAAGTCGCAAATGCTAATAGTATATGTATTTTTGAAATTTACAAGCGCCCTTTCCAATGATACCAAACACGACATATTTATCTATTTTTTTTAAATACAGTACTTTATGTCGGCAAGAGGGAGCCACATTAGATTTAGTGACACGGGTTTAGGATATAGCCTATAACCAGCGGACGATCAAGACGCTTCTAACGATACCTCATTTGTCCAGTTCTAATAAGTAGTTAAGGAGCAATGAGGGAACAGATGAACATACATACACAGCCTGTCAAAATCATAACCCTCCTTTGGCTTTGCCGTAGTCGGGTAAAAAGAGGAAGGTGACCGACTGACTGACATACCCAGAGATCAACGCACAGCCCAAACCGCTGAAGCTAGAATCCTGAAATTTTGCATGTAGGTTCTTTCTATAACGTAAGTGAGCACTAAGAAAGGAATTTTGGAAATGACGAACATGGAATGAATGAAGTCTGCGCGAGCGAAGCCGCGTGCAAAAGCTAGTATATTATAAAACAAAGTCCTTAGGACCTTATAAATCTGTATGTCTTTTAATAGTCAGTACCTGGTTGACCGAGCGTCGCTCGGTATTTTATTTTATAAATGGGAATTTTTGGTAAGATTGGGACTATCCAAAGGCCATTTCGTTATTTTTGTTATTTTTCTTTCAATAAAAAAAAAAGTTAAGTGGCGCCCTCTCTTGGTACGCCCTGATACTGTTTATTCTGCACCTTATTCCAGTTTAGTTTAATGTAATTCGCTCGAGTTGCGATAGATGGCGCTAGATGTACATTGATTTTATATATTTGATTGTTAAAAACACGAATAAAACGACATTTTCTAAAAATGAATCCCAGCTAGATCGATTTATCGCCCCCGAAACCCCCTGCATACAAAATATAATATTAGTCTGGATTTTGACTGCACGTTTGGCCTAGTGGTTTAACGGTCACCACACCGTTTCCTACTTCGCCAAGTGTCTTGGGTTCAAATCCCACGTAGGACAACACTTTGTGTGCTCTACAAATTGTTGTTCTGAGTCTGGGTGTTATTTGTGTCCGTTTCATGCATGTTAGTAAAGTCCCCCGCGACACAGGATTTATTCCTTGTGCGGGAGTAGTCTTTTTTTACTAAAAAAAAAAAAAAGATTAAGACACAAATGTCGTAAGTAAACGATAAAGCTATTATGATATAATTGTTTTATGATATCAGGCAAATAAACACAACACAGACTATTAATTATCACACTCCTTAAAACTTTGTTGTCATGTGACGTATTCTTCATCTTCAATAAGTAATTTACAACCAGACGCTAATGGAACATAAACACGACTTTTGTTGATACGACACGATATTACTCAAGTCTACAATGTTTTTATCTCAAATCTGAATAAACTGTCTAAACTCCACTATATAACTAGATATTATTAAAATAGGTTTCTCCTAAAGTGCTGCTGATATCAAGATAAGAATGTTAATCAATATTTGACTACCATAAAGCAATGCTGTTTATTTTCCTCGACGCACTGTTACTCCTGTTTGCGGCATTGAGGCTTACCTTATGCGCCGTCAATTACGGTGGTCTGGGCACGTTGTAAGAATGTCTGACGAGAGGGTCACAAAACAGATCTTTTACTCTGAACTCAGGGACGGAAAACGGAAACGAGGCGGTCAAGTCCTCAGATATATGGATGTTCAGAAGAGACACATGAAGAGATGCAATATTGAGACCTCTCGCTGGGAAGATTTCGCTAGGGAAAGACCTGGTTGGAGGCGGGTGGTTCACCAAAGTATATGCAACTTTGAGGATCAAAGAAGATGTACTGGACGGATGTACACGCATCTTGCTATTTTGCGAAAATTATAGTACAATTACAACTTGCACTCAGCGTGTTAAACGCCGGTTGAGACACTTTTTGGGCCTATGATAGTTTGTAAAAATTCAAGGAATGAATATCGAAAATTAAACTTAGAAGTCAACTTCATATTCTTCATAGATAAAAGCATTTCATTCTCGTAATCTATAACAGAAACACTGCCCCAACGATGTGTTAATATGGGAAGCAGAAATTACCAGCGTGCGTGCGGAACTGCATTGTTTCTTGTACTCATTATTTGTTGCCATTAGGTTATGTCGTGTCTGAGACAAGAAAAAGGTGTGATCTGTTTTCCATTGTGGTAGTATGGTACATCGACGGTTGAATTGGTTAAATAGTTCGTGTAGCATTATGAAGATATTTTTCATTGTCTCTCCTTCATCTGTATGTTAATTGTATTGACACTAGACAGGTGTAATTTTGTAAACGATAAGTAATAAACCGCATCTTATTTCTACATCACCTGAAGGTCGACTGGGAGAGAATGCATTAAGTCCGCCTTTGTACTACAATAAGTGCAACAAGTTTTAAATAAATAAATACTACGAAATGTATGTAATTTTTTTTTAAAATAAAGTTTATAAAGTCACCCGGGCCTACGAACGGAACTACGAATCTATTGACACCTCATTCATTAAAATCGGTTCAGTATTTTAGACGCTACAGTGCGAACATTATTATGTACATAGACTGAATTTAGTCAGTCTATGTACATAATTGGAATTACAAAAGGAAGTGTAATATTTATATTACACTTCCTTTTGGCTTCGCCATAAACAGATAAAAAAATCCTGTAAAATCTTTTGGAGTATTGAAAGCATTAATTTGTGAATTTTATTTACATTATCGGGTTGTTGAGTAGAGACCGGATCTCGGCAACGTAGTGTAGGACGTCCACAGGCCAGGTGGAGTGAATGCGCAAGATGGCTGGCAGGAACTAGATGCGAGAAGCCAAGGATCGATCCAAGTGGCGAGCGATTGAAGAGGCCTGATGATGATTATTTACATTATCCATTTACATTAAATAGGTAATCATAAAAATACCACCGATAACAATATGCCTGTCATACAACGAGCTATATTATTAATACATCTTTTTTTTTGTTTTAATCTTAAAAATATAAATTAATGAAACTGTTGAATGGGGGCAGCACAGGGTCAGTCATTGTAGAGAGCCTTGGAGGAGGTCTGTGTCCAGAAGTGTACGTCTTTCGTCTGAAGTAATAATAACGAAGCAACCTCAAGATAATTCCTCAGGAAATACCGAATAATATGACTAATATATTTTAATCATTATGCCCGCTTCAGTTTCGTACAGGTAGTGACAAAACTTTTAAGGTTATATTTTAATTTTCTTCTATACAAACCTAACTTGGTGCAGCCTCAGATCAAATAAAAAAAGGTAGATAACGCACCGCCTTGTTCTTGTTGAAGCAGATAAAAATACTCGTAGTTCCAAGTAAACACGCGATACGCACTAACTATGCTATAAACTACGCTACTTTCGAATTTTACTTATTCCGAATTATCGACAAACAACTTATACGATACTGACGAAAAGTCGTCAGTATCGTATAAGTTATAATAAGAAAAGTAATGGAAACCAATTTACACTTCTTCATCAAAATATAGCAGGGGCTCTTAACAAATTACATGACATTGAAGTGGTCATTAATGAAATGGTTGAATCTAAATTAAACATTGATCTCGTATGTCTCAGTGAACATTTTGTCAGTAGTAGTGAAGTAAAGTATCTCAAACTGAATAACTTCTACCTCAGTGCTATATATTCGCGATCTAACCAGCGTAGAGGAGGAACATGCATACTGTGTAGGAATCACATTCAGAGTTTTGAATTAAAAGACATTAGAGAATTTAGTGTAGACAAACACTTTGAGATTTGTGGAATTGAAATAAAAGCCATACATGTTATTATATTATGCATATACAGAACGCCATCATCAGATACAAATATATTTTTTGAACAGTTTAACAAGACCTTATCAAAATTAAAACATAAGAAAGGTAAACTAGTAATAGCTGGGGACTTTAATATTAACTTCCTTAGCAATGACAATAATTGTACAAAATTCAAGGAGCTCATTGTAAGTTATGGTTTAGATTATCACATTAGAGAGCCTACCAGGATAAATACGTGTATAGATAACATAATCAGTAATATCCCAAATGCAATAGGTAGAACACATAATGTATGTTTGTCTGATCATAATACTGCACAGACTATTACATTCGAATATGGCCCAAAACTTATGCCAAGTTACTGCTTCATAACCGTGCAAGACATGAGTAGGGACAATGTCGACAAATTTATCGAGTACATAAGTAAACTATCTTTTTCTGAAGTTTATAACAATACGGATACTAACACTGCTTTTGATTATTTCCATGACACAATCACTTTATTTTATAAACTATGCTTTCCTATTATAAAGGTAAAAAAGAAGTACACACATAGTAAATTAAAATGGATAACAAAAGGCCTTAAAATCAGCTGTAACACTAAAAGAAAACTTAGATTTAATTACTATAAAAATAAAACAAACGAAAATAAAACAAAGTTCAAGGCATACTCCGACATGTTAAAGAAATGTATTCACAATCTGCAATCCTTATGTAATATTAAGCACATCGCATATTCAAAAAACAAGGGAAGAGCTACATGGGATATAGTCAAACGTACTATAGGTACTGATAAGCCCAAAGAATGCATTGATAGTATTGTTGATAATAATATCACAATTACAAAGGGTTCAGAAATTGCTAATCTGTTCAATAATTTTTTCATTGATGTTGTAGAAAGCGATGTAAAGGTGAAAAATAGTACAAATTTAAATATTAAAACAAACAATCAAAGCATATTTTTAGAACCTACTAATCCGATAGAAATATATAACATTATTAACTCATTAAAAAATACAAAATCGTCAGGTTACGATGGAATCTCAACAGACCTTCTAAAAAAAATATCACAGTTTATTGCTAATCCTCTTTCGTATATCGTTAATTTATCACTAGAAAAAGGTTGTTTTCCAGACAAATTAAAAATATCTATCGTCAAACCTCTATACAAAAAAGGGCATAAAAAAGATAAAAATAATTACAGGCCCATAGCACTACTCCCTATTTTATCAAAAGTTTTTGAGAGAATTGTTTATAAGAGAGTGGTTTCCTTTTTGGAAAAGTTCAGTGTTTTTACAACAGAACAATATGGGTTTAGAAAAAATAAATCCACTTCATTAGCAATATTTCATTTACTTAAGTCAGTTTCAAATAACATTAATGCAAAAATAAAAACAACGGCGCTATTTCTCGATTTAAGTAAAGCCTTTGATTTCGTTCAGCATAATATTCTAATTGATAAACTAGATAAAAATGGCATAAGAGGCCCAGCTTTAGAATGGTTTAAATCCTACCTAGGAGATAGAACTCAGATAACTAGAATAACTAAATTTGATGCCCAACTCAATAGTATTGTAGATTATGACTCCCATCCGCGACTTAATCACTTTGGAGTCCCACAGGGAAGTATCCTGGGTCCTCTTCTTTTCCTTATTTATGTGAATGATCTGCCACAAGCAGTGAAAAAACAATGCATCCTATTCGCTGACGATACTACAATCATCATAAATTGTAAAAATGAGGAAACATATGAATTAGATATACAAACCACCTTAAATGAGATCATTGCATGGTTAGAGTGTAATGTACTAAAGATTAATTTAGGAAAATCTAAAATATTAAATTTTAAAACACCGAAAAACAGCCATCTCCCTATTAAAATTTCACAGACGAATCAAATGATAGAGCAAGTTCATAAAATTAAATTTTTGGGTGTAATACTTGACGAACATTTCACGTGGAAAAACCATATTGAAGAAATATGTATGAAAATTAGCAGATTTGTTTTCGCTTTGAAAGTAGTAAGTAATGAGGTATCAAGGTCAACTGCAATGACAGTCTACCACGCTCATGTTTGTTCCATAATCCGGTATGGTATAGTCATTTGGGGTAATTCTACTGAAATTGAAAGAGTTTTTATAGCCCAGAAAAAATGTATTCGCGCAATTTTTAACATGGAATGGACTTCATCTTGTAGACCTGTCTTCAAAGCTCACAATCTTTTAACTGTGCCTTGTATTTACATATATGAAATTGCAAAATTTGTTAAAAATAACCGTTCGCTATTTGAATCTAAAATTAATTTTAGCAAACGTGCAGCAACACAACTTCCATTAAATATGCCAATACCCAGAATCGAACTATTTAGACGAAATTGTGTGTATATGGCTCCCCTAATATACAACACAATACCCAAGTGGATAACTGATCTACCACTCAATAAATTTTCTGTTGTTCTTAGAAAATGGTTGGTAGAAAACAGTTATTACTCCGTTAAGGAATTCCTACAAAAAAATTCGTGTCCGTCTTATCATTTTAGAAATGCATTGTAGGTGTGTATTGAATTTACTAAGTAGTTCTTGTATGTATTTTCAAAGAGTTACACGTAATCTTTTTAAATTGATTCTGATTTTGTTAATTCGTTATTGCTAATTAGCAATTAATATAGTTTTAGCAATTTAATAACTATTGCTTAAATAGTTCTTAAAGCAGTCTTTCGTACAAACGAAAGACTTCAACACTAAATTTGCATGCCTGTTACTGGTGAAATGTGTTTCGTGCATATTTTATTTTTATTTTTTACCATCTTTTTGTACCACATTTAAGCAAATAAAATTATATTATTATTATTATTAGTTGTCGCCAATTCGGAATTTATGTGCGTACATACATTTCGGTGATTCATTTTTATTTATATAGATGATGTATATTATATAGCTACGTAACGGATATGTAAACCGGTTTTAGTTCCACCTTAAGTTGGTAGGAAATAAAATGACATCTATACATACATCTATCTATATATATAAAAGAGGAAGGTGACTGACTGACTGACATACCCAGAGATCAACGCACAGCCCAAACCGCTAAAGCTAGAATCCTGAAATTTTGCATGTAGATTATTTATATAACATAAGTGAGCACTAAGAAAGGAATTTTCGAAATTCCACCCCTAAGGGGGTAAATCAGGGAATGAAAGTCTGCGTGAGCGAAGCTGAGTGCAATCAAAATATGACCAAACTGATGATTTTGTAAGATCTGCAAATATTTGTTTCGGAGTTTGAGTGTTTTCTATGTTGTGTTAGATGAATGATGTTGTGAAAATATTATTATTATTTAAAATGTTTGGCTGTCTGTCTGTTTATTCCAGCTAATATCTGGAACAGCTGCACCGATTTTGATGGTAGTTTCGCTGGCAGATAGCTGATGATTTATGAAGTAACTTAGTTTTGTAGACTAACTTCTATTATTTACTAAGTGTTCTATTAATCTATTAATTCCATAAACAAATGGCGCTCTATATTTGGAGGTCGTATTACTTCGGAAATACCATAGGCAACAAGTTGTCCCACTGATTTGTTTTTCAAGGCAAAAAGTTTTGAGAGAATTGCTTTCTAAACACATAAGGAAGCCGATTGACTGGGGAAAACCAACAGAGGAACGTAGTTAGAGATTGTAAGTAAGCCGGTTCGACCTAGAATCATTGACGTCACCCAGATAATTGGAAATTCTTCATAACAAGGTAGTGGAGCCACGCTGATTTCAGCACACGAACGGGCCGACTCGACCGGGGCGGTACTACCCTCGCACAGAAAATCAACGTAAAATGACAGCAATCGTGCTGTCGTGTTTCGTTGGTAAGTGTGAGACCGGAGGCCCAATGATGCAGAAGCATCACTAGGCCGCCATGGTGTGGGTCACCATGCTGCATTGTTGCATTGTCTGCGTTCGCAGTGAGTATGGTGGCTACCACTCTTGGATTCTGCTTATGCTTTCCATCAGGCAGAGTAGAGTCATTTTGGCGGGCCATACATAAAAAATAAAAAATGACGTCATCCAGATAATTGGAAATTCTTCATAACATTGTCCATTAACTTCAAGAGTTCAGTTACAACAAAAGACCAAGGGACAAATATGTATATACCGACTTGTCTAAAACCAGTTTTACACAATGGACCCTATTCAATTACGTTGTTCTACGTAATTTCTTTGATGTGTTTTTTGTTTCTGTGCCGAGACCTTGAAGTCACTCGCTATAGCAGATTGAACATGACGCGGTTGCTCATTCAAGGATAACCACCTTTTCACGACTCGATGATTAAAAGGTTGTAAATGACATAACAAATAGGCAGGCAAAGAAGAACCTTATGTCACTGATTAACTACAATCTGTCTCTCACATAAAATTTGTATTCTATATAATACTAGCGTACTTCGTATCGCCCTATTTATTTTTGTGAATATTTTCTAATTTATCGAAAAAAATCTTTTAACCCGTGTCAACTTCCCGCAGCGCTGCTGTGTATAGAAGTAAGAGGACTAAGAGAATATAACACCTTCTTTTTTTTCCTTCTATACTAACCTTGTCCTGACAATAACAAATACCTATTTTTTTTTTAAATATTTTGGACATCTAACACACAACGCAATCTAGTCCCAAGCTAAGCAGAGCTTGTGTTATGGGTACTAGACAACTCATATAAATACATATATGTATACTTTTTTCAAAACACATACATATTATACATAGGAAACACCCAAACTCGGAAACAAATATTATTAAATCATACAAACATTTGGTCCGACCCGGGAATCGAACCCGACACCTCATGATCAGCAGTCGCACACGCCAACCGCGAGACCAACGAGGCAATATTCATATTCAATTTGGTGCAGTCGTTTAAAAGTTATGGGCGCACATACATTTTTGTGATTCATTTATATATATATATATATATATATATATATATAGTAGTGTTTACATAAAAACAAAAAAATATATCGAGCGAATGAAAAAAAGACAATCGTAAAAGTTATAATAAATCGACTGTAATTGAATATTTTTAATAAGTTTTTTTTATTTTAAATCGGATCTGATGGGTCTTTACATCTAGTGGTTACTGGCCCTAAATGTCTCGCCAAAGGTCGAGGGATAAATTCCCACTAAGGAGAAATAATTGTGTGATAAGTACTTGCAATCATGTTTTGTTCTGCGTCTCGGTAAAAATAGTACCTACATAATTTGTATTTTTTTATATATGAGACTGACAAAGTGACGCCACTCTGCCTGATGGAAAGCATGAGAAGAGTCCAAGAGCGGTGGTCACCATACTCATTGTGAATACAGACAATGCAGAATGGTGACCCACACCATGGATGCAAATTAAGATGCTGCTGCATAATTGGACCTGCGACTTTTTTTAGGGGCTGTAAAAAAAAAGTCGTGTGGTGTCGTGGGATAGTGTCCCGAAGGAACGACGTTCCTTATCATAAAATATAATAATACATGCAACTTATTGCCGGTTAGGGTATACAGATGGCGCAATACATTTTTTTTATCTTACGCTTTTTTGATTCAACGTTACGGACGTTTTTTGTCGTCTACCCCTCCGCAACGCCCCATAACGAACTTCGTTCCAAAAATATCTGGACGACTCTGCATTTGGATACTATCCGCTGAAGCTACCTATATTGCAGATACCTGTTCCTGTCCGCTTCTTTCCATCCTCCGTGGTGTATAAAACATGTTTTTATGAACAGACAATTCACACATCGGATTGCATGCTGTCAGTCGTATATCGATATGTCTATTTGTTCACGGTTTGTGGTCAATAATGCTAAGTAATTCGACATACACAACTTTCTCTACGCTATGCGCATGCAAACATTACTTTATGGAGAAATATAAGTGCGGAGAAAATTTGTAAAAGGTGAAAATATCCTTGTATAGTCGGATACAAGCAATGATATTTTTTTTATATAATATATTGGATATAAGTAAGTTGAATTGTTGATCTTACATTTTTTTTTATCTATGGCCAAAACAAGTGATGCGTGATGATCCACACTATGGCGGCCTATAGAGATGTGTCTGCAACATTAGTTTTTTGCTTTCTTGTTACATAATTCTGTCCCTTTTCTTAAAGCTTTTCTTAATGCCAGCGCAATGCAAAAATGCAGCATAGATTTGTCTCAATTATATGTAGAACTTGTTTTTATTTAATTAGTGTAAGTACTAGGTACTATATTATTTTTATTTTATTTATACTTACTTATTTTTTGTATGACAAAACAATATTTTTCTAAAATGCACAAAAGATTTTGGTTGGTAGAATGCGGAACTCTTTCGATTTCCTAGTCGATTACAAGGATTACCGAAAATAGGCTGGACCTTGGTCGAGTGAATGTCTTGATTTAATCCTTTCTATTTCATTGTCTACAATAAATTTACATAGAGACCGGCACAACACTTACCTATTACTTATTATCGAAATGAAATTATCTGACAGTTATATAACTATAAATTCTCAAAGTTAAAAAAAACCCCCGACTTAATAACCTGAGTTCCCTTTAAAAAGTAAAAAACACGTTATGCGCTTTCATTTGACACCCCACTCGATGATATTTTTGCAGACATTCGGTTACTCTTCCCCACTTTCACCCCCATACCTTTTAAACGGCTAACCGATTTTCATGAAACAAGTCTAAGAACACTCGCACGTAACTCACCTTTCATACAAAAAAAAACTAAATTGAAATCGCTTCATCCGTTGGGGCGCTACGGTGCCACAGACAGACAGACAGACACGTGAAACTTATAACACCCCTCTTTTTGGTCGGGGGTTAAAAATAAACAAGATGAATGACCCTCACAAAGTAAAACTGTAGTCTTACCTAAAGTTGAAAATTAATTAATTAATTTATTAATCTCAGAGAGACTGCACGTTTGGCCTAGTGGTTTAACGGTCACCACGCCGTTTTCTACTTCGCCAAGTGTCGTGGGTTCAAATCCCACGTAGGAAAACACTTTGTGTGATCCACAAATTGTTGTTCCGAGTCTGGGTGTTCTTTGTGTCCGTTTCATGTATGTTTGTAAAGTCCCCCGCGTCTCAGGATTTATTCCTAGGGGGGGAGTTGTCTTTAAAAAAAAAACTTATAGCAATGCACTTAGCATAGAATATAAAAGTATCAACCATACGCCATTAACAAGTCTCCACAGATAGAAACTAAATATTCAAAAAGAAAACCCTTAAACAAAGTGATAAAAAAATAAATATTTATAGCATAATTGAAGATGAGTCCATTTTAACCGACTTGAAATATTTTTTTATGTTTGTTACCTCAGAATTTTCGGCTGGGTGAACCGATTTTGATGATTATTTTTTTATTTGAAAGCTGGTGCTTCCCGTGTGGTCCCACTTCGTTTTTACTAAGTTCTTAAAGTCGTATTTTTTGTTAAAATTTTACTTGTTCAAAATCATACCTGCCTATCAACATGCCTAATATGAATTTAAATAATGTTTCGATTAAAATTCTAGATTTCAAAACAACAGTGCTGTGTCCTCCTCATAGTTGAAATTTCAAGGTCATGCTACTACATTGCGTACTAAGTCGTTAAAATATGACAATAACGATAAAGAAAACTGTTTTGATGATACCTAATAGCAATTACCGGTGTTAAGAAAAATGGAGCATGGCGCAATGAATACATTGGAACATAGATATTTATTGCTTGATGTTTTATATACAATCCACCAATTAATAACAATACATAAATCCAGTCCATCAAAGGTTACCTGAAAGAGCATAACGCTGCCCTTTGTACATTGTTTGTACATATTTATAAAACACTGCCTGTTGCCCGTGGCTCGGCTGCATGTATTTCTGCCATCTGTCAAAGATTGGTCGTACCAACTCAGAAACCTTTGTGGGCTCATGCATATCACTTTGCTGAAGATCATGACATGATCAAATGCATAGTTTACGATTCTATAAGGGACACACAGAAAAACATTCATTTTTATATATATATATAGTTTGTCTATCCTTCTATCTCAAAACTTTTTTTTAAAACTCTAAGAATAATTCCTGTAGAAAACAGTGAGATGACCGATTAAAACCCTACAATATTTGTGCATTACAAGTTGTACTTGTAATACTAGTATTAGTATTACAAGTACAATACTATTTATTTTGTAATTCACAGTAAAAATCGTTAGCAGAAACATACTAAAGCTAATACTAGTATTAGTACTAATACTGGTATTTCTGCTAACGATTTTAATGGCTGTAAATAAGGCTGACAATGAGTAATCCATTGGTGTAGCGAATCTTTCGAATTGTTGATAGGTGAATAACACTTGAGGCTATGCGAGTGTTTTTTTCTTTTGAGGCATCAATGTAACGGTATTAAATACGAAACGAGCCTTCTTGTTTGAACAAAGTATCTTCCACTAGGCTCACAACAAAATACAAGGTTATTTATATTTTCGTCTGCCATCTCTTAAAGGGTAAAGGATTTGAGATATTTTTTTTGTATCTTTTTAAAAAGACAACTCCCGCATTAGGAATAAACATCCTGTGTCGCGGGGGACTTTACAGACATACATGAAACGGATACAATTAACACCCAGACTCAGAACAACAATTTGTGGATCACATAAAGTGTTGTCCCGTGTAGGATTTGAACCCACGACAATTGGCAAGCGGCGTGGCGACCGCCTAAACCACTAGGACAAATGTGAAGTCTCCCACTTCCAATTCTCATGATTGAAGCCCTTGAGCTTAAACTTGTTTGACAACAACAAAAAGCATTGCGGAAAATCAAACGGAAGCGGAAACGCTTGGCAAAAACTAGTAATAATATAATTGAGGGTCACCCCAATAGTTACAACATTCGTACGGTCATAAAAGTAATTTAGATTTGTAGCATACTCATAACGTTGTGTAAGTTTCGTCATGTTTCTAGTAAGAAACAATTTGGAGTAGGGTGACCATTTCGCGATACCGAAAATATGTCTAATAAAATAGTGTAAAAATAAAAAATTGGCAGTCATAAGGACTGCTGATAGAAGATAACTACTAGAAAAATTTGACATTTCATAATGTTTGAATTAAATTATCATGTCGGTGACGCGGTACGCAAACTCATAAGATTTTCCCCTGCCAAAAAGTGCTCAACGCGGCTAAAGAAGTTTTGTGACGTCAGCAAGTCAGTGACGCGGTGACGCGAACTCATAAGATTTTCCTCTAGTTTTGTCAAGTTAAAAGATTCTTGAAGGTAATCTTCTTTAAATTAACAAAAAAAAAACAGTTTTTGAAATAACCATTTATAATAATTTGAAAAAATAAATTTTAAATAAGTTTACTAGTAGAGAGGATATCACGTAAAAAACTTAACCTTTCCTTGTTTTTTTATCCAACTGGTAAAAAAACAAAGTAAGTTTCAATTCTAAACTGTTTAAAGTTAGTTAAACATTTGCTGTAAGAGCAGCGCATAGTATCTTTAGTATCATTACCATTACCATTCAACGGTAGGTATTTCCTTCAAATCAAATCAAATCAAAATCATTTATTCATCTAAGACACCAAGTGACACTTTTAAACGTCAAATTGAAGCTATAGTTTATAATCATAGATCGACACAAACAGAGGCCACAGCATGTGCTGTATTGTCGAGGTAAGTTAGGCGAAAACACCAAAATCTACTGCCTGCCTGTGTCGATCCATAACTTCCAGTTTCCAAAATGCGTAGAGCTCATGAGAAGAATACTGGCAAAGAAACTCATGGCTACTCTTTTTCAAAATCTGATTTTCAGGTACAATAGTGTTAGTATTACATGTAAGGTAAACAGTATGCAAGCTGTTGCCACCTGAAATTCCTGTTATTAAAAAGCTCCAAAATCTAACGCACAAACAAATAAAAACACTCAGTGAAAACGTTGAAGGTTTGAGTCTATTAAACATAGAACAAAATATAAACAAGGTACACTTCCACTTACATTCAGTTGCAAAATCTACTGTTGAAAATAATTCGTGACTGGATTAAGAGGCTAGGGTTACAGTTGAACGAACCAGAATAATAGTATTGTCTAAAGAATCGCTGACTAGGCCGACCAGTCACCCCAAGCAGCACCCGTTCACGAGTATGACGCATGGACCAGCCATCATCTCCTTCGCCATATCAGAGGGAGGGAAACGACCCGCCCCACGACGACACCGCAAGCAATGACATTTTAGTGAGCATGACAAACCATAGTCGAGATACTGATAAAAATCACTACTAATTAAATTACCATACTGAATGAATGAAATGCCTTAACATCTATTTTCGCTGTAATTATTGGTGTGTCATCTAGCCTATGTATACTATACTCAAAGTTATTAACCTATTGCCATTCAATCAACATGAAAATGAGCGACACTCGAGTGATTCTCGACGTAAGAGAGACCCACGCTAATGGGTCTGAGGCTGAAGGTCAACCATGGATTTGTGGTCACAGTAGCTATAAGACCTCTACATTACCTTTTGACCTCTAAATTCTGAATCATAATGTAGCGTGGGAATTTTTGGAGTCAACATTAATTGCTATTGTAATATTTGTGTTATTAAGAATCGCGTGTAACATCTTAGAATCACGTATATTATTTGTACTAGCTGACCCACGCAACGTCGTTTGCGTCTCTTATTGCCCGTAGCGTAATAATTTCCCCCCGTTTTTGAAACATTCTTCATTGGTACTCCGCTCCTATTGGTCATAGCGTGATGATATAGATAAACTGGATAAACTTCCTCGATAAACAGGTTATCTAACACTGAAAGAACTTTTTCAAATTGGACCAGTAGTTCCTGAGATTAGCGTGTTCAAACAAACAAAAACTCTTCAGCTTTATATATTAGTATAGAGATAACCCACGCAACGTCGTTTGCGTCTCCCATTGCCCGTAGCGTAATAATTTCCCCCCGTTTTTGAAACATTCTTCTTTGGTACTCCGCTCCTATTGGTCATAGCGTGATGATATAGATAAACTCGATAAACGGGCTATCTAACACTGAAAGAACTTTTTCAAATTGGGCCAGTAGTTGCTGAGATTAGCGCGTTCAAACAAACAAAAACTCTTCAGCTTTATATATTAGTATAGATGTATTTATTATACTCTTCTAAGATCTAATACTCATAATCAACAACACATTTATTTGGATAAAGACTAATATTAGGTATTATGTTGATAAAAACTCTTTGGCAAATAACTCAATAATAGGTACCAACTCTTAGCGTCTTATACTCGTGATAACTTCTAAACGAAATGTCCGAATGGGATGAAACAAAAAGTATTTTACTTCTACATAAATACCCTTGATAACATAATGCTTTATTTAGATAAGGATTAATATTACGATACACATTTAACGTAGTTTCTTTCTTCAGACGATTTAATAATTTTTTCGAACACAAAAGCGGTTATTGTGACTAAACCATGATAGTTAGATATATGCTCTCGCGGACTTTTTTGTAGATCTTAATGGGACCTACAAACCCGTAATACATTATTTTGTTCTATTGTCAATACTTTTTGCAGCGCACGCAAAAATAGGTTTTCGATTTCACACCTTGGGTTACAAAATAGCAATTATATTACGGATCTCTATTTTTTATGAAAATAAAATATAGCCTATAGCCTTCCTCGATAGATGGACTATCCAACACTGAAAGAATTTTTCAAATCGGACCAGTAGATCCTGAGATTAGCGCGTTCAAACAAACAAACAAACAAACTCTGCAGCTTTATAATATTAGTATAGATAATGCAGGAGCGAGAGGGATAATGTTCTTTGCCAACAACTAAGTTCGTTAATCGGACTTGATTTTTTTGTGGTATCATAGATTAACTAACAAATGGGTCGCCCAAAACTGCGTAATTAGTCCGTGGTTATCTGCAGCTCGGAGTGACAGGTACGCTGCTTCTGTGGGTAAGAGGCTAGTTCAAGAGTCCAGTAATTTCATTGAGTCAGTGAAAACAAGAAAATAATCGCTTTACACTTTCTATTTAAAGCTGTGGTATTATGTACTATCGGACCAATAATAAGTTAGATAATAAATAGTTCTCTAAGTGTTATCACAAATTTCAACCAATACAAATGTTTTATTTTTGTCTTTCTTCACTCCTATTCCATTGGATGTCCATTCCAATGCTTATACTTTACCGAAAATGTTTAAAAGAATAGTAGCTTCCTTAACTTCCTAACATATTCCAAACCCGAAAAATCCCTGTTATATTCTTCTGGCATCGTGAGACCAAATAAACCACAATAATACGAAATTCCAAGAGTTGGCATTCAATGGCGCGTCTTCAATCAACTTCACACAAAACATATTATGATTCACTGATATACAGTGTTCTGTCTGTTGTGCGTTGTGTCATCAACATACAATACACCTTCCTTGTTGATGCTACACCATGGCGGGAACTACTCGAGTTGCCAATGAGGATAATTGATATGAATTGAAATGAATGCGACAGTTTGGGTTAATTTCCGATTAATGAGTTATAATAAAATAATTATTATAATTAAAGTAGATAAACATAATTACAAAGGTAGGAAAATAATGTGATACAATTTTGGCTACGTTATTCGTTGCACAGTACCGGGTGGAAGATCTATATCCAGCAGCAGACGTCTTTTGGCTGAGATGATGATGATGTTTCGTTTAGATTCCGCCTTAATCCGAAAATGTTCATTTAGGAACACGAGAGAACCACGCTTCTGCACATTTAGATCTACTCAACCGGAGTTGTTAAACGGCTTTTTGAAGTGAAAACTTCTTTAGCCGCGTTGGGCACTTCTTGGTAGGGGAGAATCTTATAAGTTCACGTCACCGCGTCACCGACATGTTGATTAAACATTATGTAATTTGTAATTTTACACTTTAATTTTACAAATAACTTTCTTAGTTATAAGTTTTCACTTCTAACCGCAATCCTTATGACTGCCAAATTTTTTATGTATGGTCCTGCCAAAATGACTTTGCTATGCCTGATGGAAAGCTTAAGCAGAATCCAAGAGTGCACATACTCATTGCAAATGCAGACAATGCAACAATGCAGCATGGTCACCCACACTATGGCGGCTTAGTTTTGCTTCTGCACCATTGGGTGTTAAAGCATTTCTAGATTCTCATTCTCTCATGGTTTTGATTCGTCTCGAGGCATTCCAGTAAAAGCTTGTTTTTAAAAATCTTTTTAATTTAATTTATTAAATGTAAGTACCTAAGTTGTGAAATACATTAAAAGGTATGCAAAATTTGTAGATAACAAAATTTAATATGATGATAATATACTGAAATCGTAATGCAATTAGTTTAAATAATCATTATTAAACTGAATAAACCCAATTGGTGACTCAAAGTAACTAATGATTTCATTTATACTGAATTCGGTGAATTATGTACCTATATTTAATTAGCTAAATCGGTACTGATGTTTCGTATGAAACTAAGATTCCTATCCGGTGTCTCCATATAAGCCTCATTGTGGATTTTTCAACAAACAGGTTGTAGGTATAACCTTATACGTAGTTTATTACTGAGTAGTTATGTCTATTGGACTTTTGGTTTGATTTATTAATGCCTATCTTGTTTCCCTTGATTCTTGATATTAAAAATTCAAACAAGTATATAAGTATCTATCAATTTTAATTTTCTTGGTCAACTTGTAATTCATATTTCCTGCTTCAGTTACTTCGCATCTTGAGTGTTCCTTGAATTTATTATGTATCTTTATTTAAGTTCTATGACTAACGTTTATTTAAATAAGTACGTATTAAGTGACAAATAAATTCTGTTAAGAATGGTTTGTTAATTATCCCACCACCTCACTCACGTTTTAAAAATACAATACAATACAATTATTGGCATGAATATGGTAGGTACAAGTTCTTCAAACATACGTTATCAATCACACAGCATATTCGGCGTGTGGCGTACAAATTTTAAAACAAAAAAATAAAAATCCATATTGACTAAACTTTAGAGGCTATCATCTAAAAAGCGGCCAAGTGCGAGTCGGACTCGCCCATGAAGGGTTCCGCAGCAGCAAGTAACATAATATATTTTATTTTTATATTTGTGTTGATTGAATGAAAGGTAAATTGCAGTTTACGATTTATGACGTATTAAAAAAAAACTACTTACTAGATTTCGTTCAAACCAATTTTCGGTGGAAGTTTGCATGGTAATGTACATTATATATTTTTTTTTATTTATCATGCTATTATTTTAGAAGTTACAGGGGGGGGGGACACATTTTACCACTTTGGAAGTGTCTCTCGCGCAAGCTATTCAGGTTAGAAGAAAATGATATTAGAAACCTCAATATCATTTTCGAAGACCTATCCATAGATACCCCACACGTAAGGGTTTGATGACAAAAAATTTTTCGAGTTTCAGTTCTAAGTATGGGGACCCCCAAAATTTATTGTTTTTTTTTTATTTTTGTGTGAAAATCTTAATGCGGTTCACAGAATACATCTACTGACCAAATTTCAACATTATAGGTCTTATACTTTCGGAAAAAAGTGGCTGTGACATACGGACGGACAGACACAGACAGACAGACATGACGAATCTATAAGGGTTCCGTTTTTTGCCTTTGGCACGGAACCCTAAAAAGTCATTAATATCATAATAACATTTCTCAGAGAGTAGTTTCTTTAGGTTCTTCTTAAAATTACTTATATTCAACTGTATAAATCCTTCAGGAAGTTTATTAAATAATTTTGAAGCTGAACAAAAAACACTCTTCTGCATGAGAGATGTGTTAACTCTGCGTATACTTATAGTATCTTTAAATAGGTACAAATCAAAACATCTTGCTGAGTGTAAATATTATTTTTGTACATGTTTTTTTATTGTCTCACTAGCCACGCAACCTCGTTTGCGTCTCCCATTGCCCGTAGCGTGATAATTTTCCCCCGTTTTTTAAACATTTTACATTGGTGCTCCTCTTCTATTGGCCTTAGCGTGATCATAGCCTAAAGCCTTCCTTGATAAATGGGCTATCTAAGCCTGAAATAATTCTCAAATCGGACTGGTAGCGCGTTCAAGCAAACAAACTCTTTAGCTTTAAATATTAGAAAAGGTCGATTAAAGTTTTATAAACGCTTAATTTTAGGTAAACATAGGCCTATGCCTATGTTTAGGTGTGAACTGTCAAAAGTACTGTTATAAGTAACGACTCCAACCTCCAACCCATTAAATAAATGCCTCATTTGTTTAAATCTTAATAATTACTAGGCATACAATAAAATATATTATAAACTTATAATTCAATTGGTGATTTTATAAACAAGTAAATAGTTGATTCATATTAATATCTTGGCGCCTTCCGCTTGTCAGCTTCCGGCGCGACTTATATTTCATGTCAAATCTTTAATGTTACACAATCTTGTATTATCAAATAATAATTGTATGTTAATAATCATTACAATATTTATGGTAAACAATATTTGATATTATCTACTAAATATGTGAATTTAGTATTGAATTGGGTGAAGCCTGTCAAATACTATAAAAATACCTTCGTTCGAGTAATTTCACGCATTCATATCCCGAACGTTCGACTTGGTGCTAATCCACCGTTACAGTACTCAAAAGCTGTTGAATTGTTGATGTTGATAGTTTTCTTTGTTCACATATCGTTGTTAGATGTTCGAAAAAAAACATACTGCATACAGCCGTCTGAAAATGCCTACATAAATCTCTAACCAGATTTCTGAAAAACTATAAAAATACCTTCGTTCGAGTAATTTCACGCATTCATATCCCGAACGTTCGACTTGGTGCTAATCCACCGTTACAGTACTCAAAAGCTGTTGAATTGTTGATGTTGATAGTTTTCTTTGTTCACATATCGTTGTTAGATGTTCGAAAAAAAACATACTGCATACAGCCGTCTGAAAATGCCTACATAAATCTCTAACCAGATTTCTGAAAAACATACTTTTATATTACTAAACTAGCTGAACCCGCGGTTATTGTCGTACCGCGGGTAACGCTGTAGGGCGCAGCAAGTCTAAAAAAGTAACCTAATTTACTCCATAAATTATCAGCTACCTATTAGTGAAAGTCCCGTCAAAATCGGTATAGCCGTTCCAGGGATTAGCCGGAACAAACAGAAAGACAGACAGACAAAAATTTTAGAAAATGATATTCTGGTAAATGTTTCGTGTATAGATACATACATATGCATTTAGTAAAAAGCTGTTATTTTAATATTAAAATCAGAGACTTCATTCTTATTTATTTGTATTTGTATAGAATAGATAATTTTAAATGTACGTAAAGAGAATAAAATGCGTACCTACTTTGTGTGTTATTTATTTATCAAAGTCTAGAATCGGTGTCGGAATCCGAACCGGATTCAGAATACAAAAGAAATGTTTGCTAATTGTAAAAATAAAACCTAACATTTAAACCAGTTGTACACGAATACTAAAATTGCATAGTTTTGAAAAAAAGCTTAGAGACGACCTTGTGTGGTTCCGCATCCGAAAAATTCCCTTAATTTTAACCCCCCACGCAAAAAGAGGGGTGTTATAAGTTTGACGTGTCTGTCTGTCTGTCTGTGGCACCGTAGCTCGCGAACGAATGAAGCGATTTCAATTTAGTTTTATTTTGTATAAAAGGTGAGTTACGTGCGAGTTTCTTAGACATGTTTCATGAAAATCGGTTGAGTCGTTTAAGTTATGGGGGTGAAAGTGGGGAAGAATAACTGAATGTCTGCAAAAATATCATCGAGTGGGGTCTCAAATGAAAGCGCATAACGTGTTTTTTACTTTTTAAAGAGAACTCAGGTTATTATGTCGGGGGTTTTTTAAATTTTGAGAATTTATAGTTGTTTATTAATACGCAAATTAAAAACAATAGAAATTAATATTTAATTGCTTGGCTGGGCATGGAGTTACTTTCATTCTTGAGGAAGGGCATAGGCTACTTGTTACCGCGATAACCGACATACACGCGGACGGAGCCGCGGGCAAAAGCTAACCAATATTACAGAGTGATTTAAATGATTACAGTAAGTAGATACACATCAATATGCGGTCAGTAGGTACCAAGGAAGTCTACATACTGTTAGAATATAATAACTGGTTGTGGTCACGTAATTGTATGGCAATTACGTGACCACAACCAGTTATTGTTTTTGATAAAAAATAAATTAGCATTTTTCATACACAAAATTAATTGCGTCCGAAGGATTTTAATCGTTAAGCTAGGACAAAACAATTACACAAAAAGCGAGAAGCGCTTCGTGTTTTTAATATAAATAAGATGTTAACTACTGTTTGATGAAATTGACGGAATAAGAATACTGACTGCCACTACCCTTATGTATCCCATGGGTGTCGTAAGAGACGACAACGATGACGGAGCCGATAAACTAAACAGAACAACAGCAGTACAAAGAGAAGGATAATTTTTGAAGAGTTTGTTTGTTTGTTTGTAGCGCTAATCTCGGGAACCACTGGTCGATTTGAAAATTTCTTTCAGTGTTGTATAACCCATTTATCGAGGAAGGCTATATATCAACACGCTAAAACTAAAACCAATAGGAGCGGAGCACCAATGAAGAATGTTACAAAAACGGGGGAAAATTATCACGCTACGGGTAATAGGAGACGCAAACGAGGTTGCGTGGGTCAGTTAGTGTTAAATAAACCCTATAACAACATGTCTGTCCAGCCTGGTATAGTAGACCGAAAACTCTTTTCTTTTTTTATGGAATAGGAGGCAAACGAGCAGACGTATCGCCTGATGGCAAGCAACTACCGCCGGTCATGGACACCCGCAACACCAGAGGCGTCACAAGTGCGTCGCAGGCCTTTTAAAAAGACGTACGCTCTATTCTTGAAGGTTTGAAATTCATTCGACAGTTTTGTTATGCGACGCAGAAAGTTTCTGGAAAGGCGCACAGTTGTGGACTGCCAGCCATCTAAATGATGAGGTTTCTAAGGAGAGACCCATGTACAGCTCTGAAACATAGGAGAATGTTGATGTTGATGACCACTGCTCAGTTTGTAAAAGTATGATGCAAGTAAAGTTTCAATGTTATAAACATACAAATAAGTTGTGAAATATTAGGTCTTTACCTATGAAATTGCCGTTCTTCAGTACTGGTCATTTCAAATAAAAAAAAGTTTGTAATGGCTCTGTATTCTAAATTCAAATTAATTTTGTTTTAGAACCATGACATTCTATTTACAAACTCAGTCTTTTGTTTTCTGATTAGCGTTGTATTTTCATTACATTTGAACATTTTTCGTCATAATGGATACTTTGAAAATTCGTGTAATTATGGAATATGAGTTCCGTCGTGGCACCAACGCGACACAAACGGCACGTAACATCAAAAACGTTTACGGAGAGAACTGTATAAACGAACGCACAACCCGTTATTGGTTTTCCCGGTTCCGTTCTGGAAATTTTGACTTGAAAAATGAAGCTCGTGGTCGTCCGGAGACTTTGGTTAACAATAATGAATTTAAGGCGATTGTGGAAGCTGACGATACTCAATCTACAGCTGAGCTAGCAGGCGCTTTTAATATAAGCATCAAAACAATATTGATCCATTTGCGACAAATTGGCAAGGTAAAAAAGCTTGATAGATGGGTGCCCCACGACCTTAACGATCGCCAGCGCAACGTACGCGTCGAGACTTGCCTTGCGCTGCTCAACGGGCAAAGAAATGAAGGAATTTTGAAACGAATTCTTACGTGCGACGAAATATGGATTCTGTTCGACAATCGAAAGCGCTCAGCAAGTTGGTTAGACCCTGGTTCAGCACCAAAGCAATGCCCTAAACCAAAAATGACCCCTAAAAAGGTGATGGTCACTGTTTGGTGGTCTAGTGCGGGTGTGATTCACCACAGCTTTTTACAAAACGGCATGAGCATTAATGCAGATGTGTACTGTGAAGAACTGGAGAGAATGATGGAGAAGCTTGCACATCTGCAACCAGCTCTGGTCAATCGGTCGTCCCCACTGCTCCTTCACGACATCGCGCGAACTCCATACTGCGCAACAGACAGTCTCCAAGCTGCAAGAGCTGGGTTGGAAGCTCTCCCTCATCTGCCATACTCACCAGACCTTGCACCTACCGACTATTACTTTTTCCGAAATTTAGACAACTTTTTAATGGGTAAAAAATTCAATTCCCGAGAGGCAGTACAAAATGCCTTTGAAGAGTTTGTTGCCTCCCGTCCAGCTCATTTTTACAAGAAGGGCATCAAAAAAAATGCCAATGCATTGGCAAAGATGCGTCGATTGCATGGGTGATTACTTCAAATAACAGAAATAAAAAAGTTTTAAAAAATAAGTACTTTCACTTATTGCATACAAAACGGCAATTTCATAGGTAAAGACCTATTATATTGAAATGTATGCAGAATTTGTAGATAACCAAATATGGTGAAAATATAATCTTTGCCAGTATTGTTCTCATAAGGCTCTACGAATTTCGGAAACTGGAAGTTATGGATCGACACTGGCAGGCAGTGGGTTTTCGTGTTTTCACCTAATTCACCTCGACAATACAGTACTCGTACATCTGTAGCGTTTGTTTGTGTCGATCTATGATTTTTAACTGTAGCTTCAATTTAACGTTTATAAATGTCTAGTGTCTTACTTAATTGAATAAATGATTTTGAATTAGAATTTATACTGCAATCCAACTGTAATTAGTTTGAATAACCAAAATAATTGATAACTCAGGGCATTAATTAATGATTTCATTTACCTATACTGAATTCGGTGAATTCTATTTAATTCGCTAAATCGGTAAGTACTTATGTTTTGTTTGAAACTACGAGTAGAATTCGGGCCGCTGATAAATTAATAAAGGAATTTACTTAAAAAGGTTGTATATGTATTTAGCGTATTTTGAATCACGTAAAAATTATTCATGTGTTAACACAATTCATCTCGTTTTCCTACAACTTATGGGATTTTTTAAATGTGTGTTAAACGTGTTAAAATGTGCATACATATCCTGACTTTTAAGTAAGCTTATGTAAGCTGGTGCAAAAACATTTGCTAAACGTGTGATGTCAAATTGACAATTGTTCCCAAACACAAAAAAACTGCATTTTCTATTACCTTGCATGTTTATCGATGATACGTACGTATGTGATTTAGACGGTGTGTGTGGTGTGAGGGTGTTGAACCTGTGACCCAGATACGATCGATGCATCGACAGGAATTAAAAATAAATCGCAGTATTAAAAAACAGTTTTTTTTTTCAATGTGGTAAAGATACGGGTGGCACCTAAATACTAAATACACCTACTAAAAAAAGCTTAATAGAAAAGTTAGTTTTGAGGACAAATACCAATTTCTGAAACTGCATTGCAAAATACTTAAGATTTGATATTACCATATATGTTTGAATTTTGAATGTTATATTTTTTAAACATGAATACTTATTTTCATGAAAAACATGAAAACCAAACCTTTAAACCAAAGGTCTCCATGTTTTCATAAATGGTTTGAACGCATGAAAAAGTGTTTTAAATGTAACAGAATACTTTGAAAAGCAGTAAATATACCTAAGTATTATTTATGAATATGATTAACGCAAAACTTTCAGTTTCGCCCACGTATAAAATACCAAAATTCTTATCAAGGGCTAAAATTATCGTAACACCACATAAATCTGAAAGCCGAAGAGTGATTTTTTCTGGTCTAAACACACTCTAAAACTAAAAATTCAGATTAGAGGTATCCTGTTCTATGATTTTTATAGCATTGGTAGAAATAGGAAGCTACCTCCACCTATGGATACCCATATCTGATAAGTCACCAGTACGTCGTCTCTTGGCTAAAGGTGTTTTGCCTTCTTTCAAATTGCATCTGCAATCTGCATTCTCCAGTGCCTTATTCTCGGTGAAATGCATTGAAAGAATTACTTAAAACCCTTTTACAAGCTTTTTATTAACTTGCAATGTATGTATGTACGCTTGTATGTTCGGGTGGAATCTTGCAACTCAATTTTGAATCAGATATCTTCAACCGATTTTGCGGAAATTTTGCAAGCATATGTATACAGCGTGACAATACATTATTATAATGATATGGAGCTGATCTGACGCTGGAGCTGGAATGTGGCCATAGGAACTCTGTAAAGAAACGTCGCAACATCGAGTTTGGACTCGTTTTATTCGGCTCGAGGCATTCCAGTAAAAGCTTGTTTCTATTAAATTGCCCGGTCTGAGCTGGCACAGAATAGGAAAGAATGGCGCATTCTACATTCTATAGTCGGAGCTAAGTAACGCGAAGTAAATAAGTATTTTTTTATAAGACCGTGATTTGAGTTAAGCTAAGCCGGTTCATATTTACCGAACCATGGCTCTTCTACGATTACATTACTAGGTTTTCATTTAATACCTCAATTCTTGATAAAACTTGAACTGTAAACGACTAGTAATCTATAATACTCGTAATCTTTAATGCACAACGTAACAAAGTTGTGGTACCTACAGCTACCCATAGAAACCTAGCGCGCCCCAAATATGTCAGTTAATTATTCCTTTCTAACAAGAATAATTATTGCCCTTTAAGTCGTACTTTCAATGGGTTTCTTGCCCTACATAACATAACGAAAATGCCTTTCAGGTCACGCGAACGACACACTTCCCTTATAAATTATAGGGCTGTTTAACAATCGAGTTAACACTTCGATGTAGCGATAAGTATAATGGCTCCTGTACACGATGGGCCATCGCGATGGTCCATTATGATGGGCCAGTGTATGGAGGGCATAGTGGTGTCGGATGGCTTATGGCGCGTGCGATGGTCGTGGGATGGCGTCGGTGTCGGGTTTTTGGCCGCACCGCATCAAAGGTAGTGGGCCAGGGGTGGCGGTACGCACCTACACGTGGTCCATTCCACAGTGCGTGCTCGAATTGTGTAGATACTCGTATATTGCCGCAGCAGATAATGCGTCCACTTCCATCTCGAAAAACGTAATGTTGCCATCGTGTAGTTGCGTCTCAACCATCGCATGGCCCTCTCGCTTGGCCAGCGCTGGCCCTTCATGTAAAAAAAAACACGGTGTTCCTCCTTTACCTAATCCGAGCCACGGGATAGTTTGCTCACCGCGACTCGGCTAGGGACGCCCTTTGTTGTCGGGCTCTTCTCCTGAATGCACCCCGGAAACACAGAAGGGCGCATTCCGCCACATTAGCATGGGGCGGCAGATCCCCCGACCCACCGCCCGTGGCCACTCTCACCCAGGGACGCGTGCGAACTTCGCCCGCCGGCATCCCTCCCTGGGACGCGTGCGAACTCCGCCCGCCGGCGTCCCCGTGGCCCGCGGGGCGAAAGAGCGAGCCCAGCCCACTCCCGCCCCAGCAGAGCCCCTCCTCTTGGCCGCCATCAGCCGCGAGGCGACGGCAGCCCGACACTCATCGCCGCCGGCCATAGCCGGAGCCACAGCCTACAGCGAGAGGTCTGCTTTTTACGACTTTGCTGTCGGGTTTTAGAGTATTTTCCTTGACGCGGGCCGGCCAGTTAAGGCAAGCCCTCCGGCCAACAGGTTCTCAGCATACCCTCCTGGAGCCACCAGTCAGGTCATTGTTGAGCCCCTGTTGGTTACGGAACGCGAGAGGGTGGCTAAGCCTCTCTCACCGACGGTGGCACTAGTGCCTGTCAGCCCCTGAGTCAACAGTGGGCCGACCCGCCCCTCGATCCTGCCGAGCCCTGAAAAGGGCTGCTGCGGATCCCACCCCGCGACCCCCTCGTGCAATGAGGTCAAGCCCTGAAAAGGGCTGTCGGGTTATTGGTCAGACGGCCAGCATACAGAGCTCCTGAGAGTCAGAGTATACTGACCGCCTGTCCAGGGCGCACCAGCCTCCACGCTTCTGCTCCCCAGGACCGGAGTCCAAAGGGGGAAGAAACGCGTAAGCCAACGTGGAGGTTACCCGACGCCGCGCCCCTGGCCCTTCATGTAGAGGTAGCATAAAGCAGCATATTCGACGTAGGTACTTTTCGTTAGATAAACATAGGTATTAGAAAAAGTCTTATCGTATTTATCACAGATTTTTTTGTGGTATTTACCGACTGTCTTGGTGGCGCAGTGGTAGCGTATGTGAATGTGACTGTTGTATTTGAGGTCTCGGGATCAGATCAAATGTTTGTATGATCTGCAAACATTCATTTTGGAGTTTGGGTGTCTTCTATGTATGTATTTACAAAATAAAGTATATATGTAATTATATCATTTATCTAGTACCTATAGTACAGTCCATTCGCTTAGATACGGTCACCTTGATCGGGCCGCCGCGCCGACGCACGTGCGGCAAGCCGCCAAAAAATCAAAGGCATGCCTGTGCCGGACCAGGCCGGTCTGCGGCGTACACCCAGAAGCAAGTTTGATTGGTCAGTTTAATAAAATGTTGGGAAATGAATTATATTATTATAACGAGAATTATACATATCCTACTAATATTATAAACGCGAAAGTTTGTAAGTATGGATGAATGGATGGATGTTTGTTACTCTTTCACGCAAAAACTACTGAAGGGATTTAGATGAAACTTTACAGTAATATAGCTTATACATCAGAATAACACATAGGCTACTTTTTGCAGCGATAACCGACATACACGCGGGCGGAGCCGCGGGCAACATCTAGTTACGTGTAAATAAAATCTTCATCAAGAAAGACATAGTCGTTTATACTTGTCATGCTTGAATTAGTTTTACCTCAGGGTTACGCATAATACGCATACGAGGAAAAATATTAATATTAATAACCGTTCCAAAATGAAACGAGAATGATCACCTTCCAATGGTATTTATACATATGTAATACTAGTTAGACAACTCACTTAATAAATCATTTCGAGGTAATTAACAATTAATTCTAAATATTTTAAAACTGTCTGATCTCTGCGGTGTTACCAGTATTACGGTGCTAAAAAAGTAGCCTAAGTGACTTCTTAAGACTGTAGTCCCTGAGCGTGGGAATTTGTGATTGAATACCCACATTCATATTTTACATGCACACAAACGCATCGGGCACTGTTGCATACTAACCCTGGCAAATAATAAATTTACTTTCGGTTTTTTCTTCTAGTTACATATTCATTAACTGTTCGCCTTTGAAGAATGTTTAAAATGTCCTACAAAGCACGCAATGTATCTTTGTCATATCGGAAAGCCCGCGGACTATAAGTAACTCGTCAACGGCCGAGAATGGGGTTCAAGTGTACCTATTCATTTTTAATTCATTTCATGGACAAATAATATATTTTTACACAGTATAAAATTAAGTCGCTCGCGCTATCTGTCAGCTTAGATCTTTTACAGTAATCAACGGATTTTAATGCTATGTTATGAAATAAAATTTGTATGATATATGTTATATTAATGGAACATAATGTTTCTTAAAAATATAATTTTTGATCGCTTTTATTGCTCATATTGACTAAAATTTACTACATAGATTACTTACATACTTTTTTCACTTTTTGTCAAAAAACGACGCTGAAAAAGTATGAAACAAGTTTTGAAAAGCCGTAGTCACGTGTTTTTAAGAGTTATGGTACGTTTCTATTTTAATTTAAGTTTTTACTTTTTGTTATTTAAAATGTTTTGGTGTAGTGATAATAATAATTTATATGCAAAGTATATTTTAAATACCTAACATAGAAATATAAAAAAAAATTGAATAGATACGAACAAGGTCACCAGCAAATGCTAATAATACCTATATATATTTGAAATGTACAAGTAACACCCTTTCCGATGATACCAAACACGGCATGTTTATGTCAAATTCATTTTTTAATACAGTACTTTATGTCGGCTAGAGGGCGCCACATTAAATTGAGTGACGCGTCATATAGCCTATAAGCAGCGGACGATCAAGACACTTCTAACAATACCTCATTTATCCAGTTCTAATTAGTAGTTAAGGAGCTATGAGGGAACAGATGAACATACATACATAGCCTGTCAAAATCATAACCCTCCTTTGGCTTTGCCGTGGTCGGGTAAAAAAATAAAAAAATACAGTTAATTTATAAACTCCTTCTTTTTTTAAGACAGTTAAAAAACAAACTATTTGTCTTAAAATTAATATTAACACAGAACACTTTTTGTTTTGTGAATATTAAGAGTGTAAAACTTTGAAATGGAAACTTCCTTTAATATATAATACTAGCTTTTACACGGGGCTTCGCCCACACAGATTTTCATCCCCTGATTTACCCCCTTAGGGGTAGAATTTCAAAAATTCCTTTCTTAGTGCTTCACTACATAGTATAAAACAAAGTCGCTTTTTCTGTCCCAATGTCCCTTTGTGTGCTTAAATCTTTAAAACTACGCAACGGATTTTGATGCGGGTTTCTTTAATAGATAGAGTGATTCAAGAGGAAGGTTTTTATGTATAATAAATGCATAATATAGTATGGGAACACTGTTAATTTTCGAGTTTTCTAATGTGATGTAGCAAATAAACACGTTTTTTTGCGCTTACATTGCAAACGCTGGTTGCACCCTACGAGATAGATCAAAATAATGTACTACAATATTGTACACCTTAAAAAGTACTACAAAAAAGTCAGCGACGGTATATGTCTATCTCTTAGGGATAACCCACAACAACCATTTTTTATTCCTTTCTTTTTACGAGAAATAATGGCTTATTTACGAAGTGATTATAAGCAATACAAAATGAATCCTTATACAATTAAGTAAATTAAATACATTGTGCATTTAATATAGATCAAAATGGCCCTTTACAGTATCTAATTTAAATGAATATATTCGAAGATATTACAGATTAAAATGCACGAATCGTGTCGTCGGCGGGGGCGTCTGAAATCCACCCGTGCGGAGCCGGGGCGGGTCGTATGTTATATAAAGAACCTACATGCAAAATTTCAGGATTCTAACTTCAGCGGTTTGGGCTGTGCGTTGATCTCTGGGTATGTCAGTCAGTCAGTCAGTCACCTTCCTCTTTTATTTATATAGATTACAGATATCAGATAATGAAAGGGATAGGGCATCTATTGTTTTACAATTCACCAATTGATTAAATTCGAACTTAAGGGATGAATAATAATGGAAATGTCGTAAAGTATAGATGGGACCCTTTTTTACAATTTTTGTCTGTCTGTCTGTTTGTTTGTGCCGGCTAATCTCTGGAACGGCTGGAGCGATTTTGACGGGATTTTTACTGATAGGTAGCTGATGATATAAGGAGTATCTGCGGTTGGTGTAGTATCGCGGGTAAGACCGTGGGGCTCAGCTAGTTTATTTTTTCAAAAAAGACAACTTCCGTATATATCCAATAAATCCTGTGTCGCGGGGGACTTTACAAACATACATGAAACGGACACAATGGACACCCAGACTCAGAACAACAATTCGTGGATCACACAGTGTTGTCCCATGTGGGATTTGAACCCACAACACCTGATACAGTAGGAAGCGGCGAGGCAACCGCTTAAACCACTAGACCAACCATGCAGTCAAAAATAAAACTGTAATTTTAAGGTCTTTCATTATTTCAGTAGTAGTTATTCAATTCTAACAGAATTTTTTTTTACTTTTTTAAAAACAATTTCTCAGTGTCTCGGTCTGTCAAAGTGTATTCAAAGTACTCGTCAAGATAAATCAAACGACTCCAAACTCGATAGGTTCCGTCGTTACAAAGTTCCTATGACCACCTTCCAGCTTCAACATCAGATCAGCTCCATGTCATCATAATATAGCATTGTCACGCTATATACATATGCCTACAAAAATTCAACACAATCGGTTGAAGATATCTGCAAAATTGAGTTGCAAGATTCCGTCTTAACAAATATAGTTAGATATATACATACATAGCAAGTTAAAAAAAAACATAAAAATAAGTTCTGTGTTAATAAAAAATACAAATATTTTTCTTTGAAATTATTCTTAAAAAAAAATTAAATTAAATTCAAGAATACAAATTAACAGTTACAATTCGACACTCACTGGCAACCCACCCTAAAACTTGTCATTTACGTATTAGGGAGCTCAGTGCGAACTACAAACGGACGTGGTGTCACCTTGAATATTCGGCGGGCACTGAATTTTTTGAGTGCGATAAAACTTATTTATTGCAATTTACGGGAGACGATATCTACGTACTAAAATGTATGGAACTTTTGTCGCTAAAAATGAATGATGTTTAGCCTTAGATTATGGCTTTTTGGTGAGAATTAATAAAAAAGTAAAACGGTAAATCTTTTCTCCATACTTTTTTCTCGCGAAATAAGAAAAAAACATTTAAAATAGAGCACGAAATAGGACAGAGTGTGCTAATTAAAAAGGTCGATTTCGATGATTTTGATCTTTGTTAAGGCTTTTTTTCACAAAAATAAAGAATTATTTTATAAATGTCACTCGGTAGATTGGTAGACTGATTTATTAAACTACTGAGATTTTTTTTTTAGTGTCAAAAATGAATTGAGTTGTTTGTGTTTTGCAAAACTGCAAGTGCCTTTTCGCGCGTTTTTAGGGACGCGCCCCTTAACCCACTTCCAAAAGAAGGAGGTTCTCAATTTCATCGGTATTTTTCTTTTTTTCTTTTTTATGTATGTACATCGATTACTCCGTCAATTGTGGACCGATTTTGAAAATTCTTTTTGTATTCGAAAGGGTATGCTCCCCATGTGGTCCCATGGCCACCATATCAGGATCTGATGATGGGATCCTAAGGAAATCGAAGGAAACCCTCAAATTTACGTGAGCAATGAAGTTACGAGCAATTGTATGCATACCTTCATATTCTGTAGACATCATTAAATTTTAAATGAAATGATGATGAGGGACTTGAGAAAGACTAAAAAGCGAAAAAAAAAAAAAAACTTCGTGTAAAAAAACCGACTTCAAAAACTAAAAAGTATAAAATAACTTAATTTGTATGTGCTACCTATTCATTGGTTTGAAGTCGGTGCCAAGCCAAAATATAATAGTAGGTACCGCACTCGCCGCGCGTGACCTTGAGCGGGGTAGCTGCTCTTCGCGTTGAACAAAACAAACGAAGCGTCGACGTTCGTCTCGAAATATAGCGTGTGGTACCTACTATTCCATTGGCTTGGAACTGACTTCAAACCAATGAATAGGTAGCACATACAAATTAAGTTATTTTATACTTTTTAGTTTTTGAAGTCGGTTTTTTATATCATCAGCTATCTGCCAAGATACATATTAAATTACTAGCTGTTGCCCGCGGCATCGCCCGCGTGTATGTCGGTTATCACTGCAAATAGTAGCCTATGTGTTAATTCGATGTATAAGCTATATATTACTGTAAAGTTTCATCCAAATCCGTTCAGTAGTTTTTGCGTGAAGAAGTAACAAACATAAACACAAACTTTCGCCTTTATATATTAGTGTGATGATGATTAGTGTGATACTTTGGTGAACGCCCCGTTTTTGCTATACTTTCCTACATATTTTTATTGTACATAAGAAGCACGTAAAGGGAAGGTAGAATAATTCATAGACCTCTTCTTAGCAAGCAGGTATTGGCCTAGTATACCACCAGACGAGTTGATTACCTAGTTAATAAAGAGATTAATTAATCTCTTAAAATAAACTAAGTAAATTAAATTTAAATTATTTCATTACGTCACGCATTTAATTTACATAAAATAACTAGCTGCCCGGCGAACTTGGCACCGCCATACTTTTTTTCGTGAAAATTTTCAAAATTTTCGCTTTTTTTTTTTAGCTTTTAAACCTGCTTCAGATTCCCGCGGGTAGTGTGCAGTGGCGGATTTTCTTATATACAAACCTTGTCCAGACGGTTTAGTAGCACGATGCCTACTATCGCACTTAGTCGACTTCAGACTAATTTTAAACAATCAGTAGCATCATGCCGACTTTATTACATCTTTATACATTAGATTGCACTATGCCTATTATAGCATATTGACAAGTATTAGCGTTGTTAGTGTATTTAATCGTGTTATGCCTACTTTATTAAACTTCAATACTAAGGATATGTAACTCGACTACAAAATGTACAATCAAAAACAAACTCACTAACAATTATTATAATTATTTACTTTTAGTTTATTTCTTAAGACCAATTCAAACAAAGTTACTTCGTTTAAATAAAAATTATAAATAAGTATGAACTTTATTGACTTGTAACATCTTTTAATACTTAACTAACTAAAGGATAAAACAATTGTTTACAACTTTAAAATATCCTAAGTGATTCATGTGACAAAACGAAAAAAAATATTAACAACTTCACGTAAAAAGAAAAAAAAATAACTTCATCAATACATATTTGTTTATATTATGTACGAGTGTAAAAAAAATTATAGGGGGCTCTATGAAGGCAGTGGAATCCAAAACAATAATTTTAAAAAAATTTCACGAGAAGCAATTAAAAATATCCGACAATGGACTAATTTCAAATCGCAATATCACTCCATTGATTTACTGTTTGTTGCCTTGTAAAACACGATATATTTATGAGAAGCTATTTAAAAAAATAAGAGAATGCATACCGGATTTCCATCCAGAAATATTTCGAATTTCGAACCGATTTTGAAATTGTAGCTATGAATGCAGTTCAAATCATATTTCCTACTACAAATATAAAAGGATGTTTTTTCATTACGCACAGGCTCTGCAGAAAAAGGCAAAACAGTTATTAGACGGCAATATAGATGAATCCCAATATTATAGACGCTATTATAGACGCAAATAAATCAATGACCGAATACGGAAAATTGTTCAGGAATAATTGACTATTGATAAATACAAATAGGGGTTCTCAATGAATTTTACGATGAGAAATATAATTAAATATAATATCATTCGCATATAAATGACTAAAATATTGACAACATTGTTAAAAAAATCTAACTTTACTTAATCTACACAGACAAACCCCTATTTGTATTTGTCCATCCTGTCCTGAACAACTTTCCGTATTCGGTCATTGATTATTTGCTCCTTATTTATATTTATTTTTGACCTTGGGAAATGGACAAGTTTTTGCGAAAATCGTGATCATATTTAATACTTTCCTTTTGTTTATTTTTTTAATAAGGGAATAGATTTGGCTTTCTCTTTCTAATTATTTTATTTAAACGTGAATGCAAGCCCTCCACTGCATAGGTAGTACGGTGAGGATTTTCATAGCAACTAACAGCGTCTATAATATTGGGATTCATCCATTGTTTCATAAAATAATTAATAAACATATCCCAGCTCTCACGATTAAACGTAATTTCAAACTGGATACTGAGAAAGCCTTCTAGCATCATATTTGCAGGTAAATGTGCCAATGCTACCAATAAAGCTATCGTGGGTAACACGCGGGGTTCAGCTAGTAGTTATTTATTCTAAAATAAAATTATGACTAAACTTTGTACGAAAGAGGAAAGTCATTTTGTGTACATAATTAATCAATGAAATATTATAATTTCTATTATCTACTTTTGAACAAAACTGTACTAAAATAGACATTGTGCTATCGCGAGATCGATTTTTCAAAAAGATGGCGAAGTGCGATGTAAATGCGATAAAAGTAAAAAAGTAGGCATAGTGCGATCTAATGTATGAAGATGTAATAAAGTCGGCATGATGCTACTGATTGTTTAAAATTAGTCTGAAGTCGACTAAGTGCGATAGTAGGCATCGTGCTACTAAACCGTCCAGACAATAACAAACACATAAAAGAAAGAATTATCCAATTTGGTAGAGTAGATCGGAAATTATGCGCGTACATACAATTCGGTGATTTATTTTCATTTATATAGTTATTTTAGGATAATGCTAACTAAAATAATAGGTATTTGTTCAGAAACAATGACTCAAATAATAGTAGGAATAAAAGAACGAATACTCAAAGCGACCGTGAGTTTGTTTATTAGATTTCTTCTCACAAAATTCTACACAGATACGGTATTTTTGTATTCATTGTTTATTATAAAATAAATATTATATTGAATGTAAATCTTACCGCGGATTTGACTCAATGCAACACGGCAGTAAATAAAAATTATTCAGTAATATTTTATTTGAAGTCTCAAAAAACGAGCGCAGTGCATGTAATTTGAAAAAATAAAAATGTCCTGTATTATTTTTTTCTCTCAGTAAACTAAATAATATTTTTTTTAGTATGAATACATAATTAGTAAGCGAGTGTTAGTTTCAAAATAACATAACCAACGTAGCCGTGATTATTTTCCTTTAAAAAGTACCTTTAACTATAGTTCCAAAACGGAAGGGTTTATTTGTCTGAATACGCTACTTTCAGGCACTCCTGGTCCAATTTTAAAAAATCATGTACTGTGTGATAGATGTACCAGATAGGATTGTTAATTCTTGTAAAACGGGAAAATTCATTTCTTATGAGAGAAGCGAATTAAGCCGCTACGTAGATGTTTATATGTTCAATGCTATTTAATATTACAAGCTTTTTAATCTTTTTATTAACTTGCAATGTATGTATGTATGTTGTATGTTCGGGTGGAATCTTGCAACTCAATTTTGAAGCAGATATCTTCAACCGATTTTGCTGAAATTTTGCAAGCATATGTATACAGCGTGACAATACAATATTATAATGACATGGAACTGATTTGATGCTGGAGCTGGAAGGTGGTTATAGGAACTCTGTAAAGAAACGTCGCAACATCATCGAGTTTGGACTCGTTTGATTCGTCTCGAGGCATTCCAGTTTTAATTTAATTTATTTTGATAATTTTTCCATTTGTTAAAAACTTACATCTAATTTATGATAGACTAGCGACCCGCCCCGGCTTCGCACGGGTGGATTTCAGATGCCCCCGCCGACGACACGATTCGTGCATTTTAAATCTGTAATATCTTTGAATATATTCATTTAAATTAGAAACTGTAAAGGGCCATTTTGATCTATATTAAATGCACAATGTATTTAATTTACTTAATTGTATAAGAATTCATTCTGTATTGCTTAAAATCACTTCGTAAATAAGCCATTATTTCTCGTAAAAAGAATGGAATAAAAAATGGTTGTTGTGGGTTTTCCCTAAGAGACAGACATATACCGTCGCGGACTTTTTTGTAGTACTTTTTAAGGTGTACAATACTGTAGTACATTATTTTGATCTATCTCGTAGGGTGCAACCAGCGTTTGCAATGTAAGCGCAAAGAAATGTGTTTATTTGCCACATCACATTAGAAACCTCGAAAATTAACAGTGTTTCCATACTATATTATGCATTTATTATACATAAAAACCTTCCTCTTTAATCACTCTATCTATTAAATAAACTCGCATCAAAATCCGTAGCGTAGTTTTAAAGATTTAAGCAAACAAAGGGACATAGGGACAGAGAAAGCGACTTTGTTTTATACTATGTAGTGATTTTGACTTTTATGGTCGAAGCTGTGAGGATGTGGAGGTATGCAAATCCTCTAGTCTGAAGGTAAACGACTAGCCACCACAATTTACCTTGTAGTTATATCTCTTGATCCGGCCTTAGAAATATGGTTAATATTCCTATTACTGTTTATAATCATACTAATGTAGTTATAATCTTGAAGATTTTTGTTTAAAGAATTGAATTCGAATTGAAACCGAACTTAAGACAGTAGTTAAACACTGAGAGTCGAATTCTGAGTCAAATTGAATATATAGCTAAGTCATAGCAAATATTTATATGATATTTAAAATATAACTAGCTGACCCACGCAACCTCGTTTGCGTCTCCTATTACCCGTAGCGTGATAATTTTCTCCCGTTTTTGAAACATTCTTCATTGGTGCTCCGCTCCTATTAGTCTTAGCGTGATGATGTATAGGCTATAGCCTTCCTCGATAAATGGGCTATCTAACACTGAAACAATTTTTCAAATCGGACCAGCGTTTCCTGAGATTAGCGCGTTCAAACAAACAAACAAACTAGTATTGATAAATAGTTTGTACAATGGGTACTTACTACAACTGATACAAATATATATACACTTTTTTTGTAAATACATAGAAAACATCCGAACTCCAAAACAAATATTTGCAGATAATATAAAAATTTGATCCGATTCGGGAATCAAAATCGAGACCTCAAGCACAGTAGTCGCATACGCTACAACTGCGCCACTGAGGCAGTCTTGTCAGTGCGTGGCATTTGAAAAGTGAAAACACCCTCGAAGTAATTTTGTTTGTAATGTAGTAGTAACGTTAAATATTTTATTTGAAGAATTTAAATTGAAACCGAACTTAAGATAGTAGTAGAACACTAGGAGTCGAATTCTGAGCATAACTGAACTAGATTTAACTCAGACCTTAAACCGATGACGTCACACTTATTTTACCTTCACTGGGCTTACTGACCTCACTTCCTTTCTGCACGACCGATCCCCTGTCCTTGTTTAACCTCTTTCTGATAAATAGCTCGGTCCCTTTCTTTCAGTTTAATGCTTGATACGATCGCTGTTATGGTTTGCCATAACACGGTAGTCACGCGCTTTGTAAAGTTACAGTGTACAATGATGTTTCAATTTAACGTTTAAGGAATAAATATAAATTTAATAAAAAAAATCCAATACTGAGGTAAATGACGAACGGACAACTTCTTGAACCTGCCGGAAGTGGTTCGTACGTTACATCTTTAATAGTCATGCCGTCTTCAGAAATTTATTTAAAAGTTCTTCGGAAGGTTAAACAATGAAGTTTCTTATAAACTTGTGGAGATTCATCTGTCCGACAGTTAGCAGTGAAAGAGGCGGGAATTTACTTTACACAGTGACAGTTTATTTTTTTAAATGCGTTCCGTTACAAGATGTTTTTCGTTTCTGTTCATTACCAAAAAAGGTCTAGAATGGTTTTCCAATTTTATCGCAGTATAATAACGAATTTTTTTCTTTAATTTCAGAAGCAAACACAATGTTGCCAAGGAAAAGGAGTATGATATTTACGCTCACAATACTGGCGCTGGTGAATTATTCTGAGGAGTACAGCTCTGGAGCTCCATCTATTGTGAGTGAAATTTCTATGTTTTTGTTTTGTTTAAAAGACAAGTCACGACTTGTCTTTTAAAGAATTAGTACCTGGATGACCGAGCTGTGCTGGTTTTTTTTTAAATAAGTTTAGTGACGCCCTCTCTTGGTACTGTTTATTCTGCACCTAATTCCACTATAGTTTAATGTTGTTCGCTCGAGTTGCGATTGATGGACATTGATTATCGATAAATTTGAAAACACGAATAAAAGGACATTTTCTAAAAATGAATCCTAGCGATTTATCGCCCCCGAAACTGCCTGCATACAAAATTTCATGAAAATCGTTTGAGCCGTTTCCGAGATTCAGATTATATATATACAAACATTGGTCGTTTAAAGGTATTAGATGATACAGTAAAAAATCCTTGCAAGGGAGACGTAAAAAAAAATCACCCCATAGTAGTTTCGCCTTCCACACTTTTCAGGATCATCGTCAGTAACCTAAGATCCAATTTATACTTTTAGCCGGTATCTGTCCACATTTGCGGCAGAGCATTATAGTCGATAGTGCAAAATCGACCCAATGATGCAGAAGCATCACTAGGCCGCCATAGTGTGGGTCACCATGCTGCATTAATGCATTGTCTGCGAGTATGGTGACCTCCACTCTTGGATTCTGCTTATGCTTTCCATCAGGTAGAGAAGAGTCATTTTGGCAGGCTCAAATATAAAAAAAAAACTCATTACAAAACAAAAATTGACCGAACTATATGGATACGATTCACGATCTAAAACGTGTTTGTTTACAAACATGCTAATTAGACAAGATTAAAAATATGTTGTCTTTTATACAAAAAACCTGATTTTAAATCTAAATTTATTGATTTTTACGATGGCTAAAACCAGTACTTTATACTTCATTATCATACTCGTAGATTAGCATAAGGTCAATGACTTGTAGTATTTTCTTCTTCTTAACGTGTCCATGTTTTTTTTTTTTATGGAATAGACCGGCAAACGAGCATCGGTATCGCCTGATGGTAAGCGATTACCGCCGCCCATGGACACCCGCAACACCAGAGGCGTCACAAGTGCGTTACCGGCCTTTGGGGGATGGGGGGGGGAGATAGGGGAAGGGGTATGGGCCTCCGGTATCCTCACTCACTCGGTGAAACACAGCGCAAGCACTATTTCACACCGGTTTTCTGTGAAGCCGTGGTATCACTCCGGTCGAGCCGGCCCATTCATGCCGAAGCGTGGATCTCCCACGGTCTACTTTTACTACGGTTACACTTAAACTGGAGCTGGATAACGCGATTACCATTTTCCCTTTACTCTTGTTTGATGTAGGTCGTCAAGCGTATATAAGTCTGGGTCCTGGACTCAGAAAATGACATATATTTATGCCATAACATGACTCGGTCTTCTTTTCTAACCACAAAAGGACCAAAATAAAAATATGATTTCTTTTTAGGCCTGCATAGATCAGACTCCACGCCATGAAACAATCAAACCCCAATCTTCTACTCCACCGTACTTCATCCAGACGTCAGCGGCTCAAGTGCGTCAGGGAGATATCTTGAACGTGACTGTTGGCAGCCCGGCAGGTGCACCTTTGCCCATCGGTGGGTTTCTTATTCAGGCTAGGCAAATACAGGTAAGGGCTACCTTCTATATACATTAGTAATGGTCATGATTAGCTGATACTGGTATTTATAATACAAATAGTTACCATAAAAATGAGCAAGTTTTATTCATGGTTTAACAAATTGATATCTATCCTTTCTCGTTCCAGAATCCAGATATAATAGTGGGCAAGTTCGTTGGACTACCAGACTCTTCATTGGTGCACATGACGACATGTACGAGTCCAAATGACACAGTGACTCACTCCTCGCCAGAAGACAAGCCTGCCATGACCTTCCAGTGGCTAGCTCCTAATGATTTCCTTGGTGGAATTGAGTTCAGGTAAAAAGAATCTCAGTCACGTTTTAAATTGGATAACTGCAGACTTAGAGACTGCATGATAGTAGTATATAAACGATTACGGGCACGGCGGCCAGTCTCAACGGAGACCAGCCAACTACGCAAGAGATATTATAGTGCACAAGTGTGTGCGCAAGCACAGGTGCACTCCCTGTTCCCTCTCTCTCATAATCAGATGGAACGGTACAAAAGTATAGTATATAAATAAATATCTGGCCAGTGACGTGTGTCAGACTAAGGGTGCTAATTTCGCAGGACAAGGGAAAGAAGAAGGAAAACTCGACGCAAACAACATCTGGCCAGGGGGGTAAGGCAAAACCTTCTTTCTAAGGACAGGCCTATGTCCAGTTGTAGACAATTATAGGCCGTTGATGAAGGTCATATGATGATGATGATGTTCTCCTAACCGATTACGGCAACGGCAGCCAGTCTCAACGGAAACCATCCAACTACGCAGGAGATATTATAGTCCACAAGTGTGTGCACAAACACAGGTGCACTCTCTGTCATAACACGATGGAACGGTTAATTGACACGATCGGGGAGAAATCAGGTGCAGGACCGACAGCTTTACGAGCTCTCCGAGGCACGGAGGTTGAGACCCCAACTTCCAATTTCCGAGCTGTTATTAAGTATTTCCATAATCAGAAAAGCTCAATAACACTTTTGACATGACACGGGATTCGAACCCGAGACCTCTTGATCGGCAGTCGTATACGTCAACCGCTAGACCAACGAGGCAGTTAAGTGAAGGTTATATATGATGTCAATAGTGGAAGGTGTTATTTTTTATTGGTGGAAGGTGTTATGACTTTGAATACTGAACTCTTTCAAGTCAACTCTTTGATACTTGGATTATTTTGGTCGGTGAATTCAGATTTCTCTTAACCAATTTATTATTTTTCTCCAAATTGTATATTTATCTTATTCATTAAGACGGATTGCTATTAATAAAAGCGTTTAAAGTGAATATTTAGCAACCAACTCAAAGCAACATTAAACAGTTTCAACACAGCTGTGTGTTTAAATAACAATTGCGTGCAACATTTAAAGTTTATAAGAAAAATCTGAGCCGATACTGGCTTTATGCTCAATCTTAAAACATTATCTTAATTTCTCAGATGACCTTTCTTATATCTTTTTGTCTTTGTTCGTTGAACCATATTAGAGGACTTAGTGCTTGTTCACGTTGAATCGCGGGCGCGGACGCGTGCGCGGTCACGAAATATCAAACATATGACGAGATATCCAAGTGTTCACGTACGAAACGCACGTGCGGTCTAAGTAGCGAGCAAAGTAGCGATAGACGCGCGCGGCGCGCTCGCGGCAATATCAAACGCGAGAGACGTTTGTGTGTGTTCACGTTGCACTAGCGGCGGAGCGCGCGATTCACTCGCGACGCCAGGTAAGTTCAACAAGTTTGAACTTATCGCTCTCGCAAACGCCTGGCGGCCAATATGAACACGAGCACGCAACGTATACCGCGCCCGCAACCGCCGCCGCGCCCGCGTGTTCCTACGTGAACAAGCACTTAGGCCGCTAGGTCGTTAATGGCTATCCGTATGTAATGATTTATTTCAATAATTCTTTTAACCTACAAGTTCTCTTAGGTTAGAAGTACAAAAAATTATTGAAAATAAAAGAAATTTATTAATGTGTGTTGAAATCAAGATCTGAATTTGCTATTATGAACTTCGCTATTTTTAGAACACGCTATCGTCCAATGTGGACGTTTCTTAGAAAACTAAACATTTATATCACCAATATCTAGAGGTGAGAGGCCTAGTGGTTAGTGTGTCCTAAGTACAGAGATCTTGGGTTTGATTCCCAACCAGGACAATGATACTCTTCTAGTCGATTTCAAACTACGCCTCCTAGCCAACTACGTAGGAGACAAGTGTGTTCGCAAACACAAGTATGGTCTCTGTACTTTCACTCTCACAATCCGATGGTATAGCTATTCGACACGCCCGGCGAGAGATCAGGTGCAAGACTGATGGTTTTACGTGCTCTTCGAGGCACGGGCGTTAAGACCTCAACTTCCAAATTCCGGGCTGTTATTAGCTGACACAAGTAACACGATCTTTGATTGTCCGCGCGCCTAGTTTAGGATCAGATAATTGTATGTGATGTATGTATATGTAACACTAGCTGTTGCCCTCGGCTCCGCTCGCGTATATGTCGGTTATCGCGGCAAATAGTAACCTATGTGTTATTCTGATATATAAGCTATATTACTGTAAAGTTTTATCCAAATCCGTCCAGTAGTTTTTGCATGAAAGAGTAACAAACATCCATCCATCTATCCATACTTACAAACTTTCGCGTTTATATTATTAGTATAGATTATTACACAATTTACAGTGTTAATGTTTAAGTATTGTTATTAATGTTAAGGTTTAGTAAAATACAAATAGAGAGATTCGTATTCTAATAGGTGATCTTTTCCTATGAAATTGCCGTTTTGTATGCAATAAGTGAAAGTACTTATTTTTTCAAACTTTTTTATTTCTGTTATTCGAAGTAATCACCCATGCAATCGACGCATCTTTGCCAACGCATTGACAGTTTATTGATGCTCTTCTTGTAAAAATCAGCTGGACGGGAGGCAACAAACTCTTCAAAGGCATTTTGTACTGCCTCTCGGGAATTGAATTTTTTAAACACTAAAAAGTTGTCTTAATTTTGGAAAAAGTAATAGTCGGTAGGTGCAAGGTCTGGTGAGTATGGCGGATGAGGGAGAGCTTCCAACCCCTGCTTTTGCAGCTGCTTCACGACAACGCGCGATCCCATACTGCGCAACAGACAGTCTCCAAGATGCAAGAGCTGGGGTTGGAAGCTCTCCCTCATCCGCCATACTCACCAGACCTTGCACCTACCGACTATTACTTTTTCCAAAATTTAGACAACTTTTTAGTGGGTAAAAAATTCAATTCCCGAGAGGCAGTACAAAATGCCTCAATTTCATAGGTAAAGACCTATTATTTAAAAGCGATAGGTATAAATGTTAGTCTTGGTCTACAGAGCGACAGTGGCACAAAGCTATGCTACCTTCTGGCTGAACATAGAGTCACCGCTAGTGGAAGTAGTCACCGCAGACACGATGATCAGCCCTGCACCGCCCGCGGCGCCATCCAGAACCGTCACTACGGCAGCTCCACCCGTTATTTTGGAGAATAAGGTATGAAATAACATTTAAAGAGATGTTGCTAAATATATGCACGCTAAGGAGTGTTAAGATTTCAGTGTGGGTAGTGCGACTGCATCCTTAGGTGGTCACACTAAAGTGGATAGGAAGAAAAACCTTTTTCAAGAAATCGATTGTGAAATCGATTGCGCTATTGTGCAATTTTCGTTTATTTACTGCTATCCAGCAGAGTAGATACTTATATTTTTTTGAAGGCCTGAGAATTCATACGAAATGATATTAATTCTGTACAGATTCATCTGTATAACAACAAAAATATTCTTTCAAATCTACATTTTATTTATTTATTTATTATTTATATTGAGGGTGTTAGGAAAATTAACTTTTTCATCATTTATAGAAAGGAAATAGTAGAAGTACTAAGCTTTGTTGTTATAATTTCAGCCAAAAATGGAAGCCGCTCCCCTCGACGTCATCTATCAAGGTTGCGCTGATACTAAATTGTGTTTCGGAGTTCCACAAAACTGTATCGCTAGAGGCGACTGCAAAGCTGTTGTAGCAATCTTTGTCGCTGGTGACAAATATACTTTTGAACTTCAAGCTCCAGGCAACCCTAAGTACGTAGCCGCTGGTTTGAGCATGGACAATAAAATGGGAGATGACAGTGCCATGGAATGTGTCAGAAATGACAACGGAGGAGTGAACCTATTTACTTCATGGACTTATCCGAAAAAAGAGCCCTATGTCAGCCGATCTGACTCTCCCCAAGACATTGTGCAGCTCTTAGAGTCCTCTATCATTGATGGAAAACTGTACTGCAAGTTTAACAGGAACACGGTGTCAATGGTGAAGGGACAGACCTTCGATTTGGCGAATAATGTGTATAATCTGATGGTGGTAGCTGGTAGCTCAATGAAAGGTACGTGGAAATCTATGATTATCTTATTAAACTCGATTGTGTTTTAAATTAGTCACATTTCAAAATTTACCCTACTTTCAAAAGACTGCAAAATCATAATTATTATGTTGACCATGAAAGCCGAAAAATTTACTTCTACGGTTTTCTTTTTTCATTCATACAATTAGTGAAGATTTAAACCTGCGAAACTCGAGTGTCGATAAAAGTCACAGTATTCCAATATTTCTAGAACAATGTGAAAGATTAATTTAGAAGAAAAATTACTGTTGTGATGATCGGGGTGCATTTTAGTAGTCTATCAATCACTTATTACAAGACAAAGAGTTGTGACAGAAATATGTTAAAATTTACATTGCAGGCCAAAACCTAATTCTTGAAGAGAGTCTTATATCTAGTGTAGAGGAATGGGTGTCATGTCCCTTAAAACACAAAGGGAGCATGTTCCGACCAGGCGAGGTGATCATGCCTGGCGGGCCACTGCCCAACGGTTTATGCTGGGAAGTTGTATATATGTAATCCTAGCGAGAACTTCTATTGCGCGATTCAGGATTAGTAGTGTTGTGCAATACGTTACTCCGTAGTTCAGTGTATCTTCGGTAGATGGCGCTGTCATATGTTTTCCTGTTGCTCTGTATGTGAAAGTCGCCACATCCAATAATGGACTATTAAAGCCTGTTCATAATGATGATGACATCTATTGACATATAATTCCCAGATCCCAACCGAGTAGGGTTCCACGACATAGCGTACGAGGCGACAGGCGCGGCGCAGGCGCTGGCGGCCGTGGGCACTGCTGCGGGCGGCTCCAAGCTGCTGCTCAAGCTGCACGGCTGCTGCATGCTGCTCGCCTGGCTCGGGACCGCCTCGCTAGGGATACTGCTCGCTAGGTAACTACACTAGATTTTAATGGCAAGTGTATATGAAGGTCATGGGTTAAAAGTCGACTCGAAGGACCACTGTGGTGGTAAAAGAACTGGGAGTTTTTTGTAGGTAACTACTCTACATTAGATTTTAATAAGTATTTAGTCAAGTATATATAAAGGTCATGGGTTTTTAGTCAGCTCGAAGGACCATTGTGTTAATTTATTTACAAAGGTGTGTGAAGAAATGAAATAATTTTATTAGAGATTCACAAAGTCAAAAGCGATTCGTTAAGATTAACCAAGAAATAGATTTAGGAGGAGAGTGAGTGGTGTAACTTTCATTTGATATCAATATTCTCAAAAGTGCTTTGTAAAATAAACCGATTATTAATTATATATTTAGGACGAGATTAAGAGGTACAAAGTGTGTAAAGTAAGCGCTGGCCATACTCGAATACATGGGAATCTCTTCGTCAATATGTATCATACTTACTTTTTCCTTGTAGACAATCCTAATATTATCGACCAGACGACTCAATGTAATTTAAACATTAGTGGCATTCAATCGGAGTTAACACTGATTGATGTCGATTAATTTAACTCATTAGTTGACTGCACACTCGTTTATGTATGTACGTATGACATATACATTAATTTTCCAAAAAATAGTAGGTACCTAGAGTAGTGTGCATACATGAGGGTCCATACCTGTCTCGGGCACATATGACGCGCAGAGACTATAGGGGAAGATAAACTTCTCGGTGAAAACGTGACGAAACGCATATTAAGACGCCTACGTCTGTGTGGGCGAGCCAGGGTGAAGAAATCAAATAAATACATCACCACGAGTACATTACACCTAGCATTAAGAAATTTCTAAACAATGTTTTAATATTACAGATACTTCAGGCAAACTTGGGTCGGCAAACAATTAGGCGGAAAAGACATTTGGTTCGCTGTAAGTATATTAGTTTTATGTGCTCAATGATGCAGAAGCACCTCAATGAGCCGTCATTGTGTGTGTCACCATGCTGCATTGTTGCATTGTCTGCATTCGCAATGAGGATGGTGACCACCACTCTTGGATTCTGCTCGCGCTTTCCATCAGACAGAGTACAATCACTTTGGCAATTTCTAAAAAAAAATGATTAAAGTTAAATATTGTGAAGTAGAAAATATAGAAATACCTTTCATCTATTAAATAGATTTATAATTGTTCTTAAGAGAGACCTAAAATGAAAGTGCTCACTGACAATTATGAATCGTCTTGGGTATGGAGTATAGACATAAGGAGTACAATCTCTAGGATAGAAAAGTGTCCGCCAAAATGCACTTAGGTGACGCCACTGTAGCAAGACAAGCAAAGAATTAGAAAAGACTAGCTTTTACACGCGGCTTCGCTCACGCAGACTTTCATCCCCTGATTTACCCCCTTAGGGGTGGAATTTTAAAAGTTCCTTTCTTAGTGCTCACTTACGTTATATAAAGAACCTACATGCAAAATGCAGGATTCTAGCTTCAGTGGTTTAGGCTGTGCGTTGATCTCTGGGTATGTCAGTCAGTCAGTCAGTCACATTACTCTTTTATATATAGAAGATAATCAAATGAGCAAAGGCTTGCGCTTTGCAATGGCGCGCTTAATGAAGATGTTACTACGCAAAGTTTTTAATTTTTAAACCAAAATTGAACCACAATTTAATAAAAAGAATTAAAACGATATCACACTCTCTTCTCACTCTAGCGCCACTTGTGCAGCTGCTGTGGTCGGTTCTCGAACTATTATTTGGTCATGTTTGACGGACACTTTTCCCCATAAGAGTCCATAAGAGATGGTCCTCCTTACCTATACACTCCATGGTCTTGGGACTACCTTTACCATAAACACAAGAGTGTCTGCCAATTAAGTGACCGAAAGACCATAGACAACATTGCATACTTTTTTTTAAAGAATTCAAAGCACGAGTAAGACTTTTTTTTTTTTCAGTACCATCGTATATTCATGGTATCCACATTGGTGTTGACAATCATCGGCTTCATACTAATTCTGGTTGAAGTGGGAGGATGGTCTACTACGGGCAGCAACCCGCACGCCATCACCGGTCTTGTCACTGTCATACTGTGCTTCTTACAACCTATTGGTAAGTTCTATGTGTCTATAGTTGGTCAATACAATTTTATTTATTCATTACTTTTAATAATACTACTTGGTTTTTATAATATTGATTGTTTTTTAAATTTTAGATTTTTATCTTATGTAATTAGTTGTAAGCTTGCAATATAAATAATAAATATTTCGGACATCTTACACACAACGCCATCTAGTCCCAAGCTAAGCAGAGCCTTTGTTATGGATACTAGACAATTGATATAAATACATTAATACTTTTTTTTTGTAAATACATATTATACATAGAAAACACCCAAACTCCGAAACAAATATTTTCACATCATACAAACATTTGGTCCAACCCGGAAATCGAACCCGAGACCTCAAGCATAGTAGTCGCATACGCTAAAAAAATAAATACGCCTGGCAAGCATGACCCGACCAAAACCTCATCTTCCATAAAAGTATAGCAAAACTACGTTAACGTGATCATAAAAAATGTTAAAAAATTTCACATCTGACCACTTGTAATAAATTAACGTCCAACACAAATTAAACTTTATTGAATTACAGCGAAAGTTGCTATTTATTTAAGTGTCCTGATCTAGTGAGTATTATGATGTACATGACTGTAACAATTGTCGTAGATAAATTATCTATACTTCTATTATTGGATCAGACGATTTTACGTATTAGAGTACGAATAATTTGAAAAATAAGCACTAAAAGAGACTTAATTATACTCGTAAACCACAGAATAATAGTTCTTAATGATCGCCGAGATTGTTTTGTTAATCACATATATAACTCAGATATTTGTCGCACTGTGGCTCAAACTGAAATGAACTGGGATCCACGAGACGTCTTTTATATTAGACGCCACTATTCCTAGTCCGTTTTCGAAAGTTCAATGGCCTCCGAAATGATTGTTCCCGAAAAACGCTATCGTCTGTAAACAAGCCAACGACGCGACAAGAAATCTATATTCGACGTTACGTTTATTGTCATAAGGTTCATTTTTCTGTGTCGTAAAGTATTACTACTTGAACTTTCTAGAAATTGTACGACCAAAGCGAATGTTGAGTCTTTTCCCAAATATCCTTTGTAACAATATTAAGCATTAGCATTCTTTCAATCCATAGACATTTATATATTAATGTTATATACCAACTGTTACAGGTGCATACTTCAGACCACACCCCGGTACTGAGTACAGACCTATCTTCAACTGGCTTCACTGGGGAGCTGGAAATGCTGCTCACATACTTGGAAGTAAGTTATCTATATCTATGCTTATAATAAAAATGTAACAGGTCCAATTCTGTACATTAAAGATATTTTGAAAAAATTTTTTGGAGGGCTCTCTAAAATCGATACTGAAGCCAAAACCGTATTTTTTTCATTTTTGTCTGTCTGTCTGTATCTTGGCCGCGCATCACGCTGAAACTACTGAATGGATTCAAATGAAACTTGGCATGATTTGAGTTCATACTACGAGGTAGGACATGGGATACTTTTATCATGAAATTCAGCACGGTTTCTTGGAGAGAGGGGACGAAAGTCAAAATATGTACTTAGTTGCAATTCAATAACATATAGTCCGATTTCATTCATTCTTTTTTTGCTAGAAAGAAAATAAAAAAAGATAACGGGAAAAGTGTTTTTTTTTGTCCGCGACTGACTTTACTCTGCCTGTGGGAAGCTGAGACAGATTTGTAAATATGGCGGTACGAAGTTCGCCGGGTCAGCTAGTATACAATACTAGCTGACCCACGTAACTTCGTCTGTGTCTCTTTTTAATCATACTCGGCTCCTCTCGGTTTAAACGAAGGAAAGTTCGTGTGTTATTCGAAAGTCAACCATATCATAATCAAGTTAATGTTTTTTTCCTTGCTAAAGTTATTTGTCAGAAAGGATATCATCGTTGTAATGATAACATTTTTTTATACTTGAACCGGCTAAAGTGACTCTACTCTGCCTGATGGAAAGCATGAGCAGAATCCAAGAGTGGTGGTCACCATACTCACTGCGAACGCAGATAATGTAGCATGGCGACCCACACTATGGCGGCCTATGCATATTTTTGCAACATTATTTTTTTTAACTTTCGTGTAACACAATTCTGTCCCTTTTCTTGAAATCACTGACACAAGGCTCAATCAGCAAGAAGGAAGATCATGTTTTGTTATGCTGAAAACAAAAGCATTATCTTTTAAATAGGTTTTAATCTATAGTTTTAACTTTACAGTCGTGACGATATTCTTTGCGGCGTATCTACAAAAGACGGAGCTGCCACCTTGGACTGTCTACATCCTGGCAGCTTTCGTAGCCTTCCACGTGATCATGCATTTAGTACTATCGGTGAGTAATTTTACTTAATATTAGAATTTCTAGACATTTATTACTGGTAATTTATACTCTCGATTGTCGGCACTTGATGGAACTTGTTATAGTATTCTAGAATTAAAATCACTTGTACTTATTCCACTATTTTATTTTTGTTTACACCTGACCGGTTTCACCTTATGGCATCATCAAAGGTTACTAGTAGCAACCTTTGATGATTGATTACAAGTGATTATAATTCTAGAATTTAGTACTGGCTTGGGAGTCTTGGCACTGACTGTTAGCACAAAATATCTGGGGGCACGGTCGTGACCCGCCAAGACGAGCACATACATACATGTTTACTGAGATGTAGGGTTTGTGAAGTTAGGGTTGGTAGAGTTAGGGCGTGTAGATTCAGAATCTTGGCTCTACATGAGATCTGACATCTTTTTCACAGGGTAAGCCATATGCAGTCGTCTTGGCGACATTATATATGAAAATATTTTTGGTGGGATATTATTATATGAAATTAAATTAACAATAATTTTTAGAATAAATGGAAGTAGGTATTTTTTAGGTATAGTATATGGAAGATGTTACAGTTTATGAAATCATTTATAATATTATAAATTCGAAAGTAACTCTATCTATCTGTTACGCTCTGATGACTAAACTACTGTACTGTTTTCAATGGAATTGGGCATGGAGATACTTTGATTCTTGAAGTACAACTGGGGATTGTACAGACCACACGGACGACGCGGTAGTTTAAACAGTCGCCTCGCTGCTTCCTACTGCGTCTCGGTGTTGTAGGTTCATGTGGGACAACACTTTGCGTTATTCACAAATTATAAAGTCTCCCGCTACATAGGATATATTCCTAGTACGGGAGCTTAAAAAGAAATTTGAACCTACTAATTAATACTTATACTGTTTGTTTAATTTCTTTTACCAGGGCTTCGTTCCTTGAAGTCAGGAATCTCTTGATCTAGGCTATAGGGCCCATGAGTAAGCCAGAACAGTCGGAGTTCTGTCCTTCTGGTAAAGAAGTCAAACTAGAGGCGTTTCACCTCTTTCTAAATAACAATATCTAGTTCAATTACTCTACATTTCCCGAAATAACGCTGCCGTCCGCCATTAACCGATGCTCCCAGAGCGTTCCCTGAACTCAACTGAATGACATTTTGACATAACCTACAATGTCAGAATGACATGACTTAGTGTTGCCATTACAACCTACATTTCGAAACGATCGGTTTCGAACACTGTTTATCATCATCAACAGCCCCTAATATTCCACTCCTGGACGCGTATTTCCATTTCCGTGTTCATTAGGTACTGCCTCGAAACACGCACGGGTTTGTCGCGCTAACTACCTTTATAAATCGTGTTCAATTCAAGGCACGTGCCCTCCAATTGCGCACGGATTTGCAAGAACATCTCTTCTTCCAAACACGTGTTCAAGGCGATGGAACTTGCGACGAAGTTCGCGCGTAAACAATTTCACTCGCGTCTCGCCACTCGGCACTTACTCGTAGCATTCGTTTGTTTTTTTCCACTGTGCAGCTAATCTAATATATAAAATATTTGATTACAGAACTATTAAAAGATAAATTGGTAATATTGTGAACATTAAACAAACAAACTTTATCTTGTGATGAAAGAGGTCTACCATGCAGTGGAAGGATTCAAAGGAAAAGGTTAAAATGTAAAACACAAATTCATTCCTTGAACACAAAAATACCTTCAAACACACACGGATTTGTGGCGCATACTCTTTGCAAATCCGTGCGCGATTGGAGGACACGTGCCTTGAATTGAACACGATTTATAAAGGTAGTTAGCGCGACAAACCCGTGCGTGTTTCGAGGCAGGACTGCTTTCTAATGAACACGGAAATGGAAATACGCCTCCTGGACCATAGGACTTCTTAGAAAAGAGGTTTTGGGGTACTATACCATGCTGGCCAGATGTTGATAAAGGATTTGCAGTGCTGTTGTCTTGCATAGTTTGTTCCCTTAGTCGACTCTTACGACACCCTCATGATGCATGGGGGTGGTGACACTCTGTACTCTTAATCCATCACCACACAGAGACAGACTCATGCTGTTAAAGCTCTTTAACTATTGTTTATGAATAGGTTTTTGTTTCACAATGACAGCAGAACACTTGACTCCTAAGTAATTACCTCGTTTTAGATCATGATTTACCTTATGAATCCTAGTTTTAAAAGGATTTTGTATCAGTAAAGTTTTTTTTACCGACTTCAAGAAAGGAGGAGGTTCTCAATTCGACTGTATTTTTTATGTTTGTTACCTCAGAACGTTCGTGAACGTGAGCCGATTTTGATAATTCTTTATTATTTGGTCCCATTTCAATTTGGTCGAGTTTTTGAAGTGTTTTTTTGTTAAAATTTTGAAATGCTGTTGTATTCGTTCCAGTTGACGGTGTGTGTGTCGGACGGTCGCATCAGTAACGGTCGCATCAACGCGTTCCCACTGAAGGACATGCACGGACACACGCGACAGACAACACAAGTCGACAGGAGTACCGACGCGCCGGTTAGTACACTCAGCATCATATTCATTTGTGCTCTCAAAGTAATCAAAATTTTGTTTGTTTCTCTCTAGGGTTGGTAACAGAGTTGAAATCACTGTACAATAAACCTTTGCTTTTCAAAAGAAGCCTGTTATAAGTTTCAATCCATTAAAATTGGTCCCTCATTTAACTTCAAAAAATATTTTGAAGTTAAATAGATTAATGCTGCAGTACCTACATCTTTTGTACTATTTTTACTAAAGATTACTTTACTAAAAAAATTCAAACAATGTACAGTTTCAATAGTAATCTAATTAGCCGATACACACTGTTCATCCGGTTTTTAACGGATATACCTATTATGTGTGGCCAAGCCTTAGTTCTTAAAAACTTTACTGAAAGACAGCCTTAATGAGATAACATTAATATAAACACTCTGTTAGCCAACACAATATTGACATCTGATAGCTAAGATATTTTGACCACTTTGAACGCGTTTGAGTACCGTGTCTGCCAATATAAAATTGAATTGTTGTTTTTCACATAATTTTGAGCACTTTGAGAGCACAAATCAATATGATGCTGACTGTACACTATAACACTTCTTTATCATCATCATAAACTAATGGTCCAATGATGCATCAAGGGGTTTTCACGTGAAGCTGGCAGCGAAAAAAGTATCAAGAATTCGATTTCAGTTATATTTTACTATGTTATATCTGTACATATCCTCGGCACATATATGAAATATTTTTCCATTTTCAAGCCTAGTTTTCAAAATATATCTTTGAAGATTTCAGTAAACGTGAGAAAAAATATTTCGTATCTGTGGCGAGGATATGTACCTATCTCTACAGGTATAGCATACTAAAATATAACTGAAATCGGAATCTTAATTCTTTTTTCGTTGTCCGCTTCATGTGAAATGACCCAGACGCATCTCAATAGGCCGCTATCGTGTGGGTCACCATGCTGCATTGTCTGCATTCGCAATGACTATGGTGACCGCCACTTGGATTCTGCTTATGCTTTCCATCAGTCAGAGTAGAGTCACTTTGACTGGCTCATATCTAAAAAAGGCCTTAACGATTACACTACTGGCCTACTAGTTAAGTCCACCTACCCAAGACGTTTTACTAACTAACAAAGTACCTACAGGAAAACGACTTTCAATACAAAAAAATATTAGCCAATGATACAAGAGAATGAAGGCGTCAGCGATTCTAGAAAGAGAATCGAGGCGAATTACTTGCATCTTGGTCAAGGGAACTGCCTCCCTAGCCACTTGGCTATTTCCCTTTACTTTGTCTAAGATTACTTTAAGATTATGCATGACTGCCTCGTTGGTCTCGCGGTTGGCGTGTGCGACTACTGATCATGAGGTCTTGGGTTCGATTCCCGGGTCGGACCAAATGTTTGTATGATCTACAAATATTTGTTTCGGAGTTTGGGTGTTTTCTATGCATAATATGTATGTATTTACAAAAAAAAGTATATATGTATTTCTATCAGTTGTCTAGTACCCATAACACAAGCTCTGCTTAGCTTGGGACTAGATGGCGTTGTGTGTTAGATGTCCAAAAAAATATTTATTATTATTATCCAATGTCACAAGATAATTTTATTTAGGCGTTAACGATTGCAGAAATAAAAACGCTTGCATCTTGGCTAAGGGAACTGGTTCGTCTGGATATCGTGGTACAGTTAATACCACGCTAACTAGACGGGTGGGTCTCCACCAACCACCCTATTGTTACACGCTTTTTATTAGCTTCACCTGTGTGTTTGAAACCGACTCCTTTGGCCTTGATTTTGACCCACTTCTAACGGTCAGATTTCATTTAAACTTAGTAGACTTATCGAGAAAAAAAAAACTAAAAATACACGCTTTTTTTAAATAAACCAATCTTTGCTTTCTGAAAATATTTCAATAATGTCGCGCCACGCTTGAATTAAATTAATTTATTTTATTTATGACCATCCTTAATTTGAATTATACTTTTTTCTACTTTTTAGTTTGGTTTGTGTTCTTTTTTAGTTTTCTTAACTATTGTTTATTTTAATATTTTTTTATCAAGTATTTCTTCTTGGTTTACTATCAGTGGACTTCTTATATTTCCAACTCCTTCAGTTTTCTTCTGATTAATTTGGTTGCGGGTTCCAAGACAGTTTCATTTTTCCTGGTACTTCCCGAGTGTCATAACTCGGTGTTCGTGGGTCACTGCGGTTGATCTTGGTGTACAGGAGTTACAGTGGTAGGCGGGTATAGTCCCAATAAAAAAAAGTATTTCTTCTCTTTACAGTACCTACCTATGGCGTCTTACTCTTTTCTTATGAGAGTCCTACGTCGAGCTATGGACTACTAAAAATTGTTGATGATTGATGTGAATACCTACAAGGACATTTAGTATTGCCAGACTCGAAATAATCTTACATCAATAAATTTTCTTTACTGTTATTATTTGACTGCCTCGGTGGCCCAGTGGTAGCGTATGCGACTGCTGTGCTAGAGGTCTCGGATTCGATTCCCGGGTCGGATCAAATGTTTGTATGATCTGCATATATTTGTTTCGGAGTTTGGGTGTTTTCTATTATGTATGTATTTACAAAATATATATTATATGTATTTAGCAGCAGCACAAGCTCTGCTTAGTTTGAGACTAGATGGCGTTGTGTGTTAGATGTCTGAAATATTTATTTTATCTTTTTTTTTTTCAGTTCTCAAGTTTCCGTCGGCTGCTGCTAGGTGTGTACGCGCCTATCATCTTGCTGTTTTGCATCGCAATGATTTGTCTCGTTGCGCTCGCTGGGACATACAACACAGTCTTAAGCTCTTAATTTAATATCTAGTTGGTTATTAACTTCTTGAATTATTTGCACCCCACTTGAGCTTACTACTACATTTCTTATCTGTAGGAAGCACTGCCATGGTTTTTCTAATACAGTTATAAATAGCACAGAATAATATTATATAAATATATTTTTCAGGCTTTTACTCCGGGAATGTCCCACTAGTTCTATTTTGAATACGTTAATAGGACTTCTGGCACTGAAATAATAGTGTCACTTATCCCATGGGATTATTGGCACAACAAAAAAGTGACAATTGTTCCATCATGGGACAACACCATGGGACTAGTGGGAATGACCTTTTACTCCATTGATTTCAATATTTTATTTGTGCAAAAGTATTTTTGATAATTTTGCACTCACGAACGCCATTTTCACGAATAAGTATTCGTGACAAAGACAAAAGTGTTGGAAAGGTTAAATATATTACTGTGAGTTTAATAAAATCAATGTCCACATAGCTAATTACTTATCCTACAATCTTTAATAGTATATATAAAGGGATTAGAGTCTATAATGAACAAAGAAAGTGCTTTTGGTTATTTTTTTGTTGTTTTCTCATATTTTTTGTTGTTAATTATTTTATATGGTAAGTATTCATTTGACAGTGTCAAAGTAAAACTACTTTTTTATCATGTCTTTTATCTATTCCTAAATATGTGCCTTTTATTCCAATTACAATTATTTATTAGCAATTTAGTTGTTCGTTAACTTAGATCTGTATGACTAAATTCCGTCCAGTAGAGTAAATAATAAATACGACATACTCGAAAGAGGATTTTCGTCCGAAAAAATCCATATAAGAAAAGTAGGGTAGATTCATTAGGGTAATAACCTACACAGGAAAAAAATTATTCCCCGTATCGGCATTTATATGATCTTCAAATATTGGTTTCGGAAATTAGGTGTTTTCTATGTATATGTATGCATTACAAAAAAGTATTGAACTATTCAATTATTCAATCTAGCTTTCATAATAAAAACTCTGCTTAGTTGGATGCTAGATGGCGGTGTGCGTCATTTGTCCAAAATATTTAATTTTTGTTACAGAAATTATACATCTCAACCATATTTTTATTTCTACTATTAAAGAAAGTAATGTTTATGCATAGCATATTAATTTGAAAGAAAAATGTATTTGTCCCAAGCGCTCAAAGAGCATAGTTAATAATTAAGTCTATACTATATTATATAAATATATATGTATATAGAATTATCAAATAATAAGATATGTGCAATGCTGGAGAAATGATTTTAGGCGTCTACGCACATAATTATGTGTTATAATTATTATCAATGCATGGTTTATTTCGGGGATTCCCCATTGCTATCATCAGACCAGATGGGGAATCCCTGGCTCTTTTTACATGGCGAGAAGTGTCCTGTCAAGACGATGCCAGTCGCCTCAGACATTGTATTGTTGTTTTGTTTAATATAATGTAAAACTTTGTTTAATTTAAATATGAATACCACTTATATAAGCTTTTATTCTTACAATAAATATTTTCTAAATAATTGTTAGGAGTTTATTTAAGTACCTATCTACTAAAATAAAATTTTTGATAGTATAGCTATCAACTTGCAGAGTTGTACTCTCATAATTATTCGTAAAGAGGAAAGAGGGCACAAGACGCCTACTCTATACTGTTAGAAAAAAAGTGAATATAAGAAGAAATGTAAGGTAGAATTAAATATGCAAAAGACGTCACATTATCAATTTATAATTAATTAAGATAATTTATTGAGTTTTATACATTTATAATGCAATCAAAATAGCATTTACATGTTCTGTTTCTCGTTTTTAACAACTTTTTGTTTATTATTTTTTTTTACTTTAAAAATAAATATTATTTAAAATCAATAATTCATTTACAGTATCAATCTGTAAAGTCTTTAATCAATAACCTATCGCCGCCCACTGCTGGACAAAAGACACTTCCACAAGGAACGCAACTATTCCGGTCTTGGTCTTGTAAAGTCCTTACTACAATGAATTACCTAATTTAATCCAAATGCAGCCATATCTTTGTATGAAATGACCGTCATCATTTATGATATATTGTTTTCTATGTAAGCTTTTTGCCGATTGCACTTCTAATTGCACATAATTTATAAGTTCAAATAATAAATAATCAAGTTAATGAGATCAAGTTGTTAAAATAATGTTAGTAATACGAAAATAATGTAAATATAGTTGTAAGAAAATAAACTAATATAAGTATATGGTATTTCTTTTATTTACCATTCACATACAAGATTATACAAATACATGATTGATTAAAAAAAAAACATTTCATACAATATCATTTTACTAAGCCGAATTTCCCCACTGCACCTTTTGCACTGAGCTATAGGGGAAAACGGAACACTCTCGTTATGTTACTTTTAAGAAGCTACATAAAATGGTCAAGAAGTAAAAAAAATGATTCCAAGTTTATTCAAAGTATTTAAAAACCAGGTTTATGTTTAGAAATTTTCAGCTTTCACCACTTCTGAAAAATCTCAGATAGGTCACACATGTACTGAATAGATAGAACCTTAAATTGTATATTGCTTAAAATAAACAGGTGTTTCCCATTACATTACATTTATTCAAATCTATTAGAAACTAGCTGACCCATGCAACGTCGTTTACGTCTCCTATTGCTCGTAGCATAAAAAAATTCCCCCTTTTTTGTAACATTTTCATTGGTGCTCAGCTCCTATTGGTCTTAGCGTGATATATAGCCTATAGCCTTCCTTGAGAAATGTACTATCCAACACTGAAAGAATTTTTCAAATCAGACCAGCGGTTCCTGAGATAAGCGCGTTCAAACAAACAAACTCTTCAGTTTTATAATATTATATTAGTATAGATAAACAAAATTGAATTGACTGTTTATAATTTCAAATTAACAGCTTTTCATAACATGCATATGAAGGGATATACGTTACTAACATAAAGAAACAATTTTTTAAATTTCTACTTCTGTCTGTCTGTACAACAACCGCATGTTAAAGTTAGTGAAGAATATAACACCAAAAATGCAAGTATTTTAACTCTAGCACAATATTGCTATTAGTTTATGGCAAGCAGATATTGGGATATAATTGATTGTATTACCGTTCATTTCTCTCATTGATAATAATTTGGAGGAGTCATTATTTTTTTTTTTTCTTTATTAAGTGCTTTTGGTTATTTTTTGTTGTTAATTATTTTGTATGGTAAGTATTCGTTTGACAGTGTCAAAGTAAAACTACTTTTTTTATCATGTCTTTTATCTATTCCTGAATATGTGCCTTTTATTCCAATTACAATTATTTATTATCAATTTAGTTTTTCGTTAGCTTAGATCTGTATGACTAAATTCCGTCCAGTAGAGTAAATAATAAATACGACATACTCGAAAGAGGATTTTCGTCCGTAAAAATCCACATAAGAAAAGTAGGGTAGATTTTCATTAGGGTAATAACCTACACAGGAAAAAAATTATTCCCCGTATCGGCGTTTATATGATCTTCAAATATTGGTTTCGGAAATTAGGTGTTTTCTATGTATATGTATGCATTACAAAAAAGTATTGAACTATTCAATTAGGCAATCTAGCTTTCATAATAAAAACTCTGCTTAGTTGGATGCTAGATGGCGGTGTGCGTCATTTGTCCAAAATATTTATTTTTGTTACAGACATTATACATCTCAACCATATTTTTATTTCTACTATTTAAGAAAGTAATGTTTATGCATAGCATATTAATTTGAAAGAAAAAAATATTTGTCCCAAGCGCTCAAAGAGCATAGTTAATAATTAAGTCTATACTATATTATATAAATATATATGTATATAGAAATATCAAATAATAAGATATGTGCAATGCTGGAGAAAAGATTTTAGGCGTCTACGCACATAATTATGTGTTATAATTATTATCAATGCATGGTTTATTTCGGGGATTCCCCATTGCTATCATCAGACCAGATGGGGAATCCCTGGCTCTTTTACATGGCGTGTCCTGTCAAGACGATGCCAGTCGCCTCAGACATTGTATTGCTGTTTTGTTTAATATAATGTAAAACTTTGTTTAATTTAAATATGAATACCACTTATATAAGCTTTTATTCTTACAATAAATATTTTCTAAATAATTGTTAGGAGTTTATTTAAGTACCTATCTACTAAAATAAAACTTTTGATAGTATAGCTATCAACTTGCAGAGTTGTACTCTCATAATTATTCGTAAAGAGGAAAGAGGGCACAAGACGCCTACTTTATACTGTAAGAAAAAAAGTGAATATAAGAAGAAATGTAAGGTAGAATTAAATATGCAAAAGACGTCACATTATCAATTTATAATTAATCAAGATAATTTATTGAGTTTTATACATTTATAAAGCAATCAAAATAGCATTTACATGTTCTGTTTCTCGTTTTTAACAACTTTTTGTTTATTATTATTTTTTACTTTAAAAATAAATATTATTTAAAATCAATAATTCATTTACTGTATCAATCTGTAAAGTCTTTAATCAATAACCTATCGCCGCCCACTGCTAGACAAAAGACACTTCCACAAGGAGTGCCAACTATTCCGGTCTTGGTCTTGTAAAGTCCTTACTACAATTAATTACCTAATTTAATCCAAATGCAGCCATATCTTTGCATGAAATGACCGTCATCATTTATGATATATTGTTTTCTATGTAAGCCTTTTGCTGATTGCACTTCTAGTTGCACATAATTTATAAGTTCAAATAATAAATAATCAAGTTAATGAGATCAAGTTGTTAAAATAATGTTAGTAATACAAAAATAATGTAAATATAGTTGTAAGAAAATAAACTAATATAAGTATATGGTATTTCTTTTATTTACCATTCACATACAAGATTATACAAATACATGATTGATTAAAAAAAAACATTTCATACAATTTTATTTTACTAAGGGCCGGTTTTTCAATAGTCAGATAAACAGTCAAATAGCATTTATTCCTCAGTTATCGTAAGTTTGGGTCTTTCAATAGTCAGATATCAGTTATCAGACGAATAAAGCTGTAATCTGACTGATAACTTTATCTGTGCTTTCAAACCTCAGTTAGGGCCGGTTTTTCAATCCGCAGTTAAACGGTCTAATAACTAACAAGGGAATAAATGTATCCAGCTCTTTAACAAGCGAATAAACTTTTTGTGTTTTTCAATCGGGAGTAAACAGTCAGATAGTTACTTGATGGTCCTTCACAGCTATGTTCACTGTAATCATGCGCAAGTGAGATGCAGCTATACAGGTAGTCACACGTTAGATAAGGACCAGAAACTTTTAGACAACATTCAAGTTGACTGTTCTTTTTCTATTTCTTTTTGTCTTTTTATGATTGGCGGTTTGGGATATTTAATTAAATGAAATGAAAGCATTCGATTATAATTATTATTTGTCTATAATAGATGTAGTAAATAATAATTTAGTAAAAAGTCGTTTATGATATTCCTGTAGTCGAGTCCATAACAATTATTGAAATCAAAATTTATAAAAATGAAATGCCGGGTTTGCGGGTGGTTCATAGTAATTTTTTAAACGGGTGTTTCTACGTTTAATAAATATGTGTTTAAAAGTAAAAAGTATATTTGTATTTATGTCAGTTCTCTGTACCTATTGGTGACGAGCAGATTCCCTAGCGGCAAATCGCAGAACTAACGTATGACAGATAAAAATACGTATACACGTTAACATTCCACTTTTAGAATACTGTTTACCCTCACGAAGTGGTCCTAAAGTATTTTTTTTACTACTCCGTAGACGTCAATCAATGAAATCATTGTAGAAAGAATTTAAATGGTGACGAGCAGATTCCCTAGCGGCAAGTCGCAGAACTAACGTATGACAGATAAAAATACGTATACACGTTAACATTCCACTTTTAAAATACCTACTTACGTATTTTTTACTTCTCCGTAGACGTCTATCAATGAAACAATAACAATGCACTCGCTCTGTACATTAAACTGCCAGGTAGAAGTGTCTGTCATACGTTAGTTCCGCAAACGGCCACTAGGGAAATCTTCTCGTTACCAATAGTACAAGCTCTGTTTTGTTTCGAACTAGATAGCAGTGTGTGAAATAAAAATTCTTCATCTTCTCTATAGTATCTATAACCTATATTTCTCTAATAACCCTTTTTACCTCAGAACAAAAAGTCAATCGAGTCAAAAACATCCATAATCTATCAAATATTCAATAACGACAACGTACTTAAACTTTACCACAAATAGGTACAAGAGAAATACACAACGTCAAATCACTATTCTACAGAATAAAAGACTAAGGGCCGGTTTTTCAATAGTCAGATAAACAGTCAAATAGCATTTATTCCTCAGTTATCGTAAGTTTGGGTCTTTCAATAGTCAGATATCAGTTATCAGACGAATAAAGCTGTAATCTGACTGATAACTTTATCTGTGCTTTCAAACCTCAGTTAGTCTTTTATTCTGTAGAATAGTGATTTGACGTTGTGTATTTCTCTTGTACCTATTTGTGGTAAAGTTTAAGTACGTTGTCGTTATTGAATATTTGATAGATTATGGATGTTTTTGACTCGATTGACTTTTTGTTCTGAGGTAAAAAGGGTTATTAGAGAAATATAGGTTATAGATACTATAGAGAAGATGAAGAATTTTTATTTCACACACTGCTATCTAGTTCGAAACAAAACAGAGCTTGTACTATTGGTAACGAGAAGATTTCCCTAGTGGCCGTTTGCGGAACTAACGTATGACAGACACTTCTACCTGGCAGTTTAATGTACAGAGCGAGTGCATTGTTATTGTTTCATTGATAGACGTCTACGGAGAAGTAAAAAATACGTAAGTAGGTATTTTAAAAGTGGAATGTTAACGTGTATACGTATTTTTATCTGTCATACGTTAGTTCTGCGACTTGCCGCTAGGGAATCTGCTCGTCACCATTTAAATTCTTTCTACAATGATTTCATTGATTGACGTCTACGGAGTAGTAAAAAAAATACTTTAGGACCACTTCGTGAGGGTAAACAGTATTCTAAAAGTGGAATGTTAACGTGTATACGTATTTTTATCTGTCATACGTTAGTTCTGCGATTTGCCGCTAGGGAATCTGCTCGTCACCAATAGGTACAGAGAACTGACATAAATACAAATATACTTTTTACTTTTAAACACATATTTATTAAACGTAGAAACACCCGTTTAAAAAATTACTATGAACCACCCGCAAACCCGGCATTTCATTTTTATAAATTTTGATTTCAATAATTGTTATGGACTCGACTACAGGAATATCATAAACGACTTTTTACTAAATTATTATTTACTACATCTATTATAGACAAATAATAATTATAATCGAATGCTTTCATTTCATTTAATTAAATATCCCAAACCGCCAATCATAAAAAGACAAAAAGAAATAGAAAAAGAACAGTCAACTTGAATGTTGTCTAAAAGTTTCTGGTCCTTATCTAACGTGTGACTACCTGTATAGCTGCATCTCACTTGCGCATGATTACAGTGAACATAGCTGTGAAGGACCATCAAGTAACTATCTGACTGTTTACTCCCGATTGAAAAACACAAAAAGTTTATTCGCTTGTTAAAGAGCTGGATACATTTATTCCCTTGTTAGTTATTAGACCGTTTAACTGCGGATTGAAAAACCGGCCCTAAGCCGAATTTCCCCACTGCACCTTTTGCACTGAGCTATAGGGGAAAACGGAACACTCTCGTTATGTTACTTTTAAGAATCTTTTTACATAAAATTGACCATTTTAAGTAAAAAGATTTAGAAGAAGTTAAAAATATGATTCCAAGTTTATCCAAAGTATTTAAAAATCAGGTTTATGTTTAGAAATTTTCAGCTTTCACCACTTCTGAAAAATCTCAGATAGGTCACACATGTACTGAATAGATAGAACCATAAATTGTATATTGCTTAAAATAAACAGGTGTTTTTTTAGAATTAGAAACTAGCTGACCCATGCAACGTCGTTTACGTCTCCTATTGCTCGTAGCATAAAAAAATTCCCCCTTTTTTGTAACATTTTCATTGGTGCTCAGCTCCTATTGGTCTTAGCGTGATATATAGCCTTCCTTGAGAAATGTACTATCCAACACTGAAAGAATTTTTCAAATCAGACCAGCGGTTCCTGAGATAAGCGCGTTCAAACAAACAAACTCTTCAGCTTTATAATATTATTAGTATAGATAAACAAAATTGAATTGACTGTTTATAATTTCAAATTAACAGCTTTTCATAACATGCATATGAAGGGATATACGTTACTAACATAAAGAAACAATTTTTTAAATTTCTACTTCTGTCTGTACAACAACCACATGTTAAAGTTAGTGAAGAATATAACACCAAAAATGCAAGTATTTTAACTCTAGCACAATATTGCTATTAGTTTATGGCAATCAGATATTGGGATATAATTGATTGTATTACCGTTCATTTCTCTCATTGATAATAATTTAGAGGAGTCTTTCTTTTGTAAATTCAAATTTTATCCCTAAATACTATCACTGTACCTTCATGACTCATCTTTAGGTATCTGGGAATCTTCTACAGTCCTTGTAGCCGGCACATAGACTTTAAATGAGAATTCTGTACGTGGGAACGATCCAGGATTAATAACATGACAGCCTTTATAACTGCGAGTAAAAGGTTGAAAATGGTCTGCAATTACAACCAGATCTGGCAACGGGTACAGATTTAAGGCACTTGCATGTCTCCAATATACTGGTTGTACTCGCAATGTTGTTGGCATTAAACAGCACTGACTAAGGAGCGTTTTAGTCAAGTGATCTGGTATATCACCAGTTTCTGGGAACTTGAGGGTATTTCTACACAGTTTCATCACCAGATCTTGTCTGAATACTACAAATTCTTGTGTACAATATTGTATACGGCAGGGGTTTGAAGTAAATACTACGTTTTTGTCTAGTTTCTTTTTCATAACATCTGTGAGATGATCAGGTATTGGTGGCCGAGGTAGTACATCAGCTGTAGCTGGATCTGTTTTTCCCGGTACAAATATAAATTGACACTTTTCACGTAAGTTTTTGAACTGGCAAATAAGGTCGGCTAAATCATTTAGAGCACTCATAAATTCTTGTTTATGTAAGTAAGTATATGTATAGGATAGAAATTCGCCCATAAACACTATAGCTATTGGAGGATAATCTTCAAACCCTGCGAAGAGTTTCCTCAAGTTTTCCATAACCTTTGCTAAATCTAACCAAACCTCAGACAAAAAAACAAAAACACCATCTTGGTTCTCTTGTTCAATTTTTAAAAGAGCTTTTGAGTTTTTTAATGTTGATTTAGATTTGCCACCAAACATGTTCAAATTACCAAAATATGGTGACGATTCCTCTCTACTTTCGATGGGAGGCTGTACAAGACCTGTGACGTACAGAGTTTTATCTTCGTAATAACCTTCTGCTAGTACAAAACTATTCTCAGTAAATAAGCCAGAGTGATACCTCGCTTGAGACAGATCTAGGAGTACTGAACCGGACGGGTCTTCTAAGTGATACTTTCTTTCAACTATCTGGGATATTAGGCCTAGAACTACAACTTCATCAATTTTGCTCGAACAACTTAATAAATACTCCACTTTACGCAGTTGAAAACATTTCTCGGTTTCGGAGGACAATGGGTCTAGTGTAAATAGTTTGTTACGAAGTGTTCTCTGCAAAATTGTAGTATATCTATCCAACATATATTGAGCCTTCCATTTCGGTTCAGGATATAAACACATATTACTACTCAGGTCTTTTACGAATTTCTTTAGCTCTTGGTCGTAGCAAAGTTTCGGCACAGTAAATCCGTCGACTACATTTAGAATAGTTTCGTTCTCCTCGAGACCTTCCGAACAACATTCTTTGTAAGCAGTTTCTAAGTGTTCTTTTTCTAAAACCGGTTGTGACAGGCACTGATGCAGTAAATGAGCCGTAAGTTTGTCCAACATACCCCGTCTTTCATCAGGAGGCAGGAGCAATAGCTGTTCTGCGACAAAAGTACTGGCTTCTCTTCGTATAGTAAAACCACTTAATTTAAACGCCGTGTTAACCTCCGCACGCACTTTTTGGAGATCTGCCATGGTTTATAGTTTCTGTATTAACAATGTACTCTGTGGTTTATAGGATCACTTCTTCACAAAATCCGTCTAATAGGTAACTAATAACTCTAAAATGAAACTGTAGAGATTAGAGCACAGAGTACATTGTTAATATAGAAATAGAGCTTTTACTCGCTGGTATTATTTGGCAAGCAAGAAGTAACGCCATCTGTGAATGCGATATGCAACTTTCGTTTATATATGATATATATAGATATATGTATAGTTATACAACTATACGCTACACTGATATACCTGCGAGGGTATTTTATTTTGATTAAAACACTGAAAAATTTTAACAAAATATTTTATTTTATCTTTTAAAACATTTACAAAAATGTTGTTATACCTTATTTGGAATCATGTCCTTAGCGTTACCGTATGAAAAAATCAATAATTTTGTAAAAGATTGTTGATTTTTTTACAATAATTATGAATGAAAAACCTAGGAGCTAAATTAATAAAATATTCAATTATTTCTGTATTATGATTTTCACATTTCATGAAGTCAAATTCTAAAAACTTAATATAGTTTTAATCTAAAAGAATTTAATTGCAGACTAGAACTTAATAGTCTTAAACATAATCGGCTCTCTATTTGCAGACATCACATATTTATAATATTTAAAACACAATTTATTTTAAACAAGGTGCATATTTGTAGGTGGCTAAAATATGAAGTAAGGCGATTATCATTTATGCAGTGGGAAAAATTAATATGCTAGTCCAATACATTGATACATTTTCCAATTAGTGCTCAATCCACCTAAGTATCCAATGACACTTAGTAAAATAAATACAATTGGAAGATAAACAAAAAAATATGTAATTTTACTAATTATGATCATCCATCACAAATAACCTTTTTTCCAATTAGTGCTCAATCCAGCTAAGTATCCAATGGCACGTAGTAAAATAAATACAATTGGAAGATAAACAAAAAAATATGTAATTTTACTAATTATGATCATCCATCACAAATAACCTTTTTTTCCAATTAGTGCTCAATCCAGCTAAGTATCCAATGGCACTTAGTAAAATAAATACAATTGGAAGATAAACAAAAAATATGTAATTATAATAATATGTAATTATGATCACAAATAACCTTTTAATGAGATTAGTTGTGATCTCTTGATAAAATAAAGGCGAATATTCTTTAATTGAACGAAACGAACGAATTATTTCCTATATATAAATTTTCATTTATTAAATAATTTAATAAGTCCTGTAAAATGATTGATTTATTTAATTTTATAGTATAGCGACAGCACACATACAACACACTTTTAAAAATATTATCTAGTATGCATGGCCATACAGGTACACACAACATTCACCATTTGAGACAAGACATAACAACACAGTGTTAGAAGTAATAAATACAAAGAACAAAATACTACTTAATGATAAAATACAATTACAAAAAATATGTGTTATGATCACAAATAACATTTTAATGAGAATAGTTTTGATATCTCTTGATAAAATAAAGGCGAATATTCTTTAATTGAACGAAACGAACGAATTAGGTGCTTGATATAAGTTTTCGTTAGTTAAATGATTTAATAAGTCCTGTAAATTTGCTTGCTGTTCCTATTTTTCTTGAAGCTTCCATTAAAGACTCAAAAAGATTGTCAAAAAATAATAGTAAGTCAGCAGTTTCCTTACATTCTGGCGGAAGAATGCCTTTATCTGAAAATAAAAGAAAATGTTAAATTGCATACATCAAGGAAAAATTTCATGAAAGACAATTTACGTTTTTAATAATTATCTATTATATGTAATTCTCGTGTCTCGTTGTTGCTCACAGTAAATGATGACTTTCATTGTTTTTTTTTATGTTTTTGCTGATGTGCCTAAGAACATCTCGTTTGGTCGAGCATGATTGACAAGAGCCGCAGACAAAGTTGCTTGCGTCAGCTAGTAATAATATATATTAATACTAGCTGACCCGGCGAACTTCGTACCGCCATATTTATATACAATAATTAGCAATAAATTAAAATTGCGACTATAATTTGAGATTTAAACTATCCTATCTCTCAATTTGGATCGAACTGCACATGGTGTGCAAATTTTATTATAATCGGTTAAGTGGTTTAGGAGTCCATTGAGGACAAACATTGTGACACGAGATTTATATATATTAAGATTTATCACCGCACCATGTACTTAAGAATTCTTCATAAGATGAATATGAAGACGCGGTACGGAGAATGGTGCGAAGGACAACGCGTGGTGCATTCTGTCGGGCTTTTGAGGTGGCCAGCGACTAGAGCTAAGGTAGCTCCCGATCGACGTCAAAGAGTTTTGTGAAATTAATTATTATTATATTATCTTACCTGCAAGGTATCCCATATTTGATGAAACTGTTCTGCTGAACACTTGGCTGGCATGTTTTACTTTTATTTTCGAAATACGTTGTGGAAGTACATGGTCGTCAGAGAGCTTTGGTATCAATCGAATGCCTTTATACGCTGGATTTTCTGAATGTAGCAATACTACATAATAATAAATATTTTCGGTGAGGGTCATCGAATAATGGTATTAATTTCTGATTGCTTATAATTATCACATTTTCAGTGCACTCCATTTGTTGTCTGCTTCTTGAAATATTTCCTCTGGTTTCATTTATTAATATTTCGAGCGCCTGTCGATTGTTCGTGCCTTGGTCACAGACTGTAGCCACTATATGGAGTCCAGCTTCTTGAAGACTTGTTATTACCACTTTTATTTGTGCAGCCACCTTTAGTAGCTGACTGAGAAAACGTATAGGCAACTGACTGCTTATAGTTTTTTATGAGTCACCGTATCATAAAAACCTGGGCATGGTCGGTAAATTCGGCTTTATTTTCATATCCACTATTCACGAAACCAATGATAATATCTTTCCTTTCATTATATGTAATATTAGCTTTAACAGACGCATTTCATCAAACAATAAAAAAAAAATCTTCATGTTTCATTCTTTTTGTTGTCTCTTTTAATTGGAGAAATATATTTCTATTAATAACTGGCTTTATGTTGGCCTGGTTTAATAATATTATCAATATTTGCCGAGATAGTAAAATTAATGATTTTCTCAAGAATTTATAGGCTTTTGGGCTTTGTTTGAGCAAAGCCGATGCTAACAATTTTTCTTCTAGAGTGAATCGTCTGACTTTTTCTTTTGTTGCAACCAATTTTCGATGCAGTTCTCTTTCGCTAGTGGTCATTTTCACACGTTTTACTAATCTCTTTGTATATTTTGTATTGTTAGTGCTTGAACCTGAAAATAAAATTGAAATTTATAAAATATTTGTGGATCTGTCAAAATGACTACTCTGCCTGATAGAAAGCATAAGCAGAATCCAAGGGTGGTGGTCACATTCAACAATACAACCCCACAGCATGGCGGCCTAGTGATGCTTCTGCATCATTGAGCCTCCGGTCTCACACTCACCAACGAAACACGACAGCACGAACACTGTCATTTAACATTGATCTTCTGTGCGAGGGCAGTGCCACCCCGGTCGAGCCAGCCCGTACCTGCAGAAATCAGCGTGGCTCTACTACCTCTACTACTACACTTTTACTTTATCTTTTTTTGTAATGATAAGCATGATAAATATTTGACTAATTTGACTGCACGTTTGGCCTAGTGGTTTAACGGTCACCACGCCGTTTCCTACTTCGCCAAGTGGGTTCAAATCCTACGTAGGACAACACTTTGTGTGATCCACAAATTGTTGTTCTGAGTCTGGGTGTTCTTTGTGTCCGTTTCATGTATGTTTGTAAAGTCCCCCGCGACACAGGATTTATTCCTAGTGCGGGAGTTGTCTTTTTAAAAAAAAAAATGTAGAACAGACAAATATTGATACCCAGAACAATCGGATGATTAGAGCATTTGTATTATGATTCGATGTTTTATCACTGAAAACAGATTTATCTTTAACTTTACTCATCAACTAGCTGAACCGGCGAACTTCATACCGCCAAATTTACATATCTGTCTCAGCTTTCCACAGGCAGTGTACAGTCGCGGACAACTCACACACTGGTGATCCCATTGCTAGCTTAATTTCTGAGTTCCTTCGTTCTTCGGAACTCTCAACGGCGATCCCAACTACAGTAGGTATTAAATAACAGCCAAGCTCTGTACCTTGGCTTGACAACTCTTGGCAAAAGACAAAAAGAAAAGTTACTTACTGTCCTGTATGGTCTCCGCTACATTTGTTGTAACAGTAGGTTCTGTTGCAATATTTGACACTTCTGAGAACACACCAATTGGATCTGAAACATAGGTATGATTCACATTAAAAGTCAGCTAATATCTATACAGGACAAACCAGGTAGATACTCAATAGTTAACCATAACCTTTTTTCAATATTTAACTGTACAGCTACCATTTATTTTTATCCTTTTACCTTACTCTTTTAATTTATATTAACAAGTTGCTACACTATAAGTACATACAATTTGTGACTTGGATCTTTTTATTAAATACTAGTTGTTGCCCGCGGCTCCACCTGCGTATTTTATGTCGGTTATCGCGGCAAATAGTAGCCTATGTATTTTGTACATTGTTGTGTACGGTACATTACTAAGTTTCAAAAGCTGTAGTCCATGTAGTTTAATGTACCATAGTCCATAACAATTTAACAACGCGTGACTACGGCTTTTCAAACTTGTTTCATACTTTTTCAGCATCGTTTATTGTCGTAGTTGGGTTTTAGTTTTTACTTTTTTTTTATTTAAAATGTTTTGATGCCTCTATAATATTAATTTTTTTGAAAAGTACATTTTAAATAGGTACCACAGAAATATCACAATTATCGAATAAATACGGACAAAGTCACGAGAAAATGCTAATAATATATATATTTTTGAAATGTACAAGTAATGCCCTTTCGAATGATACCAAACACGGCATATTTATCTCAAATTATTCTTTAATACAGTACTTTATGTCGGGTAGAGGGCGCCACATTAGATTCAGTGACACGTCATATAGCCTATAACCAGCGGACGATCAAGACGCTTCTAACGATACCTCATTTGTCCAGTTTTAATAAGTAGTTAAGGAGCTATGAGGGAACAGATGAACATACATACATACTTACATACATACATACATAGCCTGTCAAAATCATAACCCTCCTTTGGCTTTGCCGTAGTCGGGTAAAAAAAAGGTAGATAACGCACGGCCTTGTTCTTGTTGAAGCAAAAAAACTCAGCTACTTCGAAGTAAACACACACACATGCTAAGAAACTACGCTACTTTTCGTCAGTATCGTACAATTTCCGATATAAGAGATATACTACTAGGATGAGATCTATACTAATATTATAAACGCGAAAGTTTGTAAGTATTGATGGATGGATGTTTGTTACTCTTTCACGCAAAAACTAATGAACGGATTTAGATGAAACTTTACAGTAATATAGCTTATACATCACAATAACACACAGGCTACTATTTGCCGCGATAACCGACATACACGCGGGCGGAGCCGCGGACAACAACTAGTCTATATATATAAAAGCGAAATACCACTCACTTATTAATCACGAAATCTCAGAAACTACGACACCTACAAACTTGAAATTTGGCAAGTAGGTTTCTTATAGGGTGTAAACATCCGCTAAGAACGGATTTTGTGAAACTCCACCCCTAAGGGGGTAAAACGGGGGTTGGAAGTTTGTATGAAAGTCCTATGGTATTGAAGTAAATGGTATTTATTTACTTAAACAAAATGTACCAATAACTAACTCCACGCGTACGAAGTCGCAAGCGGCCGCTTGTATTAAATATATACAGGTAAATTAGCTTGGAGAAATTTTTGCGTTTGTAGTAGTGTATGGTCAGCAAATAAAAAAAAAACAACATTGTTTTTTTGTTTTTATTTTTTTAAAGGTAATATACGTTTGTGGCTGGAGCACACCAAATGCGTACACGTTACGCATACGCACTACGTACTAATACGGACGTGAAAATGTGTATCCACTGCATTGTAATCTATGAAACTGTATGAGGCAGACAAGCCAGTTCCAAACATTACAAGCAGTGAATGCCGGTTTTCACTTCAGTGAAGACGTGTATGAATTAGGTGTTCTCCGGCCATAAATATTTTATTCTAATAATTCATCAACCCCAGGCATATCACAATCATCCCCATCCTCGCTTTCATCAGATGAATTATTTAAATTAATTATGATTCGTTCTGATATTGTGTCTAAAGCTGCGTCTCTACCCTGATATTTGTTTTCCTCATCAATAGCATGCAGACAAACTTTTCTCCATTCCTCTACAGTTATGGCGTTCATATTTTCTTTAGCTAATGACATTATAACCTTCATATTCATTGCGACATTCTTTTTTGCGACATATGTTTTCACTATCCCCCTATATTTTCTATAGGATTAAACTCCGGATGGTATGGTGGTAAACGCAGCACAGTATGACCGTGCTGTCGTAATATTTCGTCTATCTTGTACTCTACAAATCTCGCCTTGTTTTGCAGAATCAGTTCATATAATTGAGGCTTAAACAACGTGGATGAATGCTCAATGTTTCGCAATGTCAGCCAGTCAATCATTTGCTGTTTTCTAGAATTACTATTCGGTGCAGGATTTTGTATTGAGTTATGATATGGTGCGTTGTCAACAACAACAACACTATTTGGTTGTAAGTTGGGTATTAATTGAGTTTGAATCCACCTTGAATAGTTGTCATAGTTCATATTGTCGTGGTAATCTCCACTTTTTTGGTTGGCTTTAAACATGCATGCATTTGGTATAAAGCCATCCATACCACCAGCATGAACAATGATTAAGCGGTTGCCTTTCGATATATGTTGCTTCAAACCTGAAGTGCTTCCATCTGACCAAGATTTCGAGAGGGTATGTGATGTATGTATATATGTTTCGTCGGTGTAAACAATTGGTCCGCGTTGTTCACGATATTCAGCAATTTTCATCAAATAATTAATTCGCAAGTATCTAATTTCGTGTTTTTCCATAAGAAGTTTCCGGTTACCTTTGTTTGCTTCCAATTAAAACCTAATGACATGACGTGTTTTCGTAACGTGCTGACACAACCTTTATAATCGATATCTTCTTTCAATTTTGCGTGCAAAGTTTTCAAAGTGGGAACTTCTTTATTTGTGATGTGGAAGTCATGAATTGTTCTTCTGATAACTTGCTGATCAAAATTATCGATTACTATTGTAGGATTACGATTCGGTTTCTTTTTAGGAGATTTAAATGTTACTTCCTGATCTGAAGGACGACATTTGCTTTCTGATACTACCTTTCTGACGGATGCTATTGAAATTCCTGTTGATTTAGCAACTAATTGAGTGGGGGTCATAATACTGCTCGGGTTGTTATTACACTCATTTTCGAAATATTTGTACAAACAGTATAAAACTTCTTTAGTTTGAGAAGTCAAAGGCTTGCCTCGACCATGTTTTAACACTGGAGCCATTTTGAATTAACAATATAAAGTTACAACACTTACACACAAATTAAACACTTCAACAAATATTATAACAATAATAACAAACAATAACAACAATCAACAAATACAAAATTTAACAATTAACGTAATAATTATAATTTTTGAATGAAATGTGTGCTTTATGTTCTAACAGTACCAAGCGACTGACGCCGGACTGCACGTGGCACCTGCGGACAGCGTAAACTGGTTTATTCTGGTTTTGTGCGTGTTTCCACTTTCCACTATCAAGTGACGATTTTTTGCTTTATATTGAAACATCTCGGAAATCTCCTAGGCCAAAAATAACAAAAATTTTGACCCCCCCGTAGACGCCCCGGAGTTTTAAAAACCTAGATGAAAGGAAAAAAAAACAAAAATCAGAGTGTTGCTAGGGATAAGTATAAAATTAAATAGTAATGTTAGGATATCGAAACATTTTTGTATAGGCCAGAACGATATAGTGGAAACGCGCTCTAAGATCTAAGTAATATACACACCACTACATATGCAAAAATTTCTCGAGACTAATTTCACTGTACTCAGATTAAATCAGTAGCTCAAAAATAAAGTTTCGTGTAACTAAGATAAAAAATGATGGACTTCCTTACAAACTTTCAGCCCCTATTTCACCCCCCTTAGGGGTAGAATATCCAGAAACGCGTATTTGCTGATTTTTAATCAGTAGCCTAAGTTACTCCTTGTATCATCAGCTACCTATCAGTGAAAGGCCCGTCAAAATCGATCCAGCCGTTCCAGAGATTAGCCGGAACAGACAAAAATTGTAAAAAAATACATTTTTGGTATATGTACCGTGTAATACATATGCATTTCGTAAAAAGCGATATTTTAATATTACAAACAGACACTCCAATTTTTATTTATTTGTATAGATATATATGTATAGATAAATTAAAGACAAATGAAATTTTCTGTAAATTGTCTTGAAACCAATATTAGTTGGTTGGTTTTAAGCAAATATGTATTTCTATCCATTTCACTCAAATTATTAAAATTAATTCTGAACAAATTTGACAAATATGCATAGCTGTACATACTTACAGTATGAAAATTATTATATCCTTGAAAATAAAATTAGTAAGATAAAATAATTGGTCAAAGCTAATATAATATGTCAAATTAATACAAATAAAAATTAGTAAGCCTGAAAATAATCCCGCAAAGCTAATATGTGCCAAATCAAGACAAATAAAAAAAATAGTAAACCTGAAAATAATCTGCAAAGTTTGTGTGACAAATTAAGACAGAAAAAAATAAAAATTTTAGAAAGCCTTAAAAAAAAATAAGCAGAACTAATATGTCCTCACCACCTTAAGACTTAATAAAAAATAGTAGTCTGGAATTAATTCGGTAATCTAATGTATCAATCTAAGGGTTCTTTGTACGCAAATTTTCATCATAAATTTTGGTCTTCTGCTTTGAACAAAGCAGGAGAAGACAAAGTAAAAAAGTTCTTAATTAACCCCCGAAAAAGTGTAAGGAAACGAATATCCCTATTTTCTTTATGTCGCTTAATGTACAATCGTTACATCACTATAAAATTATTATATAAACACTAGCTGACCCGGCAAACGTTGTTTTGACAAAAAAAAAATCGTATAAAAATAGATGTTGGTCGATTCTCATACCTACCCGATATGCACACCAAGTTTCATAAAAATCAATCCAGCCGTTACAGAGGAGTATGGTAACTAACATTGTGACACGAGAATTTTATATATAAGATTTTTAAAACAAATTTCATTTCCTTTCAATATCATTTCATTTCACTAATATAATAAAGCTGCAGAGTTTGTTTGTTTGTTTGAACGCGCTAATCTCAGGATCTACTGGTCCGATTTGAAAAATTCTTTCAGTGTTGGATAGTCCATTTATCGAGGAAGGCTATAGGCTATATTTTATTTTCAAAAAAATTTGAGATCCGTAAGAAAATTGCTATTTTGTAACCCAAGGTGTGAACTCGAAAACCAATTTTTGCGTGCGCTGCAAGAGTATTGACAATAGAACAAAATCATGTATTACGGGTTTGTAGGTACCATTAAGATCTACAAAAAAGTCCGCGAGAGCATATATCTAACTATCATGGTTTAGTCACAATAACCGCTTTTGTGCTCAAAAAAATTATTAAATCGTCTGAAGAAAGAAACTACGTTAAATGTGTATCGTAATATTAATCCTTATCCAAATAAAGCATTATGTTATCAAGGGTATTTATGTAGAAGTAAAATACTTTTTCTTTCACCCCATTCGGATATTTCGTTTAGAAGTTATCACGAGTATAAGACGCTAAGAGTTGGTACCTATTATTGAGTTATTTGTCAAAGAGTTTTTATCAACATAATACCTAATATTAGTCTTTATGCAAATAAATGTGTTGTTGATTATGAGTATTAGATCTTAGAAGAGTATAACAAATACATCTATACTAATATATAAAGCTGAAGAGTTTTTGTTTGTTTGAACGCGCTAATCTCAGGAACTACTGGTCCAATTTGAAAAAGTTCTTTCAGTGTTAGATAGCCCGTTTATCAAGGAAGGCTATAGGCGTGATGATATATATATAGGCTATAGGCTATATATCATCACGCTACGACCAATAGGAGCGGAGCACCAATGAAAAATATTTCAAAAACGAGGGAAAATTATTACGCTACGGGCAATAGGAGACGCAAACGAGGTTGCGTGGGTCCGCTAGTGTATAATAAAAGGCGAAATGAAATCACTTCTAGAAAGACCTAAAGATTGACGAATTAAATCATATTATCATAAGTTACAAAGTATGTTTAAGTTGCTTGAGGCCTTACTGGGAGGATTTCATCTTACAATTAATTTTGACTTTAGCAAATCAATTTGATTTACGTATACCATACGGATGTAAAACTGTATTTGTAAATGGTATTTCAAATAAATTATATGGAAGTATCGAAAGGTATTTTAGCTTAATAAACCAAGTATGTGTACTAATAAAAACACAATACTATCTCAAACAGTTATTCCCTTGTTAGCCTGAATACTTTTAAGTTGTTGTTAAAAGTATGGGTCTTTGAAATGCTAAAGTGGAATCTTGTTTACAAAAAAATTATAGATCGAAATTGTTTGAGTGTGAAATTGTATAGATAGGTAAACATTTAGTATACAATTCTAAATAGTATCGCATTGCATTGATACAATTATTTAACTGTAAATACAAATATGTACTTTGTTATTCAAATTAATGCAAGCATTTAAGATGATAATTTGAAATAAAATTGTTCCTTGGTATCAGAATTCAAAAATCAAAATGCAAATTCATTACATAAACCCATTTCTTTAAAATAAATTGTAAACAGATTTTCCATGAATTACCTACAATTACAAATGTGTATCTATGTTAAGTAGATATCAGTCTAAAAATCACGACAAGTTATGGAAATGTTTCAAACATCTTCCATGACATAATATATGGTACTATAGATTTAAGATAAATATATTTTTTTATTTAAGTAATCTGAGATATAATTGTATAATAGGTACAAGGTATTATAGATATATTTAAGGTAAACATAACCATATATTATCGTGTAAGGTACAATAGATTATAGTTTATTATCTAGTTCGTTACAAAAAAAATAGCAGTATTCGATTTGTTCAAAGAATTAATTGGCCTCGCGGTTGGCGTGTGCGACTGCTGATCATGATGTCTCGGGTTCGATTCCCGGGTCGGTCCAAATGTTTGTATGACCTACAAATATTTGTTTCGGAGTTTGGGTGTTTTCTATGTGTATAATATGTATGTATTTACAAAAAAAAGTATATATGTATTTGTATCAGTTGTCTAGTGCCCATAACACAAGCTCTGCTTAGCTTGGGACTAGATGGCGTTGTGTGTTAGATGTCCAAAATATTTATTTATTTGATAATTACCAAATAATGTCACTGTTTCCTTAACGGAAGCCGAGTGTAACATGGCATATTATAAGGCTGTGACAGAAATAGTCTGCATGAAGTCACTATTAAATAGCATTTCAATCCAAATAAAAGAGCCAATAAAAATTGCAGATTACAATAATTATATTAATAGTAATATAATTATTGTAATCTGCAATTTTTATTGGCTCTTTTCTCTCCTAATATCAAATATCATCTTGTAAGGGAGCAAATCGCTAAAATTATAAAGGTAGCATTAATTACCTCACTATAAAACTAACCAGCTAATATAAATTTACAAAAGCGGTAACTTTAGAAGAGTTTCTAGATGAAAGACAGTCTGAATTTATAGTAAATTATGTAATAATTAGAAAATAAATTTAAAAGAAAGCAAATCAAGATTATTTAAGAGTATATTTCCATAAAATATAAATTTATTTCCAAAGAATATCTACAAAAGCCACCCGCAAAGTTACAATATTTTAGACTTTATTATTTTGGTTTGTTCAACTGCAACTCTAGCCTCTTAATCCAGTCCCAAATTATTTTTAACAGTAGGTTTTTCCAACTGAATGTAAGAAGTTGTGCACCTTGAATAATTTCTATGTTTAATAAACTCAAACCTTAAACGTTATCACTGAGTGTTTTTTTTGTTTATACAGTACAGTAGAATTTAGAGCATTTTAATATAAAATTTTAACAAAAAAAAAACCGAGTTCAATCTGAACCACTCGGGAAGCACCAGCTTTCAAATAAAAAAAGAATCATCAAAATCGGTTCACCCAGTCCAAAGTTATGAGGTAACAAACATAAAAAAAAAAAAAAAAAAAAATACAGTCGAATTAAGAACCTCCTCCTTTTTGAAGTCGGTTGAAAATGAAATTCAGGTGGCAACAGCTCGCATACTGGTTACCGTTCATTTTTTTTTATTTTATTTTTTTTATCATAATTCACAAAACTGATGTAAAATCTCACTTACATACTTAGATAATAATAAACATTACATTGTTGCTTCCGATTTACATCTACTAGATGTGAATCTAACATGCATTTACAACTAAAGCTAATAGCTAAAGCTAGCCAGAGATTAGCCAGGACATACAGACATACAAAAATTGTAAAATATGGTTTTTTGCTATATGTACCGTGTATACATACATAAGCATTTAGTAAAAAGTGGTTATTTTGTGGTGATGGGTGGTCGTTCTCATGAGTCCGTCTAATTGTTTTTATAAACAACTAGCTGAACCCGGCGGTGTTCCCCGCGGTTGTTGTCGTACCGCGGGTAACGCCGCGGGGTGAAGCTAGTCTAAAAAAAAAGTAGCCGAAGTAACTCCTTAAATCATCAGCTATCTATCAGTGAAATTCCCGGAAGTGCAAGCCGGAACAAACAGTCGGACAAAGATTTTAAAAATGCTATTTTGGTAATGTACCGTGTAAACATACATATGCATTTAGTAAAAAGCATAGAAGAAGACGTGTTTCATTATACTCTGCGCCAATAATCCCAAAAACACAAGTACGGTATATTGCATTGTCTGCATTCGCAATGAGTTTGGTGATCACTACTCTTGGATTCTGCTTATGCTTCATATTGGGCAGAGTAGGGCACTTTGGTAACTCATATTATAAAAAAAGTAGTTCAAATTAATTGTTTAGGTTATCTCAAGGATTTAATCTAAACACAATGTAAGTTCCGCGAAAATTTGTTGTTAAACAAATATATTTATTTTTGTTTGAGTCGTGACTAGATAAATATATAGCTTAAACAACCCTGATCAGTATAAAATGAAAAAGTTACTTACTGTCCTGCAGCATGGTCTCTGTTGCACTATAAAGAAGTATTACTATTTATTTATTTAGATGATAATTGACAAACAAACACAAATCAACATTCCTAGGTATACAGGTCAAAGTTTGATGTTATTGCAGCGGATAAAAGTAATCAAAGCTCTAAAATTTCCACAAAGTACAAATATTCACCGGCCGGCGAAATGATTTGAAGAAAATTTTTGAAGTTTCGTTTGTTACATTTTTTTTTTTTTTTTTTTTTTTTTTTTTTTTTTTCCCTCCCATTTGGCAGGGAACTTGGCTCGCACTTCAGTGCATTTGCCAGCGTCAAGTTTTATTTTTGGCATTTGAACTTTGAATGACACAAAGTAAAGTTAGGGAAACAATTTATCGCGAAAAGGCAATTTCACGGAATTTGGAACAAAGTTAACAGGATCAGGAATGTGTATATATTATAATACTTACATACATAACATTAAATATTTTGATTAAATAGCAGGCACGTAAATATTAATATTTATATAAATATTTATACAATTTAAAGGCGAATGTTATTATTATGAATAAAATTCGAAAGAACACTATATATGGAGGGGTTAGAAGAAAAAAGAAGAGATTTTATGGAAGTGGGGAAAGGAACACGGAGTGATATCAAGTCTTTGTAAAAGGAAGTACGGTCATGAATCGGACAGGAAAGGAATATGTGGTTCAGATCCCCAAAGTCATATCCACATTCACATTGAGGACTATCTATAATATGAAATCGTGCCAGATGTGCTGGACACGTGGTGTGACCTAACCTCATTCTTATTAGAATGGTTGTCGCAATCTTGCCAAGTTTGAGGACAGAGAACCAAGGTTTACGAGGAATTTTCGGTTGTATACTAAAGTAGTATTTCCCTTTTGAACGGACACTTTCTTCCCAAACTCTATCCCAGGAATCCCCAAGATAAAGTCTAGGGAGAGTAGCCAAGTCCTGAGTATAATTTTTAAACGGAACAGTATCACCACACACCACAGCCTCATTGGCAAGTCTGTCAGCTCTTTCATTACCACTTATTCCACAATGGCTCGGAATCCAGATAAAAAGTACAGAAAAGCCCTTCACAACACAGTCAAAAAGTTTACTCCTAATATGCGCTATAAGAGGGAATGGTGGTTTAGACTTAAAAGGATATCTCAAGAGCGCCTGAAGGGCACTCATGGAGTCGGTTAAAATTAAACTATTTTTAAGTTTTAAAAGTAAGACATATTCCAGAGCCTTCAGGATGCCAAGACATTCCCCAGTAAAAACTGTTGCTTCAGGTGGACACTTTACTTTCTGAACGATATTATACTGAGCATGATATATTCCTACGCCCACAAAATTATCAGATTCATGTTTGGATGCATCAGTGAAAATACGGTGCCACTCAGGCCAATTTTGTTCAACAATGAAATTAAAATGGGGGTTAGCATTATTTTTATCAATATCTAAAATGTATTTAATAGATGGCTCATGGATTAAGGATTCGAATTTATTATTAAACAAATCAAGTTTTGAAGATCGATGTGTCGGGGCATTAAATGATTTAAATCGAATATAACTTTTAACTAAACAAGGAAGAGATTTGTTATTCCAGTAATTTGACGACTCAATGAGATCAGCAAGTATCTGAAGTTTTTGAATTAAATGGCTATTAGAAAACTGTAAAACACGGAAAAACAATCGATCAGCTAAAAATTGACGTCTCAGTCTAAGAGGAGGTTCACTGCATTCGGTTTGTAATGCATTAATAGGACTAGATTTCATAGCACCTGTGATTATTCTCAAGGACTTTGATTGGATGGAATCCAATCTCCTAAGGGCACTCACGTTACAAGGCTCCAATAAGAAGATTCCATAGTCAAGAACACTTCGAACTAGAGCATCGTAAAGAAGTTTTAAGGAAAACGGATGCGCACCCCACCAAACACCTGATAGGCATCTCATCAAATTGAGAAGTTTTTGACATTTATTTACCACATAATCACAGTGAGGAACACCTGTAAGTTTAGAGTCCAAAATAATACCCAAAAACTTGACCTGTTTTTTAACTGGTATTTCGTTATGATCGAAATCTATAGCTATTGGGATGGGAATACGTTGTCGAGTAAATAAGACTAATGAACTCTTACTCGCAGATACACTCAGGCCATTTTTGTCCATCCAGATTTTTAAATAATCAAGAGAGTTAGATAGCTGAGAACACAGAGAACTTGCTGAATTTCCAATAGCGTATAAAACTAAGTCATCTGCATATTGTAGGATATTTGATGTATTTTGAAGTGAAGAATCTAAATCAGACGTATACAAATTAAATAATATAGGGCTTAGAACTGAACCCTGCGGGAGACCTTTCCATACTAGTCTACTTTCATCCTGTGTTTGATCTAATTTTATTGTTCTACCTGAAAGGAGGTTAATTGTAAAGCAAACCAAAATTTCAGGGATGCGAAGTATATCTAGTTTTTGTTTAAGGACATTTAGAAGAACATTATCATATGCTGATTCTATATCTAAAAAAACTGCAATTACAGATTTGTTTTCTGAAAATGCAACTCTAATATCAGTTACCAAGGTAGCCACACTATCCAACGTACTCCTGCCTTTCCTAAATCCAAACTGAGATTCTGGTAAAATTCCACGGTGTTCAGCTATCCATTCAAGGCGATTTTTAACTAGGTTTTCAGCTACTTTTGCAATTACGGGTGACAAAGCTATTGGTCGATAAGATGAAGGTTCTGATGGTGTTTTCCCCGGTTTCAGAATGGGAATAACAGTTTGGGACTTCCATGTTGGAGGAATATTACCCGACATCATAATCTTGTTAATTAAGTTCAAATAATATTCAAGTGAGGTTTGATTTAAATTAGCCAGGAATGAATACGGAATGCCATCATCACCTGGAGCAGAGTCTTTAACCGATGATAATACGCCCTGTAATTCTTGCATTGTAAAGGGAGAATTTAGTAGACTTTGGTTCTGAGAGATAGAAGAAGGAATGTTGTTATAAATGAGGTCATGTTCTGGAACAAATGGTGGAGCTAAACGATTAAGAAAAGAGTTCTTCAGAATAGGGGGGATGCCAGAAATATTAGAATTAGTAACACCGTTTCTAAACCTTCTTATGTTTTGCCAGACAATAGAAGGATTTACATTGGGGGTAATGGACAGGCAAAATGTTTTCCATCCTTCAAATTTCTTTTCTTTGAATAATTTACGAGCTTTCGCTATAGCATCAGTTACAATTTCAAAATTATATACGGACATATTATTTTTATATTTTTTTTCAGCTTCCTTTCTAGCTTTTACCATTCGCGAGCATTCACTGTCCCACCATGGAGGGGAAGGAACTCTACCATTGGTTGAAGTTTTTACAGGGAAGGTTTCATCTGCAGCTTGTATAAGTACGTTTGTGAAAATATTATTACAATCGATAAGTTCGTGTGATAAATTATTTTGTAAATTAGAAAGTTTAAACTCTACAAGAGTTTTAAACTTATCCCATAACCCATCTTTATTAAGTTTGTACTTCATACGAGGTTGCCTTGAAGGATTAGGAGAACTGCTAGGATGAGTGGGCGTTATAAAAATTGGGAAGTGGTCACTTCCATAAGAAGATGGTAAAGTGCACCACGCAAGAGATGAAGCGAAATTAGGGGTACATATGGAAAGGTCTATTGCACTAACATTTTCATTTGGCCCTGTACGACGAGTTGGGGACCCGGAGTTTAACACACAAAGGTTATGTTGGTCAAATATATCTAATAATATGTCACCACTATATGATGAAAGAGTACAACCCCAAGAAATATGGTGAGAGTTGAAATCACCTAAAATTATGAAAGGACGAGGAAGTAGAGAAACGAGATTGTTGAACTGTTGAAGAGTTGAAGAAGAGGGGGAAGGAATGTATATTGAAACAATACAAGTATTATTTATTTGTGCAGCTACTACGGAAAAATTATTAAATGTTGGAAGAGATAGGGGACAGTAAGAGACAGTATTCCTAATGAGTAGAGCAGTCCCACCATACCCATCAGTCCTGTCATCTCTTAGACAAGAAAAACCACTGATTTTGAAGATGGAACCTGGTTTTAACCAGGTTTCTGAGATTGCAAACAAAGAAGCTTTATATTTATTTATCAAGTAAATAATTTCGTTTTTTTTAGAAACTGCACTTCTACAGTTCCATTGTATTATGTTCTGAGTTTGTAGTAACATTATTAACAGGTTGAGGGTTTTTATACATATCGACTATAAGGGCAACGTTGGTCGGTATTTTTATATTAGATTGAGTTAGTGTTTGGATGAGAATTTGGATTATATCTGATGTTGACATCAATGTAGGATTTGCGGAATTGGTGTTAAAGGCACAGCCATTTTGTGACGTTGGTAACCTGTATTCGTTAACTAATTGTTGATGTTGTTCTCGGTCGTAGCCTTTACCTAATTTGGAGGGAGGGCGACGATTGATATACACTGTTTTTTTATGTGAAGTGTGTGAAGGAGAATTTTGTGTATGAGAAGACTGCGAATTTCGGTAAGCGTAAGTAGTAACCGGAGTACTAGCTACATTGGCATAAGAATTATAAGTAGGTGCAATCATTTTAGAAACTTCGCCATATGAAATACATTTTTCTGCCATAACACTCTTAATTTCTTTTTGGCGCAAAAATTCAGGACACAATTTAGAGGTCGCAAAGTGTTTAGCAGAGCAGTAGCAGCAAGATATATTGTCCTCCTCAACATCACAAGTATCACCAGTATGTTCCTGACCACACTTGTAACATTTAGGTTTGGATCGACACTGAATTTTTGTATGTCCAAAGCGACAACAATTATAACATTGGATAGTGGGGTACACATACATCTCTACAGGTAATGAGTTGTAGCACATGAATATACGTGGAGGAAGAACTTGACCATCCAGCGTAATCACTATACTCTGCGTTGGTTTCCAAACAGGAGACCCTTCTACGATAGTCTTATAGTTTATTCTCCTAACTTTAATAATTTTGCCACATTTATCGGGTACTGAAGCATTTTCGATGATTTCTTCGGGTGACCATTCCGATGGAACACCCCGAACAAGTCCCATTCGTGTTAATTGAAATGTTGGTATAAATGCTTTTAAATTATTTTTTGATAACTCACTATTTAAAATAAATGAATTCGCATCATGAAAATTTGAGAACACTAAAGTAATTCTATTTCTACCAATTTTCTTAACGGATCCTTGCACAATGTTGTGAATGGCATTGGTCTTGAGAAACCTGCCAAATGTGACCGGGTGTAACGTGATACTATCATTGGGCGACTTAACTTCTTTTTGGACGTGTATAACAAACGGGCCTATGTCATTGTCCTCATACTTGGTCCTACCAACTCCAGATACTGAACCCTGGGGGGCCGAACCACTACTCGGTGTGACTTTATGATTAATATGTTCAACCGGGCTAACAGTAGGAGTAGAATCACTATTCTCACTATTATCTGCACTAGCACAGCAGCAACCTTTGCTCCCATCAACAGCCTGACTGTGCTTCCTTTTCTTTTTATTGCATACTTTGCATAATTTATGTAGTCTGGTTCTTTTATGACCACGTTGTGCACTGGGACCATCCGTTTCCATCCCAGATTCATTCGATACTACTGTTACAAAATTAGCAGCCGGGGGTACAAAGACCCCCGGGTCCGCCAAGTCAGGCGGCTCGTTCATGAAAAATTTTAAAACAACTTACCAAATCAGGTAAACTATACACTAACACTAATATATATACACTAAATGTGAATAATATTTACAATATAATACAAAACTGATCCTTTTATAATGAAAAATCAAACTTAAAAATTTTATCCAGAAAAAATGCACCGGTACGCTTGAAGTTTCCCGCGCTTTCTCTTGTTACATTTGAGTTGGTGACAAAATTCAAATTTCTACTAAATTAAATTAAAAATCTATATAATTTTTCTTTTTAATTAACAAATTATTATTTTTATCTTGAGTAAGTAACAACCAAAAATATTAGATAAATAAATTCAAGGCAAACACGAGTTACGAAAAATTAAAAAACTGTTTTTGTCTTTAACGAAGGAATCGAAAAACTACCAGTGCAGAAAAAAATTCAAATGTGGCTCAACAATAACGTAACTAATTTCAGAAGTAGAGCGATACAATAGAAGTTCGGCTGCTAGACCATGTTTAGGATTTGGTATCATAATTTTCGATGGTGGTGCACTCTCTATAACGCAGATGGGACTAGTAATAATAATGCTACTAAGTTAAGAATCTTTAAAAGCACATTGGTTGTTAAGTATTTACGGATCATCTTAAATTAATACTGCTATATGTTTGACAGTTACTGTCAGTTACCCTAGTACTTGTACGAAGATTGAGTACCCTGGATTAGAGATTTACAAAAAGGCGCCAAAACATAAGATCAGCTGGAAAGTGACATGAAATGATGAATAGGGTCTGTCAATTTTTGACGGTAACTTGATTTTTACGAAAACAAAGTATTTTTAATTTTTTCTTTTCAGTTTTAATTATTAATTAACTCATTATAAGAAAATGGCAATATCTGGTTCTTGGGTTTAATATGCACATCCTACGTATGGTACATTTCAAGAAAATATTACAACCGCAGCGCAGATGTGTCAAATGTCAGTATGTGTCAAATGTGTTCTGTGATCCTGTCTGTCCTTTTTCACTGTGGTCAATCAAGTGTCAAAACAATTGTATGAATGGAAACTAATGGAAAGTCTGGTCGGTGAATCATCTTATTATTTAATATAAAATCGGGCCGAATATATTTTCCTCCAGTGTTTTATATGTTAATACGTAGATTGATTGTACCTTTTGTTGTAACTATCGGACGCCAAACTTCTGTAAGTAGTTTATTTCTCATAAATTTCACCATTTCATATGACGTTACTTTCATCTTTATTTTAATAAATTAAATCGTGCGAGATTTTCAGAAGTTTTTATCTTCTAAGACTGATTTGAAGTGTCCTTTGAAAGTCATACTTATAATTTACTAAATTGTTTGCAATTAAATGCGATAAGTAAGTGTCAATTGAAACTGTGTTGTGCAATGAATAACATTTTTTATTTTACAATTTTTAAATGCATGAAGGAGGTTCTGTATTCAAAGTAAAATTTTATTTATTCATTTTTAGGGAAAGCAGAGTAATATGGATCTATCAAAACAATTTCAAAATTATGCTTGGTAAGTTTTTCTCTATCTATTTATCAATAAATTTGCCTCTATACAGATAAATACAATTGAAGTGTCTGTTTGTAATTACGAATCAACAGCTTTTCACTAAATGCATATGAAAGTAAATAAAGGATATATGTCATATATCATAATAAGTTTCAAAAATTTTGTCCATCTGTTTGTTCCGTTTCATCTCTGGTGTGGCTGGACTGGTTATGACAGGACTTTCACTGGCAAATAGCTGATGATATAAAGAGTAACTCAGGCTACTTTTATTTTAGATTAGCTTTGCCCTGCAGTGTTGCTCACAGTTGATATTATACAACGACAACCGCCAAATACTGCTAGTGTACCAATATGTTTTGTATTTCTTGTGTAATCAGTTAATATTGAGTAAGATTATAATACTTAACTCATGACTAATATGTACAAGGAAGTTCATCTGTGAGTAATACATGAAAAAATACTGATAGGAGGATTTTATATTCTCATTTCAGTTATGAGTGGGTACTAAGTGCTCTATATAATTAATTACAATTAAAAATGCCACAAACAAAACACTCCACTCTATAAACCCTTCCCTTGTTAAATTAGATCTGTGTATATTATAAACGTTCCATTCGTCTTCGTATGTCAAATAGCTACTTAATCGTCAAATAAGGCCGTTTGACCGCCTATTCCATAAAAAAAAGGTTAAAGTTAATTATACCATGTTGGTCAAACATGTTGGTATAGTGTTTGTGTCTAGTTTTCCTTCTCTTGCTTCCTTAGTCGATTCTTGCGACTAGTTACGAAACCCTCGGGATGAATAAGTTTAGTGTCACCCAGGCCATGAGCAATGCCAAATGTTTGTATGATGTACAAATATTTGTTCCAGAGTTTTGGTTTTTTCTATGTATAGTATGATGTATATACAAAAAAAAAGTATTTATATCAGCTGTCTAAAAGTGATATAACAAGCTGTGCTTAGTTTGGTTGTGTGACAAATGCTCGAAATTTATTTAATTTTTATTAAAATATGAAGATTACATAGCTTTCATTTATTATATAGATTAAATTCGCTCATTTACCAGACATTAACTTAGTAGAATTAGTGAATCCTCGAAGTAAATTTGATTCGTTTAGTCATTCATTTGTAAACCGCGCAGCGTGTGGGTGGTTAGTAGATATCACAGACGACTAACACGGGTTTACACACATAACACATAGATATTATATGTACATTAACTCAATTAAATACTAATTTTAATACAATCAATGATAATTAATTAATCGGTTGTTAATACACCCACTTCGAGATAGAATCTTGCTTTTATCTGCCTAATGCATGTTCATTTCACATCAACTACATCGACGGCAAGCAAGTTGAAGATTTCAGTGCGGGTCAATTTATTACTCTCTAGATAGAACCTTGTTTTTATCTGCAGAAGATACCTACATCTGATCTGAGTAACCGTCTTTAGCAATGCCTCATATCCTAAAGTTGTAGCCTCTTTAGATAACACATTATTAAACACTATCGTTTACATCTCCTATTGCCCGTAGCGTAGAAATTTTCCCTCGTTTTTGTAACATTCTTCTTTCGTGCTTCGCTCTTATTGGTCATTGCGTGATGATATATAGCCTTCCCCGATAAATGGGCTATCTAACACAGAAAGAATTTTTCAAATCGGACCAGTAGTTCCTGAGATTAGCGCATTCAAACAAACAAACTCTTCAGCTTTATAACATTAGTATAGATATAAGTATATGTAGATTAGTATAGATATTTACACTACAATTACTAACGTTCTCAGTTTGTTGAATGTCTACAAAGTCGTTCGTATCACAGAATTTGTTCCTACTTCGTTTAGTACATTGCTGCGTTGCCATCTGCTGTCTGCCCTGGTCTTTATAGCTTACATGACGTATCACTGACTGGACCGAAGATAATATGATAACCATAGATAAAAATATAGTAGTTATTTTGGCACGTGGAATGAAAAATAATTATCCTCTGATCAGATTAAGATAACTTATTTCTTATTGACGAAAGAATCAAAGTAGACACACCGACCTATCTTCACTGATTATGTTTTCGAAAGATAGCCCCCGAAAAGATATGTATATAACTCAATAATTGAAGGTTGTCATCAATAGTCTTTAATAGTCCACTGCTAGACATAAGACCTTAGGGCATTTGCAACGCGCTACAGAAGCGATGCCAACACGATAGTAAAGCGCTACAGCATCGCGACTATATCGATGCAAAGCGCGAGTGCGACCGTGTCGTACGACATCGGAGGAAGAATGGAGGGAGGGTGACGCGGTGGGTTACTGAATCGCGTTTGCACGCGACAGCATCGCAACTGAATCGTGGTTATGTGGGCGAGTGCAAACAGCTTGCGACCGCATCGCGACTGTATTGATGCGAACGCGCGACAGCCTCACTGCTGCAGCGCTGCAAAAACGTCGCCGTGGGCGAGCGCCCTTAGAAATGTAGGCCGGTAGATAATAGGGTTTGTGTCAAGTCTACTCCCAAGTCTAGTCGGCTCTTACAAAACCCATGGGGTGATTAGGGCTGGTGACACTCCATATACTTAATCCGTCATCACACAGATTAATAGAAAGGTGCCTGCAATAAATACACGACTTATCATAGTCATCATATCCATATTATTATCAACGTACCTATACGCAAGAAACTGAGTTTATATGTATACAAAGGGTATACAAAGTCAGCATTGTTTATTTCCTTATTGTATAAAATAATTAGTACTCTCACTTAACAATTGGAGTTCCCATATTTAGAAAGTACCAGCCGTCTCTTCAAATAACTCTTGCCACAATGAGGTCATAATGTCTATATTTCACAAGCTAACTAGACTTTGTTTACTGTTTGTTTTAAAAGTAAGAATGCTGTCATACATTATTTTCGCTAAATCTTACCTATTGACGCAGAGAATGCAATGGAAACCCAAAAAAAAAAGAATAATTTCCCCCGTTTTTGCAACCTTTTTCGTTGATACTCGGTTCCTATTTGTCCCATCGTTGTATCATCCGAATCGCCGGAATCCCAATGATGCAGAAGCATCTCAATAGGCCGCCATAGTGTGGGTCACCATGCTGCATCTTTGTATTGTCTGAATTTGGAATGAATAGGGTGCCCACTACTCTTGCTTTCTAGTCATGTTTTCCATAGACATAATCAGTTATCCAACAAAAAAATAATTTTTCAATTCGAATCAGTGATAGTTGAGATTAACGCGTTTAAACAAACAAACATAGCATCTTCAGCTTGATAATAATGAATATGAGTATTAAAAATCATAAGATATTAACGCATAGAAAGTTAAACAATTGCTTGTAGCGATAAGATAATTCATTCGATAATCGGTAATGCCGTGATGGGTAATACCCTTATACGGTACGATAGCTGTTCACTTGTCACAACTTGTTGGAACATGTTTCCTCTCACTTAAATAAATTTAATTAAAAACCTTTTTAAAAACAAGCTTTTACTGGAATGCCTCGAGACGAACCAAACGAGTCCAAACTCGATGATGTTGCGACGTTTCTTTACAGAGTTCCTATGGACACCTTTCAGCTCCAGCATCAGATCAGCTCCATGTCATTATAATATTGTATTGTCACGCAGTATACATATGCTTGCAAAATTTCAGGAAAATCTGTCGAAGATATCTGCTTCAAAATTGAGTTGCAAGATTCCACCCGAACATTTGTATGTTCGGGTGCAATGTATGTATGCTTGTGCATACATACATTGCAAGTTAATAAAAAGCTTGTAAAAACAGTGTTTTTGCTAACGAGATTCAGAATCTCAATTGTATGTATGTGACACAAATTTGCTTATTTTTTACATTTACAGCTTTCTAATTCAAATAAACAGAATATCTTCAAAATAAATATAAAAAATGCAAAGTAATTCAGCCTATTTATCTGTATTAGGTACTGTTATGTTTAAACCGTCCTACGCGACAGCAATTTCATCCCCATCACTTAGATGGTTGGCAGTCCACAACTGTGCGGTTCTCTAGGAACTTTCTGCCTCGCACAACAAAACACTGCTGTGATACAACTGCTCGCTTGCCCCTTATTCAATAAAAAAAAAAACCGCTGAACTGTTTTACATGAAATTTAGCATGGAGATACCTTGAATCTTGATAGGCTACCCTAACCGACTTACACACAGAGCAGCGTTGCCAGAAGTTTTTTTTAGTCTCTCTTACACCACTAACCTACACCACTAACCTTTACGACACATGAGTGTCGTAAAGGTTATATACGTTTTTTAAATTTGTCCTGCTTTCGACGAAAGAACCCCCTTTTTTTCACTAAAAAGTTTCTAAATCCCCATTTGACAAAAAAAAACTGGCAACGTTGACACAGAGCCACAGGCAAGAGCTAGTTAGTAATAAACATAGCTCAAACCCGTTAAAGCAAATCGTATGAACACAACCTCGTGGGGAGTGTAACACTGTTTTAAATAAAAATGAGTTCATATTCATTGTCATCTAACGAATGCATGTCGATCTACGGAGTAACAACTATTCCTGCATCACGCAATTAAAGTTCACGATCCTTGGGCCGCGACTGTTGGTCATGATTTCACGACTCTCTCTCTCACGACGATTTCAATCTGATTAAAAGAACCCTTTCTTTGCATGGGACGGATACAACACCATTTCCCCCAACGACATTCTCCTGAAGAAGATTCAGGACAATCAAGTGGTCAGAATCCATGTTCATTCTGTATTCGTTTTATTTATTCAGGTGCAAACCAGACTGGTGCTTCCCAAGTATGAGTAAGGAAACCAATGAGCTTCTGAAACAGTGTGCCAGTAGTGAGCAGGAAGATGTGTTCGATGACGTCGATGAAGTTATTGCGAGGAGTAAGGCCTTTCCGATACCCTTTCCAATTGAAACTGTCAGGTAAGTTGTCAATCCATTCGAAGTGTGTATTGCTTGCTACCTTGCGTACGTGTGACATGTTGCGTGCGTGTGTGCGTTTGGACCTACGACATATGCGTGCGTGTGTGTGTTTTTTGGTAATAGAGTATTACACCCATTTTTGAAAAGTGTCTTAATTAGATTATATAGTTTTTTTTTATGTTTGGCCCTGCCAAAATGACTACTCTGCCTGATGGAAAGCATAAGCAGAATCCAAGAGTGGTGGTCACCATACTGCGAATGCAGAAAATGCAGCATGGTGACCCACACCATGGCTGCCTAGTGATGCTTCTGCATCATTGGGCGCACGACAGCACTATCGCTGTTATTTTACGTTGATTTTCTGTGCGAGGGTAGTACCGCCCCGGCCGAGCCGGCCCGTTCGTGCTGAAATCAGGATGGCTCTACTACCTCCTAGTGCTATTAAACCACAAAAAAAAAACACGAAAAAACTATTCAATCGATAAGTACCATAAAATGCATTTAAGTTATACATTTTCAAATTTCGCGCGTAATTTGTCAAAAACGCTGGACGCAGTGGACGCTAAATTGCTCTGTGGTATTGACGTCAGTTGGCTTCGTAACAAAAACGAATGCGCTGATCAGTTGTCAGTTAACACTTTAGTTTACAAAGCCGTTTGACGTAATAACATGGCGGCTACTATTTCATGGCGCTAAAGAACAGATTAAAAACACTGATAACTTTTAAATAAGTTATAAAAAATGTTTTATTATTTTATGAACTAACACTAACATTTTCCGACTGCTTTTTGCCTAAGGTATCTCAATAATATATTTTTAGATATTTTCTCATACATAGTAAAATATATGAAAATATTGTTGCTGAACTGAGAAGTTTAGCAGACTTCTGGTTTTTGACGTGACAACGTCTTATAATTCGATGGAGCCGGCTGCACGCACGAAAAAACATGACTCATGCGGCGTTACCTCGCTCTGAGGCGTTTCATTTAAAGCTTGAAGTGCAAGCATCATTTCATCCATGTTTCGTTATGACGTTGTCACGTTAAACTATCGTCCGTAAACAGACTTTACAGACAACCATTTTTTTATTATTATTTGACAACCTGCCAAATGGTCTCTGCTCAGTAGTCAGAAGTGCCTTGCTCTCAATTTGGAAAGTTCTGAGGTACAGAGTTTGAATACTTGTCTTTTAACAATTGAAATGTAGACATGAGTACCTAGTACTAAAAATAATTGGTATTTATTTTTATTGTTGACAGGTTAGAAAAGCTTAAGGTACGACGGCCTATAGAGAAATTAAAAAAGAATATTGTGTCCACATACCCCCTGATGCATGAAAGAGTGGTGCTTCTAATGACACATTTCCTGATTTATAAGAGGTAAGTTAACCCGGCTGGGGAACGGCCTACATAGTAATGTTATAGGTCTCCAAAGTTCGTGACAATTGTTAATAAAGACAACTCCCGCATTAGGAATAAACATCCTGTGTGTCGCGGGGGACTTTACAGACATACATGAAACGGACACAATCAACACCCAAACTCAGAACAATAATTTATGGATCACATAAAGTGTTGTGCCGTGTAGGATTTGAACCCAAAATACTTGGCGAATTGGCAAGCGGCGTGGCGACCGCCTAAACCACTACGCCAACCGTGCAGTCAAATAGCCAGCAGTAGGCACGTCAAATTGTTAGTCCTATGCTGCCTGTATCTAACAGTTTCCGGCAATTTTCACCAGGTCGTTGGTCGTTCAACCAGGCCGTGATATAACTCAGGTCGAGCCGGCACATTCATGCCGAAGCGTGGCTCTCCCACGGTAATAATGTTGATTAGAAATGGACGTGTTACAAGGAAAAGGGAACAAAAGGAGAAGGGAATTCCTAGTTTAGAAATGCGCAACCACGGAATCGTGTTTGTTTTCCTCGTGGAGTAAAAATTAAAAAAAAAATTGGCAGTCATAAGGACTGCCGATAGAAGTGAAAACTTATAACTTAGAATGTTATTTGTAAAATTAAAATTATTGTGTAAAATTAGAAATTTCATAATCTTTAAATTAAAATAATCAACATTAGCATGTCGGTGACGGGAAACCATAACATTTTACCCTACCAAAAAGTGCTCAATGCGGCCAAAGAAGTTTTCACTTCGAAAATGTCATGACAATGTCAGCATGTCGGTGACGCGAACTCATAAGATTTTCTCCTACCAAAAAGTGCTCAACGCGGCTAAAGAAGTTTTCACTAAAATAAAGAAATCATATAAATCTAAGTCAATCATTAATCAAAATAAAAACTATCTATGAACTGGAAATTTTGGCAACTAATGCTGCTTTTTATGTTCTAAGCACCCATTAAGAAAGGTCTGCTGGAAATTTCACCCTTAAAACAAGGAATGAACGGTTTTAAGGGAAACCATATCATCATCACCAACAGACTTTAATAGTCTACTGCTGGACATAACCTCTCATTAGAAAGTTTAGGTAGGCAAACGAGCATACGTATCGTAAGCGATTACCGTCGCCCATGGACACACGCAACACCAGAGGCCTCACATGCACGTTGCCGGGAGATGGGAAGGAGGATGGGGGGAGGAGGGTTGGGCTATGGGCCTCCGTTATCCTCACTCACTCGGTGAAACACAGCGCAAGCGCTATTTCACACCGGTTTTCTGTTAGGCCGTGGTATCACTCCGGTCGAGCCAGCCCATTCATGCTGAAGCGTGGCTGGCTCTCCCACGGTATAGACTAGACGCTGACTAGATAGCTTATTATAGGGATTTGTAGTTTGTTTAGTTCAGTAAACTATATTTTTCATATTTCAGAGAGTTCGGCAGTATTATAGAGAAGGATTTCTACAAAGATATGGGGGTCGCAGACTTGATTGACAGGATCCTGAAGAAACGAGCCATCTCCTTTGTTGGTGCAAAAGATGCGTATATGCTTATGTCGGGAGAAGAAGGGTAAGTATTATTATTATACGTAAAATAGATTAGATAGAGACTTAAGCTTTATGTATAGAAAAAGTGCTTGTGATTGCCTCCTTTTTGACTGATTGACCTTCCTGGTTTTATGAATACTGACAGTTCAGCTTAACTGAAGTATTAACTTAGCGAGTACAAAGTTTGAATCATACTGGCTTTGGCACCTAAGAGCAGAAAGTTTTTAAAATTAATACCTACTTATGCAAAGTATAAAATATATGTTTTTTTATATATATAAGCTTCTGGATAAAATAATATAGCAAGTACCATTTATTATGGTAGTGTTTTGCAAAGTAAGAAAATAATTTTCTTACGTCACAGTTCACATAAAAAATCTTAAGAAATAAAAATTCTACTCTTTTCAAAACCGACCATCCATACCATCCGACCGTCTCCGGTCACCGACTGCCTCTCCATGAAAATATCATCGCCCCACTGTCGTATGGTTAGCTGACACACAAATTTTAAAAGTCATGTACACACGCAAATAGAAACCCACATACACACATACACACGCACACATACACAGGCATATCCTAGCTATCGTCAAGACACAGCTCACCACATAATATTCACGTAACTTTACTAGTTTTATTTTACATTTCTCATGTCTCACTTCCACCTGGTTACGCTTAATGGAGTAAATCAGAAAGGTATCTTTTCTAGAGTTTCAGAGGCTCCTTCTAGGTCCTCCTAGTGCAAATATGTATCCACCAGTCTATTAGTCTCTCACATAGATACTCAACTCATAAAAATCAGTTAAAGACGGAACAGTTGTAGCTGCTCTACTCGATGTGAAGGAAAAATAAATAAAGTGTAATTATTATTATTTAAAATAATTCAAAATTTTAACAAAATAAACCGACTTCAAGAACGTCCAAATTGAATTGGGTCCACACTGGAAGCACCAGTTTTCAAATAAAAAAGAATCATCAAAATCGGTTCACCCAGTCGAAAGTTATGAGGTAACAAACATAAAAAAATAAATTAAAAAAATACAGTCGAATTGAGAACCTCCTCCTTTTTTTGAAGTTGGTTAAAAACAGTATGCAAAACCAGTACTAAGTGTATGCGACTGCTAAAAAATATAGGCTATAATTTTTTATAAGAACTGATATATTTTTAATGGGTTTTAGAGTGCTGTACCAACCCCTTTCGTTTTCGGTAGCCCTCTTTTTACACCCTGGATATCACCAAACATAAAAATATTTTTGATAATTTACACCCACACGTGTTCATCACACAATACCTAACTATGAAATGTAAAAAGGTATGGTCACATGAAGCCAGGAAGCGTTCAGGCTGCCAAGCGACGTTATTCGAGAACACCTAGGGCTGGCCGGGGCGGACGGACAGGTCGGGGCGGTCGGGGCAGAGGCAGATTTCACCGTGACACATCAAACTTCATTTGGTAGATATTTTTCATTCATTTTTGGTATGTGAGTGAAAATATTTATTAAAAATAACAAAAAAACCGACTTTAAGAACTTTGAAATAAGAAAATAATCATCAAAATCGGTTCACCCAGTCGAAAGTTCTGAGGTAACAAACATAAAAAAAATACTGTCGAATTGAGAACCTCCTCCTTTTCTGAAGTCGGTTCAAAATATACAGTGCAACGTGTGTTTTGTATATATATATACAAAACACACGTTGTTACATACACATCATATTTTGTACAATCCCAAAACACGCTCTACCGAAGCCTTTAAAATGGGGTTATGCCACTTGTCACACATGTGGCAGACGAGTTTATTAGTGGTCGTCTAGTGGTCGAATTTGGACCATAAGTCATGTATTTTTTATTTTCTTTAGCTTTCTGCACTTCTCCTCCATACAAACTTTAACTGTGCCAAATTTCATACTCCTACGTTCTCATGATTTTCGTAAAAATAGATACTAAGTTTTTGCTTCACGTATTAATATATATAGATATGTATACTTAATAATTTTGAATACCTATTTCACTCAGACAAGTTTTAGAACAGGAAAATTAAAAATAAAAGAATGATGTTCCTTTTTGACTTAACGACACGAATAATAATCATTTAAAAATTGATAGATAATGCTGGGTCGTATCAATAAGTCCGCTTCGTGCAAGAAGAAAGTGTAAAAAATTCATATCCTAATGCAATTGTTGTACAAAACACAAGAATCGAGCTTTCTTAATTGTGCTTTTGTGTTGTGAATATGTTATAAAAGATATCATGTTATTTTGCCTGTCAAAGTCGCTTATAGAATGCTAGCAATGTCAAATGCTGATCAATCTAAATCGCTTGCCAAACTATGCTTAACTGCAGAATTTACAAAAGTGCAACAGCGGCAAAATGTTATTTATGTTCGTTCGTCGTCAAGTTGGAAGTCTCATCAAACAAGAATGTATAATGAACTGTATCTCATTTAAATAGAGTCTAAAATTTAATCAAATAGTAGTCGTCTAGTGAACAAGTGAGTATTTTATGGGAAACAGTTTACAGACTATTTTAAATGGTATAGGACTGTAAGGCGGTAAACGAGCTCAGGAATCACCTAATGAAGAGTAAGTACTGCCTCTCATGGACACCTGCAACTCGAGAGGCACAAGTTAGTTGCCAACTTTTTCATCCCTCCCCTTAAAATCAGGGGGGTACATTGAGCTCCGGTAATGTCACTGAATCGGTAAAAAACAACGTAAGAAATACTTATCACTGGTTTTTTTGTGAGGCCATAACGTCACTCCTGTCAAGCCAGCCTATTTGCCCCAAGTTCTTTCCCACGAAAAATTTTATTCACATTTTCAGTCCAAGTTCTCCAATATTTTGTACGTCTACCTATTCTATGATTAAAAACAAAACTTTTTATTTATTTATAGTGCTGGGGGCTGGGAGACAATCGGCACAATGCAACAGAAACCACCCTTAGTCTTAGAAGATTTACTAAGTTATGACGAAATAAAGTTAGCCGCCTACGTATTTGTGAGTGGTCACACTGAATGCATTAACGACGGGGAGAGGAAAAACGCTGGGGTTGTCAGCGAAGAAAATGCTGAGAAAAGTGCTGTTATTATCGGTAAGTGCTTTATTAGTTTCAATTGGTAAATTAATTTTCCATCCCCCCATCTCGGTAAGAGTATTTTTGCCCTTCGATATCTATATCTAGCTAGAGGATAAAGTAAATTGAATTTATAAAATATTTGCTCGTAAAGGGTCTCTTATTTCACCAATTTCAATATCGTAATGTATCTCATTACGTAATTGTGCGTTATTGTAATGTAAAACGCACGTTTTTTTTAAATAAAGTAAAACTCACGGTTTATCAAGATGCTCGAACTACTCTTTTAAATATTAGCAAAGAGTTTTTATATCAGAAAAGTGGTCAACATTTTATGAGTGAAAATAGGAGAAACGAGACCACAGAGTTTCGCAGCCGCCTCCGCCGCTGCCGCCGTCTGCTGAACTCTGTGGTCTCGTTTCTCCTACTTTCACTCATGAGAGTGAGAGAGAGACTGGTGAAATTTTAATTAATAATAATAACTTGACAAGCTTAAAAATGCCAACTGGCAACGTAATAATCAATTTTACAAATTATTCTATTTTCAACCGACTTCAAAAAGGAGGAGGTTCTCAATTCGACTGTTTTTTTTTTTTTATGTTTGTTACCTCATAACTTTGGACTGGGTGAACCGATTTTGATGATTCTTTTTTTATTTGAAAGCTGGTGCTTCCCGAATGGTCCCATTTAAATTTGGTCCAGATTGAAGTCGGTTTTTTTTTTGTTAAAACTTGTAATTATTTATAACTGCTTTAACAAGTAATTTAAGATTTATTCGATCAAGAAAGTCCGAGTTTTATTTATTTCCTCGCAAATATGTTGTAAACTGTCGTATGACATACGTGCGCTTTGATAACTACAGCCTCAGCTTTCTTGTAGCAATGTAGCCTTGGTTGTAATTTTCAACTTACCGCACTTATATCATTGTACTATTAGAACATCGTGTGCCCTAAGTTTGTGAATTCAAAACATCATTAAACCTATTTACTTCTACCTCTATGGTGCCTAATTTATCATATAACCTTTTTTAATTTGTTAAAAACTTAGACTCGGAACTTTCTCGTTGTACTTTTTTTTTAAATTTGCTTTGCCCACGCCATTTTCTTTTCACGTAAAGAGACAATGATCTCTGAGTCCTTTCTTCTCAGGGCTAGTCCAGTTAGGAAAGGCTGAACTCATCTGCTCAAAAAAAGTTTAACTTGCAAAAGTGTTCATGTAATCTAATTGCAGGATAAATGATTTTATTGCATTATCAAAGGTTGCTGTTGATACCATAGATCGCCCTATATACCTGGTATTAACCGGTCAGGATTAAAGTCAAATAGTGGAATAAACACAATTGAATTAAATTCTAGAATGTATTTCAAGAAGTCCCATCAAGTGTCGATAATCGAGAGTATAACTTACATTTTATTTATTTCATGAGTGAGCGATAATGCCGCCAATTGTCCTGACCTAGTGTTGAACACAACATAAAAATGTATTTTTTTATTATTTAAGAGCTGGCAACACTTTGTTTATTCGCTCTCTTGTGCCGCCCGATTCATCTTGTACGCCACGTTATATTACTTGTATTTACTATTGCTACAAATAAACCAAGATACAGTTCACTGGAAAGCCTTTTAATAAGACCATAACCCGCACACCTAGCATTAAGTTATTTATTTAGTTATCTGGTGTACAATAAAGAGTTATTATTATTATTGTACATGTTTATATTTGTACAGGCGCCATAGGGCCTCGATTCCAGCGACCAGGCCGCATGGACTACGAAGATATTCTCATCACAGAAGAACAGAATTGTCCAGAAAACGGGTATGGCGAGGAAGTCACTCCTACCACTTGTCTCAATGTCCTCAAGACTACTTACGTGAGGAACAACCAGTCGGCCAAACATATGTGGAGACAAATGTGGTCAGAATTCTTTCAGGTATGGTTTTTTCTATAAGTAAAAGATCATCATCACCAACAGACTTACAGTCACTAGACCAGGCTGACCAGGCGGGTTTCCTTCTCTTTGCAGTCCTATTATCCTGCATAGTTTGCTCCCTTAGTCCAGTCTTATGACACTCATGGGATGGATAAGGGTGGTGACACTCCGTATTCTCAATCTATCACCACATGGGCAGTTATTAATACCCTGGTATGAAGAGTAATTCGATGTTCCTCCGACATGAATACTTTTTATTTCATTTTATAGGATTTTTATAAGGGGTATGGTATAGCTCTGCAAAAATAATCTTTCAAATTTTGTAAAAGTGAAAGTTTATGAGTGTGTATGTTTGTTACTTCTATTTGCCGCGAAAACCGAAATACACGCGGGCGGAGCCGCTAGTTTTTATAATAAGTACGACCATATTGTATATATGTATGACATACTTCATTACTTGTTGGTTACATATATATATGTACATTCCTTAGGTATTGTGTCACTAGTAATAACCATTTGACATATTTTTACATCTTGTTTCAGGTACCCAGTTATACGTACCAAGAACTGTCTTCCTACGTGAACTCATCAGAACCGAACCCAGAGAAACTGTATACAGACCGATTTGTCAAATTGAACATAAAGAATCAGGACTATATATTCGACAATGAAGTGTATTATAAAAGGATAGCTGTACTTGCTGAGACTGTGTTGTTGGAAGCTGATTCGAGGGCCAGGGAGGAAGGGAAACCAGCATACCTTAATATTATTGGATGTGGTAGGTATTAGCTGACCCACGCAACTTCGGCGCCTATTTTCAATTACATTCAGCTCCTATTGGTCTAAGCGTGATGTTAAACTATATATATAACTATATACAATATATGCACGATGGCTTTGTGGTTAAAGCAATCGCTTCACTGCTTCCTACTGCTCCAATTGTTGTGGTTTCAAACCCCACATGGAACAACGGTTTGTGAGATCCACAAATTGGTGTTCTGAGTGTGGGCGTTCTCCGTTTCATGTTTGTGTGTAAAGTCCCCTGCGTCACAGGACGTGTATATTCCTAATTCGAGAGTTGTATTAAGAAAAAGTATATGAATAAAGAAAATATCTAATATTTGTTTTCCAGGTTTAGGCGTTTGGATGATATCACCTCATCAAATAGACGTTTATGTGCTAACTTTTGTGGAGCGAGTCAAGTATTTACTCCGCAAGGAATTGTTGCAGAACGTTTCTGATGTCAACTTCTCGTATATTAAGCCTACTGCGAAAATATTAGGTAATTGTAACATTATACTTTCGATGTGCGTGAGTGCGTGTGCGTATGCGTGCGTGTACGTATACGTGCGTGTATGTACGTCTACGTGCGTGAGTATGCATGTACGTATACGTGCGTGTGTGTACGTATACGTGCGTGTGTATGCATGTACGTACACGTGCCTGTGAGTGCATGTACGTATACGTGTGTGTGTGTATGCATGTACGTATACGTGCGTGTGAGTGCATGTACGTATACGTGCATGTGTGTGCATGTACGTATACGTGCGTGTGTGTGCATGTTCTTGTACGTGCGTGTGTGTGCATGTGGACGAGTGTACATGGTTGTGTTTAAGTGCATACTGCAAGGACGTAGTGGTTGAAGCAGTCACCTGACTATTGCACTGATTGCTGAGGGTTCGATACTCACATAGCACAAAACTTATAATACACGAAATGTTTTTTTTTGTGTTTTTTGTTGTTCTTTGTGTCCGGTTTATATATTTTTAGTTTTTTTAATAAGGAGTTGTATATTAAAAAATAAAGACATTAAAAGTGTCATGTATGTCGACAAATTTGAATCATTACCTACTATGAGCTACATTTTTACAGATATTCAAAAACAATTAGGTCGACATTGCGATAAAGGTAAAATTAAACATTTAAAACGTCCTAAGTGCGGCATGCTCTGTAAAAGAGGAAAGTGGGAGAGCCACGCTTCGGCATGAATGGGCCAGCTCGACCGGAATGATACCACGGCCTCACAGAAAACCGGTGTGAAATAGTACTTGCGCTGTGTTTCACTGAGTGCGTGAGGATACCGGAGGCCCATACCCAAACCCCTCACCCTATCTCCCCCCCATCCCCCAAAAACCGGCAACGCACTTGTAACGCCACTGATGTTGCAGGTGTCCATGGGCAGCGGTAATCGCTTACCATCAGGCGATATGTCTGCTCGTTTGCACGCCTATTACATTAAAAAAAGGATTTGTTTTTTTGATGGTTTGGGTCATGATTCAAACTTGTCGATAGTACAATTCTTACATATTCGTAATTTTGTAGACAGTCAACATTTTTTTTTAATTATTCCTGTGTATGCGTTTACGTGTGTAGATATTTTTATAAAATATACCAAATTAGTAATATTGTGTATTTTTAATTTCCAGCAATGTTTAGTGAAACAGGGTCTGGGAAAAATAAAGAGAGGAAGCTGTTCTTCGAAAGTAAAAAGCATCCACGAGGTTAGTTTTAAATACAATATTTTAAACGGTCACAATTATTTTAACTCTTATTATATTAATCTAGGTTAGATCTAGTGAAGGATATCGCGTTAATCATTGTGCAGACTCCTTCGCGATAAAATTATTTTAAAGTATACAATACCTTCTATTACCTACGTCTGTAAAATAATAGTACTTTTTATCATCTGTCAAAACGATAATTTTGTATGTAAAATGTACTAAAAACCAACTTCAATTGAGCAATATACATCAATGTTTATTGATATGGAAATGAAAACCTGTAATAATTATATTTTCCGAGATGTTTTGAAATATCCCTTTTAATGAAGGAGACATCGGTATTTATTTACGATACAGTCAACTACCCTATTGCGATGTTTCACTCTGCAATGGATCATCTTTTATATAAATAAAAAAATATACGGTCGAATTGAGAAACCTCCTCCTTTTTTTTGAAGTCGGTTAAAAAATGAATCGCCGAAATCCTAATCGCCTCAAATTGGATAATTCTTTTTTTGTTGTGTTCGTTATGGTCAAGACAAGGTTTGTATTTTTTTCTTTTATTATTATTTATTTCTTTTCTGTTCTTTTGTAATAATTTTCGAACGCGTACAAAGTTGCGGGCGGCAGCTAGTTGGAACGAAGTTCCTTATGTGGCGTTGCGGAGGAGTGAAAAACGTCCGGAACGTAAGATTGACGCCTCGGTATCAAAATGGTAGCGTATGAGAATGATGTGATTGAGGTCTCGGGTTCGAATCCAGGATAGGATCAAATATTTTTTTTGATCCGCAATTATTTGTATTTTAGGAGTTTGGATTTTTTCTATGTATAATATGTATGTATTAAAAAAAAAGGTAAGAAATATTTATTTATTTATTTTGTGAACGAAAAAAATTTGTATAGCGTAGTAATCTGTAAGTTGTATGTAACAAGTATGGTAACTCTAGACAGAACTTGTTTCAGTAGAGATTACTAGGTGGCAGCACAAGTGACTAGTTTTATTTTTGATTTTTATCGATAAGAAATCATAATAAAAAATGTATACCTGCATAGTTATTTTCTTTATACCTCACATATAACTTTTATATATTTTTATAAATCATTTTAAATACAATAAAGGTGTTAAGACAATTTTGTGATTAAATAAAATAAAGGTGTTAAGACAATAAAGATCTTGAACGAAAAATTTGCGCCATCTGAAATTATTTATTTATTTCGTGAACGAAAAATTTTATAAAGCGCCATCTGTATTTTTGATAATGAACTTCGTTCCTATCTAGTGTCCCACGACACCACACAACTTTTTTTTTCTATTTACGGATTTTTTTATTGATTTCATAAATTTAAATACAAATATTGAATTATTTTTTGCACTCCTACAGGTGGGATCAACGTGCAAATTCTACAACGGCAGCCTTCGTCGACGTTAACAGGTGAACACGAAGGCAAACTGTTAGTCATGACATATCCGTGGGATGGAAATGCACAGCCAGGGAACGAATTTTGGTAACATTTCAGTTTAATATTATTTCTATTATTATGTTTTAAATTACAAAGTGTATCGAAGTTAATCACATGAGTTTATATAGTATGTGTCCGATAAAATTTAGCAAGACAAAGATACCACAACAAGACGGTGCAGCCACTGTCTTCTTTGTTGAACAGACATAAATGTAGCAATTTAACAAGTCTTGGAATTCTTAATTAAAAAAGAATTAAAGGAAAATAAACTTTTTTAATAAAAACGTGTTTTTAGACGATCAATAAGTGACTGACTCGCGCCACTCGTGGTTACGTCCACAGGCTCGCTTCGAGTAGGTGCGAAGGAAATTACTTTTATTTAATTCCATCGAGCCGGCTCGATGCGAGTCTTCGAGTTGGGAGTGAGTTTGCGGTCCACACGTAAACTTTACTCGTTTTGGCTTAAAACTATCTAGTAACACCGCATGGGAGTTCCATACTTTGTTTAATCTCCAAATTGTTGTTCCCAATCCCCAATAGTCAAAACAGTGATTCTCTGTTATGTTTTTGAAGAAAAAAAAAAGGCTTTTCTCATAGCATCACACTGATTATAGTTATGCTTTAGGTACGGCAGTCTAACATCGTCAGGCGATCCCGCAGCGGCTTGTTCCACTCAAGTGTCGGAGCTACACAACGCTCACATCAACCGAGTTGTCCGAGCTAGCACCACGCGAGTGGCCCACGCTCGTGGACTACTGCCACTGAGAGACTACTGCCGACACCAGCCTGCATAGCGAGTAAGACTTCCTTCCTTCCACTGCTGGCCATAGGCCCCTCCTGACAAAAAATAAATATTTCTAACATCTAACACACATCGCCTTCTAGTCCCGAGCTAAACAGAGCTTGTGTTATGGCTACTAGATTACTGATATAAATACATATATAATTTTTTTTGAAGTGAAAACTTCATTAGCCGCGTTGTGCACTTTTTGGGATGGGTAAAAAATGTTAAACTCACGTCAGGACACGTGACTTGATCGAATATTCGTAAGACGGAGGCGTGGCGTAAGAGAGGAAGTAATATCCCTCTCTCTTTCGTACCGCGCGGCGAAAATGTATGCCTGCACCTGCTGTTTCGTTTAAGCGGCGCAGGGCGCTTGCGCGAGTGTGCGTGTATATTTTTATAACATCACAATAAGCATTTCGGTAGTTATCGCCTCTCAAGGAATATTAAAGGCAAAGCAAGGCATAGATTCGTATAGCATCGTTCATTGTGTTTAATAAATATAGAAAATTTAAAAAAAAAACAAGTTTTCACTTCTGCCGGCACTCCCGGTTGTTTTTTTTTTTTGTAAATATTATACATAGAAAACACCCAAACTCCAAAACAATTATTTCCAAATCATACAAACATTTGGTCCGACCCGGGAATCGAACCCCAGACCTCAAGCAGTCGTATACGCTACCACTGCTCCACCGAGGCAATTAATAGAGACTTTGGTTATACCACGCTGGATAATAAGTATAGACATTATTTCATATTGCCTTCCCTTTGCAGTGATGTTTTCCTGCAAAGTTTGTTCCCTTAGTCGCCGCTTCCGTCACCCATTGTGGTGATGACACACCGTATTCTTAATCACCACACGGAGGATCACCATCATCGAAGACGTCCACCATTGGACATAGGACTCAAACAACAACTGGTCTACCTGCGTCTTCCGTTAAAATAAAATGCTCTAAAATATTTATTCTCATTTAGAAATATGTTATAACTAGTTTTACTGAAAGTCAAGAGTTCATATAAATCTCCATTATAATCACGGTCACAAAAATCGCAGTAGTGATTAATCACCAAAGTAGCTTCGTTACTAAAATTATTTATTCACATAGTAATTATTTAAAATTAGCATTATTTCCATCGCTTTTAGTGACCGCGGCTCCTATACTAATAGGGTATTTGACACCTTAGTCTAGTTTTAAATTTATCATCTGTCAAAACGATAACTTTGTATGAAAAATGTACTAAATAACATGGTATAAAAATACAGGTATGGCATTCCGAGATACAAAGAGGACGAGGTGACGTCATCATCACTATCGCTGATCCAGTGTTACCAGTAGTGTGAAATAATAACTCCCAACTACCACTATTCCCTTTGTGAATTCGATAGAACAATAAAGTTTTACGTTATCATATATTAAAATTCAAATATTTTGTTTGATTATGTACACAAAACAACAATTTAAATGCATTTTACATTTTTTTAAATAGAATGGTGACTGAAAATGTTTCCATCATTTCGTGTTATGTTGCTGTAAAGTGGTAACTGGACAGTGACGTCACTCTGGGTAGCTTTCGGAATGTCATACCTGTATTCTTATATCATGCTAAATACAAACTTGTGACGTCACCGTTTTAAACTACTCAATTAAGCAATATATTTCAACGTTTATTTGATAAAAAATTGTAATTAAGGCGACCGATTTGACATAGTTGTGGTTGAATTAAAACGCCTTTGTAGTTAATTATATAGGTACCTATATAGTAATTAGTGACTCTACCTAGAGAGAAGTAGGAGAAGACGTATAAGAGAAATTTGAACTTTAATCATCAACCCATAATGTAACACTGCTGGGCTCAGGTCTCCTCTCAGGAGAGGGTTAAGGCCATACGTCCCCACGCTGGCCAAGTGCGGGTTGGGGACTGGCAACACATCGTTGTGGGTACGTAATCTTGCCGTTGGATGTTTTTAAGCCGCCCAATGGCCTCCAACTAAGCTTCATGACTGTTATTCTATGATAACAACCGAGACCGACTGCTTAACGTGACCTCCCAATCACGGAGATGCTCATGGTAACATGCCACCAGCAGTCACCCATCCAGGTACTGACCGCGCCGTCGTTGCTTACCCTCAGTGATTGTTTCCAATCACCGAGTGCAACTGGGCTATGAACTCTAATAATAGCAATAAATAATGGCCTATAATATAGTTTTCAACCGAACTAAAAGACTTGCGATGTATGCGTGATAGATATGAAAATATACGCATCTCTCTTTCAAATTCGTCTCTGCTATTATGTCTCTCTCTCGCTCTATCATATACAGAATTGTGCCTAAAAGCGAGGGGTCCCTCGATTTTGTACATTTTAGATAATTAATTAATCACTTCAAAAACATTTCATATGAGATGGTTTTTTTTATGGAATAGGCGGGCAAACGTGTATATGTATCGCCTGATGGTAAGCGATTACCGCCGCCCATGAACACCTGCAACACCAGAAGCGTCACAAGTGCGTTGGTGGGGGGGAGTTGATATAGGGGAAGGGGTGGGGTATGAGCCTCCGGTATCCTCACTCACTCGGTGAAACACAGCGTAAGCACTTTTTCACACCGATTTACTGTGAGGCCGTGGTATCACTCCGGTCGAGCAGGTCCATTCATGCCGAAGCGTAGCTCTCCCTCCGTTGATGTGTCTAGTTATTTATTTATTAATACCAAAATGTCTAGAATTCTGTTAACTAACATTATTATAATATAGAGAATCGAAAACGCAATAGTAAATAAGAAAACTTCACTGAAAAGAATCGAAACTAAACAGTGCTTAAAAAAATAAACTAATCAAGAACCAAGAAATATAACCAACCCACATGAAAAATGGTTCAGGGAGTTATGCGATGTTATGTCTTATTGCCGAAGATTAGAGTCGCTTTTACTTTGATTGCGATATATGCTTGCCAGTTAAGGTTGCAATTTGAAATATATAGGTAAATGAGAGTAGTAAGATTGGCCTATACTCATAGTTATTAAGAAACGTCTGTTAAAACTTTAATAATAATAATTTGGCTTTTAGAACATTTACTTTGTACAAAACATTATTTTTACTAAGTAGTATTTTTATTTATTTTATTATATGGGCCTGCCACCATACTCATTGCCAATACAGAATGCCACAATGCAGCATGGTGACCCATACCATGGCGGCCCATTGTGATGCTTCTGAATCATTAGTAGTAGAAAAATATACACCAATTAAATTTATGTGTACAGACGTTGCCTGTTTTTTTATTACGATCTTTTGCATCTTTTAGATGAATAATTGAATGAATTGCATTTTAGTTTATGTTTTTAGAAACAGAGATTTAAATTAATTCATGCGTTCGATGCCAAATTGAACTTATTTTTAAGTCATATATGTTCGTCATCATCAACAGACATTCCCCTGCTGGGAATATAGGGTCATAGGGACATAGGTTTTGTAAAATATTTAAATACCTTCAGTATCTATAAATTGCTTTGATGAACATAGTGTCACATGGCTAGCAAACAGTCTGTCATTTTGGGGGATGCTCACCCATTCACATTTTAGAAAAAGAACGTATGGGTACTACCTACCGTGTTGTTCGTAGGTTAAAAAAAATATAAATAAATCTCTGAAAACTATAGCTTTTTTTCCCTTCAATTTGAGAATTATGTCTATAGGCATAGGACTTCTTTTCCTATAGCTTTGCCTACTATGTAAACTCGAAGTTGCCTTGAATTACTTTGCCATAGAGCAATACTTAATAATCAGGTATTAAGTATAACTTGACATAGTTTTTTATGATATTCTGTTAAAGTTAAGTCGTCTAAATGTATTAGTCAATTAAAAATTAACATAGCATTAATTACTTATACTTCACTTTAACAGAAAAAAAGTAATAAATACCTTTAGATTTTAAAGAAGGTTAAGAAAAGTTACTATTTCTAATATCTCACTGCCAAAGTCTAAACTGTATGAATAAAAAAAAATGTTCTCTGTTAAGTCGGTTTACGGACAATAATTTTACGTAAATAAGAAAACATTGATCAAAAATATGCGTCACAAGCCGAACGCTTATTCCGATCCTGCCTCTCTATCGCTTGTTCCGCGCTCTCGCTTGCACGTTTGGCTCACGCGGAACGTGACAATGAGTCATGCATTTTAGTGCGTGTCAGCCAGCGTTGATTGAATTATAAGACGTTATCACGTCAAAAAGATACATTTTATTTCAGCGACGGTAACACCTTATTATAAAGCGAACCGTATATTTATTTGCCATCTTCTAGGTGTAGAATAAATTATGTCATAGTAAAATTTTGCGTAATTTCAAAATGACCTTATTTTGTACTGGACTCATAACGGCTTGTACATATGTATGTATCTATTGTATCAAAATGTATTTAAAATAAATTAAAAATGTATTATATAGTGGATTTAATATGTCTATGTTATTTTTAATATAATTTTTTATTACCTTGCCTCTGTTTTCTTGTTTACTCATATTTTTAATTTTTGTTAATTTTAGTAAAACAGTATTTTTGTTGTACTGTAGTATTAGAAGGTGAAAAAAATTTAATATAGAGAACTCGAAAATATAAATCTGTTTGTTCAGTCTTTAAGGCCTAAATCAACTTTGATGAACCTTCGGTATAGAGGTAGACTTTTATAAAATAACACAAAAAAAATCCTTGGAGTCTACTTACGTAAACTTGTCAATAGTGAAATACAAACTGACAGAAAGATTTATATATTCGAATATTTTAACATGGCAATATGTATTTGGTTATTTGATATTTTATAACTGGCAATACTATAAGACTGTATCTTGTATTTATACTACGACACTATATTCTTGATCCATTAACTTCGTGGTTACTTGTTAAACTGTTGTTGATACTTTATATAGATTGAGATTGTAGTGATATTAATAATGTAGTTTATTGCTAAAAGGGCTTAAGTACGTTATCTGAAAATGGACCTTATTTTCAGAAAACGTAAGTCTCATTTCTTCTGAATAAGCTCTTAGGCCTTATTAGCACAGATTGTACCTAAAGCTTAGTTTATTTTATAATTGATTGAATGAAGTTCTTTATTGTATTTTATTATTATGTTAAAATATTATAATTAATAGAGACTTTTTTCTTTTATACTGTTATTATTTCCTGTAACCCGAGTTTATGTAGAAAACGAGGCAGTTTGGACGTTGATAAATTAGCAATCCTAGCCAGCTCAGCCTATAGAGACGTACCTATCCATCTACATCTACATGAATATAAAGAGGGAAGATTTGATTGAATTGAATAGGCTCCAAAACTACTGTACTAATATGAAAACTTCTATCACCATCAGATACCTACAGATCAGAATCGATCTGAGTGTCGAGCAATGGGAGAGCCCTATGTCCAGCACTGGACTGCAATATTCTGATGAAGATGATGATTGAAATCCTGCATTATCCCTGATGAACATACTCTTTTTCCGTGCGGAAATCCCCTCAGATACCACCTGGTGGTGTGTTGGATTCGAAACGACTACAACCGCACGCCGTCTCGGGAGTACTAGGAGCCGGGGAACCAAGTACTGGCACCCTAGAAATTAAAACCCTGGATTCCCGACGTACCTCGTGCCACCTACGGTTTGTAAATGGCCCTGGCAGACACAGATGATCTCCGAAGCATCCTTCTCCAGCTCCAGTGATCACCTGCGTCAGCCGGTATGAGAGTTATTGTAGTAGAGTATTGACTGCACGTTTGGCCTAGTGGTTTCACGGTCACCACGCCGTTTCCTACTTCGCCAAGTGTCGTGGGTTCAAATCCCACGTAGGAAAACACTTTGTGTGATCCACAAATTGTTGTTCTGAGTCTGGGTGTTCTTTGTGTCCGTTTCATGTATGTTTGTAAAGTCCCCCGCGACACAGGATTTATTCCTAGTGCGGGAGTTGTCTTTTTTTAAAAGAAAAAAAGAGGGTCCTGTGACGTATCTCGAGCCAATCCTCCATAACGGGTCTTACCGCCACAATAACGGCGCGCCCAGCGCTCGGTTGCCCAAGTCGTTCCTTCCATTCCTCCACGAGGACCTGGCGGAGTTGGGATTTCTGATCATCGATTTCTCGAGTCTCAGGACTCCTACCCAACTCTCGCGCCTCTTTGCTCCACTGGTGAAGAGCCGCAAGGGCTCTCGCCTCCAGGTCCCATGGTGGAGTTCCGGCCAGGAGACTTGCCGCCTTAAAGGAGATCGTGCGGTACCCCCTTATGATCCTGATGGCCAGCACTCGTTGCGGTCGTCGCAATAGCGTGATATTGCTGGCCTTCAGGAGGTCCAGAACGCCAGCAAGGCCAGATTTCGTTAGAAGTAATAAGCAAAGCCCATGATGAACATAGGCTATAGAATATTTTCAAAAAGTTAGGGTTCCTTATGAAAAATACGAAAATATAACCCAAGGTGTGAAAATAAATCGGAAAACTATTGGCAATGGAGCAAAATGATGTACTAAAATTTTATAGAGGACATCAATATCTACAAAAAAGTCCGCGATACAATATGTTACAGTAAAAACTTTTTCATCCCACCAGCTCGTAAAGAGTATTTTTGCCCTTCGATATCTGAGTGCAAAAGCCGTTTTTATCCTCTAGAGGAATAAAGTAAATTGAATATAGAACATCGCTTGAGTGCATTAAGTTTGTGAATTCAAAACATCATTAAACCTATTTACCTCTACCTCCATGGTGCCGAATTAATCATACAATATTTTTTAATTTGTTAAAAACTCAGACTCGGAACCTTCTTGGTGTAGTTTTTTAGGGTTCCGTGCCAAAGGCAAAAAACGGAACCCTTATAGATTCGTCATGTCTGTCTGTCTATCTGTCTGTCTGTCTGTCCGTCCGTATGTCACAGCCACTTTTTCCGAAAGTATAAGACCTATAATGTTGAAACTTGGTAAGTAGATGTATTCTGTGAACCGCATTAAGATTTTCACACAAAAATAAAAAAAGCAATAAATTTTGGGGGTCCCCATACTTAGAACTGAAACTCAAAAATTTTTTTTTCATCAAACCCGTACGTGTATTGTATCTATGGATAGGTCTTCGAAAATGATATTGAGGTTTCTAATATTAATTTTTTTCTAAACTGAATAGCTTGCGCGAGAGACACTTCCAAAGTGGTAAAATGTGTGTCCCCCCCCTGTAACTTCTAAAATAATAGCATGGTAACTCTAAAAAAAAATACATGATGTACATTACCATGCAAACTTCCACCGAAAATTGGTTTGAACGAAATCTAGTAAGTAGTTTTTTTTAATACGTCATAAATCGTAAACTGCACATTTACCTTTCATTCAATCAACACAAATATAAAAATAAAATATATTATGTTACTTGCTGCAAATCAAATCAATCAAATCAAAATCATTTATTCATCTAAGACACCAAGTGACACTTATGAACGTCAAATTGAAGCTATAGTTAAAAATCATAGATCGACACAAACAGAGGCCACAGCATGTGCTGTATTGTCGAGGTAAGTTAGGCGAAAACACCAAAATCTACTGCCTGCCTGTGTCGATCCATAACTTCCAGTTTCCAAAATGCGTAGAGCTCATGAGAAGAATACTGGCAAAGAAACTCATGGCTACTCTTTTTCAAAATCTGATTTTCAGGTACAATAGTGTTAGTATTACATGTAAGGTAAACAGTATGCAAGCTGTTGCCACCTGAAATTCCTTTTATTAAAAAGCTCCAAAATCTAACGCGCAAACAAACAAAAAACACTCAGTGATAACGTTGAAGGCTTGAGTCTATTAAACATAGAACAAAATAGAAACAAGGTGCACATCCACTTACATTCAGTTGCAAAATCTACTGTTGAAAATAATTCGTGACTGGATTAAGAGGCTAGGGTTGCAGTTGAACGAACCAGAATAATAATATTGTCTAAAGAATCGCTGACTAGGCCGACCAGTCACCCCAAGCAGCACCCGTTCACGAGTATGACGCATGGAACAGCCATCATCTCCTTCGCCATATCAGAGGGAAGGAAACGACCCGCCCCACGGCGACACCGCAAGCAATGACATTTTAGTGAGCATGACAAACCATAGTCTAGATACTGATAAAAATCACTACTAATTAAATTACCATGATAATCGCCACGCATTACTTTCAACTAACAATGGTTTGTTAATATTTAGCTTTATTAGAAGACACAGAAGTTTGTGTGTATCTATTTAAATTCTAATGACACCTTAAGCCCATGACTGTTTGTCATTTAGATAATCGTTGATCGTATAGTAGGCTTTCCTAATAAGGTGATTTTTTACAGTTAGCTTGAATTTATTTACAGGAAGGTCGATTACATGTATAGGAATTTTATTATAAAAACGTACACCAAGACCTTCGAACGAGTTGTGTACCTTATGTAATCGATGATAGGTACCAATGAGTTTAGATTTGTTTCTAGTATTAATATTGTGTACATCACTGTTTTTCTTATAGTCATTAATGTTGTGTCTAACAAACATAATATTAGCAAATATATACTGTGATGCAACAGTTAAAATACCTATATCTTTAAACAACTCTCGAAGAGAGACTCTAGCACCTAAATTGTACATTGAGCGGATGGCTCGTTTTTGTAGAATAAAAATCGTTTCAATATCAGCCGCCTTGCCCCAAAGTAGTATACCATAGGACATGACGCTATGAAAGTAGCTAAAATAAACTAACCTAGCTGTGTCCGTATCAGTGAGCTGACGTACCTTCCATACTGCATAAGCTGCCGAACTAAGTCTACCCGCAAGGCTATCTATCTGGGCTCCCCATTGAAGTTTACTATCTAATGTAATTCCTAAGAATACTGTTGAGTCTACAATACTTATGATTTCATTATTTATAGTTAGATTAGTGCCTAGTTGTTTTACATTTGGCATAGTAAATCTCACACACTTTGTTTTATTTGAATTTAGTAGGAGATTATTCGTTGTAAACCAATTCAATACATCATTTAGTGCCCTATTCACATCGTCAAAAACTGTTTTCTTACGATCGACTTTAAAAATAAGTGACGTATCATCAGCAAATAGAACTATATCACAGAGATCTTTTAAATAATATGGTAAGTCATTTATATATATGAGAAAAAGTAGAGGACCCAGTATAGAGCCCTGCGGAACGCCCATAGTAACAGGTAATCCAGATGACCTCGCACCATTGACATCTACATGTTGAATTCTATCTTTCAAGTAGGAAACGATTAGATCCAAAGCAATACCATTAACACCATAATGCCTAAGTTTAAGAAAAAGCGTGTTATGTTCTACACAGTCAAAAGCTATAGTATTGAGTATTTACTCTTGATTTCGTTAGTATTAGTAGTAAGTAACATTCGATCCACTCAGTCCCATAGAGAATGTGAAACCATACTAAATACAATGGTTACATTGAAACCGCCCACTCCGTCAACCGTAGGCTTGAGATCTCTGCTCGGGAGTGTCAAACGACAGCACATTATTCTACACTCATAACCAGCATACACCTGGAAATAAACATACATAATACAATACATTTGTCGCCTGCTTTATTAACAGCACTGTTGACTTAGTGGTTTAACCGATCGCCACGCCGCTCTCTACTGCACCAAGTGTTGTGGGTTCAAATCCCACATGGGACAACACTTTGTGTGATCCACAATTTGTTGTTCTGAGTCTGGGTGTTCTTTGTCTCCGTTTTCTGTATGTTTGTAAAGTCTCCCGCGACACAGGATTTACATGCGAAAGTTGTCTTTAAAAAAAATACACATCAACAGCTTTCTGTCAATATCTAAATTCTAAGGCTCTTATCCCTAAGAGCCTTAGAATTCAGATATTGGCATTACCCCTATTCATCCCATGGGTGTCGTAAGAGGTGACTAACGGCCATTTTCAATAACCTATCTCTAGTTAAAACTAAAAATAGTCTTTACATTTTCTTTTCTCAATTTGATTGATTCAATACTCTACTGAAAACATGCAGACATGTAGGATCTATTCTTCACGTTTTTTGGCAAGTTTTAGTTGTCAGAAAAAGAAAAACACTCTTTTCAATGTAAATTCAGACCCTTTTCAATAACCTATCTCTGGTTAAAACTGGTGATAGGTTATTGAAAACGGCAATAACGGAACAAACTACGCAGGGCGACAGCACTAACAAGAGTAAGAAAACTTTAAGCAAAATTAACTAACAACACCATCTAGTCCCAAGCTAAGCAGAGCTTGTGTTTTGGGTACTAGACAACTGATATAAATACACATATATACCTTTTTTTTTTGTAAATACACATATTATACATAGAAAACACCCAAACTCCGAAACAAATATTTGCAGACCATACAAACATTTGGTCCGACTCCGGAATCGAATCCGAGACCTCAAGCACAGCAGTCGCATACACAACCACTACGCCACAGAGGCAGTTAAAAATACATGGAATATGACAAGTACCGCTAAGATAATAAATACCTCTTACGTTTAAGACAATATGGACCTGTGCAGCAGTTGCAGCAATCATCTCAAATCTCTCCGCATAGAAGAAAGCTGCTTTCCTTTGTGCTTTACGATTAGCAAAGCATAAATTCCCCACAGAAAAAGTCCGACCTTTCCAATCAGACATTTGTAAATACCCTCTCGATCGTAATCCCTTTTTAATGCCTATACCTGAAAGAAAACACCTTTCTTTGTAAACTGAAATTTAAAAAAGAAGTTGTGGAATAGATAACATCAAAAAAACGCGTCGCTACAAGACTACATTTTTTTAAAGACAACTCCCGCGCCAGGATTGTACTAAACGCGAGGATTACAAAAACTTTTTTTTTTGTAGTATAGGGGGCAAACGAGTAGACGTGTCGCCTGATGGTAAGCGATTACCGCCGCCCATGGACACCATACATGAAACGGACACAAAAAACACCCAGACTCAGAAAAATAATCCGTGAATCACACAAAGTGTTGTCCAATGTAGGATTTGAACCCACAACGTGTGATTCCATACGTATAGTCACAGTCAAATGATGAGACTACAGTCTGTTTGATCTGCATTAGATGTTTCACACAAAAAATTATTATCATCTAAGGGCGCTCGCCCACGGCGACTTTTTTAATTTTTTGATTTGATTTGATATTAAAAAATCGAGTGATTCTAGTCGCCAGTTCCAAGTGCAGCCTACCCTTCATGGAGAAGAATCTGTCAAGAAACTCCATTGTTGCTCCTTTTAAAAAATAATAATACGGTTTACAATATTTATTTCACTAAGAGACTTGAATGAGAACGAAGTCGACCAAAGAAAACAAAATAAAAGGTTTGGAGTCATTGCTGCACAGCCATGAGCTAACCAATCATGCGCCGTTCTTACTGATAGCTGCAATGTTCCGTTCTTACTAATGCGACTTTACTACTATTAATAAAAATAATAATTGGTTGTCTGTAAAGTCGATTACGGACGATAGTTTAACGTGACAAGTGTGACAACGTCATAACAAAACATTGATGAAATGATGACATACAACGACGTACAATGAGCGCAACGGGACAATGGACGTAACTGGACAATGAACGCAACGAGATAATAAACGCAACGGGACAATGAGAGTAACAGGACAATGAGTCATCCTTTTTCGTGCATCATCATCGTCATCGTCGGCGTTCATCAATTTATTAGACGTTGTCATGTCAAAAAACTTACGTGAACCTCCATCTGTCAGTTGGAAAGTTTCAGGATAAGCTTTAGGAATCTTATGAGCACTGATGACGTTGACGATCCATGAGGCATAAGGAAACAGGTCTATGTATAAAGGTGGTTCATCATTGAGGCGACGTCGCATGGAACGGTGGGAGCAAGGAGCCCCTCCCGCCGCCAAACCCATCAACTCGAAGCGTCCTTCCATGGTGTGAGTGATAATTGGGGCCCCTGGTCGTACACCGCAACCTGAGCTACATAGCACATGTGTGACCCCCTCGCTGCTTAGTTTCTGAGAATATAGACAAATAATATTTTTCATTGTCACTATCACGAGTATAATACGTTTTATTATGATATGCAAACGAACAGCAGAGTTTCCTGATGGAAAGTGAATCATACATGTAGGCAGTCTTTCAGGTAGGTGTACCTTTTTCCCTGAAGGTTTAAAGATCATATTGTTCGTAATCCAATAGAGTAGCTATCATACATATCTACTGCGTGTATAATAACTATCACATCACATGAATATGCTTTAATAGTCCACTGCTGGACAAAGAATTCTCCTTTACGAGTTAGCATAGAGTTTGTGTCTAGGATATCATGTCTTTGCAGTGGTATTGTCGTAATTTGCTTCCTCAGTCGGAACCTACGGGACAAAGAGATGCCATTCCTTATTGTTAATTTGTCACTAAAACGTCATTTATATTTATTACTAACTAGCTGTACCCGCTACTTCGTACACGTGACATTTGTATTTTCAAGTTATTTTTAATTTTACACCGCACCGTTCAAACCTTCCCTGGATTACGACAAACGCTTCAAAACCAAAATCAGCTAAATTAGCCCAGCCGTTCTCGAGTTTTCACGAGACAAACGAACAGCAATTGATTTTATATATAAGAATACATTTTAAAAAACTTTGAAAGCTCATTGAAATAGATGACTGCACGGTTGGCCTAATGGTTTAGGCGGTCGACACGCCGCTTCCTACTGCGCCAAGTGTTGTGGGTTCAAATCCCACATGGGACAGCACTTTGTGTGATTCACAAATTGTTGTTCTGAGTCTGGGTGTTCTTTGTGTCCGTTTCATGTATGTTTGTAAAAGTCCCTCGCGACACATTATGTATATACCTAATGCGGGAGTTGTCTTTTAAAAAAAAAAACATTTATGCCCATCAATATGGTGAACTGCGTTTAATTCATGCGCTGTGGTCACTTTCAGGACCGCAGCATAAGCTGAGCTGTGGCCCTTTAGTCACAGCGGCTAGACATTTCTCTGTTTTCATTTTGTTTGTTTTGTATATTGTATTTTTTTGTTGTTTAAGCTAAGTTAAATATCTTATTTTTCTTTTACGAGTGACTAATAAATGTGTTCTTTCTTTCTGTCTTATTTCCGGAATCGAGTAAGGTGAATGGTCAGCACCTTAACTTGAGCAATGTTAACAAAACTAATAACTATATAGGTACTTTTAATACGTTACCGATTTCATACGATGCCGTTTACACTCTCTATGCGTGTACAATTTTACTGTTTTCTTCCCCATTCTTTCAAAATCGAAGTCTCTTGGTACAGCTGTGGAAAGAATCATTTCGATTTCAGAAAAAAATCGTGTGTGATTCAAACGATTCGATACATATAGACTCAAACACTTGACTTGACGATTATCACCGGTTGATTCAGCGGTTCGATTCAAAGGTCGGGCCTTGTGTGTTGGGGTTGTGTTTTTCTGATTGCTTGATAACTGTTCGGAGTTTTAAAGTTGGCACCTAAACCCTCTTGCATCGGAGAGCACGTAAAACCGTCGATCCTGCCCTTGATCTCTCCTCGATCGTATGAACAGAGAGTGCAACTGTGTTTGCGTGCATGTGCACTATAAATTTCTTGATTAGTTGGCTGCTGCTGCTGAAATACAGCATACAGCAGCCTAGACGAAGATAGTTTTGGGAGAGGTCTACCTCCGGTAGTCTCAGCTACTCGGTAGAAAGTTAATAGCAAGAATAGCTTATTACCGACATGAATTACTGTTCGATATATCGTTTAGTTAAATTATATAAATCTTTCATAAATAACAATTTCAGTAAAAATATTAAGGTACTTACAGCTGATATAGTCAACTAGGTACACGTACTTATTAACTTTCTTTCTGGTTCGCTCTGATATACTTGGAAGACAGATGGGCACCATATCATCTACAAGAAACATATCCACTGTTAAACAATACACTTAAATTACCAGATACCTGAGTAGTAGCAAATTCTACATTTCAAATCTACGAATATTAGAGTCACTTTTTTAACCCCCGACCAAAAAGAGGGGTGTTATAAGTTTCACGTGTCTGTCTGTCTGTCTGTCTGTGGCACCGTAGCTCCCGAACGAATGCAAGCAATTTCAATTTAGTTTTTTTTTATATGAAAGGTGAGTTACGTGCGAGTGTTCTTAGACATGTTTCATGAAAATCGGTTGAGCCGTTTAAAAGTTATGGGGGTGAAAGTGGGGAAGAGTAGCCGAACGTCTGCAAAAATATCATCGAGTGGAGTCTCAAATGAAAGCGCATAACGTGTTTTTTACTTTTTAAAGGGAACTCAGGTTATTGTTCGGGGGTTTTTAAAAAAATTGAGAATTTACAGTGATTGACATTGTTTTCAGATAAATGCTTATTTTTAGAAGCACTCTTTTCTTTACTCACTTGATTTGACAGGTCGTAGTAGTTTGATTAAAGCTAGGCTGTTTCCCACACCGAATCTATAAATGAAGTTCAATAAATAATAATAATCAGTCAAAAATACCACACTGCCTGTAGAAACTTAATCCGAGATAGAAATGTTGCTGAAACTGTTACTGAGTTTCATATAAGTTTTAAATGGTTTTGAAAGTTTATACACTATGTTAATAGCGTACCGATGTTTTAACATATCCACAACGTACATGGGCGTAGCAAGGGGGTTTATTATCTTGAAATCCCCCTAAAACTAAAACCTGGCTACCGCCCGTGACAACATTATATACTACACATATCCACCTATTGCGCAAACTCCAGATTCTATCGCTTATAGTAGCATCTATCAGATCAATTCAGGGCATTCATGAATATATTATGATCAGATGAACTGTCACGTTGGTCGCAACCATATATGAAAACAAATACCTGGAAAACTCAGGATGCGGTGTGATGTCTAGAGGCGGCACTTCAAGGTAAGCCCGGGGACACTTCACGCCATCCCTGATCTCCTTATGGGTCAATCCACATCCTTCCTCGTCACGTTCGTAATCACCAAACACGACGTTACCCCTTCAATAGAATATTAAAAATTAGCGTATATTTTCGTATTTAAGTAGATATGGATCGCTTGCTTAATATGGTGCTGTACCATTCGTGTTCGAAGAACTCAGTCAATGTGTACTACACGTACGCTGCAGTCGATGGCAGAGTTGAAGAATTTTTTAGTTAGTACACTGTGAGTGGGCGAGACGAGTTTGGTAGAGGATAGGTGAGATGCTTCCGCCCCCCCACCTCAGGCCGTACTCTAACCAAGCTCTTAAAGTATGCTAAAATACAGACATGCATGTAGGTGTTACACAATTCAGCATAGAGTTTTGAAATTGTCCTTTAAGCCCGTAGCCATCTAATTCTATGGGGAGGCGGCTTAAAGTTTTTTAGTTGTTGTTGTTGTAAAAAAAAAAAAAGTTATACGTCACCCGTTTAGCCTGGTTTACCGAAAAAAAGTAAGAAAGAAGAGCCTAAAGGAATCCTGACACATTTATATAACTATTTTGTAGGTGTTAAAATATTTTTTCCGAGAATCGAACCAACTGGCATGTAAACGAAGATACCTATGTTCAGCAGGAGACTGAGGAATAGGATGATGATGATGAAAATGTAGTTTAAAATTAAATAACTTCACATTACATTTTGTAGTTTTTGGGCAAATGCATCAAGTCTGTAGCGGTTCCAACGGCGAATTGTTTCTGGACAAGAATCACACGTGGTGCTTTACTGTGGTGGGGAAGTCCTGTAGTCACTGCAATTAAAATTATTGATAGATATTTATAAATAACCGTCAAAAAATGCATCCGTATTATCGTCTTCTGGTAGCGTTCCCAGAAGACTGGCAATATTGTCACATCGATTGGTTACGTTTATTCTCCATGCCAGAAAATGGCTAGACTTTTGATTCAGATTTAACTTATTATTAATTCTTTATATACTACTTTTTATAACCTTTTTTCATAAATACATTCAGATTATACATAGGAAAGACACAAAATCCGAAACAAATATTTGCAGATCATACAAACATTTGGTCTGCATTTGCAATGAGTATGGTGACCACCACTTTTGGATTCTGCTCATGCTTTCCATCAGGTTGAGTAGAGTATTTTGGCTGGCTCATACATTAAAAAAACCTGAGAATCGAACCCGAGACTTCAAGCACAGTAGTCGTATATGCTACCACTGCGCCAGCGAGGTAGTAGGTATACCACAGAGTATTTAATTCATACTAATCTGCATAAAGTAAATAAATAAATAAAAATATAAATTGTTCGTGTTAGCTAATAGGCAAGTATATATCAAATATAAAATCAAACCGTGTATGTACTGCACGAAGCCCAGCCAAGGGAAGGTATGCTCTTTGACAACTCCATCCGCAGGCTTCAGGGTGAAATCGTCGTGGCAGATATAGAAGTCTCGCATTTCGCACTTCGTTGGACGAAAACATACTAAGTACAAAAAATAACCGTAATAAATAGTGACAATGTGCTTGAGGTGGCACTCTTCTGAAACGGCCTGACCGATTTTGATCAATTTATAAAATCCATATTTGATTATAAATTCGAATGCAACTCTGTCCGTATGTTTGTTACAAACTAATTTTTCATATTTCTTATTATAATTACATATAGTGAGGGTCTGTCCCTCTTTCTTGCCTATAGGGTTCCGTAGCAATAGGGTGCTACTGGAACCTTACTACCTGAACATTCAGTTGGTCCGTCTAGGCATCTGCATCAAAGGCTTCTGCACCATGTCCCTATTTTAATACCGCTACAACAATGATTTATAAAAAAAATCGTGTGGTGTCGTGGGACACCAGATAGGAACGAATTTCCTTATCATTAAAATATTTATTTCAAGTACTATTCAAGGTACAAAGAAAATAATTATTCGGGTATACATTTTTTATCATGATTTTTTTATCGATAAAAATAAAAAAAACTACAAAATTATCTTAACACCTTTATTTTGTTTCCAAAGATTTATAAGAAAAACCTGGATGTGAAGAAACTGGAAAGGAGGCGATTACCATCGCAGAGAATTGAAGTACATACGTAGATACATAAAATACAATTTTAAATGCACTGTATAACAGAATTTTAAATACACCATATAATTTTGAATCGTTCGATATTTCAGAAAAAATAATAGAAATTTTACCATAGTTGAGACCATCGACATCATAAACTGTTTAATGTAATGATAGTGCTCTTAGTTGTGGGGTGTGTTACTAATATTTTCCTTCAGCTACATTAAAATTAATGAATGATAATAGAAATACTTTATGTCAACGACTAAATTTATACAATATTTTGTAATGTAGATTTTATAGTAGTATAAATATAGTAATAGTAATAATTTAAATAGTAGAACTATTTAAATAAACATACACTGTAATAATAAAGCCGGTTAATAATTGTTTTAACATCTGAGTATATTAACAAATAGAATTATAGATAAAATATAATAATACATGCAACTTACAGATGGTGCTAAACTAAATTTTTCGTTCAATATCTTTAAGAACCACAAAATTGTCTTATATCACATTTATTTAATCTAAAATGATTTATAAAAATATATAAAAGTTCTATGCGAGGTTAAAGAAAATAACTATTCGGGTATACATATTTTATCGATAAAAATAAAAAATATAACTAAACTTGTGCTGCCACCTAGTAATCTCTACTGAAACAAGTTCTGTCTAGAGTTACTCCGTACTTGTTACATGCAACTTACAGATTATATAAATTTTTCGTTCACGAAATAAATAAGTAAATATTTCGTTTTTTTCTGTAAATACTTACATATTATATTAAGAAAACATCCAAACTCCCAAAAAACAAATATTTGCAGATCAAAAATAATATTTGATCCTACACATGATTCTAACCCGAGACATCACATCTTTCTCACACGCTACCATTTTGACAACGAGGCATCAATCTTATTAAAAAACGTCCATAACGTAAGCGTTATGGACCTTTTTTGCCGGTTAGGGTACCCCTCCGCAACGCCCCATAAGGAACTTCGTTCCAAAAAACAATAGTTGTCCTCATAAAAGAAAGGTGTTCCTAAGCGTTTTGGTTAAACCTGATAAAAACACTTCCTTTAATACCCGGATCCGTACTTGACCATTTTATTGTACCGAAATGGGTATAAAAATGATTTAAAATAAAATAAATTAGTATACTAACATGTACAAGTAGTATACACAGCGACAATCGTTCTCACGTACATCTTTCAGCCTCCCGATCAACTTACTAAACTTCATTGTTAGTTCATCTCAAAGATTCTACTCATTAGTTTGTTGAAATAAATGGAATGCCATAACATTGTTTGTTTGAAAATAGATTCTTACACCAATCATTGGCGCCATAACACAGATTATGCGACAGATTTGATGTAACAGATACGAAATTCTGGAAATATTGACTTTATTAGAGTTTACAGTGAGACATTAGCCTACACAGTACAGTCTAATAAAGTCTGAAGGAATGTCGTCAATTTATTTATGAATGGGACCACCAAAGTGACTCTACTCTGCCCGATTGAAAGCATGAGCAGAATCCAAGAGTAGGGGTCACCATCATCATCTTCATCACCCTATCGCAGTCCACTGCTGTACATAGGCCTCTCCAATTGCACGCCACTTGGTTCGATAATTATAATTTATGTTTACTAATAATGGCAGGACACGCTCCTCGTTTGACAAAGTTTTCCAGACATCTCTAGTTCGTTTCCTGGATCGCATGAAAATAAAAAAGGCGTGTGGTGTCGTGGGCCACCAGATAGGAACGAAGTTCCTTATCAAAAATACAGATGGCGCTATACTAAATTTGTCGTTCACGCTCTTTAAAAACCACAAAATTGTCTTGACACCTTTTTTTTTATTTAAAATGATTTATAAAATATATTAAAATTCTATGCGAGGTATAAAGAAAATAACTATTCAGGCATACATTTTGTAGAATTATTTTTATCGATAAAAATTAAACTTCACTTGTGCTGCCACCTAGTAATATCTACTGAAACAAGTTCCGTCTGGAGTTACTCCGTACTTGTTACATACAACTTACAGTTTACTACGCTATACAAAATTTTTCGTTCACGAAATAAGTAAATAAATATTTCGGAAATATTAAACATATAAACATACTATATATATACATCCGAATAAACAAATTTTTGCAAGTTTGCAGATCATAAAAAATATTTGATCCAACCCGGGATTAGAACCCGAGACCTCAAGCATAACATTCGCATCCGCTACCATTGTGACACCGAGGCGTCAATTTACGTTACGGACACTTTTTGCCGGCTAGGGTATCCCTCCGCAACGCCCCATAAGGAACTTCGCTCCAAAACTTTCGAAATTTGGGTGTTATCTATGTAAGTATGATATGTATTCTATCGGTTAAGCTAGTTCTCTTAATTCAAACTCTGCTGTGTTTGAAACTAGATGGCGTTGTATATTTGATATTCAAAAATGATATCTATTATATATATATATTATATTGTCCCTCACAATCAGCATCAAAACTTTTGTATTAAAATTATTTTCTGAATTGTAATTATTTACTAAATTAAGTAGGTTGTAAAATCTCCCCAAAAGTATAAAATTTGAGAACCAGCGATAGTTATGATGACGTCATCTCGTGCTGTATCTCGGAATGTCATACCAGTATTTTTATGGTGTTATATTTTATGGTGACAGCTTTGTTTATTCGTTGTCATGACGCGCGGCGTAGGTAACGCGCATGCATATGGCGAGTGAACCGCCCGACTTCTATACAACCCTTATTCCCCCCTTTAAACCCCTTACAACCCTTTTTTCGCATTAAAAAGTAGCCTATTTCCTTTCTCAGGCTCTAGACTATCTGTGTACCAAATTTCATTGAAATCGGTGCAGCGGTCTGGCCGTGAAAGCAAGAGAGACAGATAGACAGACGGACAGAGTTACTTTCGCATTTATAATATAAGTATGGATTATATATATATATAATTCTCTTGTCACGTTGTTGCTCAAGATGATCTCCGAAACTATCTATTCTATTTTGACTGCTTTTTTTGAATAGGGGGCAAACGAGCAGCCGTAAGCCGTATCGCCTGATGGTAAGCGATTACCGCCGCCCATGGACACCAGAGGCGTCACAGGTGCGTTGCCGGCCTTTTAAGAAGGAGTACGCTCTTTTCTTGAAGGCTTGAAGGTCGCATGTTTGTTTTGCTGGTGTACCTAAGGTAGGATATTAAACATCACGCTGAGACGAATAGGAGCCGAGTAAGATTGAAAAGAGACACAGAGGAAGTGGGTGAGGTAGTTTATTTATATTTTTGTGATTTAATAATAGAAACCATCGTCGTTTTCTGATGAAGAAGTGGAGTTATATCCCCAGGCTTCAACTTGGAACCGGTACTGATTCTTGATGAGAAGCAATGGAATAATAACCTGTAACAACACAAACAGTTAACATACACATTGACAGCTTTTAAACAGTCCACTGCTGGACAAAGGTCTCTCCATAGCAGGGAGGTTTTGAAAGAAAGAAAGAAAGAAATACATTTATTAGTCACACTCCACGAAATAGACATAAAAGAGAAAAAAATAAAAATATATTAAACTAAGACACTAAGACTAAACAACAGCAACATAATACAAAACAACCAAAATAACAATAGTGAGATAGTGACTAAAAGGCCACAGCTCAGCTTATGCTACGGTCCTGAAGGTGACCATAGCGCTGATTTTCAGCTGCAGCCCAACATGACATCTCACGGACGCGTGCACAATTTTAACAATTTAATCCTTAGAAATTGAAATTTTGGTATAATAGGCTGTAGCTGAGATGTATCTATACAAATAATACAAAATGTTAACAAAAAAAAACCGACTTCAAGAACTGAACCAAATGGAAATAGGACCACACGGGAAGCACCAGCACCAAAAAAAGAATCATTAAACTCGGTACACCCAGTCGAAACTTCTGAGGTAACAAACATAAAAAAATATAGTCGAATTGAGAACCCCCTCTTTTTTTCAATCGGTTAATAAAAAAAATTGAAGCGTTTGTTTAAAATTTCAAATTTTCATCAAAAAAGCATTTTTTTAATTTTTTGTCTGTCTAATAGTTCCGGCTAATCTCTGGAACAGCTGGAACGATATTGACGAGACTTTCAATGGCAGATAGCTGATGACACAAGGAGTAATTTAGGCTACTTTTATTTTAGACTAGTTGCACCCCGTGATGTTACTCGCAGTTGTTGATGTAAAGGTATAATATCAGTCGCTACTCATTAGTTTAAATGAATTTCATACCTAGATGATGGTCTGTTAAGATCCAAAACTTTTGGACTGGTAAATTGATACGGCATGCCCACCTTTACGCAGACAATAGAAGTTAACGGCTCTGCATGTATCTGTGAATAAAAAGAAAATGCAATCCTCTATGAAATAAGGGGTAAACGTGCAAATTTTGATTCTGTGTTGTCAAAATAAACCTTAAACTTATATTCACAAAGTTTAAAATTTTAAAATAACACAACCGTTCCTTAACCTTAAATAACGTTTATCAAAAAGGGTAACTCATTACCGTCGGCCATCATCTTCACCAACAGCTCTTCAACATTAATTTTTATTATAATCTTTAAAACCCTACGGAAGGTATGGTCCTAGAGCCGGTACCATTTTTTGAGTAGGTATTTGAAGCAAGCTGAAAACTTGTCACAGACCTCTCCGATTATACCCCAACACGGAACTACAGACCTGGTGAGTAGTGGGGCTAAATCAACCCCCCTCTCGCGAGGTCACGTGACTTACAATAGCCATGGTATAACGATATACTTCGCCAGTTATAGCACTCTGAGAAACAGTGCTCACGTGGGTGAAACAAGCCTACGTCATCATCACTATCGCTGGTTGTCAAAAATTTGTCCCGCTACTCACCAGCCAGGTCTGCAGTGTCGTGTTGGGGTATATTAGGAGAGGTGTGTGACAAGTTTTCAGCTTGCCTGAAATACCTACCCAAAAAATGGTACCAGCTCTCCTACTTTGGACCCCACGACACAAGGAATCCTAGTGTGAGGACCAGGGACAAATCGGTTGAATTTATCTGTTCGCTTCAAAATTGAGTTGCCAGATTCCAACCGTACACACATGCATATGCATACATAGATAGCAAGTTAAAAAAAAGCTTGTTAAAAAAACACCCTAGCCCGACGGGTTGGTATAAAATTTGTTTTAAGTTTTCCTAATTATTACAGAGCTTAGTTACAACTACCGCACTAGAAATAAATCCTGGCGGGGGACTTTACAAACATACATGAAACGTACACAAAGTAAACCCAGACTGAGAACAACAATTTGTGGATCACACAAAGTGTTGTCCTACGTGGGATTTGAACCCTCGACACTTGGCGAAGTGGGAAACGGCGTGGTGACCGTTAAACCACTAGGCCAAACGTGCAATCAAAGTTTATTCTAGTGGGCTCTTCCAACACCCACTTGATGACACTGCTTATTCTAATACGCACCTCTAAATAATAGGACCTGTAAGCAAAAAAATCTGTAGTCGGTTTAAGGGAGAAGATCTCGTGGTAGAATTTGAACATGTCTTCGGCTTTAACTCCTCGGTCGAAGCACCGGATCCCATCCATATACCAATGGCCTAACCAATGATGGCCAAATCCTTTAAAACCACCGTAGTCGTTTTCCGTACGCGGCATTACGTATCCTGTTGATTTAATTTTAATTTATATTAATGTATTTCTTTATTATATTTCTTATTTTTTCGTTAAGGGACAAGGAATGTTCTTATCCAGAGAAAAACGTAAAAATTGCGAGGGAAATAGTAAAAACAACACTATTTTTCCTATTGGACTACGACAGGCCAATGACTTTTGACCGAACGAAGTCTGTTGGGGGCGGTTCGTAAATAAATAAAAACGTAAATAATCTATATATTAATACGTAAGCCAAAACTTTGTTGCCCTTTTTAAGAAAATTATGCAAACAGAGCAATATGAGATTAGGCATGGTTAAGTTATGAAGTTATAATTATCTAGAAATATTAAAATCACAGACTTACCGAAGGGATCATCTTTGGCGAAGGCACCAATCGGTTTGCCAGTGATGGCAGCAGTAATCCATGGCACGTAGGGATAGATCACGATGTGCTGCGGAGGACTTGGAGGGCGGTGACTACGAAGTGGGTCTGGGCATTCAGATCCTCCTGTTTTTACAGAAACAGGTAAAGTTATCTAACTGTACCCTGCCACGCTTCGCTGTAGCATAATGTGGTTGCATTTATGAGAATTAAAGAACAAAAGTGAAAAAAAAAAACACAATGTTTAATCCTCCTACTGCTATATTTTCTTGTCTATCTTTTTACATATTAAAAACTATCCTGTACTTTCTCCTAACCTTTAATAATTTTCTCTCCGTCCCATGGTTGCCTGTAAGAGATTGCCTTCGAGCAATAAAGCCACCACTGGCCACCATCTTCTGGTGATAAATAAAGCTATTATTATTATTTAATGAGGCTGTCATGTCGTGTTAAAATTTGAGCTAAACCTGTGCAGAACTTTTTGAGTTTTGCAGCGTAGATAAATCAATTTATCATTTCTTTATGTGAAGAAAACATTTTACAATTCTATGCAATCATTGAAACCAATTCTTTGAATGTTAACTTTAACAATATAAAACGTAAACTTGATCACTGCCTCTGTGGCGCCGTGGTAGCCTATGCGATTGCTGTGCTTGAGGTCTCGGGTTCGATTCCCGGATCGGACCAAATGTTTGTATGATATGCAAATATTTGTTTTGGAGTTTACGTGTTTTATATGTATATAGTGTTAGGTGCATCCCTATTCTACCGATAAATGATGCAGTGCGAACCTATAAAAAGACGGTACTTGGCTATGCTTTCACTCTTGTTGTTCAAGCAGCGGTGTCGGTAAGAGGTGTTTTTGTAGATTCGCAAGGCGTACATCAGCCATATCTTGTTGTTTAATGTTATATCGTTGTAAACCTATTTCTTATCATTTTAATATCGATCTGTTATGTATTTCGTGGATTACTTGTAATTATATTTCTAATTATAAGATTCATTAGTTGTGAACTGTTTAGTGTTTTAATTATAAATGAGAACTGAGGTTAGGCTACCTCCAATTTGGTTCTTTTATTTAATTCTCACTCCTAGTTTCTAACAATAGTTTATATGTATATGTATGTAGTTACAAAAAAAAGTATATATGTATTTATATCAGTTGTCTAGTACCCATAACACAAGCTCTGCTTAGCTTGGGACTAGATTTGACACTGATTTGGCAGGTAGTAGAGCCACGCTGATTTCAGCACGAACGGGCCGGCTCGACCGGGGCGGTACTACCCTCGCACAGAAAATCAACGTAAAATGACAGCAGCAGTGCTGTCGTGTTTCGTTGGTGAGTGCGAGACCGGAGGCCCAATTAGTCTAGTCAACGAGTTCCAAACTTGTTGACTAGACTACAAGATGCAGCAGCATCACTAGGCCGCCATGGTGTGGGTCGCCATGCTGCATTGTCTGCATTCGCAGTGAGCATGGTGACCACCACTCTTGGATTCTGCTTATGCTTTCCATCAGGCAGAGTAGAGTTATTTTGGCGTGCCAAACATAAAAAAAAAAAAAAAAAGATAGCGTTGTGTGTAAGATGTCCGAAATATTTATTATTTATTTATCACTATCATCATCAGGTACTATTATCTCCTCAATATGAGGATATGATAGTACCATGGTTATTGCGTTAATGCCTTGCAGTGTGCAGCTAGTTTATAAATCAACAGTCATGTAACAGTTCAAGGCAGGACATAGACCTCTCCTTAGAAAAGAGAAATGAGCTACTAGATCCCGAGTGCCACATGAGTTTGTGTCAAGTTTACCCTCTCTATGCAGAGCTGCTATCCTACGTTTGCTTACGTAGTCGGTTCCTATGACATTTAAAGTACTAGAAGTTATATACCTGTGGCAAGTGACACTATTGACCAGTGTCCTGTTTGCTCATGGACGAGGGTTGGAGCACCGGAATGAAATCCACAACCGGTTGTACACATCATACGGTTCCGAATCATCAACGTTGCATTCTAAGGAGAAAAAAATTCATCAGCTTGTGTTTCTGCGCTAAGATTGATCAAGATAAACCTATGTAGCGGTAAGTGGTTTTACCCATTGGTCAAGAATCACATCAGGTTAGAAATTTTTGAAGTAAGCGCGGTGTCCTTTAAAAAAACCAACTCCTGCACTCAGGGGCGCCTTGACCTATAGTGCAGGCCGTGCAGGGTGTGCAGTGCACACGGGCGTAGCGGTGTTAGGGGTGGGGCGCCAGCCGCTACACTAATAATGAATCTGCGCGATTACTAAAGGGCGCTAAAGGAATGATTGCACACCAGCGCTTCAGAGGCTTGACACGCTTCTGCCTACACTAAGATTAAATCAAGTGCCGTGGGCGACTTTACAAACATTCTTGAAAATGACACAAAGAACACCCAGACTCAGAACAACAATTTGTGAATCACACAAAGTGTTATCCAAAGTGGGGATTGAATCTATAACTCTCAACGCAGTAGGACATGGCGAGAAAATAACATGAAATAAAAATAGTAATATTTACCTGTGGAACTTTGGGATCAAACAGATAACAAATTTCTTTAGGCAGAAGAAGTATTCTTTTAATTTCTTTCTCTTCTTCTGAAAAGTCTCGTGGAACATCTGGAAACAAAAAGAAACTGCTGGTTAAGTAGTTTAACATATTGTTATGGTATATTAAACAAAAGTATTGGGCAGACGGTAATCTTAAGCAGTCGGTGAAAAGTAATTGAAAGAATCGTTAAAAACTTTTTCTGAGGTGTCACTTCGATCAAGCCGGACACAAAATTATAATTTTATTTTAGAAAATACAAGTCATGACGGAATCAGAATGCATATGCTTTCCATCAGACAGAGGAGAGTCATTTTGAACAAAAATACTATTCTGTGTAATGAACAAAAAGGGTTCCGCAAAAATAAATCCATAAACATGGCTATATATGATTTTCTGAATGTAGTTATATCACATATTGACAAAAGGACTCAGACTTGTGCAGTGTTATGTGACATGACTCAAGCATTTGATCGTGTAGATCATGATATCTTGTTGGCAAAACTTTACACTTATGGCATAAGAGGTAACGTGTATAATTTAATAAAAACCTATCTAATAAATAGAAAGCAGTTTACAACAATTAAAAAAATTAATCTAAATACAAAACGGGAGAATACTTATTTATCCAAAGAGCGTAACATATCATTCGGAGTACCGCAGGGTAGTGTATTGGGCCCTTTGCTATTTATTATATATATAAACGACTTACCTAAAGCTATAGAACACCCATTGACATTGTTTGCGGATGATAGTACGGTAACCATAGCGTGCGATACTCAAGAATCTTATGAATCCGAAATAAATAACACTCTAACCTCTATGATACGTTGGCTAGACAATAACAATTTAAAAATCAATCTAGCCAAAACACAAGTAATGCACTTTAGTCAGAGGCAATCAACAAGTTTGCATAAAATTAATATTATATATCAGGACACTAAAATCAGTGATACTAATAAAGCGAAATTTCTTGGCTTAGTGGTTGATAATCAACTAAATTGGAAGGCTCACGTAGAAGCTTTATGCAAAAGAGTGAGTAGTTCCTCCTATGCTCTTTATAAGCTGGCTCATATAGTTAACACCGAAGCACTAATTACTGCTTATCATGGCACATCCGTGCTAAGATATGGTCTTATTTTTTGGGGTAACTCCACGCTTAAAGAAATCGCCTTCAAATGTCAAAAGAGATGTATAAGGGCTATGTTTGGGCTTCAGACAACCGATAGCTGTAGACCCTATTTTATAAAACATCAAATTCTAACACTTCCATCTCTATATATATTTGAGGTCGCATCATTTGTAAAGAGGCATCCTCATTTATTTCCTACCTTATCGAACACCGTTGTACGCAATAGGCGAAAAGATACCATAAGTATACGCAGAGCTAACACATCTCTCATGCAGAAGAGTGTTTTTTGTTTAGCCCCAAAAATATTTAATAAACTTCCTGAAGGATTTAAACAGTTGAATATAATTAGTTTTAAGAACAACCTTAAGAAACTACTCTCTGAGAAATGTTATTATGATATTAATGACTTTTTAGATGATAGCCTCTAAGTTTGGACAATAAGATTTTTATTTTTTGTTTTAAAATTTGTACGCCACATGTGGCCGAATATGCTGTGATCCATAATGTATATTTTAAGAACTTGTACCTACCATATTCATGCAAATAAATGTATTGTATTGTATTGTATTGTATTTGGCTGGGTCAAACATAAAAAAAAAACAGAACAGCAATTAGTAGATCACACAAAAATTTTATCCCGTGTCGGGTTTGCATCCACCACACTCAGCGTCATATCGGTGCGGCCCATTGCATATTTTTAAACTATTTTATCTGAATGAAATGTCAGGTAGTTCAAAATGCGCTCTTGTATATATGTTAGATGAGTCAGTATATCAATCAGTACTATTTACCAGTGGTGAAATCGATATGAATTAGCCTTGACTTGGTTGGTCGTCCTTGGTTATCAATCAAATAGTTCTTGAATGGCAAGCAAGCTGGTAACATGTACGCTGCAAACAAAAACAACTTAACATATAGGTAGAAGATGAGGGGTCGATAGAATCAGGTGATACAGGTGATAAAAGACTATATTTTCAAAAGTTTTTACATAGTCAGGTTCTAGTTTTTATAGCTTTTTTAATGCAGTTGTTGTTGATGGTCGTGGGTTTTACGTTTATAGATGTGGCCCTTTAGCCAAGTTGCAAGTGTTTCGCTTTGAATCGCTTTCTACAATCTTATTATAATTGACTGCACGTTTGGCCTAGTGGTTTAACGGTCACCACGCCGTTTCCTACTTCGCCAAGTGTCGTGGGTTCAAATCCCACGTAGGACAACACTTTGTGTGATCCACAAATAATTGTTGTTCTGAGTCTGGGTTTTCTTTGTGTCCGTTTCATGTATGTTTGTAAAGTCCCCCGCGACACAGGATTTATTCCTAGTGCGGGAGTTGACTTTAAAAAATAAAGGCTATAAATTTTATTTTGACCACGTGACTTAGCCTTGAGATGACGTCACTCTCATACATTTGTTAGTATTCTAATAACGTTTACGCTTGTAGAATGTCAACTTGGCTAGGATGGAACGTTAAAAGATCGCTTTAATCGACTTACCAGATTTTATTGGTTTAATTATCTTGAGCAATGCCAGGCTGTTTTTCGCCTTGAAATGCTTATACTCTGGATGGATTAATACATCTGCAATAGGCATCACTAAGATGGCAGAGTCGCACTCCTGTCCATCTATAGCCAGCTGAGGGGTGATACCGCATTCTATCTCGTCTCGTTCATAATCACCAAAAGCTACGTTCCCTCTGAAACCATAATATATAATTTATTTGATAGGCCCGATCGTCCAGTGGTTATTGATCCTGACTGCTAGTCAGACCTCGGGGTGGATTTCCACCCAGGAGAAATATAATGAGATAAGGATGGTCATCTGAGAAGTACTATGGATTTTCTTCAGACTTCATTATTAGGAATTATTGAAATAAACTAAATTCGTAATTTTAAATTTAATACCCTTAGCATGGTATTTTTTAACCGACTTCAAAAAAAGGAGGAGGTTTCTCAATTCGACCGTATATATATATATATATTTTATGTGTGTTCGGGGATAACTTCGTCATTTATGAACCGATTTTGATAATTCTTTTTTTAATGGAAAGTAGATGTTTCGACGGTGGTACCATGATAAGGAAACTAGGATCGGATGGTGGCATCTCAGAGAAATCGAGGGTAACCATCATTTTTTTCAGGCACGTACTATGTTTTTCGTATATTTTCTGAAGCTACGCCGCTATTTGCGTCTGGTAGTCATCATTTAATGATGATGAGCTGATGATGAAAGGTGAAACTCCTTAACGGTTAGGAGTTGGAGGATAAATCTTTAAATGTCATATGTATGTATATTACCTTTAGTCGTATTCTTTCAAGTTATTTAGGTAAGCTGATGATGGAAGGTACAATTCCTCAACGGTTAGGAGTTGGAGGATAATTCTCTCAATTTCATACGTATCTGTAGACCTTTAGTTGTATACTTTTAAGTTATTTAGGTGAGCTGATGTCACAGGCGCTATGATGACTAACCCCTTAATGTATTTTGCTTTAAGTAACTCGCCTGCTTCTATTTCATCACGACATTTAAGCTTGGACACGATTCCTATTGCCCCGTAGACCACGTTCTCGGTAACAGAAATCTTGCATCTCAGCATAATTTTGGAAACTGATCATACTCAGTTTTATTACGTGTTCAAACCACAAAAGTTATTCGCATCAGCAGAAATTATATGAAATAGTTCAACATACTGATAACCTATGATTGTTTGCACTAAAAATGGAAAAATAAAAACTTTTTGACTGGGAGAATTTGTCTGCCTAAGACCATAATAGCTGACGCTTCTTAATTGAGACCTGCGTTCAGCAGTGAAATTCGAAATATGATGATGAAGGTTTATGTTGTATTCAAGTATTCATGTATTAAAGAAATTAATATTCGTGTGGTGACGGATTAGGAATACGGAGTATCATCACCCCTACTCATCTCATGGGTGTCGTAAGAGGCGACTATAGGACAAACTACGGCAGACAACATCACTGCAACCAATGACATTATATATAAAAAAGCAGATATGTTATCAGCGCCCGAAAAGTGCGTTACACCATCCAATTGACTTATCTCACAATTACAGTACGTAGTGAATTTAAAGAATACATTTGTAATGTGACAATGAAATATAGCTATCTTATCTCTTACGTGCTGCTTTGTATCTTTCGTACTATTCATCAGTGAAATTTGTTAATGCATGCAGTTTTACAGCACAGTTTGACAGCAGGCCGCGGCCGGCACGGCACGGCGTAACATATCTTGTAACACCGTAATTTCAAAATTAGAAATATATTTTTGTACTAGTAGAGACCTCTGTGATCGCAGAGTGTAGTCAGGCTCTTTAAGGAACTTCATAGTTAGTTCACGGATTGTACGAGAGATGGCAGTAAATTAGACATTATATAATTTCGATCGATTTAGGTTTTTGAACGAATTAAGGAATCATTTCAGGACGAAAGTTTAAATGTTACTTTTAGCTGTGGTGGGAGAATGGAAAAAGTAGGAATAAACTTCTCGAACAGTCGATGGACTGAATATAAAAGGAATTTCTTCCAATTTGGGAGCCCTTTTCTTTGCTGAGCTGTTCAAGAAACATTTATTTATAGTCATTCGTTAATAGTTTTAATATATTTTGTGAAATCATCCCGTGTGAAGCGGTAAGTGGAAAAAATGTTTTTTATTGTGTTAGTCGTTTTCAGTTCTTAAACAATACTGAGGTATTCCATTCTTCCTTAGGGTCGTTGGTTACTGCAGAATAACACTGCAGTCACATTATGTTGAGGATGCCACGACTATGATGTAGCTTATGATGGAGCGGCCGGTAGGCGGAAGATGGCCTGACCGCTGATGTATATATAAGGGTACTTAACCCACTATTAATTTTAAGATTTAGTTTTAAGATGTAGATAATTTTATTAGTAACTTGTATGATATAGTGATAATGTTGTAAATATATAATAATGTGTGTATGTTTATTATTATGAATATACAATGTGAATATGTGTAGTTGAGTTTTTCTGAAGTGACCTAATAGGGACCTACCCACACACACAATTAGTTATTTTTTTTAGTAGTGTAAATAGTATTAAGATTATATATTTGTTGAACGGCGCCCTGGGTAAACTCTCGCTCTTCATACTGACTGGGTCGTGCCGGTGGTAGCACCCCCTGTTCAGATTAGGGGACTGCAAGGTCGAACCCGCCTCCTAGGTCGGTTGATGGTTGCAACATGTGATCTGCATGGTTGGACCTGCCGCCTAGGTGGGCCATTGGTTGCGACTTGCGAACCTCCTGACAGGTTTGGGTGTTACAATCTATGATTTTATAATATCATAGACTGCAACGAAAAAACTTAAAACAAACCTTATACCAACTTGTCTGGCCAGCGTGATATACTAAGCCAAAATCTCCTACCTGAGGACAGGCCTATGTCCAGCAGTGGTCTATTAAAGATGACTGCACGTTTGGCCTAGTGGTTTAACGGTCACCACGCCGTTTCCTACTTCGCCAAGTGTCGTGGGTTCAAATCCCACGTAGGACAACACTTTGTGTGATTCACAAATTGTTGTTCTGAGTCTGGGTGCTATTTGTGTCCGTTTCATGTATGTTTGTAAAGTCCCCCGCGAAACAGGATTTATTCATAGTGCGGGAGTTATCTTTTTTAAAAAGAAAAAGAAAAGGCTATTGATTGATATAATTATATTGATATTGCACTGCTTCGGTGGCGTAGTGGTAGCGTGTGCGACTGCTGTGCTTGAGGTCTCGGGTTCCATTCCGGGTTGAACCAAGTGTTTGTATGATCTGCAAATATTTGTTTCGGAGTTTGGGTGTTTCCTATGTATAATATGTATGTATTTACAAAAAAAGGTACATATGTATTTATATCAGTTGTCTAGTACACACAAGCTCTGCTTAGCTTGTTACTAGATGGCATAGTGTGTCCGTAAATATTTATTTATATTTTGATGAAAGTGAGTACTCACAGTGCATAGTTCATAGGTATTTCTGCTGCATCTACAGCAGTGCATATACAGAACTGACGACTGATAAGAACGGCTCGTGGTACCCTGAAGTAGTGCGGGGCGCCTGTTTTGACTATAACCAAATAAAATTCTGTAATTTTTCGTCGCCTTTTATGAAAAGAAGTAAGTAAAATTTCAGCTTCAGAATAATAGAGTAATTCTTCATTATATTTTTAGGTCAAATATTTTTTTTAAATGCCTAAAATAATTTTAAATGTAATAACTATGAACTAGCGGACGGTATGCGTTGTTTTTGACATGATAACGTCTTATAAATCGATGAACGCCGGCAAACATCGGGTTAGAGCTGGCACGCCCGTCTACAGAGTGACTGCTACAATTGAGAATGCCCGCAACTGAGAAGTCACAAGCGCGTTGATAGCTTCTGAGAAAATAGTACGCTCTTTGCTTGAAGTTATTCTAATATATTAATAGATAATATCGCAACATGCGAAAAGAGGTGGGGCTATCGGTTTAACGTCAATGGAAAATATACGGAATCCATCTTAGCGTTCGCAGATGACCTTGCGATCATTACACGTAATCCAAAGCAGTGCCAAGAACTACTGCGTAAGGTAGATGACTTCTATACCTGGACGGAGGGAATGAGGACAAAACCTAGCAAATGCTACGCCGGCGAGGCACTAGGTATACCTCATATGACCCCGGGATTACTATTGGTGGGGAAAGTGTTTCAATAATATCAGAAACCGTGCCCTTTAAATTCCTTGGAAGAAAGATAGACTACAAAGGTCATACTCCATCTATAAACGTAATAGTCGATGACTTCGTAAAAGACATTGACAAGGTAGACCAACAGCCAATTAGTAACGTAAAAAAAGCTTGGATTTACGACAACTACTTAACATCACGTCTCAACTGGCCGTTTCTAGTATATGATATAAACCAGAACCACATAAGAACACTGGACGCGAAAGTCACTAAGACATTGAAGTCGTGGCTCGGGCTAGCACCATCTGCAGACCCGTCAACGTTGTACAGGAGCTCGAATAATTTTGGAATGAAATTAAAAAAACCTTCGGAACTCTACAAACACCTAAGAGTTACCAAAATGCATGTCTTGTCAAAATCCCAAGACGAAATCGTTAGATCCCTTCCAAAAGACAAAAAATCATCAGAGCTAGAGTCACGGCTCCAATTCCACAAAAAATTCATGGTGGGTACGCAGTCCAGTAGAGTTGGATTGGGAAATGCTAGAAGACAGACCGACAAAGAGATAACAAAATCTTTCATACAACAAGATGAAAACGAGACCTACAAGGTGCACGCAATGAACCTAGAAATGCAGAATGAATGGTTAACTCTAGGAGAATTTTGTATCCCACCAGCTTTGAAATGGCGCACACTTTTATATGATTGGTCACCCGCCCTGTTAAAATTCTACCTCAACGCCTTTCAATTAACTCTCCCCGATCAAAGCAACCTAATAAGGTGGGGAAAAGCTACAGAAAAGGCTTGTACGATGTGCAATGCGGCAATAGGTACAGCCAGGCACTTACTGACAGGTTGTAAGGCGCTATTAGACCGGGGTCATTATTCACGTCGCCATGATAGGGTATTACTCATCATACGCGAAGCTATGAGTTTATCACTGGCGAGAGCGAAAAAAGGAATAACAACGAACATAAAAACTAACATCGCGTTTGTAAAGGAAGGCTCAACAAAAAAGACTTCACTCACACAAAAGCCGTACTCAATTATAAATACCGCCAGTGACTGGACATTATTAGTGGACACGTATGAAAATCACTACAGAATACCGGAGGATATCTGTGTCCAGACCGGACATATTTCTTTATGCAATGTCAATTAAGCGTGTAGTACTAGTAGAACTCACGGTGCCGTGGGAAACGAACATCCCCAAAGACCACGCTTTAAAAAGAAACAAGTACTTTGACTTAACCAACGAAATAACTAAAAATGGTTATGTCGTTGCGCTGTATGCCGTGGAAGTGGGTGCGAGGGGTATACCAGCTAAATCCCTCTATAACCTGCTTAAAGACCTTGGATTGCCAAGAGCTTCAGTAAGCTCTTTTCTTGAACGAATATCCAAAGCGGCATTGCTAGGCTCACTTCAAATATGGTTAGGTAGAGGGGGTAACACGGCGGACAGTGGAGGTGAGCGTTGACGCGTCGTAAGGAGTGCTCCTTAAACCTAAACCTGGGTCGCAATTCCCAGGCACTGTCGAAGTCGCATGTGTTGCCCCCATCTATCACGCGATGGACCCGGCACCCGCACGGTGAATCCATGGAACGCTAAGAAATAGGTCTACTAAATGGAGCTACTTACTCAAAATACTGTAAAATGGAATATGGCACCTACCATGTATGTATTGAAGAGCACCCAGCCATGCGAACTTGGGTTCATTCAGCGGTCCACTCTCGGGAGTGTCTTCCGGGTCATCGAGGCATTCGTGAAACTGACATATTACTTTAGTACCTGCAAGTTAAACATCATATCATTAGATAGTAATAATAAGAACCTATAATGAAAACCAGACTACTGGCAAGGCATGGTATATTCCATTTTTTAATTTCCTCATTTCACCTTGGAAGTATTTCAACTAGGTGACATCACTCGGGTGAACAAAGTGGAACATATTATAGATTTTTTTATTTTTTTATTTAACCTTAATGCACGTCTTGTACATAGGTGGACTTAATGCCATGGGGCATTCTCTGCCAGTCAACCTTTGGGTGATGTAAAAATGTGATGCGGTAGGTGCAAAAATATAATTTAAGTAGAATTTAACTTAGTACATAAAAACATAGGTACACAAAATCACTGATAAATATAATAGATACAAACATAGAAGTCAAAATACATAAATAATACATACACAATACATAAACATACATATAAATGAATCTAGTATGTAATTTATAAGCACTGAGTCGGATATTATCGATGTGACTGTTCTGCCAATTCACCCCGAAGTAGGTCGCGTACTTTCGTCTTGAATGTGAGGCGGTTTGTGGACATCCTGATTTCGGTAGGGAGCGCGTTCCACAGAAGAACTGACTTTATAAAAGAACTTTATAAAATCGGAGGTGTGGGGGGACAAAGAAGAAGCATGTTGTTTCTTGACCGAAGGTTTTGATCATGAGTGGAGCATAAGAGACGAAAGTGGGGTTCGAGGTATTCCGGTAACGATGGGGAGTTGAGAAAGGAAAAGAGAAAAGTGAGTGCACGCAAACTACGGCGCTGACGATTTGGGAGCCATTGTAGCTGGGAACGGAAAGCAGACACATGGTCATACTTGCGAAGATTGAACACGAATCGAATGCAGTTATTGAGAAGGCGGTCAAGTTTATTGAGGAGGTCTGCATTCAGGTCAAAATAACACACATCACTATAATCGATATAGGGAATAATTAGGGACTGCATAATCGCAGCCTTGGTTTTAGTGGGAAGGAAGTTTTTAAGTCGATATAAAGCGCGGAGGCACGAGGTGACTTTCTGGCTAACATGTGAAACTTGCGCCCGCCAATCAAGTGTTGAGTCTATGTATAGCCCTAGGTTCTTGACTACTGTACTGAGAGGTATAGTCAGGTTGTTGTAGACAACCGGTGGGATGCCCGTCATATCCAACCTGCTTATCATTTGTTTGCTTCCCACGACGATCACCTGACAATTGGTTGGGTTTACCGATAAACCAAACCTCGTTGACCAACTCCTTATAAAGTCTAAGTCTTTGTTTACTTTCTCAATCGCATATGATATGTCCTCAACACTTGACTGCGTGTACATACTCATACATGGATTTAATGCTTGTGATTATAGTAACCGGAGAAGTTGAAAGAAAAAATCTAGACGATTCATCTTTTAAGGCCGGAGAAGGGACAGCAGGAGATATTACTAAGAATGATTGACTGATCGCAACCGATAGAGACAGATGGCTGTTAAGATGAAAAGGAGTCAAGACCCTCAACAGTGAGGGACACGAGGAGAGAGGAAGAGAGTATATGATGTACACATCACTTACAGTAGCTTAAGACAGCTATTATTGCTAAACTTTTCCTCATTTGCTCCTTCGTGAAGTTTATGGAGCACAGTTTAAATGTTAAAAGTCCTGCAACAAAAAAAATGCGTCAGTTAGAATATTATTATTGAGTAGCTATTGTATACGATTCATTTCGGTTATTTGTAATTCTAGCTCTATAAATGATTTATTTTACCCTCTTAGGGATGAACATTCTAAAAATAATTTCTTTGTAGTTTCTTCCGACATAAAAATCATGAGACGAAGTAGCTACCTCCTAACCTACCTAGCTAATCTACAGTCGATTCTATTATATCGTTCTCAATAAAGAATCCAGCATTAACCAATTCTTTAAATGTTTTGTACTGAATGAATTCATCAGGATCAGGGGGAAGACGGCTTCCCCTCAAGGGCGACATCTGTTGAGTCTTGAGAAACGTTACTTGAATTCCGATAGTTATATATATAACTACCAGCTGACCCGGCGAACTTCGTACCGCCATATTTATATATACAATAATTAGCAATAAATTAAAATTGCGACTATAATTTGAGATTTAAACTATCCTATCTCTCAATTTGGATCGAACTGCACATGATGTGCAAATTTTATTATAATCGGTTAAGTGGTTTAGGAGTCCATTTAGGACAAACATTGTGACACGAGATTTATATATATTAAGATTAGTGATCTGTCTCCTCTTTTGGAATCCTTATTATTTTTATGGCTCTTACACACCATGCCGCCAGCATCGTAAGGCAACCGGCGCAGGCCGTAGAGCATCATTTCAGTAGTTAATATGCTCGCTTAATAGTCCTAGCGGCCCTGTCGGCGGTTTGTATGCACGGCAATGCTGGTGGCCTGGTGTGTGGCCTGAAACAATACATTAAATAATTACAATGATGTTGACGAGAAGACAAAAAATACTACGAAACTCTAAGCTAAAAACACACAGTAATGATATAAGTTTTCGTTCCTGGAAACCCGTAATATTTTAAAAAACACTGAATTAGGTAATCTTAACTTTTTTTAAATATTCTCTTCTTGGTGCTTTCAAATGATGACTGAAAATGTGACTATACTTTTCGAAACAGTCTGTAAAATGAACTCATATTTGAACCTCTTAAAGAATGTTCTGTTTGCCTTTAAGATGTTGACACAGATTCGAGTTGTGACCTGAGTATTACTAAATGAAATTACGATTGAGCATTGTTGCGTATCCACAAAATTGTTTGTAAATAATCTTGTTTACGAATGTTCGGGTCAAATTGTCTTACATAATGTTTGTTTGCCTCTTTGGTCATTTGGTTTACAGCAGCCATTCCTCGTTTTGGGTAAGTCTTGCGTTACTTGCTGATGGAACCTATAATATAAATTTACTAGCGTATTTATGAACCGGCAGGTTTTATATAGCTCTTTGTATTCTTAAATTTTCAGCTTCTGTTGTGGCTAAACAATCCCATTTGAGCTCTAATAAGAGAGGTGGGGGAGGTTATGGGTTTTTGTAGATGCGGTTAAGTTTAAAGCGACATCTAGTGTCAAGTGGGAACACTATAATAATATAATTCATAAATAGTTCGGTAGATGTCACTAAGATGCTTTATTTAAAGAGAGCTTTTGTCACTACACGTCGTAATATTCCACAGCTCTGCAATTTTAAGTACAATACCTCATTTTTTTATTGTTTTAAAAGACAACTCTCGCACTAGAAATATTCCTGTGTCACGGGGGACTTTACGAACAGTCGTATTATAAAATGTTGTTGTTGTTGCTAAATAAATGGTATAAAGTTTTGAACATGTTTTTGGTTGGAAAAGAGACAAATTACAGTATTGAGGATCATGTCCTGTTTGGGAATCATGTAATGTTTGATTCTAAACTGATCTGTATGTAATTTCACAATCATCATCATCAGCATTTACGGGTCCACAAAGCCCGCCGCCTTTTACTTTATAAGGCCCAGGTTCAGCCTCACATGGAATACTGTCCCCATCTTTGGGCGGGGGCACCCCAATACCAGCTCCTCCCTTTGGACCGCATTCAACGGAGAGCGACTCGGGTCGTCGATTGCCAAGAACTTTCAATTCGGCTAGACTCTTTGGCGCTGCGTAGAGATGTAGCTTCGCTGTGCATATTCTACCGCATTTATCATGGGGAGTGCTCCGAGGAATTGTTCGGACTGATTCCTGCCGCCTCTTTCCGCCATCGTCCTACGCGACAGAAGTTTCATCCCCTTCATCTAGATGGTTGGCAGTCCTCAACTGTGCGCTTTTCCAGGAACTTTCTGCCTCGCACAACAAAACTGTGGAATGAACTGTCGCCTGCGGTATTCCCGGACCAATACGACCTTCAAACCTTCAAGAAAAGAGCGTACTCCTTCTTAAAAGGCCGGCAACGCACTTGTGATGCCTCTGGTGTTGCGGGTGTCCATGGGCGGCGGTAATCGCTTACCATCAGGCGATACGTCTGCTCGTTTGCCCCCTATATCATAAAAAAATAAATAAAAATAAAATAAAAAAACAAATCAAATCATTTATTTTGCGAACATGGGTATACAAATTCAGATGTTATGTGAATTGATGTAAACATACATTGACTGCCTCGTTGGCATAGCGATTGAGTATGTATCTGCTGTGCTTGAGGTCTCGGGTTTGATTTCCGAGTCGGACCAAATATTTGTATGACCTGCAAAAGTTTGTTTCGGAGTTTGGGTGTTTTCTATGTAGGTATGATAAGTATGTATTTACAAAAAAAAAGTATATATTTATTTATATTAGTTGTCTAGTACCCATAACAAAAGCTCTGCTTAGCTTGGGACTAGATGGCGTAGTGTGATAGATGTCCGAAATATTTATTTATTTATATTTATAAATACTTATACAAAAATGGGCATCAAATTCCAAATCATTTATTCAATTAAGACACTAAGTGACATTTATGAAAGTTAAATTGAAGCTACAGTTAAAAATCATAGATCGACACAAACAGACGCCACAGCATGTTCTGTATTGTCAAAGTAAATTAGGTGAAAATACCAAAATCTAACGCCTGCCTGTGTCTCCAAAATGCATAGAGCCTTACGAGAAGAATACTGGCAAAGAAACTATTGGCCACTCTTTTTTAAAAGTCAGATATTCAGGTTCAGTACACATCGTGAAAAGTTGTGGTCAACCATATGCTGTATACATTTGTTAACTTTTATAATTGCGTTTCATAATTGTAACTAAAAGATATTTCAAAGAAAACTCTCCGCACTTTATAGTATAAAAAATTCTAAGAATGTATAGGTACGTATATAGATTATTATCAAACTCATAGTTGTGATGTGTGACGCCTTGGTTCAAGATGCAAAGAAGTTATAAGGTTCAAAAATAAAGCCTGCTACACACTCCGACTGTATTTTTAAAAAATATTTTCTTTTTTTACATTAAAAGTAAGTATTAAAATTGGCTTTATATCTTTTCAAGTCAAAGTTGAAAGTTAAGTACCTGCTTTTATTTTGTTGACAGGCTGGAAAAAAAGTACGTATGGATAAAACACCTATGGATTTAAAACAAGATAAATATTAAAAAAACAACGTCCACAACATATAAAGAACACCAGTTCACGCGAGTTAAATTACCCTCAACGACAACAATAGTATATGTGGAAATTAAGGCGATTCTAAAAAGGCAGCAGGTAGGTACTTGTGTAGAGGGAACGGGTGTGATGTCCCTCCTACACAAAGGGAGGATCCTCCGACCAGGTGAAGTGATCATGCCTGGCGGGCCAACTGCCTAACGGTTGATGCTGGGATGTTGTATGTATCTTAATTGGCGCGAGAACTACCACTGCGCGATTCAGGATTGATAGTTTCTTAGTTTCCTTCGTTACTCCGTAGTTCGACGTATGTTCGGTAAATGGCGCTGTATTTCTGTTGCGCTGTATGTGGAAGTCACTACACTTGCCTAAATTGATTTACTCGGGAGAATCTGTACAAAAAATTATACACATTTTTTTAATAGAGGGCAAACGAGCAGTCGTACACATATTAACAAAAAGTAACCACTCTCAAGTTAAAAAAAACCATAACTAATTACGGATTCGGTTTAACACAGCCAAGAATAAATCTCAACGAATAACCTACAACCTTGAGTCATTTGAAAAAGATCTATTTACAAAAAATTGGGCTGAAAAGTGACTCTACTCTGCCTGATGCAGAGCATGAGCATAATCCAAGAGTGTTATCACCAAACTCATTGCGAATGCAGACAATGCAATAATGCAGCATGGTGACCCACACTATGGCGACCTATTGAGATACTTCTGCATCATCGGGCCTCCTGTCTCGCACTTGACAATGAAACACGACAGGACGAATGCTGTCAATTTAGGTTGGACTTCTGTGAGAGGGTAGTACTGCCCCGGTGGAGCCGTTCATGTTGAAATCAGCGTGACTCTAATATCTTATAGATTAGATGTTATAGATTTAATGGAGCTTTAAAGCCCAATGCTCCTTCAAAGTTACCCGTGTTTTCTTTCACATACAATGTTTGCAAAATAATACTGAAGCACACCGCTGAATGGTGGCTTATCCAACTTGATTATATATCTAACATACTAGTTCTTGCATGTGGCTTCGTCAACGTTGTGTTATCACTATAAAAATAGCCTATATAGTTCCTTATGAATCAAAGTATTTCCATGTCATATCAAATTTGCTTTAGCGGTTTAGTCATCAAAGCGTAACAGTCAGAGTTGCTTTCTCATTGATATTTTAGTAAGGACTATGTATGTAAATATGTATTGGCAGACATGGCGCAAGAAAAACTCACACCAGTCATTTTAATGTCACTTTTTAACCGACTCAAGATTATTTCTGATTCCGTCCATGGAATCAGAAATAATCTTGTTGTATAAAAAAGGAGACCCTATGGATATAGGAAATTATCGCCCAATAAGCCTAATGTCTTGCCTTTACAAACTGTTTGCCTCCTGTATGCTCGCAAGAATATCGTCAGAGATTGACGCCCATCAACCGATAGAACAAGCCGGCTTTAGATCAGGTTTCAGCACACATGATCACATCCAAGTTCTAGACCAGGTAATCGAAAAATATGCAGAATACCGCAGACCTTTATATGTAGCGTTCATTGACTACAAAAAAGCTTTCGATACTATATCGCACGAAAGTATCTGGGAAGCGTTAGAGTCGATGAACATTTTGAAAAACTTATATGGGAAAAGTACAAGTAGAATAAAACTGGACAGATTGGGTACAAGAATTAATATAAACAGAGGCGTGAGACAGGGCGACCCGCTCTCACCGAAACTATTCATAGCTGTACTACAACACCTAATGAAAAACTTACAATGGTCTACGAAGGGATTAGACATAAACGGCGAATACCTAAGCCATCTCCGCTTCGCCGACGATATAATTATATTCTCCGAGAGCTCTGCACAACTGAATAGTATGATTAGCGATCTACACGTAGCTAGTATCATGGTCGGTCTAGAAATGAATCTCGATAAAACGAAAATAATGACTAATCACCACACCGCATCAATTTTCGTAAATAACATCCCTCTAGAGTTTGTAGAAAGTTACGTTTACTTGGGCAAACAGATTTCTTTCAGAAAAGATAGAAATATGGAAGAAATAGACCGCAGGATATCAATAGCCTGGAAGAAATACTGGGCACACAAAGAGATATTCAAATCACAACTCACACCGTCAATTAAGAAAATAGTCATGGATTCAGAGATTTTACCGTGTCTTACCTACGGTTCTCAAACTTGGATTTTCGATCTAAAAACCAGAAACAAAATACAAACTACACAAAGAAGAATGGAAAGAAGCTTATTGGGTGTAAAGTTAAGGGACAAGATTAAAAATAAGCACATTCGCAACAAAACTAGGTTAACCGACGCTTTAACTTTCTCGCTGAAAATGAAATGGAGATGGGCGGGACATGTAGCCCGTTACGACGACGACAGGTGGACCATAAGAGTGGTGAAATGGCAAGGCCCTAGAGGTCGTAGGGTTAGAGGCCGCCCATGCGCTAGATGGACAGATGAACTGGTAAAGGTAGCAGGAGAAGATTGGATACCCTTGGCTAGACACAAAGAACGTTGGAAGTCCTTGGAGGAGGCTTTTACCCGAAGGGGGTCCATATAAGCCACGACAAAATAACAACCAAAATAAATTAATTTAATCTGATCATAATGCAATTGTAATTATTTAAAGAGAATTTTTATTTATTAATTAACTAAAATGTATTGTAGTCGGCTTAATGGAATTAAATAAAGCTTTATTATTATTATTATAATTATTATTATTTTAACCGACTTCAAAAAAGGAGGAGGTTCTCAATTCGACCGTTTATGTTTTTTTTATGTGTGTTCGCAGATAACTTCGTCGTTTATGAACCGAATTTGATGATCCTTTTTTAATGGAAAGGAGGTATCCAAAAGAAATCGCGTCGAACCTTGAAGTCGGTTTATATTTTGTTAAAATTTTACTTGTTATAAATACATTTTTAAGACTTAATAAAGTAAACCATCCGTGCTCATATATATGAAAGCATTATATCATTAAAAGAAAGATATAATGCAACAATATGGTACGAACTCCGAGTGTGTAGTATGCCTAATAAATTTAATTTTAATATAAAATGATATTGCACAAGAGCAGTAGATAGATCCAGTACGTGACGAAGATCTGGTATTTGATTAAGTATAAGGCGTCAGCTTGGGGGTGATATAGAGTTACTGACGTAAGGTAAATATCTATGTGTAGAATATACTTACTAGCTATCTACCTTTTTTTATGTATGGCCCGCCAAAATGGCTCTACTCTTCCTGATGAAAAGCATAAGCAAAATACAAGAGTGGCGGTCACCATACTCATTGCAAATACAGACAATGCAGCATGGCGACCCACACCATGGCGGCCTAGTGATGCTTCTACATCTTTTAGTCTAGTCAACAAGCATGGAACTTGTTTACTGGACTATTTTGGGCCTCCGGTCTCGCACTCACCAACGAAACACGACAGCACGAATGCTGTAATTTTACGTAGATATTCTATGCGAGGGTAGTACCACCCCGGTCGAGCCGGCCCAACCGTGCTGAAATCAGCGTGGCTCTACTACCTTGAAACTACTACTAGCTAAGTATAACAACAATAAAAATGACGACTTTCCATACTTTTTTCGGGTTTAAAATATGTAGCCTATGACACTCACAAATAATATGACTTTCTATTGGTAAAATAATTTTCAAAATCGGTTTAGTAGATTCGGAGATTACATTGGGGAAACCTAGAAGATGGTACTTGTAATTCTAGAATTACAGATATCTACGGGTGATGGTAGTCTTCACTGAATGGCCTCCCATTTGCCTGTTTTCTTTCTATTCCATAAAAAGAAGTAAATTGTAAGTATTGAGTGATCATTGCCCTCACATCGAACTGTGGTGGATACTACAAGGTATTGAGTGGTTAATGGCTTGATCCATTATCGCCGAGTCGCGCACTTTTCTTCGTATCCACCTACGGAACGACGAAATAAAGAGGCTTATACACTGTTACATTTTTAATTATTTATTTAAACATTGCGACGACTGCACGGTTGACCTAATGCTTTTAGCGGTCGCCACGCCGCTTTCTACTGCGCCAAGTGTTGTGGGTTGAAATCCCACATGGGACAACACTTTTTGTGATCCACAAATTGTTGTTCTGAGTCTTGGTGTTCTTCGTGTCCGTTTCATGTATGTTTGTGTAAAGTCCCCGCGACACAGGATGTATATTCCTAATGCAGAAATTGTCTTTTTAGAAAATCATTAGTTTTGGGCATTTGTGGACTTAATGCCTTAATGGACTTAATTCGTGTGGTGTAAGATTGAGAATATGGAGTGGTATTCACCATGTCTTAATAGTTAGCTGCCAAAATGACTCTGCCCTACCTGATGGCATGAGCAGAATCCAAGAGTGGTGGTCACCATCCTCTTTGCAAATAAGGTCAATGCAGCATGGTGACCGACAGTATGGCGGCCTGGTGAGATGCTTTTCACGCCCCGCTTAAAGGACCCGGGATCATAGTGGGAGGGAAACACGTATGCTGGTACTGAGGGACCAAACTACGCAACATAACATCACTGCAAAGAGAAAGAAAACATACTCAATACCAACCCGTCAGGCCAGCGTGGCAAAGTAGGCCAAAGTAACCTTAGACTTCCTTTTTACAAGCTTTTTAATAACTTGCAACGTATGTATGTATGTTAGGGTAGAATGTTGCAACTCAATTTTGAAGCAGATTTCTTCAACCGATTTTGCTGAAATTTTGCAAGCATATGTATACAGCGTGACAATACAATATTATAATGACATGGAGCTGATTTGATGCTGGAGCTGGAAGGTTGCCATAGGAACTCTGTAAAGAAACGTCGCAACACCATCGAGTTTGGACTCGTTTAATTCGCCTTTTTTTTCTTTTTAGAGCATTTCAATAAAAGCTTGTTTTTAAAAGTTTTTTTAAATTTAATTTATTACTGTAAGCGCTATCAATATGTGTTATATGGTGTGATGTCATAGAATTCCAAAAAAATAGCTTGAAATAATCTAACGTGTACTTTAACCAGTGTGAAGGTATCCTAAAAACAAAACAGAATTCCTGAAATGCCTGCGTGTTGTGCACAGTGTTTATTGTGTACAAAGACCGGAGCCAAGCATTCTGTCGTATGTCGCCACCATTTACCGCGAAGAGCTATCGGAATCGTAACGGTTTAATGCAAAACCACTTAGCACAAAACATTCGAAGAGGTATAACTCTCTTGAGCATAGATTTTAAACAATGAGTACAATGGATCCATTAATGCTGTATTACGGAATGACGATAAACGCCTTGAGTATAAACCGCACTTGAGTATCGAGTATTACGTCCCTTATAATATTCGGTTTTCTTCGATTATTGTTACATTTTTATCGATACGTAGTTAAGTTGTTATTTAGAATACCTCAGTTTAGCGTAATAATATTGTAATGGTTGAGATATTTACGCCCCGCTTAAAGGACCCGAGATCTGGGTTGGAGGGAAGCATGTGCACTGGTAGTGAGATCCAAGTTTTGACTGCTCAGCACAGGAAAAAAGAATCGAATCGTCTAGTTCGTACCACTATCAAACAGTGCTCTCCAAAGCCAGCACGTTTTAGGAGGAGTGATACCAAGATACTCAAGGATATTGTTAAGGCGTTAAGCAACTCTTCTGTTACATTACTTACTTAGGTTTCACAGAGTATTTCCACAGTTGTGATCTGGAGATCAAACTGTCCATGGCCGGCGGGGGTCACTTACCATCAAGTGACTCATTATCTTGCATGACTTCCACACAATAAAAGTTCTAAAAATAAGTATGAAGGCTTTGTTTACATACATAAATCGTGGTAAAACATTCCATAAGTAAATATTAGAAAACTCACAACTTATTAACAAATCAATACGTTTCTTAAAGGGTATATCTATTTCTATGCAAGATAGATTATCATGGATATGCCGTGTATTAAAATGTACAATACTAATAGATGAAAGAGCTGAAAGTAAATTCATTGGTGTGAGCATTGTGGGTTTGAACCCCAATATGAGACCACAGCTTGTAAGATTCACAATTTCATACTCTGAGTCTGGGTATACTTTGGATCCGTTACTTGAATCTCTGCAAAGTCATAAGTTGTCTGTTTATAAAAAAAAACGTTTTCCAAAGATTCCAATAGTTAAGCAATTTGTAACTATAATTAACATAAATTAACCTTGGTGAGTCTCGTAAAAGTGCAGGAAAGTAGGCAGTTCTTACAAAGTAATTTCAAAATTAACTTTTTACCAAAATAGCTAAGGAACTCCAGTAAATTAAAGACTATCCATCCAACCAATATCATTCAAAGCCGTATATCACAATTACATCAAGTGAATTCTTTGCACTGAATTATGGCAATTTGGCGAACGCCGGAAAATAAAATAATAGCTCTTCCCATTAGGCTTGGAGCTCAAAGACGGCGCTTCTAAACGTCGGAAATAAATTTCTCCATTCCTCCCGAGTAATCACTTGAGAGTGTTCCGTTCCATTTAACGCGCGAACGTCGGGTATCAAACTCGTTAGATAATCTGTATATTGCTCAGAATTGAGACACATTGAGGCTTGTCGAAGAGATAGAATTTATTTCTTAACACGTTCACAGACGGTACTCGTGGGATTCATGGCAATTTAGTAGTACCAGTGGGTTTGCATACTGCAAGGTTAAACAATCCTAGTCATATTAGTTTATGGATGAAAGACGATTCTTGATGCGTTGAGACCCCTCCGTACCTGGGCAAGCACATTAAGCTGTTGATCTCTTTGGCCATACTGGCCATACGAACATGTGTGACAATCATTATGGGGAGTTGGAGCTCATTGTCTTATAAATCACTGGTATCCTACATTACAATGTATCAAAGCGCCTTAAATGTAATAATAAATCAATTACATTAATTTCATTACTTATTAGTTTTATTAACATTGTTTGTTAGTCTATATAATAATATATATAATAGTATGTCACGATATTGGCAACATTAGAGAACTGATCGAAGTATTGTCTCCAAAACCCCCTGCATACCACAGCATACCACTCAGATTTCTTTGTTTGCGAGCAGACGCCCATGTGTAAAATTAAAGAATTAATTATTATTATTTTAGTAAATCCACGTAAATAGTTATGGTTTTGTATTTTACATTTTAAAAATCTGTGAAGTACCACATTATAAGTACCTACTAGTCATTACCAGTTTCTTCTGACAATGAATGAGCAAATCCGGGAGTCGAGCTCCTATCTCTAAATTACAAGATATGACGTTACACAAGACGGAACGGAACACGGCGATTAAATCACTGACGGTGGCGCCCTCTACCGCCGGAAGGAAGCACCCGCCAAATTAGAGTCGCAGTTCTGATCCGACTGCTGGCGGGGGAAGACGGCTGACGTCATTGTTTGCCCCCATTACGAGCTGCTTTGTACTTTAAGTTGTAGAACTGTTAAATATGGCCATTATCTAGAATTAGAAAGAAAGATTGTGAAATAAGTATTAATACATTTGACTGTGGTTAAACAATCGCTATGCCGCTTTCTTCTTCGCCAAGTGTTGTGGGTTCAAATCCCACATGGGACAACACTTTGTGTTTGTTGTTGTGAGTCTGGGTGTTCTTCGTGTCCGTTTCATGTATGTTTGTAAAGTCCCTTGCGACGCAGGAGGCATAGCAGTAGTCTTTAAAAAATGATCATGTCGTGTAAACTAGCTATATTTAGGATCCAGAAGTTGTAGAGAGGCTTGGAAAGGTTAGGCAAAAGCCATCCCTACTCCGTACTAATTTTATTAATTCGAAAATATCTTTGTCTGTCTGTTACGCAGGCACTGCTGAATAGCTGAACGGATTTCAATGAAATTTATTATGGAGATACTTTGGTTCTTGAAGAAGGATAGGCTACTTTACATAACCGACTAACACGCGAGCACAACCACAGACATAAGCTAGTCATTTGCACATATAAAATTACCTGCCTATCATCAACAGAGGCAAGTCGCTTGGGATACAAATATGTTTTTTTTAAATTGCTTAGAATGTTTTTTTTTTAATCACAAATCACCCTAAAAAAGTATAGAATGAGCGGTAGTATTGTTTAAAGTTCAAAATACAAACTAAAGGGTTCGATTACCGGACTGGACCAAATGTTTGTATGATCTGCAAATATTTGTCTCGGTTTTGGGTGATTTCTATGTACAATATGTGTCTATTTACAAAAAAAAGTGTATATGTATTTATTTGTGTATGTATTTATATCAGTTGTCTAGTACGCATAGTACAAGCTCTGCTTAATTTGGGACTAGATGGCGTTGTGTGTTAGATGTCTAAAATATTATTATCATTTTTTTTAAGCTAGCGTAGTGAATTAAATAACATTTCGGTAAAGTGGTCTCCTCATCGCCTTACATTCTGCTATCGTCACTTGCGAACTTGTATAGCATGCTTCTACTAGAGTGGCTGCAACTCTAGCTCTGTTACAACTCTATGTAAGTACTCTACTGGCGGCAGCGGCTGCTAAGTGCCAGATCTCCTCTGATAATGTTGAATCGTTTGGATTAGATGAATTTGAATGTAATGCTTTAGTCACAAAACCAACATTTACCAACTCCCGCACTAGGAATAAATCCTATGTCGCGGGGCACTTTACAAACATACATGAAACGGACACAAAGAACACCCAGACTCAGAACAACAATTTGTGGATCACACAAAGTGTTGTCCTAAGTGGGATTTGAACCCACGACACTTGGCGAAGTAGGAAACGGCGTGGTGACCGTTAAACCACTAGGCCAAACTGTCATTGGTCTGGCGTTAATTGTCACTGGTGTTACTTACCTAACCTATTTTTAACCCCCGACGCATAAAGAGGGGTGTTATAAGTTCGACGTCGATGTCTGTCTGTGTGTGTCTGTCTGTCACCAGTGTCACCACACAGTCCTCAAATACTTATAAATAATGATATTTTTTAAAGCCTACCTGTAATCCACAGAACACTTCTCAGAAAAATCAACACGTTAATCCCAACTAAACTTAAGATTAAACCCTTGCAAACTAAAGGGTTTCTTTTCAAAGGATTTGTACAACTTTATAAGCGGCTTACAGAGACGAGTTAATTTTCTATATAAGTGTTTGTATTGTAAGTGGTATTGTGCCACGTACAATGCAAACACTTATTAAAAAAAATCTTTCAAGATATTGATTAGATAAAATTTAATGAGACGAATTATGTATTGTAGTATTGTAGTAAGTTACTGAGGGGAAAATTAGTCTTTTGTATAAATTCATGCATGGCTTGGTGTACTTCCATGCGTAAGAAGATTGTGTCCAGTAGTTAAGTCATTTAAAAGAAAAAGGGAAGTAGAGTTTCCAGGAAAAATACCAAAACTTTCAATTCATGCATGGCTCAGGGTATTTCAATGCTTGAGAAGATTGTGCCCAGTAGCTAAGTCATGATTGACTTTGAGTTTTTTTAGTCTTTTTCTAAAATCCCAATTACTAGTGTAAATGACTTACTTAGCTACTGGGCACAATCTTCTGTTCCATGAATTAAAAGTTTTGATGTTTTTTCTAGAGACTCCACTTTCTTTTTCTTCTCTTGCATAATATTGCATTGCTTTTAAACTTTTGTATTATACCGTGTTCAATTATGTATCAACTGTGACCAACGAGAGCAACCAGATCGAAACGTCTGACAATTGAAAGATATGAACTGATCAGGTACATATTACTAAGTTGGTTAGTTACTTATGTATAAGAAACTGTCTGTTACTTGATACTTATTGACATGTTCGGGCGGTACAGTCTCGCTTTTAGGCTCACCCTAATATACCTATATGTACTTATATAACATGACCTTTTTTTTGTCTAGGTATATTTATATACCTACATGGTGTACGATACTTTTAACTATACTATACTTACTACTTACTTTTAAATATACCTAAATGTACTTATATAACATTACCTTTGTTTGCCTAGGTATATTTATATACCTACACGGTGTACGATACTTCTAACTAGGCACATAATTTGAAGAGAATGTTCATTTGTTTTTGTGCTAGTATTACTTACTATGGGTTAAACCCATAGGTGTCACTGTCAGTATTTTTCGTATATATCTCGTGTTTTGTTAAATATATCTTAGGTTTTTTTTTATATTCACATCCTTTTTAAAGTGCGTATATTTAGGCGCGTTGAGCACGTTTTGGGCAACTATTTTTCGTGGAACTGATGGGATTGAATGAAATGAATGGTGCACGTTAAAATTCAACTCCATTGAATCATTGAACCAAATATTTTAGTTAATAAAACACAAATGTGAGCCAGTATGCGGTTGTGAAGGGTTACCGGGAACTGTTTTCAATATATGTAAGAATGTAATCGTAATTAAGGGAAAAAAATATTTTCGGACAAACGCACAACGCCATCCAGTACCAAACTAAGCTGAGCTTGTATTATGGGTACTAAACAACTGATATAAATAAATTCCTTTTTTTTGTACATACACACATGTTATATAGAAAACACGCAAACTCCGAAACAAATATTTTAGGTATCAGCTTTTACTTTACTGAGACCTTTTAACTAAATGTTAACTTATAATATGCTATCCATAATTAACTGTCAGTCAATTGGTAAGTTATCACATCACATCAACAGCCTTAAATAGTCCACTGCTGGACATATGCCTTTTTTTTTTTTTATGTTTGTCCCGCCAAAATGACTCTACTCTGCCTGATGGAAAGGATAAGCAGAATCCAAGAGTGGCGGTCACCATACTCACTGCGAATGCAGACAATGCAGCATGGCGACCCACACCACGGCGGCCTAGTGATGTATCTGCATCTTTTAGTCTAGTCAACAAGTATGCCTCTCCTTAGAAAGTAGATTTTTGCCTGCTATACCACGCTCACTAGTTTAAGTTGATACGGTTTGTGCCAAGTTTTACTTTTCAACTTATGCTTATAATCAAATTTGACCTAATTCAAAAGGCGTCAACGCATTTGTGTCTTTTGCTTGCGGCATTGACGGCACATATAGGGCAGCGCCTAAGAGAAATGCTTCTCTTGCCAAAAAAAGTTTTGCTAAAAGATTAATAGGGAAGTCTAAGATACCTCATTTTGTAGCTTATGAATGGATTTTTTATAATTAATGTATAACTTTTAGGTTTTCATACATTTTTTGTTACAAAAAAGCATTCAGACAGGCTGTAAATAAATGTGTTCCTTGTATTAGGTACTATTTTCAGCAACGATTTTTATTATGAAAACAGTCGTTACCATGGAAGTGTTATAGCATTTTAGAAAGCTCTTGTTGAAGAAACTTACACTTATAACTGTATAGGTATAGAACGGTCTTTCTTGCTTTCAGTTGGAGCTTTGAATGTTAGCGCTATTTGCCGCCAGTGTACAATTTATTTCATTTAATAGTAAATTTTATATCTTTATACAAAAGAAATAATTTCTGGTTGCTTATGTAAGTTTTTTTAACGAAATTCGACATGACGCAAAATCTTAAAAGTAAACTGTTTAATCTGCATACTATGTAAGTGTTATCAATTGCTGGTGCGATTTAACAATTACGTATAAGTAAAGCCTCATGGGAGTTCCTTTTTTATTGGTGTTTGCGGATTTTATTTACACATGTCTACCATCATCAATCGACTATAAATTATATGTTTTCATGTCAATATGCACAGTGAGTATTTGGTTTTCATTTTTAATACAACTATAAATCGTGGTATCCTGGCAGAGTTTCATTGTACCAGATGTGACATATGTTTTGTTCTGATCAACAGTGGAAATGATGTCTCTTCTATTAGTGATTACGTTCGAGAACAATTTCCACGACATATCTGATGTTAATACAGAAAAATTCATAGCAAGCATTAAAAAAAATCCAAATTTTATGACCACTTTAATAAATTGGGGACACAAATATGGCAGAACAAAGAGTGGTTAGGTAGGACATTTCGAGTAAGTCTGGATGATCGTACTTGTGACTCGGGGTTTAACTAGTAACCCACCACGTCAACGGCGGAAGTATTACACCAAGGTTGGCTTATAACACTTACTTCTACCATAAAAGCAATTTGCTTTTTTTGTAACAATTTTAACTGAGTTTAGGCATAGTTAATACAACATCTTCAAGTTATCTACCAATAAACAAATAATGATAAGTACCTATTTAGTCTATTTGACCATAAATAATATGATGGAACTTTTTTTAAACGGTTCTTAGGTCGAACAAAGCGGTTTTTTAATACGCGCTATTGAATATAGAATGTAAACGATGACAGCGAACACAAGCTATAGAACCTTACAATTTGAACAACCGCGTGACACTCACGGACCTAATCTATTCATCGCCCTTAACTTAACTCGCCAACCAATCCGGGTAGTAAGGCGGGGCGAGCAACAAAGAGGAACAAACGCAAAATATAATAAGAGTGACAGGGACAAATGTACAAATAAAGGTACGTCTATCACCGGGCGGTAATAGGGACTCGCTTTTCACCAAGTCTTCAAATCGTCAGTCAAAGTTTGCAATTTGAGTCACAGAGTCGTAGCTGTGGAGGGTTAACTATTTACGCGAACGAAATCGAATAAACGAAATTACTTAATTTAATAAAAATATATACTATTCAAGTGATTAGTGGACACAAGTGTTTTAGTATTTTTTAAAGGTTTATTAATATAATGTCAGATTTTTAATAATTAAATAAACAACATTTTTTTTCATACTGAAGTGCATGTGTTGTGTTTTTCGGTTACAATGTCGGAAGCGGGACGCCGTGGTGCTGCTTACACTATTGACAATATTTTGGGACATACAGATAGACAACCTGGTAGGTACTAAAACAGTTATATCATGAGACTTTTATTGTAAATATAAGCCTTTATTAATTGATAAAAAGAGAACTCCCGCATTAATTGCGGGGGACTTTATAAATACACCGATATGGAACGGATAAAAAGAAAAATACCCAGACTCTAAACAACAATTTTACATCACACACAGAGTGTTAGCATCGAACCAACAACACTCACAGCAGCAGCGAGCAAGCTATGAAGTAACTGTTCAAACTAGCACGCCATTCGGGCAAATTTTAGGGACTTAAAAATCTTATGTTAAAATGTAATGCTAACTTATCATTGTAAATAGAAATGCAATTTTGTTTGTTTTCTTTGTATCTGTTATCTAGGCACGTAATCTAAGTTAAGAAAGTATATACAACTACATACTTTAATAAGGATATATAATTGAAAAACTTTTATAGTGAAACTGGTGCAAACAAAACTTTGTACGAGTAAAATACAAGAGAAACTAGCCTTATAGTAATAAATATTAAGTACATAATCACATCACATCAACAGCTTTTAGTAGTCCATTGCTGGATATAAGCCTTTCTTTTTGTTTTAAGTTTTCCTCCTTTTTTGCAGTGATATTGTCTGAGTAGTTTGTTCTATTAGTCGCCTACATAGGACACCCTTAGGATGAATAGGGGTTGTGACACTCTGTACTATCTTAATCCGTCACCTCAAGGAAATGAAGTATAGATCACATACCTCTTTTGCACAACGCTTCTTCCCAATTCCTTAGTCTCAAGCTGACAAATCTTAACATCAGCCGGTTGAAAGATATATAATACATTCCTATTACGTGATTAAATTAGCATCTTTCCCAAGATTATTTGGGGTCAACATATCAGTTTTTCTACGGAGCGACTAGCACCGCACCTCCGTAACCCTGAGGGTGAACTGAATTCAAAAATTGAACTAGGTGCCATTATATTTGAGGGCACTGACTTCTCAAAAACATTTGACTTTGATGTTCATGACAAACGGGACCGATGGCTTTACGTGATCTCCAAAGCCCGGGCGTGCAACACCGCCAAGCTGTTATTAAGAGTACCTACTCCGAGCTGTTACTAAGAATTTCTTGTAAGAAAATCCCAACAACAGTATTGGCCCGACCGGGGAATCAAACCCGAAACGTCTCAATCGAAAGTCACGTTCGCTAAGAACAACGACGAGGCAGTAAATACGTTATTTCCTGTGTAGTACATATTGTCTGATGAATTGTGAAGTATATTACAAAAAACTATTGAAATTATACTACTTATGATTTTAAGATACCAACAAATCCTTAACAGATCGTTATAAGCCCGTCCATAGTTTTTATATTACCTACATTAATTCTATACAACTTATAGAATAAATCTTAGAATTTTTCTTTATGGCAATAAAACATAATTTAAGGTAAATATAACTTTTATATTAGGATTAATTTTTGTATTGTCTTTATTTACTGGCCATTAGGGCACAAAATACTCCTGTGGCCATTTACAGGTTAAGTGTTTGAGATTAAAATTACTACTATTTCAATGGTCAGGTAGTATCTTTTTTTAGTGAGTAATGACTATATTTTTTTTGTGGTTTCGAGTTTTAATTATAAATTTTAGTTAATTAACACTTACCTATCGTACCTTTAGGTAGAGCTATATTTGGATTAAAAAAGTATATAACGGTTTGTGTGATACTAACATTAATAAGGGAATGACAGTATTCATACTAACATTATAAATACGGAAGTAACTCTGTCTGTCTGTTACGCTTTAACGCTCAAACCGCTATACCGATTTTAATAAAATTTGGTATGAAGATACTTTGGTTCTTGAGGAAGGTCATAGGAATCTTTACCACGGTAACCGACAAACACGCGGTCGGAGCCGCGGGGAAAATATAGTTTATATTTATGTTTGTAATTTAAGAAATTAATTTACAACTTTAAATGGTTATGATAATAATCACACATTTTAACAAAAAAAAACCGACTTCAATCTAGTCCAAATTAAATGGAACCTCACGGGAAGCACCAGCTTTAAATAAAAAAAGAATCATCGAAATCGGTTAGCGTGATATTGAGTTATTCGTCAATTTGTAGCGCACATACTTAATGCAAATTGCAGACTTTTATGGTTTTCTCATGGATGACATGTCAAAACTGGACCAAATTGAAATGGGACCACATGGGAAGCACCAGCTTTCAAATAAAAAAAGAATTATCAAAATCGGTTCACCCAGTCGAAAGTTATGAGGTAACAAACAAAAAATAATAATAATATAAATATGTATAATTTGACTGCCTCGGTGGCGCAAGTAGTAGCGTAAGCGACTGCTGTGCTTGAGGTCTTGGGTTTGATTCCCGAATCGGACCAAATGTTTGTATGATCTACAAATATTTGTTTCGGAGTTTGGGTTAATACTAGTTTTTATAGTATAAGACGACCGTCTGAACCCAAATTATATAGATATAGTCTATCTGGCTTTACGGTACTATGGTTATATGATACTAGCTGACCCACGCAACCTCGCTTGCGTCTCCTATTACCCGTAGCGTGATAATTTTCCCCCGTTTTTGAAACATTATTTATTGCTGTTCCGCTCCTTTTAGTAGTAGCGTGATGATATGTAGCTTATAGCTTTCCACGATAAATGGGCTTTCCAACACTGAAATAATTTTTCAAATCGGACCCGCGGTTCCTGAGATAAGCGCGTTCAAACAAACAAACTCTTCAGCTTTATCTGGGGGCACGGTCGTGCCCCCGCCAAGACGAGCCAAGCGAAGCGCAAGGGCACTACCTACCTTTTCTCGAAGTGTTTCATCGTTTTTTTTAACCCTCATAACTTTGGTGCCCGATATACCAGATCGTTCAAATTCTCAGCATATGATGTTAACAATAGACTAATAAAACATACAAAGTTTCAATTGCATAGCTCTGATACTTTAGATTTTATTGATACCTAAAAAACACCGATTTCGTCACTGACACACTGATGATCATCAAAACTGTTAGGGTACTTCCTGAAGTGCTAGAAAGCTGAAATTTGGTATGTAAACCAAGTTTAGTATACAACCAACAGAAAAATTCATGAACCGTTTACTTTTGCCCCCCGACCCTCAAAATTGGGGGGTGGAAATTTGTATGAGACTTTCACTAATTTTTATGCTAGAGGTTTTATTTTTAGTATACGGACTTTTTCGAAAGAAGAAAGAAGATGTACGGGAAATACACCCCAAAATAAAAACAGCAAAAATACTGCCTTAAGCAACTTACAAAAAGAAATGAAATCCCACCAAAAACATTTATATGTAAAATGTTGCCAAGACGACTGCATATGGCTTACCCTGTGAAAAAGATATCAGATCTCATGTAGAGCCAAGGTTCTGAATCTACACGCCCTAACTCTACCAACCCTAACTTCATAAACTCTACATCTCAGTAAAAATGTATGGCTTCGCCGTATCGTCACGAAGGGGAAACGAACGCATTTTGTATTTGCAAATATCTAGTTTCTGAAGTAATATTATAGGAATACTTAGATTCTGAAGTAACGAAACAGCCAAGCCATACATTTTACATGAAAATGTTTTTGGTGGGATATAACAAGTATAAGATAGATACAGATTCGGGTGATATGGATATTCGGGTAATATGGATATTTGGGTTTGACGGTATTATGTTGGCAAAATTGTTTAAAAAATGCTTTTAAACCATTATACTTATCTATTTCTAAATACATTAAAGATAAATTTGTAACAGGGTTTTTAACCGTATAAACTCAAAAACAAAATATTTCAAGCCTTTATATCAGTTTTTGAATATATTTCTAAGAATCTAACAAAAAGATCTCAACAGATAAAAAAGAAAGGAAAAGCTTCAAAAAAAGATAGCTTGACGAGGTTATCCATTGAAAAGTTGATAAAAAGTTGGTTAGCTTAAATTTAATAATTTCTACGATGTTAAAAGCCCTTTTTGACAATTATCTGTTTAATGTTATCTTAATCCATTGAATGTGCTTTCTTTGATTTATTTACGATCTCATCCATCATGGGATCTTGACTTGATGACAATAGGATTAACTAGAACTTTGAAACAAAAAAACCGATCTAGAGCGAGTCGACTCGCGCACGAAGGGTTCCGTACAATCTATTACTTATAATAAAAACGTAACAGGTCCAATTCTGTACATTAAAGATATTTTGATTTTTTTTTTGGAGGGCTTTCTATAATCGATACTGAAGCCAAAACTGTATTTTATTTTCATTTTTGTCTGTCTGTCTGTCCGTCTGTCTGTCTGTCCGTCTGTCTGTCTGTCTTTATCTTGGCCGCGCATCACGCCGAAACTACTGAATGGATTCAAATGAAACTTGGCATGATTTGAGTTCATACTACGAGGTAGGACATAGGATACTTTTTATCCCGAAATTCAGCACGGTTTCTTGGAGAGAGGGGATGAAAGTCAAAATATGTACTTAGTTGTAATTCTCGGACACATAGTCCGATTTCATTCATTTTTTTGCTAGAAAGAAAAAAATAAAAGATAACGGGAAAGTAGTTTTTTTTTGTCCGCGACTGTACACTGCCTGTGGGAAGCTAAGATAGATATGTAAATACGGCGGTACGAAGTTCGCCGAGTCAGCTAGTTATCTATAAAAACGGTTTCATGAAAGTGTATACAAACATTCATACCTACATCCATCTTCTTCAAACTTTAGCATTTATAGCATTGTATGTATTTGTATGTTTAAAAAAGTAGATGAGTTACATAATGTGATCGATGTTTGTGTTCATATTTATTTATATACTGACTATATTCTGTCACCTTTTGCTGGACCATATCTAAAATTGCATTGAGGAGAAATGAAAAACACAAGTCTAAATTATAAAAAATTAAAAAACCCCCTACGCAAGCACTTGTTAGGGTAGGTAATCATACGCCAAAAATTACTTACCAACATAATTTTGGAAAACAGCCGATATTCTTACACTGCTAGACCGATATTAACTAAACATAGCTAAGAACCATCGCAAGGAAACTGACTTTTAAATGAAAAAAACGCATCGAAATCGGTCCATCCGTTTGAGAGCTACGATGCCATAGACACACACACACAGACAGACATCGACGTCAAACTTATAACACCCCTCTTTTTGCGTCGGGGGTTAAAAACTAACCCGGAAAATAGATTGCAACAATCTTTAGTGCTCGTTGAAAATCGTGTCAAAATGTGCTCAATCGCTACAGATCTTTTCGAGTTTTTGAAGCGTACACAAATCAACTTGACATTTATATATTTACAGAAAACTCATCGCTATCTTAGTCGTTACTCTATTAAATTTAAATATTTTTTATTATTACCCATTCCCCCCCCCCCCCCGATTAGGAATAAATCCTGTGTCGCGGGAGACTTTACGTGAAACGGACACAACGAACATTTGTACGAAACGAATTTGTAGATCACACAAAATGTTGTCCCATTTGGCTTTTGAAGCACACATATCATGGCTTTATATATTTAAAGCCAACTTGTGGTTTTCTATTAAATTTTAATATCTTTCACATCTTTCACACACGTCACAACAATTTCGAAGCCATATGTAACATTATCAAGTATTCATAATTACACTATTACAATAACATTGAGTTAATCCTCAAAAAGTCATCGGAGTGTGATAATAGTATACACAAAGCACCACACTATGTGGGTATTGTGTAAAATATTATACTGCTTTATGATTTTTTCTCTCTCTTGTTGTGTGGAGAAGGCTCAACGGGGGGCAGTAATATATTGGCTACTTATATTAGGGATTTATCAGTGGCTTCGTAATAACTGTTAATGATGAAGTAAGCTTTTTGTTGGGTTAAAAGTAATCTTTGGGAATGTGATTATAATATTTAAGAGTAATAATAATAAGGATCATAATTGAATGAAAATGAATTAGTGTTTGGGCTTCTACTACAACTATTGGTTGCTCAATGATCGAAATTTGACCATTAGTAATTTTTTTTTAGCTTACTACACTCCTCGTCCATATAAATTTTAATTATGCCTTACATACTAATCCGTACTATGAAATTAAGTAGTTGTTTTGATTATAACTTTTTTTAAACTATCAGCTAAGAAATGGCCAGTGCGTTTCTTATAGGCTGCAAGTTCTAAGTCAGCTTTTAAAATTTGCGACATGGTTCTAGGTGCTGTCTTCATCTCCCGAGATAAAATATTTTGCTTTCGGACAGGATTTCTTCGAATTATTACTGCTTTGATCGCCTTTTTCGTACGAATACTACGTGGACGGCCAGATCTTTTTCTGTCCCAAACAGAGGAGGTTTCATTGTACCTATCAATAGCCAAGTACACAAACATTTGATTAATGCCAAGCGTATAGAGGATTCTAAAAAATGTACTTGGCTCCATACTTACTTTATGTAATGCAGTCACAGAATTCGGTTCTCTTTATCACCCATCTCCATTTTAATATCACAAAATATTTTACTTTTTAAAACACAATGTATTATCGTATGACAGATTCCAGATTCAAAAGTAAAATTTTGTTTATTTTTAATACTAACAGTATTTAAGGCCAGACCAAGTATTATATTCTATTTTTTAGTATTTGTTGTTATACATCATCACTGAAAATTTCAACTGTCTGACTATCACAGTTCATGAAACACAGCCTGGTGACCGATGGACGGACAGACAGACAGCCGGACAGCGAAGTCATAGTAACAGGGTCAGGTTTTACCCTTTGGGTACGGAACCCTAAAAAGGTAAAAAAGTTTGTAACTTATCTCGGTTGCGCAGTGGTAGCGTATGCAACTGCTGTGCTTGAGGTCTCGGATATAATGGGAATTAAATCTCTCTCGGGAGGGTCGGAGCAAATGTTGTATGATCTGAAAATATTTGTTCCGGAGTTTGGGTATTTTCTATGTATAACATGTACCTATTTATTTACAAAAAAAGTATATAATTATGTATTTATATCAGTTGTCTAGTACAAACATAGCACAAGCTCTGCTTAGTTTGGGACTAGATATCGTTGTGTGTTAGATGTCAAAATAAAAAAATAAAAATAAGTGGTTACTGCCAGTGACACTGGCAACTCAAAAACCATGTGTAATGCTAGCTTTTAAGGGGTATGGCAGTAGGTAATATAACGAAAGCATTGATTGTCACTGGTATTCTGTAATACTATGGTATCACGCCGTTTATTGTCGGACATTTTCTGTGAATATAAAAATGATACATCACATCACACATCAACAGCCCTTAACAGTCCACTGCTTGACACAAGCCTCTCCTTAGAAAAGCGGTTTTGGCCTCCTCCTACCGTGGGGAGCCACGCTTCTACATGTATGGGCCGGCTCGACCGGAGTGATACCACGGCCTCACAGAAAACCGGTGTGAAACAGCGCCTGCGCTATGTTTCACTAAGTGAGTGAGGATACCGGAGGCCCAAACCCCTAATCAGAGGCGGATAGCCGGAGCCCTATCCTCCTCCTCATCCCCCAAAGGCCGCCAACGCACTTGTGATGCTTCTGGTGTTGCGGGTGTCCATGGGCGGCGATAATCGCTTACCATCAGGCGATAAGTCTGCTCGTTTACCCCTATTCCATAAAAAGGAGGTTTTGACCTACTTTATCACGCTGGCGCTGGCCAGACGGGTTGATAAAGGGTTTGTTTCAAGTTTTCTGTTTACAGTGATATTGTTCTGTGTGGTTTGTTGTAGTTGCCTGACACCCATAAGATGAATAGGGGTGGTTACTTTCCTTATACGTGATAAATAACAAAACTTTGACTTTAAAAATGCAAATACCAATCTACCTCATCAACAACACACGTTTGGCCTATAACGGTCACCGTTTCCTACTTCGCCAAGTGTCGTGTGTTCAAATCCCACGTAGGACAACACTTTGTGTGATCCACAAATTGTTGTTCTGAGTCTGGGTGTTCTTTGTGTCCGTTTCATGTATGTTTGTAAAGTCCCCCGTGACACAGGATTTAGTCCTAGTGCGGGAGTTGTCTTTAAAAAAAAATCACATCGAATATATTTCAAAGATAACTTTACATAACGTCCCACTGCTGGGCTCGGGTCTCCTCTCAGGAGAGGGTTAAAGCCATACGTCCCCACGCTGGCCAAGTGCGGGTTGGGGACTGGCAAGACAAAGTTGTGACTACGTTATTTTATCGTTGGATGTTTTTAAGCCGCCCAAAGGCCTCCAACTAAGCTTCACGACTATTATCATATGATACCAACCGAGACCGACTGCTTAACGTGACCTCCGAATCAGGAAGATGCTCATGGTAACATGCCACTAGCGGTCACCCATCCAGGTACTGACCGCGCCGTTGTTGCTTACCCTCGGTGATTGTTTCTAATCACCGAGTGCAACTGGGATATGAGCGTCAGTCTACCTACCCAGCCTTAATCTATACTATTATATAAAGCTGAAGAGTTTGTTTGTTTGAACGCGCTAATCTCAGAAACCACTGGTCCGATTTGAAAATTTATTTCAGTGTTGGATAGTACATTTATCGAGGAAGGCTATAGGCTATATATCATCACTCTACGACCAATAGGAGCGGAGCACCAATGAAAAATATTTCGAAAACGGGGGAAAATTATCACGCTACGGGCAATAGGAGACGCAAACGAGGTTGGGTCAGCCAGTGCAAACATAAGTGGTTTAATTATTTCCGATTTATGGATACCTTCCAAAGAGACACAAACAAAATGCGATGGATGCATATTCACTGATCCCCTCAAATAGATAGCAATTAAATTTATGTTTCATTTCAATGGGTATAAAGTTCAAAATACAAGGAAACTTTTATCTCGTGTGTTAGGAAAGGGATGTGAAGTGGCAATTTGACAGGATTACTTTGAATGTTAGTGATCGGAACGATTGGAGGTGCATTTATCAATAATGACGTGTATTTATATCTCTTTGTAGCAAATCATGTTAGAACTGGTATTACAGCTGAAGGATCATTTGTGTAGCAAATCACGACGTAGTACATACATCGATTGTTTTGTACTTGATGTGTAATAATCACGGGAATGAAAACCAGCAGTGAAAGTGCTACTTATAACTTTGTACCTATTGAAATGCTTTATAAGTTTTTATTCTGTCTGTGTAATTAATCTAAGTAACAGCCTCTGAGAACGTGTTAAGCCGTGGTTCTGGTTTGCATATGAACATGTATAGAACTTATTATGAGTAGTTGAAGCCCTAAAATATTCGATAACAATCTACAGGAAAAACCTATCTACAGGAATTTGATATCTTAGTTGAAATATATCTATACTTTGATTATAGTGGTCTAATGGTGGTCTCTCCACGTAAAAAATCGATGTTCATCCATGTCGTAGGTAGACCGAAGACTGAGTCCAATTTAGTTTAAGAAAAGGCTGGGAAAAGAATGATAAAAATATAGTATCAACGCTGAGTTCGATCTGATGATGGCGTCAGAAGGTGGATAGTAAATCTGTTCACTCTCTTTGAGTAAACTTTGCTTGTCTGCACTGGTTGACTGCATGAATGAAGTAGTTGTCAAAGCGGTCACTTCGCTGCTGTCTACTGAACTAAGTGTTCAAACTCCACATGGGACAACACTTTTCTAATACACAAACTGTTGTTCTAAGTCTGGGTGTTCTTTGTGTCCTTTTCATGTATGTTTGTAACGTCATCCGCAACAAAGGTCCTTAATCTAGTTAGGGAGTTGTAAAAAAAGAAAAAAAAATAAGTTTATGTTTATAGAATTCGCACTAAACCCTAAATCGACAAATTTGGTCAGCGTGGTATTGTAGACCAAAACCTTCTTTCCAAAGAAAGGTCTAGCAGTGGAGGGTTATGAACTGTTGATGATAGAGGATCATGATGCTATGAAGTGTCTTTACGGTCCGTACTCACATACGGAATTACCCGATAGTTTTACTCCATATCGAATAAAAATTTACGTGTGGACCGCAAAACTCACAACTCGAAGGCTCGCATCGAGCTGGCTCGATCTCCTTTTACGTTTCTCCTTTTCAAGTTCTTTAATTCTTTTATAATTAAGAATTGCTAGGCTTGCTAAATGTAGCCACCGTCTCCTTTGTTTAACAGACATTATTTGACTCGAACAGTTCGCTGAATACTGAACGGCGAGCCAAAAGATGCGTCACTCGATCGATCAATGCTGAATGTGCGGACAAAAGCCCGTGTCGTGGTTTTTACTCGACATGTTTTCTCGATCGAGTAAAATCCTATGTCAGTACTTATCATTACGTTAATAAAATTCCCTACATTAAAATTTAACAAACGTAATAAAATTCAAGTCCAATAACGCACTTTCCCACCGCTCAACATTTGATTGACATGACATCGATCTGTTAATCCGGCTACCGTTCCGGACTAGTTGCATAATACCAGTACCCCACTAAAACTAACATACAACAAAAAACGAAAAATCAACCTTAAGTTCTAACATCAAGATCCGTTTTAGACTACAATGAACTTTGACCCTCGTTTGAATTTCGCAGTTTAACAAAACAGGAGTATTATGAAACACTTAACATCGGATGGTACACTATTTATTTGTACTAATTCTATTTTTATACAATTGTTCAGTACAATGCGACGAACAAATACAGAGATTATAAAGATGTTCATTATGTTATACTTAGCAGTGTTTATAATCGTAATCGTAGCTTAAATGGAAGGGTGCGTATGAAAGCACCTTAAAAAAACATGAACAATTTAATTTTGCTTTTGATTTTTCGGGATGGCCGTATTTAAACAGTTACTGTTACAAAATACGATTATTAAGAAGAGTAGGTCGTACTAGATACTTACTAATAATAATAACCTCTTGGGGATCTCTCACTTTATATTGTAGGTACCTATTTAACCCCGACGCAAAAAGAGGGGTGTTATAATTTTGACGTGTCTGTCTTTCTGTTTGTCTGTCTGTCTGTCTGTCTGTGGCACCGTAGCTCGCGAACGGATGAAGATATTTCAATTGAGTTTTTTTTTGTATGAAAGGTGAGTTACCTGCGAGTGTTCTTAGACATGTTTCATGAAAATCTGTTGAGTCGTTTAAAAGTTATGGGGTTCACCCCCATAACTTTTAAACGACTGGGGAAGAATAACCGAATGTCTGCAAAAATATCATTGGCGTATGATTACTCAATTAAGTGCTTGAGTAGGGGGTTTTTTAAATTTTAAATTTTAGCTTGTTAACATTGTGTTGTCCTATAAATCTTAGAATAAATGATCTTTCTTTCGCCTGATTCTGGTCGGTCCTTTTCGGTCTGAGAATCGTGATTTTGTCTGATTGCAATATTCCTTACGACTTTGTAAAATTAAGAAGACGGTGGGTCTTTTGATAAAGCTTTCAGTTTCGTAATTTTCCGCGCTGTGTGGCTGAAAATGACAGTTACTCCTGAAATATATAAATTTGACTTACAGTATGCAACGGATTTCAGAACTGTGTTGCAGGGGTTAGATCTTTAGATATTTTTAGATTCTAGAGATAAAGGAGAAAAAATCAGTGAAGAACCTAAAAATAAATTTCAAAGAAAATAATTGTTGAAAAAGAATAATGAAGAACGTATTTAAATGAAGAAATTATAGTAACATTACTATAATTTAATGATGGAAGAATAAATGTAGCTTAAAGTATAATCTTCGATTAAAATAATCTTCATTATAACAGTTTGAACCGTTTGGTTTCTGTCTAAAATTCAGTTAAAAATAAACTAATTCACTAATCAAAGATCTTATCACTTGGTCACTTTAAGAAACGAAATGTATAAATTAGTAAAGCCGCATTTAAAGAATACTAATACTAACCCTTAATCTTTCTTCCACCAGATCGAATAGAACTGAAGAGCGAGAGCGTAGTACACTCGGACTCAGATCATGATCAAGAACAAGAGCACGAGCACGCCGAGCACAGCGAACACGGCCATGAGCACACTGATCATGGAGAGCATCTTGAAGCGTTAGACGCTGGCAGACCACGCAAGGTAACTTGTTTGAATTGATGGTTTTTTTTTATGAAGACAACTCCCGCACTAGGAATAAATCCTGTGTCGCGGGGGACTTTACAAACATACATGAAACGGACACAAAGAACATCCAGACTCAGAACAACAATTTGTGGATCACACAAAGTGTTGTCCTTCGTGGGATTTGCACCCACGACACAGGAAACGGCGTGGTGACCATTAAATCACTAGGCCAAATGTGCAGTCATTTTATTATTAGTTAAATTAAATTAGTTGATAAACAATTTATCATTCTAAAAATTTAATCTTCTAAGTGTTTTTTCTAGTGTTGAATGTGGTTAGAAATACAAATTAGAAAACATACCTTAATTCAATTTTACTTATTAAATTGTTGTAAAAATATATATTTGAGTCTGTGAGTGAGTGAGAATTACAACATTTGACATATCATAAAGTACAGTGTGGCAAAAAACTATACTCCGATATCAAATTCACAAAACATCTGTCCTGAAGATACGGAGCAAATTTGCAGATAGACGAACAGACAGACGCAAGAATGATCATATAATAGGTCTTTTTTTTTCATTTGAAATTGCAGAACCCTAAACATAAAAAATATATATTTAAACATTTCCTTATTGTTTCATAAACTATATTTAATAAAAATAAAAAAACATTTATTCGTATTTTATGATTAGTTTTGATTTAAAAAATAAAATAAAACAACCTTTATTATAAACTATGTTTTTGTAAATAAACCGACTATATGAGTCTCCTCACAAAAGAAAGAGGGTAAACCCCGGGTATGCCTAGACAGTCGGAAACTTAATTCGGTCACCAAAAAAGACGCCTATAGTCTACCATATATATCTGAGATTTTGGACGGCCTTAGGGACGCTCATTTCCTGTCATCTATCGACCTGTCAAAATCTTTCTGGCAAATACCCTTTCTGTGAGTGGTAGACACCTCCAAAACAAATCTTAACATAAGTATAGTTTTTTTTCTTTAAAGCTGAAGCTTTGTCTGTCACAAAAGATTTGTCTGTCACAAGAACTCTCAAATCGAATTGTATCTTTCGTGCAAGCAGGTGCGCCGCAGCCGTACAACCTTCACCACGTATCAACTTCATGAACTGGAGAGAGCCTTCGACAAGACACAGTACCCTGATGTGTTCACCAGAGAAGAGTTGGCGATGAGGCTGGATCTCAGCGAGGCTAGAGTTCAGGTAAGCACAATATTTGTTTATAACCGACTTCAAAAAAAGGAGGAGGTGCTCAATTCGACTGTTTTTTTTATGTTTGTTACCTCATAACTTTTGACTGGGTGAACCGATTTTGATGATTCTTTTTTGTTTGAAAGCTGGTGCTTTCCGTGTGGTTCCATTTAAATTTGGTCCAGATTGAAGTCGGTTTTTTTTTGTTAAATTTTGTATATTATTCAAAAATACGTTTGTAAAATGAATTTGATTTGATTTTGTTCTTGTCCAAATTGAACAGAGATGATAGAGCGCGATTTGAATTTGAGAGAGAAGAAGAGGTTACGTCTAAACACCAAAAGATTTTCTATATTCTTATTACTGCATTTTTCTTTAACGAACTCCTTAATTATTAAGATACAATATCATCTAAATAGGCCGCCATAGTGTGGGTCACTATACTGTATTGTTGCATTATTTGCATATATATAAGCAATAAGTATGGTGACCACTACTCCTTGATTCTGCTCATGCTTTCCATCAGGCACAGTAGAGTCACTTTGGCAGCCCCCTTTTATAAAAAAATTTAAAGATACTGGCATAACCGCAGACTGTCTCTGCAACTGAACTGATACTATTGTTATCTGTTGACTTATTATCTCATAAAGTCGATTATGTCTATCGTCCTTTTTAAATCAATGGTATTGATAATCGACATCAAATGCTGCAAATCACCTTTATTCTCCAGATATAATCAAACTGTAACCCTCCTGTCCAATTTCTTTTCTAAGCTTTTTACAACTTGAAAAAAAGTACAATTTACTGTACACTTTCTACTGTATCTGTCTTAAAGCATTCTCTTCGAACGAACGAACGAAGAACGGGTTCATTTGTTTTAGCTCATTCCTCTACTTATTTCGGTTTGTCTTTTGTTGTTTAGAGGACTTATTCTCAAAGGCCACCACTATAACTGCGACAACTGGTGGTTATTAGGACAGTTTTTTCTTCTGAACAGGTCTAAAACTTTGTTCCAATAACCACTTTTATTCCGAACCGCTTTCGGTAGTGGGGGTGGTTGAGCAAAAACTTCCCACGACAACCAGCAGAGGCAATTTTATGGTAGTTGGGAAGTTACTAGCTCAAAGTTGTAACTACTTAAACTGATATAAAATGAAACTGAACGTGATTCATCTTTCATAAGTATTTGGTCTTACTACCATAGCATGTATTCCTTATTTTGAAGAGTAGTCATTCTACGATATTTAGGATAGTACAGTCGAACACAAAAAACATTCCAAACTTAAAACAGTTAAAACGAAAAGGTCGAAACACGATCACTTATCGTCTAGCATCTGATAGCAGCTCCTATCTTCTGTCCTATATTTAGCATAACCTTGAAGTTATCTGTCGTAAACGTAAGATTATAATTTAATTGCTAATTAATATACCTACCTCAATTTTCAACATGATCATTTAGTACATTAATTATTCGTAATTATTAATTAATATTCTCGTTACTGCCGAATTAAACATTTCACTATAAATTATTCAATATTAAATCGTAATACGTTAGTGTGGTTTCGTTACGACTTTAATGAATAGATTATTTAGTACGAAGTATAATATAATTCCTTCAAACTATGTAATTAATTAAATAAAATAATCGTTTTTTATTTCCTTCTAGCCGAGATCGTTTTGAAAACAAAAAAAAATTTAAAAAGTCCACAAAATCGACAGACCTTCATTCGCGCAGTGAGTATGGCGACCAATACTCTTGGATTTTGCTTATGCTTTCCATCAGGCAGAGTAGAGTCATTTTGGCGGGCCACACATAAAAAAAAATAAAAAAAAAAGAGCTGGCCACAGAAATCTCCTATTTATATTTCTGTACCTCTAACCGATGTTTAAGAGAAAAGATCATATCAGTGGTTGGATCTTAGGATTAATTATAGATTATTTGGGTCGTACTATACTTGATAAAATTTTAGCTATAGTTGGGTAATGCAATAGTCAACCACATTCATGTAATTTATGCGTAGGTACACGAGACATCTATTTAACATTCATACAAATGTACAGACGAGTGTTGGACACTAGAGGTGCGATTGTAATTAAAATTAGTTCCATTCTGATCGCGACACAATGTGCGGCAAATTGTCGCTCTTCCCTTTGCAGCATACCGCAATAGCTCCTCATTCCACACCCCTTTATAATTTAACTTGTACCTATTAGAAGCAGCACAGTTTAGTCGTAAATGATAGTATAATTATTAACTTTAAACACTTTTTCAAGTTATCTACATGAGTAAGTTCAGTAATTTTTGAACAGTTATTTTATGATTTAAGTTGATCAATACATAGCATACGATTGGTTTCAATTACATTAAGTTTTTTTTTTTTGATAACTAATTTGCTTATATCTTATAGTTGTATTACAACAAAAAATGTGAACTACAGATCTCATTTGTCAACTGCATATTTTTAAGTTTGTAAAAAATTGTTTGTAAGAGTGTCAATTTACACTTTCATTACATCTAATTTGATTCCTACCTTTATACTTGTGTGAACTTTCACGTGCATGATGTGGTCTCCTATAAGTGAGGAAGCACATAACTTGTTATTCTACTAATTATGTTTGATTTGCTTTTGTGTATTCCTCGTTGTGAGATCCTTAAATAAATAAATAAATAAATACATAGAATATATACATAGCATCGATAGTAACTTGTCTTTATATTAAACTAGCTGACCCACGCAACCTCGTTTGCGTAGAAACTACCATCCCCCGTTTTAACCCCAAAAGGAGGTTGATTTTTAAAGATACATAATTAGTACACCTCCACACCATCTATAGAGACATTTTAAATTTCAAGTCTCTTAATTCAGAAACATAGGACTTTCATACAAACGTCCAACCCCCGTTTTACCCCCTTAGGGGTGGAGTTTGGTAAAATCCGTTCTTAGCGGATGTCTACACCCTATAAGGAACTTACCTGCTAAATTTCAAGTTTGTAGGTTATATAGTTTCTGAGATTTCGTGATTAATAAGTGAGTGGTATTTCGCTTTTATATATATTGATAAACAAATCAATTTCAAGGGCTTTATGCTGCTGTCTGTACTAACTGAGGGTACACTCTTTCAGGATCGATAAGAAGTATTTTAAAATAATATATGGATATTTGTTAGAAAAATAAGTTCGAAAAAATAGAAGTTTCTTATATGTTTTTTTCATATGAACAGGAATTAGTATCATGGCTGACGTATAGTACTACTACCCTATTATATACTCGTATATGTATTAATGACTGCATACATTTTACAGATTGTAAATAGCTTACACATACACAACTGTGTCTATACAAATAATCGTGTGATGGTATACAATGATGTACTCTGAATTAAAGACGAATATTTCTCGAAAAACGTCGTCTAATTAAGTATTCCAAGATTACACCATTTATCCTAAAAGAAAAGCTCAAAATCTGTGCTCAGTTAATCGCATTTGTGTTCGCGTCATTCGGTCGCACAATGCGCGCTAATTCTTCTGTCATTATGTTCTTGTGGCGAGTGCGCTAATGTTTGCAGCGTCGCCACGCGCATTACCGTCCGACTAGCCGCTAATTGTTGCAGATATTGTAATCAAGGTTCTTAGTGCGACTCGTTTTCGCAGGTGTGTTTCTTTCGTTTAAATTAGTAGGTACTGGTCTAATTCGCGCAAATAGAAAACTCTTTTTGTGGGTTAGGCAGTTGGGGTATCTCTAGATTCTCGACAAGATTTTGAACCGACTTCAAAAAAGGAGGAGGTACTCAATTCGATTGTTTTTTTTTTTTTATATTTGTTACCTCATAACTTTGGACTGGGTGAACCGATTTTGATGATTCTTTTTTTCTTTGAAAGCTGGTGCTTCCCGAATGGTCCCATTTAAATTTGGTCCAGATTGAAGTCTTTTTTTTTATTTTTTTATTTGTGATTATTTCTTGAGTTGTTGAGTGAGTTGAGTCGAAAAGTTTCGAATTCATTTTTTTACCTAAAATATAAGTCCTAAATTGTTTTCGAGAAATCTTTATGCTATAAACTTTTACTTCCAAGTCATAGAGATCTAATACATCTTCTTCCGTACTTTAGTTCGAAATATCTTAAGCCCGACACTAATATCTCAAACTCAAGTTTCAAAACCTACCTACTATATTTTGGGGATACAAAAGATTTTCAAAATGTTAAAAGACAGTTTTAAAAACAGATAGTTAAACTTTAATCGACTATAATCTGAAAATGCAGCCATAAAATGATATCGAAAACTGTCAAATTAACCATATTTTGTGGTGAAAATAAAGTCAGTAATGTTAATCGCATGCCGCAGACGAATGAATAGGTCTAACGAGGTACGTCAGGTGCAGCTTAACGACACGAGGACACTCGGCAACTGACGAGCGATCATTTGTGTCTGTGACAGCAACAAATAAAATTTCGACCATCTTTAATTTCGTCATCATGATCAACAGCGTTTAATAGACCACTGCTGAACAGTCTACTACATCACGCTGGCCAGGGAGATTGTTGTTGTTTGTTTCAAGTTCGACTTCTCCTTTGTAGTTGTAGTAGTATTGTCCTAATTAGTTTCCTCCTTTAGTCGACTCTTAGGACATTTACTTGATTAATTTAGGTGGTGACGCTCTGCATTTTTTTTACTCTAAAACCACACGGAAAATATAGTTTTGAAAAAGTCTCCACTAGGAATGAAAACGTGTTTTTATTTTAGAAATATTTTAGTAATTATTTCGGGTCTAAAATCTATAACATAACTAAAAATATGTTGGTTAGGAATATAAAAAAGGTTGGTACCAACTGAAATTTACTTCAAGCAACTGTAGCATACACGGTATAATAACCTGTAATTTATACAAATCTGGATTATATCTTTTGTTTTTTTTTTTTGGTAAATTTTCTAAAAATGAATCCTATCTAGATCCATTTCTAGCCCCCGAAACTACTAAATGTCACACAATCGTTGGAGCCGTTTTCAAGATTCAGAATAATATACTCGCTTAAAGGTATAAGAACATATATATATACCTAAAACCAAGATCCAACCTAATGAAATCACCACAATTAATCTGTATCACAAATACAAATGCATTAATTAAGGACCATTTGTGCTAAGTGGTGGCACTTTGGTTAAAGCGAGCACCGCGCAATTTGGTAATTACAGACTCGACTTGCTGCCGACGGAGGTTGGAGGGGGGTGGAATTTGAGAGTGGGAGGGTAATATCTGGCACTAGACAACACACTTGAGGAATCAGCGACATTCTTTAGGATTTACATGCAGTCGTTGAAAACGATTACAGAGTTATACTGCCTTCAAACATGTTGAGGGATTTTAGAATGAATGGAGGCGCTCATGTCGTTTGAATTGGAATTGTCACTCAGAGTTGGAAATTATGTGATGATGAGTTATGGTATGAAAATGAAGTAAAAAGTATTAATTTGATTTTCACCAAAAAAATTAAAAGAATAAGTTTGTGTTAATGTACGTTTCTTTGAGAATTTTACTGGTGTCTACACATGTCAGGCAGAAGATGCTTAGGCAAAAAAAAAATGGTAATTCATTGGGTACTTACTGAACTTCGTGCACGCACTAAACTGCGTAATCTTTTATAATATTAGAATTTATAGTAATTTTAGAAAAAAGCATAATGGCGCTCATTCTGTTGTTGCGTCACTGTACTAGAATTTCTCTAAAATGTACCGAAATAATATTTTTATATGAATGTATTTGATAACGTCTATGTTTAGCCTGACATAGCACATTTAAGGCAATATTTGACATTTAGAACTTCGTTTGACAGAACGAAACTCATTAGCACAACAAAATTTGCACGAATATCTATATTGCATATTTTAATTCCAAGAGTTTATTTTTGTAATTTTATGCCAAAATGAGATCCCTGAATTCTTATGGCAGAAATTGTAAAGACGTCTCCACACTTCGTATGTTAGATTTACTTTCTCAGGATCAGTACTGTATTGAAACATATTTCTTGCATCTAAGTTGTTCTACACGCACTTGGAATCCTGTGAAGAGGATCTATTGGTTTCCAAAGTACTGGCACGTAGGGGCCGCCACCCACGCTTCTTAAATCACACTCGAAGGCTGCAAATTGCTTTTAATCCACTTCATAGATGGCATTCGCCGACAAACGACCTCGTTTCACACTTACACATTTTTAGCTCTACTTCTCATGTTATAGAGTTCAATATTGATTGTAAATACGGAATTTTAGAATGCAATTCAGACGGTCTCAATGAAATGTGGAGTGATTGCTCTCTGTAATCGACACGCGGTCTTTTATTCATTGCAAGTGCTCTTCAGAGGCAGTCGTAGAATTAAATCTATGTTTAATTGATGAATTTTATATGACAAGTGGATTCAAACAAGGCATTGTAAGTGGGGGTCATGGGGTAACATACAGGGATTGATAGTATAAGAGTATTAAGTAAATTTATTATATGATAGAGATATAGCAGTTTTATTTTGTAAATGACTGCTGAATATTCTGAATTCAAACACAAGTAAATTTAATTAAAAAGCTTTTTAAAAACAAGCTTATACTGGAATGCCTCGAGACCAAACTCGATGATGTGCGACGTTTCTTTACAGAGTTCCTATGGCCCCCTTCCAGCTCCAGCATCAGATCAGCTCCATGTCATTATAATATTGTATTGTCTCTCTGTATACATATGCTTACAAAATTTCAGCAGAATCGGTTGAAGATATCTGCTTTAAAATTGATTTGTAAGATTCCACCCGAGCATTAACTTGCAATGTATGTATGTATGCTTGTAAGCATAACTACATACATACATTGCAAGTTAATAAAAAGCTTGTAAAAATCTGTTGTTTTTTTTTTTTTTTTAATTTATTTATTCAAAATCATAACATTGAATGAGTTGTGACATCATCAGAAGCAGCTTTTAATTGCTGGACATAAGCCTCAACCTTCGAAAGGAGGTTTTCACCTTCTATATACGCTGGCCAGACGGTTTGATTGATGTTGTTCTGCGTTGTATATATCATTCAAATAGTCAATTATTTCTGCATCACCACCAATATAGCTAAAAGTTGTAGTTTAACTAAGGACGGGTTATTTTACGCAAGCACGTTTTTCACTTATTAAGAATTGCCTCTCAAGCGTCAATACAAAGATTTTTTATAGATTTAATAGTTCGAGTAATTAAGCGTTAACTTGTTTCCCAGTTAAGTAATAAGATTAGAGCAATTTGCGAAAACGCTCAGCCATTTAAACGGCATAATTGTCGTCATTCTCAAGCGAAGCCATTGTACGAATGCAGCGAATCAGTGAAACGTTCTCATTTGAAAATTATGAAATTACACCAATTTTTTCATTCTTCTACAATGTCTTTTTATTAGCGCAATGTGCCTCGACTAGCTCAATTTGTTTCTATTCTCCACTGAACATTCAATTCAAAATTGAACTCTATCACAATGTGACAGAGATGGTGTTAGCGTTTTGGTGTACAGGAATGGAGACCACGTATGCGTAATTGCTTTTCATTACTGTTCCATTGTAGTCGAGAGGTGCGGACAAGTGGGGGTGAGAGTGGAAGGAGGAAGAGGGGGGGTGTACAAATTGCTAACAATTACACAATAAAAAAAATTAAAGTTCGCCACAACTCACAGTTCAATTGCGCCAATTATTGGCCAGGAGTCTACTGCGTTCTCTTATTGTAGCTATGTGGACTTTATAGTAAGGGAACATGGATTTGTTTTCATTTTTTGGTTCAGTAAAGGTTGGAATCAGGTTAACTGAGCCTCCTTGTGCTCACGGTTAACGACGTCGAAGCGTCGATTAAAGGTAAATATAACAATTAAAAGTTGGAACTCATTTTCACCTTTTGACTAGACTTCCTAAATACAAAAAGTATAATCGGTAAACTGAAATGTAGGTAAGACAATAGAAGAAGAGTATTCACGTGGGAGAGCCACGCTTCGGCATGAATGGGCCGGCTCGACCGGAGTGATACCACGGCCTCACAGAAAACCGGTGTGAAATAGTGCTTGCGCTGTGTTTCACCGAGTGAGGATACCGGAGGCCCATACCCCAACCCCTCCCCCTATCTCCCCCCCATCCCCAAAGGCCGGTAACGCACTTGTGACGCCTCCGGTGTTGGGGATGTCCATGGGCGGCGGTAATCGCTTACCATAAGGCGATACGTCTGCTCGTTTGCCGGTCTATTTCATAAAAAAAAAAAAAAAGAAGATTATTAATTTAAATAAATTTAGGAAAAGGAGTTTAAGATGATCACGGTTAGTTCGATTTGTTATCAGTGTTTTTTTAGTTTCATCTACATACTAGATGACCCGGAGTACTTCGTATCGCCCTATTTATTTTTGTGAATATTTTCTAAATTGTCGAAAAAAAATATTTTAGTAAACCCGTGTCAACTTCCCGCAGCGCTGCTGTGTATAGAACTAAGCGGACTAAGAGAATGTGACAATAATAAGTACATAAAAAAAAGAATTATTCAATTTAGATATACACTTTTGTATAAGTAACATAGCAAGCTAGTTGAATTAAAATTATTGACAAAAAATATTGTTAACAGGTGTGGTTCCAAAATCGCCGTGCTAAGTGGCGCAAACGGGAAAAAGCACTGGGCAGAGACCACGCTCCGTTCATGCATCATGAACACGGTAAGTCCTCCATCCTCCTTCATTCTAATATTATAAACTAGCTGAGCCCCGCGGTCAGCCAAATCGGTTCAGCCGCTCTTGAGTTATAAATAGTGTAACTAACACGACTTTCTTTTATTTATATACGAGTAGATCTAAAAGTTTGTGACGATGCATGTTTGTTACTCTTTCACAATGGAATTTGACACAGAGAAAGATTATTGTCTGGAATACACATGTGGTATTTTACCCCGAAAAATGAAGTGTTCCCGTGGGATGAGTAAAGTACAGCAACAAAGGCAGATAACACCGTGGGCCGCAGCTAGTACTTTATCCAATCCCTTACTACATACATTGGTTTACTGAGGCTGTTTATAAATGGTTTGGCCACTTAGAGAGGATGGGTGATAGAAGACTCACGAAAGTAATTTATAGAGTGAATCTGTGTGGAAGTGTCGAAAGAAGTCTTCCATGGTGAACATTTACCGACCAAATTGATAATGATCATAAAAATGGTCATATAAAAAGACCAGGAACCGACGAACTTGCAGCAATTGATGAATGTGGACGAAGCAAAGGTGTGTTAAGACCGTAGCAAGTGGCGACAACTCCCAATCCGTACTACAAATATATCCTACGTCGCGGGGACTTTACAAACACATGAAAACGACACAAAGAACACCCAGACTCAGAACATTGTGAGCTGTGAGTGGAGCTTGAACAGCTTAAACTACTGCGCCATGTATGCAGTCTACAATCATTTGACTTTGTCTACCCTTCTGTTAAATAGGCATGATGATGAGTTTAAACGAGTATGGCATGAATAAGGCTTTAGTTAAAACTGTTATAAATCACAAGACATCTTAATCACAAGTCCTCTCAACAACAAATGTTTACTAAAATAATTGAAAACAAAAAAAAACTTAAATTTTCGGAAGGTAATAGAAAATCCATTACGCTTAAGGTACAGTCATAACAAAAACTGCTGAATTATATATTTCATATAATCGGTGCTCGTTTACCGAATGCAAGGCACCGGTAATGAAATACGAACATGATTGCTGACGATGTTTACCGATCATTTACCGATTGTTATCACCGGTTTGAGTAGTGTAATACGAACATAAAATAGGGTTGGTGTTATTTTTAAAAAACTATGTGTACCTATTGGAAACATTGAAAATGGGTTAATTTTTGTAATCGATTATATATTTTATGAGCTTGAAGAAAGATTGCGTTAGATAAATAAATTAATAATACTGATGCGCGAGTTTATATAGTTCCGTTAGTAATAAAATTAGTTATTGAGCTTTTCGAAGATAGAACTAATAAAAAATACATGAGCCTTGTCGGTGCAGGAGTAATGCAGAGATTTAAAAATAACTCCTTGAAGAACAAGCAGCAACCGCATGTGCTTAATAATACATTTTCGAATACATATTACTTAAATACAAAATGTTAATTTAAAAAAGAAGTTATCGAGTTCCATTTGCTCTAAGCTCATGTTAAAATCATTGATGTAAATATTATATAGTGTCTGTTCTGGCCAGGTTTTTAGCTACATGAGGGATACATAATGACTCGATTACGCTTACTTAAAGCTAGACCCTTATTCCAGTACCCTCAACTTATTCCATTTCCCAGTACCAATATCCGTCAGGTAGGCAGCATATCTGTCTCTTGTCTTAATTTAAAAAATATTACACATTAGTAAAATTCGTTTTAATTATTGAAATATTTAGTGCGTGACAACCCTAAAAATAATTACCACTGTTCGGGTGTCAGTCACACAAAAATCGACGGCAATTAGTAGCAATTGCGATGTAATCACTCGTCACCCTTTCGAACCACCCCGTGATTTAAAATACTTGGATGGTCCCTTCTATCATTAGATCACTATTACCACATATTTTGGAAATGATTACCGAATATTTTGTCAGGATTATTACAAAACTCTAACTTAAAACATCATTAATGGCTTATTCTATATATTTAGCTCTAAGTTTATATAAAAACTATAACGACAGAATAGTTCAGCTCAATTATAACGCAAAACCATTAATTTTTAAAGTATTATATAAATACTAGCTTCTTTCATAAGCTTCGCTGACGTTGATAAATATTTTATTCATCAATTTGGGTAGAGGATTTTGAGTTCAGGACTTCTTTTTTTTTATGAATTCCACAGTGTTAGTTAGCGTTAGTGATCGTGTGAAAATAAGTATAGCACAATTTATTAATGAAGAAATATCAACCTTTGTATTTGAGTTGATATATAAAGGCTTTTACGAACCAGAAATTTTGATAGTAGTGCGTTCATTTTGTTTTTTGGGTACTTTAACTACTATCTGCACTATTAAAGTTGTATAATTACATATTTTCTGAACAATGTAACCGCCCCATCATCCTAAGGCATGACCCTTTTCTAAAAAGCAAATCCTTCTTCAAAAAATCAAATCCTACCTTCGTCTTTTATTACATAACATTCCTTACTAAAATACCACAAAAGTCTACATTTTTACTTACATAATTATACTAAATAATTGTCCCTGAATAAATGTCGAATCGACACCTTTAATTTTAATTGTATTGGAAATATTTGGTTTTTCGTGTGGGGAGCTATCATTAGCCCACTAATGCCCTAATAATGACTGCCAGCGAGATCCCTTGATAACGACAATTATTGAGAATTTGTTTACCGAATGATATATTGGGTATTACTAGTTGAAAGCTTGTGTGCACGACTGTCCTCATCATTTATTGTGAATGATTGTGTATGTATGTGTTTGTGTAATGTGTGTGCGTGGGAGGGTGTGTGTGAAGATCGTTATGAGCTCGGCACGCGACAAACGCGATAATTGCTTATGATTTGTATTGATACGTATTTCTTTGTGATTTTAATATTTATTGATCTTTGTAAGTTTTTATGGGATATTTAGGCGCTTTATAATAATGATTGCTTCAACTTGTATGGTAGGGATTGATTTTTTTGGGGTAAGAATTCGGATTGCCAAGGTATTAAAGCCACGCTGATTTCAGCACGAACGGGCCTGCTCGACCGGGGAGGTACTACCCTCGCACAGAAGATCAACGTAACATGACAGCGTTCGTGCTGTCGTGTTTCGTTGGTGAGCGCGAGGCCGGAGGCCCAATGATGCAGAAGCATCACTAGGCCGCCATAGTGTGAGTCGCCATGCTGCATTGTTGCATTGTCTGCATTCGCAATAAGTATGGTGACCACCACTCTTGAATTCTGCTTATGCTTTCCATCAAGAAGCAGAGTAGAGTCATTTTGACAGGCCCATACAAAGCAAAAAATAATAATAAAAGTAGTTACCGGTGCCTGCAAACACTTCTTTCTCAGTAGTCATTGCTTCTTCGTTCTTAAAAGTACTATCAACGTGGGCAGTCGAATACGCTAACTGCTAGACCAATGAGCAGGCTAAATAATAAAATGAGTCTAAAGAATGTTTTTGATATACTTTTATTAACTTTACTTCTATGTAAAGAAATCTTGACAGTGTTGTAAATGATTACAATGACTTTGGTAACTTAGGACTGATCTGTGCAACAAGGAGGTAGACTTCAAGGTTGTTTTGTAAGCCTATAAATATTCATAGCCTTAGTCCACTGTTTGACATAGACCTCTCCATGAAAGGTTTTGGCTTACAGTAGCACGCTAGCCAGACAATTTGGTATAGGGTTATTTTTAAGTTTTTCTTCTCTTCGCAGTGCTGTTAGTGCATAGTTTGCTACCTTCACAAAACTATGATTATTCGTTTCTTATAACGGTTTTTTTTAGAACTATTACTGAGATCTGGAAAAGTGGTGCAATCATAATCTACCAATCACACATATGCCTACCACTTTCCTATTTCACTGTAACAATAAGCTAGTTATAATATTCAAAAATCGAATGTTCACATTCCATATTTGAATATAATGACCGTTTATTTATTGAGGCTAAAGGTGTGTCCACACTCTCAGCAGGTGTCGGTGTACAAGGGTGTATTGTCACCGCTATCGCTAACCGATCACCTGCATTCGGTAATGCGTATGCAAACAATCGATTAAACGTTTTTGATTTTGAAAAATAGTTTGTGATATTTTTTAATCGAATAAAGATATTTTATTCGATCGTGTTTTACAGTAGTTAACCCCTTTCAAGGCTATGTTGCTTTTTGTTTATTTTAAAATTTAGTTAGGTAAGATACTAATAACTTTTTTTGTTGCAGTGGTGGGTGAATGGGGTGGCGGCGGTCCCCCTGGGGGTGACTGGTGGGCTCTTGGCTTGGGAGCTGGTTTAGGAGCACTCGGAGTACCAGCACCAATATGGCATGAAGCAGAACCCGCTGCAGCCTTCAGAGCGTTATTGCATAGGTAATTTGGATTACCTAATATTTTTAAAGTAAGTTTTTTTGGCCAGAATTTACTATGAGTTCTGACCTCACCAAGATGTTTATCAAAAAAGAAGTAAGTAATATCTACTGGATAATATTGTTAACTGTAAATAGATATGCATTAGTAAAATATATAAATACACAAATGCAAAATAACGTTATTTTCAGTAAAAACAAACTACAAACAAGCGTCAGAGAGATCGTCATGTAAATGTCAGAGACGCTAAAAATTGCATTTTGGAAATCGCTTCACTAAAATAGGAGAATAGAATATTACATACATGCAATTTTAATTTAGTGACACAACAACAGAATTAGAAAAAAGGCCTGTGAAACTTCGGTCTTTCTTTTTTTTTATGTATGGCCCGCCAAAATGCCTCTACTTTGCCTGATGGAAAGCATAAGCAAAATCCAAGAGTGGTGGTCACCATACTCACTGCGAATGCAGCATGGCGACCCACAACATGGCGGCCTAGTGATGCTTCTGCATCTTTTGGTCTAGTCAACAAGTATGGAACTTGTTGACTAGACTATTTGGACTGGACTATTTCTCTCCTAAAATACAAATTTTTGATTTTAAATAATCAGGAGTCTTTTTCCACTATCTGATAAATAATTATGACAGCTGTCACCGGTATTTAATTCAACTCAAGCACAGACCCTGTATAAAATAGACAGCGTAAAGTCTCACGTAATGAAATTCCTGCATGATTATTTAAAGGGGCTTATACACAGAACAGTTACAATACAAAAGATATAGTCTGCAATATTGTGAGCCGCTTTTGTAACCTTATAGTGTGATTAGTTACTATTGCCCATTTAATAAAACCTCTTTGTAATTGCAACATTCGTACGTCCAACAGGTACGTTCTAGCACTGCCACCACCATCTCTACGTCCTCCAGAACCCGAACCCTCGTCGTCATCACCTCCTTCCCCGCCATCCCCTTCCCCGTCCCTCGCTCGTCTGGCAAGCGTCGAGGCTCTTCGTCTACGAGCACACGACGCGTTACTCCAAGACCGAGTGGTGTTACAACATAACAATAAGGTTCACACGTAACCTGAAGTGGAAGGGGCAACGAAAGAACCTCTGTACCCGTCTGTACATTATCTTGGACATTTGTAAAGATGAGTCGTGTTCGATCGGCTAATTATAACGAGATACAGTCGTGGACAAAAGTGTTTATATTTTACTTTCGACATTCCTGAAATATTTTATTTACTTATTTTATGCTGAAGATATAATTTATGTTCATCATCTGTTTTTTAATAAAACAACTTCTAATTATGTTTTTTGTAAAAAAATGTGCATATGCAATGTCGTCCAAAATACCTATAGTCCTTTTTGTTTTGAGAAATCATTTCATTGCATTTCAAATACTAGTAACTGCCTATTTGTAAAACAATACATACATCTATCATAACGTTAGAACGTAATACATATCAAAACTAACATAAAATTTTATTACATCTCAAGTGCAATTTTTTGGCAGTTTGTTCCATTGCTTTTTAATACATATACATAAATTAGTGTACATAGTGAAATCATACTTTAAGTATTATAACATTTTATGACAACTTGTAAAATAATAATACGAAAAATAATAATAATAGGAAAAAAATAAGTTTTTTCATGATAATAATAATTTCTAATAGTAAAATCATCAATCGATCGAGTTATTAAGAGGTGTGCCTTAATGTTCGTTGTAAAAACATACTGTATACTGTCAAAACTTTCAAAACTATTTGAAATCTCTCAAAATCTCTGTAACATTAACATTAGAAATATATAGAACATTCTGAATAATATAGTATTTACTATCCATTTCTAGTCATATTTGAATAGGTTGATTATTTTACTAATATTTACAATGAGTCACTAAAAGAAAAAATTTTAAAGCTTTTTATGGAGACGATTGAAGATTTTGAACATACTAATTTTTCTATCATACGCTATAGATTACATTTACCAGTACTTTTACTTGTAGAAAGAAATCTGATTAACTATTGATTTTACAATTCATAACTTTTTTTTCTGTTCTTTGGATAACAATTTCTCAAAATTTTCAAATTATAAAGTAATCTGAAAGAAATTTACCTATGCCATCGTTAATTTGGTCTTTTACAATATGTATAACACAATAGTAATCAAATCAATAGTATCAAGAATTACTAAAAAAAAAAAAAAAATTTTTTTTTTTTTTTTTTTTTTTATGTATGGCCCGCCATAATGACTCTACTCTGCCTGATGGAAAGCATAAGCAGAATCCAAGAGTGGTGGTCACCATACTCATTGCGAATGCAGACAATGCAGCATGGCGACCCACACCATGGCGGCCTAGTGATGCTTCTGCATCTTTTAGTCTATTCAACAAGTATGGAACTTGTTGACTAGACTATTTGGGCCTCCGGTATTTTTAAACGAAAGTTATTTCCATTCGTTTTTTTTCTCTTATTTAACAAATATATATTACTTTCAGCTTCATTTCCATGTATTTTTTTTTGTTTAAATTTTATTTCATTATAATATACAATCATTTATATTAAGAATGCTGGCAACATTACACCACAAACTTTGTAGATATAGTGATTATTAAGTTGTAAAATTAAGTTTGTATATTTTAAGATTAATTTCCAACTTCAAGTTTTAAAAATGTGTATTTAAAACTCTTTTGTTTATTTCTTTTGAATTTGGGTTATAAAATAAGATTTAATTTATTTACATACGTTCATGTCATGTAAATACGACCCAAAATAACCTGGGTGTACTTTTATGAATAATTCATGTATCCACAAATAATATCGAGGATTATTCTAGAAAAACAATTGTTTACATATAAATAAATTTGAAATATTTAATAATTTGAGACAAAATAACATTCAATGGCTAATGTAATCCAAACTAAATCTACGCTTTAGGTTAGTACGTGTTTACTTTTGAAGTGAAAACTTCTTTAGCGGCGTTGTGCACTTTATTAGGATAGGTAAAAATTGTTAAACTCGCGTCAGGACACGTGACTTGATCGAATATTCATAAGACGGAGACGTGGCGTAGGAGAGGAACTATTCCCGCTCTCTTTCTACCGCACGGCGAAAATATATGCCTGTTCCTGCTGTTTCGTTTAAGCGGCGCAGGGCGCTTGCGCGAGTGTGCATGTGTATAAGCCCGGCGTCGCTCGGGTAATATGTTTATACTGTATAGCATTAACCTATATTCTTATAACATCACAATAAGCATTTCTGTAGTTATCGGTTCTCAAGGAATATTAAAGGCAAAGCGAGGCATAGATTCGTATAGCATCGTTCATCGTGTTTAAAAAATATAGGAAAAAAAAAAAAAAACAATATGCACAACGTTAATTTTCAAGTTTTCACTTCCGCCGGCACTCCCGGAGAGCAATCCGTTGTTTTTTTTTTTGAGTAAACGTAAACATTTGTAAACAAAATGATGGAATGTAAATATTTAATTTTGTAATGTATATATTGTAAATTATTATTAAGCATAGATTATATTACGTTTGTTAGTATACCTAAAATAGAAACGCACTCATGACAGAAGTCTTGTACCTACCGAATAATTCAAATGTCATAATAATAGTAAATTATTAATAATATTTATTGGAACTAGTATAATGTAGAGAGTTTGCAATAATGTGTCAGTGTAGTCGTGTTCATTAAATAATTGACAACCAATTTTGGTATTATTATTTAAGCGCAACCCTCTAAATCTATATCTATCTATCTATACTTATAATTAAAATGTAACAGGTCCAATTCTGTACATTAAAGATATTTTCAAAAAATTTTTTGGAGGGCTCTATAATCGATACTGAAGTCAAAATTGTATTTTTTTTCATTTTTGTCTGTCTGACTGTACGTCTGTCTGTCTGTCTGTATATTGCCGCGCATCACGCCGAAACGCCTGAAATTAAGCACGTATTCCTGGAGAGAGTAAAGTCAAAATATGTACTTAGTTGTAATTCAATAACACATAGTCCGATTTGATTCATTCTTTTTTTGCTAGAAAGAAAAAATAATAGATAACGGGAAAAGTGTTTTTTTTTGTCCGCGACTGTACACTGCCTGTGGGAAGCTGAGACAGATATGTAAATATGGCGGTATGAAGTTCACCGGGTCAGTAACTAGTAGTAAATAAGTTTGTGAGGAAGACTAGAAGTACTCCTTTTTTTGGATTCCATAGCAAATGACAAAAACGGAACCCTTATAGTTTCGTCATCTCGGTTATTTGCTTTATTGTGATAGCTTACTAAGGTGGTTAATGCTATTTATCCCGAAGGTGTTATAAAAGCCGACTATAGGAACAAACTAGGATAACCAGCCCCCTTAGCCAAGTTGCAAGCGTTCTTCTTTATGCAATCGTTAACGCCTAAATTCTCGTGTGTCATTGGCTAATCTTAGACAAAGTATTAGCCAATGACACACGAGAACTTGACACAAATCAAACCGTCCAACGTAAATATCAAATCGACAGGCCAGCGTAGTAAAGCCAGAACTACTTCCTAATTAGAGGTCATTGTCCAACTGCAGACTATTAAAGACTGTGGATGTAATGTGTATTTTTCTTTCCATAATTTTTCATTTTCTTCAAATTTGAATGGGACCAAACTAGAGATCCGTGGGAGAGCCACGCTTTGGCATGCATGGGCCGGCTCGACCGGAGTGATACCATGGCCTCACAGAAAACCGGTGTGAAACAGCGCCGGCGCTGTGTTTGAGCGAGTGAGTGAGGATACCGGAGGCCCATACCCCAACCTCTCCCCACATCCCACAAAGGCCGGCAACGCAATTGTGACGCCATTGGTGTGGTGGGTGACCATGGGCGGCGGTAATCGCTTACCATCAGGCGACACGTCTGTTCGTTTGCTCCAAATTGCATATAAAAAATATATATACCCTCTCGAATAGACAAAAACCTTACAAATCGGTTCACAAATTACCGAGTTTTGAGATGATTAACATTAAAAAACTGATACAAAAAACCCAACCTCCGTTTTCTAAGTCGGTTATGACTATGAATGTCTCCAAAGAGGTCTAATATTTAACTCACATTGACCAGTATTGCCTAAAACCGTAATAAGTTTTTCATATATTTACAAAGCTGTTAAAACCTGCTTAGCTGTACAAGCATGCACACAAAGCTTTTAATATAAAATTTACCCCTTACCCCACACATTATGTACTGTCAAGTACAGCGGGTATAGATCGTAGAGCAAGATTAAATTTTCTCCTCCCGATTGTACAAAGAACTTGGATTGTTTGAAGACAGATTAATTTGGTAAAAATTTGGGCGTCGACCGGGGTACTAAGCCCTCTACACATCGCAATATACTGAGCTTGACTGTACTTGCTTGTTTTTACGATGGTTATGGCAAAAATTCACCATGACTATACAGTTTTGGTAGTATGTATGTATGTATGTTCCACGGTTGCGTCTAAATTACTAAAATGATTTTAATGAATAAGGTACCAATAGAATCGTTATAACGGCCCAGGTGACATAGCCTACATAAATTATACCTATCAAATTTTTTTACGTAGTTGGGTTTAATTTTTTTACAAGCTTTTATTAACCTGCAATGTATGTATGTATGCTTGTATGTTCGGGTGGAATCTTGCATCTCAATTTTGAAGCAGACATCTTCAACCGGATTTGCTGAAGTTTTGCAAGCATATGTATACAGCGTGACAATACAATATTATAATGACATGGAGCTGATCTGATGCTGGAGCTGGAAGGTGGCCATAGAAACTCTGTAAAAAAACGTCGCAACATCATCGAGTTTGGAATCGTTTGATTCGTCTCAAGGCATTCCAGTAAAAGCTTGTTTTTAAAAAGTTTTTTAATTTAATTTTTTTTGTAGTTAAAAGACTTTTAAATAACTAGAATAGGAATTCCAAATTTTAATCTGCTTAGGTAATCTCAATGCTAATAGCAGGAGTTACTCCAAGAACACGATTCAGATGGAAAGGTATCTACTATCTATACCTATATTTTTTACCGAAATTGAGATGCCTGTTTGAGACTAGATAAAGTTATGCGTGGCAAGTGGGCTTAGAGACATTTTCGTTTTTATTTTGTCATTATAACTATAAATTATAATAATAACTTGCTATACAAATTGAATTAATAAGTACACTAAATTGAACTCTACCTGGCTAACACTAAAGTCTACCATTAACTCATACCATGCAAAATTCAATTAAATCGAATGTATACTCACATTCCTTACCTACCCAACAAAACATAACTTGTCTTATGTTAATACACGAACTCAATAACAATCTTTAGTAGATTTCAAAGTTTGTAATTAAATTCTAGATACAATACATAATTCCTTAACTTATACTGAACATTGACATATAAATTGTATAATACCGAATAACTTCAATAGATAATATCTTCGGATGAAATTGAATAATATTTGGCGTAAAATCAGCGCGCTGACTATATGTAAATGCGTACTTTATGTAAGAAGATGTAGATTTAGTCATGTCTTTAGTTCTTACGTAATTTTTTTATGGCTACAGATCTATAGATAAACTTAGTGGTTATATTATTGCACTGATAATGCATTTGATGTAAGATTTTTTATAAATAAGCACTACATTTTCTATTCCTACACTTCAATGATTTGAACAATAAAAATATTATACTACTACTTTTAGTTTTGAATAGCAAAGAAAACTAAAAGTAGCAAACAATTTTAATGTTAAAAACCGTGACATTTTATAAAAATCCGTCCCATGATTCATGAGAAGATACTCTCACAAAATTAATTAGCATTCATCTTTAAAACAGGATGCATCTTAAGTTAAAATTCAGTAAAACCTTAAGCCCTTCTTCATGTGAATAGATAGGCACTCTTTATTTCAAACTATGGATAAGAAACATACAATACGTAATAAACAATGATATAATGGGTAGTCTGCAATCTCTTACAGGTAACCTTTCATCTTCAGGTAGCTATACTGTATAGTAACAGTTTTTTGTGTGCATTTACAATGTTTTTTTTTGTAATGAATATAACGTGTCATAATAACACATGCATATGCACAAATAAATATTGGAACGCTTACATTCATTGTGTATTTTATAGTCAAGTAAAATGTAATTTTATGATAATCAAAGTACCGATCGCTGACGTACCGATAATTTAAAATTAACATTCCAAATAAAGCGTAAAGTATGCCGCAAAGTCTACGTTAGATGCAAACTGTACCTAACGTAATACCTTTTCTTCTCGTATCTACTTATCGTTGCTGAGTCGCTCGTAATCTCCTTAAACTGTTACTTATTGTTCCCGCGAGAGGGAGTGGGGGAGTCCCCCACTCCTTAATTCACGCCCACCACACCGACAAGCTTGTAATTGGTGAATATCTGAGGTGTCAGGCTTACGATTTTGTTCCTCACGAATATAAATGAATTGAGGCTTTCGATTTAAAAAGCTGATGAGATTCTTATTAAAAGTTTAGATGTATTTTTTCTCTCTTTCTTTCTTTAAAGACACGTAACGTTTGGTCGTCTGCTTGTAAACATCTTAATATATATAAATCTCGTGTCACAATGTTTGTCCTCAATGGACTCCTAAACCACTTAACCAATTATAATAAAATTTGCACACCATGTGCAGTTCGATCCAACTTGAGAGATAGGATAGTTTAAATCTGAAATTATATCACCATTTTTTTTTATTTCACTTTATACGTAGCGAAGCACGTACTGGGCAGCTAGTATATTATATGCTTTTATGGTATATTTCGCATAAACATGCTTATAAGTTAATAGCTCATGCCCGCGACTCTGCCCGCGTGTATATAAGACATACACGCAATAAAAAGTAGTGTATGGGCCTATTTCACCAAGGCCATGCCATTAATAAACCTCATGCATTAGAATCGGATAATATATCGCCTAATTTAGGCGCTATGGTGGAACATATAAACTGACATAGATTGTTAAAAATATTAGCCTTCCTTTTGACTTCGCCGTAGTCGAGTAAGAAAACACCCTATATTCACAGATATGCCTATTGATATAATCTTTCTATTCTACAAAAGGCCGCTGTTAGAATAAGATATTCCTACCACAGGACATTAGTCATTTTACAAGCTTTTTATTAACCTGCAATGTATGTATGTATGCTTGTATGTTCGGGTGGAATTTTGCAACTCAATTTTGCAGCAGATGTCTTCAACCGAATTTGCTGAAGTTTTGCAAGCGTATGTACACAGCGTGACAATACAATATTATAATGACATGGAGCTGATCTGATGCTGAGTTTGGACTCGTTTGATTCATCTCGAGGCATTCCAGTAAAAGCTTGTTTTTAAAATGCTTTTTTATTTAATTTATTTAAAATCCTTTATAGAATACGACATAAAAAAATACAACTTTCAACTGCCATGGACTATGAAAATACAAGACCGGCTCTATAAAACCCAAGCATCGTATATCAGCGTGAGTGATCCACCCATCGCCGGCGGGCCTTGTTACCAGCCCGCCCACAAACTTTATTATATCCTAACTCAGTTAACTTTATTATAAAGTATTAACGTTTGTATGTACAGTGGATCTCATAAAACGCTGATCTCTTACTAAAAAGCTTACGGCTCCTTTTATATTAACCGGAGTCAGGATTGTGGAGGTAAAGTTGTGGTACTTTGAATTGAATAGGATGGGCTTTATTGAAGTTAAGAAGTGAATTATAGCTTACTATTTTTTGCCCACAGCTCTGCCCGGGTATATGTCGGGCATCGTTGTAAAGAGTGATGTTTATCTTTCCTCAAAAATCAATGGCATGCTGTGTCTAAATGCCAAATTTCTTTGAATTCGGTGCAGTTGCTTAGCCGAAAGTATTTTCAAAATCTGTTCAGTAGATCCAGAGATTACACCTACTATCTTATAAGTAGCATGTATGTAATGCTACATGCATGTATGTATGTAATCTCTGTATACTATTATTAGTATAGATAAATTAAGTTTCGTTCCCGGTCGGCTGTTGAAACTTGCGTGAAAGTCAGTTATCAATCAGTAAATGAAGCTTCACATACGCTTATACTCTTTGCGCTGTAGCATGGTGCGTCGCATGGTTCAGTAACATTTAGTCATTTAGTTTCACTCTTGAAAGTTGCCGCGATTTACAAATTATGACTTATGAGTATGTGCTACCTATTCATAGGTTTGAAGTCAGTGCCAAGCCAAATGTAGTAGTAGGTAATACACTCGCTATATTTCGAGACGAACGTCAACGACGTCACCGACGCTTCGGTTGTTTTGTTCAACGCGAAGAGCAGCTATCCCGCTCAAGGTCACGCGCGGCGAGTGCGGTACCTACTATTACATTTTGGCTTGGCACAGACTTCAAACCTATGAATAGGTAGCACATACAAATTAAGTTATTTTATACTTTTTAGTTTTTGAAGTCGGTTTTTTTAAACGAAGTTTTTTTTTTCGCGTTTTAGTCTTTCTCAAGTCTCTCATCATCATTTCATTTAAATTTAAAGATGTCTACAGAATATGAAGGCATGCAGACAATTGCTCGTAACTTCATTGCAGGCACTCACGTAAATTTGAGGGTTTCCTTCGATTTCCTTAGGATCCCATCATCAGATCCTGATATGGTGACCATGGGACCACATGGGGAGCATAACCTTTCGAATACAAACCGAACGAATTTTCAAAATCGGTCCACGAATGACGGAGTAATCGATGTACATACATAAAAAAAAAAAAACGATGAAAATGAGAACCTCCTCCTTTTGGAAGTCGGTTAAAAATACACGAAAATTATCAATTCTCACTAATTAAACTCTTAAACTTTGTCGTTCTTATTTAATAAATTAAATTATAAAGCTTTTTAAAAACAAGCTTTTACTGGAATGCCTCGAAACGAATCAAACAAACCCAAACTCGATGATGTTGCGACGTTTCTTTACAGAGTTCCTATGACCACCTTCCAGCTCCAGCATCAGATCAGCTCCATGTCATTATAATATTGTATTGTCACGCTGTATACTTAAGCTTGCAAAATTTTAGCAAAATCGGTAGAAGATATCTGCTTCAAATTTTTTTCAAGATTCCACCCGAACATACAAGCATACATACATACATTGCAAGTTAATAAAAAGCTTGTAAAAAGTTTAACCCTTTTTTCTCTATCATTCTAAACAGCGTTAACAAACAAGATGCTGAGTCATAAATTGAAAAGTTCATAGCGAATATAACTCATTTGGTTTCATGAACAGCTGTTGTAATTGACCGCACGGAGTAGAGCACAATGCGCTGCAAGACATCGGGGCTTAAGAGCCGCGGAGAGGCATACGACAGATTACAGTCAGAAGTTCAACTTCGATTAAACAATAGGATTCTACATAAAAATAGGTGGTTTGATTTTCTTATTTATAAAGACGATGGTTGTGGTTACCAAAGAAAAAATACATTTGCAGTACTTTGTATAACACTATACTACGGGGCGGTACTACCCTCGCACAGAAAATGAACGTAAAATGACAGCGTTCGTGCTGTCGTGTTTCGTTGGTGAGTGCGAGACCGGAGGTACAATGATGCAGAAGCATCACTAGCCCGAAATGTTGTGGGTCACCATGCTGCATGGTCTGCATTCGCAGTGAGTATGGTGACCACCACTCTTGGATTCTGCTTATGCTTTCCATCAGGCAGAGTAGAGTCATTTTGGCAGGGTAAAAAAAAAACGGTCATACACGTGAAGCTGATAAAAAATTTTAAATATGAGAAAACTAGGTTACAAACATTTGTTTGTACGCATGTTTTTTTTAACTCTAGTTAATTTTTGGTGTTGTGTTTTTTTTATAATTTGTTTCAATTCAATGTTAATTGTAATAACAATATTTTTTTGTCACTTAATTCAATCTAGAATTAGGCATTGCGATTTTTACTGTATTCCAAACATTCCAGTGTATAAAAATCTTCAGCTTCCTAGAGTTTATTATCCTCAAGATTATTTTAGAGTATGAAATTATCATCACTGAATTCGGAGGAGTTACATATATAGATGCAATTTTTATCACTAAAACTTCTGTCATTTGCCTGTTCAGTGACATTGTGCCATTCTACGATAATAATACTCCCTGTTACCGCTGTTTCTGGCTATGACGTGTACATTGTCTTCCATTTTAATTACATTCAATAGACATAAATAATTGCAAAACTCTTTTTAAGTGCACCTGATTTTTGTACACTGCAATGGGAAGCTTTTACTTGCATTAAAAGAACCAATCAGATTATATATTACTAACTGCACCCCACGGTGTTACCCGCAATTGTACTCATTCCACGAAAGATTGTACAACATTTTTAAGGATAAAAAGAATCCTAGGATGTACTATTTCAAACTATGATTTATGTCTGTGCTAACTTTCATCAAGTAAGAGATACAACATCGATACACCTTACAAACTCATTTATGTTAATAGAATGTACGTAGGTATATGTATATTTTGAAAACATAAAGGGATGAAATATAAAATAAACAAGAAAATCATAGTAAATAATATGAATTGTCATATCGAATATTATAATCTTATATATAAAATTCTCGTGTCACAATGTTACTATACTCCTCTGAAACGGCTGTACCGATTTTTATGAAATTTGCTGTGCATATCGGGTAGGTTTGAGAATCGACTAACATCTATTTTTTATACCCCAATTTTTTTAATGGCAAAACAACGTTTGCCGAATCAGCTAGTGATATTATAGAATTAAACTTGTTCCACGTTCATAGTATTTAAAAATATATTTTTTAATGTTATTGACGAAGTAAATAGTCTCATTTGGTTGTGTCTCAAGATTTATTATTCGTTGTATATTATTGATATTATTATTGTTCTACCGCTCACAAACACACCGAATAATCGTTGTCGCAGTCCTAATTACTGTTTTAAAGCTACCCCAATGTAAATAACGTCTGTACAATCTCATTAGAAGGGGATCTTCACAGATTCTGTTTCTTTCAAGTTACTTTACTACGTTTCCAATTTGATAAAAGTTTATTCAAGTGTTATATACAAATTAAAGTTTCATATGTAAGTATTAGTATATTAAGAACTAGCTGTTGCCCGCGGCTCCGCCCGCGTGAATGTCGATTTTCGCGGCAAATAGTAACCTGTATAAGCTATATTACTGTAAAGTTTCATCCAAATCCGTTCAGTAGTTTTAGCGTGAAAGAGTAACAAACGCACACACTCACACACATTTTGTGTTTTGTTTCTGGTAAATTATCATAACTATTAAGTTATATGTTTGTTTATATTAAAAATTATAACTCCTAATTCAAGTATTTTAAACTTAAAATTGATCTTTTACATTTTTATTATACGATAAAAAAGTAATCATATAACGTACCTATTGTAAAGTATCTTTTAGAAACTGTTTAAGAACTACCAGATGTGGATGTTGTGTTAGTTACATTGAGATGATAATTTTAGGAACTGGTCACACACACTTTTTTGGAAATATAAATACAATGTAGATTATTTATATATTATTTATTAACTTTATGCACTAAGAATGTACATCGGCGGACTTAATGCCCAGAGCATTCTCTTCCAGTCGACCTTCGGGTGGTGGAGAAATCTTATAAGGCAGGTGTGTGAAATCTTATATACATAAGAAGTCCGTTCAAATTTACAATAATCACATCATATTCAACGTTATACATACAAACATACATATATAAGTAGATATACATATACAGATTACGTATACATAAATACAACATTTATACACTAAATAATGGGAAAAAAAACTTCGTTTAAAAAAACCGACTTAAAAACTAAAAAGTATCAAATAACTTGTATATGCTACCTATTCATAGGTTTGAAGTCGGTGCCAAGCCAAATGTAATAGTAGGTACCACACTCGCTATATTTCGAGACGAACGTTAACGACGTCACCGACGCTTCGGTTGTTTTGTTCTACGCGAAGAGCAGCTATCCCGCTCAAGGTCACGCCATATCAGGAGATATGGTGGCCATGGGACCACATGAGGAGCATACCCTTTCGAATACAAAAATAATTTTCAAAATCGGTCCATAAATTAACGGAGGAGTAATCCGTGTACATACATACATTAAGAAAAAAAATCGATGAAATTGCGAACCTCCTCCTTTTGGTAGTCGTTTAAAAAGGACGGTAAGCTATAGATTAGAAAATTCTGCCAGTTCATTGAGAAAGAGCTCATGTACTTTATTTTTGAATGTATATCGGTTAGTGGACATACTGATTTCGAGCGGGAGCGCATTCCAGAGTATTAGTGCTCGAGCAAAGAAGGAACAGTTCACGAAGTCGGAGTAATGAGACGGACATGAGAGAAGCAGATTATTGACTGAGCTAGGATTTCTATCGTGATTAGAGCACAGGTATCGGAAATACGGAGCAAGGTAGGTAGGTAAGGATGGCGAGTTGAGAAATGAAAATAGGAAGGTAAGTGCTCGCTGATTGCACTGTAGGCGAATAGGTAACCATTTTAACTGGGAACGCAAAGCAGACACATGGTCATACTTTCGAATATTGAAAATAAATCGAATGCAGTTATTAAGAAGACGGTTAAGCTTGTTAAGGAGGTCTGCATTCAGGTCGAAGTAACACACATCACCATAGTACATTCAGTGTTCCGCAAACTTTTTGGGTTCAAGGTACATCTAGGAAGATTAAAAATTTTGGAGGTACACCATAATTTAAAAATATTTTTAAGTAATAAAAAACAATGTTTCTTATTAGTCACAAAACTATATATTTTTTTTTTTTAATTTATTTACAAACTTTATGCACTAAATTTGTACATAACATCACTTTAATATATATATTAAACATAACCTAATCCACATAACTTTAAATTTTTCTTATCTAGTTTTATGGTTAGGCAGATTTAGACAAAATAAAAAGTCCTCAGAAATCAGAACAGACTTGTCTATAAGTAAATTCTGAAAGCTGCAGCACTTTGAATAGGAAGGGAAGAATAGAAATAGGGCGAAAATTTTCAGGAAAGGAAGAATAAGAATAGGGCGAAAATGTTCAGGAAGGAAAGAATAGAAATAAAGCGAAAATATTCAGGACAGGGTAGAATAGAATTAGGGCAAAAATGTTCAGGAAGGGAAGAATAGCAATACGGTGAAAATGTTCAGGAAGAGAAGAATAGAAATCGAGCGAAAATATTCAGGAAGGGTAGAATAAAAATAAACTTCGTACCGCCATATTAACATATCTGTCTCAGCTTCCTACAGGCAGTGTACAGTCGCGGACAAAGAAAAATACTTTTCCCGTTATTAAAAAAAATTAAATTAAAAAAATTAAAAAAAAAACTATGTCCTACCTCGTAGTATGAACAAAATACGAACAAATCGTGCCAAGTTTCATTTTAATCCATTCAGTAGTTTCAGCGTGATGCGCGGCCAAGATACAGATAGACGTCGCGGACAAAAAAAAAACTTTGCCCGCTATCTTTTAATTTTTCTTATACACAAACCTTGTCCTAACAATAAGGTCCTACACATAAAAAAAGAATCATTTAATTTGGTGCAGCCGATCGGGATTTATGCGCGTACTAACATTTCGGCGATACATTTTTATATAAATAGATAGGTTGATACTGAATTTTAAAAATATTATCTAATATCTTTACCATTTTTATTTGCATTCTAAGCAGTGACAACCAACAAAATATGTCAATACAATGACAATTTCTGAATGAACCAACAATAACAACCATCAAAATAATAATATTAAAATACGCGATAATAATATATAAATAATATGTGGTGTCTATTTAAAACCCTTAATTTCATTCGTGTAATAATATATGATGCCTATTTAAAACCCTTAATTTAATAAGTGCTTCAATTTGACAGTCAAAAGTTTGACAGGAAAGTCGGTAGAACAGTTTTTATGGGCAAAAGGAAATTGTTGTTTTTATTATCTTCCCCGCAATTTTTCCATATTTTCTCACCGTTTAAACCTTCCCTGAACCACGGCAAACATTTCAAAACCTAAATCAGCTAAATCGGCCCGGCGGTTCTCGAGTTTTAGCGAGACAAACGAACAGCAATTCATTTTTAGGGTTCCGTGCGAAAGGCAAGAAACGGAACCCTTATAGATTCGTCATGTCTGTCTGTCTGTCCGTCCGTATGTCACAGCCACTTTTTTCCGAAACTATAAAACCTATAATGTTGAAACTTGGTAAGAAGATGTATTCTGTGAACCGCATTAAGATTTTCACACAAAAATAGAAAAAAAACAATAAATTACTTACTTAGAACTGAAACTCAAAAATTTTTTTTTCATCAAACCCATACGTGTGGGTGTGGGTAGGTCTTCGAAAATGATATTGAGGTTTCTAATATCATACTTTTCTAAACTGATTAGTTTGCGCGAGAGACACTTCCAAAGTGGTAAAATGTGTCCCCCCCCCCCCCTGTTACTTCTAAAATAAGAGAATGATAAATCTAAAAAAAATATATGATGTACATTACCATGCAAACTTCCAACGAAAATTGGTTTGAACGAAATCTAGTAATTAGTTTTTTTTTAATACGTCATAAATCGTAAACTGCAATTTACCTTTCATTCAATCAACACAAATATAAAAATAAAATAAAAATTGTATTATGCTACTTGCTGCTGCGGAACCCTTCATGGGCGAGTCCGACTCGCACTTGGCCGCTTTTGATAGGATATAAGAGAAGAAGAAGATATACAAATTGTTTTGTCAACTTTGCAAGTTTTTTCTAGTAATCTATTACTGTAAAACCAGCAAATTAAATACAGTCTACTGAAAAGTCGTCTTCCTTCATACATTTGGACCTTGCTCCTTTACAATGACCATTTAACGTTATTATGGTATTTTAGTTTTTGGTTCAGAATCGATTAGAGCGTCCTCCCAAAAAAAATCTAAATTTCTCTAATGTACAGAATTAATGTTTTTTTTTTATTATACCTACTTTAAAAATTAATCATATATGGATTACTCGTATATAGGATAGGTACATCCTACTGTGAAGTTAGTGTTACTTAATTCCAATAGATGTCGTTGTTAAGTTTAGAAAAGTTAAGTTCAGTAACGATTAGAGAGCCCTCCCGTTAAAACATCTAAATTTCTTTAATGGACAGAATTGATCTGTTACATCACATTTTTATTATACGTTCAAAAGAAAATCATATTACGTACCTATTGTAAAGTTAGTTACTTGATTCCAAGACATGTCAGACAAACTCAACGTCTACAGATTTATTATACGGGATATATGTATAAATAGATCACGGAACAATATTTAAAGTACTTGCTGTCTAGCAAAAAAAGAATGAATGAAATCACGTGTCATTGAATTACAACCAAGTACATATTTTGACTTTCATCCGCTCTCTCCAGGAAACCGTGCTGAATTTATGGATAGAGAGATTTCGATGAATCAAATACTTAATGCTACACCGAATTATACGTAATACGTTCTACGATTATTCCACGATATATTAATCAAAGTGTTATTAATTACGCATGTCTTCCAAAAGATGTCACTACGTGTCGTATTTCGTAATGATAAATTCTTTATATTTTTTTTTCCAATAGATAGAGAGATTGTGATAAATTAAATAATGAATGCTACAATCTTCAGAGTATCTCCTTTCTAACAAAAAAAGAAATATTGCAATCGGACTACTCGTTAATGAATTACAATTAATTACACATTTTGACTTTCATCCCCCCTCACAGGGAAAACGTCCGGAATTTCGGAATAAAAAGTATCCTATGTCCTACCTCGGAGTATGAACTCAAATCATGCCAAGTTTCATTTGAATCCATTCAGTAGTTTCGGCGTGATGCGCGGCCAAGATACAGACAGACAGACAGACAGACAGACAGACAGACAAAAATGAAAAAAAAAATAGTTTTGGTTTCAGTATCGATAACAGAGTGCCCTCCAAAAAAAATTTTCAAAATATCTTCAATGTACAGAATTTGACCTGTTACATTTTTATTATAAGTATAGTTTACCTACGTAGATATCTATACCAATAATAAAAGGAGGTAAAATTTGTGAGTTTGTGATGTTGTAGGGGGTTAATATCTTTGTCTACTATATCTGTGCCTACCGAATATCGCTTAGATTTTTGTAATTGTTCGTTTGTATTCTTTTTGGCTTGGCACCGACTTCAAACAGATTTCAGGTACCTAACACACATTATAATACTACTACTTAAATGAATAAAGAATTAGGTATAGACAAGAATTGGCACATAGCAATTTATGAAGAGCCAGTTTATTTTACGCTTTTTAGTGTTTTTTGGCAGGGAGTTTTTGTTGGATGATTTTTGGAAGTCGGTTATTTTTTATAAAAAGTTTTTATTTTTCAGTTTTTAGTGCAAACAATCATAGGTAAGTAGTAAGTAGAACTATTTCATAAAATTTGTGCTGATGCAAATAACTTTAGTGGTTTAAAAAAACGTATTAAATGTCAATCCCTATTTCACCCTCTTAGGGGTAGAATATCCAGAAACACTTAAATACATTTCTACTCATTTTTAATCAGTAGCCCAAAGATAAAGTTAAATGTTTCTAACTTAAAAAATTACGTACTTCCACACAAATTTTCAACCCCTATTTCACCCCTTTAGGGGTAGAATATCCAGAAACGCTTAAATACGTATCTTCGCATTTTTAATCAGTAGCCCAAAGATAAAGTTTCATGTTTCTAACTTAAAAATGACGGACTTTCGTACAAACTTTCAACCCCTATTTCACCCCCTTATGGGTAGAAATTACAAAATTCCTTCCTTAGTGGATGTCTACTCAATAAAACGATCCATTATAATAACTAAAAGAATACAAATTAAGGTCTATACGTACGTGTAATATTAAAATCATCCTCTAATCCCTAACTGTTGAAGAGTTTAACCTTCTATTCATCAGCTCACCTAAATAACTTGAAAGTATACGACTAAAAGTCTTTAGATACGAATGAAATTGAAAGAATTATCCTCCAACTCCTAACCGTTAAGGAGATGTGCCTTACATCATCAGCTCATCATCACAAAATGATGACTACCAGACGCAAATACCGGTGTAACTTCAGAAAATATACGAAAAACATAGTATTTAATGTAAGCCTATAAAAAATGAGGATTTCCCTCGATTTCTCTGAGATCCCATCATCAAAACCTGATATGGTGGCAATGGGACCACCTCGGGAGCATACCCTTTCGAATACAAAAATAATTTTCTAAATCGGTCCACAATTGACGGAGTAATCGGTACATAGAACCTCCTCCTCTTTGGAAGTCGTTAAAAAATTTGAATCCTGAGCTTTAGCGAGGGAATCAATAGAGCACGAGGTGAAAAATCTTTGCACTCGAGTGCAACACGTAACTTTGCATTCCACCTCAGCGAGGAAATGACTAAATGACGTGAAAAGAAAATGGCGCGGGCAAAGCAAATTAAAAAAAAGTACACCGAGAAGGTTCCGAGTCTGAGTTTTTAACAAATGAAAAAGGTTGTATGATAAATTCGGCACCATGGAGGTTTAAGTAAATAGGTTTAATGATGTTTTACATTCACAAACTTAGTGCACACGATGTTCTAAATTAAATTTACTTATCAGATATCGAAGGGCAAAACTTCTCTTTCCAAGATGGTGGGATGAGAAATATATTTTCTTATTAAGGACACCGAAAACGTTTTCCTTACAACATCATAGAGGCAAAGACGAGCATACTTTTCATCTGATAGAAAGTGATTACCGTTGTGTATGGATCCTTCTAACTCAACTTCTCCAGACCACAGAATCAAGAGGCGATGAAAAGCAAGAAATGACGGGTCACAACACTACTGATATCTGTATTTGTGGGCTTGGTTCGAACTCAAAACCACTTTTTTAGAAGCTAGCCGACTTAACCTTTTCGCCAATAAAAAAAATATTAAAAAAACAACTATTTTCGTTATGAATTCATTCATAGCAATACTCATTTAGCTAGAACTTGTAATACCCGCTACTGATAACCGGAAGACACGGATAAAAGACCAAACCACTCAATATCCACATCAGATGAAATTATCCTTGTAACATCGGCTTATGACCGGAATCAATACGCGATGATCGCAATAAAAGCTAGATGTTTGTACACACACCCCCCCGCACCCCGCGCCAGCCCGCCCCGCGGCGCCCGGCAATTTAGCCGATATTAAGTTTATACAGCGATTTGTACCCTTCTTTACACCGGCCTAGGTTAAGGGTGCGCGGACAGATAATGACAAAAACGCTCATATTGACTTGACTTTTGTTGTATACTCTCGAGTTTCGTAGGGCACGAAAAACTCGACAGTTTCGTTACAGTGCGTAGCCTTATTGATGATATGACTTCTCGTCTCATTTTAAAAGCTATAAGGTACATGTAAAAGTATATGATAAATGACGATGAATTAAATAAAATGTTTATTAATTATTGTAATAATAGGTCTTTACCTATGAAATTGCCGTTTTGTATGCAATAAGTGAAAGTACTTATTTTTTCAAACTTTTTTATTTCTGTTATTCGAAGTAATCACCCATGCAATCGACGCATCTTTGCCAACGCATTGGCAGTTTATTGATGCCCTTCTTGCAAAAATCAGCTGAACGGGAGGCAACAAACTCTTCAATCTCTCGGGAATTGAATTTTTTACCCACTAAAAAGTTGTCTAAATTTAATAGTAGAGCTGGGGTTGGAAGCTCTCCCTCATCCGCCATAATCACCAGACCTTGCACCTACCGACTATTACTTTTTCCAAAATTTAGACAACTTTTTACAACAATCATACAACAACACATACATCACACATACAACACATACATACAACATCATAAAATTTGTAGTAAACTGAACTTATCATTCCTTATTTTTCCAGTCTTAGGGGAAGAGGATTTTTTTTTTCTTGATTTTTTTTTTATGTATGGCCCGCCAAAATGACTACTCTGCCTGATGGAAAGCATAAGCAGAATCCAAGAGTGGCGATCACCATACTCATTACGATTGCAGACAATGCAGCATGGCGGCCTAGTGATGCTTCTGCATCTTTTAGTCTAGTCAACAAGTACGGAACTTGTTGACTAGACTATTTGGGCCTCCGGTCTCGCACTCACCAACGAAACACGACAGCACGAACGCTGTCATTTTACGTTGATTTTCTGTGCTAGGGTAGTACCGCCCCGGTCGAGCCGGCCCGTTCGTGCTGAAATCAGCGTGGCTCTACTACCTTTAATTTAAAATTAATCCAAAATTAATTCATAAATGACTTTTTTTTAAAATACACTTGAATTTGAGAAGTTTTCTCTTCGAAGCCAGCAACATTTTCACATTCAACTGTGCGTCATTCCTTAGGGCTCAGTTGGTGAACGTTATTATTGGGTCAATTGCCCCTCCCCGCGCCGATATTAGTTCAGCCGGCTTTAGGCTCATCGGCTACCAGTCTAACCAACCCCCTCCCAACTTTCTACCACTCACCTCATGTTCATTAAATCGGTATTATATTAAATATATTTTTATATGTATTTAGCGGTACCTTGGAAAATTTATTTGGATTTTAGATTTTGTGGGAGGAATTTGTAAGGTTGTGGTGAGGGCGATGTTATTACAGTTTATTGAAGAAACCTTCGGAAGGCTATGGGGAATTTATTTTACTAAGGGATATTAAGTCGAAGTTTTTTCAATTTTAAGCTTAAAATATTTAAACTTAATGCCAAAATGCTTTATAATCTTTCTGGTAGCAAAGTTAGTATTATTATATGTGTGATCGAACTATATGTTTAAGATACCTTTACTTGACTTCACGGATGGCACCGTGATTTAAGCGGTCTACACGCCGATTTCAACTGCGTTAAGGTGTTGAGGGTTCAAATGCCACATGGGATAACATTTTGTGTGATCCACAAATTGTTGATCTGTGTCTGGGTGTTCTTTTTGTCCATTTCATGTATGTTTGTAAAATGCTCGCGACACAGTATATATTCTTAATGCAGGAATTGTCTTTCTTAAAGCAAAAAAAAACACATATGGCGCAGTGGTTTTAGTGGTCATTTTGGGGGGTAACCGGTAATATTTGAGAGGATGCATGTTTTTGAAAAAAAACATACTAAATGTCATAGTACAAGCTCCGTTTAGTTTGATGGTATTGTGTGCCAGATGTCCGAAGAATCATTAAAAAAGAATAGCTAAATTTGAACCTAACTCCAAGATCAGAGGGCTTAGATTCCAGTAATTTTAGTCATTTGGTAAAAAACAAAGAGTGAACTGCTTTAAATCGGTTTTCTATAAGGCCATGGCATAACTCCGGTATGTATCCATATTCCATAACTGTTGAGATTTCGTTTCATCGTTGTCATTCATCATCATCATCATCAGCCTCTCCTTAGACCGTAGTTTTTATTCTACTTTTATGTAACACTGTAAACTCCGAGCATGTTATATGTAATTAAGCAATTCCTTAATCAGGAAAACACAAGAGATTTTTTTGGCCCGACCCGGGATTCCAACCCGAGACCATTCACCAACCGCTAGACCGCGAGGCAGTGTTCGTCACCACACGAATAAACAGACACGTAGCTTTACTTTACATTAAACATACTAGCTGACCCACGCAACCTTGTTTACGTCTCCTATTGCTCGTAGCGTAATAATTTTCTGCCGTTTTTGTAACATTCTTCATTGGTGCTCCGCTCCTATTGGTCTTAGCGTGATGATATATAGCCTTCCTCGATAAATGGGCTATCTAACACTGAAATAATTTTTAAAATCGGACCAGCGGTTCCTGAGATTAGCGGTTCAAACAAACAAACTCTTCAGCTTTATGAGATTAAGACTATAGATTGTGTAGATAAAAAAATCTTTTTAATTAATGAATATATCTACTAGAAAAAGTTCTTATGAATAATTCAATTAATCACGGTCCACGTTTAACCACTACTAGTAATAAATAAGTTCATTGCCAAGCAATGGTTCACTATTCTCAATACATTTACACAAACAACTCTTTACAATTATTCCGAGAAATAATTATACTAAATCATTCGTATTAAAATTAAATTAAATTAGTGCCAATTCTCACGAGAGTCAATATTCACTGGTTTGCAGTTAATATGTGCAAATATGTCACCGTGACTATTGTTCCGGCCAATTCGCGAATTACTTGGCCAAAGTAAACCCTCTCTTATTTATTTAGTTTATTGTTCGGACGCGTGGGAACGAATCAGTGTTAGTTTTCAATGCAGTTTGATTGTAAATAGTTTTAATTTGTGCGAATTTTGTTGTTCGATTAACTGAAATATGAGGTATTTGGTTTTAGGGTTGATTTGTGTATATTTGTAATTAATATGTTAAAGTAAATAAATAAATAAATAAATATTTTGGACTTCTGACATACAACGTCATCTAGACTCCAACTAGGTAAAGCTTGTTCTATGAAGTCTAGAATGACTGATAGAATACTTATTTACTTTTTTTGTAAATACGCACATCCATACTTACATTATAAATGCGAAAGTAACTCTGTCTGTCTGTCCTGCTTTCACGGCCAAACCGCTGCACCAATTTCAAAAAAAATTGTCATGGAGATACTTTGATTCTTGAGGAATGACATAGGCTACTCTTTATTTCGCTAACCGAAAAACACGCGGGTGGAACCGCGCGCAAAAGCTAGTATGATATATACAAATATTTGCAGATCATGCAAATATTTGGTCCGACTCGGGAATTGAACCCGAGACTACAAGCACAGCAGTCGCATACGCTCCCAGTGCGCCACCGAGGCAGTTAAGCAGGTTATAGAGAGTTATTAATTATCTCGATGATTATTTACCTTATGTTTGCGGTTAAAATTTTAAGGTACCACAGAAAAATTTAAACTATACTAAAATAAATTAAATCAAAAATCTTTTTAAAAACAACCTTTTACTAGAATGTCTGGAATCCCTCGAGACGAATCAAACGAGTCCAAATGATGTTATTGATGTTGCGACGTTTCTTTACAGAGTTCCTATGGCCACCTTCCAGCTCCAGCATCAGATAAGCTCCATGTCATTATATTATTGTATTGTCACGCCGTATACATATGCTTGCAAAATTTCAACAAAATCGGTTGAACATATCTGCTTCAAAATTGTCTGTCCGTCCGTCTGTCTGTCTGTCCGTCCGTATGTCACAGCCACTTTATTCCGAAACTATAAGAACTATAATGTTGAAACTTGGTAGGTAGATGTATTCTGTGAACCGCATTAAGATTTTCACACAAAAATAGAAAAAAAAACAATAAATTTTGGGGGTCCCCATACTTAGAACTGAAACTCAAAAAAAATGTTTTCATCAAACCTATACGTGTGGGGTATCTATGGATAGGTCTTCAAAAATGATAGTGAGGTTTATATTATCATTTCTTTCTAAACTGAAGAGTTTGCGCGAGAGACACTTCCAAAGCGGTAAAATGTGTCCCCCCCCCCTGTAACTTCTAAAATAAGAGAATGATAAAACCAAAAAAAATATATGATGTACATTGCCCTGCAAACTTCCACCGAAAATTGGTTTGAACGAGATATTTTTTTTAATAAATGGTAAACCACAAAAAAATACACTATTATTAAAACATCGATCAAAGTGCAACGAACTACAAGAACTTTTATATTATGTTACTTGCTGCTTCGAAACCCTTCATGGGCGAGTCCGACTCGCACTTGGCCGCTTTTTAACAGCTTAATTCATAATTCTCTATATTCTATTCACAAAACAGACTCTTGACATAGGCATCTGCTTAAAAAGCGGCCAAGTGCAAGTCGGACTCGCGAATGAAGGGTTCCGTAGCAGCAAGTAACATAATATAGGGTACCGTTTTTTTGCCTTTGGCACGGAACTCTAAAAAGGAGGTTGTGTCCTAATATACCACGTAGGTTTCGTTTCAACTTTTCCTTCGCTTTGCTGTCGCACGCAGAGTCAGCTTTTACGACACTTATATAATGAATAGGGCTGGTGACAATGCGTATCCATAATCCCTTACCACATGGACAGTCTCACAGATAAAAAGGTAATTAGATCCATAATAACATACAACGAACTTTTAATAACCAACTCATTCGTTTCCCAGGAAACCTCATTACCTTATTCAAGACCGATTACACTAAGGCCTGAATCATATCATAAAACAATAAACCTAATACACGTATAGTTCATATCAAAGTCGTTATCAGTTAGGGAATAATGAGCTTCATTTACTGATAATTCATGACAAAGTATTACAAATTTAATATTGTGATAATGATTATAATACGTTATTAAACGATCGATCATACTGAGGGAATGGACATCTGACGGGGATACGATTAAACTGTGGTCTGGATTACTTCAGGCCTTTTGATTCCTCATGGAATTCAGGTTTCGCCCTAGCAACGGTAATTACACAGGAATTTTTCAATTCTTACCTGAAAGTTGCTATCCAAATGTGGGAGAGATAAATGTTATGGTATGGTCACAAATTTTAACAAAAAAAAACCGACTTCAATCTGGACCAAATTTAAATGGGACCATACCGGAATATTGAGTTATTCGTTAATTTGTCGCGCACATAAGTATGTAATAAATATGAAAACCATATACACACACCAAAAGTGTCTAGGGATCAACATATGTGTCTAGGGATCAACATATATTTTTGCAATAACTTTTCTCCTGATTGATATTAATTAAAATTTTCTTTAAGGATTCATCAAATAAAGTGTTTTCGTTTGTCACAGTAACGATAAACCAAGTCACCTTTGCATTAATAAAGAAATTTGCCATTTTCCTAATAAAGGGATTTTTGACATTTGAACCACTAACATTAAAGTTCGAAAAAAAGACTGAAATAACAGTTTTCTTTAAAATTTTATTAGGTAACTTAAACAATTAATAATCCGTGTTTCTACCGCGAACACTAACAACACAAGAACATCGGTTTGGCATCCTCAAAATGAGTTCATCCAAATCACGCTGTGGAATGGCCCATGTTCGTTGCAACAACAAAAAAAGGTCTTCTTGCGACTGGATACCCTCCATATTCGGCAGAGCTCTTCTCTGTAGCATATCCCATGCATGCTCAATCGGGTTCAAGTCTGGCGACTGAGCAGGCCAGGGCCAAAGCCACATCTCAATCTCAAGAAATCCGCATAAAAATGCTTGATCCCTAGACACTTTTGATGTGTGTAATTCTTCAATTTGCATTAAGTAATGCAAATTGAAGAATTATATGGTTTTCTCATGGATGACATGTCAGAACTGGACCAAATTGAAATGGGACCACATGGGAAGCACCAGCTTTCAAATAAAAAAAGAATCATCAAAATCGGTTCACCCAGTCGAAAGTTATGAGGTAACAAACATAAAAAAAATACAGTCGAATTGAGAACCTCCTCCTTTTTTTGAAGTCGCTTAAAAATTAACAGTGTTGCGGTTGACTTTATAATAACATACATGAAATGGATACAAAGAACACCCAGACTCAGAACAACAATTTGTTGAACACACGAAGTGTTATCCCATGCGGGATTTCAACCATCAACACTTGGCGCAGTAAAAAGCGGTAGCGCGACCGCCTATACCACTAGGCCAGATGTGCAGTAGTAGAACGAAACATTTTTAAATTTCTTCTCGATAAATAACAGTTTAAAGCTTTCGAATAGCATACTGTATGATAGAAGCACTATCTTTAAAGGTATTAATAAGTCGAACAACAAGCTAAAATTCAAAATTTAAAAAACCCCCTACTCAAGCACTTAATCGAGTAATCGCCAATCGTAATAATACGCCAATGATATTTTTGCAGACATTCTGTTATTCTTCCCCACTTTCACCCCCATAACTTTTAAACGACTGAACCGATTTTCCTGAAACATATCTAAGAACACTCGCACGTAACTCACCTTTCACACAAAAAAAACTAAATTGAAATCGCTTCATCCGTTCGCGAGCTACGGTTCCACACACAGACAGACAGACAAACAGACACGTCAAACTTATAACACCTCTCTTTTTGCGTCGGGGATTAAAAACACGAACCGTCATTTTATTTTGTTGCGTCAAATACAGTTAGTTGTATTCTGAAGAACTGAAGGTTGAATATAAATTGAAAAAAATGGTCGAATTTCGACCACTAGTTCATATAACAATACGAGATTATTCATGAGGAGGACAATTGAAATTAAACAATAAAACAGCGAATATGAATAATCCCTTTATCAGTAAAACTCCCCATCGGATAATTTCATAGCATAAATATACAGAGATCTGAACTCGCAGAACTGGTTGGTGCACCAGCCGCTGTGGCCGTCAGTGCAACGGCAGGAGTCACACTCGTCCATATACTTCTCACCTGGAATGCACTTGAAGAACGGGTTCTTAATTACTGGAACAAAAAAGATAGAGTATAGGTAGTAGAGACACGTTGATTTTAGCACGAACGGGCCTGCTCGACCGGGACGGTACTATTATACCTTCTCACGGAAGATCAACCTAAAATGATATCATGCAAAAACATCTCAATAGGTCGCCATAGCCTGGGTCACCAGCATTGTCTGGTGGCAATGAGTATGGTGACCACCACTCTTGCTCATGCTTTCCATCAGGCAGAGCAGAGTCAATTTTGCATGCCCATATAAAAAAAAAACTCTTTAGGACCCCAAATACACACCACTTCATCAGTACCTCGTTTACATCACACCACGTACGCAAGTACCTACGTTTAATGCGTGTATTTTTATTTTAATATTTATTTGTGTGTCAATATATACATGTGTCTGTCTGTAGAAAGATAGTCAAGCAGCCAGCCACAAAAGAAACAAACAAAAGCATTTTGCAATTAAATTAAAGAGTGTAAAATCAAAAATGTCGGGTGATCGAGAAGAAAGGAACAAGAAAATTCATTACAACGGCAGAGTCTCGACCGATGACAGAAATGGATACAAAGATGATGATGATATTTATAACGAAACGGGAAAAAACAACTAAAGCTATCTTTTGATAGCCTTATGTAATAAAAACGCATTTCAAATATTAACTTTACAATAAATTGATGCATTATATTGTATGTGTAGTTTTGCTAGTCAATTTCACGCAGGCGTTTAATGACACTCAAATGATAAAATTTTGAGCTTCATATTTGATCTGATTATTACTGATATATATTTAACCAATTTAAGTAGTTGAGGATTACAGTAATGAATGCAGTTATAACATAAAATGAGGGCCATTGTTTCGTGTTAATGCTCATTGTATTAATTTATTGACATGTGCATTTCTTTGTTAATCTATAAGTATTTCGTTTATAAATTGGAATCTCATTTAATTATCTTTTACAGTTGGGAATAATTTAGTAAAACTGATTATAAAATTTTAAATTATATTAATGTGTTTAAACGCTTTCGGGAATCCTGTCATATTTTAATAGGTAAATTAGTTTCAGTATGACAAATGTATTTAATAGCACGCTACAATCCTGAGCAGTGATTTTAAGTCTAGTAGGTAGGTATATTGAGTCTTTAGGATATTTTTTTTATTTTTTTATTTCTGACTTCTAACACACAACGCCATGTAGTCCCAAGCTAAGCAGAGCTTGTGTTATGGGTACTTGGGTACTAGACAACTGATACAAATACATATTAGGTCTTTACCTATGAAATTGCCTTTCATTAGTACTGGTCATTTCAAATTAAAAAAAGATTGTAATGGCTCTGTATTCTAAATTCAAATTAATTTTGTTTTTAAACCATGACATTCTATTTACAAACTCAGTCTTTTGTTTTTTTAATTAGCGTTGTATTTTCATTACATTTGAACATTTTTCGTCATAATGGATACTTTAAAAAATCGTATAATTATGGAATATGAGTTCCGTCGTGGCACCAACGCGACACAAACGGCACGTAACATCAAAAACGTTTACGGAGAGAACTGTACAAACGAACGCACAACCCGTTATTGGTTTTCCCGGTTCCGTTCTGGAAATTTTGACTTTAAAAATGAAGCTCGTGGTCGTCCGGAGACTTTGGTTAACAATAATGAATTAAAGGCGATTGTGGAAGCTGACGAAACTCAATCTACAGCTGAGCTAGCAGCAGCTTTTAATGTAAGCATCAAAACAATATTGATCCATTTGCGACAAATTGGCAAGGTAAAAAAGCTTCATAGATGGGTGCCCCACGACCTTAACGATCGCCAGCGCAACGTACGCGTCGAGACCTGCCTTGCGCTGCTCAACAGGCAAAGAAATGAAGGAATTTTGAAACGAATTGTTACGTGCGACGAAAAATGGATTCTGTTCGACAATCGAAAGCGCTCAGCAAGTTGGTTAGACCCTGGTTCAGCACCAAAGCAATGCCCTAAACCAAAAATGACCCCTAAAAAGGTGATGGTCACTGTTTGGTGGTCTAGTGCGGGTGTGATCCACCACAGCTTTTTACAAAACGCCATGAGCATTAATGCAGATGTGTACTGTGAAGAACTGGAGAGAATGATGGAGAAGCTAGCACATCTGCAACCAGCTTTGGTCAATCGGTCGTCCCCACTGCTCCTTCACGACAACACGCGACCCCATACTGCGCAACAGACAGTCTCCAAGCTGCAAGAGCTGGGGTTGGAAGCTCTCCCTCATCAGCCATACTCACCAGACCTTGCACCTACCGACTATTACTTTTTCCAAAATTTAGACAACTTTTTAGTGGGTAAAAAGTTCAATTCCCGAGAGGCAGTACAAAATGCCTTTGAAGAGTTTGTTGCCTCCCGTCCAGCTGATTTTTACAAGAAGAGCATCAATAAACTGCCAATGGGTTGGCAAAGATGCGTCGATTGCATGGGTGATTACTTCGAATAACAGAAATAAAAAAGTTTGAAAAAATAAGTACTTTCACTTATTGCATACAAAACGGCAATTTCATAGGTAAAGACCTATTATATACTTTTTTTTGTAAATACATTCATATTATTATACATAGAAAACACCCAAACTCCAAAGCAATTATTTGTAGATCGTACAAACATTTGGCCCGACCCGGGAATCGAACCCGAGACCTCGAGAACAGCAGCCGCATGTGTTACCACTGCGCCACCGAAGCAGTTTATTATTGTTTAATAGCACGCTACAATCCTGAGCAGTGATTTTAAGTCTACTATATTGAGTCTTTGGCCTACAATATTGAGCTGAAAAGGCAAGTATGTCTATTTCAACCTTTCGTTCTCTTGCAGTACTATTGTTCGGCGTATTTTTGACTTCTGTAACACAGGTCACGAGTCACGAGCCTAGCTCAGGAGTCAGGGACTTCAAATATTTATGTATTTTTTATGTAAATATACTAAATAAATAATAATATTTTGATCCCCTAGTCGGTTCTTACGACATCCACATGATGAAAAATAATGCTGACATTCTGTATTCCTAGTTAATTACCATACGAATTCGACTATTCGCTTCTAAATCCAATGTCTTTCTGATAATAATAAATATACAGTATCTTTATGAGTAGTTCGTGAACTTACCAGTGCACCGAAGACACGGTGTACTTCTCTCACAGAGGGCTGTGACTGTGGGTTCACAATACACACAAGAGGGCATTGCCCTACAGGCCCCGGAGTCCTGGGCCTCACACAACAGACAGTTCTTGTTCTCCGGTATTAGATCCAAACTCGTCTCCTCCTCCCAGTACTGGTGGGGAGGCTTTGGTTTCACGAATTGTGATACGACGTACCTGTAAGAGCGAGTTGATTCAGATTGGTAGCTATCATCTGCCGTGGGAGAGCCACGCTTCGGCCGGCTCGACCGGAGTGATACCACTGCCTCACAGAATACCGATGTGAAACAGCGCTTGCGTTATGTTTCATCGAGTGAGTAAGGATACCGGAGGCCCATCCCCAACCCCTCCCCCCACCCTCTTCCCCATCCCACAAAGGCCGGCAACGCACTTGTGACGCCTCTGGTATTACTGGTGTTTATGGGCGGTGTTAACCGCTTACCATCAGGTGATGCGCTTGCTCGTTTGCACGCTATTCCATTTTAAAAATCCTACTATAATACGCTGGCCAGACAGGTCGGTACAGGGTTCATCGTCATTATTCATCATCCCATCAACAACTTTTAACAGTTCATTGCTGGACACTTCCTCGTTTTAGAAAGTAGGTTTGGGCCTACTCTTCCAGATTGGAGAAACGGGTTGGTACATGGTTTGCTTCGAGTTTTCTTTCTCTATGCGGTAATGATTTTCTGCGTAGTCAAGGTTTGACGAAGGTGTGAAAGAAGGTTTTAGTACTACCTACTATAATACGCTGGCCAGACAGGTTGGTACAGGGTTCGTTTAAATTTTTCATTATTTTTGGAGTGATTTAGTCCTTCATAACATGATTCCTTATTCGCCACTTTCAACAACGTTGGGATAAATAGAGGAGGGGTGATGACACACTGTGTTCTTAAGCGGATAATATCTATAAAAAAAAGACGTGTGGCACCCGGGGACTGCCACGCCGCGGCAAAGCTATTGCATAGCATTTTTTTTATCAACTTATGCAATTATAATTATTTATTTATTTTTTATTTATGTCAGATTCGTTGATTTGTCGTTCGGAGCAGCTCGTCTCGATCCGTGCGAGCTTCGGGTGTCAGGTTTTATATTCGTTACGTTACGGAATTTCTTGATTCGGTCGCCACGCTCAGAGGCCTCAAAGCCCGCCATAAAAGCTATGCAATAGGTTAAAAAAGTACACTAGAACATAAAAAAATGTCTAGGTGTAGTTTATATACTACATACTATGTAGTTAGAACATTTATAACCACTCTACTCGTCATCATGAGCAAAGATTGCTTAGGTTGATTTCAAACGCCCCTGTGTAAGCTGTAGTAAGTTGTCATTATTGTCACAAGATCTTGGTATTAATATGTTACTATACTTACGCCTGCGATCCTGGTCTGTAGATTGGTGGTGATTCTTCACCAGCACCGCCTACAGAGCTTAGGGTTCCAGGCATGGGAGCGCCCCGGCCACGTCCTAGACGAGGATCTGCAGAAAAAGTACAACTTACTACAACTGGCTCTTTTTAATTAATTAGAAGAATATTTCACAATCGTCGTATATTAGTAGTTAAAAATCTATAATACAACTACACACTTTGCGCTGTAGCATGGTGCGGGTGAGTTTCAGTAACATTTCGTTTCACTCTTGAAAGTTGCCGCGATTTACAAATTATGACTTAGTATTTCAGCTGTACCACATTCGCAATATATTAAATCATTTTAAAAAACCAACCAGAATGTTCTAGTCTACAAATAACACCCGCACCATGCTACAGCGCAAAGAGTATAATAATTTTTTTTGAAATTTATAAAGCCTATGTCACCCGGCTCATTATTACTAATCTATCGAGACCTCATTCATTAAAGTTGCTACAGTAATTTCGGCGCTAGCTACGGTGAACCCACATAGACTGCCAAAAATATAACGCTTATTCTTGCTAATGAACACATTTTCTCTATTTTTTGGCAAAGTGAAGAAAATGTGTTCATCATTATTATCACTAGAGACCGGATTATATGCAAGATACAAAGCTTGTTATATGCATGCAAATATGCATGGAAAATGCTTGAAATATGCACGAAAATTGGCAAAACATGCAAAACTAAATGACTAATTGTAGGAATCAAAAATGAAGAAAACCTAGTTTAAATTACAATTAGTACATTATCCTTTGATAGGCGATAATAGGTACAGTAATATTACATGACATTAAAATAATTGAATACTAGTTATTGCCCGCGGCTGCGCCCGCGTGTTTGTCGGTTATCGCGGCAAATAGTAGCCTATGTGTTATTCTGATGTAAAAGCTATATTACTGTAAAGTTTCATCCAAATCCGTTTAGTAGTTTTTGCGTGAAAGAGTAACAAACATCCATCCATCCATCCTTCCATTTATCCATCCATCCATCCATCCATGCATCGATACTTACAAACTTTCGCGTTTATAATATTACATTAGTATTGATTGTTGTAAACGTAAACAATCAAGTATTATTCCAAATATTCAGTGGTATTACCCATTAACCCTTATATTTTGTGACTATTAAATTTCGTCGAATCTATACTAATATTATAAAGCTGCAGAGTTTGTTTGTTTGTTTGTTTGTTTGAACGCGCTAATCTCAGGATCTACTGGTCCGATTTGAAAAATTCTTTCAGTGTTGGATAGGCCATTTATCGAGGAAGGCTATAGGCTATATTTTATTTTCAAAAAAATTTGAGATCCGTAAGAAAATTGCTATTCTGTAACCCAAGGTGTGAACTCGAAAACCTATTTTTGCGTGCGCTGCAAAAAGTATTGACAATAGAACAAAATCATGTATTACGGGTTTGTAGGTCCCATTAAGATCTACAAAAAAGTCCGCGAGAGCATATATCTAACTATCATGGTTTAGTCACAATAACCGCTTTTGTGCTCAAAAAAATTATTAAATCGTCTGAAGAAAGAAACTACGTTAAATGTGTATCGTAATATTAATCCTTATCCAAATAAAGCATTATGTTATCAAGGGAATTTATGTAGAAGTAAAATACTTTTTGTTTCACCCCATTTGTACATTTCGTTTGGAAGTTATCACGAGTATAAGACGCTAAGAGTTGGTACCTATTATTGAGTTATTTGTCAAAGAGTTTTTATCAACATAATACCTAATATTAGTCTTTATCCAAATAAATGTGTTGTTGATTATGAGTATTAGATCTTAGAAGAGTATAATAAATACATCTATACTAATATATAAAGCTGAAGAGTTTTTGTTTGTTTGAACGCGCTAATCTCAGGAACTACTGGTCCAATTTGAAAAAGTTCTTTCAGTGTTAGATAGCCCGTGTATCGAGGAAGGCTATAGGCGTGATGATATATATATATCATCACGCTATGACCAATAGGAGCTGAGTACCAATGAAGAATGTTTCAAAAACGGGGGGAAATTATTACGCTACGGGCAATAGGAGACGCAAACGACGTTGCGTGGGTCAGCTAATCGCGCTAATCTCAGGAACTACTGGTCCAATTTGAAAAATTCTTTCAATGTTAGATAGCCCATTTATCGAGGAAGGCTATAGGTTATATATCATCACGCTAAGACCAATAGGAGCGGAGCACCAATGAAGAATGTTTCAAAAACGGGGGAAAATTATCACGCTACGGGCAATAGGAGACGCAAACGACGTTGCGTGGGTCAGCTATACTAATATATAAAGCTGAAGAGTTTGTTTGTTTGTTTGAACGCGCTAATCTCAGGAACTACTGGTCCAATTTGAAAAATTTGATTATTATAAACTATAATAACTCTGTCTGTCTGTCTGTCTTGCTTTCACGGCCAAACCGCTGCACCGATTTGAATGAAATTTGGTACACAGATAGTCTAGAGCCTGAGAAAGGACATAGGCTACTTTTAAATGCGAAAAAAGGGTTGTAAGGGGTTTAAAAGGGGGATGAAAGGTTGTTCTGGGAGTTCACTCGCCACACGCCTGCGCGTTACCTACGTCGGGCGTCCTGACAACGAATAAACAAGGCTGTCACAATCATAAAAAATATTTCACTTTTTCAATGAAGACTTAACAATGATAGCAATGATATTATATATATAAAAATTAAATATTAAGATATTAAGTATATATTCGTCAATCTGATTTGTATGTTCATTATATTAATAGAAATAAATAAGCCAAATTAATGTAATTAATTAACAGCGTTTCTTAACTTCAAAATTCTCTACAGAAGTATCGTCATTATAAGCTAGCTGTTGGTTAGATATGAATAAAAATGTAAATAATATCCATCCTGATCAGCTGACTAATGAGATAGTCATCAATTAAACGAACGGATCATGTCAGGCGTGGAGGAAGATGTTGTCGAATACTTAGTAAGTCTTTGGAAATATCAGGAGCGCCTACCCATAAGTTGAGGCGGCAAAAGAAAAAACGTAGTTATTAAAATTGTACTTTTTTATTTGAAGCTGCCAAAGTGACTATGGTCAGCCTGATGGAAAACTCAAGCAGAATCCAACAGTGGGGGCAACCATACTCACTGGGAAAGCAGACAATGCAGTATTGCGTCCCAGACTACGACGGCTTAGTGAGATGCTTTTTCACGCCCCACTTAAAGGCCCCGGGATCATAGTGGGAGAGAAACACGTGCGCTGGTAGTGAGTTTCAGTTTTTAGCTGCTCGGCACAGGAAGGATGAACCAAACCGTTTGGTTTGAGAGTGAACATGTTATTCTGCAGAGGAAGGGAGAAGGGGGACCAGTTGGAAGAGCTCCTCAGAATACTTCCAATGATACAGATGGTAGTGGACTGCTATAGAGGCGATATCTCTACGCAGCTGCAGAGGTTCAAGGAACTCGGTGGCTTCGGGACTGTTGGTAAAGCGGACTGTTCGCCATTGCAACCGATCGAAAGCATCAAGCAAATACTGCGCGGATCCATCACAAAGATGAGAACAGTACTCGAGGCCCCGGCAAATATCCATGCCCAGGACACCGAGCTTTTTTTTTTTTTTTTTTTTTTAATGTTTGGCCCGCCAAAATGACTCTGCTCTGCCTGATGGAAAACACAAGCAGAATCCAAGAGTGGTGGTCACCATACTCATTGCGAATGCAGACAGTGCAGTATGGCGACCCACACTATGGCGGCCTACTGATGCTACTGCATCTTTTAGTCCAGTCAACAAGTATGAAACTTGTTGACTAGACTAATTGGGCCTCCGGTCTCGCACTCACCAACGAAACACGACAGCACTGCTGCTGTCATTTTACGTTGATTTTCTGTGCGAGGGTAGTACCGCCCCGGTCGAGCCGGCCCGTTCGTGCTGAAATCAGCGTGGCTCTACTACCTCTGAGTACCCGTAGTAGCAGTTGAGTGCTCTGAAAAGTGGGTAGGGAAAGGAATGGAGACTTTTTGGTAGAGAACGCGCACAACTGTGTTTTCGTAGCTTTGAACTCGACCAGATTCTTATCACCCCATTGTAAAATGCGGTTCAAAACCCGGTCGAGCTCAGCGACAAACTTCTGTCGATTTTCCTCAACGTCTGCCAGCTTGGCTGAACGGTGTCAAAAATATCGCCCATGAACTGTGCTATCGTCTGCATAGCAATGTATGTTGCCAAGAGCTAACATGTCATTGATATGCAGAAGAAATAGTGTGGGCGACAGGACTAAACCCTGAGGTACGCCAGCGTTTACATCCAGAACATCAGAGGCCGTGCCGTCGCAAAGGCCCATAATGCGGCGCTGATGAAGAAAAGCGTCAATCCAGTTACAGGGTCTAGGAGGCGGACCGAATGCCGAGAGCTTGGAGAGAAGCGAGCGGTGCCAGACCCGGTCGATGTCAAATGTCGAAATAAGCTCATATAAACACTTTCTATTTTATGTACATATATAAATACTTAAATAAGTTTTTAATAGTAAAACGTGTGTGTATTAGTTGTAAAAAAATCGGGTGGTGTCGTGGGACATCAGATAGGAATGAGTTCCATATCAAAAATACAGATGGCGCTAAACTACATTTTTCGTTCACGAAATAAATAAAATTACAGATGGCGCTATACTAAATTTTTAGTTTTCACAAAATTGTCTTAACCCCTTTATTTTATTTAAACTGATTTATAAAAATATATAAAAGTTCTATGCGAGATAAAGAAAATAAAACTATTCAGGTACCAATACATTCTGTATCATGATTTTATATCGATAAAATCCTACCTATATTAATAACGCGAAAGTTTGTTAGTATGGATGGATGGATGTTTGTTTCTTTTTCACGCAAAAATTACTGAACTGATTTGGATAAAACTTTACAGTAATATAGCTAATACATCAGAATAACACATTAGCTACTATTTGCAGCGATAACCGACATACACGCGGGCGAAGCCGCGGGCAACAGCTAGTTCTGGATATACTCGTATAACTTTTTCGTATTTCGGAATGTGGGGTAAGTGTACTGAACTGGGAAAACATTGAAAATGTACCGATAATTTGCATCTTAACTAGATCTTAGGTAAATTACGCTATTATCGCTGAGGATGGCTTAAATATGCAAATGCATATAATCCGTTCCCTAATTATCACCAACAACCTTTAAGTAATAGTCCACTGCTAGTCATAGGTCTCATAGACGGGTATGGGGTTTGTGTTAAGTTTTCCTTTTCTTTGCAGTGCTGTTGTGCTACGTAATTTATTCTCTTAGCAGGCTTCTTAATTAACCACCACGTAAAATAGTATAATACACATCCTTATATTATAAATATTTGATGTTTAAAAAAACCTCTAACCGTGGGAGAGCCACGCTTCGGCATGAATGGGCCGGCTCGACCGGAGTGATACCACGGCCTCACAGAAAACCGGTGTGAAATAGTGCTTGCGCTGTGTTTCACCGAGTGAGTAAGGATACCGGAGGCCCATACCCCAACCCCTCCCCCTATCTCCCCCACCCCCACCCCCCAAAGGCCGGTAACGCACTTGTGACGCCTCTGGTGTTGCGGGTGTCCATGGGCGGCGGTAATCGCTTAAAATCAGGCGATAGGTCTGCTCGTTTGCCGGTCTATTCCATAAAAAAAAAAAACATTATCTCACCATCGGCGCCACTGAATCCACTTACAGTAACAGCAGAACCCAAAATACAGGCCACTATGTGTAAGATCATGGTGATGCCCGATGGTACAGGGCTCTACATACATCTAGTGCAAGCAGTAACAGTGCGATTTTTACCCTAATTGGCCGTATCTGACCAATTATTGCGATCCCCTTTTTGAATGTACAGGTTGATGTTATTCTGTCGAAGTTGATCTATCGAATTATATGTTACAAATATTTTTTTTAAATATAAATTATCATCATCGTAAACAGCCTTTAATTGTCCACTGTTGGACCCAGGCCTCCCTTAGAAAGGAGGCTTTGGCCTACAGAGGCCTACATGAAATGAAATGAAATGAAATCATTTATTCTGCAATTAGGTTACATGAACACTTTTGCAAGTTAAACTTTGACCTGGGCCGTGAAGCGCCCGTGAGCAATCGTTACTCTAGCGCCCTTTAGTAAACGAAGCGATCGTCAGTACATAACATTAAAACTGCAGCACACCTTGCACTATGGGTAAAGACGCCCCCGTTGGCATACTATACCACGCTACCCAGACGGGTTGGTGTGTTTCAAGTTGTCCTACATAGTTATGACACCAACAGGATAAATAGGGGGGGGGGGGGGTAGTGACGATCTGTACTCTTACGATCACCAACACCACACTGAAGAATTAAATACATTTACTTATCATATTATAATCAACAAATTTCAAAAATGTGATCAAAATAACGTTCCATGTGTTTGAGTATCTTTCTACGAGTACTTTTTTGTAATGATACACTGAATTGTGGATAGTTGAAGTCTTGTAAATAAAAATATTTATGTATTAAATGTAATTTCAAATTAAGAATACGGAATGTCATTTGAGCCTGGTATTTGACAACTTGCACTGTAACTAAGCTTCGATGTTCTTTCTCTTTTTTTTCTCTCTCTATATTAGTATAAACTAGCTGAATGATTTTTAAATGTTGTATAGGTAGCATATGTCTTCACCTCTATTATTTTGCCATTTATATAGGTAAATTTTAAACCAACAACTGTTTCAAAAAAATGTATCTATAAAAAATTAACAACAGCCTGTGTATGTTGATCGAGTCTGACCAATTAGCTCTACTAGTATATCGCTCTCGTTAAAATAACAGATTGACCGCACACGTGTTTTTTGTAGCCTTAACCAACTGTAAAATAGTAGTATGCTGTTTATGAAATGGCGACTTAAAAGAGTGATTTTGAAACGATTTTGCTATGTAGTATAAAAAAAATCATTGCAAGAAAGATATCACGATTGGCTTAGTGGCTTAAACGGTCACCTTGGTGCTTTCTACTGAGCTGAGTATTATCGGTTCAAACCCAACATGAAACAACTTTTTGTGGGATCCATAAATTGTTGTTCTAAGTCTGGGTGTTCTTTGTTTCTATTTTATAAACGTGTGTAGCTTTAGAAATAACTACTTGGGATTTGAAAGAAAGACTATTTAGAAACTACCACTTAGTCACCGACGAAGCACTAGAATCGGACAAAAAAGAAACCATTAAAGCTTAATATTTTGCTATATATTTTCAGTGTGGTGACGGATTAACAATACAGAATGTCACCACCCCTATCTATCCCATGGATGTCGTAAGAGCCAACTTTAGGGCGCTCGCCCACGGCGACTTTTTGCAGCGCTACAGCAGCGAGGCTGTCGCGCGTTCGCATCAATACAGTCGCGATGCGGTCGCAAGCTGCGTGCCCTCGCCCACATAACCTCGATTCAGTCGCGCTTAATGCCTACGGCATTAAGTCTACCTTTGTCACTGGTAATGTGCATAAAGTATAAATAAATTTGAAAAATAAATATATCTCTATATAAATATTAATCTTAGATCTCTAAAAATTGCATCGTTTCTTACAAAGCCAATGACAAACTTGTTAACAAAAACACCATACTCGTATAAAAATAATATTAGCTGTATAAAATAGAAATTGATTAACAAAGTTAACCCTTTATCTTCTCAATAAACAGGTATTATCGAGCACGTGGACACTTGAGGGTTGAGAACCGACACGTGTCGTGATATGACATTGTTTATACACCTGAATTGTTTTTTGGTGATTACAATGTGTGTATATAAACTGTAGCGCGCGTAGATAATTTCCTACTAAGTAAGTAAGTAACCGGCAGAGAACCAAGGTCATCAACATAGTCGGCAAGATTAGCGAGCTGAAATAGCAGTGGACTGGCCATATTTAGGGCTGCCATTTATCCGAATTTTCTCGGATTTGTCCTAGTTTAGAGAGCTTCCGGAGGGGGTTTCAGTTGCAACCCGGGTTAAACCCGGATTTTACAAGGTGATACAGCGACCTCATAAAGGTAGCGGGTTGGCTGTGTTATTGAATTACAACTAAGTACATATTTTGACTTTTAACCCGTCTCTCCAGGAAACCGTGCTGAATTTCGGGATAAAAAGTATCCCATGTCCTACTTCACCTCTTAGTATGAACTCAAATCATGCCAAGTTTCATTTGAATACATTCAGTAGTTTCGGCGTGATGCGCGGCCAAGATACAGACAGACAGACAAAAATGAAAAAAAAAGCAGTTTTGGCTTCAGTATCAATTATAGAGAGCCCTCCAAAATTTTTTTTCAAAATATCTTTAATGTACAGAATTGGGCCTGTTACATTTTTATTATAAGTATAGATATAGATTAATGGGTTCCATTCCCACACGGCACTTCTGCTTTAGCTCTGGTAAACCATTATAATACAGGAAGGTTTTGATACACAAACAAAACATAAAAGTTCACAGCTATTCATTTCATTCAAAATCATTACTATCACAGAATACTAAGATATGAGTTTCCAGGTTACTGGTCCAAAGAAAACGGCCACTTTCTGACACACAAAAATCTCATGTATACACAATCTGACAATATTTTCATACGACAAATGCAATGGAGTAGAATTTCGCATTGGAACATCAATTCTTTGAAGACGTGGGAGTTCCGACTGTATAGTAACGTCGAGCAAAATCCCGGAAATGAGTATACTATTTACGTAAAATATGTTTTAATAAATTAATTTATACTCCATCGATCTCTTTTTAATGAAAACATCAATTTAAACATTTATAGTGTTAAATTAAATGAAGCATCAACCAGCTTTTGAAATATAAACATTAATACTTTTAAACATGGTTTCAATTCGAATAGACATACTTAGTTTTTTTTCCTACCATTCCGAATAGCATTATAAACTCGTGCTTTGAAAAAATAAACTTTAAAACCCAAGCGTAGGATTAAAATTTCATTAACAATAATATATTTCACTTTCTTTAATTTTTTTCCGCAGTTTTGCAGTCAACAGTTTCAATGACAAGTGATTTTATGTTAAAAGTCTTGACGGAACCACGACTGATTACACTTCTGTTAATAGACATAAATATTTAGTTCCTTGTGAGTGTCTCGGCTGCATTTTCCACAACATACCCATCTTTATTCAAATAGTCATAAAGTTCTAAATTGTATGAAAGAATTATAGAAGATCTAGGTGGGTGGTAAAGATGGGATTAAGTGACAAATTTTGCTACTGTGGTCACTTTTGTTGTAAAAAAATTGAATAACACAAAAATGTTTTTGTTCCATTTGGGTTTTGTGTTACAAAGAAATGTATTTAAAAAATAATTACTCCTGGCATTTATAAAAGATTACTGAAGATAAAAGATAAGTGATAAACGTGAGATTATTTTTTAACTTCTGGTAGTCGATACCGGGTTTTACGTGAAAGATGTACCTACTTACATACGAGTACTTTTTTTTTTTTTTTATGGTATAGACCGACAAACGAGCAGACGTATCGCCTGATGGTAAGCGATTACCGCCGACACCCGCAACACCAGAGGCGTCACAAGTGCATTACCGGCATTTGGGGGATGGGGGGGGGGGGGGGGAGATAGGGGGAGGGGTTGGGGTATGGGCCTCCGGTATCCTCACTCACTCGGTGAAACACAGCGCAAGCACTATTTCACACCAGTTTTCTGTGAGGCCGTGGTATCACTCCGGTCGAGCCGGCCCATTCATGCTGAAGCGTGGCTCTCCCACGGGTACTTACGCGAAAGTAGAGATATCTAATAACGAAGAGAACCATTCAAAAAGAAAATATGAAAAAGAAATCGTTGTGGGTTTTGTATTAATCATATGTCAGATTTTGAAACAAATTATATCAAAATCTTTTTTTTTTTTTATAACCCCATACGCTGCGTAGGTCGAAGTTATCAATTAATTGTCATTTAACGAATTTACTGGCACGAGTGAAGCACTTAATCGAAAAATCATATGCTAAAAATGCCTTACATCATTTTGGAAAATAGCTGATACTCTTACACTGCTGGACCGATATTAACCAAACATAGCTAAGAAAACCCCCGCAAGGAAACTAGCTTTCAAATGAAAAAAACCGCATCGAAATCGGTCCATCCGTTTGAGAGCTACGATGCCACAGACAGACACACACACACATAGACAGACATCGACGTCAAACGTATAACACCCCTCTTTTTGCGTCGGGGGTTAGCAAGGAATCAACATGATTGTGTTAAAAGTATTACATATTCTTAAAAAGATTAAGCCTTTGAATGAAGAAGAGTAGGCGTTCGTTCAATAAAAACTAGTATACCTAGTTTTTAACCGACTTCAAAAAAGGAGGAGGTTGTCAATTCGACCATATATATGTTTTCTTTATTTTAATGTGTGTTCGCGGATTACTTCGTCGTTTATAAACCGATTTTAATGGTAAGGGGATATCGCAACGGTGGTACCATGATAAGGACAGTAAGATCTGATGATGACATCCAAGAGAAATCGAGTCGAACCTTGAAGTCGGTTTTTTTTTGTTAAAATTTTACTTGTTTTACACGATTTTGCTATCTGGCAACAAATCTCGAAAGATAATTCCTGTATTGTTTGACATGTATCAATATTATTAAAATCAGTAATATCTTAATGAGAAAAACACTATAGAATAACAAGCATGAAACACCCAGAAAATGACAAGAAAACACACATTTTGTATAGAATCTACATGAACGATATAAACAAGAAATCAAGTACATAGGTATAAGAATTATAAAAAAAATGGTATCACTACAAGAATTAATAGATGCAGGGTATGTATGCGTACAAATATTTCTAGCGTTTGACCGGTACAGTTGTTTCCGATGAGGTAATAATATTTCATCATCAACAATCCATAACGTCCCTGCTGGGCTCGGGTCTCCTCTCAGGAGAGGGTTAAGGCCATACGTCCCCACGCTAGCCTAGGGCGTGTTGGGGACTGTTGGGGACTGGCAAGACAACGCTGCGGCTACGTAATCCTGGAATAATAATAATAATATTTGCTGAACATGTACTTTACGACAACAATACTAAGATCTTTATGCTGATATGATAGAACTAGAAGGAGTATGGTAGATCTGTTGTTGGAAAGTGGCCATTGATGATGGGATTAAGCTATTATCATCAACAGCTTTTAACAGTCCATTGGTGGACAAGACAAAGTCTACCTGATTGGTTTTATTTCATGGATTAGTACCAGCAGGAAACAGCAAAGAATTTATCATCTACTAGCGACCCGCCCCGGCTTCGCACGGGTGGATTTCAGATGCCCCCGTCGACGACACGATTCGTGCATTTTAAATCTGTAATATCTTCGAATATATTCATTTAAATTAGATACTATAAAGGGCCATTTTGATCTATATTAAATGCACAATGTATTTAATTTACTTAATTGTATAAGGATTCATTCTGTATTGATTAAAATCACTTCGTAAATAAGCCATTATGTCTCGTGAAAAGAAAGGAATAAAAAATGGTTGTTGTGGGTTATCCCATACTTATCCCATATACCATCGCGGACTTTTTTATAGTACTTTTTAAGGTGTACAATACTGTAGTACATTATTTTGATCTATCTCGTAGGGTGCAACCAGCGTTTGCAATGTAAGCGCAAAAAATGTGTTTATTTGCTACATCACATTAGAAACCTCGAAAATTAACAGTGTTTCCATACTATATTATGCATTTATTATACATAAAAACCTTCCTCTTGAATTACTCTATTTATTAAAGAAACCCGCATCAAAATCCGTTGCGTAGTTTTAAAGATTTAAGCAAACAAAGGGATATAGGGACAGAGAAAGCGACTTTGTTTTATACTATGTAGTGATAAACATGGGCGAAAACATGTGTTGACCACTTCGGTTCTTCCTTCATGTGCCTGCGTACGTGTTTCCCTCCCACTATGAACCCGGTTCCTTTATGCGGAGCGTAAAAAAGCAGCTCACTAGGCCGCCATAGTGTGGGTCACCATGCTGTATTGTCCCTATTCGCATTGAGGATGGTGACCACCACTCTTGGATTCTACTCATGCTTTCCATCAGGCAGAGCAGAGTCATTGTGGCAGGTAAAACATAAAAAAATTGCAGGCATAAAATGATTGAAATTAGCCCCAGACAATAAAGGTGAAAAGATGGACTGAGCGAGAATGGTAGAGAAGTCTTTAATAAGTAGCTTTGTATAAAATTTATAATGTGTTAACTTTTCAATTTCTTTTTCACTTTTTCTAATTATTCGTTTTTAGGGTTCCGTACCCAAAGGGTAAAACGGGACTCTATTACTAAGACTTCGCTGTCTCTCTGTCTGTCTGTCCGTTCGTTTGTCACCAGGCTGTAACTCCAGTACCGTCAGTTAGAGCGAATAGTTAGACATACAACAAACTTGCTTGATATCGGCAACAGGTATACAGGTATAGGCAACGCGCAGGAAGGGTTCCGATGATGATACGGAACCCTTCCTGCGCGAGTCCGACTCGCACTTGGCCGATTTATTATAGTAGAATAGAATAGAATAGAATAGAATAGAATAGAATAGAATAGAATAGAATAGAATAGAATAGAATAGAATAGAATAGAATAGAATAGAATAGAATAGAATAGAATAGAATAGAATAGAATAGAATAGAATAGAATAGAATAGAATAGAATAGAATAGAATAGAATAGAATAGAATAGAATAGAATAGAATAGAATAGAATAGAATAGAATAGAATAGAATAGAATAGAATAGAATAGAATAGAATAGAATAGAATAGAATAGAATAGAATAGAATAGAACAGAATAGAACAGAATAGAACAGAATAGAACAGAATAGAACAGAATAGAACAGAATAGAACAGAATAGAACAGAATAGAACAGAATAGAACAGAATAGAACAGAATAGAACAGAATAGAACAGAATAGAACAGAATAGAACAGAATAGAACAGAATAGAACAGAATAGAATAGAATAGAATAGAATAGAATAGAATAGAATAGAATAGAATAGAATAGAATAGAATAGAATAGAATAGAATAGAATAGAATAGAATAGAATAGAATAGAATAGAATAGAATAGAATAGAATAGAATAGAATAGAATAGAATAGAATAGAATAGAATAGAATAGAATAGAAAACTCTTTATTTGCACATCATATTACAGAGTTAAATAAGTACATAATACATAATATGTCGAAGTGTAGTGTACAAAGGGCGGCCTTATTGCCAAAAGCAATCTCTTCCAGGCAACCTTAGGATGGATCAAATGTTCCAGAGAGACAGTAGTAGTTGACGTACATTGAGTTTGAAGAAATTATTTACATCCATACACACATATACACACATCAAAAGTGTCTAGGGATCAACATATATTTTTGCAATAACTTTTCTCCTGATTGATATTAATTAAATTTTTTTTTAAGGATTCATCAAATAAAGTGTTTTCGTTTGTCACAGTAACGATAAACCAAGTCACCTTTGCATTAATAAAGAAATTTGCCATTTTCCTAATAAAGGGATTTTTGACATTTGAACCACTAACATTAAAGTTCGAAAAAAAGACTGAAATAACAGTTTTCTTTAAAATTTTATTAGGTAACTTAAACAATTAATAATCCGTGTTTCTACCGCGAACACTAACAACACAAGAACATCGGTTTGGCATACTCAAAATGAGTTCATCCAAATCACGCTGTGGAATGGCCGTCCATGTTCGTTGCAACAACAAAAAAAGGTCTTCTTGCGACTGGATACCCTCCATATTCGGCAGAGCTCTTGTCTGTAGCATATCCCATGCATGCTCAATCGGGTTCAAGTCTGGCGACTGAGCAGGCCAGGGCAGGACATTGATGTTAGCTGCGGCGAGAGTCTGTCTTACAACTCTTGCGGTGTGCGGTCGTGCATTATCATGCATTAACTGAAATAAGGGACCGATTTGCACTTGTAGAGGAACGATGACGTCTGATACAATCGTCTCAGCATAAATTTGAGCGTTGAGGTTGCCTCTGATCCAAATCAACTCAGTTCTTCCGCCGATCCAAATACCCGCCCATACCATGATGGTTCCACCACTATAAGGATGGACTTCCTGGCAGGATTTTAATCGCTGTTGGCGTCCAGGGGTTCTCCAGTGTCGTATACGTCTTGTATCCGGTCTCATACCAAAACGAGACTCATCAGAAAAGCACACGAAACGCCATTGTTCTTCTGCCCAATTTCTGTGTTCAAGAGCCCATTGATATCGAATCCTACGATTGTGCATTGCTATAGGTGGTACCCGTAGCGGTCTTCGGGAATGAAGGTTCACTTCATGCAAGCGGTTTCTGACTGTTTGGTCGCTAATTAAGTTCCCTGAAGAGTGATGAAGCCTCACGGCTATCATCATGGCGGTTATTGTTGGAGCTCTTCGAGTTAAGATTTGAATGTATCGGTCTTGTCTCCGTGTGGTGCAGCGATACCGTCCTCCATGGCGCTCAGCCACGGTACCAGTGCTTCGGTAACGTGTCCAAAGTCGACTGATAACACTCTGACTTGTATTCAGAGCTAAAGCCACAGTACGTTGCCGGGAACCAGCTTCTATCATTCCCACGGCTCTGAGCATTTCTTCCCTGCTTAAATGACGTCGCCGCTCCATAATAACGTTGGTTTTAATCAGTAGTAGGGAAACAGTAGCACTAATAATGTCTTCAATGCGTTGTATGTTTTTATAGGGAAAATATTGACAGCTGATTTTCATCTTTTACTCGAATTTGATTGACAGTTCCTGATTCAAATTATGAAATACACCAAAAAGGATCCATATAAATTTATAAAATCATAAATTTATTACAAAGCCACATCTCAATCTCAAGAAATCCGCATAAAAATGCTTGATCCCTAGACACTTTTGATGTGTGTATTTATAAATGTATATATATAAACATACACACATAGTTATAAAATACATACTTTTACATACTAATAGATAAACATACATACATACATATACTATAAGCATAACTATAATTTAAGAGAAAGAAAAGACTCAAATCATACCCTAACGCGTGACTGACTCAAATAAGATGCGTAATATTCGTGAACCATCTTCTTGAATCCACTTATTGTTTGCGCTTGGCTAATGTTTATGGGCAATGCATTCCATAAGCGTACAGCTTGAACAGTGAAAGACTGATCATAAAACTTCGTGGAATGCTGAGGCATCTCCAGTACCAAATTTTCGGATGACCTTAGACATTTTACATGTGTGTCATTAAGGAACTTGAATCGTTCTTTGAGGTAAAAGGGAGCTCTAGGATTGAACAAGATGTTATATAGAAAAGTGAGAATATGAGTATTCCGGCGAGAGCGAATTGGAAGCCACTTGAGCAGTTGACGAAATTCGGAGACGTGATCATATTTTCGCAGGCCAAATACAAATCAGCGTATACAGAGATTTTCTAGTCGCTCAAGTTTATCAAGTTGTGCTTCAATGAGATCTAGATAGCTGACATCGGCATAGTCGAGAATTGGGAGGAGAAGTGCTTGTTCAAGTGCAGCCCTAGTTGCAGTCGGTAGAAAGTTACGCAGTCTTCGGAGAGATCCGGCAGAAGCAAATATCTTACGACTGACTTCTTGTATATGTGGGCCCCAAGATAGAGTACTATTGATGTATGTACCTAAATTTTTGACACTAGTACTTATATCGAGGTTGGTGCCATCGAATTGTACTTGAGGTAGTTGTGTCTAGTTAATTCTTGAGACCATCCCAGGACTGCCAATAACACACACCTGGGTTTCTGCTGGATTAACCTTGAGGCCATAATTATGACTCCATTCTCCAATGCGGTGTAAGTCAGCATTAATTGTGTTGAAAGCTTCTGGTAACAAGTTAATCCTAGCTTGTGTATATATTTGTAGATCCGTTTAGTAGCCGTTTAGTAGTAGTATCCGTGTAGTAGTAGCCGTTTAGTAAAAAAATACTTTTTAATAAAGAAGAAAGTCAAATAGATAGATAATGCTTATCAGACTTATTACCCTTCCTTCTACGTAGAGACCAATGTCTAGTAGTGGACTGCAAAAGGCTGTTGACTAATAAAGTGATACCACGGCCTCACAGAAAACCGGTGTGAAATAGACCTTGCGCTGTGTTTCACCGAGTGAGTGAGGATACCGGAGGCCCATACCGCCCAACACCTCCCCTCATCCCTTTCCCCATCCCCCAAAGGCCGGCAATAACTTGTGACGCCTCAGGTAGCCATCCATGGGCGGCGGTAATCACTTACCATCAGGTAATACGTCTGCTTGTTTACCCCCTATTCCATAAAAAAAACGCGAAAGCTCCAACTTTGATTAAATCTTCAAACTGATGCTTTTATAGCAGTTTTAAACTATAATTAATTTTTCAAAGCTCTCTAGTCATTGTAACATAAAGGTGCATTAATCATGTGTACGTGTGCATATAACATCATTTAAATCGTACCTGACATAGGTCTGTGTATTGTGGTGTAGTCCGGATACGATAACAATGTACGAACAGGGTTGTTTTCTGCAGTTGTTGGGTGAGAAGTAAAGATGTAGAGAAACTAGATGTGGCATTGATTCTCCTTGATCCTCTCAAGACAGTGTTTTTTTTTTTGGAATCGGAGGTAAACGAGCAGACGTTGCACCTGATGATAAGCGACTACCGCCGCCCATGGACACCCGCAACACCAGAGGCGTCACAAGTGCGTTGCCGGCCTTTGGGGGATAGGGGTTGGGTGTGGGCCTCTGGTATCCTCACTCACTCGGTGAAACACAGCGCAAGTGCTATTTCACACCGGTTTTCTATGTATAATTTCTATCGAGTCGGCCCATTCATGCCGAAGCGTGGCTCTCCCACGGTTGTATGTGTATACAATAATTATTGTATATGTCTTAGCTGAATCTGTTAGTAAAATAGAGTTCAAACTCTTACGTCACTTTCTGTTAGCAAAGGTCAGACTGTTTTTAGTTCAATTTGTTAGGATCATAACAATATAAAAAAAAAAAAAACCGACTTCCAAAAAACATCCAACGAAAACTCTCTGCCAAAAACACACTTAAAAGCGTAAAATAAACTGGTTCTTCATAAATTTCCTATACCTAATTCTTTATTCATTTAAATAGTAGTATTGTAATGTGTGCTAGGTACCTAGAATCTGTTTGAAGTCGGTGCCAAGTGACTATCGCTTAGACTTTTGTAATTGTTCGTTTGTATTCTTTTTGGCTTAGCACCGACTTCAAACAGATTTTAGGTACCTAGCACACATTATAATACTACTATTTAAATGAATAAAGAATTAGGTATAGGAAATTTATGAAGAACCAGTTTATTTTACGCTTTTAAGTGTGTTTTTGGCAGAGAGTTTTTGTAGGATGTTTTTTGGAAGTCGGTTTTTTTTTTATAAAAAGTTTTTATTTTTCAGTTTTTAGTGCAAACAATCGTAGGTAAGTAGTAAGTTCAACTATTTCATCAAATTTCATCATCAAGAATACAAATTAAGGTCTATACGTACGTGTAATATTAAAATCATCCTCTAATCCCTAACTGTTGAAGAGTTTAACCTTCTATCATCAGCTCACCTAAATAACTTGAAAGTATACGACTGAAGGTCTTTAGATACGTATGAAATTGAAAGAATTATCCTCCAACTCCTAACCGTTGAGGAGTTGTACCTTCCACCTTCCATCATCAGCTTACCCTAAATAATTTGAAAGAATACGACTAAAGGTAACATATGTACATATGATATTTAAAGATTTATCATCCAACTCCTAACCGTTAAGGAGTTGTACCTTACATCATCAGCTCATCATCATAAAATGATGACTACCAGACGCAAATATCGGTGTAACTTCAGAAAATATTCGAAAAACATAGTATGTGCCTATAAAAAATGAGGGTTTCCCTCGATTTCCCTGGGATCCCATTATCAGATCCTGATATGCTGGCAATGGGACCACCTCGGAAGCATACCCTTTCGAATACAAAAAAAAAATTCAAAATCGGTCCACAACTGACGGAGTAATCAGTGAACATACATAAAAAAAAAATAAAAAAATACATACAGTGGAACAAAGAACCTCCTCCTTTTTGGAAGTCGGTTAAAAAAGCTTCATCGCTTTGCAATTGAATTTGAGTTCAAACCAGGTCGAACGGGATAGGCAGACGAACTTAGCATCATCATGTACCTAAATGACAGAGTTTACCTAAATAAAGAGTTATACTTAAGTAAATTAGAATATATGTAGATACTAAATTGCTATTAGACGTGTTGTATTTAGTTCTTATGCAACAAAACTTCTCATAATTTGTCATTTCTGTAAAATATGGAGAATTGAAATAAGTATTCTGCTTTTCGGCCGACTTGTTTGACAAGAGAAAGACTTTGGAAAGAAAAAAAAATAGATTGAAGTGCTATCCAAGATTTCAGAAGCTCTCTAATTTTATTGTTTGACTAGCTGAACCGGCGAACTTCGTACCGCCATATTTACATATCTGTCTCAGCTTCCCACAGGCAGTGTACAGTCGTGGACAAAAAAAGACTTTTCCCGTTATCTTTTCTTTTTTTTCTTTCTAGCAATAAAATAATGAATGAAATCGGACTATGTGTTATTGAATTAAAACTAAGTACATATTTTGACTTTCATCCCCTCTCTCCAGGAAACCGTGCTGAATTTCAGGATAAAAAGTATCCTATGTCCTACCTCGTAGTATGAACTCAAATCATGATTTCATTTGAATCCATTTAATAGTTTCGGCGTGATGCACGGCCAAGGTACAGACAGACAGACAAAAATGAAGAAAAAATACAGTTTTGGCTTCAGTATCGAATAAAGAGAGCCCTCCAAAAAAAAATTACAAAATATCTTTAATGTACAGATCTGGACCTAATACATTTTTATTATAAGTATAGATGTACCTAACACTAAATCAAAGTGTCAAAAAGACAATAAATTTTCTTCAAAAAAATAGTTTTACCTTTTTTACGTGATTTATTAATTATTTCTACTTTCACTTCTAGTAGTTACTATTTCACTTTTACCCAAAACCAACTTATAGAGTTGTTAATGGCGCACAAATTGACTGGGCTATTGTGCGCATACAAAGACCGCCCGCTGTCTCGTTTTGTATGCGCCGGCGCAGACACTCATCTCTCTATAATTATTTACTCTGTGGTTTAAAAAAAATGTAGTTATGAACACGTATAATGATGCTTATGGCAACACAAATATCAATATGTGAAGGGATTGTTGGTTATTATATTATTTAATGTGTAAGATTTTAAGTGGAGGTATAAAAAATATTAATAACTATTGCCAGCGGCATGAAATCTTTTTACCCACGGGGTATTTTAACCATTGCTAAAAGGCGTGAACACATTGAATAATAAATTTTATGCGTAGGTATACCCTTTTATTTGTTGACGGGGTGAAATATCCCTTCGAATTTCCAGCTCTTCGGGGACATAGGAGCCAGGAGTATGTGGTGTTTCCACTAAAGAACACCCGGACGACCGACCTCTGGCACCCTACTCTGGTAGGACCCGGACCAAGTTATTTCAGGTCCTCCCCGAATCGACGCCGTGCCTTATCAAGCCCTGTCCCGGGGGAAATTATTTCCCCCCCTCAATCCCAGCGTGATAGGCCGATTACACAATTACGTCTCTGCTATCCCGACTGCTACAATCAATCTGCCACTAGAGGTGCCCAATGCGAAGGTATACCCTAAGAAATATTTTAGTGTTATTTTGAATTTCATACAACAGACAAAAGAAAAGGTTCAAATTGCAAGCGTTTCAAATTAATTCTCTTTCTACAATGGCTAACGCCTCTATTAATGTGGAGGAACGGGTGTCACGTCCCTCCAACACAAAGGGAGAATCCTCCGACCAGGCGAGGTGATCATGCCTGGCGGGCCAACGGGTGCTCCGCTCCTATTGGTCTTAGCGTGATAATATATAGCCTATAGTCTTCCTCGATAAATGGGCTATCTAACACTGAAAGACCTTTTCAAATCGGTAACAGCAGTTCCTCAGATTTGCGCGTTCAAACAAACAAACTCTTCAGCTTTACATATTAGTGAGCATAGATTTACCTATACATCGTGTTAAGGAAATTTAAATACAAATTTCATCATTCACAGTACTTTACCTATTTTGCCACCATTAAAAGAAAAATCTGTCCCATATAATATCTAATTCAAAGAATGAATTAAAAGCCATGAATAGATATCATAGGTATATCAATCGATGCTCATCATCACGCTTCAGAGACTTCCAATACACATTTAGTTGTTGTAACAGTATGCACATTTAGGTAATTCTGCAAAAAATGAAATTGAACAGTCGTTTACAAAAGTGTTTATTCCACAAAATAGAGCAGTTGAGTGTATCGTAAATAAATACCGATCTCTCCTTCATTAAATCGAACATTACAAAACATCTCGAAAATTATCGGTATATAAAAAAAACTTCGTTTAAAAAAACCGACTTCAAAAACTAAAAAGTATAAAATAACCTAATTTGTATGGGCTACCTACTATTACATTTTGGCTTGGTCCCGACTTCAAACCTATGAATAGGTAGCCCATACAAATTAGGTTATTTTATACTTTTTAGTTTTTGAAGTCGGTTTTTTTAAACGAAGTTTTTTTTTTTTTCGCTTTTTAGTCTTTCTCAAGTCTCTCATCATCATTTCATGTAAAATTTATTGATGTCTACAGCATATGAAGCAATGCAGACAATTGCTCTTAACTTCATTGCAGGCGCTCACGTAAATTTGAGGGTTTCTTTCGATTTCCTTGGGATCCCATCATCAGATCCTGATATGGTGGCCATGGGACCACATGGGGAGCATACCCTTTCGAATACAAAAAGAATTTTCAAAATCGGTCCACAATTGACGGAGTAATCGATGTACATACATAAAAAAAAAAAAAAAAAACCGATGAAATTGAGAACCTCCTCCTTTTGGAAGTCGGTTAAAAATTGAACGGAAATATTTTGCTCAACTGGGTAGTGTAAAACAGTGACGTCACAGGTTTTTATTTTTGTATTTAGTACATTTTTCATACAAAGTTATCGTTTTGACAGATGATAAAAAGTAACTAATTTGACTAAGGTGTCAACTACCCTATTTTTAATATCAATTTAAGTATCAAAATTAATCAACAGCCTCTACTACTGGACAAACGCAGTTCCGTATAGTTTTAATTTAGTTAAGGAGGTTTTAAAATCCATTAAAATGGATTTTAAATCTGTCTACAGTGAAGCCAAAACGAAGGATAATAGTTTAGGCAGTTTATGTATGTTTCATATGTACCACCGTAGCGCCTAAACTACTGAATTGATTTTAATGAATGAGGTGTCAATAGAGTCGTAATAACTCCCGTGGTTTAAGCGAGAGAATCGGTTTTGGTATGTCTGTAGATATGCTTTGATCAATAATAAAAAAAGTGACAAGGTTAATGAATGTTATCAAAAGTTTTTGTAAAAATAGTTTTTATACCAGAACATGATTGATTGAGTAAAGTGTTTTTTTTTATTTCTAATTCTTCTGCAGGTGCAACACTTTCTATGCAACTAAAACATTTTTAAACAACACTTAAATATTGTATGCTGGGGTAGTCCTCTAGCGTATGCTGTGCGTAGTCTCAGTCGGCCGCGTAGTGGTGGCATTGTGCCGTCTCTTCGCGCCCGATTCGCTTCAGATACTTACCAAAGTAACTATGAAATCCCGCGACGTGGCCTCCCTCCCTACCTATCTGTATTATCGTACCTATTCCTCACCTTAATTACCATTCGTTAGGAAAAAAAAAGTAAAGTTACAAATTATTCTCAAATTATATCCAACACTTTTGTACTGAAATGTACGCCTACATAACCTACAAACCGCATTCACACGGGTAAACAAAAACTATCCGAAAAAAAACACATATCAATATCACCCGCTGAGTCGTTTTGCGACAAATCTTTAGACGAATTGTCGGTGTCGCCCACAACTCAATGTAACAATATTGTCGGTGTGTAGTTACTCGCCTGGTACGCATTATGCGATTTTTTTCACGACTTTTTGTCGCATTTTGCGGTCTTGTCAAGAATGCTCGATTGCCAGTTGACATTATTATTAGGCGTATTGTAGTTAAATGCTTTTACCCGAGGCGAAGGAGCAATAAATGGAATTTAATATGTCATGTATCAAACGAGAAACGGAACGGAAATAGTGTTGTATGGGCGTATTATTACGGTCACAATAGATGAAAAGAATTGAAAATAATTTTATGTTTTTTTTTGTAAACATTTTATCGTAATGATCTAAGAAGTGGGTGGATATTTATACTGTTGCTTTTTAAATTTGATACCCATGTCTTTTGATTAGAAAAATAAAAAACAAATATTTTGAAGTCTGAAGTTCTTTTATCTATTGCCAATACTTAATTAGGTACATAATAAAATTCTTTTAGAATGAGAGTGATACGGAACACTTTTAACTGTATTCGCAGCTTAAAATATTCAACACAACAAAACCGGTACCATGCGAAAAATTACGAACCGATACTAGAAATACACGCCGAAATTAACACACCGCGAAAATACTCACGTTACACATGTACCGAAATACTTTATCACCACATACAAATAATATATACGCACACAATCTTATTTACTAACACCCAATAGGTACTATGTCCATCAGTGGTTTAACAGATCACTGATGGACATAGGCCTCTCCTAATAAAGGAGATTTTGGCAGCCATACTGCAACAACAAGCTGAAATAATACATTTAAAAAACCCTCTACGCAAGCACTAAATCGAGTAATCATGTCTACGCCAAAAATGCCTTACATCATTTTGGAACTGCTGGACTGATATTAACCAAACATAGCTAAGAACCACCGAAAGAAACTGGCTTTCAAATGAAAAAAATCCGCATCGAAATCGGTCCATCCGCTTGACAGCTACGATGCCATAGACAGACACACAGACAGATATCGACGTTAAACTTATGACACTCCTCTTTTTAAATCGGGGGTTATAAAACTGCAGAACTAAGACCACAGTACTGCAGTTTTTTGCAGTATGTCAGCCAAAATCTACGCTCATGCCAAATATGAGTAATTAATTATAAAATTAAAACATCACACATTTCACACGCGACTGTCCAACCTCAAACTAAACAGAACCTCAATACATAGATACATTCCCAAATACACACATAGAATAAATTTAATTAAAATGCTTTTTAAAAACAAGCATTTAATGGAATGCCTCGAAACGAATCAAACGAGTCCAGAGTCGATGAGGTTGCGACGTTTCTTTACAGAGTTCCTATGGCCACTTTCCTGCTCCAGCATCAGATCAGCTCCATGTCATTATAATATTGTATTGTCACGCTGTATACATAATATGCTTGCATATTTTCAGAAAATCGGTTTAAGATACCTGCTTCAAAATTGAGTTGTAAGATTCCACCCGAACATACAAGCATACATACGTACATTGCAAGTTAATAAAAAGCTTGTAATTAACAACATCACACAACTCACACGCGATGGTCCAACCTCAAACTAAACAGAACCTCCATACATAGATATATTTCCAAAAACACACATAGAAAAAACGTCGTTCATTAATTACTGCAACGTTTTTTTGTGTATGAGCCTGCCAAAGTGACTCTACATTGCCTGATGGATAGCCTGACCAGAATCCAAAAGTGGTGGTCGCCATACTTATTGCGAATGCAAGCAATGCAATAATGCAGCATGGTGACCCATATTGTGGCGGCCTATTGAGATGCTTCTGCATCATTGGGCCCCCGGTCTCGTACTCAACAACGAAACACGACAGCACTAATGCTTTCATTTTATGCAGTTCTTCTTCTTAGGAATTAATTACAAAACTGACACAAAATCCTCAAAATCATATATCGTCTTGCATCAGAATGGAATCTCTATCGTATTTTTATCAGAATTATTGATGACGATAGATATAAACAATAAACCAATATTCCTCTGATGAATTTTCGCATTGGCAATCATTTTAATAATAAGTACTAAACTGAATTTGATAGAATCAGATACAGTATGCAAGTTTATGTGGAAAGCAGCACATTCGTATCAAACTTAAATGACCGATAGGTCCAATTATCGAAATCCACTTGGAACTCCAAAGTTATTCCTAAGAGCCACAGCCTGTCTCTGTAGTATACCCTACACATTATAATCAGAAAAAAAAAATAACAAAACTTATCCCAGAATCCATAAATAGTGCATTATGTACGACGAACATTTGACTACGCCGAATTCGCAATCGAGAAACTAAATTCGATACAACACGAAATTCTGAAAGAAATGATTTACACTAAAAACCAAAATTAGAACGATCTGTTCAGAATCACACAGTTTTACCAGTTTCCTGACAGAAATACTTTCTAACAGCTGTCTCCAGGGTCGAAAAGCTATCTAATTTAGTTTCGTGAGAAAATTTGATTTAGTTAATAGAGTCGTAGACTAACGTGCAAACAGCTTCAGAACTAAAGCGGTACTGAATTTTTTGGACGCTGAAAATATGCGCGGGAGTGAATTTGACGTCATCGAAAGGGTGATTTCACGACACTTCGTTAACTGTAGTTAACATTGTTTAATGATCAAAGTTTTGAAACAGTATTTGAGTTTAAGTGTTATAAAATACTCGTTTGAGAATGCGTATTTTGTTTGTTTACTTCATTTATACGTATAATCTATATCAAAGAAGTCTTCTGGAGAACATTACTTCTTTTTCCTCTTCTTCTAGTAAAACTGAGAGTGGTAGCTAAAAAAAAATGTAAATCTTTTCGTTCGTAAGTTTTGTTAGAGAATGTAAAGTTCAAGGTTCAAGTGATCATCTTAAAGGGTCAAAGATTGTATAAGTATATATTTATCGTTGCAGACATTTCTCATTATTGTAACAGATTCAAAATAAGCTACTAAGTTAGGATGTTTGTATATGCAGGAAGTAACAACAAATACACCTAACCTCTTCAGTATGTTCATTAAAATTTATTGCAAAATTTTGTTTTTAATATTATATAACGTATGTTGAGCCAAAGTTAAATCGAGAATTTTCCATAATAGTATTTCACATCACACCAACAGCCCTTAGAAGCCCACTTCTGAATATATGCCTCAACTTGCTATAGAGTCTTAGGCTGAAATTTATAAAGCGTGCTTAGGCTTTGCTTAGACTTACCTCACGAGTTAAGTGTGCATTGAAATTTATAGTCATTATGCTTAGCTCAAGCTGAGCAAAGTCTAAGTCACCGAAATCCTTGACTTAGCGAATACTTACGCACTCGTAAAGATGGTTCGATTGAGCAGGTAAAAAAACCGTAATCTAGTTTGAAAACTTTATAACAGAAGTCCGTAAGGGCATGCCAGGGTCAAAGTAAAAAGTTCTTTCTAGAAATTGATAATTAATTATATGTAATTGAAATCGAGACAATCTAAATAATTGTTGACTATTTTTTTTTATGGAATAGGCGGGCATACGAGCAGACGTATCGCCTGATGGTAAGCGATTACCGCCGCCCATGGACACCTGCAACACCAGAGGCGTCACAAGTGCGTTGCCGACCTTTAGGGTTGGAGGGGAGGGGGTTGGGGGATGGGCCCCCGGTATCCCCACTCACTCGGTGAAACACAGCGCAAGCACTATTTCACGCCGGTTTTCTGTGAGGCCGTGCTATCACTCCGGTCGAGCCGGCCCATTCATGCCGAAGCGATGCTCTCCCACGGTGTCAATTCTGTTTTTTTTTTGACTGACAAATCAAAGTTACATTCTATTTTACTTGTACATGTGTTATTTTGGCCCTTTTTCACTTAAAATCAATAAAAAATAACGGTTTAAATTGATTGATATACAATTATACGATAAAGATTATAAGATTACTAATATTTAAGTTTAATACAGCTATTTTAAAAATAATATGTGTTTGAAATACCTATATAATTTAAATATATATGCTATGCAAATTGAAACGTTAAACATTTTTTCCTGAGCTCTTGCTTAGCATACACTCAGTAAATACTTAGCCCAAAGGACTATAAATTCGAACGCTAAGATTACACTGAGCAGGAACTTAAGTAAGTATAGCGTAAGCAAAGTCTGAGCAAAGTCTAAGCACGCTTTATAAATTTCAGCCTTAGCCTACTATAGCTTTGTAAAACATTTGATATTGGCTAATGTAACACATTAAATAGAAAATTCGTTTTTGTATTCAAAATACCTGTCTGATAAAGATTTTGTTCAAAACTCTTTTTCTGAAGCTTCTCCGCCATTTACTAACACTACTTGGGTTGTCAGTGAGGATTCTGATTATAAGATGGTGTATAATTCCGTATGGTGGTGACCAAAATATGGAGTGTCACCACACCTATTAATTCCGTGGGCGTTGTAAGATTAAGAGAACATTTTTTTTTTCTTTTTTGATGGAATAGGGGGCAAACCAGCAGACGTATCGCCTGATGGTAAGCGATTACCGACCATGAACACCGGCAACACCAGAGGTGTCACAAGTCCATTGCCGGCCTTTGGGGGATGGGGAAGGGGGTTGGAGTGTGGGCCTCCAGTACTCTCACTCACTCGGTGAAATTTGTATAGAATAATTCAAAGTGTACAATAATTTCATAGTTTGGAAAATTTGATATAACTTTATATGACTGTATCAATTTCGCCGACTTGAAATTTGCAGATTTTTACCAGGACACATGAGATACTTATTACTCCTATAGACATTTTACGTAAGAAAGAGTGTTCCAGGAAGCCTATGCACCTCTACATTTGATTCCGCTAATCAAGGAATGACTGAACCGTTTACAATGTCTGATTACTGATTTTTAAGATACTAAAAACTTTATGCTGAAAATGCATCATTGTAGTTTCTAAATATAACCTTTTACAGAAGAAAATGTAGTGGGCCTGATTTTTAAACGTTATTAATTCCGTTACAGCCTTTTAGTTTTTTTTTATTTAGTCAATGGCATGTGTTTTTATGATTTGAACTGCTTTGCATAGTTTTAGAACATTTATGTGTAAAATAATTTAGTGTCACAGGAACGAGGATGACCGATTTTCTTCCTTACTCAACTTGAATATCGTCCTGGAGCTTTACGAACTCTTAACGAAGGATTAATCACACTCTTAACCTAAAGCGGTACAAGCCAACATTACTCACACTAACAACACAATTCTACCCACACATACTCATGACACGCAACACACGTGGGGATTGCCCACGCGCGTCTGTTATCGAACACATCAACCAGAAAGACAAGACCTCCTTCACTCCACTATAGAGGAACAAATATATAGTTATCAGAGATCAATCTATGCTGGATATTACTTGCCTTCAGGAGCCCTGTAGTAAAGTCGCGTACGCACCTTATTTAGTGGTCTCGCACGAACTTTCAGAGGCTCGCGGTGCAGTGCTGAAGTAATTCAGCACTATTTTTAATTATATTTAATTAATACTTTTCAATTCTGACTTATAAACCGTTTAATTTGTATGTTTACTTAATGTAGTAAAAGAGTATGCTGAGAAAGAAAATAAAATAAAAGAGTCGTGTGGTGTCGCGGGACACCAGATAGGAACGAAGTTCCTTATCATCTTATAAATAAAATTCTCGTGTCACAATGTTAGTTACAATACTCCTCTGAAACGGCTGGACCGATTTTTATAAAATTTGGTGTGCATATCGGGTAGGTCTGAGAATCAACCAACATATATTTTTGCAACAAAGTTCCTTATGGGGCGTTGCGGAGGGGTACCCTAGCCGGCAAGCCGTCCGTAACGTTAAATAAAAAAAGCGTAAGATTTAAAAAAATTGGTATAGCGCTATCTGTATACCCTAGCCGGCAAAAACGTCCGTAGCGTCAAATAAAAGAAGCATAAGATTTTTAAAAAAAATGTAAAGCGCCACCTGTAAGTTGCCTATATTATTATATTTTACTTGCTGAAATGGAAGCCATATGGAACTTCGTACCAAAAGTTTTTTTCGCACTATTATTAAGAAAAAAAAATTGATTATTTTATCTTACAATTGCAAATTAATGAAATTTTTATTACAAGTTTAAAAATTCTTTAATCTAAATCTTTACATATAATTAATACTTAGTGTAAAGAAATATTTTAAGAAGTCTTAGAATTTAGCTCGACATTTTTTTATTTTGCTTAAAAAAATAAGGAGCTGGGACTAGGGGTTCCTCTACCCAAAGATGAGAACAGTATTCCATGGCCGAAACGGTGCCTTATAAAGCAGAAGGCGGTGCGCCTGAGTGAACAACAGTCTTGATCTATTGAGGACGCCAAGCTGCTTCGAGGCCAATGGCATACGACCAATGGCAGTATTTTAGTGGTGAAATTGTACTAAATTAAATTTAAGTCTACTCCAATCTGAGATCTTTTCCAAAGAGTCTCAATTTCAGACATAAGTTTGTTTCGACTCTCAGTGACGTTTTCCCGAGAAATATTAGTGCGGCCGCTATAGAGAGAGAGAGAGTGCTAACCGCACTGAGCGTTGGTAGAACTGGATAACCAGCATACAGCTCTCGCACCGCGTTATGGTAGGTGGATCCTGTTCCCCGCTATCCAAGGTCGAGTTAGACTCAAAGAATTTGGCCAGAAGATAGGCCAAGGGGAAGGAAGATATTTTCCTTTGCCATAGGCCAACGAATTATTTCCTATGTGTAGAGGTGGAAAGGATGGCTTTCAGACATTCTCTTCGATAGCTTTGGCAAGAGACCAGAACGCCCGAGTTCCCGGAGGAAGACGCTCAAGCCTCTCGCAAATCCTATCAATGTGCTCCGACTTCGCCCTTGCAATGTCTCTTTTGAGGAACCTGGGAGCAAAGTTGTATTCCTTTTTCAGAGCGCTGATATTTTGATCCCGTACCGCCACCGCGTCAGCCCAGGCTTGGTAAGCTTCCTGCTTCATGCGAGGAGCTTTTCTGGAAGATGGACCAAACGAGGGCCGACACTTGCCACCAATGGGGACCACAGAGGATGGAATGAAAAGCTCCATACCCTGCACCACCACATCAGCAACAGAATCAACAGCGGTGTTGGTATCATCCGGCGAGAAGCATACCTGTTTCCAAGGGTAGGACTGTAGTGCAACACACTGCAATCTACTGACTTGTAGTGCTACACACGGCGGCTGCGTGCAATTGAGAGGCTTGCGGCAAGCATGTGAGAGGCACTGTGCAGGACAAGGCAATGGTCTCTCAGGTGTTAAGTGGAGCGTCTACGGATACGTTGTAACCGTCCGGGTAAAAGTCAGCAGAAGGTCCCACAACGAAGAACTCTGACCCTCCACATTTGAGACTCGCGTCGGCGTGGTAACAAGTTGTGTCAGGCTATATATCAGTGCGAAGTCGAAAACAGATCTCCCCGCATGATCCGCTTTATTACTAAGCCAGTCGGCGTGGTGGGTGTTAGAATCACCAAGTAAGACGATCTCTGTGAACGTGATCCCCTGCTGCACGAAGTCTGTAGCCATCTGGATGTGGTCAATAAGTCAGTCAGTTTCGGCATCACAGCTATGGGATCTATAGAGGCACGCATAGACGCGGGCGTGGTCGTCGCTGACAAGGTTGACACCTTCAAGATTGCTGAGGCGACGAAAACTGATATCGTCTCAAACGTACACGCTTCTCCGGCCTTAGACATGAAGGAGTGTTCTAGTCCGTACCAAGGGTGAGGGAGGTAGGAGTATCCGCTGGAGACGCTATCTGCGTCTCGGTCAAAAAGAGCAAGGCTGGCTATGCTGTCTCGAGGTGGTGGACTATCCCCTAATGTTGCAAAGGTCCACGACCGGGTGGTAGGGGATGCCATGTTAATTATGTTCTTACCCCGGGCATAATTGAGCGCAATTTGCACTCCTCCCCCCCCAGAATACATGGGGCAGCCTGGGCGTCCACGCTCAAGTGCGGAAACAGCCCGGGAAAACCAAGTACATTAGGTACTTACATTATTACACTTACATACATTATTAAAATGCCTACTTTTTATCTGTATCTATTTATTATCAAAATTATAACTTCTTGTGACTTGACCACGACTATATGAATGACCCCCCCCCTGGCGCCAAAGCTGGATCCGCCCTTGATTGAAATGTCTGTTAATAATATTAAATTAACAGGTCTTTTTTACTATTAGGCATAAATGGTACATAAAAATCTTTTTAACCAACTTCAAAAAAGGAGGAGGTTCTCAATTCGACTGTTTTTTTTGTTTGATACCTCTTAACTTTCGAATGGGTGAACCGATTTTGATGATTTTTGGAACGAAGTTCCTGATGGGGCGCTGCGGAGGGGTACCCTAGCCGGCAAAAAACGTCCACAACGTAAGATTGATGCCTCGGTATCAAAATGGTAGCGTATGAGAATGATTTGAGGTCTCGGGTTCGAATCCCGTGTAGGATCAAATATTTTTTTTGATCTGCAAACATTTGTTTTTTGGGAGTTCGTATGTTTTCTATGTATAATATGTATGTATTTACAAAAAAAATGTCCGAAATATTTATTTCGTTAACGGAAAATTTATATAATTTTTTATTTATATAGTTAAAAAATCATAATAAAAATGTATACCCGAATAGTTATTTTTTTTATACCTCGCATAGAACTTTTATATATTTTTATAAATCATTTTAAATAAAATACAGGTGTTAAGAGCGCTATCACAGAATTTCGTTCTGAAAGATTAGGTATTTGAAGTTCGGAGACAACTCGCTCGCGTGTGTGCGCATCCTCGTGACCGCGCACGCGCGCTTCTATTCACGATATAGTGCTATAGTTGTCGGTAAACAACATTAATACTTTTTCAATTTTTTTCTAGAAAGTTATATAGGTACATGTTATTATTTTTATTATTAATTGTTTTATTTACTTGAAACATTGGTAAAAAAATACTTCAAAAAATACAAGGGAGACTGAAATTGGTAGGTATCTCAAAACAAAAATCAGGTTTTCAAAATTATTATAGTGTGTAACGGCTTCTTAGCATTGTCAATATCGTTTAGGTTTACAGCTTTTTGGACGAGTTGTGTAATAATATTCACATTCTGCGTGGTTTCCAAGAACATGAAGTGAACTATCTAATGTCTTTCTGCAAATTAAGTATTTTTTTCTGTGTAGAAAAATTTTGTTTATTTCTGAACTTAATTGCAGAGCAGATATCACTGCATTGCCTAGTAAAGCGGTCTGCGGTTAAAAGTTTACGTTCGTTGAGAAGGACCGTAGTATCTTTTTGCATTTTCATATTTTACCGGTGTAATTCTTCAACTTAAACTTAAAAAAATGGTTGGTACACTCTATTTTTTATAGAAAAAAGAAACAGTTTCTAGAAAAAGAAAGAGAAAATTACTTTGAATCACTGAATTTAGCAACTCGGATAATAGAGAAATTCGTAAACTAGCTGAACGTTTAAGAAATGTTTATTCTTAAGATCTCGAGTCCTCATTAGATGACGATTTTGTGCACTTCCATGCTTATTGCACTGAAAAAATGATGGAACAGAATTCGCCATCCGATCTTTTTTTATAAGGAACTTCGTTTCTATCTGGTGTCCCACGACACCAGACGACTTTTTAATTTTTTTTATTTGCAAGCTGGTGCTTTCCGAATGGTCCCATTTAAATTTGGTCCAGACTTAAGGCGGTTTTTTTGTTAAAATTTGTAGTTGTTTTAATTATTGTCTGTTTGTTTAGGCTAATCTTTGGAACGGAATAACAGATTTTGATGGCAATTTCACTGGCAGATAGTTGAAGATACAAAGAGCTCGATCCACTAGTCTGTTAAATATCCTAACTTGGTTTATAATAAGCCTTTCATTAGTCGGTACCGACATATACTGTCCAGGGGGTCTAGTGTGAGTTTTACTTACATTTACACGTTCAGTGCAGCCAATCTCAATGACAAATGCGATAAACATGATGAGTCGATGTGAAATAAAGTCACACTGGGACTTCAGTACATTTTAGAAGTGCTTCTTGAGAAGTAGATACGTCTGACAGGCAAAAGTGTATGTTTTTCAGGATGGGAACGAGATGTGTTGTGTTGTGTATTTGAGTTATGTATGTTTTATTGGACGTATAATACGTTTATTTAATACTTTATATTTTGTACTTCTACTTCGCGGTAGACAGCGGATGCTACCTAAATAACCTGGTTTGGACATAATGAGAACTACACAAATTGCCCAGTACGCCCTAAGGCTCACATATTCGCAGCCCGCGAACCGTGAGAAAATGGTATCCAGGTCTGCGTTACTGCTTGCAGCACTAGGCATCGGCCTGTCCACATTCAGCGTCCGTCAAATGATTCTGCACCAAACCAGACGAATTTAAACCCTAATTAGTCAACAATAACTATAAATATCGATACCAGGCCGCGAACACATCAGTTTTGTCCTAATGCCTGTCTTAAAACAAAAAATATAACATCCAACGCTACAGATTACCTTTAGTGTGAAATTTGATTAAGGGCATTTAAATGTATAATTCGCCGCCTGGCTTTTGAAAAAAATTGTAATAATGCAAATGTTTGAGAAAAAAATCGTATTATTTATATTTTTTCTCTTGTGTGCGTAGGTAATTAGGTTAAGCGATGAATACATGCAAGAATGAGGGTCTGTGTGTGTGTTAAACATGTGATTATTGCCTACATGAGTTTAGACTGCGAAGTATCTTAGTGATGCCGTGTAAAATATGTCGACGTGATTTGGAATGTTCAAAGAAACAAGTGACAATTGTGATTATTTTCTCTTTTCTGGCACCTATAATGTAATAAAAGCAGTGTTGTGTACTAGGAAAGATGTTATTAAGGAAATAAACAAAACAAAGTTATCTCAGAATCATTGATTAACTAGATCAATAGATATTAAGCTCCGATGAAATCCAATATCCTAATGTCCTAGTCCTAGTTTTTCAATCACAGGCCTAACATAAAACATCTCTTATTTTTTAATACCAATGCAGTTTCAGCTTTGTTTTTTCATCGGAGGCTCGCTGTATCAATTAAATTTTTCGTCTAGATCCCAGTCAAAAAACATAATCATGACCATTTTCATCATTAATTAACTCGTTTCTTCCATGCTATGTCCAACCTTTTTGATATCGGGCATAAAAGGAACCAGCCAAAACTCTTTAGAATTAGTAAAATACTACCGATTTATTGAACAAGAAAACTTCTCTACTACACCGCGAGCCCGTTTTTACTCTCCCACCAAATAAGACGGTCCTCGCGCGCATTCTGCAATATTCTATTAATATCTTCCTGTACTTACTCCAACAAGCTATAAACAATTTTAACAACATACTTTAGAGACTATTTCAGCTTGCATGTAAAATCCAAATTGTCTTTTTACCTGGCGTGTTATTATTAAGTTTATTTCATAGGCATAAGTGTGTTTTCCAACTAAAATTTGTGTGTGGCATTGCAGAACGATATGTCATACCCTGTGTCGTCCTAAAACCTGTTGTGGATGTCACAGAATGGGTTTAAATTGTGAATACAGCCACAGAATATAGCGAGTCCCGCTTTTACCGCTGCAGTATTTATATTGCACTTTAAACTTTCGGCGGTTGAAATGAAATTTGTTCAACGGTGCTGTATAAATCCAGAAATAACTCAATGAAACTCATTCATTCTAAAACCGACCTTAACCCACAAAGTTATAATATAAAATGAATTACACAATTTGCGTGAACTTACGTCGTTTACAAATTCCTAGAGATGTGAGTTTCGCCTGAAATGGTGTCGCGATGCAGCAGTCCTGTCTCTTTCATGCGTATAAGAAGTTATGTTGGATAATATATCTGTCTCTTTCCAGTTAAATTGGTTTGCGGGCACGTGTATGTTTTAGTCAATAGCATATTTTGAGAGTGCGTACCGCGGATAAGTTGATGTTTACGTTTTTGGAGAACTACTCATAGCCGTTAAACATCTGACTAATTTATTTATACTACTCAGGTGATAATAAGCATTACAGTATTTTTACCAACGCCTATGGGTTTAGTTTAGAAAATGGATCCGTTGGTATTACAGCTTCTCCTGATTAAATTCAGATATACGGATATCCGGAAATAGTCATGGGAAGACACACTCATTTTTTTCCGGATATGAAGTCGTCACATAAATACACTGAATAAAAACATTTATTTTAGTTGGAATGTTTTACAGCTTAGTATAGCAGCGAATGAATACGAATTGCCAAAGACTGGGCAAGTTGATTTGGGGAAGACTTTTAATTAGCACTGGACGGCGATAGGTTGATAGATAGTATTTATGGGTATGTTTACCAACATTTTTGGATTTTAATCATTTTTTCCATAAGGCAGAATGCAATTACTTTGACAGACTTTATCATCATCTTCTTAGTCTTTATTATTCCCAACATTAAGTGAGGTCGGCTACTAGTTCAACCAATTTTACCTGAATATCTTTTTTGTCACGGAGCGACTGGCATCGGACCTCCGCAACCCTGAGCGCGAACTGAATTCGAAGATTGAACTAGTTGTCAGTATATTTGAGGAAACTGACTTCCCAATAGTTATTGTCATGGATGCTCATGACAAACGAGACGAACGGTTTAACATGCTCTCCGAGGCACGGGCGTGAAACACCGCCAAACTTCCATACTTCGGGCTGCTATTAAGATTTTTTTGTAAGTAATACCCAACAACACTTGGCCCGATTCAGGAATCGAACCCTAGACCTCTTGATTGGCAGTCGCAGATACTAACCGCTAGACCAACGAGGTAGTTTGACAGACTCTATATTGAAAAAAATAGTACTACGCTGCAGGTTAAGAATGCCGAAATGAATCATACTTATTTCATCAACTACACAAAGACGGAGTCAAAATGCTATAACTGATTACTTGGAACTTCTAACAGTGGTGACAAAAACTATTGTTGCAGTTTTTCTGTGACCAAGCAATGAGATAAAAGTCGGATATTCCATAGAAATAAATCAATTAAGGGCATGCCTTTTTAACCGACTTCAAAAAAGCAGGAGGTTATCAATTCGACTGTATTTTAAGCTATTGCATAGCTTTTATCGCGGGCTTTAAGGTCTTTGAGCGCGGCGACCGAGTCTAGAAATACCGTAACACAAATAAAACCTGACACCCGAAGCTCGCACGGATTAAGACGAGCTACTCCGAACGACGAACCTGTCTGTCTCTGTCACGCACGAAGTAAAGATTTGTGATTATTCAAGATAAATTTATTTATTCATCATTAGATTATTGTCCTTATCTGCTGAATGCTGGCTTCCACCACGGATCACCATCCTAGTTCTAAGCAGTCTGAATCCACCTATAAATCACTATAGCGAGCTCACACAGTAAATTGTAGACGAAGAGATATAAATAAAAGCACACACTTACGGAAACACATCCTAATACACATACTCGCTAAACCCTCACCCATTATTATCATCTATCGTGCAGACAACATGTTCATTGGTTCTTGCCATTATACATTCACTAGACCAGTGTTCCGCAAAGGGTGTGCCGCGGCACACTGGTGTGCCGTGGTCATCTGTTGGTGTGCCTTGAAAAAATACGGTTATCCCACAAACCTAAATAGACGGCCTAAAGAAAAATATTTAGGTACAGAGATTTTAATTACGCGAAAGCACTAGGGAGGCGTTTTGTTTCGTTCATCTCTACTAAGTGTGGGTTGGTCAAAAGAGTTAGCGTTATTTTCTTTATTGTCTTTTGAGGACATTAAAAATATTATCCTATCTATGCGCTCTAATGCTGTGGAGCATGATGGCATTAGCGTAAGGCCTACGTCATCCCTATTCCCAAAAAGAGTAGTCCCTCACTTCTTGAACATTTTCGCCCTATTTCTATTTTATACTTCCTGAACATTGTCGCTGTATTTCTATTTTACCCTTCCTGAATATTTTCGCTCTATTTCTATTCTTCCCTTTCTGAACATTTTCGCCCTTATATTTATATTCTCCTCTTCCTGAATATTTTCACCCTATTTCTTTTCTTCCCTTCCTGAACATTTTCGCCCTATTTCTATTCTACCCTTCCTGAATATTTTTGCGCCATTTATTTTCTTCTCTTCCTGAATATTTTCACCCTATTTCTTTTCTTCCCTTCCTGAACATTTTCGCCCTATTTCTATTCTACCCTTCCTGAATATTTTTGCGCCATTTATTTTCTTCTCCTCCTGAATATTTTCACCCTATTCCTATTCTTCCCTTCCTGAACCTTTTCACCCTATTCCTATTCTTCCCTTCCTGAACATTTTCGCCCTATTTCTATTCTCCCCTTCCTGAATATTTTGACCCTATTTCTGGTCTTCCCTTCCTGAACATTTTCGCCCTATTTCTATTCTACCCTTCCTGAAAATTTTTGCTCCATTTATTTTCTTCTCTTCTTGAATATTTTCACCCTATTCCTATTCTTCTCTTCCTGAACATTTTCACCCTATTCCTATTCTTCCCTTGCTGAACATTTTCGCCCTATTTCTATTCTACCCTTTCCTGATTATTTTCGCTTTATTTCTATTCTTTCCTTCCTGAACATTTTTGCCCTATTTCTATTCTTCCCTTCCTGAATATTTTCACCCTATTTCTATTCTTCCCTTCCTGAACATTTTCGTCCTATTTCTATTCTACCCTTCGCCGAATATTTTCGCTCTATTTCTATTCTTCCCTTCCTGAATATTTTCGCCCTATTCTTATTCTTCCCTTGCTGAAAATTTTCGCCCTATTTCTATTCTTCCCTTCCTATCCAAAGTGCTTAGTCATTGCATATAAGCAGCTTTCAGAATTCACTTACAGACAAGTCTGTTCTGAGGACTTTTTATTTTTTATTCTATAATTTCTGAGGTCTTTTTATTTTGTCTGCCACTGCCTAACCATACAACAAAGTAACGGCAGAATATTTCGATGAACATAATTTGGAATGGAGCAATGACCTATTTATGTAAATTAGGATTTTTAACTCTTACCACAATTAAAAACAAAAAAGGGAACGCCTCAAGACGATCGACGAAGAGATGAGACTGTCTATGCGCAATTAAACTATAAAGTAAAAATATAGTTTTGTTGTCTATAATTGTTTTTTATTACTTAAAAAATATTTTTTAATTTATGGTGTACCTCCAAATTTTTTTATCTTCCTAGATGTACCTTGAACCCAAAAAGTTTGCGGAACACTGCACTAGACCAGTGCTTGCAGAAGCTGGTAATCTGTAATACACTTCAAGCGTACCATCTTACAATTTATACGTTTACTAAAGTTGATAATGTTCCCATTTCTTGTTATCTATATAAACCTTCGATACTAATATTATAAGGAGATAAAGTTTATGAGTTTGTGTCGTTGTAGAAGTAAACTTTGGAGTTACTGAATTGGTTTTGAAAATTCGTTAACCAACCGAAAGCCACGTTATTTGCGAGTACCATAGGCTACATATTTACCTAAAATATGATTACAGCGATATCCGACATATATGTGGGCACGCCGCCGCAAAAAACTAGTTTTTTAATAGAAACTAAACTTATGTAACCTCTGATGTAACCTATACTCGTAGCAGAAACTAAAGTTATGTACCTACTTTAAGTAAACTGTGTGCAACTTCCTACAAGATTTCTACAGCAACCTTAAGTCCACTGGAAGATAATTAAGTGTGCCGATGTACAACATGCATAAATTTTCAAATAAAAAAGAAAGACATGTGGCACTCGGGGACTGCATTTTTATGAACTTATGCAATTATATTTATTTATTTATATATGCAGTAGTGTATGGCTACCAGCTACCATGAATAATTTTATACATTATATGACATAACAAATCTTCGTTTCCAAGGCAACGAATCTTCCTTGACGTATTTCAATACGCCTGCGCGGCTGGCTGTTGTCATACTCATGGTCTAAGAAAACAAGATCTCGCATTTCGAGAGTGGCTCGATTTGACGTCACTATCCAGTTACCACTTTATAGCAACGTAACACGAAATAAACCAACCACAATGATATTATATAATATCACTGACCAACCACAACCAGCGATAGTGATGATGACGCCATCTCGACCTCTCTGTCTTCTCGTCACTGTATCTCGGAAAGCCACAGAGACAGACAGATTCGTTGATTCGTCGTTAGGAGCAGCTCGTCTCGATTCGTGCGAGCTTCGGGTGTCAGGTTTTATTTTCGTTACGTTACGTTACGGAATTTCTTGATTCGCTCGCCGCGCTCAAAGGCCTCAAAGCCCGCTATAAAAGCTATGCAATAGCTTTATAAACTTACATAACTAAATTTACAATCTACCATAAAGAGTAACTCCATCAGTTAAAGCTATAATCGAAGACAGACTTAAAAATACCTACTGAATTCATAGTCAACCAGCAAATTACATGCAATGACGAACACAACAGGTGTCTGGCAGTAATAATGTAACAGACACTAGCAAATCACTGTCACTGTGGCCGTAACTATCACTGTTATAAATCACTTTTCAAATATACTGCATCTGTGCGTGATCCAATCGAACAGCGGCAAAGACTGGCAAAGAACATTAATCGCAAGCAACATGCCAAGTGAAAGGCCTAGATATTTAATCAATCATTTATGATTAAACATTCCCGTGCCTGGGAGAGCACGTTAATCCGTCGGTTCCGGTAGTCATGAATACCTATGGCAATCGTTATTGGGAAGTCAGTGAACTCAAATATACTGATTAGTAGTTCGAATTCAGTTTACAGTTCTCCCTCAAGGTTGCGGAGATCCGATGCCAGTTGCTCCATGGAAAAACTGATATTCAGGTAAAACTGGTTATACTGGCTACTAGTAGCTGACCCCAATTAATGTTGGTAATAATAAAGGTTGGGAAGAAGAAGAAGATTAATGATTCCCCCTGGTTCCTTCCTCTCCCGGACAATACGTGCCGGCCTTGGAAGTCACCGCTTCAGAGTAGTAGACATACGTTCTCGTACTTATCGCTTCGGTTCTTCCTTCCTGTGCCGAGCGGTGAAAACCTGGAACTCACTACCAGCAAACGTGTTTCCTTCCCATTATGATTCCGGGTCCTTTAAACGAGGCGGGAAAAAGCATCTCACCAGGCCGCCGTAGTGTCGGTCACCATGCTGCATTGTCGTAGTGGACGCGGCCACCTATACATAAATGTGGGTACATACACAACAGGCTCTTTATCGGTGTAATAAATATTTGATATTTGGCGAGAGAAATATGTTAGGCCAAAACCTCCTTTCTACGAGAGGCCTATGTCCAGCAGTTGCCTATTAAAGGCTGGTGATATGGTCTGATGTTATTTATGCTCAGAGGGAATGATCATAAACACGGTAAAAAGCACCATATCTAATCATTTCTTTTAATAGTTAGCTGCCAAAATGACTCTGCTCTGCCTGATGGTAAGCATGAGCAGAATCCAGAAGTGGTGGTCACCATCCTCAATGCGAATAAGGACAATGTGTGACCACCTAGTGCGATGCTTTTACACGCTCCGCTTAAAGGACCCGGGATCATAGTGGGAGGGAAACACGTACGCTGAAAGTATTCAGGTTTCGACCGCTCGGCACAGGAAGGAAGAAGCGTAGCGGTGAGTACGGGAGCGCATGTCTCGGTGGTAGACAGAAACAACAGTAAGTAACAGTAGTTATGGTAATCCAACACCTACCTGGAGATAATTTATTTAAAACAAAGCAAGATTTTTTTCACTTGGCCTGAAAGTATTAATTACCAACTATTTGGGTATATTTAGGAAGAATACCGTTTGAGATCAGTGTGCCAGTGAGTCACGCGCCCACACATGTTCGTGGGAAAATATTTCAGACGTAATATTAAATGTAACTGTTAGACTAGATGCGTTTGCGACTCCTCCTACGTAACAATACTGCTAAAATATTATACACAATGTTTATGGTGCATAACAATTATTTAGTAGTACCAAACTATTTTTACAAATAAATAAAATTGAAGTGTCTGGTTTTTATTTCAAATTAACAGCTTTTCACTAAATACATGTGAAAGTCAATACGGTGCCTATCAGAAAACATTTTGTCTGTCTGTCTGTAATTCGTCTAATCTCGTGAATTGCTATTTCAATTTTGACGGTTCTTTCACTGGCAGATAGCTGATGATATAAAGAGTAACTTAGGCTACTTTTTTAGACTTTTCTTCGTTTTATGGCCCACAGTTTTTGTTGTAAAGTTAAATAATAACCGCGGGTAACACCGCTGGACAAAGCTAGTACCTACTAGCATATTTTTTCTAAACAGGAAGTAGGTAATAATAATAAATAAATGTTTCGGACATCTAACACACAACGCCATCTAGTCCCAAGTTAAGCAGAGCTTGTCTTATGGGTACTAGACAACTGATACAAATACATATATACATACCTTTTGAGACTTGGGCATCATTCTGTGTCGAAGGCGCTTACGATGGGGTGTCCTCAAGGGTCAGTGCTAGGACCATACTTGTGGAACATAGGCTTCGACGATTTTCTGGCAATGCCTGTGCCGTCCGGATGTACCCTGAATGCGTACGCGGACGACGGTTTGTTATTGATAGAGTCGGATACTAGAACGGGGCTTGAGAGGCTGGCCAGTGAATGTTTGGACTTAATATCTCGGTGGGGTGGGCGTAATCGGTTGACGTTTGCACCAAACAAAACCTTCCAGCTACTTCTGAAAGGTAACCTCAAATCACCGCCTTGTATTAAATTTGAAAATATTACTATTAAAAATAAAACCTCGGTTTGTTATTTAGGATTGGTTTTAGAAAGAAATTTTTCATTTATTGAACATATTAGAACAGTTAATGAAAAGTCTAAAAAGAGTTTCTTTGCACTGACGAGGATATCAACTGCGACATGGGGTCTGTCATATAATACACTAAAGATCATATATGGAGCTACTTATTTGGGTTCTATTTGCTATGGTGCTCCTGTATGGGCAGATAGGGCGACTGTAGGTGCTGTCCGTCGCAAACTGTTACAAGGCCAACGACCTGCATTGATTTTCTTGTGCAAGGCATATAGGACGGTTAGCACTGAGGCTTTACCGGTGTTGGCAGGTGTTCTTCCGGTCGATCTCGAGGTGCAAAGACGTGCAGCCATGTACTATTCCACACTACAAAACATGGAATGCGATTTTTTGGGCATACGAGACCGCGGTAAAATCATAAGATTGTTTCAACAAAAAACCAATGTCTATAACGACCTCTTGGATGAATGGCAGAAACGATGGGACGAATCATCTAAGGGGCGCCACCTTTACCAGTTCTTTCCATCTGTTCGCGAAAGGTTGTCAAGGACATGGCTCGAGGTAGATCACTGTGTCGCTCAATTTCTTACAGGCCACGGTAACTTTAAGAGCAAACTATACTCATTTAAATTAGTCGATTCACCATTGTGTCAATGCTCAACACCTGATTCTAGCTGTGAACAGTCGGCTCATCATATCCTCTGGGAATGTAGTCTTTGGTACAATGAACGTAACATGATGCTAAATAGCTTACAAATGACGTCTGGGGTAGTATATTATGGGGATCTTGTGTCAACTGCGGTGAATTTCCGTGCGTTTAAGCGATTCTGCCATACATACTATAGAAATCAAATATAGCTCACTTAGGACCCATAATATTTTTATCCGTGGTGCTTCCCGGTTTGAAAAAGGCGTCTGCCTATTTTGACTCCATTTTGTCTCCCGCTTTGCTAAGGAGGGAAGTGGACTTATTATATTTCCAACTCCTCCAATTTTCTTCTGATTAATTTCGTTGCGGGTTCCAAGACAGTTAAATTTTTCCTGGGACTTCCCGAGTGTCATAACTCGGTGTTTTCGTGGGTCACCGCTGTTGATCCTGGTGTACAGGAGTTACAGTGGTGGGCGTGTGGGCGGGATTAGTCCCATACCTTTTGTAAATACATACATATTATACATACGAAACACCCAAACTCCGAAACAAATATTTGTTCCGACTCGGGAATCGAACCCGAGACCTCATGATCAGCAGTCGCACACGCCAACCGCGAGACCAACGAGGCAGTCAAAATAGTAACTGACTATTGATGGTATAGTCGACCTTATCTCACCGTACCTTATGGTATCTTTTATTAACCGACTTCAAAAAAAGGAAGAGGTTCTCAATTCGACTGTATTTTTTTTAATTTTTTTTATGTTTGTTACCTCATAACTTTCGACTGGTTGAACCGATTTTGATGATTCTTTATTTATTTGAAAGCTGGTGCTTCCCATGTGGTCCCATTTCAATTTGGTCCAGTTCTGACATGTCATCCATGAGAAAACCATGTAAGTCTTCAATTTGCATTAAGTATGTGCGCGACAAATAATAAATAATTCAATATTCGAGTATGGTCCCATTTAAATTTGGTCCAGATTGAAGTCGGTTTTTTTTGTAATTTTTTTTTTATGTTCTAGTAAAAATTATATAACAGTGTATAGCAGTAGTCTGCCTCTACAATGTAGATACGAGGAATTCGAGCAAAAATGTGTTGTATTCTACTCTAAGTAGAGTACATCATCTACATCATCAGCCTATCGCAGTCCACTGCTGGACATAGGCCTCTCCAATTGCACGCCACTTAGTTCGATCCTCGGCCACTCGCATCCAGATCACCAACCCGCCTGCCCAGCGTGTTGATTATGGGCAAAATCCTCCATGTGTAAGAGTACATCGGTTTGCTCGAATTCCACCTCTCTACAGTGGAGAGGTAGAGCAGGATGCCACAGATTTAACTTGAGTTGCAACTTGTTACTCACTCTCAGGAAGAAACTTCTGAAAAATGCCTTATAGTACCTTAATACTAGAAACTATACACACTACAACTTATTATAAAATATTATGTTTAGTAACGTAGTTAGTTCTACATAGAGAAATACCAAACCATAATTTATTGGAAGAAACTTCGGAAACAAAATCTTTGCATTCACAAATGGTGTATTTGTAAAATTGAACTTACGATCAAAATAATTATAAGACACACATTATCCTTTGTCCGAGGTTTTAAGAGAATTTCACGACCTGTAACTCTGAAATAACTTGTGGAATAACTATTCACATAAAGTTCAAATTCTTATTACCTTGATCTATAAACTAGATCATTCTCATCTAAAATAACCAATTTATTAGTCTCTATACTCTTCAAAGCATCACAAGCCCCTAACTTAATAAATTAATTTGACATCACGAACAAAAAAAAACACATTATAACACGACTGCATTGACACATTACACAATGGGCCCAATAAACTCAATACGTCAAATCAATTGGCGTGTAATATTAAATCTGTCAAATGTAAATCTACATTAGAGAACTCCCAAAGGAAATATAGTCTAATATAGGCAATTAATAGGCCAAACGAGGCGAGAACGATCGCCTATTACGGAGAAGGGGATGGTCTGGATCAACACAATAAAGACAAATTAAGTACACAGCCCCCGCGATCAGCGTGCCGGATAAATGACGTGTGTGCATATTACAGTGCGGGACACAATTTGTAGGGCAACGAGAATAATAATTTTTAATTTATAATAAATTAAATTAAAAGCATTTTAAAAACAAGATTTTACTGGAATGCCTCGGGACAAATCAAACGAGTCTAAACTCGATGATGTTGCGACATTTCTTTACAGAGTTCCTATAGCCACCTTCCAGCTCCAGCATCAGATCAGCTCCATGTCATTATAATATTGTATTGTCACGCTGTATACACATGCTTGCGAAATTTCAGCAAAATCGGTTAATGATATCTGGTTCAAAATTGAGTTGCAAGATTCCACCCGAACATACATACATACATTGCAAGTTAATAATAATAAACAGCTTGTAAAAAGGTTGGTATTCACTTCGTGTGCTACCCGACAGGTAATTAGTTCTAAACAGTGGTCCGTTATAAAATCACCTCCACCTTGATAATGGGCCAGGTATCTCCCTCTCAATACTCTTAGGGTTTGGTAAACAATGACACAGGAGTAAAACATCTTTTATAAAATACAATCGATAGTACCGAAACAATGTCTGGGTGAAAAATATGTTATTTTATTATACTTGATGTTATCATCTCTTACTATAGGTGGGTACTAATCGTATTAAGAAACATCATAAGACTGCTTCGACGTGTACAAATTGATAGTTTTAAAAGATTCATGTCGATTGTTACCAGTAAAAATGGGTTTATGTTTTTTTTATAGTATAAGAATTATTACTGCAGTACACAAACGATTGTACTGTAGGGCCGTATCTAGCCCGGTGGTGAGCATTTATTTATATTGTCTTTCCAAATGTTATTATGTTACAATTTATATGTATGTAATTAATTTTATCAAAAATATTATTCAATAAAATATAAAGGTTATCATAATAATAAAATAATATATATAATTTCATGATAAATTTCATTGCCCATAGATGATTGGCCTAAACTGTACGGTGGGTAGCAAATCGTCAATTAGCGCTATGATTGCAACGCGGCACGCGACCGGCGATGTGCACTTTGTGCCGCCCTCTTGTGGGTACACATGTCAAAGACCAAGTGACATCACAAATAGGATACTTAGAATAGTATTGTACCTATTTTTGAGAACGATGCTGCTTTCTTGAAGCAATACTTTAAGATTGGGAATCGGACTAGAAAACCAAGTAAAAAAATACTAGAGTTGCAACAATACAAAGCAACTTTAAAAAATGATAATAATCTATCTTGTAGTATCTAAAAACGTTGATGTACATATACGACATATATTTCTAAATGTTATATTAAATATGACAGTATCAATGTGCCTGATGCCCAAAAACTATCATTTTTTAGCATAAGCGAAACAAAAAAGTATGAGAAACTATTACTCATAACACAAAGCCAGACTGTGCTCGTAAATATTCGGTACAAAGGGATAGGAAATCCTTATTATTTAAAACTATCCAGTTGTAGGTGTAATATTATTTTTAATTTCTTTTGAAATATATGTTGACGTTTTCTTCGATGTAACATAACGACACGAGGTTCGCAAACAGCTCAGTACAGCAGCTCTTTTCTTTAAAGTGTACCCTCTGCGTCAAATATACGTTTTAATCTGTGACAATAATCAGGCGTGTGACTCGACTTATGATTTAATACACTCTTATTTGATCTGTCCTCTCGAAAAAATCTCAGTTTATTAAATTTGTTGTACTGCTTCATATATACAATACTTCATATATACTGCTTCGTATATCCCCTAATAAAGTAATAAGAATGTAGGAATTATCATTAAGGAATTTAGTTTTAGTATGATTTTTATCTGTACTAATATTATGAAGCTGAAATGTTTGTTTGATTGATGCGCTAATCTCAGCAAGTACTGGTTGGATTTGAACAATTATTTCAGTGTTAGATAGCCCAGTTATCGTTATTATCACAGTATCGGTAATAGTCCACTGCTGGACATAGGTTTTTCCATAAAAGGAGGTTTAGGCCTACTGTACCACGCTGGCAGCATTGGTTGTATAGGATTTGTTTCATGTACTTTTTTTATAGAGGGGCAAACGAGCAGACGTATTGCCTGATGGTAAGCGATTACCGCCGCCCATGGACACCCGCAACACCAGAGGCGTCACAAGAGCGTTACCAGCCTTTGGGGGATGGGGAAAGGGATGGGGGGAGGGGTTGGGGGTATGGGCCACCCGTATCCTCACCCACTCGGTGAAACACAGCGCAAGCGCTGTTTCACACCGGTTTTCTGTGAGGCCGTGGTATCACTCCGGTCGAGCCGTCCCATGCATGCCGAAGCGTGGCTCTCTCTTTTCTTTACAGCTATATTGTCCTACGTAGTTTACTTCTTTAGACGTCACCCAAAATTATTACAAATTCTCACGTTACTTATATTAATATGGATAAAAAAGAACAATTAATGAAACCGAACCTTCAACCATATTTGGTTGCTACAATTATTCACCAATTTTATCTATTTAATCGTAAACCATTATAACGACCAATTTCTAAACATAATCCTAACAACCCTAATTGCGTGATGCATCCACACGCACACAGAGATCGTAATCAAAACCTTTGCAATCAAGATTCAACGTTATTGCCATTAACATACAGTTGCATTTCACAAGTGTTTGTGAAGGAAGTTGTAATATATCACAAAAAGATTATCAGATAGGGTTGGTAGTACACGTGACCCCCTAAATATTATACTTTTTGCGATTCAATTTTTACGCCAATTAAGAGGATGACGCATACCACTTCATCACGGCCAGTTTTCCGTATGCTATATTGCCTCGGTGGCGTAGTGATAGCGTATGCGACTGCTGTGCTTGATGTCTCAGGTTCGATTCCCGGGTCGAACCAAATGTTTGTATAATCTTCAAATATTTGTATCGGAGTTTGGATGTATAATATGTATGTATTTACAAAAAAAAGTATATATGTAATTATATCAGTTGTTTAGTATCCGTAACACAAGCTCTGCTTAGCTTGGGACTAGATGGCGTTGTGTGTTAGATGTCCGAAATATTTATTATTATTATTTATTATAGGTATATTGACTTTATAAAATATAGATTTTTGAACTCCAACTAGAGATTTTTACCTACTTTATAATAGGATTATTATATTATGTTTCTCATATTTCTGAAGAAAATAGACATTACTTTATCGCCACAAAATCTTTTTCCCAAGTGTAATTGAATTTGTATTTCATTAGCAATACAGCGACAACTCTCATAGTTCACCTAGTATTTTTACTGCCTATCACCTAATATTGGCGGGGCGGGGGCCTGTATGCTGTCTGTATGGACAGGCCAACTCAAAACTATGGTCCTTTCTTCAAAAGGCCTAATCAACGTTCACAGGCAAAAAGGACACCTCTGCACGGTGTATAATTTTACTTCAATTGCGGACATCTTATCTATTTAACATTTTAGAAAGGTAAAAGGCAAACAAAATCGCCACAAACATCATAAGTTTTAGGGAAATTTCGAAAATCGCGAAATGTCTATAAAAACCATAAAAACACTTTATCTGCATAATTAAGCATTTATTCCATGAATAGTTTTATATTACGATTCAAATGTATTTCAGGCGTAGACACACCCATTATTTAAAAAAAAAAAAAAAAAACTGCCTCTATTTCGGACATTGATTTAATTTGTTTTCGGAGGCATTTTGTCACAGTCGATTTTTTTAATGCCAGAATTTAAGTTGTAGTTACTATTACTACCTCTAAAAAACAGGTACGTCAAACATAGAACTTCAGTGATATTATATAATTTTAATTTTTTTTGAGTTAGGGTAGCACTCAATTTTATTTCAGGTTTCAGTCATTTTTCGAAGAAAAAGTTTATTACATTTCCTAAAAAAAAATTTCGTAAAGTTGGAGAAATTTTGAAAATTGTTGGCAAAAGTGACGATGAGTCACGTTTAAAAGTCAACTTGACTTCAAAATAGATATTTGATCAAAGTCTGAATGATTAAGTTCCTCCGAATTTATATCGTTTCATTGTCTTTCTGCGTTAATCTGTTTATTTATTCATTTAAGCAGAATTGTTTATATTTATGGCGCCTGACAAGTCCCATTTTCTATGTTAGCAGAGCCCAATCTGCTCGACTTAAATTGACTTAAAAAGAGCCCTTTAGGCCTTGATATTAAAGAAATTTATTTGTACCTAACTGTGAAATACGTAAATTACAATGATTTTATATTAAAAATAATCTCACAATTTAAATGTTGTCAGAAAATAAGACAGCAATTCTGTTTTTTTTTTTATGTTATACACCGGCAAACGAGCAGACGTATCGCCTGATGGTAAGCGATTACCGCCGCCCATGGCCACCCGCAACACCAGAGTCGTCACAAGTTCCTTACCGGACTTTGGGGGATGGGGGGGGGAGATAGGGGGAGGGGTTGGGGTATAGGCCTCCGGTATCCTCACTCACTCGGTGAAACACAGCGCAAGCACTATTTCACACCGGTTTTCTGTGGAGGCCGTGGTATCACTCCGATCGAGCCGGCCCATTCATGCCGAAGCGTGGCTCTCCCACGTGACTGGTGAAATTCAGTCATTTCAAAAGCTTAAAACTAATTAACAATGGTTTAAATATGTGTAGTAACTAGCTAGCTACCATGGGAGAGTTACGCTTCGGCATGAATGAGTTCGGCAAGAGTGAGTGAGGATACCGGAGGCCCACACACAAACTCCCCTCCCCCATCCCCCTTCTTTTTTTTTTTATGTATGGCCGTCCAAAATGACTCTACTCTGCCTGATGGAAAGCATAAGCAGAATCCAAGAGTATTGGTCGCCATACTCACTGCGAATGCAGACAATGCAGTATGGCGACCCACACCATGGCGGCCTACTGATGCTGCTGCATCTTTTAGTCTAGTCAACAAGTATGGAACTTGTTGACTAGACTATTTGGGCCTCCTGTCTCGCACTCACCAACGAAACACGACAGCACGAACGTGGTCATTTTACGTTGATTTTCTGTGCGAGGGTAGCACCGCCCCGGTCGAGCCGGCCCATTCGTGCTGAAATCAGCGTGGCTCTACCTTAAGACTACCTTCCCATCCCTCAAAGGCGGCAACGTACATGCCTCTGGTGTTACCTGTGTCCATGGGTGACGGTAATCGCTTACCATCAGGCGATATGTCTGCTCGTTTGCCTACCTATTCCATAAAAAAAACTTTATGCTAACGACAATTTTTCACAATGTTTATATTCCTGTAAATTATTTCAATAATAACACAGATACAGTCAGATATTTAGCCAATTTAACTAACTTAATAGGTATATATATGGTATTTAAACTAATTTAAAGCATCTGTTAGAAATTTAACGTCATTATAATGGCAACATTATCGATTGTCATTTTTCTTGTTTGACGTTTTGACGTGGACAGATAGTACTTGAGACGCTTGGATCGGCCGAACACGGTTTTCGCAATTGACTGCCGGTTTAAGTTAATTGAATTGATAATTAGCTAATTTTCCAAAGACTCGGTGTTTCGTCGGTCACCGTTATGATTGGTCTGGTTTGGACTCGCGAGTTTTAGTAGTAACGTTCAAAGGGGCGTGATCCGCGATAGTTAATACGAGTTTATTGTAATTCGAATGCCTTGGAGGTTGTACAGCACCTTACGGTACCCCATCAACGGCCGACGAGATCAAGGACATCACGCAACTCCAGTAAGTGCTTGATGCATTAGTTTAGAATAAAAACACGGTGAAACTGCCGTTAGTTCATTGCTCTTGCCAGTGACATAGTTAGCGATTGAATGCCTATACTCATGGGTCCTATAGGTATTGCAAACTTCACAAGGTGATCGCTCCACTGGCGAGAGGATTTAACAGCAACTATGCAGATACTTTTTTTGACAACCCTATTTCCATATTAAATTTAGCTTGTTAATTACAAATTAACAGCTTTTCACTAAATACATAAGAAAGAATACACATTACTTACATCAACAAATCAAATTTTAAATTTTTTTCTGTCTGTCCGTCTGTCTGTCTATCAGTGTGTTTGTTCCAGTTAATCTCTGGAACGACTTTCACTAGCAGTGAACTGCACTTTGTTAGACTAGCTTCGCCTCGCAGCGTTACTCGCGGTGGTTTTTGTGTAGGAACTACAACAATTAGTTAAACAATAAAAATCTTTTCGCGGTTCGGTTTAGCTAAAAATTAAATGATAAGTATATTTATAAAAGTATGTATGTTGCGTATCGGAACAGATGGTGCTACGCGTTGGCATATCTATGCACAGCCGGCCTGGCAATCCGGTCAGTGTTAGCTCGAATTTTATGTGCGGCCATAAAAACTGCGAGCTATTGGCGGTCATTAAACCAGTTTTACTATGTAAAAGTTTAAATAAATGATTCACTTTATTTACAAAAATAAATAGAATGGAGATAATAAAAAATATAGTAGAATTAATTCTGCTATCGGCATGAGTTGTGTACAAAAACGACAAGAAAATATCATGTTTTGGTAATTTATTTTTACCTACGAGATAGCCAGTCTAAAGATTAAATCAGCAGCTAAGGAACATTAATTCACCGTAAAGAGCAGAATAATTCAGTCATTAAATTCATATTGTAAAATTTGTTAAAATAAAAAAAACCATCGTAGAAATTTTCTTCTTCAAATTTCAATTAAATCGTATCATATATGTAACCCATACTTACAATTATGGGTTACATTACACCACACAGACATTACATATGCAATTGTAATGTTGTAACACTTTGTTTTTAAGATAACAAGGATTTTTGTAAGTAGCGCCCTCTGTGGACTCGTTGTGCAATCAGGCTTTATCAAGTACGTTGATTGATGTTCGCTGATTGTGCGAGAGAGGGCGTAATTCAATAAGATGTATTGATTTATTGTAAATTTCGTTTAGAAATATTTTAATGTGGTAGGATGGTTTATGAACGTTGATGACGGTGTCACTGAAGTCTCATATTAGGATTAGAAGTGGGAAATTTCTGGATCTGGCCGTGGAACTGGGTATATAAAGAGATGTTTGCAGCCTCGAGTTCTTTTTCTTCTTTGTTTTGAACGCAACCAGTAACGGGTCTGCCTGTTTGTTGGTTATATCAATTATTAGTGATTTCATCCCGTGTGAAGCGGTAAGTGAGAAAATGTTTCTTTGATTTTTTAGTGTCATTTTCTGTTCTTCAAGCCATGTTTAGTTGTTCCGTTTGCTCTTAGGGCTGAAGGTTACGGCTGAAGTCCATTACTTCGAGGATACCACGTATGCATTACAGCTCTAGTGAAGGGTGGAGATTCAAAATATTTTTGTACAACCTACCTGACCTTCAAGGTGTGGCTCCTCTCACCATAGAACCCCTGACGAGTAAGAGAGCATACAGAGGAAGACCCGAAGACTTTCCAAACCCATTACCGTGTAAAGGGAAGTAGTCTAAATATAATTTAATTTAAACTATAATTTAATTTAATTCATCATCATTATTCTAAGTGGGAACACCCTTGCTGTATTGGACTTGCATTAGGTTCCAGAAGAACCGGGAACACAGTGGAATTATTTATTATCAAGCTTAACCATTTTCTGTACCATTATTTGTAATTTATATCACTAACCCTTTGTGATTTTTTTTTACTTTTTGTTAATGAGAATAAGGAGGGTGATGAAGAAACTGTGAAATTGTTTGTGTACATAGCTAACTGAAATATATTTAAGTAACTGTGGTTAAGTTGTTGCTCTTAAGAGTTACCTGGGACTGCATCCCACACACATTAACACATAGTTAATATATACCTTCCTTTTATTTAAATTTTCTTTCCTTCTTTTACATTTATTACAAAGGCGCCCTGGGATTCATGCTTCTGTGGACTGACTGGGTTCGCCGGAGAGTGACATCACCTGTTCAGGTCTAGGGGACTGCGAGGTTCAAATCCTCCTTTTTGCTAGGTCCATGGGTTGCGACTTGTGAACCGACTGACAGGTTTAGGTGTTACAATGTAAGATAAGAAAAACATTTTAAACTCTAAACCAACCCGTCTGAACAGCATGGTACTCAAAACCATCTTTCTACTGAGGGTCGTATACAGAAGATTGTTAGAAACTATTGAGAATTATGATGACAATGAATAGTTTATCACGTCACGACACTATTGCTTGTAACGGATTTCTTTTCACTCTTATAGGATTTAAGGGAAAATTGTATTTTTTTACGACGATCTAATAACTGTACCTCGATAGATGGCGTGCACGTTGACTTACATAGCGATATTGTTTTATTCAAAGCATCTGAATTTACACACATCAAAAGTGTCTAGGGATCAACATATGTGTCTAGGGATCAACATATATTTTTGCAATAACTTTTCTCCTGATTGATATTAATTAAAATTTTCTTTAAGGATTCATCTAATAAAGTGTTTTCGTTTGTCACAGTAACGATAAACCAAGTCACCTTTGCATTAATAAAGAAATTTGCCATTTTCCTAATAAAGTGATTTTTGACATTTGAACCACTAACATTAAAGTTCGAAAAAAAGACTGAAATAACAGTTTTCTTTAAAATTTTATTAAGTAATTTAAACAATTAATAATCCGTGTTTCTACCGCGAACACTAACAACACAAGAATCGGTTTGGCATACTCAAAATGAGTTCATCCAAATCACGCTGTGGAATGGCCGCCCATGTTCGTTGCAACAACAAAAAAAAGGTCTTCTTGCGACTGGATACCCTCCATATTCGGCAGAGCTCTTCTCTGTAGCATATCCCATGCATGCTCAATCGGGTTCAAGTCTGGCGACTGAGCAGGCCAGGGCCAAAGCCACATCTCAATCTCAAGAAATCCGCATAAAAATGCTTGATCCCTAGACACTTTTGATGTGTGTAGTTGTAAGTGAAATTTGTAAAAATAAGATCAATAAACCAGCTAGTACAGATTACAGATGGTGTTTTCTTCAACCCTCTAGTAAATCTTATTAGGCCAGCAGTTCAACATTAGGTTAGTTAGCTAACAGTATTCAACCCACGACCAACTGCACAGTTTGCCTAATGGTTTAAGCGGTCCCACGCCGCTTTCTACTGCGCCAAGTGTTGTGGGTTCAAATGCCACACGGAACAATATTTTGTGTGATCCACAAATTGTGGTCTGAGTCTGGGTGTTCTTTGTGTTCGATTCGTGTATGTTTGTAAAGTCCCCCGTGATATAGGATGTATATTCCTAATTTCGGAGTGGTTTTACAAAATTAAAAACTATGTGTCTACGGTAACAGCGTGTACATTATCACTGAACTCTTCCCCTTAGCAGTTTTAATGGCCCGCCCCTGTACTGACCGGCAGTGAACTTGCCTGACTATTTATAATCTGGCCCTACTCGCTTAAAATAAAACATTATACACTATCGACACTTATCGATTTTAGTACTGAAATAACACTACAATGTACTATGTGTTTGTCGTTATGTTTCATTGATGTGTAGACTCGTGTCTCTCTGTGTGGCGGTACGGATTCGTTGATCAGATGTGTTGGGCAACTAGTCGGTTATTGTTTACAGAAAGGTAACACAAGTCAAAATTAAAAATTTAAAAACCCCCGACGCACTTAATCGAGTAATCATACGCCAAAAATGCCTTACATCATTTTGAAAAAGAGCTGATACTCTTACACTGTTGGACCAATATTAAACAAACACAGCTAAGAAACACCGAAAGGAAACTGGCTTTCAATGGAAAAAAACCGCATCGAAATCAGTCCATCCGTTTGAGAGCTACGATGCCACAGACAGACACACACACACAGACAGACAGACAGCGACGTCAAACTTATAACACCCATCTTTTTGCGTCGGGGTTAAAAAAGGAAATTTACGAAATAATAAGGTATTTACGTATCAAACTTATTTTTTTTTTTTTAACAAAAATCAATGAAAGTATTTTATTTTAACGCGTAAATAAGAATTTGCTTTTAATTGCCTTTCAATATTTGTTTAGATACACACATCAAAAGTGTCTAGGGATCAACATATGTGTCTAGGGATCAACATATATTTTTGCAATAACTTTTCTCCTGATTGATATTAATTAAAATTTTCTTTAAGGATTCATCAAATAAAGTGTTTTCGTTTGTCACAGTAACGATAAACCAAGTCACCTTTGCATTAAAAAAGAAATTTGCCATTTTCCTAATAAAGAGATTTTTGACATTTGAACCACTAACATTAAAGTTCGAAAAAAAGACTGAAATAACAGTTTTCTTTAAAATTTTATTAGGTAACTTAAACAATTAATAATCCGTGTTTCTACCGCGAACACTAACAACACAAGAATCGGTTTGGCATACTCAAAATGAGTTCATCCAAATCACGCTGTGGAATGGCCGCCCATGTTCGTTGCAACAACAAAAAAAGGTCTTCTTGCGACTGGATACCCTCCATATTCGGCAGAGCTCTTCTCTGTAGCATATCCCATGCATGCTCAATCGGGTTCAAGTCTGGCGACTGAGCAGGCCAGGGCCAAAGCCACATCTCAATCTCAAGAAATCCGCATAAAAATGCTTGATCCCTAGACACTTTTGATGTGTGTAGTTATGAAGATGATAAAAAGTATAGTACAGTAACAAGTAAAACTATTGCTTTTCATTCCCCTCTTAATTTTTATACCTTTCGTCACATTTCCTTTGATTTTTTCGGCATTTATCTTCTTTAAGGGGCATAGAAATACTTGAAATGTGAATAAAATAAATTGTATGGCCATGTAGACACGGTAAACCATAGCGTAGTAAAAAACACTGATAGGCTATACCTACCTATTACAAGTAAATATAGGTATTCTGTTTCTAAATTTCACTATATAAATCATGTAATATATCATACATATTTATTATACGTGCCATGTAATAGTAATCTTGGCTAAGTCAAAGATAAGCACAGCCGAGCGGTAATCGCTTACCATGAGGCCATATGTCTACTCGTTTGCCTCCTATGTCACACTATTGCTCCCTATTTTACACCGGTTTTCTGTGAGGCCATGGTATCACTCCTGTAGAGCCGGCCCATTCATTCCGAAATATGACTCTCCCACGCTAGAGATATCGTATTTGAAGGACGACAATCAACAGTTGCATTTGCAACTGTTGATTAGGATAATTATTCATGAGCGCTCTTAGTTCCCTCCTGTGGGTAAGTGGGAGACCCAAAAGATAATAATTGCATCTAAAATAATGCGGAAGTTGTCTTTTAAAAAAAAATGCCGCTGTTTCTTGATAGCTCCGATGGCGTAGTGGTAGCGTATGCTGTGCGACTAACCGTGTAAGACCAAAGGTTTGTATGATCTGCAAAGTTTGGGTGTTTTTTATATATAATATGTACGCATTTAGAGCATTTAGCAAGAAATTAGTTAATATAAGTATTCCATTAGTCAATCTAGCTTTCATAGTACCTATAAGCTTGGCTTAGTTTGAAACAAGACGGTGTAGTCTGTTAGATGTCCACAATTGTTATTACCTTTATTATATGAAAAAGATAAATAATAAAAGGCTCCAAAGACAAGAACCTCCTCACTATAGGTTTTTTTTATGTATGGCTCGCCAAAATGACTCTACTCTGCCTGATAGAAAGCAGAATCCAAGAGTGGTGGTCACCATACTCATTGCGAATGCAGACAATGCAGCATGGCGACCCACACCATGGCGGCCTAGTGATGCTTCTGCATCTTTTAGTCTAGTCAACAAGTATGGAACTTGTTGACTAGACTATTTGGGCCTCCGGTGTCGCACACGCCAACGAAACACGACAGCACGATCGTTGTCATTTTAGGTTGATTTTCTGTGCGAGGGTAGTACCGCCCCGGTCGAGCCGGCCCGTTCGTGCTAAAATCGGCGTGACTCTACTACCTTTAAAACGTGCTTTCTGCATCAGACCCTTGATACAGCCGTCTAATGTTTATTGTTATTATTTGTAAACAGTACGTGTAAAGTATAAATTAAAGACTATAGTTATAATAATCATCCACATACTGCTACAGCAAACCCCATATTTAGTAATGGGACGAATGAATACTCTTTTTGTAATGTGGGCGGTTGTGTAATAAATATTAATGCAAAATGTCGTTGTCTACGTCATGAGTACTCATGAGTAAAAAGACGAAACTATTGCCAGCACTTTTTGAGTCTCGCCAATGAGTAATTACTTCATAAAACATAATATTTTTAATAACAATTCACGAACAAAACATCTTATATCTTAATATGGTAAGTGAAAATAATATTTTCTATCTTCTAAAAACAGTTGCGGGCTTTTATCAAAATACACGAAGATATAATTGTTATGTGTGTATTTTCATCACATATTTCGGTGGAAAGTAGTACAGAAAAACCCACACTCAATTATTGCTGAAATCCATTCAAAATATGAAATATCTGACACCTTTGAGTGGTCCATAAGCAGAATAGGTAATATTGGAACTCATTCTAAGGATCTTGGATTTCAGATACACTCATATTATCTGAACTCATTTACTATACGCGAAATACAATAACTATATCTACTCAACCTCAACGAAAGCTTCAAACGTGGGAGAGCCACGCTTCGACGTGCATGGGCCGGCTCGACCGGAGTGATACCACGGTCTCACAGAAAACCTGTGTGAAACAGCGCTTGCGTAAACAGCAGGGGTCTAGTTAACCTTCAAAATTAACTACGATCCCTAGCTAATACGTACATAGAGCTATCCAACCACATCTCGCCATTGCAGCATAACCAGCGATCAGATACCATGCACCTGCTACCACAAATAGCACGGCCAATGCACCCTGAAATGCACTTATGTCACAGCCTTCACTAACACACAACTGTCAAATCTATCGAAAAAACATTTTAACATACATTGCGTTTTAACATAATAACTATTCGACGATTAAAGACTATAGTCGTCAATGGATATTGAAGTGAGTTTTTAGTCGATTAATTTAAGAGTGTAATGGCTGAAGTATTGGTATGCAATTGACTGAAATCAATGAATGGGTGTTGTGACAATTGTTTTGTAGTTATATTAATAGCATGTAACGTCAAACTTGACAAGTGAATTAGTACGAGGGCAGTACGACACAATTAATTAGCGGTTAAATTGAAACTTTCGCGGGCAATGTCAGGTTAATTTTAACAATTAAATGTTAACCATAAATTGCCTTGTAACTACGACATTAAACTCAAAGACATCTACACTATTATATAAAGAGGTAAAGTTTGTGCGTTTGTGAGTTTGTGAGTTTGTGACGTTGCTTGTAGGGGGTAATCTCTGGATCTACTGAACCGATTTTGAAAACTCTTTTACCAACAGAAGGCTACGTTATTTGTGAGTGACATAGGATATATAATAACCCGAAAAGTGGAAACACTTTTTCGTGGTAGCCGAATTTGCAAAGTAAGTCGGAGAAAAAATATTTACCGCCCAACGAAGTGGGCACGGGTCAGCTAGTACTTTTTTTTTGTAAGAAAAGACAACTCCCGCACTAGGAATAAATCCTGTGTCGCGGGGGACTTTACAAACATGCAGGAAACGGACACAAAGAACATCCAGACTCAGAACAATAATTTGTGGGTCACACAAAGTGTTGTCCCGTGTGGGATTTGAACCCACAACACTTGGCAAAGTAGGAAACAGCGTGGTGACTGCTAAACCACTAGGCCAAATGTGCAGTCTTACTGCAACTAGTACTTAGGGCATACGTTTTGTAACTATATGATGGGTCTATCTAACTATATGTTTGTGTAGACAGCCCCTTAGCTAAGTTGCATGTGATTCGCGTCGATTCTTTTTCTACAATCGTTTATGCCTACCCTTGTCTTATTTGCTAATATTTAGTTTTGATCACGTTTTTTTTTTACAACTCCCGCACTAGGAATAAATCCTGTGTCGCGGGGGACTTAACAAACATTAATGAAACGGACACAAAGAACACCCAGACTCAGAACAACAATTTGTGGATCACACAAAGTGTAGTCCTACGTGGGATTTGAACCCACGACACTTGGCGAAGTAGGAAACGGCGTGGTGACCGTTAAACCACTAGGCCAAACGTGCAGTGCGTTGGTTAGACCATTTTTGCGTTTTCTATTAACGTTTAAGTTTGTAGTATATAATTTAGCTACGACAGCTGGACTCACGACTGATATGGTATGGCAGGCCATAACCCGTCCCTTCTATAATACTCGTAATTATATCTAACCAGTCATCTCTTTCGAGTTTTAAAACTATTTGACAAGCCATGTCAACTTTATTTTTCTAGTACTTTATGCAAAAACTTGTATTACATACGTAACGATATTTCGATGTTACACTTTTAAATTTTTTAATCTACTATATAAAAATAAGTCGGGTTTTCCTTCTTGACGCTATAACTCCAGAACGCACAAACCGATTTCCACGGTTTTGCATTCGTTGGAAAGGTCTCGGGCTCCGTGAGGTTTATAGCAAAGAAAATTCAGGAAAATTTTCAACAGAAAAGCGGGAAAGTGTTACATAAAACGAAGCCATCTGGTGGCGACACGGAGTTCGCCGGGTTTGCTAGTTAAGTATATAAACACTTGAAAATTCAAATGAATGTAATTTTTTATTTAACTTTTTAATGAAAAAATTAATTTATTTTAATAACAGGCGGCCTTCATTGTGAAATAACTCCCTATTATTAACCGACTTCCAAAAAGGAAGAGCTTCTATGTTCCACTGTATGTTTTTTTTTTTTATTATTATTATGCTTCCGAGGTGGTCCCATTGCCAGCATATCAGGATCTGATGATGGAATCCCAGGGAAATCAAGGGAAACTCTCATTTTTTATAGGCACATACTATGTTTTTCGTATATTTTCTGAAGTTACACCCGTATTTGCGTCTGGTAGTCATCATTTTATGATGATGAGCTGATGATGTAAGGTACAACTCCTTAACGGTTAGGAGTTGGAGGATAAATCTTTAAATATCAGATGTATATATGTTACCTTTAGTCGTAATCTTTCAAATTGTTTAGGTAAGCTGATGATGGAAGGTGGAAGGTACAACTCCTCAACGGTTAGGAGTTGGAGGATAATTTCATACGCATCTAAAGACCTTCAGTCGTATACTTTCAAGTTATTTAGGTGAACTGATGATAGAAGGTTAAACTCTTCAACAGTTAGGAATTAGAGGATGATTTTAATATTACACGTACGTTTAGACCTTCATTTGTATTCTTGATGATGAAATTTGATGAAATAGTTCAACTTACTACTTACCTACGAATGTTTGCACTAAAAACTGAAAAATAAAAACTTTTTATAAAAAAAAACTGACTTCCAAAAAACATCCAACGAAAACTCTCTGCCAAAAAAACACTTAAAAGCGTAAAATAAACTGGTTCTTCATAAATTGCCTATACCTAATTCTTTATTCATTTAAATAGTAGTATTATAATGTGTGCTAGGTATGTACACTAAAATCTGTTTGAAGTCGGTGCTAAGCCAAAAAGAATACAAACGAACAATTACAAAAGTCTAAGCGATAGTCACTTGGCACCGACTTCAAACAGATTCTAGGTACCTAGCACACATTATAATACTACTATTTAAATGAATAAAGAATTAGGTATAGGCAATTTATGAAGAATCAGTTTATTTTACGCTTTTAAGTGTTTTTTTGGCAGAGAGTTTTCGTTGGATGTTTTTTGGAAGTCGTTTTTTTTTGTTTATCCACAGTCAACGAGTACTTTCAAATGATAAAATGTTTTAGTTCAGTTCAGAATCATGTAGAATTCAAATCTAGTGTTGCAAGAGTACATAAAGAAGGAGGAATATTAAAAAAAAAACACTGTGACAGTTAAATTTTATCATTCTAAATTCAAAATTAAAATAACATTTCGCGGTATAAAGAGGTTAGACGCACCGGATAGCGCGATTAGATTTTTTATTACTGATTACGACAACTTGTCTAAGAATGCGATGTGTTGCTACTCTAAATATTTGTAAATTTAGCTTTAACCGATGTCTTTTCTTGAAAATCTAAAAAAAATGCACTGGTTAAATACATAGAGTAATGATATTAAATTCATCTATATAATTTACTGCCTCATTGGCGCAATCACAGAACAAAAAATATAGTTCTGTGGGCGCAATGGTAGCGTATGCAACTGCTGTGCTTGAGGTTTCGGGTTCGTTTCTGGGTTGGACCAAATGTTTGTATGATCTGCAAATATTAGTGTGTGTGGGTGTTTTCTATGTATAATATGTATATATTTATAAAAAAGTAGAATAATATATGTATTTATATCAGTTTTCCAGTATCCTTAGTACAAGTTTTGCTCAGTTTAGGACTGGGTGGCGTTGTGTTTTAGATGTCCGAAATTTTATATTTTATTATTATTACTAGTTTTTGCGCGCGGCTCCGCCCGCGCGTTTGTCGGTTATCGCAGCAAAGAGTAGCCTATGTCCTTCCTCAAGAATCAAAGTATCTCCAAGACAAATTTCATTGAAATCGGTGCAGCAGTTTGGCCATGACAGCAGGACAGACAGACAAAGTTACTTTCGCATTTATAATATAAGTATGGATTATACGGGTAGCACAATTATTGCAACGAACCTTAGAAGAGGCCTCACGCAGTGAACGACTTTTGACTGAAATGATGATGATAATATTATAAACTTCATGCCATAGATAAGTAAGGCGATGTTACACGAAACGATTTGGGACGATACAAAAACTTTATAGTTTGTTTAGTTGATTAATCTCAGAAAGTACTTCCTGAGATTCGAGGATGGCTATAGGTTATAAAATGTCACTCTACGGCAAATGAAAATTGTATTAAAATTTTAACAAAGAAAACCGACTTCAAGGCCTGTACCAAATTAAAATGAGACCACACGGGAAGCACCAGCTTTCAAATAAAAAAGAATCATCAAAATCGGTTCACCCAGTCGCAAGTTCAGAGGTAACAAACATAAAAAAATGGTTGTCTGTCAAGTCTGTTTACGAACGATAGTTCAACGTGACAACGTCATAACGAAACATTGATGAAATGGTGAAAGTTAGATGCGGCGCTAGATCTCTCGCTTCCATTTGCAGATCTGTACGTGTATGGCTAGCTATAGAAGCGGCGCAAGCCTTAGAGCGAGGTACCGCCGCATGACGTCATTGAGCGAGGTAACGCCGCATGAGTCATGTTTTTTCGTGCGTGCAGCCGACTCCATCGAATTATAAGACGTTGTCACGTCAATAAAAAAAAACAGTCGAATTGTGAACCTCCTCTTTTTACAAGCTTTTTATTAACTTGCAATGTATGTATGTATGCTTGTATGTTCGGGTGACAACTCAATTTTGAAGCAGATATCTTGAACCGATTTTACTGAAATTTTGCAGGAATATGTATACAGCGGACAATACAATATTATAATGACATGGAGCTGATTTGATGCTGGAGCTAGAAGGTAGCCATAGGAACTCTGTAAAGATACGTCGCAAAATCATCGAGTTTGGACTCGTTTGATTTGTCTCTAGGCATTCCAGTAAAAGCTTGTTTTTAAAAAGCTTTTTAATTTAATTTATTTTGAAGTCGATTAAAAATAGGAATATTTATCCATTTTAAGAGACGCAGGTGAAGTCCGGGGAGAGTAGATATTATATAAAAACTAGACAATTTCCATTTATAATAAAATATAAGTATTAGTTTAAAAAAAGCGGCCAAGTGCCCATGAAGGGTTCCGAAGCCGCAAGTAATATAATATAATTTTTATTTTATTTTTATGTGTGTTGATTGAATAAAAGGTAAAATGCAGTTTACGATTTATGACGTATTAAAAAAAAACTACTTACTAGATTTCGTTCAAACCAATTTTCGGTGGAAGTTTGCATGGTAATGTACATCATATATTTTTTTTAGTTTTATCATTCTCTTATTTTAGAAGTTACAGGGGACACACATTTTACCACTTTGGAAGTGTCTCTCGCGCAAAATATTCAGTTTAGAAAAAAAAATGTTAGAAACCCAATATCATTTTTAAAGACTTATCTATAGATACAACCACACGTATGGGTTGGATGAAAAAAATTTTTTTTGAGTTTCAGTATTAAGTATGGGGACCCCCAAAATTTATTGTTTTTTTTTCTATTTTTGTGTGAAAATCTTAATGAGGTTCACAGAATACATCTACCTACCAAGTTTCAACATTATAGGTCTTATAGTTTCGTAAAAAAGTGGCTGTGACATACGGACGGACAGACAGACAGACATGACGAATGTATAAGGGTTCCGTTTTTTGCTTGGCATGGAACCTTAAAAATGGCATTGTATTTAAGATTAAAAAAAAACACTACTAATAACTGCCTCGGTGGCGCAGTGGTAGCGTATGCGACTGCTGTGCTTGAGGTCTCGGGTTCGATTCCCGGGTCGGACCAAATTTTTGTATGATCTGCAAATATTTGTTTCGGAGTTAAGGTGTTTTCTATGTATAATATGTATGTATTTGCAAAAAAAGTACAATTATATTATGTATTTATATCAGTTGTCTAGTACCAATAACACAAGCTCTGCTTAGCTTGGGACTAGATGGCGTTGTGTGTTAGATGTCCGAAATATTTATTTATTTATTAAAATAAAACTTGATGTTAGTCTAATAATAAATTTTTGTCTGTCTGTCCGTTTGTTCCGGCTAATCTCTGGAACGTCTGGATCGATTTTGATGGGACTTTCACTGATAGGTAGCTGATGATATTAGGAGTAACTTAGGCAATTTTTTTTAGACTAGCTTTGTCCCGCTGCGTTACCCACGGTACGAAAATAACCGCGGGGTTCAGCTAGTCACCTCCGAAACCCCCTGCATACTAAATTTCATTAATATCGTTGGAGCCCTTTTCATCATCAGATCTATACTAATATTATAAACGCGAAAGTTTGTAAGTATGGATGGATGTTTGTTACCCTATCACGCAAAAACTACTGAACAGATTTGGATGAAACTTTACAGTAATATAGCTTATACATCAGAATAACACAGGCTACTATTTGTCGCGATAACCGAAAAATACGCGGGCGGAGCCATGGACAACAACTAGTTATATATATACTCAAGAATTGCTCATTTAAAGGTATAAGACAGGGGAACATCTAATACTGGCCTCTTAATTAATTTGGGTCGTAGTGTGCTTAAGGGATGTTTTACTAATGACACAGTTGGTAGTTGTCACTTGGAATTGGAGGAATTCAGACCAACAATGTCTGGAATGTAGTTGTTTACGAGATTAGTATTTAGTTTGAATGAACTAAGGTTGATTTGAGTTTTAGACTACTAATATTATAAACGCGAAAGTTTGTAAGTTTGGATGGATCTATGGATGCTTGTTACTTTTTCACGCAAAAACAACTGATTGGATGAAACTTTACAGTAATATAGCTTATATATCAGGATAACACATATACTACTATTTGCCGCGATAACCGATATATAGGCGTGCGGAGCCGCGGGCAACAACTACTACAAAATCAAATAACTTTTATTTCAAGCACGCCTTTTCAGGTACTTTCGAAACTTTACGTTAATGACTCTAGTTGTACGGTTCCAAATTGTCATTCCTATGGAGATGAACCGGCAAGAAACTCCAATCTCTAGAAATTAAGGTATGTTTTACTAATGACGTCACAGTTGGTGGTTCTCACTTGAAATCGGGGGAATTTAGTCCAACAATGTCTGGAATGTTGTTGTTTATACAAGATTAGTATTTAATTTAAATGAACTAAGGTCGATTTTGAGTTTTATACAAAATCAAATACCTTTTATTTCAAGCACGCCTTTTCAGATACTTTCGAAACGTTACGTCAATGACTCTAGCTGTACGGTTCAAAATTGCGCAACGTCGTTTACGTCTCCTATTGCCAGTAGCGTAAAATTTTTCCCCCGTTTTTGTAACATTCTTCATTGGTACTCCGCTCCTATTGGTCTTAGCGTGATGTTATATAGCCTATAGCCTTCCTCGATAAATGTACTATCCAAGGCCGACGGAAGTTTTTGAAATCCGACCAGCGGTTCCTGAGATTAGCGCGTTCAAACAAACAAACACACAAAGTCTTCAGCTTTATAATATTATAGTATAGATTATCAGTCAGAATAAAAAAATTACTTTTAGACAGGAATGGCTGTTTATTAAAAAGGGTATGGTCTAAGTAACGTCACGCTATCAGACCTACGAGAGGAGTAGGAATCATAAATAAGGTTGAAACTGCAGAGAGTTACAGGTATTCACGATTTCGGGATAAAAATAAATATCTGTTTTAAAAGCCCACCTGTGTCTATGTCCCACCTGTTTAGAGCACTTTGTTCTAGATTTACTAATAGACTAATTTGACTGCGAGTCTTTGGTCCTCAAAATGGAGAGAAGAAGACCTTAGAAAAGAGTATAATACCTTAGAAAAGACTCGCATTCAAATTAGTCCATTTTTAAAACAAGAACAAAGTTCTCTAAACAGGTGAGACATAGACACAGGTGGGCTTTTAACACAGATATTTATTTTTATCCAGAAATCGTGCATACCTGTAATTCTCTACAGTTTCAAGCTCACTTATGATTCCTATTCCTCTCTTAGGTCTGATAGCGTGATGTTACATAGACCATAACCTATCTCAATAAACAGTCTGAAAGTAAATTTTCCATTCCGACTGATAATTTAATATTATCGGGTTAAAAAGTCTTACGAACCCGTATCATTATTTTTAACCGACTTTAAAAAAAGGAGGAGGTTATCGATTCGACTGTATTTTTTTATGTTTGTTACCTAATAACTTTCGGCTGGGTGAACCGACTTTGATGATTATTTTTATTTGAGAGCTGGTGCTTCCCGTGTGGTCCCATTTCAATTTGGTTCAGTGCTTAAAGTCGGTTTTTTTTTTGTTACTTTTTTAAATTATTTTTTCACATTTCCATTTACTCTCGCTTTAACTGACATCTGCATATTACTAGAGCAATCTCTAGAGAGAGAAGTTTCTTGTCGGTTCTTCTCCATAGGAATGACATTTTGGAACCGTACAACTAGAGTCATTAAGGTAACGTTTCGAAAATACCTAAAGAGGCTTACTTGAAATAAAATCTATTTGTTTTATTATGTATGGCCCTGCCAAAATGACTCTACTCTGCCTGATGGAAAGCATAAGCAGAATCCAAGAGTGGTGGTCACCATACTCATTGCGTATACGGACAATGCAACAATGCAGCATGCTTCTGCATTATTGGGTCTCTTTTGTTTGATTGGGATTTGATAAAAGCTACTTGATTTCATTACAGAAACATCATTTAACAGTTAAAGTAGCAAGCAAGCATTTTGTGTTGCCTATACACGCAAACGTTGTAACTCGGTCCTTGCCGGAATTCGGTTTCACTCACAACAGGAAACATAAAGGGCTTCCCCAGTCCTTAGTTTTTATTAATATAGTTTTGTGTGCCTGAATTTTATTATTCTGCCTTAGTCTCGAGAAATATACTTTATCAATTCATTATTTGTCAACTATAATTTTTAATCTATGGTAGTGTATTAAATCGTATACTGCTCTAAAAACTAAACACACATGCCCCAGTTATACGAGTAGAGTTATTACAGATTAATAAATCTTCCTAATTAATAACCAAAAACAATAGTATGAACAAAACAAAATAACATCTATCCGTATATTATCGATTAAGAGAATAACTATATTCTATTTCATCATCTTCCTAGTCTTTATTATTCCTAGATTATTTCGGGTCGCCTTATACTATATATTTTTTAACCGACTTCAAAAAAAGGAGGAGGTTCTCAATTCGACTGTATTTTTTTATTTTTTTTATGTTTGTTACCTAATAACTTTCGACTGGGTGAACCGATTTTGTTGATTCTTTTTTTATTTGAAAGCTGGTGCTTCCCATGTAGTCCCATTTTAATTTGGTCCAGTTCTGACATGTCACCCATGAGAAAATCATATAAATCTTCAATTTGCATTAAGTATGTGCGCGACAAATTGACGAATAACTCAATATCACGCCAACTGATTTCGACGATTCTTTTTTATTTGAAAACTGGTGCTTCCCGTGTGGACCCAATTCAATTTGGTCGTTCTTGAATTCGGTTTTTTTTCTGTTAAAATTTTATATTATTAGTAAAGAACCCGTGCTAAAAACCTTTTCAAAAAAGCACAATATATACCCATAGGAAAACATCAAACCAACCCCATATCAACCCGTCTGGTCAGTATGGTATAATCGGTCTAAATCTCTCTGGTAAGGAGAGGTTTATCTAGCAATGAAATGCTAAAGGTTGTTAATGTGCCACCTATTTCAATTTGATTATACTATTAGGACAATGCCTTGTATACTATTTCCTTCCAAAATTCATGGTGTATATTATTGTAACAAAATGATTAAAATTCAAAATGTCATTTAGTATCAAATTTTTGATTATTTCGTTTGAATAATACGTTTATTTATCAATAATAATAATCAAACCAATTTTATATTATGGTTTGAATTCCTAAAACTATTCCCTTTAACTTTACAGATTGAAAATTATAATAAATAAATTATATTTTTACTTTCAGGTGAAATAAAATTATTCCAATTTTTAATAATGTTTTGAGGAATTTTACACAATATCTAATCTGTAATGTTGAAATGTGAATACTTTTCTTATAAAAAAATACAATAATTTATTATTAACATTGATTCTAATCAGTACACTGATAAGAGCTTCTGAACACTGCAATCTAATGTAAACTTTTTGCAAATAGCATAAGATTCATTCTTACACACTTTTTGACGTACAATGTACTAGTAGAAAAGATTTCATTTAATTTAAGAAAAGTTGTACTAAAATGTTGATGTAGACCAAGTATAAACACAAGTATAGTTATATACTTAAGCTTTACGCTCCAGGTACGATTATAAAGTCTCATGTATTCAAATAGTAAATAAGTTGTATTCATAGTTAATGAAAAAACGCCCGCCCAACGCCTGAAATGGCGAAAGTTGCGAGCTCCGTAGAGCTTAAGCCGCGCCACAAATCGATCAAAATATAAGTGAAACATGTTCTATAAAGTGTATTAAACATACAAGGGTTAATATCAAGGGTTATAGTTTATCCTACGGCATGAAAATAGTGAAAATTATCGGGGGAGTCGCGGCGTGCGGGGGCTGGCGCGCTCGCCTTGTATGGCTCGCGGGCCGATCTCGCGCGTTCCCTATAAAAGATTCACGCACCGCTGATCGGCGCACTCGCAGTCTCGCTGCCGTAGAGTCAACATCCACCGCGTCCAAAACCAAACACACACGCCAAAATGTGCGACGACGATGTTGCTGCGCTTGTAGTCGACAATGGCTCCGGCATGTGCAAGGCCGGTTTCGCCGGCGACGACGCGCCCCGCGCCGTCTTCCCGTCCATCGTTGGTCGCCCACGTCACCAGGGTGTCATGGTCGGTATGGGCCAGAAAGACTCCTACGTAGGCGATGAGGCCCAGAGCAAGAGAGGTATCCTCACCCTGAAGTACCCCATCGAGCACGGTATCATCACCAACTGGGATGACATGGAGAAGATCTGGCACCACACCTTCTACAACGAGCTGCGCGTCGCCCCTGAGGAACACCCAGTCCTCCTGACTGAGGCTCCCCTGAACCCTAAAGCCAACAGGGAGAAGATGACCCAGATCATGTTTGAGACCTTCAACTCCCCGGCTATGTACGTCGCCATCCAGGCTGTACTCTCCCTGTACGCCTCTGGTCGTACCACCGGTATCGTTCTTGACTCCGGTGATGGTGTCTCTCACACCGTCCCCATCTACGAAGGTTACGCCCTGCCCCACGCCATCCTCCGTCTGGACTTGGCTGGTCGCGACTTGACCGACTACCTCATGAAGATCCTCACCGAGAGGGGCTACTCGTTCACCACCACCGCTGAGAGGGAAATCGTGCGTGACATCAAGGAGAAGCTGTGCTATGTCGCCCTCGACTTCGAGCAGGAGATGGCCACCGCCGCCGCCTCCACCTCCCTCGAGAAGTCCTACGAACTTCCCGACGGTCAGGTCATCACCATCGGTAACGAGAGGTTCCGTTGTCCTGAGGCTCTCTTCCAGCCTTCCTTCTTGGGTATGGAATCGTGTGGTATCCACGAGACAGTGTACAACTCCATCATGAAGTGCGACGTCGACATCCGTAAGGACCTGTACGCCAACACCGTCATGTCCGGTGGTACCACCATGTACCCCGGTATCGCCGACAGGATGCAGAAGGAAATCACCGCCCTCGCTCCCTCCACCATCAAGATCAAGATCATCGCTCCCCCTGAAAGGAAGTACTCCGTATGGATCGGTGGATCCATCCTGGCTTCCCTGTCCACCTTCCAGCAGATGTGGATCTCCAAGGAGGAATACGACGAGTCCGGCCCTGGCATCGTCCACCGCAAGTGCTTCTAAGCGCAACGACACTCGGTGCTGTTGCTGCGTGAGTCAAGTGCAGTGTGTTGTGGTACTCTCGTTTACGACGGGAGTGCAAGCATTTGTACGAGTACGTTTACGTTGTACGTAGTGATACCTGACAGAACTGAACATCTAATGTAACGCCATCTATTGTAATGTAATTTATTGTAAAATTTATATAAATTTAATTTTCTTTTTTTTATTTTTATTATATACACGGGATCGTTATGGATCTCACGCCAAATGTAATTAATAAATAAACGGTTAATTTATTTATTTTAATTACATTATTTCTTTTTATACAACCGTTGACTTTGGTTTTTGTTTAGTTATCCGCAACCTGCATCCCACCCTGCGGTGTAATATTACATAGAAACGTTTATAAAGTATTTATAAATGTATTGAAGTCAGTGGACCGAACTTGTGTCTATGTGGGTCACACTCATTGCCAACATTCCTCAATCAATCGCAACAAACAGCCGCCACTTTTTACATTCCCACTGAATAGTGACAAACTTCAGTGAATTACGAAAGAGAGCTGGGCAGTACAAAATTAGAGTGCGAGTGTGCCCCACACGCGTCAGAATAAACCAACGCGTGCACTACCATAAATAGTAAAGACAACTCCCGCGGCCAAAAGCATTTTCTAATTTTATCATGTAATCGTGGGGCGGCCGGCTGACGCGTACCAATCGAGCATAGACCTTATGCGGTAGTGGGAAGATAAGGTTTCGTTTACGCCACACGTTTCCGTAAATATCTCGAGAGACGCCTGGAGTTAAAGAAGCCATCGGTTCGGCAGGTCTATTAATACCGTGACTCCCGGAGCGCTAGTTTACATCTGTAGTCGAATATTAGACGCAATACGTCGATATGACGTTGGGAGCTTGTTTACGTGCATGTGATTAGAAATGGATATTAATAGGTCCGAGAGTGGCGTCTGAAAACGCATTACGATAGGAATCTAATTCGTTAGTTGCTTGAATTTTTATATGTTGACAACTGTTACGATGTTTTGAAAACTTTTGTTGTTTGAACACCTGTTTTGTTTTTGTAGCAGCCGTTCTAATCGCGTTCTAATTAACTCTCAACTCTGTATTAAAATGTAACTTGTTCTATTGTCTCAGTTTCTGTGTTTTGTTTCTCGTTTCGTTTTGTTGAAGCTTTGGATATTATTAGCTTGAAGTTCTTAGGTGTTAACAGAGGGGTGCTGTTTAATGCTATTAATACGTTGTCTTCTGTTTTATGAAGTTAGTTGTTGACAATTCTGAAACTCGATATACTAAGCTTTCATTTGCTTTTCTCATTGTCTTATCAATAATTAATTTGAAGAATCTTTAGTTCTCGTACGTAATCTTATCATGCCTCTTTTCCTGTAAAAATAGATGACCACGCCTTTATTAAACATGTGTTTCAGTGAAACCCAGGCATGTTACGTCGTGTAAATTTAATTTTAACCTCTATCAGCCACGGAATCGGGCGTTTTTAGCGCTGCTATCTTCGCCGGATGTATTAGTTTCCTTTCAAGATTCGCCAACGCGCTTTCTTCAATTTTTTGAATTGATTCTTAAATATCGCATTTTACAGAGCATTGTATAAAATTAACGTAGAGTATACCTACATATGGGTTCATGCCAAAACGTCTGACCAGCATGGCTAGTATGCCACAACCCCCTTCGAAAGGAAAGATCTATGTTAAAGGCTTTTGATGTGATGATGATACCGACAGATATATATTTATTCCTTCAAGATATAAATCTGTACTAATATTATAAAGAGATAAATTTTCTAACTTTGTTTATACTTTACTTACTTACCTACTTATTGTGGTTGTAGGGGGTAATCTTCGAAAGTACTGATCCGACCCTAAAATTCGTTCACTAACAGAAAGCGACACTATTCAAGAGTGACATACACCATATTTTATTAAAATTGAAAAAAAAAATCAGTTCAAAATAATAGTATTTGTAAGTCAAGTCGAAGAAAAGCGGGCGGTTAACGCCCAACGAAGTGGGCACGGGTCGGCTAGTACATATAAGATATGTTTATAGGTACTTACATGTTTTTTTGTAAGAAAACATTTTTGGATTTAAATTGAAGTATTTCTATACAACGTGAGTTTAGTAAAACTAACCTAGGTTAGCATGAAGGCAGGCTTCGTGTCTAACACACTTGTAAGTGGGAAGTATCTACCATATCTCAGGAAGATATCATCCACTTCGAAAGTATTTCTAAATTAAGATTAGTATTAGTGAGTTCAGTATCCAAACCTTTTAACTATCATTAGCATAATCATGTATAACACAAACCTCGAATGCTTAGTTGATTTATATCGACGATAATTTGCTTTATTGATTTGGGAAATATAATTATTACTACTAGCTTTTGGACGCGGCTAAGCTCGCGTGTGTATCGGTTATCGTGGTAAAGAGTAGCTTATGTCCTTCCTTAAAAATTAAAGTATCTCCATGGCAAATTTTATTCAAATCGGTACAGCAGTTTAGCCGTAACTGGCAGACAGTCAGAGTTACTTTCGAATTTATAACATTAGTATGAATTTTGTCAAATCATAATTTATTTCTTTCTTTCTTTTAATGATTTATTTATACCTCATATACTTTGTACACCAATGGACTCAATGCCCAAGGTATTCCAATTCTCTTCCAGTTAACCTTAGGGTGGTGTACAAATCATGTAGGAAGGTGCACAGGGTTACATAATCAGTGAAAAATACACTACACACGTACCTAAATATATACAATACACACGTCATAAACACACATAATTTATCTCATAATCAACTTAGGTAGGTACATATACTGAGGAAAATTTCGCTGTTTTTCACGAAGTAAGAGGACCACCACCCACCCATGAGTCCTGAATTGTCAGTCAGACTCAGGAACTTGTTTATAGGCAGCGGTGATCACTTACCATCAGTTGACCCATTTGCTCTTTGGTTCACCTATGCTATAAAAACATACATGAAAGACATAAATTAACTAACGGTAGATTAAAACATAAATTGTTATCATTATCAGCTTATTACAGGTGGACTCTTGGACATAGGCCTCTCTCATTGCACGCCACTCTGATCGATTTAGGGACACAGGGATGGGACAGGGATTTTTTTGCACATTAGGTACAGTTACAGACAACAGATCATGCCTCACACAATAATAAGTAACAATATACAATTTCAAATCTGAAGTCCAATTAAAACTATACTCATCATTCCCAATCGCAGTAATAAAGCTTCATCTAGGTGTTAAAGCCTGTTAAATCTATACTTAAGATTTTAACGCGAAAGTTTGTAAGTATGGACGGATGGATGGATGAATGTTTGTTACTCTTTCACGCAAAAACTATTGAACGGATTTGGATGAAACTTTACAGTAATATAGCTTATACATCGGAATAACACTTAGGCTACTATTTACCGCGATAACTGACATATACGCGGACGGAGCCGCGGGCAACAATTAGTTATAAATAAGTTAGTTTGTTTATCAAGGGCATAGAAGAAAATATTTTAAGTCCCTTCACTTTTGTCAGAGTGGTCGTTGCTGATAGTTTCTGGCAGCTGTGGGAGTACAACAATCCAAGTTCCAAACTAAGCTAGTCCCAAGCTAAGCAGAACTTGACAACTGCTATAAATACATAGGTATATATGTACTCTTTTTTGCAAATACATACATATTATACATAGAAAACACCCAAACTCCGAGACAAATATATGCAGATCATACACACACTTGGTCTGACCCGGGAATCGAACCCGAGACCTCAAGCACAGCAATCGCATACAATACCACTGCGCCACCCAGGCAGTCATATGGAAAATGGAAGAAAATGATAGAGTACATAGTAGAAATCGTAACGCAAGTGCACCCAGTGATAAAATGAGTCGTCAAGCTTAAAAAGATGACAGGTGAAATAATAACAAAATGGAACTCATGAAATACCGGTTCCCGTGCAAGAGCGCGAGTTCCCGGTACGAGCGAGACTCTAGCATTGTTTGCTACCCCAAATGCCACCTCTAATCGAGATGTTAGTTCTACATCTGCATATGCATTTAAGGGCTGCATCATTGTTTTCGAACCTAGTGCCATTTGAAACTAACATCAATAATCTAGTTCTAATTGAATCGATATCTAAACAAAGTCTATTTCAGTCACTACTGCGCATAAATAACTCAATGGACATTGTGAACTCGATGCATCGAACAGTTCTATAAATATACACCGGTGATTCAATATCATGATCAATGACACAGCTTTTGGCATCACTCTTACTTCTATAAAAGTACTTGTGAAATAAAATGATTTGGGGCTGTGTCACTGCTCTGATCACTGGCCAATTGTTACGTCATTGAATCTATGTCAATGACTGAAGTGTTTGTAAACTTTTAATGATGTAGTGGGAAGTGACGGATTACTTGATGGTAGATTTTAGATATGTCATCATTTTCATTAATTTTTCTAGTCTTCATTCCCTGTATTATTTGAGGTCGGCTACTAGTTTAACCGGTTTTACCTGAATATCGGAGCGACTGGCCTCAGACCTCCACAATCCTGAGTCCGGCTGATAATCTACTGCTACAACATTTTAGCAAAATTGAGGCCCAGTGGTCTATGAGATATCACTTCACTTGAACTACTTGAACAGACGTAGCATAATGGTACATTTCAAAAGGGGTACTACCTAACTCCGATATACTTTGTATTTGTATCGATTTTCTTTATTTAGAACTTCAGAACACTAAACACTTGAAGTTTCTTTCGTAATCAATCTATTCACTTTTCAAATCTATATATCTATATTCTATATATATAAAAGCGAAATACCACTCACTTATTAATCACAAAATCTCAGAAACTATAACACCTACAAACTTGAAATTTAGCAGGTAGGTTCCTTATAGGGTGTAGACATCCGCTAAGAACGGATTTTACGAAACTCCACCCCTAAGGGGGTAAAACGGGGGTTGGAAGTTTTTATGAAAGTCCTATGTTTTTGAAGTAAGAGACTTGAAATTTAAAATGTATGCTCTATAGATGGTGTGGAGGTGTACTAATAATGTATCTTTAGAAATCAACCCCCTTTTGGGGTTAAAACGGGGGATGTAAGTTTGGACGCAAACGAGGTTGCGTAGGTCAGCTAGTGTACCTATATGAAAATCTGTTGGTTACTTTTGACTTATTTTGTTGTTTAACAGTTTAATAAAACGTTTTAACTGAGTAATACAATTGAACACTACTATTGTTTTCCTAGCCTCTATAATTGGCAAGATTATTTGGGATGGGCTACTAGTTCAACCGGTTTTACCTGAATATCAGTTTTTCCATGGAGCAACTGGCATCGGACCTCCGCAACGCTGAGGGTGCATTGAATTCGAAGATTGAACTAGTTGTCAGTATATTTGAGGACACCTACTTCCGAATAACGACTACTATATCTGTTCATGACAACTGGAACCGATGGTTTATCGTGTCGAGGCTTTGTCGTGAAACCCCGCCAATTCTGAGCTGTTGTTAAAATTTTTGAATGAAATGAAATACAACTTTACGCAATATGAAATTTTTAAGTCTTTGATTAATTCAGTCGTTTTTAATTAAAATCAAATTCAATCGGATGATCAATTTTGAACTCCAACAAAACCATTGTCCCGTCTAAGTACAGCCGACGTCAAATCAATAAAACATTAACAATAGCAATAATAAAATAACATCAAAGTGTTCAATCCATTGTGACGCCATGAAAAACTTCACAGCGACGAATATATCTGCAAAAGTTATTAAGTGAGAAATTAATAAAAAGCAGTCGCGCCGTATCGGTTCATCGAATATGAAAGAGTAACAAAACTGTTACTGAATAATAGACCTTATTGAATGCGCGACAATTAAATTCGTCGATCCTTTGACAGATAGATTCCAACAATGGAACGATCCACTCCGCTTCACCCCCTGGAATTCTTCCCCCTCGTATTCACCCCGGACGTCAGTCGGCAGGTTAATAATGATTATTAATATAGTTTAGTGTTGTTAGGTCTAAATGAAGCGGCCGCGACAACTTGTCTAATATCGAGACGCGCAAATACTCGTGGTTAGTTGTAGTTCGGGAGCTGGAAACTGGAAGATAGTTTGAAAAGCTTTGGACAGCTTACAGCCTTATTATAAATGTACTAGCTTTTACTTGCGGCTTCAACCGCGTATATGTCGGTTGTTACAGTGATTCTTTAAATTGATATTACTTTTTATTTGTCTGTCGATTACGCTTAATGTTAACTACAGTTTATCATAATACAAAAGAGAAAACCGTATTTAAATCAGTTGAGCCACTTCTGAGATTAGCGCGCACAAACACACAGACAAAAATTCGCTAAGTTAAATATTAACCAATGCCAAATAATAGCTAAACAAAATATTAGCGATCGTAGAAAGAGATTCGACGCGAAACACTTTCATCTTGGATAAGGGGGCAAAATCCCGTGACTTCAATTATTTTTATTTCCTTTTTAGCTATAATTTTGTTAGTTACACAAAATCAAAACATATGTGGATACATTTGTCCACTTGAGCGGTGGTCAACATAATTTTATCCATTCGGGGCCTCAGGACAGCCAGTGAGTTGATTATATCGAACTTGAACTGACGAAAAACCGCACGCCATCTCTTTAAATCAATCGAAGGTGCCCTAAAAAAAATCCGAACACTGCCGACGTAGCCCGCAAATTCAAAAAGGGCCGTCAGCTCCTCTCCTATGTAAGGGAGTGTAGTCTCAAAGTGAATATGAAATGTTTCGAAGCTGTTTCAATGAGAACTCGGCACTCTTCGGTCTTCGAATCTGATTACGAATAATGTGTCGTAATAGACTCGGCTGTAATGAACTTTCCTGTTTGATTGTAGGTTTGTATTAAACCATTCTTATTGTAATCTCTTCCACTATGACGGTAAATAGATATTTAATTGGAAATTATCTTCTGTAGAGCAATAATGACGGATACGTTTAGTGAATAGTGAAATTAAACAATGTACAATACATTTATTAATTTGACTGCCTCGGTGGCGCAGTGGTAACGTAAGCGACTGCTGTTCTTGGGGTCTCGGGTTCGATTCCCTAGTCGGACCAAAGGTTTTTATGATCTGCAAATATTTGTTTCGGAGTTTGGGTGTTTTCTATAGATAATATGTACCTGTGTATTTACAAAAAAAAGTATTTATGTATTTATTTTAGTTGTCTACTTACCCATAATAACAAGCTCTGCTTAGTTTGGGACTAGATGGCGTTGTGAGTTAGATGTACGAAATATTTGTAATATTTATCCTACTAATATTATAAATGCGAAAGTTTGTAAGGAAACCTGAAAATTTCGTTTCATTTCGTTTCGTTTCATTTCATTTGCCTCGTTGGTCTCGCGGTTGGCGAGTGCGACTGCTGATCATGAGGTCTCGGGTTCGATTCTCGGGTCGGACCAAAATGTTTGTATGATCTACAAATATTTGTTTCGGAGTTTGGGTGTTTTCTATGTATAATATGTATGTATTTACAAAAAAAGTAAATTAAATGTATTTGTATCAGTTGTCTATACCCATAACACAAGCTCTGCTTAGCTTGGGACTAGATGGCGTTGTGTATTAGATGTCCGAAATATTTATTATTATTTATATTTATTTACAAAACCGACGAAGTAATCTCTAACGAGTGATTGATTAAATTTTGTAGCATCTTTATTTTCATACTTTACGTGCCAGTTTTATCACAAATAAAGTGCAAAATGTACCTCGTAAGTTCTACAATGACAGTACTAACAACTGTCACAGAGATCTAGCTATAGTTTAAGGAATTTAGACAACTTCATTGGAGTCATCATATTGATACTATTGTTTCCTGTTTATAAACCTTCCTAATGTATCTTATTCCAGGGAAATAAGGTTTATTTTAGAGATTACAATCTATAATGAGAGTTCCTAGCAAGGGTGAGTAATGTTCATTGGTGTGATAATATCTTTGTACTGCATTAATGTAAAGCTTTTTATTAACTTCTAATTTCGCCCGCTCTTTGGGTATTAAAATATCTTTAAATATGTTATGTTTAGTTATTTAAATATTTAATTTGGTCTCCCCTATGTCCAGCAGTGGACTATTAAAGACTGGCGATGATGTACTCAGTGTGGAAAGTATTTAGGGACAACACGATAGAAAATATGCCAATCTCTGTGAGAATGGCCATCAAAACGACGAAGTAACTTTGAACTTGTGTTTTATGTAAGGCCCTGCCAAAATGACTCTACTCTGCCTGATGGAAAGTATAAGTAGATTCCAAAAATAGTGGCCACCATACTCATTGCGAATGCAGACAATGCAACAATGCAGCATGATGTCCCACACCATGGCGGCCTAGTAATGCTTGTGCATCATTGGGCCTCCGAAGAGATTTTACTCTGTGTTAACTATACCTATGTGTCATTTTTATTTATTTATGGAATAGGGTGCAAACGAGCAGATGTATCACCTGATGGTAAGCGATTACCGCCGCCCATGGACACCCGCAACACCAGAGGCGTCACAAGTGCGTTGCCGGCGTTCGGGGTATGGGGACACTCACTCACTCGGTGATACACAGCGCAGGTGCTATTTCACACTGGTTTTCTGTGAGGCCGAGGTATCACTCCGGTCGTGCCGGCCCATGCATGCCGAAGGGAGGCTCTCCCACGGTCAGTTTTATTTTATCACAAATGAATCTAAAATGAACTACATAGTGATAGCTGTCAAAGATCAAGCAACGTTTTAAGGACTATAGTAGTCTTTAGTATAAAATACTAAGACAATCGAAAGAGAATCAGTCATTCTGGATCAGTCTTGCGGAGATGTATTACAGCTTTATAGAAAACTGGTTTGAAGTTCTTTTGGTAATTTCCACCGATTGATTGCGGTTACTGGAGTCAAAATTCTTCCACTGATTGTAGGGAGAGGAACTAAGACGGAAATAACCCACTTCTCCCGAACTCGCGGGATTTCAGAACTCAGGAATATTCCTGAATCGCGGGAACTTCATAAACATACACGAAACGGACACAAAGAATACCCAGACTCAGAACAACAATTTGTGAATCACACAAGTTTAATCTCATGTGGGGTTTGAACCCACGACACTCAACGTAGTGGAAATCGGCGAGGTTTAACCTTAAACCACTTTGTCATCCTATTGACATGTAGCTTTTGAGGCGGTAGAGAATACCTAATTATTAATCTCTATCATATATGGTCTGTCTCGTCAGTCTAGCGGTCAGCGTAAGCAACTGTTCATCAAGAGGTCTCTGGTTCGATTCCAAAGAGGCCCGACCCACTTTGACCCGAACCCAAAAGGTTATTAAAGGATAATATTAGAGTCCCAATTTTTAAAAAAGCCCCAAAAAAATATGTTGCACTCAAAGAGTACCTACCTACCCATATAGATTTCAAAAACGTTTAGGTTAGAGTTATAAAAAAAATCAGATTCAAGGTTATATTAACCAATAGATGTATCCCACCAAAAACATTTTCATGTAAAATGTTGCCAAGACGGCTGCATATGGCTTACCCTGTGAAAAAGATATCAGATCTCATGTAGAGCCAAGGTTCTGAATCTACACGCCCTAACTCTACCAACCCTAACTTCACAAACTCTACATCTCAGTAAAAATGTATAGCTTCGCCGTTTCGCTACCATACCGTCACGAAGGGTAAACGAATGCCTTCAGTGTTTGCAAATATCTAGTTTCTGAAGTAATGTGTTATACGAATATTTAGTTTCTGAAGTAACGAATAGATAATAATTGTTATATATTACATGTCATTTTTCTTTATTTATTAAAATCAAAATAAATAAAATAAAATACCGTCAAGAAGGGGAAACGAACGACTTTTGTGTTTGCAAATATCTAGTTTCTGAAGTAATGTGTTATACGAATATTTAGTTTCTGAAGTAACGAAACAGCCAAGCCATACATTTTTACTGAGATGTAGAGTTTATGAAGTTAGGGTTGGTAGAGTTAGGGTGTGTAGATTCAGAACCTTAGCTCTACATGAGATCTGATATCTTTTTCACAGGGTAAGCCATATGCAGCCGTCTTGGCAACATTTTACATGAAAATGTTTTTGGTGGGATACATCTATTTGTTAATATAACCTTGAATCAGATTTTTTTTATAACTCTAACCTAAACGTTTTTGAAATCTATATGGGTAGGTAGGTACTCTTTGAGTGCAACATATTTTTTTGGGGCTTTTTTAAAAATTGGGACTCTAATATTATCCTTTAATAACCTTTTGGGTTCGGGTCAAAGTGGGTCGGGCCTCTTTGGAATCGAACCAGAGACCTCTTGATGAACAGTTGCTTACGCTGACCGCTAGACTGACGAGACAGACCATATATGATAGAGATTAATAATTAGGTATTCTCTACCGCCTCAAAAGCTACATGTCAATAGGATGACAAAGTGGTTTAAGGTTAAACCTCGCCGATTTCCACTACGTTGAGTGTCGTGGGTTCAAACCCCACATGAGATTAAACTTGTGTGATTCACAAATTGTTGTTCTGAGTCTGGGTGTTTCATTTCTTTTTGAAATTTTCTTTTTTTTTTGGGCTGTATTTCTTGTACATCTTATTTCTTCTTTCGAAAAAGTCAGTGTACCAAAAATAAAACCTCTAGCATAAACATTTGTGAAAGTCTCATACAAACTTTCACCCTCCAAATTTGGGGGTTGCGGGGCAAAAGTAATAGGTTTATGAATTTTTTTGTTGTTTCTATACTAAACTTAGTTTACATACCAAATTTCAGATTTCTAGCACTTCAGGAAGTACCCTAACAGTTTTGATGATCATCAGTGTGTCAGTGACGAAATCGGTGTTTTTTAGGTATCAATAAAATCTAAACTATCAGAGCTATGCAATTGAAACTTTGTACGTTTCATTAGTCTATTGGTGACATCATATCCTGAAAATTTGAACGATCTGGTATATCGGGAACCAAAGTTATGGGGGTTCAAAAAACGACGAAACACTTCAGGAAAAGGTAGGTAGTGCCCTTGCGCTACGCTTGGCTCGTCTTGGCGGGGGCACGACCGTGCCCCCAGATATATAAAAGCGAAATACCACTCACTTATTAATCACGAAATCTCAGAAGCTATAATACCTACAGACTTGAAATTTGGCCGGTAGGTTCCTTATAGGGTGTAGACATCCGCTAAGATCGGATTTTACGCAACTCCACCTCTAAGGGGGCAAAACGGGGGTTGCAAGTTTGTATGAAAGTCCTATTTTTTTGAAGTAAGAGACTTGAAATTTAAAATGTATGCTTTATAGATGGTGTGGAGGTGTACTACTAATGTATCTAGCTTTTACGAATAAATTTAAAAATTATTTGCAAATTACTAGCTCCACGCGTACTAAGTCGCAAGCGGCTGCTAGTATTTTATAATTTCAGTATAGGGCGATCTGCGAGGCGATGGACCTACGATTTGAAGAAAGTGACTGACGGCTTATGTATGCGGCCTGCCCAAGACTGGGATCGATGTCCTTTATGCAACATTGAACAGCTATATGACTGCCTCTGTGGCGCAGTGGTAGCGTATGCGACTGCTGTGTTTGAAGTCTCGGGTTCGATTCCCGATGTATATGTATGTATTTACATAAAAAAAGTATATAATATGCATAACTATCAGTTATCTAGTACCCATAACGGCCAAACCACAAGCTCTGCCTTGCTTGGGACTAGATGGCGTTGTGTGTCAGATGTCCGATATATTTATTATTATTATTATAGGTTGATAGGAATAGTAAGAACTTTCGAATTATGTAATAAATAAATACTATATGTAAACAGTTGAGACGTTAAAATTCCTAGAGAGACAATATAACAATATGTGAAATTCTTATAATGAGTGAGCTAGCGAATCCCAGCGAAACATAAAACGTTACATTATTTTCTTTTGCCTTCAACTATCTACTTTTAGTTTTTTTTTATCTAATTCTTTAACAACACGCGTCCAATTGGCCGAATGCCAGGACTCACGCGAACTGTCCAATATACTCACACCTACATGCTTCTCGTCAACAAAACATACCCACCTATTTATGAAAGGAACTGTCTCCCGCATTTTCACTAGTATTCAAGCTCTCTCTGGCTTCTAAGGGTTGTAGTCTGATGACTAACAGCCCCCGCAGACTACAAACTTTTTAGTCGGCCGATAGTTTGACCGGGTTGGCTTATAAAAAAAATATTTCAGAACAAAGTTAAAATCGATGATACAGTGAACAGTATCCCATACAAAAGCAACAAACATAAATACAACGAGACGCAGTTAATCTATACTTCTAGACTAATATTATAAACGCGAAAGTTTGTAAGTATGGATGGATGGATGGATGTTTGTTACTCTTTCAAGCAAAAACTACTGAACGGATTTGGATGAAACTTTACACTAATATAGCTTATACATCAGAATAACACATAGGCTACTATTTGCTGCGATAACCTACATATACGCGGGCGGAGCCGCGGGCAACAACTAGTAGATTATAATTTAAAAAAAATACCTAATGTAATTTGTTTCAACCAATAATTTTATACATAAGACAGTACTTACTCCTAACGAATGAAATCTCAACGTTCATATAATGTAATTTGAACAGCAATGGAGGGTTGGGTCGAGACCTAGGCGCGGGGAGGGGGTGCAGAATTTAATATTGGCAGCGCGCGCGGGTTAAGGCGACGTGCAAATAAAACTCTATGAAACCGCACCCCAGTGCTGTTAAGGGGTAGATTGCGTTTTATTTTGTTTGGTATTTATTAATTAACTGGCTGAGTAGTGCCCGTAGTGTTGTTCCTTTACAGCAATAGCCGCGGGTAACTCCGTGATGTAAATATGGTCTAAAAGTAGTCTAAGTCACTCCTCATATCATCAGCTATCTGCCAGTGAAAGTCCCGTCAACATCGGTCCAGCCGTTCCAGATGTTGATGTAAGTTCCGTATATATTTTCATATGCATTTAGAGAAAACCTGTTAATTTACAATTATAAACATAGACTTCAATTTTATTTCTTTGTTAGATCTAGATACTAACGCTTAAATCCCTGAAGGGGTACATAGAGGCCTATTAAAAAAAACCTTTTTTTAAAATATATTTATAATTATATATTAGCCAATTAAAATAATTCCATTCTGCTCGATGGAAAGCATGAGTAGAATTAAAGAGGGGTGGTTACCATTCTCATTGCGAATGCAGACAATGTAACAATGCAGCATGGTGAGTCAAACTATAGCGGCCCAGTGAGAATCTTTGTCACGAAACGAATACTTTGGTAGTGGATAAAACGCCACCTCGTGCTTCTTACTCGTCTGAGTATTGTGGTTGTCGATTCAATTCCCATATGGTACACCAACATATTGGAACCATGATATGAACATGAATGAACAAAAAAAAACCATTAATTTACGTACGCAAAGTGAACATTTACCATGAATATTTTTACGTTTTTCAAAGGACTACTGGTCTCCCTGTGATCGAATGCTTATGTTTTATGTTTGACCCTGCCAAAATGACTCTACTCTGCCTGTTGCAAAGCATAAGCAGAATCCAAGAGTGGTGGTCACCATACTCACTGCGAATGCAAACAATGCAGCATGGTGACCCACACCCACCACCCACAGCTTTCTGCACTCCACCTCTATATAAACTTTAACTGTGATAAATTTCATACTAAATTTCGGTCCGGAATAATGTACAAGTAAGTAAATAAATAAATATTTTCGGACATCTAACTCAAAGCTATCTAGTCCCAAACTAAGAGGAGCTTGTATTATGGTTACTAGACAACTGATATAAATACATATTTACCATTTTTTCTTTAAATACACTAATATTATGCATAGAAAACACCCAAACTCAAAACTAAATATTTGCAGATCATACCAACATTTGATCCGACCCGGGTCAGCCTTCGCCTTAACAGTGTGTCTGCGGATATTTTTACAAACGTTATTACTGTGCGGCGTACGCTTTAGCTTTCTTTATTAAATTGTCGTTAGGGGTCGCCGCATTAGCTCGTCTTTCGGCTCTCGGCGCTCGGCATTCGGCGTTCGGCAAACCCCCGCGGACCTGATGACAAACCGAGTGTGACAATATTGGGAGTATCCAAGAATATCAATTGTAATTTTTATTTTTGTTTGTAGTTAAGTAATATATTATTTATATGAGTTGTTAGTTGTGGTATAGTGGGTTCAATTCCATCTTAGAATAAATTACACGATCATTTTGTACTGTTGTGTGTAATAAGGAGATAATGATTGTGAGTTTGTGGTTAAAGACATTTATTTCTCAAAATATAGTTTTAAACAAAAGCATATTTTTTTATTTTTTTTATGTATGGCCCGCCAAAATGACTCTACTCTGCCTGATGGAAAGCATAAGCAGAATCCAAGAGTGGTGGTCACCATACTCATTGCGAATGCAGACAATGCAGTATGGCGACCCACACCATGGCGGCCTAGTGATGCTGCTGCATCTTTTAGTCTAGTCAACAAGTATAGAACTTGTTGACTAGACTATTTGGGCCTCCGGTCTCGCACTCACCAACGAAACACGACAGCACAACCGCTGGCATTTTACGTTGATTTTCTGTGCGAGGGTAGTACCGCCCCGGTCGAGCCGGCCCATTCGTGCTGAAATCAGCGTGGCTCTACTACCTATTATGTGCAGCTTGCAGCTTGGAGACTGTCTGTTGCGCAGTATGGGGTCGCGCGTTGTCGTGAAGCAGCTGAAAGAGCTGGGGTTGGAAGCTCTCCCTCATCCGTCATACTCACCAGACCTTGCACCTATCGACTATTACTTTTATTTAGACAACTTTTTAGTGGGTAAAAAATTCAATTTCACACCGGTTTTCTGTGAGGCTGTGGTATCACTACCGTACGGACGAGCCAGCCCATTCATGCCGAAGCTGTGGCTCTCCCACGGTAACACTCTGTATTCTTAATATGTCACCACACGGCATTAATGTAGTATGGAATAAAAAAGAAAAATAATCACAAATTTTAACAAAAAAAAACCGACTTCAATCTGGACCAAATTTAAATGGGACCCATACGGGAACATTGAGTTATTCGTTCATTTGTTGCACACATACTTAATGCAAATTGAAGACTTATATGGTTTTCTCAGAATTGCGCCAAATTTAAATGGGACCATTCGGGAAGCACCAGCTTTACAATAAAAAAATGATTATCAAAATCGGTTCTCCCAGTCAAAAGTTATGAGGTAACAAACATAAAAAAAAAATACTGTCGAAGGGAGAACCTCCTCCTATTTTTGAAGTCGGTTAAAAAGTTCAACTATGTTCTGTCAGTTTATTGAAACGAAGTTTTGGAACGAAGTTCCTTATCGCGCGTTGTGAAAGGGGGCTAGACGGATTAAAACCAAAAGTTGTAACGACCCTTTCGACACTTTTCGCGCCAAAAGTTGTAACGACACTTTCAACATAGAGTTGACGTCATAGTGTTGGATACTCAACGTTAAATATAACAAACTCATTGCCAACGTCCATACCATGTTGAATACACCGGTTCTCGTCCGATCACCGAAGTTAAGCAACATCGGGCGTGGTTAGTACTTGGATGGGTGACCGCCTGGGAATACCACGTGATGTTGGCTTTTTGCATTTATTTACAGAAAATATATAGTTTTATGGTATATTTTGTACAGTCTGATTGTTTCTTGTTGAGATGTACGAAGTGCCGTGAGCTAGTTATAGCCTATACGTATCTATGATGCATGTATACCTACTTCATTTGACATTAGTAGTCGCAACCCAACACGTTCGTTGTAAACTACATTGTTGTACCTTATGTGTGGTATATAATAAATAGTGCTAAATACCGATTAAAACCGATATCTTTTTATATGCCCTAATATTTCTAAAATAATTTGAGTATTTTATGCGCATTTTTTTTTTTTTTTTTTTTTGTTTGGCCTGCCAAAATGACTCTACTCTGCCTGATGGAAAGCATAAGCAGAATCCAAGAGTGGTGGTCACCATACTCACTAGAAGCATTCGTTCCATCCCCTGACACGTTCGTCTCTTGACACCTCTCAAGTTTTTTAAAGATACTCTACGTACTCGGTCCAAATAGAGCAGAAATCTACTGTGCTCTATCTACTAAAACCATGGAGAGGTGAAAATGTGAGTAAAGTTTAATAATAGGAACATCATGCAATAATCTTATAATAATTGACCACATGATTTGCATATGGCAATATTAATAAAAAGTGGAGATCCCACGCAACCTCGTTTGCGTCTCCTATTACCCGTAGCGTGATAATTTTCCCCCCGTTTTTGAAACATTCTTCATTGGTGCTCCGCTCCTATTAGTCTAAGCGTGATGATATATAGCCTATAGCCTTCCTCGATAAATAGGCTATCTAACACTGAAATTTTCAAATCGGACCAGTGGTTCCTGAGATTAGCTCGTTTAGGGAACGTGAACAAAGAAGGTGCTGCCAACTGGTGTCGCGGATCCCAATCTTTTACTCTATTAATACTTGACATAGACATTTACAAGAAGTAAAGAGAGTTAATTTTATTAGTGAAAATCATTATTGTAGCTAATCATAATGCATTGTTGCATTTTTGGATGTACCAATACATCCAGAAAAACTAAAAATAAATCAAAATGTATTACTTTCCAAAGAATCCTCTCATGCCATGATTATGTGAAAAACACAAAAAAATGATAAACGCCGTAAAGAAGTATACGTAAGCATGAGTTTTAAGCATTAAGTTATAAATAATCAATAATATTTGTAGTGAAAATTACTAAGTTTTGTTTTTAATACAGTCAATCTTTCAATCTGTTTTCAGCAAACATCCGAATGATTGGCTTCCATTTAGAAATATAACAATATGATATTAATAAGAACAGCTTTATTGACAGTTTACAAATATGTATTGCAGTAGGTACATGTGTATATTAGTTGCTTCATTGTAAAATAACTAACATGTTACAACAATTGTGGGTGCAATTCTGATCTCCTAACTAAGTTACGTTATAACCTGTGTGACGGATAATAATAATAATGTATTATGCAGTGCTCACTTCATTGGTAACAAAAAATCAGAAAATCCTTTACATCCGTTATACGCTCCTACAATTTTCACTGGTAAAGAAAAACCCATAAAAATTGGTTAAAAAATTACAGAGATTTAAAAGACACCAACGTTGAATACAACGAGCTAATTAAGTCTGTGGAAATACTGATAAGAATTGACACATTTAGGCCACGCTGACGATCATTATTGATAGACGGGTACCCATGCTATAACTTTTATCTTATTTACAATATTAAAATTTAAGAGAAAATTTTGTGTACTTATTTAAAAGCACTATGACAGGCTTGATAAGTTCCTTTACTGTCCGCATAGTGTCGCTTTCGTCAATTTAGTGCTGCCACCTATTTAGTTCCTGCACGTTCCCTGCTCAAAAAAAATCGACTTCAAGAACTGGACCAAATTGAAATGGGACCACACGGGAAGCACCAGCTTTCAAATAAAAATTAACAATCATCAAAATCAGTAGAAAGTTCTGAGTTTACAAAAAAAAATCTGTGGAATTGAGAACCTCCTCTTTTTTTGAAGTCAGTTAATAAACCTGGTCAGACGTGTGTTTGTTATACCTATCTATTAAATACTAGCTGACCCACGCAACTTCCTCTGCGCTTCTTTACAATCATGCTTGGCTGCTACTGGTCTAAGCGTGATGTTAACTATGCTATCTTAGACACGCCAGAAAACACACATTTAAAAAAACGTGAAAATAACTTAGATAGTTTCGAAGTCCGAGCAACAACGTAACTCGAGAATTATGTATCATAGATGTATTTGTTACTGATAATTACGACTGAATATATCTTAAATATATTTTTATTTTTATCAATATCAAAGAAAAAAATAATAATGGCAAATTCTCTTTGGTTTAAGGAGGTTTATTTAGTTACCCACTTACACATGTTTTTAAAACGAACGAGAAAACTCTAACGAACAATAATCACAGATGAAATAGCTTATTAGCGCTATCTACCGAGAGCTTAAAAAGTTAGAATGCTTGCTTTAGTAGTTTTGCTACTCGTTCATAGATGGCAGCAAACCACAAAAATAAGCTCTTATTCTACTCCACAGATCGCGCGATTCTAAAATTATAGCACAAAAGGAAAATATTCTACGGTTTTCAATATCTATTCCGAAACTACCTAACATTTATTATAAATAAAGAATAAATACAAAAAAAAACTTTGTACCTATTAATATATATTACTATGGTACCTATTATTACATTTGGCTTGGCGCCGAATTCAAACCTATGAATAGGTAGCACATACAAATTAAGTTATTTTTTGCTTTTTAGTTTTTGAAGTCGGTTTTTTTAAACGGAGTTTTTTTTTTATTTTTCGCTTTTTAGTCTTTCTCAAGTCTCTCATCATCATTTCACCTAAATAACTTGATAGAATACGACTAAAGGTAACATACAACATACTGTATAGAATAATAAATAAATATTTCGGACATGTCTACAGAATATGAAGGCATGCAAACAATTGCCTTAACTTTATTGCAGGCGCTAACGTAAATTTGAGGGATTCCTTCGATTTCCTTGGGATCCCATCATCAGATCCTGATATGGTGGCTATGGGACCACATGGGGAGCATACCCTTTCGAATACGAAAATAATTTTCAAAATCGGTCCACAATTGACGGAGTAATCAATGTACATACATAAAAAAAAAAACGATGAAATTGAGAACCTCCTCCTTTTGGAAGTCGGTTAATGAAATAAAAATAGATAAAAAAAAAAAAGTTATTAAGTGTAAATATTCTAGGTATAAGCTTGTAGCTTTGGGTAATCAGTACTTTTGTTTATTTTTTTTTACTTTTGTACTCTAGCGTCAGTTTAAAACAAGTATCCGTAATTGTCGTTAAAATAATATCAGTGGATTGCGATAGGCATCAGCCTATATTTATGGTGTTAAAAGAAAATAAAACTTAAAATCATTATCAGATGATGATCTGGGGGCACGGTCGTGCCCCGCCAAGACGAGCCAAGCGTAGCGCAAAGGCACTACCTACCTTTTCTCGAAGTGTTTCGTCGTTTTTTTGACCCTCATAACTTTGGTTTCCGATATACCAGATCGTTCAAATTTTCAGGATATGATGTTACCAATAGACTAATGAAACTTACATAGTTTCAATTGCATAGCTCTGATACTTTAGATTTTATTGATACCAAAAAAACACCGATTTCGTCACTGAGACACTGATGATCATCAAAACTGTTAGGGTACTTCCTGAAGTGCTAGAAAGCTGAAATTTGGTATGTAAATAAGTTTAGTATACAAACAACAAACAAATTCATAAACCTATTACTTTTGCCCCCCAACCCCCAAATTTGGGGGGTGGAAGTTTGTATGAGACTCACAAATGTTCATGCTAGAGGTTTTATTTTTGGTACACGGACTTTTTCGAAAGAAGAAAGAAGATTTACAAGAAATACAGCCCCAAAAAAGAAAAAAAACTGCCTTAAGCAACTTACAAAAAGAAATGAAATCCCACCAAAAACATTTTCATGTAAAATGTTGCCAAGACGACTGCATATGGCTTACCCTGTGACAAAGATATCAGATCTCATATAAAGCCAAGGTTCTGAATCTACACGCCCTAACTCTACCAACCCTAACTTCATAAACTTTGCATCTCAGTAATAATGTATGGCTTGGCTGTTTCGTTACTTCAGAAACTAAATATTCGTATAACACATTACTTCAGAAACTAGATATTTGGAAACACAAAAGGCGTTCGTTTCCCCTTCGTGGCGGTGTGGTAGCGGAACGGCGAAGCCATACATTTTTACTGAGATGTAGAATTTGTGAAGTTAGGTTTGGTAGAGTTAGGGCGTGTAGATTCCAAACCTTCGCTCTACATGAGATCTGATATCTTTTTCACAGGGAAGCCATATGCAGTCGTCTTGGCAACATTTTACATGAAAATGTTTTTGGTGAGATTTTCTATAATTTCCTAAGTTTGATTAATTAAATAATCAATTAAATACATGTTAGTCACCGATAGTGCTCTTGGTAAAAGTGGTTGCAAAAAACACAGCAAACCAAATACAAGCTTTATGTCACAGAATCATTTGCGCGTGGCGACACATCGCCAGACCATATTATACGTTATAAAATATACTATCACCTAGCTTGGCGACGCTTGGCGACGCATGCCGTGGCCATGTCAGGGGGGTTTCACTTCTCAGTTTAGGTGTATTTCGCCGAGCGCCTCCCGGGAAGAACTATGTGGCAATGGTTGCCACTCTGCGCTCGGCTCGCACGCTAGCTGCGTCGCGCGTAAATATGTTGAATATTACGCGTAGGTACTTACTGCGAAAAATGACTTCAAAACGAACCACTTGTTCGTACAAAATTGTAGTTAGCAATGAAATTATTTAATTAGGTGTTTGGAAACTATATTATGATAGACATGTTTTGTCAATACAAAAATCTGTAACTTATCACGAAGGTACCCAGAACGAGCAGTACGTTACGTAGACATGATTATTGTTTGTTAAAATATTTCTTCTTCATTACTAAAGTTGTTATATTTTTAAACCCCTGACGCAAAAACAGGGGTGTTATAAGTTTGACGTGTCTGTATATCTGTGGCACCGTATCTCGCGAACGGATGAAGCGATTTCAATTATAAAAGTTATGGGGATGAAAGTCGGGAAGAATAACAGAATGTCTGCAAAAATTTCATTGGCGTATGAATTCTCGATTAAGTGCTTGAGTAGGGGGTTTTTTAAATTTTGAATTTAATATTATTATAATAAATTTTATTATTTACCTAAATTTACAGCAAGCAATTTAATTAGTAGGTAGTAGAGCCACGCTGATTTCAGCAGGAACGGGCCGGCTCGACCGGGGCGGTACTACCCTCGCACAGAAAATCAACGTAAAATGACAGCATGCTGTCGTGTTTCGTTGGTGAGTGCGAGACCGGGGGCCCAATTAGTCTAGTCAACAAGTTCCATACTTGTTGACTAGACTAAAAGATGCAGTAGCATCACTAGGCCGCCATGGTGTGGGTCGCCATGCTGCATTGTCTGCATTCGCAGTGAGCATGGTGACCACCACTCTTGGATTCTGCTTATGCTTTCCATCAGGCAGAGTAGAGTCATTTTGGCGGGCCAAACATAAAAAAAAAAAAAAAAAGCGGCAGCCCCGTGTTCTTGTAGTAAATCGAGCATTGTCTAATGGTATATGAACGCTCGAGTCACACGACAAGATTCAAATTCGTGTGCAAGGTGACAAAGTTGAAAACTTTTTATGCCTAAACTTGACTTTTGTTCGAGAGTAAAACTTCTGTACGACAGTACTATAAATTATTCTGTGGCCATGTGTCCACGAAATCAGACCTGCGTTAGATATATCACAGTAATAAAACCAATAAACCAAACAACTTAATAAATAAATATACCTTCTACGTCATTTATTACGACAGCAGTCTTCAAAGCTATTAAAAAAATTACTTATTCAAAATAAAAACACTTTGTCAAAGCGAATTACGTACGTAAACGATTTAAAACTCAACAGAAAGGCGACAAAAAGGCTACACGAAGTGCACTTGCAACCAAATAAGGTGGTTACATAAAATTCGCTTTATAAAGAGGCCAATAAAGCAATCCAATAAGTGCTAGGGGCGTACCAGGGCCCGCGAGGGGCGAAAGGGGTGGCGCGGGGCTGCTCAATAAACGCTCATATCTTCAGCAATTACGACAAAACAAATGAGAGCTAACGAAATTCACCTCCGAGAGGGATCGGCTGTGGAATACAAGTGGCGTGGAGAGGAATTGCACATATTTCTTTCTATGTAGCAAAAAATAGACAGCTGTATATGGGATGTGTCTAGTTAATTTATTCGTTGAGCAATGACGTCGAAAACAATAGAAGCTCAAAAATACTGTTATTACATCTATTTTATGTTCATGCATAGAACACGTGATCTTTTTATCTATGTCTATGGTACTGTAAACAAATATGTTACACTATCAACGAAATAGCGTTGAATCTTTGTTTCATTTTAACTATATAAGACCAACCTAAAATGACATAATTTATGCTGTCATATTTCGTTTGTGAGTGCGAGACCGGAGGCTCGGTGATGTAGAAGCATCGCAATAGGTCGCCATAGTGAGGGTCGCCATACTGCATTGTTGTATTGTCTGCATTCGCAGTGAGTATGGTGATCACCACTCTTGGATTCTGCTTATGCTTTTCATCAAGCACAGTAGAATCACTTTGGCAGACACACGTATAAAAAATAACATAATCTTATGATAAATTACATGTCAATTCCAATCAAAACGTAGTCTTTTTATCTCATAATTAAATCCTATTCAACAAATTGTTTTCTAAAAAGTTGTAAGCTAACACCTCTCCGTTGTGTGCTCTGAAGTGCCAAAGGGCTGTGTGTCGGGTGTTTTAGGGTTTTTTCAGCGGCTTTGACTTGCAAATTGTCGCGCCCGCCGTCGCTCGAGGCGCGCTCGTAATTAAAAATCAGAGATGACGCTAGCGCTCCGGTGGTGAGTAGCAGAACTCTTAAAACTATGCACACTTCGTACATGACATCATGTGTTTGTGTTTTTAAGTACACACTTAATCATGTTTAGTACTTGTCATTTTATATTTTTGACAAAAATTGCAGCCGGAACATGATTAAAATTAAATACGAAACTGTTTCCACTATTTGTCGACAGAGGGCAGGGTTTTAGGAATTAAGCCGTTTGTGATGCAAACACACTTGTCTTTACCGCAATTCCAGTTTTGAAATTTTTTATGATTTAAAATTACACTTAGAATTAGATATAATTGGGATTCTACAAAGCAAATGCAATGCAAGTCGTATTCAATAAACTGAAACAGGACAGACTCAAATATTTAAAATAGACATTATTATCTAATAGAGAGGACAACCTTGCTGATTCCCGAAAAATATTACTGAGAAAGTACCTACGTACGACAGATAGTGAATAAATTGTAAATGAATTCATAATCCTATCACGGCTATCACTTTTAAAGTAGGTAAATACTAGGTAGGTACTGTACTAATACTGGTAGTGTGTAAGTAGTGAACAAATCCTTAAAGACACCAAAAAAATTTTTTTATTGTCATCATCATCACTGTCATCTCTCTCTCTGCCTATAGAAGACGACACTTGCAGCTGAAACTGAAGCCTCTCATTAAATAAGCTTTGGCCTAGGTAATACACCACCTTGACCAGGCCGTACTTTTTTTTTTTTTTTTTTATGTTTTGCCCGCCAAAATGACTCTACTCTGCCTGATGGAAAGCATAAGCAGAATCCAAGAGTGGTGGTCACCATGCTCAATGCGATTGAGGACAGTGCAGCATGGTGACCCATATTATTGCGGCCTAGTGAGATGCTTTTTCACGACCCGCTTAAAGGACCGGGATCATTTATTTATTTTTTATAATAGACAACTCCCGCATTAGGAATATACATCCTGTGTCGCGGGGGAATTTACAAAAATATATGAAACGGACACAAAGAACACCCAGACTCAGAAAAATAATTTGCGGATTACACAAAGTGTTGTCCCATGTGGGATTTGAACCCACAACACTTAGCACAGTAGAAATCGGCGTTTAGCAATTTCAGAAAGCAGACGTTTAACAGAAACAAGAATTGTTTCTACCAAGGTTTCATACGTATTTGTATATTAATAAATGTGTGGCGACCTCCACATACGGCGCAACTACAACATAACATACTACAGCGCCATCTACCGAAGATACGCCGAACTACGGAGTAACAAAGGAAACTAAGAAACTACCAATCCCGAATCGCGCAGTGAAAGTTCTCGCGCCAGTTAACATATATACAACATTCCAACATCAACCGTATGGCAGTTGGCCCGCCAGGCATGATCACCTCGCCTGGTCGGAGGATCCTCCCTTTGTGTTGGAGGGACATGACACCCGTACCTCCACAAATGTATTTTCTAGTAAGATTTTAGTAAGATATGGAGCAGTAAATACGGTAAGAAAAAAAATCCTCGTTCTTTTCTCGTAACCACCTTTTCTGACGTACTGCCCTCTCGATTACCACGGCGCGCGGCGTCACTACGGTCGAATCAGCTCAGAAGTATTTCGGTAGATTCTCTTTCTACAATCGCTAACGCCTCCATTCCCTTGTATCGACTGCCTATGTGCCGCAGTGGTATCGTATGCGACTGCTTGAGGTATTGGGTTCGAATCCCGTGTCGGACCAAATGTTTGTATGATCTCCAAATATTTGTTTCGGAGTTTGAGTGTTTTCTATGTATAATATGTATGTATTTACAAAAAAGAAGTATAAATGTAGTATGTCATTTTGTTCTGACCACTTTACTTAGAGACGTGATTCCCATAAAACAAAAACTCATAATGTCCCACAGTCTCACGGGTTGGGGACTGGCAAGAAAACGTTGTGGCTACGTAATCTTGCCGTTGGATGTTTTTAAGCCGCCCAAAAGCCTTCAACTAAGCTTCACGACTGTTATCCTATGATAACAACCGGGACCGACTGCTTAATGTGACCCCCGCATCACGGAGACGCTCATGTAATCATATCACCAGCGGTCACCCATCCATCCTCACTGTCGTTGCTTACCTTCGGTGATTTTTTTTTTGTGCAATGTAATTTCTTTTTCTTTTTTTTTTCTAATCACCGAGCGTCTCATTCCGAGGATAGTAGTGTGGTAGAGTCCTATTTGGTATACTCTCCACTGAACCCTAAACGGCCTACTTAACAAAATACTTACACACGGAGCTATCGCGATAACATCTAAGCTCGTTGATACAAACGGCTGTAAGGTTATAAGGTGCGGTTTTAGTAACCTAGCGGAGCGGGAAGCGTGTTGATGAACCTATTTATATATAGGTTTATACTTCTCAGGTAGGTACTCGCCGCCGGCACGGGAGTCGTAGCACGGTAGCAAAGAGCTGGTGGCACATATTAATCATTGACGTCACCCATGGGTATCTTAACTGTCAGAAGTGTGGTGCCGGTCCATGAGTCCTCCCACTAGAAGCAATGTGGATTGGTTTGGGCTCCGACGACGTCACTCACTCGGTAAAATCAACCAAAAATTGCTTAGCTCCGGGCTTTGAAGCCGCGGTATTACTCCTGTCGATGATGGCTAAGCAAGGTTCCCAATAATAAAAAGCTAAGAGTGCGTAAAAACTTTTAATCTATATCGCCTACATCTCCCGGGCCATTATTGTGAATCTATTTACACTTCATTCATTAAAGTCGGTTCAGTAGTTTAGACGCTACGGTGGAACTTACAAACATACATAGACTTTCTGAATGTAGGGTGACAACGCATTTATATTATCTCTTGAGTTCTGACAGATAACCTGTATGCTTGTTTGGCTCGCCATCAATACCGTAAGAACGCTTAAAACCGTGAATCGGTACTTTGATTATATAAAACTAGCTGACCCACGCAACCTCGTTTACGTCTCCTATTGCCCGTAGCGTAATCATTTTCCCCCGTTTTTGTAACATTTTTCATTGGTACTCCGCTCCTGTTAGTCTTAGCGTGATGATATATAGCCTTCCGCAATAAATGGGCTATCCAACACTGAAATTTTTTTCAAATCGGACCAGTAGTTTCTGAGATTAGCGCGTTTAAAGAAACAAACTAACAAACTACACAGCTTTATAATAATATATTATTTATATATAGTGTTCATTTCTCTCACCAGGGCAGCGATCACTTTGTGATACTTGAGATATCTTACGGCCCATAGAATAAGGTATTCAATCGCTATAACAATGTCCCCTGGAAGGAGCAATGAACCACGGCAGTGTCACCGTGTTTTTAATCTAAACTACACTTACTGGAGTTGTGTGGCGTCCGGTTTTCGGCGTCCCCAAGAGCTCTTGGGTAGGTGGGTAGGTTCTTCTCTGCGTCGTCACACAAACATCAACTCCTAAAGTGCTGTACAACTTCCAAGGTATTCGAATCACAACAAACTCGCTTCAGCTATCACGGAACGCGCCTACAAAACTCGCGAGTCCACGACCTAACACAAAACGGTTTATCACTACAGAGACCGGGTCGATGGACAATACAATTAGCTTACTATCAATTAACTTTAACAAATCGTCGGCCGTTTCAACACGCGTCTTATCCTTTTTTTTTACCTCAAACGTCAAACACGAACCAGAGACAAACAAAATGTTGCCAGTACAATGACGTTCGAAATCCAACATATAGTATAGATTCCCTCTCAGTTTTCCTCTCCGCTATTTTATATTCAAGCTAAGCTAAGATGTTAAAAGCGAGCTGTAATTAATTAACGCTCAGAAAACATGGATGGAGTCACGACACCCGAATTATACACAACACTAATTGTTATGGAGGCGAGTGAATAATTTGAGCAATATAACTTGTATAAATACTGTATATTTCATTTTAATGTTGTTGGTTTTGAGATCCGACGGGTTGATACGTTTTGTGGTGGAGTTCCGTAGCTTTATAATCGGTATACTGTAACTGGTACACCTGCCATCTTGGATCTATTATTTTTTCATGTTCTTATCCATTATAATTTCAGGTATAATTAGCTTTTAAAAGTAGCTTTGTAAAAAGTAGCCTATGTCCTTTTCCTAAAATTAAAGTATCTCTATGTCATATTTCATTAGAATTCTTACAACGTCTTAGTCGTGAAAACATAACAGATAGACGACAGAGTTACTTTCGATTTAATAATATTAGTATCAATGGATTTAAAGGCTATTAAAAAATACAATCGACACAATGTTAGCTATACCTATAAATAATGTTTTTTTTACTGTATTTTCACTATTAGAAGTAGATTATCTGTCAAAAAATCAAATCCTTGGTACCTTAGTATTTCTAAACAACGATGTTTTATATTTGTAAGTAAACCTTCTTAAATAAAAATCGTTTTCTCAACTAGGTTCAGAGGTAGGTAAATGATGGGAAATACATTTGAAGAACTCCCTCCTTTTTCTGGTATTACAACAACAGCCCATAACAGTTCACTGTTGAACACACGCCTCTCATATAATGACCTAAATGAAAAGATGTAGGTAAGTGTAGTTAGGTACCTACTCAAATAAAATGAAATAAGTTTTGAAATCTTAGCAAAATCAAAATTATACAGACCTTTTAGTGATTACTCTGTTTAATCTGTTTTGTTATGGTTTTGGTGACAAAAATCTGATAGTATTCGAACGGCAGCTATTGTAGCTGCAGAACAAATTCTCTCAGGTTATGTTTGATTGCACGTATGGCGTAGTAGTGGTTTAAACGGTCGCCACGCCGCTGTCTACTGCGCCGAGTGTTGTGGATTCAAAGTGTTCAAGCCCCAACTGGGACAATACAATGTATTATTCGCAAATTGTTGTTCTAAATCTGTGTCTTCTTTGTGTCCGTTATGTGTATGTTTGTACAGTATCCCGCGACGCAGGATATGTATTATGATTGTATTTTTGATAAACATGAAGAACACAAGGAAACTGTCTCTTTTCGTTTTTTAAACTTAATAAGATTAGGAGCTTTGCCCCACAAACGGATACCCACGTTATATTATTATACTATGTGTAAATTTTTCCTTTCTAGGGTGTACCGGGTCCCCGGCTCCTAGTAGCCCAGACGGCGTGTGGTTTTAGTCGGTTCAAGTCCGACATGCCACCAGGTGGTATCCGAGGTGATTTCAGCACGGGAAAAAAAGCGGGTAAAATTCTAACACTAAAAAAATATCTATTCCCTTAAACAAATGTATAGGCGTGTCTTCTAAGCAAATGAATAAATGTATGCCACAAGTTCAGTCCGAGGTATTATAATTTCAAATGTTATTGTGTCGTACACTAATGAGCGAGTCACGTGTTTGCTCGTATCAACCGCTAATTTATATGACGATAGCTCCAAGTTTTATAGTCACGGAGATAGTCACATTAACATAGAAGCTAAATTATTTACCTAAATACGTATATGAAGTGTGACCACTCCCTCTGACACATGTAAAAGCCGATTATGGAAACGTACTACGTAAGATAACAGCACTTCAAAAAGAAGACAACCTTAAGTAAATACTATACTAACTGGTCTGACCAGCGTAGTATAGTGGGCCAAAACCTTCTTTCTAAGGACAGGCCTATATCTAGGTATATAAAGGCTATTTACACAAATTAAACACAACAATTAAACAAATATACAATACATCAACTTAAAAGCAAAATTAAGAGATAGCGTGGCGTTCATTGTGAATGAAACTGCTTGTGAAATAAGTTCTAAAGTCCAATTGCCATCGAACTTATTCCATCTTTACTGTTGAGTATTCTCAGTAAAACATGACAGAGTTAAAAGAAGCATTCGAGATACCAAAATATACAGGGTTAATTTTTGAGACGGAACAGTAAGGGCAGGTACCTTAACCGCTATAGTTACAGGAAAACGCTTTTAGGAGACTATCCATAAATTTTTAAGATATTCTGAACTGCATTTACAGATTTAAAAAAAATGTACAGTCAGCAAGAAAATGGTCATTTTAAACAAAAACTTTTTTTGATGGCAATCGATCCTATTTCTAATAAGGATCAAAAGTCTCTACTAGACCGACTGAGGTTTAAGTACTAGAAATGTCAGAAATCGCAAAACACTTTTCCCATACATTAGGGACAAAGAGTCAAACCTCTAAATTAGCCTCTCTTTTCTTCTTCTTCTTTTTCTTCTTCTTTTAAACTCTTTATGCCTAACTTTGTTATGGGTAGATCCGCCATAATCCGCTATAAAGAATATTGGCTGAAAAAGTAGGTAAGTAAAAAAAGATATAATTTCAAACTTCAAATTTGATTCAGGTCATTCTTGTTTGTGCTGAGAAAATTCTAGATTGTTAGTTGTAATTTATGTACTTCTTGTAAAAAAATGTCTTTAAATCGCAAACGTTTGGACTTAATTGAAGCGTATTTTGTAAATAATAGGAACTCGGAATCTGCATTGGTGTGATACGCGAATAATAATCCATTGCGACAAGTACCATCAAGAAAGGTAATTTTTGAAGAATCTCAAATATGGTTCATTCAAAAAGAAGTTAGTGCGGCAGCCTCGTGTACTTGACATAGACAAGGAGATTGCTATTTTAACCTATGTTGAATCTGATCCAGAGATATCGTCCAGATATGTCGCTCTTGAAGTGGGTGTTTTTTTCTAATGTTGTAGAAGATTAACGATGCAACTATGATGATTGTCTACTTAGGTAGGCGCTTTTGCTTATAAGAACAGCCACGAGGCCAGCTTGACAAAAACTGTAATTATCTTATGCACCCTGTATTTCCGTACAAATGTATGGGAAAAGTTTTTGCGATTTCTGACATTTCTAGTACTTAAACCTCAGTCGATCCAGTAGAGACTTTCGATCCTTATAAGAAACAGGATCGATTGCCATCAAAAAAAGTTTTTGTTTAAAATGACCATTTTCTTGCTGACTGTACATTTTTTCCAAAATCTGTAAATGCAGTTCAGAATATCTTAAAAAATTATGGATAGTCTCCTAAAAGCGTTTTCCTGTAACTATGACGGTTAAGGTACCTGCCCTTACTGTCCCGTCTCAAAAATTCACCCTGTATAGTCGGTGAAATCGAGCAAATAATGTGTAAATCTATTTCCCTCTCTTTGTCTTATAGTAGAGGCATATGTTGTGTAACATTTGACATGTGTCTTGTGCGTTCATTTATCAATACAAAAATCGCAGATGGCAGAAAGGAGAAAAAAAAAAGTGAAAACTAAAACCCAACTACGACAAAAAGCGACGCTGAAAAAGTATAAAATAAGTTTGAAAAGCCGTAGTCACACGTTACGCACCATAACACTTTAACAACGTGTGATTACGGCTTGTCAAACTTGTTTTATACTTTTTCAGCATCGTTTTTATTTTACTTTATTAAAAATGTTTTGGTGCCGTTATTAATACATAATATATATATATATTTGAAATATACAAGTAACGCCCTTTCCGATGATACCAAACATGGCATATTTATCTCAAATTTATTTTTTAATACAGAACTTTATGTCGGCTAGAGGGCACCATAATATATTCAGTGACACCTCATATAGCCCATAACCAGCGGACGATCGAGACGCTTCTAACGATACCTTATTTGTCCAGTTCTATAGTCGGGTAAAAAAGATGTTACACATGAATAAAGTCAGTTTTAACAAGCAATCGCGTCCTAAAAACATGTCTCACAAACTCGATGTTTAGTGCCATTAGCTCCTCGACTACAATGCTTTATTAGTTATGACGTGACTCGTTAATTCGTCGCATTTCGTCGTGATTTAGTTAAAATAAGCAACGAGCTCGGCTGGTGACGTGGACGAATTGCTACTAATATTCGTTGTAACTGTTTTGTTAGTTTATTAATTTGAAAATTATGATTTTAGCTACTTTTATATGTTTACGGACTATCGTTATATGTAGGTATATATCTATACTTAGATGTAACTTGGAAAGGAGAGGTATTCTACCTGATTATGAACTAAAAAAATTACTTAAATATAAATCTTATATATACAATTCTCATGTCACAATGTTAGTTACCATACTCCTCTGAAACGGCTTGACCGATTTTTATGAAATTTGGTGTGCATATCGGGTAGGTCTGAGAATCGACCAACATCTATTTTTTTACCTATTTTTTTTTAAATGGCAGAACGAAGTTTGCCGGATCAGCTAGTAATAATATAAAATACTTTTTTAAGAACAATTTATTTGATTATTTTCGGTATGTTTAACCGACTTCCAAAAGGAGGAGGTACTCAATTTCATCGGTATTTTTTTTTTTCAGTTCTTGAAAAATTCGTTTCTAAGTACATACCGATAGATGGCACGAGTAATATTTGGCAACCAACAAATATGTCGGTTCTTTGTCATATATATATTTTTTTTTTTGGCATTTTTTAAATGTAAATAAATTATGATTTGTATAAAATATATGTATTTGTATATAAATAAGTCGATTCTAAACTCTTAATTATTATTGTTCTATAATTTCAAGAGCTTTTGAATTGAAGAGTAGGTATATTGTACCGATGCTTTCTTGTCAAGCATTATTCATTCAGACAAGACTAAATAATCACAAATAAAAAAAAAACCGACTTCAAGAAATTGAAATGGGACTACACTCACGGAAAGCCAGTTTTCAAATTAAAAAATAATCATTAAAATCGGTTCACCAAGTCGAAAGTTATAAGGTAACAAACATAAAAATAATACAGTCGAATTGATAACCTCTTCCTTTTTTGAAGTCGGTTAAAAAAGGGAAAATAAAATATTTGCTTTTAATACATATTTTACTCGTATTTACACATTTTCTCACCGTTTTACCTTTCCCTGGACTTTCGAAAATATTTCAAGACCAAAATAATTAAGCAAACTGGTTCTGCTTTTTCTGAGTTTTAGTAAGACAATCGAACAGCAGTTATCGAGGAGAGCCTTCGACCTATGTCCAGCAGTGGACGTCTTTTGGTGATGATGACGATGACCCACACATATACATATGTAATTTATACTCTCGATTGTCGGCACTTGATGGAACTTGTTGCAATACATTCTAGAATCAAACTCACTTGTACTTGTTCCACTATTTTTTTTTATCTTTACACCTGACCGGTTTCGCCTTATGGCATTCTCAAAGGTTATGGTTACATAAAATATTTTTACATCTAAAACCTAACAACTGTGGGTACATAGAAATATCAGTGTGCCAGTGTAAGAAATTCTCCCCGAAAAATAGGGAAATGGAAACTTATAAAATTATATAAAGTAAGAGTAATGATATGAAATTTCAAAATCTGAAATATTATTGTAATAAGTAAATTCGATAAATCGATAATCATTAAAAATATTAGTGAAATGACAATGTCATGTCCTATATAAATTTAGTGTCCGAATTTGTATTATATTGTATGTCTATTAAACTGCATATATGTCTATTAAATTACATGTCAAAAAATTTATAAAGTCATTAAAATTATACACTACAATCCGTCCAAATTATTCAAACTCACAAATGATGTAGATGACATTACTTGAAGTATTTTAACAGTGGTGAATTATTGATGTCTAATTGCTGATTCAGAACCTTGTCACGATTCCCTATTAACAACCTATTAATTTCCAAAGCCTCCAAAGCGGTTAGTTTCCTGCCCTTATCACATACGTGTAGTGCCTTAAAGTCTACTTTAGGATCGAACGAATGCTTTTCCAATAGCAAATGTTCTGCAAAATTGGACTCCAACCCCTAGTATGTTGTGTTACTCTGGTTTGGAAAGACCTTCCTGTTTGGCCAATATATTTTTTATTGCACACTGCACATGTGAGTTCGTACACCCCGCTTTTTTCGTAGTCTCGTAGTCTTAAAAACCTAATAGGTAACAACAGTCTAGATAAGACTCCTATCACTGAAAAGCTGTTAGCTGTTTAGCTATGAAAGCGTGACAGACAGTCAGACTTACTTTCGAATTTATAATATTAGTATTGTTAGAAATTTAACGTCATTGTAATGACAACATTTTTGATTGTCATTTTTCTTGTTTGACGTTTTGACGTGGACAGATAGTACATTGAGACGCTTGGAACGGTCAAGCAGGGCTTGGTGAAAAAGTGCCGTTTAATTGTAATTTAGCTAATTGTCTTCGACTCGGTTCCTATAGTGGTTTACCGTTATGAGTGGTCTGGTTTGGACTCGCGAGTTTTAGTAGTCACGTTCAAATAGGCGCGATCCGCGATAGCTTAATACGAGTGTATTGTAATTCGAATGCCTTGGAGGTTGTACAGCACTTTGGAGCATGTATGTGTGAACGCGGCAAGACAAAAGGCAGTGGGGTACCCCATCAACGGCCGACGAGATCAAGGACATCATGCAACTCCAGTAAGTGCTTGATGCATTAGTTTAGAATAAGAACACGGTGAAACAGCCGTTAGTTCATTGCTCTTGTCAGTGACATAGTTAGCGATTGAATGACTTACTCATGGGCCTAAGACATTGCAAATTTCACAAGGTGATCGCTGCATTGGCGAGAGAATTGAACAATTATAGATTTAAAAATTTGGTTACCATAGCTACCGTCAAAGGTACTCACATTATCTTATATATAAAATTCTCGTGTCACAATGTTATGGACTAAGAGCCCGTGAACTCCAGACCTTCGTTATTTTATAAAAGCTAAAGCTAGGTAAGAACGATGGACCATTATGAAGTTTGGGTGATCGTGGCTTTGGCAGGTAAACGATACCAAAGGTGTGTAAAATATCGATCTAAATTCGTCAAATAATAAATCGCAATTTTTTTTGCAGTACCTTCAGAATAATATTAAAAATCACGTTATTCATTGCCAGACACTTAACATAGTGGGAACCCCTTGCCAGACACCCTAATGTTCATGAAATTATAATTTTACTTACGTTATAGCATAAAAACTGATTTTTAACTGACTTCCAAAAAGGAGGAGGTTCTAAGTTCTACTGTATGTTTTTTTTTATGTATGTTCACCGATTACTCGGTTAATTGTGAACCGAATTTAAAAATTATTTTTGTATTCGAAAGGGTATGCTCCCGAGGTGGTTCTATTGCCACCCTATCAGGATCTATTAACTAAACTAGAACTATTAAATTAGTTACCATACTCCTCTGAAATGGCTGGACCGATTTTTATAAAATTTTGTATGCATGTCGGGTAGGTCTGAGAATCGACCAACATCTATTTTTTATACTCCATTTTTTTTGTGGCAAAACAACGTTTGCCGGCTCAGCTAGTAACATCTATATTTGGTAACAAGACTAAGGCGCTGCGCAAACGTTTTGCCCGTTGCTACTACTGGCCACTGGTAACCGTAGTTGCTGTGTCCGGTGGCGGCAACCGTAAACAGTCACCGGTTGCTACTACTGGCCACAATTCGTCGCTTGTTTTCCTTCATTCTCACGATGTTGTAAGGAATTATATAAATGTTGCTTGTGTCTTCAACAGGTTTCCAGTTACCGACACTGAACACATTAAGTGGAAGCAACTAGACACAAAAAATGTTTACGTATGCGCAGCGAGTGAATGATTTCATACTGGTTCTATAGAAATCAAATATTCATCGGTGGCTTGTATCCGCCACAAGACACAAAAGTGTCCACGTTTGTGCTCTCCCTAACCTAAACAATTTAGTTGGCTGTTGACAGATTAGCGCGACGTACAACAGCAATAAATTATTTCGCAGGGGGTAACTTATGACGCTCAAGACACAGTGACTGATGGCCCAATTGTAGCAGGGATGGTATTATGCAACATATGAATATTGAACTGCCTCGGTGGTGTCCAGCCGTAATTTAAAAACTTACAATTTACTCTTTAGTACATTTACATACAATCTCATGACAACAGTTCTGTTATTCTCAATAACCACTAATGTCTTTTGTTAGTTAAATATATTTGTATTATTTTTCGAGATGTACATGAAAAGCTTCCAAAGGATTGCTATTAGGCCGTGGTATCATTTTATTACTGATCGGCATTTTCTTTCAGTCGACCATTGGTTGATGCAGAGTTATATGAAACAGGGGTATAATTGGAGCATGTAAAAGGACTGATTAAATCATTAACATGAATTATGTACTTTCTATGAAATAATAAAATATAAAAACACATATATAATTATCACTATCCGTTAGCTTGTTGCGGACTTAAATGATGCAATTCTGTATATACATAGTTATTATAACAAAAAAGTATATAATGTACTCCTAGCGATAACGGCCACGGCGGCCAGTCTCAATGGAGACCAGCCAACTACGCAGGAGATATTATAGTGCACAAGTGTGTGGGCAAACACAGGTGCACTCTCTGTTCCCTCTCTCTCAGAATCCGATGGTACGGTTAACCGACACGACCGGGGAGAGATCAGGCGCAGGACTGACAGCTTTACGTGCTCCCCGAGGCACGGGGGTTCAGACCCCAACTTCCAAACTCCGAGCTGTTATTACTAACGTATAATACAGATTAAGTATTTCTATAAAAAAAAAACTCAATAACACTTTTGGCCCGACCCGGGATTCGAACCCGAGACCACTTGATCGGCAGTCGCATACGTCAACCGCAAGACCAACGAGGCAGTATATAATATATATTTATATAAGTTGTCTAGTACCCATAATACAAGCTCTGCTTAGTTTAGGACTAGATGGCGTGGTGTGTTAGATGTCCGAAATATTTATTTATTTATTATAGATTTATATTACTTGCTACCTTTGACATGACGACATCCTTAACAATAGTCAGGGTTAGAACTAGGACGTAAATCAGAGCAAACTTTGTAATCATACTACTTATCACAAGAATGTCATACCGCGGTATTAATTGCCCACGAATTTACATTCTATTTCCGTTTACCAATGTAACTTGTGATTTAAAACTTGGTATTAGGGATATTTATTTTGTTAAGTTTTTTTTTATATATTATTTAAAGAACCTTGCTCACCACAGACAGGTGCGAAGGTTTTGGAATTTTGCCATATTTAATCTGCGAAAGTTACACGAAAAATCTTGTGACCAGGTTGCAGGCGTTCACGGGTGGCGGTACTCACTTTCCACAAGGTAACTCGTTCACTCGTTTTCGCTCTAGAAGCTAGGGTCACTTACAATAAAAAATGCCCCTCAGTAGCATTGGCATAGGTAATATTGTAAGGATCTTATACTCCTCATACGACTTTTATTAAAACTAAGTTTTACATAACAATAATTACCTGTTCCCGTCAACAAATCTTAAGAGAAATCGGCGAAATTGGTGAAATCGGCGAACATAGCCGACATACCTACAGATACTTAATATCATTTGTGAAGTTATTTTCAATTACGAAAGCGTGAAAATGCAAGTGGTTAGTCGATCTCCGTTAATAAATTATCGGAAAACAATTAGCGGCGCGCTAGACGAGGGAGGGGACGGCACTGAAGGGTGGAGGGGGGACGCCTTAATTAGTTCACTAATTAACGTAATTGCTGAAGGGAGGGAAAATATTTCAAAGGTTTATTTTCGCAGCTTATAAATTAAGATTTAATATTGCTGCTAGGTTCAACGACCAGGTGAAGGTCACGAGAAGCTGTAAAATGATGGCAGCACAGGACCGGTTGTCTAGCAGTGGACGTGTTTTGGTTCAGATTATCGTGATGTTTGCTGTGTGGAGACAGCATGATGACCCACACTATGGCGACCTATTGGAATGCTTCTGCATCCTTAGGCCTCCGGCACGCACTATGCTGTCATTTTAGGTTGGTTTTCTGTGAGAGGGTAGTACCGCCCCGGTCGAGCCGGCTCTTTCATGCTAAAATCAGCGTGGCTCTATTACCTTTACAGTGTTTTAATGTTTAATTGTTTTTTAAGGGTTTAAAGGGTAAAGGAGCTAAAAGTTTTACTAGCGATGGGAGGGACTTTGAATGTTACCTAGTCTGGTCATCATATTTTTTTTACGTATTGTCTGTAATCAATTCTACACTAATTAATTAATTAAATCAATATCACGCTACTTAATAAAAGAGTCTGCCCATTATATTACAAAAAAAAAGTAAAAACTAAAACCCAACTACGACAAAAAACGACGCTGAAAAAGTATGAAACAAGTTTCAAAAGTAGTAGGTAGTTGGGTTTTAGTTTTTACTTTTTTTTATTTAAAATGTTTTGGTGCCGTTATTAATATTAATTTCTTTGCAAAGTATATTTTAAATAGGTACCATAGAAATATCACAATTATCGAATAAATACGGACAAAGTCACGAGAAAATGCTAATAATATATATATTTTTGAAATGTACAAGTAACGTCCTTTTGAATTATTCCAAACACGGTATATTTATCTCAAATTTTTTTTTTAATACAGTACTTTATGTAGGCTAGAGGGCGCCACATTAGATTCAGTGACACTTCATATAGCCTATAACTAGTGGACAATCAAGACGCTTCTAACGATACCTCATTTGTCTTATTCTGACTAGTAGTTTAGAAAGAATGTGGGAACAGACAAGCATACCATAGAAATTCACACTTATCAAATAAATACAGACAAAGCCAGATGCAAATGCTAATAATATATATATTTTTGAAATGTACAAGTAACGCCCTTTCCAATGATACCAAACACGGCATGTATATCTCAAATTTTTTTTTTATACAATACTTTATATCGGTTAGAGGGCGCCACATTAGATTCAGTCACACGTCATATAGCCTATAACCAGAGGATGATCAAGACGCTTCTATCGATACCTCATTTGTCCAGTTCTAATAAGTAGTTAAGGAACTATGGGGGAACAGATGAACATACATACATAGCCTGTCAAAATCATAACCCTCCTTTGGCTTTGCCGTAGTCGGGTAAAAAGCAGATTAACAGATCTGGATTTCTTGTTTTCCTTAGCCAAAAAACGTCTACTGGTGCACACAGAACTGTCTCAAGTTTTGCTACAACAATCGGCCCTATCATATCGCATCCTACGATTGCTAATAACTTTAGATTATCACTAACTAGTCTTCTCGAAAGTTGAAGTATTTCTAGAGGAGGGGAAATCTGACCCCCAGTTACTTTTACATCAATTATTTTGGAGGTAGAAGAAAGTATGTATTCCTGAGTATATAAACATGCCGCCATAGTGTGGGTCACCATGCTGCAGTTTGCTGCATGTTCTATTGTCTGCATTCATAATTTGTATGGTGACTACTTCTGTTAGCAATATCCTGCTTAATATGCTTTCCAGAGTAGAGTAATTTTGGTAGGCCCACATATAAAAAAAAACATTATAAATCCGAAAGTAACTCTATCTGTCTGTCTGTTATGTTTTCTGCTGCTGCACCAATTTTAACGAAATTTGGCATGGAGATACTTTGACTTTGGAGGATGGGCATAGGTTAGTTTTTACTGCGATAACACATCGACATTCACAGCCACACACGGGTGGAACTGCGGGCAAAATACAATAAGGATAATTAAATAAAAAGCAAATTAGGAAAGAACACATTTATTAATCTCTCGGTATGTATAATATATCTCTTAGCCTACACTACCACTCACATATATACAAACATATAAATACCTACACATAGTTATTTACAATACGACTAAATCATCTCTACAAAGGGGAAGCTACAAAAACATGAGATATTTATATTGAAACTTACGAAATTTAAATGTACTCATACACGTACATATTCAGGATTATTAAAGCCAACCCAGAGTTGGGAGAGAGGATTTTGGATTTATTCTATCGCAGCTCATACGAATCTGATTGAAAATCCACATGCCAGGACGCATAAGTAATGTTGACTTATGGGAGTTTCAACATTGCAATGGAACTGCGTTGAACTAAAATTGAAGTAAGAGCCGACTAAGGGGGCAAACTATGCAAGGTCAACAGTACTCCATACAAAGGGAATGAAAAAAAAAAAAACCGATGAAATTGAGAACCTCCTCCTTTTGGAAGTCGGTTAATAAAATGAAATTATTCATTTTCCAATCACGTTACAAGAACACTTTTGGATGTTAATCTTTTTCGAGCAGGTGAGTTCGACCTTTTCTTACGGGACTAGGCCTGAGAAGAAAGGACGAAACCAACTCAGGAATTTAAGGGGAAAGCAAGGAGAGGCCTATCTACATTAGTGGACTACAAAGTCTTTTGATGATTAGTATATCACATATCATATGTTTTTGTAGTTCCTCATTACTAAAACGCTCTAATAATATCACGTCTTTCATCACAAATAAACACGCTTTCTATTTGAAAGAAAATTAGCTACAGCTTACACATTATTTATTTACAAAGCTTAAGTCATTCTTACAATTATCAGTACTAAATGAAAAAAGCAATTTCTTACAAATGCAAACTGTAATTATTTTACTTAGCAAACATAGCATTTCATTTTATGTTTATATTTCTTCAACTTTATATATAATAAGATAAAATTGTGAAATCAGGCATTTCAAAACATAGTTTTTTTAACCCCCGACGCAAAAAGAGGGGTGTTATAAATTTGACGTCGGTGTCTGTCTGTCTGTGTGTGTGTGTGTCTGTCTGTGGCATCGTAGCTCTCAGACGGATGGACCGATTTTAATGCGGTTTTTTTCATTTGAAAGCCAGTTTCCTTGCGGTGGTTCTTAGATATGTTTAGTTAATCTAGCAGTGTAAGAGTATCAGCTCTTTTCCAAAATGATTTAAGGCATTTTTGACGTATGATTACTCGATTATGTGCTTTAGCGTGCCAGTATAATCGTTAAATGACCACTGATTAATAACTCCTACCTATCGGGTAGGCGTAGGGGGTTTTGATTTTTTTTTAATTTTAATGTTATTTATATGTTTACTAAAACCATGCATGACACGTTAAAATGTAAGCTATCAATTTATTTCACTTGAATACCACATTCTGATACAATTTGTATTATATTTATTTTGTATTCTAAACAATAAAGAAATACAAATTATATTAGATTATGGAAATCAAAATAATAAGTGGTCACGTCTTTCATTGGTAAATTCCGGAAATTAATTTTACAACATATAATTCAAATAATAATAAATATTTAAACGATTCTTTTAGCTTTACTTAACTTTTAAGATGTAATCAAAGTGTATTAAACAAGTTTAATGATAGATTTCATTCTTGAGCATTACGAATACAATTGTATAAATTCAACTGGGCAAAGATCTACATTCTTAAACATATAAATAGATGCTTTACAATATTATAAGTACAATATTTACAATCGAGTATGAATTCATAGCAAAATCTATGATTACAGTAAGTTCATCTATATAAGTATTATATTTATAGTTACGTCCATACACGAGGACTGACAAATGATACGTAGATGCTGACAACTTGATATAAGTGATGATGATGATTTAAAAATTCAATGAAATTTTAAAGGCAATCTTATAGCTACAAGAAGTTATTTTAAAACTTCAGTTATAACTTGGAACTATTCCAAAAATGATGATAATAATACAATTAAATCTGAATGAGCATGAAAAAAACAGTTTAATACTGAAAATTAAATTTAAAATATAGAATTTAATTGAATTTTAATAAAGTATGAAACATATTAGATATATCTAATGAAAAGTTTTATATGTAGGTACTTTTCTTCTTACAAATATAATTTTCGAAAATCATTATTTACACTTAAATATTGCTTTGATACACTAATCACATCAGGTGTGTCGTATATAAGAGGGACCTTAAATTAATTATTTGATTACTACGTATACATAAAGAAAACACATAAAGACATTCTTCTTTTATGACATAATTCTTATATTTATCTTTTGGTATGCCCCAAGACAGTTAATTCAGAAGTTCGGAACATAAATAAATATTTTAAATGACCTGCTAAAGTATTTTCTCACTTTAGAAAACAGATATATGAAAATCATCATGAAATATATGTCCAAAATACATTTTGGTATGTATTTTTAGCTACAAGTTTGATTACTTAGGAAATTAAGAAAATTTTAAATATAGATTTTAGTAAAGCGTTTGACTGCACTGCACACACTCTTAGCCATACTTTAAACACTCAGTAAAATAAAATATATAATATTGAGTAAAATATTCACGTTGAAAACTATGTTCTAATACTTCAAATTGGAATGTTATTGCCATTTAAGTCGGACTTAATGTATTAGACCATTTGTAGTCCTTTATTAAGGCTCTCGACGTGCTCCTTCGCCTTCATACGTAGGGCCGCTATGGATGACGAGCGGGGATCTGGTGGAGCACCACTTGAAGCCGGAGCTGGTGGTGTTAGGTAACTTGGGTAACCTGATGGAGGATGACTTAGGAAACCTGTGGAAAAAAAGATCTAATTGGATTAAAATGTTTTTCTTTTATATATGTTTTTCTCGAGTAAGTATAGTAAATGGCAGGAGGAATTGACTTCATATCTGATATTAAAACTGAACTAGGTACGTTAGTCTATACTAAAGCTTCTGCATAACTTGGTGGAATTGAAAAGTTTCAGATATTAATGGAACTTTTCATTAATTCATAGAAACTATTGGTTTAGTATCAAATATTGCCATCAATGTTTTGTAAAGTTCGGAGAATACAATGGACAAGGCAAAGCGTTCTAAACGATAGAAATCTGCCGAAGCTGCTGCTTGCTGAGCTCGAAGATTTCATATGAGATTTTGTGCATGAACTAAAAGTAATCTAAAAATACTAGCTTTTACACGCGGCTTCGCTCACGCAGACTTTCATCCCCTTTTACTGCTTTAGGGGTTTAATTTCAAAAATTCCTTTCTTAGTGCTCACTTACGTTATATAAAGAACCTACATGCAAAATTTCAGGATTCTAGCTTCAGCGGTTTTGGCTGTGCGTTGATCTCTGGGTATTTCAGTCAGTCAGTGACTGCCCAAACCGTTCTTTATATAACGTAAGTGAGCACTAAGAAAGGAATTTTCCAAATTCCACTCCTAAGGGGGTAAATCAGGGGATGAAATTCTGCGTGAGCGAAGCCGCGTGTAAATGCTAGTTTATATATATAGATGCTCACTCGGTAGCGCTAACTCGCCCCGATTGTTCTTTCCCACATATGTGGGACCACATATGTGGAGTCCTACATACCTGTGTTTTAAATTCTACTTATCTTTCTTTTTTTTTTACTGTGTGAATATTCATGCTTTCATCTCGTTATTCTCGTATTTCTTGTCTCTTACTAACAGCGCTGCACTACATCAAGCAGCTGATCGCGACGGATGAAGACTCTTTACTATGAGTCTCAGCTACATCCTCAGCAGTGACAGAACGACTAAGAAAGAAAACTTTAGAAGGTATCTACTACCTTGCCACGCTGATTTCAGCACGAACGGGCCGGCTCGACCGGGGCGGTACTACCCTCGCACAGAAAATCAACGTAAAATGACAGCGTGCTGTCGTGTTTCGTTGGTGAGTGCGAGATCGGAGGCCCAATTAGTCTAGTCAACAAGTTCCATACTTGTTGACTAGACTAAAAGATGCAGTAGCATCACTAGGCCGCCATGGTGTGGGTCGCCATGCTGCATTGTCTACATCGCAGTGAGCATGGTGACCACCACTCTTGGATTCTGCTTATGCTTTCCATCAGGCAGAGTAGAGTCATTTTGGCGGGCCAAACATATAAAAAAAAAAGAAAAAAAAAGAAGAACACTAACCTGGCAGCGCTGTAAGTAATGGTGGCGCCAACCATGGGTCAACAGGTAATCCTAGACCTCCAAGTCTGGGTAGACCTCCAGGACCACCACAACCGTACTCGGAGAGACCTAAACGAGCTGCTTCCATTTTTTCTTGACGACGCCATTTTGCTCGGCGGTTTTGGAACCAAACCTGTAAGAAAGAAAATATGATTTTATAGATGTTGGATTAATATTTATAAGAAATGTGTTCTGGTAAGCAAGGTCCTGCTAATTACAATGGCTTGTGGAATTGAGAACAGTTTCTTTTTCTTTTTAAAACTCCTGTCAACTTATTTCCTGTTTAGTACCTACCCCCAAAGTACTTAGACATGAGAGTAGGGTCGAAAGAAAACTGATTAATATGTTTAAATATATGTTTTATAAAGTTATTGTAAGTGACTTGGTTCTCAACTGTAACAACATTCAAAACCGAAATCAGATGTAGATAACCCAAACTAAAAAAAGCTAACTAAAGTTATGTGACAAGTAATGTCAAAGTATCTGTCAATGAAGGCGATAAAGAGTTAGTAGAACTGCAAACGATAGAACGTCTAATATATTCAGATATTTCACTGTTGAACAAATTTAATACTTATGACAGGTAACCCATCAAACATTGCATGCCCGTAACCTGCTGTCTCCTGAACTGAAATCGAAACGGTCACGCGAACCGCACGTATTTTCAACGTTCACCTCCCCAACTGAATATATCATTTCACACTACAATTTGACACCACATTTATGCTATACATCTACAGATTTTTAATCTAAAATATACTTTCTTATTATTGGGATAGGAGTTATATTTGCTTGTGTAGATGATGTCTCTTATGGTCGATAGTACAATGATGGTACACCATTTGTGTGATTGAGTTCGTGTTTCATGCTTTGCCGTATTCAAAGTTAGTTCTGTTATGTCTGCCTTGGCAAACTGTTTAGAAGTGACGTGTTTTCTCTCTGATTTATAGCATCAGCTAACCTTTTTACGGCTTTTTATTGTATATCGTAAAGGTTTGATGCTCTAATAATGGCTTTTATGTCAATAAACGAATTTTCTTTAAATGCTATAATTTTCACGGTAACTGCTTTAACACTTTGAAAATTATAGAGGAAGTTTTGAATGTCTGTGAACATGACAATGATTTATCAAATTAAGTAGATATGTACTTTTAATTATTGTTGTATGATAAAGAAACAGTTTGCAAGTTTAGATTAGATGGTTGAAGTTGGTGTTGTGGATGTTTGGTACTGATTTTTCTTAGTTAAAAGACATAGATGAATCTGAAACCATGTTTAAGAGTTGTACTGAAAACTTAGCAATAAAATAAGAATCTCTCTCTGAAACACTTACTACTCATCATGTACTGTAATGTAATGAGACACATTACATTACACACACAGTCTTACATTACCACAAAATTGGAGAAGACCATTAATTTGGAAAAACAAAAAAAAAACAACACTTTTTTTTAAATTCTGCATGTAACATTCTGCATGTGACATGTCAAATAAAAAAAAGTGAAATTTCAAAAATCGAATATTTGTAATCAGACAGCTTTATTGCGGACTGCACACGATCATACTTCAGTCGTGTGTTCAATAGAACTTATCGAATTAATATATCATGTGTAGGTGACCTATGATGAAGTATGGTGTCGGCCCGTACCAGCGTTGGGGCCCGCCGAGTGTTGTAATATCAATACTAGTTTTTTATTGTTGTATGGATTATAATAGACTTTGTGACGTATTAAATGTGTTTGGTATAATGTCGGTACAGGAAGGGTTATAATTTTAGCCCGTATGTATGTATGCTTGTAACTTCCAAATAATTAACCATTATTGCACTCTTTTATGCACTCTCATTTATTTTTACATCACCTTAAGATGAACTGGAAGACAATGCTTTTAGCATTAAGGCTGCCTTTATAAAAATTGTACATAAAGAATAAAATTATTTTAAACAATGAGCTGAACCTATTACTGTGTAAAGTTTTATATAAATAAGTACAGTAGTTGTTAGGTGAAAAAGTAACAAACATCTATATCTTCCATAAAAATCTATAAATCATCCACCGATAAATAAATAATTTAGTCATCTAAAATATATGTACAAAAGTCAGGAGAATGTCGTGTAGTTATACAAAAAATACTTTGTTTAATAAGTCGGCTAAAAATCATAATTATTTCTGATTAGTTTCTATTTTGGGTAATGTTAACGGTATAACTAATAAAAGCGCTTTGGAATTGGGAAATAAAACGCTAACAGCTGGTTGTAAAACCTCAATTGTTATTGTACTGTTAATTAAGTAAAACGAGAACTACATTTGAAATAATAAAACATGTAATTTTGAGCAAGTGATTGTGGAACACGCGAACCTTGGCCGAACGCCCGATTTCACCTAATACGGGCACTATGAAAGAGGAAAAGCCTGGATAAGTCTCATTTATAATCGTTGTGTCTAAAAAGTAGTATGAATTGGGATTAGGTGGACTGAACACGTTGCTCTTTGAGAGAGAGTGATACTGTCCGAAAGAGGATCATACCACACCTGGGGAATCACGACACTCCTGAGGGTAAAGGCGCGTCAAGGAAGATGAATTGGGATTTAGTTACAAAATTAATTAGGAACCGGTAGTACCAACGCAATTAAAGTGGCTTCTGGCGGAACATCGAAACAACGACGAAATTATTTCACATATACCTACTATCCCATATTGTGGCGACACGTGTATGTATTAGATTTTTAACACTCAAAGCACTGTAAATAAAGTGCGGAATCTCGCACTTGATTGACGTATGCTAAACTTTTTATCAGTAGGTCTGTACATTCGCCGCGTTTACATAGAAAAGTTAAGCCGAGGAACGAAGCAAGTGGCGTGCAATTAGAGAGGCATATGTTCAGCAACGGACTGTGATAAGCTGATGATGATATAACAAAATCTATAGTAATATTCTAAATTTGAGAGTAACTCTGTCTGTCTGTCTACCGGTCAGTTATGCTTTCACAGCTAAATCGCTGCACCGACTTCAATGATGTTTGTCATGTAGATAAAATGATTGTTGAAGAAGGTCATAGGCTACTCTTTACCGCGATAACAAACATACACGCCGTGGGCAAAAGCAAATTCTTATAATTAAGACAATCCCGTAATAATCAGAAGTTTGGCTACCCCACATAATGCAGCGTCATAAAAATTATACTAGCGCGATTGTCGCTTGTTTTCTGTTCAAAGTTCGTTTGTTTCGTGTGACTTACACTTTAGTTCGAAGAAATTGAATTAGGAACTCTTTGAACGAAAATTGGTCGTCGAATAAAAAACTGTTTGACAATTTGTTGGAATATTGTTGTAGACAGTTGTAGTTTCGTTTAACTTTGATTAATTAAAGTCAAGTTTATGGCTATTATTGTTTGCCGAACTGTCTTTGGTTGATTTATACACAGCTGGCTATTGGCTATATATATAATATAGTTGAGTAATATTGACAGAATTTGTCTAAATACGAAATTTTCTAACTTACATACGTGTTCTGAGATTAATAACTTTGTATTTAACCGACTTCAAAAAAAGGAGGAGGTTCTCAATTCGACTGTATTTTTTTTTATGTTTGTTACCTCATAACTTTTGACTGGGTGAACCGATTTTGATAATTCTTTTTTTTATTTGAAAGCTGGTGCTTCCCGAATGATCCCATTTAAATTTGGTCCAGATTGAAGTCGGTTTTTTTTGTTAAAATTTGTAGGTTAATTATTTTTCTTACTCTACGTTTTTGTACCATAACTAGTACGACATATTGCTGAGAAGGCATGTCACTTGATATTTCATGATTTTCCGCGCACTTTTATTTTTGGTAGGAACACTTTGAGTATTGCAAATCCATGCTTAATATTACAAATTCGAAAGTAACCGTCTGTATGTCTATTACCTATGCTTTCACAGCTAAATTGATGACCCGATTTGGATGAATTTTGGTATAGATTGGATTCTGCTCATGCTTTCTATCAAGCAGAGTAGAGTCACTTTGGCATGCCCATTATTAAAAAAAATAGAGACGGATTGGACCTTGAAGAGGGACATAGGTTACTTTTTGTCGGGATAACCAACATTCACGCGAGCAATTTTTTATTTAAAAACCAAAACCTATAAAATATATGCGTCTCCTTAAGCATCCCCTTCATCTATACTAATATATAAAGCTAAAGAGTTTGTTTGTTTGTTTGAACGCGCTAATCTCAGGAACTACTGGTCCGATTTGAAAAATTCTTTCAGTGTTAGATAGCCAATTTATCTAGGAAGGCTATATATCATCACGCTAAGATCAATAGGAGCGGCGCATCAATGAAGAATGTTACAAAAAAGGGGAAAAATATTACGCTACGGGCAATAGAAGACGTAAACGGGGTTGCGTGGGTCAGCTAGTAATCTATAGTATTATGTTTTCTGTTTTCTAAATCTTATGTTTTTCTGATTAAAGATAATAAAATAAAATAAATAATCGTCACCAAACATAAAACCCAATTAAAATCATCACAATTTATTCGTATACCCCAAAAGTCCACAAATGACAATCATAACGAATACTCGTCAACGTCAAAATAAATACCAAGAAAATGAACACACAAAACAAACACATTGTTTTACAATACGACAGATTCAATCAAATCGTAACAAAATGAAATAAAAAGAAGAGGAGGACCGCCAACTGTCGAGTTTCAAAAAACGAACGTCACAACACTAACAATGCGGTTCAAATATGACAGATGTCAGATTTGCGCGGGCTCCGAACGCCCCCGAGATCCTCCGAAAACTGCCGAGCACTCCGTTTAAATGTTATTCAATTCCGGTCCCGCTGTTTGCAACATTGAATTGTTCGTAATTTAATTATTCAACGTTCGTATGACGTCTTTTGACTTTAATCGAGTGACAAATTGACTTGGTGTGTTATTATTTTTGTAATTGGAATATTTTTATGCCATATGGCGTATGAAATTATAGAAATCTTGATACTGAAGTTTATTTAGTCATCATTTCCTGGTCGTTTTACCCGTTTTACCATTTTTATTCAAGGCCATATAGGTATGTCAGTTATTTCGGAGATTCTAAAGCCAATTGAAATGACACTATATTTTAACTGAAGTTTACCAAAATACATAAGAGAAAATCGTATCTAAATTGGTTAAGCCACTTCTGAGATTAACGCGCACAACCACCGATAAACACGCAAAAATTCTAAACTAAGATTTTGAGTTCGGTTACTTTAATAAAGTCTCCTCCGTTAGTTTTTCTTCACTATTTTTAATGTACAGATATCAACCTCTTACAATTTTATTTCATGTATAGATATAGAAACAAAAAAGGTTTCGACCGACATGACTCAAACGCTATCAAGTCTATCACATCACATCTACTCAGAAGATCTCCCTAAGGTCGTTAGTCTACCTGGAGGGTAAACGACCTACTTCTTTTTAAATAAAAAAATAATTAAACAAAATTTATAAAATAATTTCAAATCTAAAACTGTGTAAAACAACTTAATTAATAAAAGATGTAATCATACTATCTACAATTAAAGGTAATTTAAATAAGAAACAGTTTCATTTAACCCCAAAAGTAACAGTTCATTACGCGGGCTCACGTGTACAGTCAAACACAAAAGTGCACGTACCTAATTAAATTAATATTAATCGCCTTTCACAAACAACGTCTCATGACTTCACGTGCTTACTTAGTAGCTTCACAGTTGAACAAATTTTAATTTTTATTACGGCTACGGGCGTCTAAGGGGGTGAGGGGCCCCTACAAGCGTAGGTGGGAGGGTGGAGATGAATTAACGTGTTATTGGGGTGAAATTAAAGCGGTTAAACAGTTCGTGCTCGGAATTGTTCTACTAATTGGTCCCGCGACACACGCGCTTTGTTTAAAGACGTCTAGAGGTGTATGTACGTATGACTAGGTTAACAGTATTGTATGTTTTTGTGTAATTCATTATTCAATATATATAATATTATATAATATGAATGGGTTAATGATTTGAACGGATAAATAAAAATGCATCTAGGTGATAGAGAGGAAATCGATCCTGAAACCGTAATTAAATCCTATGGAATAACGAGCTTATTGGTTAACAGTACAAAATACTGATGGTTATTGGATGGATTAGTAATCTTTGTATGATAAACACGATCACTTGTTATGTGGCTGGGTTTAATTTATCTATCTATACTTATAATAAAAATGTAACAGGCCCAATTCTGTACATTAAAGATATTTTGAAGTTTTTTTTTGGAGGGCTCTCTATTATCGATACTGAAGCCAAAACTGTATTTTTTTTCATTTTTGTCTGTTTGTCTATCTGTATCTTGGCCGCGCATCACGCCGAAACTACTGAATGGATTCAAATGAAACTTGGCATGATTGAGTTTTTACTACGAGGTAGGACTTAGGATACTTTTTATGCCGAAATTCAGCACGGTTTCCTGGAGAGAGGGAATGAAAGTCAAAATATGTACTTAGTTGTAATTCAATAACACATAGTCCGATTTCATTCATTCTTTTTTTGCTAGAAAGAAAAAAAATAAAGATATGGGGAAAAGTCTTTATTTTGTCCGCGACTGTACACTGCCTGTGGGAAGCCAAGACAGATATGTAAATATGGCGGTACGAAGTTCGCCGGGTCAGCTAGTCTATAATATGTATTTAGAAATATAATAGGTCTTTACCTATGAAATTGCCGTTTTGTATGCAATAAGTGAAAGTACTTATTTTTTCAGACTTTCAGAAATAAAAAAGTTTGAAAAAATAAGCACTTTCACTTATTGCATACAAAACGGCAATTTCATAGGTAAAGACCTATTATTATAAGTATATTTATCAGTAGCCAGGTTACCATAGTACGAGCTTTTCCTAGATTGGGATCAGATAGCCGTGTGTGAGATGTACTCGTATGAGATTTTTCATTATTTTTACTGCTAAAAATTGTTGTATACTGAACATGATAAATATTATTGGATAATAGTATTGGGATATAATTTAGGTATTTCAAAATACATAAATATGTTTTTCCATTGATAAACAGTACAGTGCAGTCTGCTTAGTGTAGGTTCGACTCAGTACCAGCCATTCATTAATGATATGTAAGTTATTATTGAACATAAATATATTTTCGTTATCATTTATCTTTTTCGAAATGTTACGGCTCAAAATTATTTATTAATGAATGATCTATATGATTCCTTTATCACCTCGCATACAATATTTATTCTAGGATGATTGTTTGCTAACAATCATAACAGAAGAATTTGAAAATAAGCGCAGGTGAAATTGCAGCGAACGTCTTGTTACCTTCTTTAATCACAAAAATGTAAAGTTTTATCTAATTGTTCATATTTTTTTGCTTAGAAAAACTAAGTACATACACCTATGCGAAGCTTTTAATATCTTCCATACTTATCATTTTACATTTACAACCTCGCATAGGTGTGTAAGCAGCTCTATACAATTCTGTATTAGAGGAACGCGTACAGCGCAAAACAATACATCGCCCAAATTATGTTTGAGAGGCACAAACTAAACGAGCTGTGCGCGACTGTAGGTAGGTACTCTGCATTGAGACTGTTTTTCTCCGACACATATATTTTTCGGGATACCTTCCTAAAATATTTACATAATATTTGTTTAAAAATATAGACTTTTTTCATACAAATGTTAAATACCCGTTAGTCGTGTAAAAAAATATACAAATAATTATTATACATGTCAGGTAATTATATTGAAGGATTTTTAAGCTTTTGTATGTTAGAAAACCTCGGATGTGTATGCTGAGATATAAATGAAAATGAAATGCCTATAAAAGTTAATCATTGAAGCAATGGAAGTACCTATATTATACTCATTAGTATAGGTAACATTATGCCTATGACACTACGTATTTAATAGTTTACCTAATTTAGTTTTAGTACTTTGGTCGTTTGTTTGAACTGTCTTCAAGTGTGTTATTAAAAAAATACTTTACTCATTTGAAAATTCATATCCCTGGCTATCGTTATAACGTGTAGAAGAATAGTTTGGTTACAGAACGTATTTACACTTTTCGGTCTAATATCTACATTTCCTTAAACATAAACAAAATTGAACCACACGTCCGATACCATTCAATGTGACTCTTAGGCTTATTAAATCGGAAGCGAGCGAATAAGGTGCTACATAGAGCCTCCTGGTGGAAGGGAGGGGGTGAAGGGAGAGCTACTGACACTTCCGCGGGGTGACGAGATCGGTCTCGCTTATTGGTACCCCACACCACGTCACAGACAAGCACTCTGTAATGTGGAGGTTTTTTGGGAAGAATATTTTGTAAAATGAAAGAATGGTGAATATTTTTTGTTTTATCGGCATGTAAGGCAAGGTCTGGACTTATTTGTCTGAGATAAATATTAATTACCTAATATATCACACTCATGGCTGTCTGATCCCAAAGTAGGCAGAACGTGTACTATTATAACTAGACGAATTGCTGCCAGTCAAAAATAATGTGCCCATCGCATAATTATTTGTCTAAGATGAGAATCGAACCCGTTACTCCTGTCTTCACTGTCAAGATTTAGTAAAGATTTAAAAACCTAAAATTATGCCTCATAGATACCACGAGAGAGTCTTTAAGCTTCAGAATATGTATCGCCTCACAGAAAATAACATAGTCATCGTTGTTCTCGCAGCCTGATTGTTTAAGGGTTTGAACTTAAATACACTTATACCACCAATAATACACCAGGCACTACCATATACTTTTCATCCTTACTTTTCTTTCCATCCCATGGTTGCCTGTAAGATATTGCTTTGCAGCGATAAGGCCGCCACTTGTACATACCTTATAATAGTTTTAAGTTAACCTTGTAAATACATAAGCTGGTGTACAATAAAGAGATTTATTACTATTACTATACTTATGTCAGGCTGGGATCACAAACAATGCTACCTTGTCGAAATCAATCAGTCAGTTCGTATCATTTATTTCTAAAAAGCCTATTGCATTGTGAGATAGCACTATTTCCATCTCCCTCGAACATTTAATAATGTTCAATTGAAGTCGAACAAACGCTGTACTGATACAATGCGCACTATTTATCTTTATTGAAATAGTGTGTACGTAGGCGGCGCGCTAATCGAATTGGCTCGTTCACCAATGGCGGCCAAGCTTTACCGCGGTTGTGCGCGATTGTACATCTTTATATTTTGTTGATGTTTTTGATAACAGTCAATTTATAAATTTTATTATGCTTAATAATGTGTGGCCTATTGTTCAAGTGGTTGATGATACTGGGTTGTAGATTTACTCCCAGCGAGAACAAATAAATACACACATCAAAAGTGTCTAGGGATCAACATATATTTTTGCAATAACTTTTCTCCTGATTGATATTAATTAAAATTTTCTTTAAGGATTCATCAAATAAAGTGTTTTCGTTTGTCACAGTAACGATAAACCAAGTCACCTTTGCATTAATAAAGAAATTTGGCATTTTCCTAATAAATGGATTTTTGACATTTGAACCACTAACATTAAAGTTCGAAAAAAAGACTGAAATAACAGTTTTCTTTAAAATTTTATTAGGTAACTTAAACAATTAATAATCCGTGTTTCTACCGCGAACACTAACAACACAAGAACATCGGTTTGGCATACTCAAAATGAGTTCATCCAAACACGCTGTGGAATGGCCGCCCATGTTCGTTGCAACAACAAAGAAAGGTCTTCTTGCGACTGGATACCCTCCATATTCGGCAGAGCTCTTCTCTGTAGCATATCCCATGCATGCTCAATCGGGTTCAAGTCTGGCGACTGAGCAGGCCAGGGCAGGACATTGATGTTAGCTGCGGCGAGAGCCTGTCTTACAACTCTTGCGGTGTGCGGTCGTGCATTATCATGCATTAACTGAAATAAGGGACCGATTTGCACTTGTAGAGGAAAGATGACGTCTGATACAATCGTCTCAGCATAAATTTGAGCGTTGAGGTTGCCATTGATCCAAATCAACTCAGTTCTTCCGCCGATCCAAATACCCGCCCATACCATGATGGTTCCACCACTATAAGGATGGACTTCCTGGCAGGATTTTAATCGCTGTTGGCGTCCAGGGGTTCTCCAGTGTCGTATACGTCTTGTATCCGGTCTCATACCAAAACGAGACTCATCAGAAAAGCACACGAAACGCCATTGTTCTTCTGCCCAATTTCTGTGTTCAAGAGCCCATTGATATCGAATCCTACGATTGTGCATTGCTATAGGTGGTACCCGTAGCGGTCTTCGGGAATGAAGGTTCACTTCATGCAAGCGGTTTCTGACTGTTTGGTCGCTAATTAAGTTCCCTGAAGAGTGATGAAGCCTCAAGGCTAACATCATGGCGGTTATTGTTGGAGCTCTTCGAGTTAAGATTTGAATGTATCGGTCTTGTCTCCGTGTGGTGCAGCGATACCGTCCTCCATGGCGCTCAGCCACGGTACCAGTGCTTCGGTAACGTGTCCAAAGTCGACTGATAACACTCTGACTTGTATTCAGAGCTAAAGCCACAGTACGTTGCCGGGAACCAGCTTCTATCATTCCCACGGCTCTGAGCATTTCTTCCCTGCTTAAATGACGTCGCCACTCCATAATAACCTTGGTTTTAATCAGTAGTAGGGAAACAGTAGCACTAATAATGTCTTCAATGCGTTGTATGTTTTTATAGGGAAAATATTGACAGCTGATTTTCATCTTTTACTCGAATTTGATTGACAGTTCCTGATTCAAATTATGAAATGCACCAAAAAGGATCCATATAAATTTATAAAATCATAAATTTATTACAAAGCCACATCTCAATCTCAAGAAATCCGCATAAAAATGCTTGATCCCTAGACACTTTTGATGTGTGTATTTCGACTTCTGATACACAAAACGATCTAACTTCAAAAGCTTGTACTATGAAAGCTATATCTTTACATAGTATACAAGTACAATTTTAAACAAAAAAACCGATTTCAAAGTTCGACTCGATTTCTGTTGGATGCCATCATCAGATCTTAGTGTCCTTGTCATGATGCCGCTGGAATCTCTCCTTTCCATTAAAAAAAATCATCAAAATCGGTTTATTAATGACTAAGTTATCCGCGAACACACATAAAAAAAATATCCTACTTCCTACCAATATTATAAACGCGAAAGTTTGTAAGTATGGATGGATGGATGGATGTTTCTTACTCTTTCACGCAAAAACTATTGAACGGATTTGGATGAAACTTTACAGTAATATAGCTTATACATCAGAATAACACATAGGCTACTATTTGCCGCGATAACCGACATACACGCGGGCGGAGCCGCGGGCAAAAACTAGTATATATATATATACGGTTGAATTGAGAAACCTTCCCCCTTTTTTTGAAGTCGGTTAAAAATGAAGTCGCTTCCGATGTATGTTCGCTTAGATCTTTTAAGCTATTTAACGGATTTCAATGCAGTTTTCAACAACAGATAGAGTAATTTAATTAATTTAATGAAGGTTTATATTATGTGTAATACGAGTACATGCATATTGTGGTAGATCATAGTCATCCGTGCGAAGCCGGGCCCGGGTCGCTTATTTACTAACTAGCTGAACCCCGCGGTGTTACCCGCGGTCACTGTCGTACCGGGGGTAACGCGTGTGTATGTATACTACTAGTTTTGCCCGAGACTACGACCGCGTGTATGTCGCCGCTTCGTCTTACCGAAGTCACTGATGAAAGTAATTGAATTGTCGCGATTTCAAATAAATTTGAAAAATTAGAATTTTAGTATTTTGTATTTAATAAAAATGAATATTAATGTAATAAACAGTCATTTTATTTTATGGAAAAAAAGTGAAAAAACCGGCACCTTTTTATTTTATTAAATAACTTATACAAAATAATTTCGATGTTTCACATCTGCCATGCATTCCGTGACGGCTCACTTTTTTCTCAGTGTACTAACTACAAGATATAAATTCTCAAAATTAAAAAAAACCCCGACATAATAACCTGAGTTCCCTTTAAAAAGTAAAAAACACGTTATGCGCTTTCATTTGAGATCCCACTCGATGATATTTTTGCAGACATTCGGTTATTCTTCCCCACTTTCACCCCCATAACTTTTAAACGACTCAACCGATTTTCATGAAACATGTCTAAGAATACTCGCACGTAACTCACCTTTCATACAAAAAAAACTAAATTGAAATCGCTTCATCGGTTCGCGAGCTACGGTGCCACAGACAGACAGACACGTCAAACTTATGACACCCCTCTTTTTGCATCGGGGGTTAAAAATGGTGTTCATCATTATAGTATTACTTCAAATATCTCATCAAGTTGTCTAATATAAACCATCTAATTGTTACAAGCCTTACATAAATCTCTCTAGGTATCGAGCTAAATCGATCGTGGATACCTCTTTATTTACACAACGATACGAAATTGACTTCTCACTTCATCTCGCTCTAACACCCTACACAAATATGAACAAAAAGTACTTCACCTTCTTTCCATTACAAGAAAACAACAGAGACAGCACATACGACAGCTGTATACGAGCGAACGAGACAAAAAACATCGCCATCTTAGATGCAGCCCGTGGACCAGAAGTTAGCCAATAACTTGCTTTGTAAGAACTCAAACGGGCTTATGTAAAGCTCAATTGGCATAGCAAATTGGACTGTATTCTTTACGTGTTAGAGTTGAAAATTACTTGTTGGGTTACGAGGTGAAATTAATAATAACTTTGTAGGGAAGTTCTTTAAGGGGAGGTTTGCTACGTGAGGAGAAAATAATGACGGCGTGTCTTTGATGGGACCTATTGTGATGGAGTCTGGTTTTGAAGTGGCCTCTAATATAATAAGGCCTATCAGTTAACTTGAAATTGTATTTTGTTTGGGGTTGTGAAGCCAATTATGGCGTTTAATCTTTGATTTATGTATGTGTGCGTGTGTGTATTCTTTTGTACACACATGCCTATGTTGTTATAAATTGAGAGACTGTTTTTAATTTGAAGATTTAATTGGAAAGTGCTATAATATTCTTTTAAGAAGAAGGCACTTAAAAACTGGCTAATCTAGGGTTCACTTCACTCATTACATAAATGCATCCTACTTTCTTGCGATGGGGCGGTACAGTAAAGAAGTATTGAATGTTCACATTTTAAAACTTTTTTAGTTCTTTCTGCGTAGGTAAGTAATACGGGATAAGTGTAATTCGATTAACCTAACAGTCCAGAATATGTATGGTGACCATCACTCTTGGATTCTGCTTAATGCTTTCCATCAGGCAGAGTAGAGTCACTTTGGCAAGTCCATACATAAAAAAAACGAATCATCGTCATCAATATAATCTAACTTATACCTTTAAAATAGCAGTTCTCGTATATACCTATAATTATGTATAATCTGTATCTCGGAAACGGCTCCCATGATTTTCATGAAATTGCGACTGGTTGTAATTTTGTTTATGTATGGCTCTGCCAAAAGGACTCTACTCTGTCTGATGGAAAGCATAAGCAGAATCCATGAGTGATGGTCACCATACTTATTGCGAATGCAGACAATGCAACAACGCAGCTTGGTGACCCACACTATGGCGGCCTAGTGATGCTTCTGCATCATTGAGCCTCCGGTCTCACACTCACCAACGAAACACGTCAGCACGAACGCTGTCATTTCACGTTGATCTTCTGTGCGAGGGTAGTACCACTCGGTCGAGCCGGCTCGTTCGTGCTGAAATCAGCGTGGATCTACTACCTTGATGTGGTTTATTTCAAGTTTTCCTTATCTTAATAAACTTAATTATAGTCTGATAACTTTTTTTTTATCACCAGCAACGCAAGGATAGCACAGCAAATATGTTCAGTAGAAGATTTACTAAGATTTATTAATAAGATGCATATTACATTACGGTTAGTAGGTACACCAGTTGTGAGGACCTGACATAGAATGACCCGGATCGTCCTGGAGTGGAGCCTCTGCGGCCGGCCATAAGGGAGGTTTTAGTCGAATCAGCACACACTCTTTTAAACAACTTCCGCATTAGAAATATACATCCTGTGTCACGGGGGACTTTACAAACATGAGTCGGACATAAAGAACACCCAGACTCAGAACAACAATTTGCGAATCACGCAAAGTGTTGTCCCATGTAGGATTTGAACCATCAACACTTGGCGCAGTAGCAAGCGGCGTGGTGACCGCTTAAACCACTAGGCCAACCGTGCAGTCATATCTCCAAAGAACAGGAGATCCGAAGCGAATTCACACACATCAATAAAAAAGGTACACTAATTTTTATGCTAGGTATAACATAATAGCATATTGTTATGTAAATTACAAAAATAATATATATTTTAGCATATTCGATACATTGAACCCTGTCTTTTAAACTAAGCACTAATATTTTTATTACAGTTTTCGCCAACAAGGTGCTAACTTAAAATAATGATTGTGTTTAAAACAATATATAACAAATACTTAAGAAACTTACAGTTCTGTACAAAAGCTCTAATATCACATCACAATGTACAGTTGATCCCAAAAGCATCAATCACTCAAACTGAGTTAATCCACAACTAAATTAACTCGTGGTAAACAAGCGTTCCCTTCAATAAACGACATACAAACGAAAATAAACTCTATTGCGTTTGCATAAAGACCTGTATTATTTGACCTAGGTAATGAATGGAAGTTTACCTCGATTTGCAACTTTATCGTTTTAGTGTTAAGACTTAGATTGTAATGTACGTAAACGTTTATCTACTGATTTTCATTCTATCTTCACATCATTTGTGCTCGATGCCAGTCCTAAAAGGTTTAACTAAATCGGTACGATAGTCTTTGAGCTTTATTTTAAGTACATTAAAGTTGAGTTTGTTTTGTATTAGGGTACGACTGTCGAGTCTGGTCGGGTTTTATTTCATTCATTAGATGGTATTTGGGAGCTATTAACGCGTTTTTACTCTACTTAATGGGTTTTTATTACAATTTTGTTGGTTTGTATTAAGATTGTTTCTTAAATAATGTGTATTGATGTGAATTTACTTTTTAATTGTCAATGTTGTTTTTTTTTTGTGAGATGAGTGTAGGTGGTAAGGTGGATGTGGCGGCCTCCACATACAGCGCAACAACAACATAACATACTACAGCGCCTTCTACCGAAGATACGTCGAACTACGGAGTAACGAAGGAAACTAAGAAACTACCAATCCTGAATCGCGCAGTGAAAGTTCTCGCGCACATTAACACATATATACAACATCCCAACATCAACCGTTGGGCAATAAAGAGTTGCAATAATACAGTCCTATTATAAATAAGTACGCAAGTAGGGAATAAACTTATCTAGGCTTTGAAATAAATACTTAATATCAGTTACAGTTTATTAATTGTCAAAAGCTGTTTTCAATACTCATTAACTTCAGAATATATAACTTGACAAATATATTTTGTAAATTACATTATTTCACCGAGCTTTAACCGTTGTTTTCAAATATTTTAGTTTTTCTATCGTCAAACTAACTGTGACATCAAAGTTTAATTGCTTGTTCGGACAGGATAACGTGTTATGTTATGAGTCTTTGAGTATAAATATTTAGTGTCGAATAAAATGATCACTTACATAGTGTAAATAAATTTTTCGTAGGAGTGAACATTGATATTAATAAAGAGGCTTTATTAAAAAACCTCTGAGGAAAACGACTCTATTGACTGCGATCATAGAAAATTCTCAAAAAATACAAACAGAATCAAAACCATCCATTTTTAATTAATCTTAACATATTTACTTTAAACTTTGAAACAAAAATAAGATAGAAAATAAAATCTTAGCATATAAACGAGCGTCTTTTCAATATATCCGAACAAATTCAATAAAGCCGTGTACAAACAACTCCAAACGTTATTGCATAACGCATCTTAAACGCAGGGTAAACGGAGGGTAAACGCAGGCTAAACGCTCGAGTTGTCGGCTGCGGGGGAACAGCCCTCTGTTTATACGAGTGCGCCCGACTACTTAATAACGACTTATTTATTTGCACAAAGGATCAGAACTGGTAATTGCGTGGACGATAATAGGAGAACTATTAACTGATACACGTGACCTAAGGGGACCTTGTATATTTGCTGTTGACTGTACTTAGTTTCTGATTAAATATAGTTTCCAAATTTGATTTCGAGTGTAATTTATTTCTTCTTCTTTTGAATAGACGTTTAGTATATCTGATAATTGACGTATCTTTTCGCGGGATGGCCATGCTTTAGAACAAACGCACGCGCGACAGGAATTATACAAAGGCCTTACAAAAAACCAGTGGTAAACAATTATTTCGCTGCTTTTCACTGAGTGTATTTCTTTCTTTCTTTGATTCTGTTAGTTTGCAACCCTATGCGACAAAAAACTAGACATGACCTACGATACTGAAATACCTCTTCGAATACAAGAAAATCTACAGTGATTTCAGTACTCTGATTTTAAACTAGTATTCTACGGGTTAATTTCTTTTCTATACCTTAATACGCAGTAGATATAGCAAAGATTAAATAGTTTTCAGTTTGTATTTAAATAATACATATTAAAATATTTTTTGGCCTTCATTGTCCAAAGAATGGAAATTTAACTTCTATTCACACATTTATGTTATTATCAAAACTAATATCGCCTTTCGGATTCACTTGCAATTCATCGAAACACCGTCAACATATCTATTCAACAAACAAACCAAATTGCTTTTTAATACAATTCCACATGTCTGAATTCAATTACAGTATTAAGTAAATTATAAACGGTTCCAAAAAGCGAACATGATAAATTGATGTCGAATAACAATTCGATAGAATAGCTACAATGAATGAATATAAAAAGGGCAAAATCAATCGAAAACAAATTACTTACGGGACGGAACCAAATTGAGTCATTAGTGGTGGCACCATATCTACTGGATAATGCAGGATAAGTCTATATTTTGACGATGGATCTATATAACTGGTTACTCTGTTTATATAGATCCCACCAAAAACATTTCATGTAAAATGTTGTCAAGACGACTGCATATGGCTTACCCTATCAGATCTCATGTAGAGCCAAGCGTTTGAATCTACACGCTCTAACTCTACCAACCCTAACTTCACAAGCTCTAGATCTCAGTAAACATGTATGGCTTAGCCGTTTCGCTACAGTCACGAAGGCGAAACGAACGTCTTTTCTGTTTGCAAATATCTAGTTTTTGAAGTAATGTGTTATGGGAATATTTAGTGTCTGAAGTAACGAAACAGCCAAGCCATAAATATTTGACAGACAGATTCGTTGATTCGTCGTTCAGAGCAGCTCGTCTAGATCCGTGCGAGCTTCGGGTATCGGGTTTTATTTATGTTACGCTACGTTACGGAATTTCTTGATTCGGTCGCCGCGCTCAAAGGCCTCAAAGCCCGCGATAAAAGCTACGTAATAGCTTAAAAAACAGAATAAATCGAATATTTAAGGGGGTCCCATAGAAAAAACGTGATTTTTTTGCTCGTTTTTGCTCGATATTGATAACGGCAACAGGTAGACGTTTGAAATGTATAGATAATGGTACTGAATCCTTCCTGCGCGAGTTTGATTCGCAATTGGCCGTTTATTTTATTTTTTAAATGGTGTTACAGGAGCATATGAAAAGACAAATAACCTGATGATGACATACTAAGTAACACCAATAATGAAAAACACACTTCAAGAGTCACAAATATGTCAGCGGTATAAAATTTCGTGACCATAATCTAAACTAAAATAGTAGAGTAATTGCATAATGTGATGTTTAGTAACCGAATCTGAGTCTAAACTTATGAATAAATTTTAAAAAGAAAATAAAATACACATTTTAAATTTTATATTATGTTTTCCGAGCAACATGGCCATAGTAGTCGTTAGTAACATTGAACATTGTTGCATGGACGACAGCAACACGGCGCAGCCGAATCAACTTTGTGGAGCTAAATTAATTACTGCGATGAACGTTTGCGATGTCGATTTGCGGTACCGACATGTTTTTAAATTGTTCCATTCTTTATTAGCGTGGAGGTGAGTTTATTAATTGTTTGCATGGCTTTTATTGAATCCTTGTTCGCATACTGTGTTTTTATTGAGTACTAGCTGACCTACGCAACCTCGTTTGCGTCCAAACTACCATCCCCCGTTTTAACCTCAAAAGGGGGTTGATTTCTAAAGATACATTATTAGTACACCTCCACACCATCTATAGAGCATACATTTTAAATTTCAAGTCTCTTATTTCAAAAACATAGGACGTTCATACAAACTTCCAACCCCCGTTTTACCCCCTTAGGGGTGGAGTTTCGTAAAATCCGTTCTTAGCAGATGTCTACGCTCTATAAGGAACCTACCTGCTAAATTTCAAGTTTGTAGGTGTTATAGTTTTTGAGATTTCGTGATTAATAAGTGAGTGGTATTTCGCTTTTATATATATAAATTGTTTGTCAAAGCCGATAGTTTCTTTTGTGGTGCAATTAGAATTTACTGTTGTTTTAAAAGTAGCCTTTATACAGCTCTGTCAAGAATCAGAAATTCAAAATGGTCTATTCATCCAGAAGTTAGTCGATGTTTGTTGAGTGTTTTTAATAAGATAAAATTTTTGTTATTGATGCGATCGCTGTTCTATATCTTAATGTAATTTGTCTCTATTTAAATGTATTAAGGCATGTTTATCACAGTAGGTAAAGACTCTGCCAAGTTACCTGAATTACTTTTTAAAGTACAATTCGTTTGGATCGAAGTATTAGAAACTATCTAAAATTAGATTTACCTAAAAACGTCAATTTTGGCAGTTATTTGTTACTCAATAATACTTAAACTACGGAACGGATCTGAATAAAGTTTCACACAAATATCTTAGCTTGGAATAGCAACCATTCTATTTTTAAAAATACTATTTTTTTAGCAATTACACATCGATTTTGAAATTGAAACCAACATGAGGTAACCTCTGGCCTGTACTTTCATATTCTCGTGTCACATTAAATAACTACACGAGCTGACCCACGCAACCTCGGTAACGTCCTCTGTTGCCCGTAGCGTAATAATTTTCCCCCGTTTTTGTAACATTAATCATTGGTGCACCACTCCTATTGGTCTTAGCGTGATGATTATAACCTTTCTCGATAAATGCGCTATCTAACACTGTAAGATTTTTTCAAATCAGACCAGTAGTTCCTGAGATTAGCGCGTTCAAGTAAACAAACTCTTCAGCTTTATATATTAGTATAAAATTGTTAGACTCAAGACTCAGTGTTCAAAGATAAGTTTAAAACGCAAAGAAATCAAACTAATAGGTCAAGCATAAAAAATAATTATTATCACCAAAACCCGACGCGTCAAATTAAAACGTAATCCTAATCTGAAAACGTGACAAAAACAGGAACCTATTGTCGCAGTTTGTTCTCACCGCATTCACAACTGGCTATTAGATCCTATGGGGAACAATGGGACAATAGTCAATGGGGTCGCAATTACATGGTACTAATTCACTCATTGCACCCTTGAGCTCTTTGCAGGCGATGTTACAGTTTAACATACATATATTTTGTTTGTTTAGTATATTTAGGTTAACTAAAGGTCGTTTAAAAAAATCTATATTATATAAAGTCGCGACGTATAAGGTAGTAAAGAGCTGGCTAAAACTGCATTGCCAAGAACATAGCTCTTAAGATAAGATTTAATATACAGGGTGGAATTTTGTAATGCCACCTGAAAGGAAAGTACAATGTTACGGTCCGGACAAATCTTACAAGGTAGTAGAGCCACGCTGATTTCAGAACGGTTGGGCCGGCTCGACCGGGGCGGTACTACCCTCGCACAGAAAATCTACGTAAAATGACAGCGTTCGTGATGTAGTGTTTCGTTGGTGAGTGCGAGACCGGAGGCCCAATGATGCAGAAGCATCACTAGCCCACCATGGTGTAGGTCACCATGCCGCATTGTTGCATGGTCTGCACTTGCAGTTTGGTAACCACCACTCTTGGATTCTGCTTATGCTTTCCATCAGACAGAGTAGAGTCATTTTGGCAGGGCCAAACATAAAAAAAAGTACTCTTAATATGTTGTTTTCTTTGAGTAAAATTTTCTATCTGCAATATTAAGAGTACTTTCCCTTCAGGTGGCTTTGCAAAATTCCACCCTGTATATAAAGTAGAATCTTTTTCTTCGATCAGAAAAGCTTGAATTGTTATTTATAGAGCTTTTGCTATTACATCTACACTAATATTATAAATTCGAAAGTAAGTTTCGTCAGTCTGTTCAGCTTTCACGACTAAATTACTGTACCGATTTCAATAAAATACCTCATTCAGATATTTTGACTCTTGAGAAAAGACATATGGTACTCTTTATCGCGATAAAACGCGGGCCGAGCGCCCCGCTGTATACCTACCTATAATAATTTTTAATTATATTGCTTATTTTAAGTAGTTAATGATTTTAGTTTTCTGCGCTTCATCATCATTATCATCAGCCTATTGCAGTCCACTGTTGGACATAGGCCTCCCTAATTGCACGCCACTTAGTTCAATTCTCGGCTTCTTGTATCCAGCTCCTGCCAGCCGTGTTGCGCAAATCATCACTCCACCTGGCCTGTGGACGTCCTACACTACGTTTGCCGTGACGCGGTCTCCACTCAAGAACCCGTTTACCCCAGCGGTTATCGGTTCTACGGCAAATATGGCCAGCCCACTGCCACTTCACCTTGCGAATCCTGCAGGCTATGTCGATGACCTTTGTTCTTTGCCTGTTATATGCCTGACATATTTTTCTCTATACGAAACCTGTGAAACTCTATAGACTTGTAAAAGTCTGACGTGTGTAGTTATCTCGCAGATAAGTTTTTTATATATATATATATGGCCCGCCAAAATGACTCTACTCTACCTGATGGAAAGAATAAGCAGAATCCAAGAGTGGTGGTCACCGTACTCACTGCGAATGCAGACAATGCAGCATGGCGACCCACACCATGGCGGCCTAGTGATGCTTCTGCATCTTTTAGTCTAGTCAACAAGTATGGAACTTGTTGACTAGACTATTTGGGCCTCCGGTCTCGCACTCACCAACGAAACACGACAGCACGATCGCTGTCATTTTACGTTGATTTTCTGTGCGAGGGTAGTACCGCCCCGGTCGAGCCGGCCCGTTCGTGCTGAAATCATCGTGGCTCTACTACCTTTAGAAGTTTCAAATATTATATCAAAGATTTTAGTCAAGAGTTCAATCAAGTAGCAGTACCATCTGTTGCTCCTGCTCACCCCCACATAAAACATCTTAAAAGTATGACTGACGCTAAATAATACAGTATCGTGTTTGTCGTCAATGAGCGTGGCAAGCACGTGTTGGCCACGTGTCTCCATGTTGGTACACCCAACCTACGGCCAATTACAACAGACCAGTGCATACGAATGACTGATATTTAGCATGGATATTTAGCTTGGACAGTTTTTGGTGCTCTCACCCCACGAATGACGTAACAATGTTTGCGAGGTGTCAGGTTACTGTTGGGGTGTATTAGAGTTAATTAATTTTTGGTATTTCTTTGGTATTTTGTTTGGAAAGATTTTGCAAAGTCACACGCAATCTAAATTCCCTGTGGAAAAGAGGGGAGTACAGTTATTTAAGATTTGGGGATTTGTTTGAAGTCTTTGACCATTTATAACCAGGCTATTTAAATTATCTTAACAACGAAGATATCTGAGCTTCTAAATTTAAAGTATCGACTTTGTCTTTACACTGCGATTGGCTTATTCCAAATATAAATAAATGAACAATAAGGCATCTTTTTAACATTAATGTCTAACACTTTTCTCGGTGACTATACAAATTAATCATACTTTACTAATTATCACTGGATTCAATACGATTGGGTTTTCCTTCACTTGTCATTAACGTAAGTTATACAGCGGTATAAATATTGGGAGAGACGGTTTTAGAAATATAAGTAGTCCTAAGATAATATCTTCTTATATATAAAAATAAATTGCTGTTTATTTGTCTCGCTAAAACTCGAGAATGACTGGGCCGATTTAGCTGATTTTTGTTTTGAAATATTTGTCGTAGTCCAGGGAAGGTTTAGACGGTGAAAAAAATCCAAATGTCACGTGTACGAAGTTGCAGGCACAGCTAGTACGTAAATAAATATAAGTTCTAAAATACTTAATTGTAAGATTAACATACTATAGTTGTAGCAAGTAAGCTACGACGTAGACGGTCTACAAAGATCTACGTGTTTGAACTTTACTAGCAAAAAATCGAGTAGATGTAGCAAAGCATGATATGATATAGAAGGAGTCATATACCCCTATGTCTCATGTGATCGTAGGGCCAATAACAACTATAAAATGTCTTATTTATTTAAGTTTTCAAATAAAGCAACCTAATCACTTTAAAAGAGCAATTCAGTCATCCAGGTGTGTGTGTGTCTGGCAATGAATACTGTATTCCATTACAGCCTATGGAGGATTAATTGAAGTTCGATATCATTATACAGCATGTTCACGTTTATGTAAACTCAGTATATATGCTGTGTGTACTACTCAAGAGCGCGGCGGCTGCGCTAATTAATTTATTGGGTTCATGCAGTTGGAGACGGCTTTTGTTTATGTAAATTGATATTTTGAACTAAGGAATACTAGTTTAAGCAATTTTTTACCAAATTCTTGAGAGTTTAGAGTCCTTTTTCATTTAGTCTATAGTTTGACTATAAAATATATTTCAGCATTTCAGAAGCAACCAGCAGAAGTAAGAATAGCTGTTTTAACGCCCAATGTTAATTGAAGAAGCGATAAAGTTTTGCAAAAAAATATTTGTTAAATACAAAATCATCATCATCAAATGCCTTAGTCCACTACAATAGTCCACAACTGGATATAAGCCTTTCTTTGGAAAGAGACACACATTATTGACATCAAATCTGACCCCTTGCCCTTACACTACTGTTACTTCAAATTCACGCATTACATGTATATACATATACATGTATATAGCGTGACAATACAATATTATAATGACATGAAGCTGATATGCTGCTGGAGCTGAAAGGTGACCAAAGGAACTCTGTAAAGAAACGTCGCAACATCATCGAGTTTGCCACATTGACTCGTTGCTGTTGAAAGCTTGTTTTTAAAAGCTTTTTAATTTAATTTAATTTTCTTTACAAATTTATTTTTCATTTTGAATTTGAAGTAACAGTAGTGTAAGGGCTATGCTTGCAAAATTTCAGCAAAATCGGTTGAAGATATCTGCTTCAAAATTGAGTTGCAAGATTCCACCCGAATATACAAGCATACATATATTGCAAGTTAATAAAAAGCTTGTAATAATAGTATATCATTTTCAACATTAAAAAGATTTTATTGGACCATCATAATTTAATTTCGAATAAAACTCCACCGCCGTACTTGTCGAGCTAAAAGGTTAATTTAGTATTTGTCAGCTGCGGCAATCTCTTATTAAAGGCCCTAACCACCAATTCCGGGTAAAGTTTAAATGACTTTATTATTTATAGAATTACGTCAGTTTTTTACTTGTGTCTTTACTGTTATTGTTTACAATAAGAGACAATTCAAGATTGGTACAATTAGTTGGATTCTAACAATAGGTATGTTAAAGGTCTGGTACTATATTTCTTCTTTATATTTAATAATAATATATAATAATAATAATAATTTACTAACCATAAATATACATTTTAACAATTGTGGTTTAACAAAACTAAAGCTTATGCTAACATTTGTAAGATATCTGTGTCCGAACTAGATAGAAATATCTGTATTTCGGACATCAGTGCTCCTCTTTGAGATTGGACATTATAATTATAGAGGCATGTTAAAAACAGTTCACTCTAATCATTTGGACTTTAGTGTAGTTAACAAACTAAATATTGAGAATAATAAAAGAAAATAATAAAAGAAAATAGTGTGAAATCTGTGTGTAGTGTGTAAGTTGGTGTATGTGTATGTCAGTGTGAGTGAAAGTGAGTGCATGTATACTACTGTGCGTGTGTGTCTAATTTCTTATTTTAGAATACAAAGTAGGTTTTCGGTTTCATTGTAGGTTAATTTGTGGAGATAAGAGAATAAAGTAGATTTGCATTTTTTTTTATTTAGGCTTTTTATGTTTGAGCTTTTATTAATTTTACTATAGAGATACGGGCCCAAGAAACAGAAATAATTATTGACATAGGCATGTGTGAAAGGGTCTATTAAACCTTCAAAAATGTGTGTGCGTGTGTGTGTGTTTATGTACGGGTGTAGATCTGTGTGGTCGAGGAGTTAGACTATCTATAAAATTAAAATCGCTGGATCAAAATAATTGAAATTTGTAATTTCAAATTAACAGCTATTCACTAAAGGCATATGAAAGCTGGTACTTAAAAATTAAAAATATTTTTTTAAATATCGATCTATCTGTCTGTTTGTTCCAGTTAATCAAACCAAAAATTAAACAGACCGAAGTATTTAGACTTTGCAAAACTAAAAGTATTGTTCGGCTGTTTAAAAACCAGTATTTGCAACAACAAACAGTGTAATACAACCATTCAATAAGTTTGCAAAACGAAAGCGACACAATAAGTTAGCGCCTTCATCTCAAATTCTCCGTATATTTGTCAAAAAAGAACCGTGCTCAAGTACCTACATAATATATATTATAACACAAAATTAGCCGATGATCTCTACCTTACAAAGATCCCGAAAACTTAATACTCCTAACTTTGTAAAGGCACCAAGGTCTCACTAACGTTCTCAAATATCAACGATTGCGCAAAACTTATACACCTCGACCTCCATTGTGACTCTTAAGCCTTACAAAATAAGGAACACTATCCTTTATATTGGAGATTTTGTAACGTTGGAAGCTAAATCTTTCACCGGGCCGCCACTCGAAGCCGAATTCTAAAGTTCTCAATTCAAATGTAAGTTGTGTTCGAATTGAATTGTATGTCAAATTGGATGGATAATCCGCTTGAGAGCCTACGTAAGCCGCCATTGTTGTGATCACAACAAAATGGCCGTGCTTTAATGGCGCGAAACAGAGACACTTCTATTGTTACCGGTGATGCAGATGCACGTATTGTTGCGTGTTAATTATTTTGTTTGGATTTTAACTGTTGTCAAAGGAAGGTTTAAAGTGTTGGTAAATATTTTGTTTTTGCTAATTCATTTTGCCATTATATTTTATACCTCAGGGCGATTTGGAGTTAACGAATTTAAAAATATATTTTGTTCGTGTTTCTGACAATTGGACTATGCAAAAAATTTGGGGCTTCAAATATTTTTCTGATTTCTGTGGCAGTTATTTTAGTATATTATGTATTTAATTTATGTAATGCAGTCCGCAGGCTTTAAAAACAAAAGGTTGTAACTGAAAAACGTTTAAAGACATATGAGTTCTTAAGTTATCTACGCAAGAAGAATTTCCCTGTATCCTGTTTTCATCATAAAAGAGAAGTTGCTTAATTTGTATGTAGGTCTGATCCCTGGAACTGCTAAAATAATTATCTGTGCCTTAGTATGGCACAATTTAAAGTAATATTGCAGTATAGGAGAAAAAAAAGTTAATGCTGTACTTTAGTAATTCCTCTATCAAAATTGGCTTGCTATTGTTATTTCTTTAAATACTTAAGCCAAATAAAAGCTTGCGAAGAGAACGGAAATATCAAGTTTAGAGTTCCGCCAGCCATTGGCGTGATCTACACCGACATGATACGTACGGAACCTACTATTAACCATTCATTGCTTTATTCTTTCATGTTTTTTACCTTTGTATAATAACCATTATAACGTGGACCGGAATTAGACTCTTTCTTAAATGAATCAGAGCTCAAGTCATAATTGACATGTTGTACTCGTTAATGTCCAATATATTTTGAACTATAACCGTGGAACATTGCTTCTCGTCATCTTTATAAATCAGGGCTTAAAATAAATTTGTTTTTCTTCTTGAAGGTCCAATATAAATTGCACCACGTTTGTGAATTTTTTGTTCGTACCTTGAGGTCAAATTAACTGGTTCTTATGAGCTATAATTGAATTACCCTTATTTGGTTGTTTCCTGTTATTTTTTTATACAGGATGGAGCTGTCAAATTTTAATCAAATTATTTTCGAACAAAGGGTCTAAGTTATGATTACCTTTAGAATAGCTATTATTAGGGTCTATACATATTGGTATTAATTTTCTAATAGACCTCAATTATTTGTTTTTTTTTCATCTCGAGTTCAAAGATGTTTTATAACGGCCTATTTTTTCTTCATTACTATTAATTATTAGGTGTAGTCTAGTCATTTATGAGATAATTAAATAGTCAATAAAATTAGAAGCGCAAGAGATGAATTTATACTTTCGATTGTTGGCACTTGATGAAACTTGTTAAAATACATTCTAGAATTTAACTCACTAGTATTTATTCCACCATTAATTATTATTGACTTTGACCCTGACCGGTCAGGTAAGCAGGTATTAGTTTAATTTTAGAATATTAGAGCTAAGTCATAGTCATCAATAATTTTCTTTTCAAAATTCATTTTTTGGGCTCATTTTGAAAAAAGTTTTGTTTTGTTTTTATTGTTTCTATTATTTTCCGTTTTTGCACATAGTTGACAGATCATAGCATTGTTTGATCTATTTTGCTAGCCTGTATAACTTAAACTATAATTGTAAAGACTTAACAATGGCAGAATATAAATTCTAGGTAGTAGAGCCACGCTGATTTCAGCAAGAACGGGCCGGCTTGACCGGGGCGGTACTACCCTCGCACAGAAAATGAAAGTAAAATGACAGCGTGCTGTAGTATTTCGTTGGTGAGTCCGAGACCGGAGGCCCAATGATGCAGAAGCATCACTAGCCTCCCTAGGTGTGGGTCACCATGCTGCATTGTTGCATTGTCTGCACGAGCAATGAGTATAGTGACTACCACTCTTGGATTCTGCTTATGCTTTCCATCAGGCAGAGTAGAGTCATTTTAACAGGGCCAACGATAACAAAAAAGAATAGCGTTATATACTAGACGTGTGATTATTTTTAAATTTGTAGAATATCGTCGACAGCCTTAAACAGTCCACTGCTGGACAAAGCCTCTCCGAAGAAAGGAGGCTTTGGTCTACGACTATAACAATATAAACTATTGTCACATATGGTTAGTGAAAACGTTAGTTGAAGGTATATATGTATATTTTCCAAATGTAATGTTGTTATTTCGCGATTTTTTCAAAAAAATAAATCTCAACACTATTTTTCGAAGTAAGTAAAACTAAATTTTGAACTATCGTATTCTAACTTAAACGTCATGCGGATAGAGAGTCTTAGAGAGTTTATCCGAGGCTAAGACGAACATCACCTGGTCGAAGAGTTGCAAATAGCAGACATTTCAAAGAGATGTACTTAAAACCAATCATGAGAGCTTCGCTTTGAAATTCTTGATTTTCCTGTACTATTTTCTGCATGTGTTATACATATATGTCGCAGGTATATTGTCAAACCCGCGATATTACAATTTCACTAGTGGCACAATTACACATTAAATTGTCAGAAATGAAGTCGATTGACAATCTACCGTTTTATTATAATATCATTAGTGAAATTGGAATACCACGGCTTTGACAATATAGCTGCGACATGTATATAAACCTTCCTCTTGAATCACTCTGTTCTGTTCTTTTAAAACGCATCAAAATCCGTTGGGTATTTTTAAATATCTAAGCGCACAAGAATGAAAAGCGACTTCATTTTATACTACGTAAAGATATTAATCGTTTAAAAGTGAATACACGATCACCAACCAAACGAGACTCAATGATCCATAATGAACATAACGCAAGAATATCCAGGAAAAATAAAAGGAAAACATCCTAATACACTTGAGGGTTGAACGGGTGTGGGGATGAAATGAAAAGAAACGGGGAATAAATGATATGATCGCAATAAACACAATTTCCCGTGTAGCTGAACAAATTGTCGGCACACTGCGACTCCCACGCGACTTATGTTTTCCTGGTAGCCTGGTACATCGAGTCGCGTTTCTTATGTACTATGTTTGATGATGGAGAGAAGACCTTTGGCTGCTGCAGCACCTAACAACTGGCAGATTTTATATACAACTATTTATTACATACTAGATTTAAACTTGTAGTAATGTTATTGAAAATTTCAATACAGAGATTGACTTGACCATCGCATGAAAACTGAATGTGTCACACAAGTACTCTATTTATCTATTTAAACATATAAAAATGAATTACAAAAATGTATTACGCGCATAACTTTCGATAGACTGCACCAAATTGGATAATTCTTTTTTTATGTGTTTGTTTTAGTCAGGACAAGGCTTGTATAGAAAAAAAATCGTGTGACACCGAGGCAGTCAATCTTACGTTACGGACGCTTTTAGCCGACGAGAGGTAACCTACTTTCCGCAACGCCCCATAAGGAACTTCGTTCCAAAATAAAAGAAAACCGGAGGTGTTAAATTTTCTTAGTCCGCTTAGTCGCACACTTAAGCCCTGCGAGAAGTTAACACGGGCTTACTAAAATAAGTTTTTCGGTAATTCAGAAAATTTTCACGAAAATGAACAATGAAGTTCGCCACATTGATTTTTGTGTTTAGTGCGATTGCCAAGTCAATCTCTTTATTGAACTTGGAATTACATGGATCTCACAACTTTTTACGGTAGAAGAACGGAGTGGCAAGACTTGGTTTCTTTAGAAGCTATATTCTTGATGCTCGCATCCAGCATGGATAGCATGGATGGATAGCGATACGACGAATAAAAATACAGAAATACAAAATCTCCATTACATTAACTCATTACTTCCTTATCCTTCTTCTAACAACCTATATATACTCATACAAACATCCACATACTTTAAAGTATGTATACATATAGCACGTCATGTAAACTGGTATATTCAGTCAGTTAGGTAGTTATAGTGCAGGCGTCCACGCGCTAAGTTAAGTTCACACCGCGCTGTTGCCGCTAACTGAATTATACAAGCTCGTGTACTCCTCCACTAACGTAGCCTAACAATCTATAGAGAAGACATGGCTTTTCCAATATTTTATTTAGTAATTTAGTGTCATATATCTATTCGATGCGAGAAGCTGAGGAACGAACCAAATGGCGTGCAATAGCAGATGCATGCGTTTTAAAACCATGACATTCTATTTACAAACTCAGTCTTTTGTTTTTTGATTAGCGTTGTATTTTCATTACATTTGAACATTTTTCGTCATAATGGATACTTTAAAAAATCGGTTAATTATGGAATATGAGTTCCGTCGTGGCACCAACGCGACACAAACGGCACGTAACATCAAAAACGTTTACGGCGAGAACTGTACAAACGAACGCACAACCCGTTATTGGTTTTTTTTTTACTTTTTAATTTTGAACTACTGAAACTAAATTTTGACTTGAAAAATGAAGCTCGTGGTCGTCCGGAGACTTTGGTTAACAATAATGAATTAAAGGCGATTGTGGAAGCTGACGAAACTAAATCTACAGCCGAGCTAGCAGCAGCTTTTAATATCAGCATCAAAACAATATTGATCCATTTGCGACAAATTGGCAAGGTAAAAAAGCTTGATAGATGGGTGCCCCACGACCTTAACGATCGCCAGCGCAACGTACGCGTCGAGATCTGCCTTGCGCTGCTCAACAGGCAAGGAAATGAAGGAATTTTGAAACGAATTGTTACGTGCGACGAAAAATGGATTCTGTTCGACAATCGAAAGCGCTCAGCAAGTTGGTTAGACCCTGGTTCAGCACCAAAGCAATGCCCTAAACCAAAAATGACCCCTAAAAAGGTGATGGTCACTGTTTGGTGGTCTAGTGCGGGTGTGATTCACCACAGCTTTTTACAAAACGGCATGAGCATTAACGCAGATGTGTACTGTGAAGAACTGGAGAGAATGATGGAGAAGCTTGCACATCTGCAACCAGCTTTGGTCAATTGGTCGTCCCCACTGCTCCTTCACGACAACGCGCGACCCCATACTGAGCAACAGACAGCCTCCAAGCTGCAAGAGCTGGGGTTGGAAGCTCTCCCTCATCCGCCATACTCACCAGACCTTGCACCTACCGACTATTACTTTTTCCAAAATTTAGACAACTTTTTAGTGGGTAAAAAATTCAATTCCCGAGAGGCAGTACAAAATGCCTTTGAAGAGTTTGTTGCCTCCCGTCCAGCTGATTTTTACAAGAAGGGCGTCAATAAACTGCCAATGCGTTGGCAAAGATGCGTCGATTGCATGGGTGATTACTTCGAATAACAGAAATAAAAAAAGTTTGAAAAAATAAGTACTTTCACTTATTGCATACAAAACGGCAATTTCATAGGTAAAGACCTATTATCTATGTATATACTATTATTTTGACAGATACATTGTATTTGCGTGGAGTTTCAATGTAAATTTTGAGTTATTTATAAAAACTAAATACCTATATATTTGACAATGATAGCTTTAATTTATATACAGTTATTAGAGTGCTTTTAAATAGACCTCCATTCACTATACATGCTTAGTGCGTTATTGAATAAATATATTTTATTGATTCTAAACAAATATACTTACTTAGATAGGTATCGATACTCAATCATTTACTATCACACACACTTTTAACTCTAACGAACACTAAGGGAATTACGAACAGTGACGTCACTATTAAGTGATTATAGAAAAAATAACCTTAGTCTAAGAAATAATAGCACTACATATCCATATCACAAAGACTTTGAACAAAAATTAGAAGTAAATTAGAAATTAAATCTTAACATTTTTTTTTATTTTCTGTGGTCTTCTCTATTTGTTGTAAAGGCTGTGGCCGCGATGTTCGTGTGGGATTAGGTTATAATAGTTATTAATTGCGAACTAACTCGATAGGCGGCGTCTCGCTCGTCGCTAATCCAATGCACGCTACACTGTTAACTTGTTATTGAACAGTTATGGATAAGTGTTAACGCGTTAATTAACAGTTCATCTTGTGATTTTAACGTTTTACAAGAACTGTACCTACTGTACGGAAAACTTAGGTAATTCAAACCCTTTACTAAATAATGTGACCAGGGTAACCAAATCTATTTTACAATCAGAGACTATGTCCAGCCACCCACTAAAAGCTTTTCTGTAGCTTTTTCTAACTTTTTTCTGCTGAAAACCATGCATGGGTTTCACTCTCCAAAACCATGGGTTGTGGAGTTAATACTTGTTTTCTGTAATGATATGGTATCACTCTAGCGCTCTTTCATTTCAAAAAATTGTTATCTGATGATCTGTGAAACCTCTCTATGAACTAATTAAAGCATCATCGCGATTAGATGCCTCACTCTTTGAGTAAAATCTCTGTCAAATCTGAATCTAGCCGGGAATCCCCGTAATATACAAGTAAAATTCAAAGAGAACCTCGCTGTTTTCTGCTTGAATGGGCCTGCTCGATCGAGGCGGTACTACCCTCTCAGAGAAGACCAACCTAAAGTGACAGCATTCGCGCTGTCGTGTTTCGTTGATGAGTGCGAGACCGGAGGGCCTGCGATGCAGAAGTATTTTTTTTTTATAATTGGCGGGCAAACGAGCAGACGTATCGCCTGATGGTAAGCGATTACCGCAACCCATGGACAGATGCAACACCAGAAGCGTCACAAGTGCGCTGCCGGCCTTTGGGAGATCGGGGAGATAGGGGAAGGGGTTGGGGTATGGGCCTCCGGTATCCTCACTCACTCGGTGAAACACAGCGCATGCACTATTTTACACCGGTTTTCTGTGAGGCCGTGGTATCACTCCGGTCGAGCCGGCCCATTCATGCCAAAGCGTGGCTCTCCCATGTTACCTCAATAGGCCGCCATAGTGTAGGTCACCATGCTGCATTGTTGCATTGTCTGCATTCACAATAAGTATGGTGACCACCAATCTTGGATTCTGCACATGCTTTCCATGAGGCAGAGTATAGTTACTTTGGCAGGTTCATATATAAAAAAAGTCAGTTTAACCACTTACAAAAGTTTTAATTCCAAATAATTTTATGAGAGAAACTTAATCATAAGACATACTGAAATACTGCATTCTGTTTATGTATAATATTAATGATTGATTGAACATAATTACCTACTACCTTGTGAGTCGTGACTTGTGTAAAGTGCTACTTGAAAGTGTAGATGAATTATTATTTAATTTGATTTGTCTAAATATGTACCTGCATTTTCAACTAATACTGTATGCCATGTTTGTTTGATATTGTGCGCTTAGACAAATTAGTATGTCTAGTATATCGTGACATCGTTTTACACCGTGCAGGTACATTCACAGCGACCACGAAATAGAACTTAGTGACCTATAGTTGGACTGTATTTCTTACAAAATAATGATGTAGAAGCATCTCAATATAAAGCCCGCCCAATAGATGTTTCATTTCATTTCGACCCACACTATGGTCGAAATGAAATCATTTATTATGTAACTAGGCAACAAGTACAATTTTGCAAGTTAAAACTTATTTAAGCATATGAGTTTGGCCTTTCCTAACTGAATTAGCCCTGAGAAGAAAAGACGAAACAAACTCAGGGATCATCGTCTCTTTAAATTCCAGACAACCTTCTTAAAATTCAAAAGACATTCTATCACAAAATAAAAAAGCGATAACTATAATTCGAGTCTAAACTATCATAAATTGGTAAAAATTGGAATTAAAAAACTGTTAACAGCTACAAAATCAAAAAAAATATCTGTTTCAAATTATAAATTATCATCACAACAAAATAAGAAATAAATTATATACAAGCCTCGTGGGTCTCGCGGTTGGCGTGTGCGACGGCTGATCATAAGGTTTCGGGTTCGATTCCCGGGTCGGACCAAATGTTTATATGATCAACAAATATTTGTTTCGGAGTTTGGGTGTTTTCTATGTATAATATGTATTTATTTACAAAAAAAAGTATATATGTATTTGTATCAGTTGTCTAGTACACATAACACAAGCTCTGCTTAGCTTGGGACTAGATGGCGTTGTGTGTTAGATGACCGAAATATTTATTTATTTACATATATTTTATTTTTTTACATTTACTAGGTAGTAGAGCCACGCTGATTTCAGCACGAATGGGCCGGCTCGACCGGGGCGGTACTACCCTCGCACAGAAAATCAACGTAAAATGCCAGCGGATGTGCTGTCGTGTTTCGTTGGTGAGTGCGAGACCGGAGGCCCAAATAGTCTAGTCAACAAGTTCTATACTTGTTGACTAGACTAAAAGATGCAGCAGCATCACTAGGCCGCCATGGTGTGGGTCGCCATACTGCATTGTCTGCATTCGCAATGAGTATGGTGACCACCACTCTTGGATTCTGCTTATGCTTTCCATCAGGCAGAGTAGAGTCATTTTGGCGGGCCATATATAAAAAATAAAAAATAAAGAGCTTGAGCAGAATGGGCAGCTCAATATTTTGCCCAAGCGGTTTTATCATTTAGATATTCTGCTATGGTATAATACCCTTTGGTGACCCAAGTTGTCCAACTTGGGTCACCATGCTGCATTGCTTCTGCTCTCTCAATCTGCATATGCTTTCCATCAGCCAGAGTAGAGTCACTTTGGCAGGCACATATAAATAAAAAACATTTACAACGAACTCGAAAAAGGACTAAGTGACCAACAGTTGAACTCTATTTCTTACAATAAATCCTTACAAGACTTATCAATAATCCGAGATAACATTTAATGTACTATATAGGTAACAACTGTAAAGCAAATTCAAAAAATATACTTTAAAAGGCTAATAATGTGTAATGTGGGAACCATTTTTAACAGAAAAAAATATGTTACTACGATATTGCACGCATATACATGTGTTTACATAAAAAAATATATATTATTATTTATAATATATATATGTGTTTGTGAGTGTGTGCATTCCCTGAGTACCGCAGCTGCATACATTTACACGCGCTAGGGCGTCCTTAATCCTTCACAACGCGAGACTTTTCGAGATCGGTCACGGGATTACCGCCGCGATTACGACCGTGTAAATTGCTTTTATTTACCCCCACTGTAATTGTCGCTATTATGATCTATTCTACTGAATAATAGTGTTTTATTTGACCCAAGTGGTAAGCGAAATTGGCAGTCTATTAAGCGAAATTTCTTCGGCTCTATAACATAATTATATTTATTTAAGAATTATATGTCCATGTTAAAAAAAGCAGCAGGCATATTATATAATTGTCAATAATATTTGAAATAAAAATACTAAATTAAACGGACGCCTTTCTAAAATTGCATAGTTTACCCCTGTAATCGAACTATGAGTATCGGTTAAACTTTGTCCTGAATATTGGTTTCAATTTTAATTTGAATGTAATTTTTATCTTTTATTACATAATTAATATTGTAAAATATAAAAATACTACAAATGATTTATTGAATTTTGAAACCATTTTACAATTGGGGCATTTCTAAAGAAATTTATGGTATTTCTCTGTGTATTTTTTAATAATTGGATTAGGTGGGAATTTTGAAATGTAAAATTGTATTTAAAATTGAACTTAACTTAGTTTATAGTGCTTTATTTTCAGGATTAATAATCAGTGTAATGTTACTGAAATGAAGTTAGTTTATCTTTTTAGACGATCAAGATGAAATAGTATTTAAGATACAGAAATATCGACATCTAGGTTGGTGTTTTAATTCAAAAGTTTTTCAACTCACATTAGAAGGTTTTATAAAAATGTTTTATGTCAATTGTAATTCAAATGAGGATTTTACTTTAACACGATATATTAGTAGTGTAAATTATTATTATTTAGGTAATTGGTATTTAAATAAATCTTGAGTGATATTAACTTAAGGAACACTAACGAAAGATAAGTAACATCACGTTAAGATCTTGAGGTGAGGTAGAGTTACCTTAACATATTATGTGAAACTGTATATTATGTAAAACTACTGTATTAAAACAGTTGCTAACCTATATTGAGATGAACAAAGCGATTTTTAAGTGAATTTTACAAAATTTTATTTCTACTTACATACTTTTTATTACATCTTTGTCTACTAGTTATTTAATTTCTAGATTTGCTTTTATAGAAGTCGTAAGACGTTACTTCTTATCTCAATATCAACCAGATGTGCTCGCAAAACTGCTGCAATGATTCACCGTGTATGATCACAGTTCAAGAATAATCCACTATCATATCTATAATCGAGATAATTGAAGCACTTATAAATTATATAATTTTACTAAACCGACTTCTAAAATAACGAGTACGCCTTTTTTAGGTGTGCTAGCAATAAAAAAGTAATTGATTGCAATATTGGCATACACGAATTACTTAGCAAATCAACGAAAGTACCTAATTATAATAAGCGTCGGAAGCCAGTCATCAGGCCAACGAGAACATGACAGAACAAAAACTGCTAATGGCACGCTGAACCCTTTCTTGTTCACGATTGATTGAAACAGTAATTATGGCCAGTGGGAAATTATGGGTTTTCTTACAACAGTATTAGTGGTGTGGAGTAATTTTCTTTGGTTAAGTGATTACACCTTTTTTTGGTGTTAAAATTTGCGTTTAGGTATTTTAAAACCGATGACTTAATTTTTAACACTTTTTTATTAGCTACGCTATGGGCTACATTAGCATTTAACGAACTATTAAATAAAACGCATCTTGGAAGGTAACTTTAACTGAATTATATGTTTTTATTGCCGTGTAATAAGTAAATTAGCAGTTTGGCATCTTGGTACAGATGAGATGATAAAACAGGGAGGTAGAAATACGAACTTTTCGGTATTTGGTTGGCAAAATGATTCACCAGTAGGTAATGTATTGATGTATTGATGCTTTATAGGCTTTGAAGGAGAAATATGCTCTTCTCCTGGACATAATGCTGATAATGTTCGCAGAATAAAAGGCATAAAGGTTTCGTCCCTCAAAAAGAAAAGTTTTTAAGGATAGACAGACAGATCACGGATCAGAACCGGTTAGGCTAGTAGCCGACCACAATTAATCTTGGGAACCATAAAGGCTAGGAAGAAGAAGAAGCGAGAAAAAGAGATCACGAAAAGTTGTAAAATAGTATGTAGTAATTTTCTTTTTCACTGGGAAAAACAATCTACTTTTTATTGTTAGTCTCTATGTATACGGTTATTTTAGGTTTAATAGTATTTTTGTGAGACGACGATATATGAAGTTATATTTAAAGAGGGCTGAATATTTACTCCTGGTACTTTTGTCTAATAATCCATTAAAATGTACCAGGTTTCGACCGACTTCAGGAGTCGGATACAATTATCTTAATAATTTCGTATAATTATCAGTCTATAGCAGTTCATTGCATGCCAATCTGATCGACATTAGATTCTCGTAAAAAAAGCTTACACCTAATATGAGTAACATTATCAGAAGACAAAACACGGAAATAAATACGTATGAAAATATTAATTTCAACTACAATCAAACCATCGATAGATTATTTGAAAAGATACCTAATTAATATGCACTATTAAACAAACACGTAGCAAAGGGCAGAATTTTGAGAATATATTTGAAAAACCGTTTCTTCGTGCTTTTTTTAAACGCGTCCATTACGTAAAAAACATCACACTTTGAACATCATTACAAATTCGTACAAAACAATATTGCGACACTAAACAAACATTATAAAAGCCCATTTTGCAGACACCCTTCTGATTTCACGCCACTAGATTATAGACCATACGATTAACAAAATAAGGTGCACAGTTCTATGGTGAGTGATTTAAGGGATAGGGTACAAAAACGTTTATTAGCACGTTTGGTTGGCAGTCGAGCGTGACGGCGATAAGTGACGACCTATTGAGATGTTTTGGGGGTGAATGTAATGACTGTGCATTAGGAAGTGTTCAGAAAAGGAGTGAGGATCTATTGTAATATTTTTTTTTATGCTACGCGAAAGTATCGAAAGCAAAGGTGTTTATCAAATTAGGCCTTCGAAATAATATTACATTTTTGTATTTTGTATTTATTGTAGAGGTATGGCACGAGATTGAAGATGGCATAGATTCGCATAGACTAGTAGTCATATTAGTTGTATTTTTAACCGACTGCAAAAAAGGATGAGGTTCTCAATTCGACCGTATAGTTATGTTTTTGAACCGATTTTGATGATTCTTTTTTAATGGACCGAAGATATCCCAACGGTGGTACCATGATAAGGACACTAAGATCTGATGATGGCATCCAAGAGAAATCGAGTCGAACCTTGAAGTCGGTTTTTATTTAGTTAAAATTTTATCATAATAAAATTTTGTTTTGTAAATTACTTTATATTGTATTGCCTTGAATATAACATTGTATGTATAACCTAAATCGCTCGATTTGTTTTATATTTCATCTACATATTACACATTGGAACATTAAGATCAAAGCATGTTCTTGTTGGCCATCTTCTTTTTGATTTTATCCTTATTTCTTGACGCTGAAGGTGAATAGAAAAGATGAAAAAATTACATTCCATTAAATTTCGTTAAACATCCTTATGTTTAAGATGAAATAGATGAAAGGCGTGGGCGAATAAGTATCTATATGCGCGGTTTTTTAGATGACAAACTCACTCGTCTTTTTAATGAACATAATATATAGCTAGAATTTAGCTTAGAAGTACTTTCCAAATCATACCAAATAAAATTATCGTTCACTCTACTAAAACGCTGGCCACCCTACCTACTCCGATCAAAGCAGGGAATTCGATTACCATCACTTCACCATTGTTGTCTATTTGGCGCTTAATGCACTCCGGTATTGTTGTTAATCATCCAGCAACAACAGACCCCTCATTGCTAACCACTTCAAATGCAACAAAGACCAATATAATATTGCCTATCGCTCTGACGGGTCAATTGAATTATACCAAACCGACTTGAGCTGTACGAGCAAATTGGATGTACGTATCCAGAGGTCTTAATAAGCTGGTTAGTGGCAGAAAAGAAGTGTTTATGTGTGACTGACTTTATAAAGGAGAATAAAAGTAATTTGAGATAAGATAAGATTGTGATAGTTTGCGATTGTAAAAGAGTTGCTTTAATAGGTTTTTGCTCGTTGAAAAATCACTGTGCTCAAATTTGTAACAGCATTTATATTATAGGGGTGGTTCTATACAGGATGTTTCAACTTCTGTATTTTTTTAAATTTCGTTATTCCGTTGTATTTTATTACATGATGGTGGTCACCACGAGGTAATTGGTGGACTACCCTGGTACTTAATGTGAAACTAGATGAGCCCCGCGGTTGTTACCTGGGGATGTTGTTATACCAAATGGGCGAAGCTAGTCTAAACTAAATTAAAAAGCTTTTTAAAAACAAGATTTTACTGAAATGCCTCGAGACGAATCAAACGAGTCAAAACTCGATGATGTTGCGACGTTTCTTTACAGAGTTCCTATGGCCACCCTTCAGCTCCAGCATCAGATCAGTTCCATGTCATTATAATAATATATTGTCACGCTGTGTACATATGCTTGCAAAATTTCAGCAAAATCGGTTGAAGATATCTGCTTCTTTTTTTATTTGAAAGCTGGTGCTTCCCTAATGGTCTCATTTAAATTTGGTCCAGATTGAAGTCGTTTTTTTTTGTTATAACTTGTAATTATTTGGTAAGATATTTTATGGACTCAAGGGAGGCAACGCCCTTATGCCTCTTGGGTTAAAAGTCCATGAGCGATGGTTGTCACTAACCATCAGTCATTGCTTGTTTAGGTGTGTATTGATTTTCCTAAAACTTTTTTTTATAAAAAATATTTCATAGTAGACCACAATTCCCTTTCTAATGATAGATTTGTATCCAGCAGTGGGCTATTAAAGGCTAATGATAATTGACGAACTTTTATTAATACCGTTTTCACGCATAACACTCTTTAAGTTCTTTAGTGATGTATTGTTTGTCAAATAGAGCAATTAGTGCAGGCAGTCATCCGTTCATAGTGGACGTTTCAATTAAGACCCTTTTGTGGAACCCTTCCCTGTCTATATAATATACATATGTATGAACAATTATCTATACCTATCGATACAAATATCATATACAAAAAAAAGTAAAAAAAAGTGTCTGTTTGAACTTCAAAATTCAAAAACAAAAAGCTCACCAAACGCGTGTGAAAGTATATACCCATATGTTTTTGCCTGTCTGTCTATCTGTTTGTTTGTTCCGGCTAATCTCTTGAACGCCTATTTCCATTTTGACGGGACTTTCACTGGCAGATAACTGATGATGTACGTAGTAATTTGGGATCCTTATCTTAGACTTACTTCGCTGAGCCCCGCGCTGTTACCCGCAGCAGTTGCTGTACCTCTACAATAGCAACCGCGGATAAAGCCGCGGGTTCACATAGTATTATAATGTTTATTTATTTTCTCTCAATTTCGTCCTATTTATTTTACACTAGCTGACCCACGCAACGTCGTTTACGTCTCCTATTGCCCATAGCGTAATAATTTTCCCCCGTTTTTGTAACATTCTTCATTGATGCGCAGCTTTTATTGATAGTAAGCAGCGTAATGATAAATAGCCTATAGCCTTCCTCGATAAATGTGCTATCTAACATTGAAACAATTTTTCAAATCGGACCAGTAGTTCCTGAGATTAACGCGTTTAAATAAACAAACTCTTCAGCTTTGTTGGTCATGGTCTCACACTTTTCACTCAAATCGGTTGTTACCTACCGGCGAATAACCAGATAAAATCCAAAGCGAATGTTTTAACTGATTATGTGTATATTATAGAGATGTATGTAAGTTTCTAGTTAAGAGAGCAAACGGGGCAACTACCAGACACATGGTTAATGCCTCCTAAAGACACTTGAGGTTATAGATGGTTTGCCAAAAGCTTTTCCAGCAACCTGTGTCTCTCGGTAAACGGAGATCGGGGATCACATCGGCTCAAGCCTCATCACATGCGGCTTTTTACCACCTTTTCTTTGTAAAAAAACAGAGTAATGATAAAGCTATTAATAACAACCCAGTTTAAAAAGATTTCTGAATTTGTTAGCAAATCTCAAAATGTTTTAGGTACAACACATAAATAGTGCTGAAGGATAGTGGGTACAGCATCACATGTAGTTAGCGAGACGCCGTCTGGGACGGAAGCGGCCGGTAATTCGCTTAAACTCGCGCCAGTATCGACACCTCGTTCGCTCCATACAAACTATATCCACGGGTAATGTGATTAAACACTTATCTCGGGGATATACAAGGTATTAAATGTGTATATTTAGTGATTTTTGGCTTTAAAGACTTCAGATGCTTCGTGGCTAATAACTTTACTATCACTTATAATTCACTATCTTTCAAAGACATTGCCTGTTTTTACCCGATAGCGTGAGAAAGAGGATAATGTATTTCGAGCGTTTGTATGTATGTGGGTATGTATGTCCATTTCTTTAGCACGCCCTACAGTCTAAACGGCTGGACGGTTTTTGACATACCAAAACTCTACATCTCAGTAAAAATGTATGGCTTCGCTACAGTCACGAAGGCGAAACGAACGCCTTTTGTGTTTGCAAATATCTAGTTTCTGAAGTAATGTGTTATGGGAATATTTAGTTTCTGAAGTAACGAAACAGTCAAGTCATACATTTTTACTGAGATGTAGAGTTTGTAAAGTTAGGGTTGGTAGAGTTAGGGCGTGTAGATACAGAACCTTGGCTCTACATGAGATCTGATATCTTATTCACAGGGTGAGCCATATGCAGTCTTGGCAACATTTTACATGAAAATGTTTTTGTGGGATTTCATTTTTTTTGTAAGTTGCTTAAGGCAGTATTTTTATTGTTTTATTTTTTATTTTTTTGGGGTGTTTCTTGTACATCTTCTTTTTTCTTTCGTAAAAGTCCGTATACCAAAAATAAAACCTCTAGCATAAAAAATTGTGAAAGTCTCATATAAACTTCCACCCCCCAATTTTAGGGTTTGGGGGGAAAAGTAATAGGTTTATGAATTTTGTTGTTGTTTTTATACTAAACTTAGTTTACATACTAAATTTCAGCTTTCTAGCACTTCAGGAAGTACCCTAACAGTTTTGATGATCATTAGTGTGTCAGTGAAGAAATCGACGTTTTTTAGATATCAATAAAATCTAAAGTATTAGAGCTATGCAATTGAAACTTTGTATGTTTAATTAGTCTATTATTGACATCATATCCTGAGAATTTAAACAATCTGGTATATCGGTAACCAAAGTTATGAGGGTTCAAAAAAACGACGAAACACTTCGAGAAAAGGTAAGTAGTGCCCTTGCGCTTCGCTTGGCTCATCTTGGCGGGGGCACGAACGTGCCCTCAGATAATAAAGCTAATGTCTATATTTCTTTTATTATTTTGAAAATATACAAACTCTCTGTAATTTTATGGCAAGCTATTAAATTCGACTTATGTTTATTAGAAAATCAAGTGTCATCTTAGTTTGCTCACACTACATTTCGCAAATATGAGAAACATGTCAACGGATTATACATTTTATTACAAACGCACTTAGTTTCAAAATATCTTACACAAAAACAAACCCATAAGAAAGCAATTAATAACTACCCAGTTTAAACAGACCTCTGAATTTGGTAGTAAATTTCAAAATGTTTTAAAAAATTGTTGTCGTTGACAATAGGGAGGGTCATCTATACTGGTTGCCATCACGTTTGACATATGTTCGTCTAGGTAAGGGGATTGAGTGGCATAAGCCCCTTGGGTTCATTATTGCCCTTTACCCTTCCCTATAGGGCCCTTCATTCAATGTTTGCAGTGTTCGATTTATTATAAAAAAGGTTGGTTTATTGGATTTTCATTTCGTTCAAGGGTTATTTCCATAAGGTGTTTTATTTTTAAACTACAATAGTGGGAATTAATTACATAGTCCAATTAATGAGGCAAATAAACAAGTAATACAATTAATGTACTGAATATATTTCTAGGTTATCAATCTGCCCATTAAGCATTCGTAATCATATCCGCAGGTATTTGAGGGAGCTAAAAGATCTGTATCCGAAGCTGTGTATCTGTTATTATTGACGATTGATTCGTTTTGAACGGATATTTTACGATGTTATGCTTTTAACGTTTTAAATTTTATTTATTCGATTATAACAGAAGGAAGTTTATGTTTATTGTTTATAACTATATTTATTTTGCATGCTCTATGTCCTGAATAGCTTGAGAGAGATATGAATATGAAGTAATAGAGTGACAACAATATTTATCGATATCGCTGATTTGTAAATTGTGTGAATCTATACAAGTCGCAGACTTCCAGTGATATAGGACTTGAAATAACATAGTCTGGGCACAAAATAGATTTTGGTTTTATTAATATTACAAACAGACACTCCAATTTTATTTATTTGTTTAGATTAATTTTATTACCATTCTTCCCGGTTCATTCTCAATAATAAATCAAACAACTAGATACGAGTGACACTACCACGATAGGTTTATATGCATAAGCCATAGTTGACGACAACCCTAGAGTGATCGCCGAGCGTAGGTATGAAAAGTGAAGTACATACATGTGATTGACTTCTGTACCTATCTATTTTGTAGTCTGGGTCCTTCTTCGTTCCGGACACTTGAGACTAGCCATTCGTCATAGTGGTTTTAGTGGAAACATCACATAATTTCGGGGTCTTAGATGTTAAGAAGCCGTAGATCTGATAAGATTTTCTACCCGTCAACAAAAAAATTGTATCTATACATTTTCACACGTTCTTTTTCATTATTTTCAATAATTTAGCGTGGTAAAGAGATATTATACGAACTTACCTGTACTCGAACTTCAGGTAAATTCACCTTCATAGCAAGCTCTTCCCTTGAATACACATCAGGATAATGTGACTTCTCAAACGCTCTTTCCAACTCATGCAGCTGGTAAGTAGTGAATGTGGTGCGATTTCTTCTGTGTTTCTTCTTGTTATCAGCTGCGGACCCTGGCCGGGGAGTGTCGTCGTCACTACCGGGTGGGGATTTATCGTCGGTTGGGGTTCGCTGGCTGTAACCATCGTTGCTATTACCTGAACCTTCACCTGGAATAAAATAAACTTATTTAATAAACCAGAAATTTAATGTGGTAAAATATTTTTTTATGAAATGAGGGTCAAACGAGCAAGCAGGCCACCTGATGGTAAGTGACTATCTCGCTCATGAACCCTTAAAACTCAGGGGATATAAATGTGGTGCCATATTTTTTACAAATCTCTCCCTCTATTCCTTTTGCAGACAGGACAGCAAGAAGAAACGACATTCTATAGTTTTGCCATAGATTTGATTACTCGGTCCTTCGAGGACCCACACACGATACTAATCGAGTAAGTGCTAGCACAACACTGCGAAGAGAAGCAAAACTTGACATAAACCCTTCACCAACCCATCTGCAAAGCGTGGTATGTATTGATATAATAGGTGAAACCCTTCTTTTTAAGGAGGGATCTAAGTCGCTGCTTAAAAAGTCTGTTAATGATGATGAAATTCCAACCAATAGTCAATCAGCAGAAATCAGCTCTTCTATGTTTAGAAGAGAAAGCTTTATCAAAAGATGATTGCAAATTCAGAAGCAGCTTCTTGCAAAAACTTAAGAATAAATCAACTAACATAGATCATATTAAGTGTAGCCTTAACCCTGTGGATTTAAGATTGAAGATAAAATGAAATTACACTATCCCGAAACGTAGATGTACAACTCCAGGGTTTGGTCAAACGGAACAGTTCGTAAACAAGGAAATGACTTCCATATTTCACGCTAAACAAACAAAGCATTACATACATTTAAAAGGCAATCAACAATCTTCTAGCAAGATGTGTGATACGATCTAAAAAGCATTCTATTTCTACCACCTTAGGGTGCCATTTATCATGGCGTATCAGACCATCAGTGCCTTACACCACAATTATGAACATGAATACCTGTCTGTGAAATTTGATTTATCGAAATGTCGGGTATGAAATTGACCATTTAACCGTAGTGGTTAAAATGATTTAAGGAACTTCCTGATGCCAAAATTTAAATATTTGTTTTCATTGTCCTGTTGGTGCAGCGGTTAGTGATCATGGCTGTAAACCTAGAGGTCTTGAGTTCGATTCCAACCCAGGACAAATATTATAACTAACTTAAATTTGGTAATTTATATATATATACTTTGGAGACTGCAGGTTTGGCCTTGTGGTTTAACGATCACCACGCTGTTTCCTACTTCGCCAAGTGTCGTGGGTTCAAATCCCACGTAGGACAACACTTTGTGTGATCCACAAATTGTTGTTTTGAGTCTGGATGTTCTTTGTGTCTGTTTCATGTATGTTTGTAAAGTCCCGTCCAGAACCTCCGACACAAATATTTACAGATCATAGAAATATTTGGTCCGACTCGTGAATGTAACGCAAAACAGCATAGTATATTTATTTATGTATGAGCTTGCCAAAGTAACTCTACTCTGTCTGATGGAAAGTATAAGCAGAATCCAAGAGGTTACTATAATCATTGCGAATGCAGACAATGTAACAATGCAGCATGGCGATCCACACGATGTTTGTCTATTGATGCAAATAATCACATGCGCTACCACCCCAGACAGTCTTAGGTATGGTATCTATGTAATATTATGCCCAACCGAGAAAGTTGCTAAAATATTCACCCGGGTGTAACGTGATGAAAATCGAGTTCCACTTCGGATACTGGGGGGGTAATTGTTTGCGGAAACTCGACGTTTATCAGTTCCATTATTTTGTCGGCGGTGAGTGATCGAGTGGGCCACTGCGTAAGCCAAAATGTACACACTCATATTGAATGAAACTGTATAGCTTTTGTAGATATTTGAAGTGAAAACTTCTATAGGCGCGTTGAGCACTTTTTGGGTGAACAAAAATCATGGAACTTGCGTCATCGTCACCGAACGCTTCACATGAGCTATACGTATACTGTGTCTATATGTACATAGATATATACTCGTAACTCCATGCGTTTTTTTTTGTTTTCACTTCTGTCGGCATTCCTCATGACTGCTTTTTTTGTAAAGCATTTAGCTAACTGATTGTAGATTTATATGTAGTATGTTGTATGTAATATGTCATGTAGTAATATATGTAGGTATGTGTTTTACAAATACCTACATAAAATTAATATCTGTCTGTAATACCATAAAAACAAACGAAACGCAGGATAAGACCCTACTTTTTAATAAAAACAATAATATTTTAAACATTACTATATTTCTATGTGGTATGTGGACTAATCTCTGCAATGGGTGGACTGATTGCCGCCATCGACCAATCTCCGCGCCGTCTACTACTGAACGAAGATCTCCCACAACAAGCGCCAACCATCCCGTTCTTGGGGTTGCCCACATCCATTCGCTGCCAGTGATATATGTAGTTCTATAAATTAGAGCACTTTTATAAAAAAAAAGAATTAGCATTCTGTCCAATAATACATGGTCGAATAGAATGTACCTACCTACCTACTTAATCTATACTAATATTATAAACGCGAAAGTTTGTAAGTATGGATGGATGGATGGATGTTTGTTACGCTTTCACGCAAAAACTACTGGACGGATTTGGATGAAACATTACAGTAATATAGCTTATACATCAGAATAACAAGTAGGCTACTATTTGCCGCGATAACCGAGATATACGCAGGCGGAGCCGCGGGCAATCACTAGTATCTCATAATCTTCTAAATATGCATTTATCTTTTGTTACTGCGAAGCTACCCATGTATATTCATTTAAAAAACCTTTGTTTATACATAATCAAAATATCTCTACAATATGGACACGACTACTGAATCCTTCAAACTCATTTACCTATTTAAAAGATAGCGCCACAAACGTTTGATACGTCATCTGTCAGTTGTAAAAACGATTAAGAAATCAAAAGTGAACAAGACAGCCAACAAAACATCTCCATACACGTCACAACAGATTGAACGATCAAAGCTGACCTCTCACTCACTCCCATAACGCGTAAACAAGAAAGAATTATGTCACATTTAGATTACCGCTGTAGATTACAGGAAGTATACAAAACAAATAAAAATATTGTGGCCAACGCATTAAGACATTTTACACTTATCATGATACAATCTGTTGTCCATTTTTTCTTTTTCGTAATAATTATTGATAATCTGGCAACACTCGCGAGCATTATCGTCTATAATGGGTTGTCTCGTTGTTTTTTTTCGTGTAGCAACCCTAATCACGTGTCAGATTTACCGTGTAACGTATTAAAGCTCTTCGGTTTTAATGATTTATTCCAAATGGTTTCATTATTGAATTATTTGATTTTAGAGATCCGTCGTTTTAATAAGCGATTAATGGACACAAAGTGTAAAGTCAATCAGTACTGACGGCGGCTTAAATTTATTTAAAGTAATTATAAATGCGAAAGTTTTGATGAATGTTTGTTAGTTAATTATGCAAGAACGGCTGAATGTGTCTTGATGCTACTTTGCTTAAAATGTTTGTTATTAAAATACTATTATCATTAATAATGAGTTGACAATCTTACACAGCCATCTGATCTCAAGTCAGGAAGAGCTTGCACTAACTATGGAAACCGAACTGCTAATAAACATACTTACATTATATATTGCTAAATACAAACATATTTGTTTTATAGATAAACTATGCCAAGACATTTAACAAATGATCGGATCCTAAGTATAACTTGGCAGAGTATGCGACTACTGTGCTTGAGGTCTCGGGTTCAATTCCCGGGTCGGACCAAATGTTTGTATGATCTACAAATATTTGTTTTGGAGTTTGGGTGTTTTCTATGTATAATATGTATGTATTTACAAAAAAAAAGTATATATGTATTTCTATCAGTTGTCTAGTACCCATAACACAAGCTCTGCTTAGCTTGGGACTAGATGGCGTAGTGTGTAAAAAAAAACTATTTTTCTTAGTCGGGAATCGAACACGCTACTTAGCGTCTGATCTCAATAAAAGTTAGTGGAGACAAAAGGATTTGAATTTTGCTACCCCTTACATGTAATCTTATATGCGGTACACACTACAACGATTTATCGTAGCGATTTAACTGTGCAGTTCGTTTGTGCAGTTTTATCGTACGTGTACACGGAAATTGGTTTAGATTTTTTGAGAAATATCTGAGCCAATTTACGTCCACACTATTTTTTTTTACCGCCTATTTATTGATGTAAGCTAGTCTAACCAGTTAACTTTTCGATTTGAAAACCCTCTTAATCAGTCAATCTTCCCCTAATAGGTACTCTCACAACAAACTAAATACAATTTGCACCTCAATTCCTACCTGGACACACATAGAAACTAAAACACATTAATTTACATAGCAACACACACACACTAACAAGTTTAGTTACCAATTGCAGGCTTCATCACGACCGCTCAATTGCCAACTGGATTGTGTGGCTTACAATCGATTTGCAATCGCTATTACGAGCCAATATTCGATTATGTCCCCCTGTGGTACTGACCGCAGCGCTAAACGATCATTCGATCACTGTTAATGGGTAGGTTGGGCGAGTTTCGATGTTTTGTATCGATATAATACAACATAATGATGTAATTTTTTTGGATAATAATCTGTTTGCCTTCGTCCTGACTTTTGTATAAACCTAAAGTTACATTTACTCTTCTGTATATTTGATTTTTACATTGAATCCCAAAAAATGGTCTCAAGAGATACGTTTGCTTTAAATTCTAATAAGTTCTAGATATTTTTAGAGTTCCGTACTCCGTATCAAAACGGTACCCTAGTAGGATAACTTCGTTGTCCGTCTGTCTCTCTGTCCGTCTACCAAGACCCTTTTTCTCGAAAATGCGTGAAGATATCACGCTGAAATTAATAACAAATACTTAGGTCTGTGGGCCCTTGTAGCAGTGAAAAAATCAAACTTCTAAATCGACGTGATCAAAAGATACGGTCCTTCATGCTCCGTTTTGCAGCTTATTTTGACACTCGCAAGGGAATCAAAACATATAGGGTACCCGTTGACGTAGAATCATAAAATTTGGCTTGAAGCAATGACACGTAGAACAAATAAAGGAAAAAAAATCTAAAACCATACATTTCTAGATGCATCACCAAAAAAAATTACGATTATAAATTAATGTACAGTTGGTACGCCATGGGGACAACAGTGTTAACGGCAAGGTTATTTTTGTCCCTAGTTAACTAAAAGTTTGTACGGAACTCTCGGGGCGCGAGTCCGACTCGAACTTGGCTGGTTTTTTGTGACGCTAAGCTTAATAATCGAAACAATGAAGGATTAATTACACTGGTCACAACACACGATCGGCAGATCCAAAATGGTTAAGATGTACTTTTTTTGGGTTTCGCTGCCATCCTACTCTTCATCTAGCAGAATTTATTTTAAGAACACGAAAACTTTATAAAAAATTAAATCATTTTCTGATACATTGTCTAAAAACCTCTATATTCAATTTTAGAGTTTTGAAATTGATAAAATGGAATGTACTTTAATGCAAATGCCGATTTAAATTTATATAGATATCGCTTACCATCAGGCGATACGTCTGCTCGTTTGCCGGTCTATTCCATAAAAAAAAAAAAAAAAAATAGACAGACAGTCAGACAAAAATTGTAAAAAATGTTATTTTGGTATATGTACCGTGTTATACATACATATGCATTTAGTACAAAGCGGTTATTTTAATATTACAAACAGTCACTCCACCCAGAGACTGGAAAAATAAGGGTGCTCATGCAACCATGCCACTTTATAGATATTTATTACAGAGACAATACATGTATAAACGCTCTATTTACCTTTTTTTTACCACGCTAAATAACCAAACAACTCAAAAAATCTTATCACGAACTTACAAGTACCTAAAATTCCAAGTTAAGCGCACGCCAACTTCAAATCTGATAACGCTATAACTCGATTAACTAATTATTAATTTCACACAAATTATAACGACCACGCTATGACCCCATTTTGTTTTGAAAGAAATTATGTTTGCGCACAACCAAATGCTGAGTGACCTTTAAAGATAAGCTCATTAAAATAAACAGCTGAGGAAAGCTCAATAGAGGGACACACTGCTGTTTAATACGTTCTCGTCTCGTCTGTAATCATAGCTTGGGCAATAAATAAATAAATATTTCGGACATCTAACACACAACGCCATCTAGTCCCAAGCTAAGCAGAGCTTGTGTTATGAGTACTAGACAACTGATACAAATACATAATTATATACTTTTTTGTAAATACATACTTAGTATACATAGAGAACACCCAAACTCCGAAACAAATATTTGCAGATCATACAAACATTTGGTCCGAACCGGGAATCGAACCCGAGACCTCAAGCACAGCAGTAGCATACGCTCCCACTACGCCACCGAGGCAGTTAAAATGAAAAAAATATCAATCAGTTTGACTGAACGGTTGGCCTAGTGGTTTAAGCGGTCTTCACACCGCTTCCTACTGCGCCAAGTGTTGTGGATTCAAATCCCACATGGGACAACACTTTGTGTGATCCACAAATTGTTGTTCTGAGTCTGGGTGTTCTTTGTGTCCGTTTCATGTATTTTTGTAAAGTCCCCCGCGACACGGGATGTATATTCCTAATGCGAGAGTTGTCTTTAAGAATAAAGCAAAACAAAAAACTGTGAAAGAGTATTATGCGACTCAAATAAGAAGAAATCCCTTAAAAATCAATACTAAACACCTTCTCCCTAGAAAAAACATTATTAAACACCTGCAAAAACATTGAAAAAATATTATTGATACGTAAATAAGGTTTCGTTGCAGACACCGAATTTTTCAAGGGATATTTGACAGATAGAGGTCATTGACATTGCTATTCTTATTTGAGTCGCACTGTACTTTTGTATATTTGAACTACGACTCACAGAAAACCGGTGATCAATTCTATAGCTTAAACAACGATCAATAAAATCAATACTAATATTATATAGGAACGTACATAGACCTTATACATCCTATCCTTATCTATACTAATATTACAAAGAGGTAAAGTTTCTAACTTTGTTTGTATGGTTGTAGAGGGTAATCTTCGGAAGTACTGATCCGATCGTAAAAATTATTTCACTAACAGAAAGCGACTATAGCGAGCAATGATGTCATTAGTATTTATTTTGTAGGAGCTAAGGCTCCTGAATACTCTAATGTTACATGGTAACGTATGGCATATTGTACCAACTAACAGCTATCTTATATATACTAAAATCAATCGGTACAATGCATATAATCACGTCTCATCCTTGACGAGGTAAAGAATGTTTGGATCTTACGTGATCGATAACATCTCACATCTGTAATCTGTTGACCTAGCTGGTAGGTCTTAGCTATGTATAAATTCTATTGATTTAACAATATATGACGTAGGAATAGCGACACCATTCAGGAGTGACATAGGCCATTTTTATTATGATTGGACAAAAAATTCAGCTAATCAATCATAGTATTTGTAAATCAAGTCGAAGAAAAGCGGGAAGTGGACACGGGTCGTCTAGTATATCGGTTCTGTAGTACTATAGTATACTAGTTCAACCGGTTTTACCTGAATTTCAATTTTTCTACGGAGCGACTGGCATCGGATCTCCGCAACCCTGAGAGCAATTTTTCTAATCTATCTATACTTATAATAAAAATGTAACAGGTCCAATTCTGTACATTAAAGATACTTTGAATTTTTTTTTGGAGGGCTCTCTATAATCGATACTGAAGCCAAAACTGTATTTTTTTTCATTTTTGTCTGTCTGTCTGTATCTTGGCCGCGCATCACGCCGAAACTACTGAACGGATTCAAATGAAACTTGGCAAGATTTGAGTTCATACTAAGAGGTAGGACATAGGATACTTTTTATCCCGAAATTCAGCACAGTTTCCTGGAGAGAGGGAATGAGAATCAAAATATGTACTTAGTTGTAATTCAATAACACAGTCCGATTTCATTCATTTATTTTTTGCTAGAAAGGAAAAAAAATAAAAGATAACAGGAAAAGTGTTTTTTTTGTCCGCGACTGTACACTGCCTGTGAGAAGCTGCGACAGATATGTAAATATGGCGGTACGAAGTTCGCCGGGTCAGTTGGTCTATAAATAAAAATGAATCACTGAAATGTATATACGTGCATAGCTTTCGATCGACTGCACCAAATTGGATAATTCTTTTTTAAATGTGTTTGTTATTGTCAGAATAAGGTTTGTTTAGAAGAAAATTAAATAGGAATCGTAGTGTTATGTTTTATAAGTCCACTACTATAGGTATTCGAACCGTGGGAGGTGAGACGGGCATAAATACTAAATCAAGTTTTTTCCGAAATTGTGAACAATTTTTTTTTAAATAGCGGCACGAAATTCGCCATGTCAGCTAAATATATTAATTTATTTACCATAAGAATAATAATTGCTTGTGTCTATTTGTGCATTAACAGATTTAAGATTTTGATACTGATAATGTATCTTAATACGTTACAACTTACAAATACACTGATTGAAAACCTATTATACAATTGCGAAATACAAATTGAAATAGCTTTTTTCAATTTCTATTATAATAATCAAAATTGTATCTTAGTTTGAAATTATAAAGTCTATTTTTGCAATTTATCTAAGGTCTTTCAAATCAATTAAATGAATGGTAAAGATAATTATTTTAATCAGTCTGAAATAGGGTAGATGACACCTTAGTCAAATTAGTTACTTTTTATCATCTGTCAAAACGATACCTTTGTATGAAGAATTTACTTAATAGAAACTTGTGACGTCACTGTTTTCGACTACTCAATTGAGCAACATATTTCAATGTTTATTTGATTAAAATTTGTAATAGAAATGAAAAGCTGTAATAATTATATTTTCCGAGATGTTTTGTAATATTCGTTTTAATGAAAGAGACATCGGAATTTATTTACGATACAATCACCTACCCTATTGTCGGTAAGTAATCGATGAATAATACATACAGTGAAACATAGAACCGACTTCAAGACGAAGGAGGCCTTTTTGCATTAGGTATTTTGAATCTACACTATTATATTAAGCTGAAGAGTTGTAGGAGTTGTGAAGTAATGTCAGGAACGGCTGGTCCGATTTGAATAATTTTTTCAGTGTTAGATAGACCATTTATCGAGGAAGGCTATAGGCTATATATCATTACGCTAAGATCAATAGGAGCGGCGCATCAATGAAGAATGTTACAAAAACGGGGGAAAGTTATTACGCTACGGGCAATAGGAGACGTAAACGACGTTGCGTGGGACAGCTAGTTAGGTTATTATTAACTTTATATTATACTTATTAACTTATAAGTAAAATACAGTCTAACCGATAAACCTTCTAATATTTATAACAGAATAAAAAAACCCTAATTGCCACAATCACTATTTATTAATCAATATGATTACAACATTAATAAGATTTCGTAAGCGGAAACTGACTATCTCAATATTGATCTCAATAAGCCAACATTTGGACAAACATTTCGATAACCAACCAACATAACCAATGATTGGAACTGACGTGCAGCATCCGGCGTTAAGTGAAACATTAACAAGAAAATAAAATAGTAAGTAATACTTTTTCTAAGCCAAGTTGAAGTTCTTATTTTCAACTAGCTGAGATCTGCGGTGTTACCGGCGGTATGACATCAACCGCAGGTAACGCCGCGGGTCACAGCTAGTCTAAAAAAGTAGCCTTAGTTGCTCCTTATATAATCAGCTATCTGCCAGTGAAAGTCCCGTCAAAATCAGTCCAGCCGTTGGAACGGCTAAATTTTGATTCTCTGGAGAGAATAACCGGAGCAGATAGACGTAGTACTATAGTTTGTTTGGCTATACGTAGTAATCTTATGAGCTACTGGTTGGATTTCAAATATATTTCAATTTTGAATAGCCCATTAGTAAGAGAAAACCCCCGCCGAAGCCTATATACAATTACATACAATGAAAGCGGTGAGTTTGGCTGCGTTGCCTGTTATTGCACTTTCCAGGCAAAAACCATGCATACGCTAGTAGGAAACAATAGGATCGCTGTCGGCGAATACATACGTACACGAGAGAGACATCGTAACATCATGCTACGACCACTACGAGGAAGCAAGTATCCATGAAGAAAGCTACGAAAAGAAGTTAAAATTAGTAGTGTTGAGAAAATGCACATTGTCATCAGTTTTCATACGTTAATAAATAGATGTAGTTAGGTCATTACTTACTAGGTATTTTCAAATACAACTAAGTGATCTAGTGTAATCTACACAAATAAATAAAATTGGAGTGAATGTTTGAAATTTCAAATTAACAACTTTTCACTAAATGAAAATATAACAGTTATAAACATTTTTTTTACATAAAACCATTTTTTCGTAACTTTGTCTATCTGTCTGTTGGTTCCGGATAATATCTAAAACGGCTGAACCGGTTTTTATAGAACTATCACTGGTAGATAGCTTATGATATAAGAAAAAAACTTAGGCTCAAGTAGTTTCAGTAATATAGTTATAATGTTAGTTAGTACATTCTCGTAGTTTATTATCCAGCATCAATAATTATCTGACAAACAGGCAGATTCATTTTCATGTTTATAATATTAGTACCGTGGGAGAGCCACGCTTCGGCATGAATGGGCCGGCTCGACCGGAGTGATACCACGGCCTCACAGAAAACCGGTGTGAAATAGTGCTTGCGCTGTGTTTCACCGAGTTAGTGAGGATACCGGAGGCCCATACCCCAACCCCTCCCCCTATCTCCCCCCATCCCCCAAAGGCCGGTAACGCACTTGTGACGCCTCTGGTGTTGCGGGTGTCCATGGGCGGCGGTAATCGCTTACCATCAGGCGATACGTATGCTCGTTTGCCGGCCTATTCCATAAAAAAAAAAACCTACACAAAGATCAACCCAGGAACCTATAACTAATGGAGTTGGTTTTACTTACATTTTCGCATGTCATTGGACAAGTAGCACTGACGATTATTATTTTTTATTTTTTTAAAAGACAACTCTCCCACTAGGAACAAATCCTGCGTCGCGGGGGACTTTACAAACATACATGAAACGGACACAAAGAACACCCAGACTCAGAACAATAATTTGTGGATCACACAAAGTGTTGCCCTACGTGGGATTTCAACCCACTACACTTGGCTTAGTAGGAAACGGCGTGGCGACCGTTAAACCGCTAGGCTAAACGTGCAGTCAACTAAAATCTTACTTTAATTTTGTGTTTTTAAATTCGATTATTTAGTTTAAATAAATTAAAATTATATTACTGTAAAATAAAAAAAAGGTTATGAAACATTGGGTACATTTTTCAAGCACTAATTGTTTTACGAAGTACCTACTTACTGTTTGCTAAAGCCATGTAAACTTGTTTTACACATGACAGCATGTGCGGTGTCATAAATTTTACATGTAAACTGTCAGACAATGTTACGTTCATACATAAAGGACGATGGTCTGGTGACCACCTTTATGGATATTTGCAGTAATGTAGAATTGACGGTCAAGTTTAACTAGCTTCATTTTAAATGTGTGTGTAGTTTACAGCATATTTCTGTTCCGCTTAGTCTTATTAGCGTGGTGACGGAATATTTCTCATTTTAATAGCTACTAAAATGAATCTACTGTTCCTGGTGGAAACCATGAGTGGAAGCCAAGAGAGATGGTCACCATCCTCGTTACGAATGTGGACAATGCAGTATAGTGACCCACGCTATGGAGTCCTGATGAGATGTTATTTTACGAACCGCGTTAAGGACACGGGATCATAGTGGGAGAGAAATATGCTTGAGGGACATATGTGGCTATCCGTGGTGTGTACCGAATTATCTTGTGGGTATCGTAAAAGCCGACTAATAGAGCAAACTACATAGAGTATCACTGCAACAAGCTAAAGTTAAAAATTTAAAAAAAAACCCTACGCAAGCACTTAATCGAGTAATCATACGCCAAAAGAGCCTTACATTATTTTGGAAAAGAGCTGATACTCTTACACTGCTGGACCGATATTAACCAAATATAACTAAGAACCACCGCAAATATTTTTTTTACGTCGTCAGGTTATAGCTTTTTTTTAACAATTTCTTGTACAAATATGAGGCTACAGAATACTTTTGTAGTGGTGTGCTTCGGTTTTCCGGGAGCTTCCAAAGCTTTGTAAAAGGACACGAGGTTATATATAGGTATGTTAAGTACATACAATTTAATTATTTTTCATTATTTCCTATTTTTTATGATATAGGGGGCAAACGAGCAGACGCATCGCCTGATGGTAAGCGATTACCGCCGCCCATGGACACCCGCAACATCAGAGGCGTCACAAGTGCGTTACCGGCATTTTAAGATGGAGTACCTACGCGCTTTTCTTGAAGGTTTGAAGCTCTGAATATTCATTAAATAAATTTCAAAATATTTCAATTATTATAATTATACTTATACATTTTTTTATAAACTGTTACATTTGTTACAATTTGCTTATTTATAATATGAAATATCAATGTTTATTTGACAAATAGGATAGGTATCACCGATGTTTTTGATGTTTTTTAATCATCATGTTGAACAATACAAAATACGTTTTAGCTATGTACCGACTTTTTTTTCAAATTTTACTATATTAGTAACAGCGATTATAATTTAGTTAAATTTCTGTTTAATAAATTTATAATATAGTTATTTTATACAAGAGATATAATAATTACATTTATAACTGCAAAATTTAACAAGTTTAAGGTAAGATTTTAAAATACAATGAATATTTGCCTAACAAAAAAAAAGTTAATTTAAGTTTAACATTGTAGTTGGCTATTATTTTAATTTTTCATTTTTTTTTTGAAGTAATAAAATTCAGCAAATAGACATTATTTATTTGCAAGAGTTTTCTATTAAGCTCCTAAAATTTTTATACTTAATGAATGATAAAACATAATTCATATTTTAACACGGAATAAATAATTATTTTATTTTAGAATTAAGAAAACAATACCTTATTAAAAAAAAAAATACAATTTAAAGTTAACCCGTCGGCGGCGCGCGGTACGCGACGGGCGGATGCTTGCGGGCGGCGCTTATAATGCACCGCCTACGTTTCAAATAATTTGCAACGCATAGCAAAAAATCTCTTTTGTTTTACAAAAACACCAATCGTATCTTTGAATGATAACGTTACAAGTAAGCTGAAAGATGACTTTTATTGACTTAGTAGATAAGTGTTTAATATTTAAATTAAGAAGATGAAGAAAACCGCTTCACCTGATTGTGAGGAATGTGGAGTTGTGGAAGACTTACACCATTTATTGATGGAGTGTGTCAGATATGAGTCTAGTAGAAATAGTTTAGTGACCGACTTGGATTCGAATGGAGCCGACGTAGGAATGTTTCACAACATTCTATCGGAACCAAATAGCGATCATGCGAGGGCTTTGTTCAAATTCATGTCGATTGTTCTTAGACTATAAGTATGTAGTAACTTGTTCAGGATACGATGGAACTGACATACGCTGTGCGTAAAAGTTCAAAAAAAAAAAGAAAAAATAGTGTTTAATAACTTGAGTGAATGTTTTATAGATTTTATATGTTAGGTTTTTCTTTATATACGAACACGTAAAACTTGAGATATATTTAGGTATGCATTAGTAAAAAAAATGTGGGGAAAATGGAAACCTGTAACTTTTAAACGTGTAACAACAACAACCGAAATCTATAATTTAAACATTGGAAAGTATAAACTAAATACCTTATATCAGTAGTCAATATTGTTATGAGTATCTTCTTATATATAAAATTCCCGTGTCACAATGTTAGTTACCATACTCCTTTGAAACGGCTGGACAGATTTTTATGAAATTTGGTGTGCATATCGGGTAGGTCTGAGAATCGACCAACATCTGTTTTTATACCCCAATTTTTTTATGGCAAAACAACGTTTGCCGAATCAGCAAGTTTTATAAAAATTATATTATTAGAACCAACGGAAAATTGAATTAAACTTGTATTTAAAATGGCTACCAAACCGTTGGCAGCGGCAAACTAAAATTTGGTTAATTATTTATTACAACAAATTTATACAACATCAATTAAATACTAAATACAATAAAATAGATTGGCTCTTTAAACCTACTGTGATTTTTTAACAATTTAACTCGGTGCAATTAAGTTGTTAATTAAGTATCCAATTCATTCGTCTCTTCAATAAAATGCCAATCAATCAGTTCTCTACATATTTACATTTAACTACAGGTTTGATTTTGGTACGATAAACATGAATCCAGAAACTTTTTGAAGTAATTTAGGTATAACATTTCTAAACAGCTTGTAGAGCTGTAAAGGATATTCAAGATTTACTACCACCACAAAATCTGCATAGTTAGTCTTTTTAAAACCCTAAAGTTTATGTATTAATCTCTCAAAATCTGCAACCTAAATCTTCTCTTACAAATAAATTAAATATATTGCACATAATATAAATTTAACATACCAGCACTCTCTACAGCTCCCGGCGACACTGGCACAGTTTCACACTCCCGCTCATCTCTCCTTTGCTCAAATTCACCCTGCACTCGAGATACCTGCCTTTGTCCATTCAGTCCTAATATAGCATCGATTGTATGCCTCGGTCCTGGATTCACACTCGTAGGCACTTGTGTCAAGCCTAATCTAGACTTCACTGCATCAAAACTTTGATTCAAATGTTGTATTTGCTGTGCGTGAAAAAACATTCCCATCCTATTTAGCGTCTCTAAGTTCTGTTGGTGTTGTGATAACGTTATTGATTGGTCTGTCACGTTTATAGAAGAGCTAGAGTTTGGGCTGCTCATCTGCGAGCGTGGACTGTTGGTGTCGGAACGGTCCGGTGTTTGGTTGCCGAAAAATCGTTCGTCGGGCGCGTCCATCTCGCAGCGATACGCGTACGTCACTGGCGCTCCGAAACTACTACTAGAACCGGCGGGGAAGAAGAAGGCGGAGCTTATTCAAAGGGGGGCGAGCGAAATTGCCCATTGAAAGTGCGAAATTTGGGGTCGCGAAGTGATTTTGTTTGGTAAGAAGCAAGAAGCGGCGTATTAGCATTTTCCCCTTGGAGTTTCTTTGAACTGTATTGAGAGTTGGTGATGGTTGAATAGTTTATTTTTCTGTTTGATTGGGTCGATTGTGCTAGGTGTTAGATTGTTGCCGGGAGTTTGTTAGCGATTTATTTGAGGGTTCTTGAAGTTCTAGGTCGTTTGCTTGTTGCTCCTTGCATGAATGTTATAGAAGTTAAAGTTTATGAAGAAAATTGAAAACTGATACTTATATTACAAACTGATAAATTTATTTCACATAAATTATATTTATTTTGATGTAACTAGGTGTTTGTAAATAGTTTAACATTAAAATTAATCATAAATCATTTGTTATAATAATATAACCAATCAAGTACTTAAAAGCATAGAATAATTAAAGACACTTTCGAATCGAACTTAATGCCGAGCTAATCAAAACTTTTTTGCACACATTAGCAGCTACTCAGCAAAAACAAACTAAACGCAGTCGCAACTTCCAATTACGCAAATGCTAATGAACTCGATTCTAATTAATGACGATAATCAATACGGGGCCAATCAGACGCTACCTGTCTCAGAGGGGGGAGGGAGAGGGAGCGAGACCACGTCGGACATCTGCCTGTTAACACACAAATTTAACCAAATCGGTTAACCCGTAACCAAACAATAACAGCTTTTCCAACTGACCAGAGAGGGGATAACACCATGACTTATATCTTACACTAATCTATTCAAAAGTCATCTGTGACGTCTAAGATATAGAGCTTAAATTGTTTGTGTGCTTAAACATAACCTTACGACGTCTAGACATGAGATATGGAATCGTCAATATAATTTTGTCTTCTTCACTCTTACAAAGATCTCGCTCGCTCTCATCTCAGGTGTAGCGACGGTTGCTAGGGGGCGGGGCGCGTTGTGACGTCACCCGTCGATCGACCAATCGGTGTGTGGGTTTTGTTTTTTTCTTAGTGCTTCTTGTATTGTCGATGCGTTTCTTTTGTTCGACGTTCAGTGATTGTTCGCGGCCCGCTGTTACACGGTTAACTTTGGAATAACAAGCTACTGGCTTTTTGAGGGAGATAACTTCATTATTTTATTTTTTCATCATTTTTTATACGTGCATGCATAATGTATTAAGCATATTTTTAAATGTTAATTATTTTATTTCAGGTTATGAATGGATACTTAGTTAGATAATTATCTATTAGTAATTGAGAGTAACTAAGATAATAATCTAGCAATACATTTGCTTGAACAATTTCTTAAATAATCTTATATATAAAATTCTTGTGTCACAATGTTAGTTACCATACACCTCTGAAACGGCTGGACCGATTTTTATGAAATTTGGTGTGCATATCGGGTAGGTCTGGGAATCGACCAACATCTATTTTTTATACCCCAATTTTTTTTGCCAAAATAACGTTTGCCGGATCAGCTAGTTTACTCTATATAAGTATGATTTTCCATTGGCCATGAATGGAGTCTGTAGAGTTTGGGTACAACAGATTTTACTTGGTTTTAAAGCTTCCGAGGGAATCCTTTCAAGAAAACTGTTTGCAAAAACACTGATGACTTACGTTTTCAAATAGTTTAGTGCCACAGATTCCTTTCCTAATCGTTTAAGTAAAAAAGGAAACTGGAACATACTTACCAGTTTAAAGAATAGATTTAAATCATTTATTTTGTACTCAAATAAATGATACACATATATTTTGTACCTACAACATGGCTTTCTGACTGCGCGGTTGGCCTAGTGGTTAAAGTGGTCACCACGCCCAAATCCCACATTTGACAACACTTTGTGTGATCTACAAATTGTTGTTCTTAGTCTGGGTGCTCTTTGTGTCCGTTTGATGTATGTTTGTAAAGTCGCCCGACGCAGGTTGTATTTACCTAATGCAGGAGTAGTCTTTAAAAATATAAAAATCATAATGAAATAGGTAATATAAATATTACAGACATTTCTATCACCATCATCAACAACCCATAATGTCCCACTGCTGGTCTCGGGTCTTCTCTCAGGAGAGGGTTAAGGCCATATATCCCCACGCTGGCCGAGTGCGGATTGAGGACTGGCAAGACAACGTTGGAGCTATGTAATCTTGCCGTTGGATGTTTTCAAGTCAATGAATATAATAAAGTATAATAATAAAAACATTAACATTCAGAAGTGTTCATAGCCTTATCTAAAACATTCATCAGTCTGTGACACCTAAGTACGTCGTGGTGTGATCAATTTAAGTTATTACGCATTCAATATTTAAAGTCCATAATCATGGCAAAACACTCTTCACTTGATTGAATGCACGCGATGCATTCGATGACTTTTAATTGCAGCGTGTAGCCAGGGATTAGAGATTACTAGAATAGACTTTTGATAAAATTACAACAAGTAAAATTATTTATTAGTGTAAAACCCGACTGCGCAATATCTGCCATCTTATTATTATTTTTTTAAATAAAACATATAAGTTATATTTATATTCGTAATCACCGATAAAAAATCTTTATTTTGATACCAAACTCGATTTTTTTTTTTATGTATCCAGTGTCACTCTCACGACTAAGACGAATCTATTGACACCCCTCACATAAAAATACGACAAGCCGTTTGGGCTCTAGGGCGTGCCAAAGAAATATACATACATACATACACTCGAAAAACATTACCCTCCTTCTTTCGCTGTCGGGTAAAATGTAAATTTTAATTTTATTCATTTTTATAGATTTCGTCCGTATGGTGACGGAATAAGGATACGGAGTATTACCACTCCTATTCATATTAAGGGTGTCGTAAGAGCCGACTGAGGTAGTAAACTACGCAGGACATCATCATTGCAAAGAGAAGGAAAACTTGAAACAATCCCTTTACGAAGCCCTCGGGTCAGTGTAGTAGTAGATTAAAACTTTTTTTCTAAAGCCGGGTCTCCACCGAACAAAAGTTGACAATTTTTGTGTTGTCAACACGTGTTGGTGACAAAAGTTTCTGTAATTTCCTTGTGTTGGCAACAAAAGTTGAGAACAGTGTTGCCGTTTTTGGCGGTAAACGTCAAAAGAATACGCTTGTTGCAAATATTTATTGGCTCCGTGGTGATGCTTAGTTCAATTGTTTTTCTATGGAAACGAAAGTTGTCGATTTTTTGAAGTGTTGCTAACAGTTGGAAACACTGAAATTGCCAACAATTTTGGTGGAGGCACGCCTTAAGGAGAGGCCTATTTCCAGCAGTGGACTATTAAAGACTGTTGATAATGATTAAGAAACTATGTGATTTCATCCACATTCTAGAAATTTTTGAAAATAGAAAAAATAGTGGTATTTGATAAGAACATATACTATTAGAAAAGAATTAAAAAAACACAAAGCAGTCATGTGGATTGCGACAGAAGCGAAAACTCAAAACTATAAACAAACAGTTGTTTAAGTTCACCTGAAATGACCCTCTTTGCTCTTTAAATAAAGTACGCGATAAAAAGAAGTAAAAAATATATCTCATGGAAAGCGTTCGGTGACGATGACGCGAGTTCTATGTTTTTGTTTTCACCCAAAGAATGCTCATCAACGCGCCTAAGTTTCGTTTTCGTTCGGAATTTTTGAAGTGTTAGATCATTTCACCAAATTACTATGTAATTTAGGATTTATTTAAACCGATTCATATAGCAGAGCTAAAATACTTGTTAGAAATCAAACGTCATTATAATGGCAACATTTTTTGATTGTCATGATTTTTGTTTGACGTTTGAGGTTAAGATATAGAAGAAGAGAGGCTGTGTGCAGTTAAAACCTGAAACTCACTACCAGCGCTTATGTTTCCATCTCACAATGATACTGGGTCCTTCAAGCGGGACGTGAAAAAGCATCTCACTAAGCCGCCATAGTGCATGCACAATGAGGATGGTGATGACCACTATTGGACTATTTTGCGAGGCCGTGGTATCGCTCCGGTAAAAAGCTCCCTTGCGCCAAAATATGGCTCCGTCCTTTTATTTGTTACATAAATAGATTAACTTAAATTAGTAAATATTATTTTATAATTTTGCTAAATTCACGATTTAATACGCAGGTCTCAGGTGCATGTCAAAGCCGGTTTGCAAAACTATATCTACGAACTGATTTTGAAAGTGTAGTCTGTAAGTTTCTTTACAATCAGTAGGTATGCTCAATCAGGGGACATAGGTAAAGAGGGGTTGAATCCAACCAAAGGAGGAATGAAAAACCTAACAGTATGTTATTGTCTTATCTGAAAGTAGTTATTCAGATTACCGATATCTTGAGATTGATTGAATTTAAAACATCTACTCGAAGAAAATGAAGTTCAAACGAATTGTGACGCTATTTTTGTTATTTTAAAATTTTATTTTGTATGTTTATTTTATGGTAAGGTTTAGGAAAACTGATTATGCTGAAAATTGACGACTGTTGGACATAGACCACCCCCAAGGTTCGCTACAATAACCAGTGCTGTACTACCCGTCAAATGACATATTACTCTGGGGGCACGGTCGTGCCCCCGCCAAGACGAGCCAAGCGAAGCGCAAGGGCACTACCTACCTTTTCTCGAAGTCTTTTGTCGTTTTTTTGAACTCTCATAACTTTGGTTCCCGATATACCAGATCTTTCAAATTCTCAGGATATGATGTTACCAATAGACTAATCAAACGTACAAAGTTTTAATTGCATGGCTTTGATACTTTAGATTTTATTGATACCTAAAAAACACCGATTTCGTCACTGACACACTGATGATCATCAAAACTGTTAGGGTACTTCCTGAAGTGCTAGAAAGCCGAAATTTGGTGTGTAAATTAAGTTTAGTATACAGACAATATAAAAATTCATATCCCTATTACTTTTGCCCTCCAACCCCCAAATTTGGGAAGTGGAAATTTGTATGAGACTTTCACAAATGTTTATGCTAGAGGCTTTATTTTTGGTACACGGACATTTTTCGAAAGAAGATGTACAAGAAATACAGCCCAAAAAAAACTGCCTTCAGCAACTTACAAAAAGAAATGAAATCCCACCAAAAACATTTTCATGTAAAATATTGCCAAGACGACTGCATTGGCTTAACCTGTGAAAAAGATATCAGATCTCATGTAGAGCCAAGGTTCTGAATCTACACGCCCTAACTCTACCAACCCCAACTTCATAAACTCTACATCTCAGTAAAAATTTATGGCTTGGCTGTTTCGTCAGTAACTAAATATTCGTATAACACATTACTTCAGAAACTAGATATTTGCAAACACAAAAGGCGTTCGTTTCCCCTTCGTGACGGTATATGGTAGCGAAACGGCGAAGCCATACATTTTTACTGAGATGTAGAGTTTGTGAAGTTAGGGTTGGTAGAGTTAGGGCGTGTAGATTCAGAACCTTGGCTCTACATGAGATCTGATATCTTTTTCACAGGTTAAGCCATATGCAGTCGTCTTGGCAACATTTTACATAAAAATGTTTTTGGTGGGATAAGATTTTATTCAAAGGTATTAAAGGAAAGTCTTTGGGTGCAAGAACACAAAAAGAGGAGAATCCTTTTCGATTCAATCGATTACTACTAAGAGATTATTTTTGGAAATTTTACCTTGGACGGGTAAAAGAAGGGAGGGTTGTATAAAAATCCACGATTTCCAAAGTTAGAATCATGGAATAAAATCCATGCCGCAGGCAGTAGCTAATAAATAGTAAACGTATTAGGTATGCTTACGTATTTTATCCGGTCCGGTCTATCCGTCTATGATCAGAATACATCCCTGGTTCAGCTGACAGCGACCGCTATAGGTAATTGTTGAATGAGCGGGCATTAAAGCGCCAATTAAGCAACATTGATTGGTTTTGAACCTCCTCCCTCTACCCTCTCCTCGCGACCTATCGCCCTCTGCGGTCCATATAATATCATAGATATATTTGTTTCTAGAATAGAAAATCTATTGTGTATAATATCAAAGTTGAAGTGAGATATTTTTTATTTATATTTTCTGCATTACAATTGCACGAGGCGGACTTAATGCCACATGGCATTATCTACCAGTCAACCTTGAGTTGGTTCAGTAAGGGACAAGACAGGTGCATATGTATGATAGAAATAAGAGAGAAGTGGAAAAAACTTTTTTTTTGGGTTTGTATGTAATAATAATATAAAAAAAAAAAAACTAGCAACACTGAAAGCACAACATGGAATTTTGCACACATATTTTTCAATAATAAATTTTCTCTATTTATAACATTTTGGAGTAATAGAAAGCAACCAGAACAAGTTTTTATATATATACAAAATGGATTATTTGCATCGAAGCAGGATTAAACATAAAAAAAGTCGTTTTACAAGAAAAATATTGTTGTGTTAGACATGACGTTTTGAACGTCATGTCACAACAATTTACTAAGAAATTCCGAATATGCTAACAAGGGCTAGACTTAGAGCACAGTTATTACCCCCGGACTCGTCGCCCCGCTCCGCCATACCACCCACGGAAGCAATAGTTGAAGTTTCAGCTGTTGAAGTGGCGTCGAGCTCATCTTCCAGCGACGAGTTTTTCTCTCCGCCGACGTCGCCAACACCTGTACGTCGGCAGGGGAGAGGCCGGCCACCGACCAGCTTGGGATCCCGAGGACCACTGACCTCGAACAGGGCCCCCGCTGCCGGTGGTGATGTGCGCCGCATGAAGTGGACACATTCTATAAATGAGAATGTCATGCGGGCATATTTTCGGGCTACAGAGCTGGGAACCAACCTTACAGCGTACCGTGTTCGACTAGTCTCTCTGTTTCAGGAGCTTGAGCCAGCCGTTAACATATCCGCACAACGATTGTCGGATCAAGTACGAGCTATACAGCGCTGTCACCTGCTGGATGATGCCGTACTTGAGAGGATACGCTCGGACGTGCGGAATACTTTGACTGTCACTTCTTCGTCACATACTGTACATGTGGTAGCTAATACGCAACAATTACCATACAATGAAGATGTTGATGAACAAGTGGAGAGTGAAATTATATCCGTAAGTACCCAATGTAATGATAGGATAAGGAGTGCTTTGGAGCATGCGATTCAGGAGTACCGGTATGTTAACTTTAATAACAGACCCCGGTTACCCCGTTTGTCCATACATAGACGCAATTTAGCATTGGTGGGTGCCCTGAATTCGTTATTACCAGATTATTTTGGTAATAGCGAGGATCTTAGTGATACACATTCTATTTTGTACTGTGCGGCTATGGCAGTTTGTCGAGTAGCTGGTGTTAAATTTGTCGAACAAATCACTACTCGACCCAAAAATGCTGTGCCAGCTTGGCAGTACAGAATAGAACGTCGTATTGCTGAGACCAGGACACTCATCGGTAAATTAATTGCATTTAAATTAGGTAATACACGGCCAAGAGTCATGCGCTTTGTGAAACAGGCATTCTTGGGGACTACCATCAGTCCTCAACAGTACATGTCGAGTGTCACGGAGCGCATTGACTTCTTGAAGCAGAAAGTTTATGCATGGGCAAATAGGATAAGACGGTACAAAAAACGAGGAGATCGATTCAATCAGAATCGTATGTTCCAAAGAAATGAGAAGTGGGTGTATCGAAAATGGGAGGCACCGAATCCATGTGAGCGTGATGGGCACTTGCCAGATGAAAATGCCACAAATACATTTTGGCGTAACATTTGGTCGGTGCCTGTCACTCACACAGATGGTGATTGGATGCGGGATGTCAGACGCTCATGTGAGTCTATAACATCTATGGAACCAGTTGTCATTGATGAAGATGATGTAAGTTGTGCAGTCCGTTCATTGCCGAATTGGAAATCACCTGGTCCAGACGGTCTGCACAACTTTTGGCTTAAATGGTTCCGAAGCTCACATGCGTGTCTGGCATCTCAATTCCAGGCAGCATTGGATTCGGGGTCATTACCACAATTTTTAACCACTGGTATTACCCACTTACTCTATAAATCTGGTAGTGCCATGGATCCCAAAAATTTTAGACCCATAACATGTTTACCAACTATGTATAAACTTCTGACATCTATTCTGGGAGTCAAAATTTCTACACATATTAATAATAATTTGATAATTTCCGTTTCTCAGAATGGATGTAGAAGTGGATCCCGTGGCACTAAAGAGCTCCTTATTACAGACATGATCATTAGCCAACAAGTACGTCGTAATCGTAAGAGTCTGGCGACATGTTGGATAGATTACAAGAAGGCCTATGACTCGGTCCCACATACATGGCTTTTGAAGGTGCTGGAGTTGTATAAAATTGATACAACTCTGTGCACTTTCTTTAAGTCGTGTATGGGGCAATGGAGAACAGTACTTCGCTATCCTGGATGTCGGCAGACTGCGGTAAACGACGTACTTATAAATATTGAGCGAGGCATCTTTCAAGGTGACAGTCTGAGTCCCTTGTGGTTTTGTCTAGCTTTGAATCCTCTAAGTACTCTATTGGAGGATTCAGGGTTAGGCTATAGGTTGCAGAAAGATGATCGAGTTATATCTCACCTCTTTTATATGGATGATTTGAAACTATTTGCCCCCACTAAATTACAATTGACAGCGTTACTAAGGGTTACGGAAAACTTTAGTAATTCTATCAAAATGGAGTTTGGTGTAGACAAGTGTGCAGTCATGTATGTAAAGAAAGGTGTGATTGCGGAATCTGAAGGTATAGAGCTTTCAGATTCCACAAGACTCAGATCTCTATCTGCAGCCGAAACCTACAAGTATCTAGGTTTTTCACAGTCCTTAGGAATACCAGAATCTGATATGAAACAGTCGTTGCGGGAACGCTTCTTTGGCCGCCTGAAAAAAGTACTTAAAAGTCTTTTATCAGGCGGTAACAAGGTGCGAGCCTACAATGGTTGGGTCATGCCGGTTCTGATGTATTCCTTTGGTATACTTAGATGGACTCAGACTGAATTAGATGCCCTAGACCGGAGAGTCCGTACATTGCTGACTGCATTCCGAATGCATCACCCACGGTCATCGGTTATGAGGTTGTATATCATGCGAAAGTTTGGGGGTCGTGGACTATTAAATATCAAGACCCTACACAATCGCGAGATATACAATCTTAGAGAATATTTTCTTCACACTGATGTGGGAGTGCATCGTAATGTAGTTGCAGTGGATACCGGACTCACTCCGCTCGCTTTGGCTAAAGAGAATTGGCGCAAACCTGTAGTACTTAGTACTGATGATCGCAGGGAGGTATGGAAGGGCAAAGAACTTCATGGTCGGTTTTATCGGGCTCTTAATGGGCCCGATATAGACTTCAAGGCCTCAACTTCCTGGCTACGGTATGGTGATCTCTTCGGAGAAACCGAAGGTTTTGTTTGTGCGATTATGGACGAAGTTATCATGACGAATAACTATCGGAGGTATATCCTGAAAGATGGGACGGTCGACATCTGTCGGGCATGTCACCTTCCTGGAGAATCTATCAGGCATATTATTTCTGGTTGTTCTCGTCTTGCTAACGGCGAATATTTGCACAGACACAACCAAGTAGCCAGGATCGTACATCAACAGCTTGCCCTTAAATACAAACTTGTGAATTCAGAGGTGCCATACTACAGGTATGTGCCCGACCCAGTTCTCGAGAATGGTCGTGCTACATTATATTGGGATCGATCTATTATCACAGACAGGACTATTGTTGCCAATAAGCCTGATATTGTGGTGATAGATCGATTAGAGCGCCGCGCAATGATTGTCGATGTCGCCGTTCCTCATGACGAGAATCTCGTGAAAGTCGAAAAAGAAAAACAAATGAAATATTTGGATTTATCTCACGAGATTGTCGAAATGTGGAATGTTGATTCGGTGATCATTGTTCCGATAGTCATATCTGTTCACGGATTAATTGCCAAGAGCCTTGACCAACACCTTAAGAGGCTCACGTTAGACGGCTGGATTAAGGGTCTGATGCAGAAGGCAGTCCTCCTTGACACGGCTCGTATTGTGAGGAGGTTCCTGTCTCTGGAGCCCTAACCACCGGTTTCTTGGTCCCTGTACCCGAGGTCGGTGGTCTACTATTTTTTATATTTTTTATATTTTTAAATGTATTTGTTTTTATATTTATATTTAAAAATGTAATTAATATGTATATAGAAATGAAATAAAGAGAATAATAATATTAATGCTATTTAAAATACATACACGAATGCAGATACATTTATAAAATTCATATTATTATCTGAGGTGACGAAGTCATGCTCATGACGATATTTCTGTTAGCTGTTTCTTGAGATGTTAGCTTAAAATAAAATGATTATAAATGTATTTAGAAACAGCTATGAGAAACTTGATAGGCAGGTAATAAGGCATCAAAATAGGGTCAAATAAATTAAATTAAAAAGCTTTATATATAGCGAATACTCCGTCAAGTCCGGGAACGTTCCCAAAATGACCGTTCTCGAAATGACTTTTTCAAATAAATGCGTCTTTTTTTAAAAGCCCGTCACCTTTGACATTATGTTTGGTTTAGTTAATGTAAAATACTTGACATTACTATTCATTATAGACACTATTATATGTATTTTTTCAACATTCTGAGTTAATAAACGCATTCCCGGTATGATGACCTATTGATGTACGCTCTCTAAATATTGAATCAAAAGGTACTTACCACTTATTTTTAATTATTTTGGCGAGAGACTTTCTTGACAGCCACTTTGTTTACATCTTTCACTACACTGCACCACAAAAATCTACAGGCCACGTTCAGAAACACTATATTTTCAGGCAATCAAAACTGCGTTCACTTAAATGACGCTTGCATTGTCGGACATAATATTTTGACTTAATCCTCTTTAGTTTCTTTTTTTTCCTTAATAATGCATATAATTACTTAATAATAGATAAAATTTAAGGCTAATAAGTAAGAAGAACCGTAAAATTTATTTTATTTTATGTACATTTCCGGTGTTAGTTTCTAAAGATTGCTACTTCGGACGCGTTCTCGAAATGATTTTTTGTAGTTATTGCTTCAAATACTAATGAATTTGTTTTACTTTTGAAGTATAATATACGAGGTACAGTTAACATGAACCCTTGACAGTATTTACAAACAATAAATTGTTTAAAAAGAAACGCACTGAGGCATTTATTTTCAAGTAAAGCTAATTTTCCACCTTGGTGATTTTGACCCATATGCTTGCAAAATTTCAGCAAAATCCGTTGAAGATATCTGCTTCAAAATTGAGTTGCAAGATTCCACCCGAACATACAAGCATACATACATACATTGCAAGTTAATAAAAAGCTTGTAAAAAGGTGTGTGACTAAGTTTAATCTCAACAAAAAAGTAATGAAAACTTTAAACTGTAAAATATTGTATTGTTTTTATAACAAATGAGTCAGTGAGGAGGGTGACCACAAAATTGTCCAGCAGTGGGCAAGGTACCCTTAAGTTAATTAATAGCGCGGCATGCCCATGATCCATTAATGTTGGACGCTGCGGGCGGCGTTAGGGTGACCAAATTAACGTATAAATGGGGATATGTGTTAATATATATGTACTCCTTCCAGCCGATTTTGGCGACGGCTGCGTGTTTCAACGGAGACCAGCCAGCTACGCAGGAGATATTTTAGTGCACTAGTCAAACACAAGTGCACTCTCTGTTCCCTCACTCTCTTAATCCGATGGGACCTTATAAATATGAAACCTATCTATGACGATGTGGTAGCGTGCGACTGCTTGACGTCTCAGGTTCAATTCGCGGGTCGGACCAAATTTTTGTATTATGCAAATATTTGTTACGGAGATTGAGTGTTTTCTATGTAGATATGTATTTACAAAAAAATAGTATTATATATTTATATCAGTTGTCTAGTCCCCATAATATAGGCTCTGCTTAGTTTGGTACTCGTACGTCAGTCTAATGTCATATAATCATATTGTTTGACTAGCTGAACCCCGCGGTGTTACCCGTGGTCATTATCGTACAGCGGGTGACGCCACGGAGCAAAGCTAGTCTAAAAAATTATATCATCAGTTACCTATCAGTGAAAGTCCCGTCAAAATAGGTCCAGCCATTCCAGAGATTAGCCGAAACAAACAGACAGACAGATAAAAATGGTAAAAATGATTTCTTGGTATATGTACTGTGTATACATACATTTGCATTTAGTAAAAAGTGGTTATTTTAATATTACAAACAGACACTTCAATTTTATTTATTTGTGTGGCTGTCACTGAAAATATTAAAATTTTGTATAATTTTCATGAAAATAAACCAAAAATACTATTAACATACCGCATCTGGACCCTGTTAATATGGTTAATGTGATCAAACGGAAAATTTACCTATTGCCTCCAAAAAAAACTCTTAATTCAGGTCATCAATGACTGGAATTTTGAGGTAAATATACCGAAAATATAAATTTTCTCAGGTCGGTTACAAAGCCTGGATATTATCCTCCAATATCCCAAATATCTGGTTGCATGACCGCACCTGTTCTTGTCAAGCTTTGATCTCGTGAATTATCCTTTATCTGCTCTTCGAACAATTTATTACCAGTCAGTCGTGATTGTTGGGTTCTCATTAACTCTGTAATTGCCACTTAGAAAGCTCAAAGGGTTGTTCAAAATGGTTTTAATAAGATCTAAAATTAACCCAACCTTTACTTGATGTTGTAACAATATTTAATAATCTAAATATTTTATATGATTAATTATAAATCTCCTGATTACGTAGAGGATTGTTATTTGGCACTAGTTTTTACTTGTGGCTCCACCTAAGTGTTATCGTGGTAAAAAGTAGGTTATCTCCTTCTCAAGAATTAAATTACGTTCATACCAAATTCCACTGAAATCGATGGAGCGGTTTAACCATGCAAGCGTAACAGAGATATAGTGACTTATTATTAACTAGCTGTGTAAAGTTTAACCTGTCTAATGTGGCTATCCATGACAGAAAGAACTTATAAAATCTATGTAGGGGTTTAAGTATGAAAGCATAAAATGAACACACACACAAATACATGCACACATATAGTTGATGTAACAAAAGGAATGAAGACACTGTCTCCTGTAACACAGATTGTTACCTACCACAGGAAGTAGGGTTTTTTACAAGCTTTTTATAAACTTGCAATGTATGTATGCTTGTATGTTCGGGTGGAATCTTGCAACTCAATTTTGAAGCAGATATCTTCCACCGATTTAGCTGAAATTTTGCAAGCATATGTATACAGCGTGACAATACAATATCATAATGACATGGAGCTGATCTGATGCTGGAGCTGGAAGGTGGCCATAGGAACTCTGTAAAGAAACGTCGCAGCATCATCGAGTTTGGACTCATTTGATTCGACTTGAGGCATTCCAGTAACAGCTTTTTTTTAAAAGCTAATTAATTTAATTTATTTATATACGAGCCTGGCAAAGGTACTGCTCTACCTGATTGAAGCGTGAGCATAATCCAAAAATAGTGGTCACCATACTCATTACGAATTCAGGCAATGCAACAATGCAGCATGGTGACCTGCGCTATGGCGGCGTGAGTTTGTGTCTAATGTCATAGTTTATGTAAATGATAACACAACATAGGTGTTTTTATCTAATAATAATAATATTTTTTCACCTACCGCATCATATTTTTACATTAACCAAAGGTTGACTGGTAGAGAATGCCCCATGGCATTAAGTCCGCCTACATATATACATTACTAGCTTTTGCTCGCAGCTTCACTCTCGCAGACTTTCATCCCCTGATTTACCCCCTTAGGGGTGGAGTTTGGTAAAATCCGTTCTTAGCGGATGTCTACACCCTATAAGGAACCTACCTGCCAAATTTCATGTTTGTAGGTGTTATAGTTTCTGAGATTTCGTGATTAATAAGTGAGTGGTATTTCGCTTTTATATATGTACATATGTGCAGTACATATGTGCAGTTTAAATAAATCTATTCTAATACATAAAGCTGAAGAGTTTGTTTGTTTGTTTGAACACGCTAATCTCAAGAACTACTGGTCAGATTTGAAAAATTCTTTCAGTTTTAGATAGCCAATTTATCGAGGAAGGCTATATTATGCTATATATCATCACGCTTAGACAAATAGGAGCGGCGCATCAATGAAGAATGTTACAAAAACGGGGGAAAATTATTACGCTACGGGCAATAGGAGACGTAAACGACGTTGCGTGGGTCAGCTAGTGTATGAATAAATATAATATATGAACTACTTGTAGCTTACACATTTTCCAAATAGGTTCATTAAGCGCATTGTTTTAAAATAAAATGTTTATTATTAAACATGAATCATAATGCATTGCACTAATATTTGCTGTATCACCATCACAGGTTTTTTTCGCAAAGGGCTCGTGCCCGCTCTTAAAGTTTTGGCGAACAACCGAACTCCATTCAATAAAAATTTGCAAGTAACGTTCAATAAAAAATCCCTCTAATGGTTATTTAATTTGGCCAATCATTTACGTTTTTGCCGTTTTACGCAATTTTTTGTTTTTAATCTGCCTATTAGGGTTTTTTGACAGTTCAGTTCTAATAAATTAAATTAAAAAGCATTTTAAAAACAAGCTTTTACTAGAATGCCGACGAATCAAACGAGTCCAAACTTGATGATGTTGCGACGTTTCTTTACAGAGTTCCTATGGCCACCTTATAGCTCCAGCATCAGATCAGCTCCATGTCATTAAAATATTGTATTGTCACGCTGTATACATATGCTTGCAAAATTTCAGCAAAATCGCTTGAAGATATCTGCTTCAAAATTGAGTTGCAAGATTCCACCCGAACATACAAGCATACATACATAGCAAGTTAATAAAAAGCTTGTAAAATACTGCAGAATGAACACAATCATTTGATCTCTTTCTGTGTTTAACTATTTATCTAGAATATTGAAACTATTTGGAAATCTATAGTATAGGCGTAAGTTGAGTTCCCTTGCGGGTGTGAAGACGTGGTTAAGTGTAGGTATGAACTGCTTTAATAAAATAGTGTGGAATTCTAACCTAAAACCCGATGCCATATAAATGCCAAATGTACCATTATAGCAACTCTATTATAGATTATACAGCCATTTCTTCTTCAAATTATCCTGACTATTATAATAAACAAGAACGTGAGTATGTTTATTTGTAACATTTTCACGTCTAAAATGCAGAACCGATTATGATGAATTTTCGCATGAACATACTTTGATTATTAGGAAGGGGCTAACCAAAAGACAAATCTTCCTTCCTGTATAAATACAGCAGCTGTCTAAATTTTCAGGTCAGTATTACAACGCATAACGAAAATGAACCTTAACAACATAAATTAAGTCCTGCTTGCCCCATTGAGTTGGTACAAGCGTGATGTATAACAAACTTTAGTATTGAGAACATTTCACGTGTCTAAACCGTGTTATAGTTGATAGTGGCCGCCATTGCAGTGGTCAGTTAGTTACTTGTGATTGCACATTGAAAACACAGAGTAGTGACTGGAACAGAAAGTACAGGTAACGTATCATCTTAATTCACAATTATTCGTGTGGTGACTGATTAAGAATATGGAGTGTCACCACCTCTTCATCCCGTGGATGTCGTAAGAGCCGACTAATCTTTTTTATGGTAACCTTTGTTCAAGCTTTATAACATCACGCTAAGGCTTCGGGCATTAGGAGACGCAGACGAAGTTGCAGGGGTATGCTAGTCCTTAAAACTAAATAAATCCCACCAAAAACATTTTCATGTAAAATGTTGCCAAGCCAAAAAGATATCAGATCTCAGGTAGAGCCAAGCTTCTGAATCTACCAACCCAACTTCACCAACTCTACATCTCAGTAAAAAAATATAATTAGTAAATCGCGGTAACTTTCGAGAGTGAAACGAAATGTTACTGAAACTGTCCCGCACCATCCTACAGCGCAAAGAGTATAATATAGTTTCTGTAGTAATGTGTTATGCGAATATTTAGTTTCTCAAGTAACGAAACAGCCAAGTCATACATTTTTCTGAGATGTTGAGTTTGTAAAGTTAGGGTTCGTAGAGTTAGGGCGTGTAGATTCAGAAGCTTCAGAAGCTGCATGAGATATTCATGAGGCTCTACAAGAGGGTTCAAAGAAACAATGAAACACTTCGAGAAAGGTAGGAGTGCGCTTGCGTTTCGCTTGGCTCGTCTTGGCGGGGGCACGACTATGCCCCCAGAATTAGAGTGTCTGTTTGTGATATTAAAATAACCGCTTTTTACTAAATGCATATGTATGTATACATGGTACGCATACCAAAATAACTTTTTTTTTAAAATTGGTCTGTCTGTTTGTTCCGGCTAATCTCTAGAACGGCTGGACCGATTTTGACGGGACTTTCACTGATAGGTAGCTGATGATATAAGAAGTAACTAAGGCTACTTTTTTTAGACTAGCTTCGAACCCCCCCCCTACCCCCCTGGCGTCAGCCGCGGTACGACAATAACCGTGGGTAACACCGCGGGACTCAGCTAGTAACGAATAAAACTGCAGTTGAAAAATAAACCGTATGAAATAATCCCGAAATCTCTGTATAATGTTCATACTCTACTACGAGGTCCAAGTGTCCACTGCGCTGGTAACAAGGTTCTAACTCGATTGCAGCTGAGATGAGCTGAACGGCGCATCTTGTGACTGATTGGACTATTGTCTCAACTCCAGCGTCCTCGCCACAGGTGGATGAATAGAGTCACGTAATTCGGTTTCTACTGTAACATGTTGTAATAGTAATAATAATTGCACTGCGCTGATGACTTATCTAGTAATTTACCTATCATTGAGTGCTGTGGGTTCGATACCCGTATTGGGAAAAACTTTGTGTGATCGTTTTTTGAATAACTTGGTGTTCGGAGTCGCCAGACTAGTAACTGATCGAATGGAGAATCAGCATACTGAAGTGGAAGTGGGCCGGTCATGTCTCCAGGCGGACTGACGTTCGCCGGAGCCGACAAGTGTTAGACATGAGACCGCGGCTAGGCCTCCCGCCCTTAGTCAAACGTAGTGTAGGACGTCCTACGGCACGATGGACCAACGACTTGAAGAAATTGGCTGGAACTCGTTGGATGTGGACTGCCCAAGACCGGGATGGTTGACTCTCTTTGGGAGAGGCCTTTGTTCAGCAGTTAGCGGCAATGGGCTGATGTATAAGGCCTGTACTAGACTGCTGATGTATATTCGTAAATATTTCTAAATACCTACATACGTATCTATACTTATAAAATAACATGTCCTGACTGACTGACTGACTGATTCATAATCGCCGAGCGTAAACTATTATAGTTAAGGCTATGAAATTTGGTGAGTAGGATCGTTTCATTGAGTAGACACCCACCAAGAAAGGAATTTCGGAATTTCTAACCCTAAGGGGGTGAAATAGGGGTTGAAAGTGGTGGAAGTCCGTCATTTTTTAAATGGGGTCGTCAAGTGGTTAAAATAAGGGTCGAATGTGTGTATGGCAGTTCTTTTAAATGGGGAATTGATCAAAAATAAATAAATATTATAAATAAGTTTAAAAACATGAATAAATTATTCATACATAGACACAGTTTTAATTACATACATATATATAATATACTTCCACGCGAGCAAAGCCGCGGGCAACAGCTAGTTATAGATAAACTACACTCAGACATAAAACCAAATAACTCTCATCACACATTTTTTGTCCTGGATGGGAATCGAACCCGACCTCCAGTTTGGCACTCAGGGTCATTAACCACTATCTTAGACCATCTGCTGATTTATATTTATTTAAAATAATAAATATAATAATAAATATTTCGGATATCTAATAAGCAACGCCATCTAGTCCCAAGCTAAGCAGAGCTTGCGTTATGGGTATTAGACAACTGATATAAATACATATATATATATATTTTAATACATACATATAATAGATAGAAAACACCCAAACTCCGAAACAAATATTTGCAGATCATACAAACATTTGGTCCGACCCGGAAATCAAACCCGAGACCTCAAGCACAGCAGTCGCATACGCTACCACTACGCCACCGAGGCAGTTATTTGAGTAAATAAATAACTAAAATGTGTACTTAGAAATTTAGTTAAAAATATATAGCTAATTTATACTTTAAAAGTGAACGATATGTAGACCAACATTTGATCCAACTAACAAGCTAAATTGCCCAAAAAGCAAAAATTTGCTGACTCATCCAATCCATCACGCGGATCATTATAACACTCTCTCAAATTAATACCTGCCCACTCAAAAGTAAAATTGGTAAATTGACGACCAATATACCTTGACCCTTGACATCTTTGACGTTATTAATACATTAGTTTATAATCTCAATTTTGATCCACTTTCTTAAAAAAATATTTTAGTGAAATTATCTTATGAAATATATATTTTTATAACTCTGAAATGATTTCAGTTTTACTATAAATTAAGCTCTTATTTCGTCACTAAATTTATATTTGAAGTAACAATAAGGGATCTTTTTATACTGGTTACATCTTAATACCACCTTATTAGTGATGATAATTTTTGGGCTTTTTGAGTAAAAAAGGTACAAAATGGCATTTAGAGTGCTTTTAGAATCGCCATCGATATATTTATGTTGGAATTCGTTGTTTTATTTTACAAATTATTGTAATTTGTCGACTTTGCGCATAGATTTGACGTTTAAATAAGTACCTACCTATTTAGTGTGTTGTGGTATTTGAATTTAGAGTATGAATATGTATTTTATTTATAGCAACACCAAGTATTCTACTAGTCAATTTGAACCGTATTTTACAAGCTTTTTAATAACTTGCAATGTATGTGTGTGTATTCTGTATGTTCGGGTGGAATCTTGAAACTCAATTTTGAAGCAGATATCCTCAACCGATTTTGTTGAAATTTTGCAAGCATATGTATACAGCGTGTCAATACAATATTATGATGACATGGAGCTGATCTGATGCTGGAGCTGGAAGGTGGCCTTAGGAACTCTGTAAAGAAACGTCCAAACATCGTCGAGTTTGGACTCGTTTGATTCGTTTCGAAGCATTCCAGTAAACGCTTTAAAAAGCTTTTTAATTTAATTTATTATTTTTGCTAAATGACACTAGACGCCAAGCTTCGCTGGAAAGCCCATGTCAAAAAAAAACGCGACGAGTTGGATCTTCGCTACAAAAAAAATTATTGGCTTTTGGGTAAACACTCAAAAGTGTCCGTACATAATAAGACACTATTATATAAACAAGTCCTTATGCCTGTATGGACTTATGGTATCCAGTTATGGTGATGTACCAAACAATCTAATACACTGATGATACAACGTTTTCAAAATAAATACTCAGGGGTATTGTAAATGCATCTTGGTACATTCGAGTGAACGACCTCCATCGGGACCTCAAAGTAGAATTCGTCGCAGACATTATATCGAATTACGCCGAAGCTTATGAACGCCGACTTCATCATCACGTAAACGTTGAGGCTATCCAGCTTCTCGACAATACGGACGTTATAAGGAGACTTAAAAGGATAAAACCCTTAGTTAAGTGACAGTGCGAAGTGAACAAAATACTACCATTTTAGTGCAGTGTTATATAAGAACACACGAACAGAGTGTCCTCAATTAATTAGAGACAATAAGAAAAGTGTTAATGGACACAATCTTATTATAGTTTTGTATTATTAATTTAGGTCAAAGTAAAATTACTCATTAGTCAGCAGACTAGATCGTAATAGCAATGTCATATATATATATATTGTATTTAAGAATACCATAAAATCTAAGTTATCCGCAAAGGGGTATTACACCATAGCAGAATATCTTGATGATAAAACCGCCTGGGATTGAGCTGCCCATTCTGCACATGCTGTTTATTTTTAATGTTTAAATTTATTTTGATGTGACGATAATTTATAGTTTGAAACAAATTCATTTTAAATTATTGCTATTGTTGTCATTTTTTTAAAATTATTATCTTTACTGATTATTGTAATTGTGACTCAAATTGTAATTATCGCATTTATTTTATTGAAATAATGTCTTTTGCATATTGTCTGGACTTTAAAAGAGACGGTGATCCCTGAGTTTGTTTCGTCCTTTCTTCTCAGGGCTAGTCCAGTTAGGAAAGGCCGAACTCATCTGCTCAAAAAAAAAGTTTAACTTGCAAAAGTGTTCATGTAACCTAATTGCAGAATAAATGATTTCATTTCATTTCATTTCATTTCATTTCATTAGTATGGCATTTACAAAAAAAAAAAAAAAATTGCTGAGAAAAGTTTTTTGACGCAAATGTCAACTTGCGACACTGATGGATTCGATTCTTTATTTAACATTCAATTAAATCGTTAAAACATTCGATTAAATCGTTCAACAATTCGATCACATTTATATAACAGTTTTAATGGTTCGAAATTAAATTTTTGGATACATTTTATTAGATTTTCTTATATTTTAGCTTGATAGTTTAAACATTCGAAAAATTTTTTTTAACGCAACTAATATTATTGTTTTGTAAAAATAAATTATTTTCGGTTCAACCATAACCCAATAATAACATAACAGATTTATTACTTACATTACTTAACTATAACAACATTAAATAGAACAAAAACTGAGTGACGAAGCGAACAAAACAATAATGATTACAAACAAAACAGTAAGAACAAATTGAATCAACTTGCACTCAACGGACCCTGTAAGTATTTTGTTCTTAACTATTATAAAAAATATTGTAGTAAGCATTAATTTGTTAAGCACTTAGATAACCCAATGATGACGAACAAAACCGCAGTTAATGTATTAAGTTGTTGAAACTATTTTGTAACAACTTACTACAGATTTTTACACGACTAAGACGCAGCCAAAAGGAAAGGTAATAGTATTGAAAGTCTATATTTGTTCAGCTGTAGCGTCTAAACTACTGAACCGCTTTTAATGTATGAGGTGTTTTACTGAAATGTAGAGTTTGTGAAGTTAGGGTTGGTAGAGTTAGTGCGTGTAGATTCAGAAGCTTGGCTCTACATAAGATCTGATATATTTTTCACAGGGTAAGCCACATGCAGTCGTCTTGGCAACATTTTACATGAAAATGTTATTGGTGGGATATAGTTTGTTTCCAGATAGCCAACGTAGTTAGCTTCCTTACCAACTCGGTTTTTACGATACCCATTGGATCAATAGGTATGGTGATATTCTACATCATTATATATATTTAAAAATATCGATCACCACATGTAGAAACTAAAGTTCCCGAAAGACACCTAAATCAGCTGAAAAATACATTTTAACATAAGCAAAGTCCAGGACAACACCCAGTTTGTTTATAATCCACATTCGGGCTTTCTTGGAATTAAGTGGAGTTGTTCATTTCGCTATTTAATTCTGTACAAACCTCGACATAAGTAGACACAATCCCATAATGGTCATTCTTTGATATGTAGCAACCAACCCACAATTCATAATCTTATTCCAAATGTATTGCATTCAATAAGATTTATAACAAACATTTGACAAAAGTTATTGAAAGCAAAAGTATAACCAATATTCCAGATATTCTAAGGGTTATTAGAAGGATTAAGACTATTGTTGAATGAGAATATGTTAGAAATATCGGACAATATTGAATAGGTGAATGGATATTGAAAGTGTCAATGATGCACCTGAAAGTGAAAAACGTATTTATAAATTTCATTGATGAAGTTATAATCGAACTAAATTTAGTCAACACCAATCTCACATTTTCGTTAAGTAAACCTGTTCATATGGTGACGTATTAAGAACTCGGAGTGTCACTACCCTTATTCATTCCATGGGTGTCGTAAGAGGCGACTACAGGTCAAGTTTTAACAAAATAAAAACCGACTTCAAGGTTCGACTCGTTTTCTCTTGAATGCCATCATCAGATCTTAGTGTCCTTATCATGGTGCCACCGTTGGGATATCTCCTTTCCATTAAAAAAAGAATCATCAAAATCGGTTCATAAACGACGAAGGTATCCGCGAACACACATTAAAAAAAAAAAGTATATACGGTTGAATAGAGAACCTCCTCCTTTTTTGAAGTCGGTTAAAAAGAGCAAACTACGCAGGTTAACAGCCCCCCTAGGCAAGTTGCAAGCGTTCTTACTTCTGCAATTGTTATCGCCTAAATTCTCGTGTGTCATTGGCTAATCTTATACAAAGTATTAACCAATGACACATGAGAATTTAGGCGTTAGTGATTGCAGAAAGAAGAACGCTTGCAACTTGACTAGGGGGGCAGTACTACAAAGAGAAGGAACCAAATCCGATACCAATCCCAGCTTGATATAATTGGCCAAAACCTTCTTTCTAAGGCGAGGCCTTTGTCCAGCAGTGGACTGTTAAAAGCTGTTGATGATAATGATGATGATGTGTAGCCTAAATGTTAAAAGTTTGATTTGACTCTTGATAACGCTTTCGCGGGAAATATTGACGAGGTATGTTGTTTATTATAATGAGAATGGCTGATTTTGCAACATGTTATTCATTTACAGAAGGTAAGTCTTGCACATAGCCTTGCAGACAGACTGGGTTGGAGACGGAGCATGAACGGTTGACATTGACAAAGAATTTGACGGTTATATGTATACGAAAAATGTGAAAAAGTAGATGGTTTATACCACTTGTTGATGGAATGTGTTCGATTTTAAGCGGCAAGGGAAAAATGATGAGGACTCTAAGTCTGCACAGCTCAAGCATGGGTATATTTCATGAACTGCTTTTAACACCTCTGTCAGAAACGTCAAGGCAAATGTTTGGCCTTCAGTTCTCATTAATGGTTTAATGTTAAGTTGATAAGTGTATTTATATATATTGTGTTATATATTAGTAAGTTACGATGGAATTGGCAAAATTTCCTTAAATAACAAAGAAAAAAAGAAAAGAAAATTGTTAACCCTGTTCTACAGTTTCTAAGGAAGCCTATATATAGAAAGCTTCGAGAGATATTGTTGTAAAACCGATCAAAGACCATCGTTCAGTCTCCGGGGCCCTAAGTACTAATAAACCGACAACCTAACTCCTTGGTCTCGACAAAGTACATGTACCTAATGTAAATTTTTACATGTATGTAGCACTAGCTGGCCCGCGCCCACTTCGTTGGAAATGTGATAAATGAAGAACCGCTCGACTGATTTTGTGCAAACTTCACATAAACCATCTACTAAATAGTCCAAACAAAGCCAAAACATTTGGTTTGGATAGGTGAGCCCGTTCTTGAGTAATAAAATTACAACGAAAATTGGCATTGATTTTTATATTATTGATTGATTGAGTTAAGGTCATATGGTTTTGAATAGTAAAAAATCAAATCGGAAACATGTTGGCTATTTTACGTGGTAGAACTACGCTGATTTCAACACGAACGGATCGGCTCTACCAGGGCGGTTATACCCTCTCCATTCGTGTTCCGTTGGTGATTACGAGACGAGCCCAATGATGCAGAAGAAGCATATCAATAGGCCACCATAGTGCATTATTGCATTGTCTGAGTGCATTCGTAATGAGTATAGCGACCACCACTCTTGGATTCTGCTTATGCTTTCCATCAGGCAGAGTAAAGTAACTTTTGGTGGACCCATAATATATGTATATAAAACAAATAAAATTTTAACAAAAACCGACTTCAAGATTCGACTCGATTTCTCTTGGATGCCATCATCAGATCTTATTTTCCTTATCACGGTACCACCGTTGGGATATTTCCTTTCCATTAAAAAAAAAATCATCAAAATCGGTTCATAAACGACGAAGTTATGCACGAACACACTTAAAAAATAACATTAATACGGTCGAATTGAGAACCTCCTCCTTTTTTGAAGTCGGTTAAAAAAATAGATTACATACATATATCAAACTATCAAAAACATCAGTTATTTAAAACACATTTATCTCTTAGTTTTTCATCATAACTTTATCATACTAAAAATAAATATTCCTCAGAATATAAAAACAGTTTCAAAGTGGCAAAGTGATTTCTTAGCGGCAAATTGCCAGAGATACTGCATAATGTGATTGGCGCCTCGTCTTAAGGCGTTAATAATTATCTTTCGCTGGACAGAGATGGCCGAAGGAGTCCCGAGGAGTGACAAGGAGAGATGACCAGCGGTGAGAGCAGGATGGGAAATGGAAGATTATGTTGTTCCAACCTAATAGGCTTTTTATTATTTTATATTGTGCTGGTAAAAAAGGTAAGGAACTGTTCAGTTAAAAGTTTGTGGGTCCGTTTTTATTAGGGTTCCGTGCCAATGGCAAAAAACGGAACCCTTATAGATTCGTCATGTCTGTCTGTCTGTCCGTCCGTCTGTCTGTCTGTCTGTCCGTCCGTATGTCACAGCCACTTTATTCCGAAACTATAAGAGCTATACTGTTGAAACTTGGTAAGTAGATGTATTCTGTGAACCGCATTAAGATTTTCACACAAAAATAAAAACAAAACAATAAATTTTGGGGGTCCCCATACTTAGAACTGAAACTCAAAAAATTTTTTTTCATCAAACCTATACGTGTGGGGTGTGGATAGGTCTTCAAAAATGATATTGAGGTTTCTAATATCATTTTTTTCTAAACTGAATACTTTGCGCGAGAGACACTTCCAAAGTGGTAAAATGTGTGTCCCCCCCCTGTAACTTCTAAAATAAAAGAATAATAAAAGTAAAAAAAAATGTATGATGTACATTACCATGTAAACTTCCACCGAAAATTGGTTTGAACGAGATCTAGTAAGTAGTTTTTTTTAATACGTCATAAATGGTAAACCGCAAAAAAAAACACTATTATTAAATCATCGATCAAAGTTACAACGAACTACAAGAACGTTTATATTATGTTACTTGCTGCTTCGGAACCCTTCATGGGCGAGTCCGACTCGCACTTGTCCGCTTTTTAGGGTTCCGTGCCAAAGTCAAAAAACGAAACCCTTATAGATTCGTCATGTCTGTCTGTCTGTCTGTCCGTCTGTCTGTCCGTCCGTATGTCACAGCCACTTTTTTCTGAAACTATTAGACCTATAATGTTGAAACTTGGTAAGTAGATGTATTCTGTGAACCGCTTTAAGATTTTTACACAAAAATAAAAAAAAAACAATAAATTTTGGTGGGTCCCCATACTTAGAACTGAAACTCAAAATTTTTTTTTTCATCAAACCAATACGTGTGGGGTATCTATAGATAGGTCTTCAAAAATGATATATGGGTTTCTAATGTCATTTTTTTCTAAACTGAATAGGTTGCGCGAGAGACACTTCCAAATTGGTAAAATGAGTGTCCTCCCCCCTTTAACTTCTAAAGTAAGAGAATGATAAATCTAAAAAAAATATATGATGTACATTACCATGCAAACTTCCAACGAAAATTCGAGTCCGACTCGCACTTGGCCCTTTTTATTTATAACTTAGTATGTGATGACTGATGACGTAGTTATTTTTTTTTTATTATTATATGCGATATTATTAGAATTATGGTTTGTTGTATGTGGTTTATTAACACACACTTTACTGTAAAGTAAGCTAAGTAACTAAAAATGTAAACAAATGTTGGGAGTTAAAAACCTACTTATGATTATTGCAAAGAAGTGAAACTTTTTAAGTATACTTCTTCATTTTTTGTTGGTACATTCTCTAAATTTGTAACTGAAATAATTAATGTACAATATTGTAAACAATGTATAATAAGTTTTCCATAAAAGTCAAACAAAAACTTTACATATTATTTCTTCAAGACCTAAAGTAATATTGAAAAAGGTATTTGATTTTCACATATTTTAATTCAAAACAAATTAATTAGCTAGACGCTCCCTTTCTTTCCTGTATTTGCTCCGTAAAATCTAGGTTTATTGTCTTGATAAATTCTCAATTTAGCCAAACGATCGCTCTAATCTTAACAGCTTAGCTGATTGATCGGTTGCTAATTTTAAACATTGCCAAATACAAAAAATCCCTAATCAAGAACAGTCCTTAAGCTCTTAAAGTCTGCAATTGTGTACAAATTAGTCCGTGCTTACACAACATTACAGCGAGATGTTCTCTCACAAACGAGATTATGATGCTAATTCTGTTGTTACGACATTAAACTAAACATTTCTCTAAAATCTTCTTCTGATTTCTAATTTATAAAAATGACTTTCAAAATGCTATTTTTATATGTATGTATTTAGTCCAGTGGTCGAAATTCGTGTTTTCATAGTTCTTTTTTTACCTTACTGCACCTCTCTTCCATAAAATTTAAACTGTGTCAAATGTTATGCTTCTCCATAAGCGTAGTTTTCGTTGAAAGGGGTATAATAATTTTGCTTGATGTATAACATAGATAACGTCTTTTAAATGAAACAATAAACCCATTTATTTTCTACCAGTTGTTGCCCGCGGCTCTGCCCGCGTATATGTCGGATATCGCGGAAAATAGTAGCCTATGTGTTATTCTGATGTATAAGCTATATTACTGTAAAGTTTCATCCAAATCCGTTCAGTAGTTTTTGCGTTTTTTCGCGTTTATGATATTATTAGTATAGGTAGATCTTATTGTAAACGTACGTCTTTTTGAGTGACATACCTAATTTCAGACAATTTTTGTCTGTTTGAATGTCGTTTCATCATCAGCCTATCGCAGTCCACTGCTGGACATAGGCCTCTCCTCGTTTGACTGAACAAAAATCATTTTAAGTAATTTTTGCTTAACTTTAGAAAATTTTCGAACAACAGAATTAGGATCTTTCTCTCGTTCGCTCGCTGTCTGTTTAGACTTAATTTATGTTTAAAATCATTTCTACGTCAACTGTTTAATGAGAGACTTGACAACGTACCAATTATAACCGCTAGGTATTCATTTAGACAAAAGTACTTTAGATGAGCTGTTAATTTATGTAATTAATCGTGTATTTCGATTTTATTTCAAGGTATATAACAGCTCTATAAAATTGCTAAGTCCTTATTAGGGCAGTAGCTGATGATTTTTATATGATCTTTAACTTAACTGCGCAGTTGGCCTAGTGGTTTAAGCAGTCGTCATGCCGCTTTCTACTGCGCCATGTGTTGTGGGTTCAAATCCCACATGGAACACTTTGATCCACAAATTGTTATTCTGAGTATGGGACTCAGAATAACAATTCAGGAATTTTAATGCTGTTTACAGCAATAGGTAGATATAAGAGGAAAACTTATAAGTATAATACATGCATATTATAGTAGAGGAAATCTAAATAAATTTAATTAAAAAGCTTTTTAAAAACAAACTTTTACTGAAATGCCTCGATACGAATCAAACGAGTCCAAACTCGATGATGTTGCGACGTTTCTTTACAGAGTTCCTATGGCCACCAGCCTCCAGCATCAGATAAGCTCCATATCATTATAAAATTGTATTGTCACGCTGTCTACATATGACTGCAAAATTTCAGCAAAATCGGTTGAAGATATCTGCTTCAAAATTTAGTTGCAAGATTCCACCCGAACATACAAGCATACATACATACATTGCAAGTTAATAAAAAGCTTGTAAAATTTCAAAGACTTCCGTGCAAAGCCGGGCCGCGTCACTAGTTATGTAACAAATTTATGACTGTATTTTTTTCTAAATTTCCCACAATGTACAGTGGTCGCCAAATATTATGCTATAAAGTCTAAGTCGAGAGTGATAGTAGTGTAGTGGGGCGGGCGCGTTGTTGGCTCGCACGAGTCATCATTCAATTATATCCGTAAAAAAACACAGCCCGTGCTCGTGTGTGTGGACAGCAGTGACCTAGGAGATGGTCACACCGTGTATAGCTTAATTTTTTTGTAAATTCATTAAATCTATACTTTTATTATAAACGCGATAGTTTATAAGTATGGATGGATGGATGGATGTTTGTTACTCTTACAAAAACTACTGAACGGATTTGGATGAAACTTTACAGTAATATAGCTTATACATCAGAATAACACATAGGCTACTATTTGCCGCGATAGCCGATATATACGCGCGGAGCCGCGGGCAACCACTAGTTAAATAATAAATAAATCATACTTTAATAGTAACACTGTGTGTAATTTGGAAAGTAACTCTGTCTGTCACGGCTAAATACTTGCGCCAATTTCAATTAAATTTGGCATTGAGATACTATTATTCTTGACGAAGGACATAGGACTACTCTTTGCCGCAATAACCGACATACACGAGGGCTACTAGGAACTACAATGGTAAAATTTTGAGACACCTTGTTTATGTGAGACTGGGAAGTACCTTTAGCTGAAATATCCGTCCACTGGTCCTCCCTTCTCCTTTCCTCTTCAGCACAACACGTGCCTTCGCAGTCACCCTTTTAGATTGGAAGACATACGCTCTCGAGCGCAACGTTTCGGTTCTTCCTTCTTGTGTCGAGCGATCAAAACATGGAACTCACTACCACCACAAGTGTTCCCTTTCCATTATGATACCGGGTCCTTTAAGAGGGGCGTGAAAAAGCATCTCACTAGGCCGCCATAGTATGGGTCACTATACTGCTCTGTCCATGTTCACATTGAGGATAGTGACCACCACTTTTGGATTCTACTTATGCTTTCCATCAGGCAGAGTAGAGTCGTTTTGGTAGCTTGAACATAAAAAAAACTGTTTGTTACTCAAATCAAACTTTCGTCGTTCAGGTCTGCGACACGTTGGACCGAATATTTATCGAATGAATGCGGACTGCCCAAAACCGGGATAGCTGTTAACATTTGGAGGACACTTTCGTTCAGCGGTTTGTAACTAATACCTTATGATAAGGTTTGCATTGAATAAATACCTATGTCATCAACAACTGCCTTTAACTCTTCACTACTGGACATAGGTTTTTCCTTGGCAAGGTTTAGGCCTACTAATTTTGTCCACTCGATGATAGGAAGCGATAACAGACTGGATCTTTCTGTCCTTCTACTTTAGTTAAAACTAAATACAGGTTTTCCGAAATAGTGCTCTTTAAAAAAAAATACAATCGAATTGAGGTCGATTTAAACATACAAATATCAATTTGGCAAGGTACGAGACTCTATACATTTCTGTGTCCTTTGTTAAGTGATGTAAAACGGCAAAAATTGCTTGCCAAATCACTGGCGTTTTTTAATAATTGTTTTATGCTCTAACAAATGAGTTTGAAATTGGATCGGGCTCGAAGCGCTTACAAAAATGGATGCTTAATACGATTAGAGTGAGCGGGACAGAGTTATCTGGGTGGAAAAAGATAGAGACGCTCCGCGGCATCGAAAACTTTTTGTTCTTTGTCATTTTGTTATTTAGGCACATTATTCGGTTTCGTTAGTTTTAATGATTCGATTCTACATTCAATTTAAAGGCTCCAAATTATTTCGAAACAATTTATTATTTTTAAAATGTTCTCTTTACAAATAATGACATTTGTATTCCAATTTCGAATTGGATTCTAGATTCAATTTGTTTTTAATTTTAAATAAGCTTTGTTTAAATTATATTGAAAATTGTTAAATTTAAATGTCTTACGATGCCTATGAACTCTAAATGCACTGTCACATGAATATTTTTTGGTAATTTCTATTTAATTATTTTGACATGTAAGTAGAGTCAGCAGAACTCAAAAATATGTAACAATATCTAATCTTTGTTTTAAAATTACTGCAATGTTTCTATAAACTGCAGTAAAAATTGCATAGCGGTTAAAAGGAAGGTTATAGAAAACTCACAGATTTCAGCCTTGTTTTTTTTTGCGCCAAATCCGGATGAGTTTACTTATATGTATGTATACTAGCTATACTTATAATAAAAATGTAACAGGTCCAATTACATTAAAGGTATTTAGATTTTTTTTTAGAGGGCTCTCTATAATCGATACTGAAGCCAAAACTGTAATTTTTTTCCTTTGTTTGTCTGTCTGTCTGTATGTTGGCCGCGCATCACGCTGAAATCCCTGGAACCCCAACGTACCTCAGGCCACCCACTATATGTAGGTGCTCGTTACCAATAATATGTACATATTTACAAAAAAAGTGCATAATATGTATTTATATCAGTTGTCTAGTACTCTAACACAAGCTCTGCTTAGCTTAGGACTAGATGGCGTTGTGTGTTAGATGTCCAAAATATTTATTTATTTATTTCTAAAAGTTATCTTCATTGTAATCTCAAGTGATAACTACCTAGTTTCAAAAATGTTAAAGAAAAAGTAAAGATATAGAACTTTCAGTACAAATGCGGCAGCATCTCAATAGGCCGCCATAGTGAGGGTCATCATGCTGCATTGTTACATTGTCTACATTCGTAATGACTATGGTGACCATCACTCTTGGATTCTGCTCATGTTTTCATCACAAAGTACAGTCACTTTGGCAGGCTCATACGTAAAAAATAAGATTTTCCTAACCTAATCTTAATAAAATTAAGTGCACTGTACTTATTGAGTCGTACGAAATCAATCAAAACATTTCTATAACTTTCCATAACACTCGAAAAGCCGCCAAAGAATGTTATTTCAAACATATCAATAATAACACTATACAATACAGCTCTTGACAAATATAATCCGCCCAATGGTCATTTGACCATTTTTTTTCCATTGAGCATAGTGTGCATTGTGCCTCACACTTACGCACAGTAATGCGAGACCCTTGAAATTCAACACAATACCGATTTGTGATCTCATTGTAACGTCTTAGCCGCACAGTGGTCAATTCCTTGAGAATTCCGGACAAAAGATTCTGCGAATTCTGCGGCTTTATTAGTAGGATTAGGTTTTTTTTGGATGTTAGTATAAAAGGATTTGGTTCACATTAGATCAGTTTCGCAAAGAGTGGATTCAGAAAGGGATTTGTTCGGAGGCGTTCGTGGTAAGCTTTTTATTACAGTGTGTGATAGATTTCGTGCTTGGCTAGTTTCTTTAAAGATCTTGGAGAACAGATTCTTCGTTTTGTATTATTTGATATAATTAGTAGCAATACAATAGTAGGATTGTAGGAGATTTGTCCGAATAATTATACTTTTTTATTTTTTCAGCTGTAAAACTTATATACCGCGTCTTTATCCCCGACGGAGTAGACGTAGGCGTATTAGTTAGTATGAAAAAGAATTCATAATACATCTCTAAAATGTCTAAAAACACTTCATATTTCCTAGAAAAAATAGTCGTGAAAAAATAGACTTATGTAATTACAGAACAAGTAAATAAACACTGAAAGTCTTTGGATCCAATCAATAAGTTTCTCACAAAATTGGCGATGATAATAGTTATTTTGAATTAAATTAAGATCAAAAATAAAGTCATACTAATTCTACAGACCAAAACAAAAAGCAAAACGGTAGCAAGGTTGTCTAAACGGAGTTTTCGGTAGAAATTCAAAATTAAATGTTCTTTAAATAAAATCGATACTAAACTCATGTAATAAGTTGCGGTAAATTTCACCACTTAATTACTACTTAGACATCCGTTTTGATACAATTGAAACCATACAATCAGAACAAGATTATATTGCACAAAGATGGCCGACGCAACATAACCTACACAAGTGGTCCTTTAAAACTTGATTTGATTGTAATATTATATCATATAAAGAAAATGGTTTATTTATTTGTGGTTTGTTCACAACATCATTGTTACTTACTCTACCAATGTTTATGTTTCAGAAGTGAAACTAATGTTCAAAATTCAAGCGAACATTGCGTAATATTAGGTCAACATTAGTGACAAAAAGATAACATATTACATTTCAATAATGTCGTCGAAACAAATAATCTCTAGTTGACCACGATGCTTTAGTGATAGGCAACCCATGACCAGAGCAACGCAAACAAAACTTCAGATAACTGAAAGGTACGTTTTTTTATGACATACGGGGCAATCGCAAGTTCAAGCAATCGAGTGTTTCAAAATTCAAAGTATGAAATAAATAATGAAAATGTCAATCGGTATATATTTTAAGTTTTGGTGTGGTTGTTTTGGTTTAGGTAAGTAAGTGCGAAAAAAGTCACAAAAAATACTTTAAAAATACTGTGCTTGAAGTACTTATGTTTTATTTCAGTTGAAACTCACCACTACGTGGATACATATTTATGTTGTGGTGGATCTACAATGTAATTATGACGTCTTTAATAATCTATAACGTGTAAAGTTCTAAATACATTTTTATTCAGGTTACATAAAAAATATTTTCCGCTACACATTTAGTTTATACGGATATGGAATTAGTTACTTACAAAATTCAAAGTACACCTCGAGTAGAAATAATTGGTTTTCGTATTCATCGCCCTTCTAAAACGACAATTTGCACCAATTAAAAACAGAAAAATACAATTTCATTACTCTCTAACACCATATTGGGAGAACGCCTCAAACAAATGTCACTCTTAGCTTACAAACAAACATAAAGCAAGTCAAGGCCATACAAAAACAAGTTGTAACACGAGGGAATAAAAACGTCTAAACCGCAAAATTAAGTTGGCATTACGTACTTTTTACACTATTTCTGTTTCATTGTATTACAAGGTTTATTCGTTGCTAACGAGTCAGCAGGGAGCCTGCGAGAGCGAGAGGTTTGATAAAAAGCGAGATAGTAGTATGTAATATGATTTGTTTTGTTGCATTGTGGTTTTAAGCGGTCGTGAATCTCAAAGTTTTTTGACACTAGTTTTTGGCGCTAGAACATTGCATTGACAATAACTATGGGAATTTATTGTTTTCTTTTCAGTTTCTAAATATTTTTCCGTGGGTTTTATTAATTTTAAATATACAAACATAATGTCCCTCTCATTTCCCAGAGGGAAAGGCAAAAACAATTGATCTCCGTAGTAAGCGGAGATCAATTAGTTTTCTGTGTTCTTAAAACGTTAACAACACAATACAATGCAAGAAGTTAAATATATATACACCCATAAAACCTTGATATTCTGAAGTTTTAAAGTTTGAGGTATCTATCTATTCTCGTCAAATTTAAATATAATTTACTAGCTAAAGTATATGTCCAGGTTAAACGCTAAAAGACGTTGACAGACATATTCGTTGATTCGTCGTTCGGAGTAGCTCGTCTCGATCCGTGCGAGCTTCGGGTGTCAGGTTTTATTTTTTTACGTTACGTTACGGCATTTCTTGATTCTGCCGTCGCGCTCAAAGGCCTCAAAGCCCGCGATAAAAGCTATCCAATAGCTTAAAAATGTTTTATACTTTTCAGCCTGTTTTGAGTACATTGATCTATTATTACCATCAAAAAACCGTTCTACCACAGGTTCACAAAAAGGGGTTACTGATCAAACATATATTTATGATGGTTTTTTATTTACAAGTTTGAGAGCCATTGCCCTCATTACTCTCGCTAAACGTTACATTTGTTATCCCTACACGTTTTAGAATATTATTTGTGATGCGATTTGCGCTAATGGCTGTTATGTATTCGGTGATGTTTTGTATTTTAAAACCTTACAACCATTGCGTGTTATTTCCTTTGTATAGACTATAATAATGATGAATACTGCGTAAGTTATGTGAGAAATTAATATTTTTAAACGGTAACTTTTGGGTCAATTATTAAGACACGTCTGACACCTCGTTTTTGTGGTGACGAATTAGGAATATGAAGTGTTACCACCCTTATTCATCCTGAGCATATTGCAAGAGCCGACTGAAGAAGCAAATAGGATAACAGCCATTCCGTGGGAGAGCCACGCTTCGGCATGAATGGGCTCGAGCGGAGTGATACTGCGGCCTCACAGAAAACAGGTGTGAAAACTGTTTCACATCGGTTTTTTGTGGCACTGGCTTGCGCTGTGTTTCACCGAGTGAGTGTGGGTAACATCTCCCCCTCCCATCCCCCAAAGGCCGGCAACGCACTTGTGACGCCTCTGGTGTTGCGGGTGTCTATGGGCGGTGGTGATCGCTTACCATTAGGCGATAAGTCTGCTCGTTAGCCCGCTATAACAAAAAAAATACAGCACTGTAGAGAGAAAGAAAAGTCAACACAAGCCTTATACCAACCCGTCTAGTCAACGTGGTTTACTAAGTCAAAAGCGGAGAGACTAATATGCAGAAGTGGATTATTAAATACTACTATGATGGTGATTGTGGCATCTTTTTTTTTATGGAATAGCCCGGCAAACGAGCAGACGTATCGCCTGATGGTAAGCGATTACCGCCGCCCATGGACACCCGCAACACCAGAGGCGTCACAAGTGCGTTACCGGCCTTTGGGGGATGGGGGGGAGATAGGGGGAGGGGTTGGGGTATGGGCCTCCGGTATCCTCACTCACCTTGGTGAAACACATCGCAAGCACTATTTCACACCGGTTTTCTGTGAGGCCGTGATATCACTCCGGTCGAGCCGGCCCATTCATGCCGAAGCGTGGCTCTCCCACATTATTTGCCCACATCTCGCATCATTTGGAGAAAAATAAATAATGGAAGCTATATTCCTGTGTTCTAGTAACGGGTAACCGATCATAAGGCTGATTGTCAATTTCACGTATTGAGAAGCCCTATCAGAAAATCGTGTACATAATTCAAGATAATTAGTTATAGGTAGTAGAGCCACGCTGTTTTCAACACGATATCCTGTCGAGTTTCGTTGGTGAGTACAAGACCGGAGGCTAAATGATGCAGAAGCAGATGCTTCTGCATCATTTAGCCATTTGGATAAATATGACGCCATATTGTGTTTAGGAGTGTTTAGAAATATGTAAAATGTTTAAGAGTGTGTGTTACTTATTATTAGCTGTTCCAAACCTCTAATCGGGTTTATTCTTGATTGTCTAAACGGCGGGCGCACCGCCTTTAAGCACAAATCTACCTATTAGCACTTAAACTTAATCTTAAGATAAGATAAGTAAATAGGGTAAAGCGCTTGACTATCTAGAAATATTTCGGACATCTAACACACAACGCCATCTAGTCCCGAGCTAAGCAGAGCTTGTGTTATGGGTACTCGACAACTTATGTAAATACATATTTACTATTTTTTTTGTAAATACATAATATTATACATAGAAAACACCCAAACTCCGAAACAAATATTTGCAGATCATACAAACATTTTATCCGACCCGGGAATCGAACCCGAGACCTTAAGCACAGCAGTCGCATACGCTATCACTACGCCACCGAGGTAGTCAACTATACACATACCATGCTGCATTGTCAGCATTCCCAATAAGTATGGTGACCACTACCCTTGGATTCTGCTCATGTTTTCTATCAGATAGAATAGAGTTAGTGTCTCTTAATATAATGTCCCACTTACAAAATGACATTGCACAAGCGACAGCTGCGTGCCAACAAAAACGCACAAATCATCTGAACCTACCTCTATTAAGGCGTTATCAGATCGGCGAAGTTTCAAGCAATTTGCCGCGAACAAATGCATTGGGCGTATAAAGATATCAATCTGTGCAGACCTTTGTGTTATGAGTTTTTAACAAGAATATCAACGTAGGAATTGTTGGATGGTTATTCAATTTTGATTGAATAAAGTTCTTGACGGCATTTAAATGGTTTATTGCTTAACTAGCTGAGCCGCGTAACCTCTTCTGCGTCTCCTATTACCCGTAGCATAATGTTATACAGCGTGAAAAATTATGGGTTATTTATCTATATATATAAAGGGTAAGGTGACTGACTGACTGACATACCCAGAGATCAACGCACAGCCCAAACCGCTGAAGCTAGAATCCTGAAATTTTGCATGTAGGTTCTTTACATAACGTGGGTGAGCACTAAGAAAGGAATTTTTGAAATTCCACCCCTACGGGGGTAAATCAGGGGATGAAAGTCTGCGTGAGCGAAGCCACGTGTAAAAGCTAGTATCATGTAGTGATCCGATCATAAAAGTTAGACATATTATTATTCTGTCGCGAACTTTTTTTTCATACATCACACGAAACTTTAACCGTTTACGAAGCGCAAACAATGAAAGTTCATTTTTCATTGAATAGTTCCTAAGATTACTGGCTTCAATCTACATATCAAACAAACAAACTCCTTAGCTTCATAATTTCTTTTTTTTTTGGAGTAGGATGGCAAACGAGCAGACGTATCGCCTGATGGTAAGCGATTACCGCTGCTCATAGACATCCGCAACACCAGAGGACGCATCTAGTGTTGCGGCGCGCAAGTGCGTTGCCGGCCTTTGGGGGATGGGGGGGGGGGGATATAGGGGGAAGGGTTGGGGTATGGGCCTCCGGTATCCTCAATCACTCGGTGAAACACAGCGCAAGCTCTAATTCACACCGGTTTTCTGTGAGGCCGTGGTAACACTCCGGTCGAGCCGGCCCATTCATGCCGTAACACCCATGTAATAAATAGAGGTGTGTTACTTTGTATTTACACAAACAGAAAGTCAGAATCCATATCCTCACCAATTCATCACCATAAATGACTAAAATTGTGTATTTTGTATAATTATTGCAGGAGGCACTCATAGCCCAGTTGCACTCGGTGATTAGAAACAATCACCGGGGGTAAGCAACAACGGCACGGGCAGTACTTGGATTGGTGACCGCTAGTGACATGTTACCATAAGCGTCTCCGTGATTCGGAGATCACGTTAAGCAGTTGGTCCCGGTTGTTATCACATGATAACAGTCGTGAAGCTTAGTTGGAGGCCTTTGGGCGGCTTAAAAACATCCAACAGCAAGATTATGTAGCCACAACGTTGTGTTGTCAGTCCCCAACCCGCACTCGGCCAGCGTGGGGACGTATGGCCTTAACCCTCTCCTGAGAGGAGATCCGAGCCCAGCAGTGGGACGTTATGGGTTGTTGATGATTGTAGGGCTTTGTATGTGTTGCTGCCTGGTTTCCAAAATCATAACAGTGATATTCAGTTTTAAAAACTTATAACTGGCATTTAGCAACTATATTTTTCACTCATTAAAATTATTAGCTGTAAATTTTCCTATAAGAATAAAAAACAATAATGTGGACAGTTTTTTTTTATTTTCCCAATCCATAATTTTATTTAGGCTCAACATCCCTATATAATATCCTCCTATGATATCACATTCAAGCTAATTACAGTGCTTATTACAGAGTAGTAACAATTTAAGAAGGAAACGCGCCAGCGATATCTGGTAGTGTTGTGTTCAAACTAGTCATTACGAGGTACCGTGCAGTTAGCGCCGCGGGATACTGGCGACAATCGAGATAACTTTCTTTTATGTTGCGAATGTTTTAGGGTCCTGTATGAGAAAGGAAAAACCTTTTCTTGTAGTATTTTTAATACATTTTAGTGTGATAAATTGATGTATGTTGGGAAGAACTAGGTCATTTTTCCACTCGCGCTTTTCCAGAATGAAAAGGTTTTTCTTAGTCATTGATTTCTTTTGAATTCTAAAAAAAATTTATCCGCTATTTAGTTTTATTTCTTAGCAGTGGAAAACAAATATTAGACTATCTGAGACCGCTGATCAGAATACTCGTGGTCTAACCGTGATGTTAACTATCCTATCTTAGGAACGGCAGTAAAATACACTTTTAAAAAACGAAATAATTGGTTATTAGGTTGAAAGTTCATCGCAAACAACTGCGTGACACGAGAATTACATACATATTTATTGGTTTGTTTTGTAATCGGTTCTAAATAAGTGTTTGAAGTTTCAGTTCATTCTGACATTTTAGAGTGGGATCACGTTTAAAAAAAAAATTATTTACATACACAAAGTTAATAACAAGAGTTTCAATAAAGAATAAATATCTACGGAACCATGTCCACCCAAACCTAAAATAGGTTTACCGTAACAATATTACAGACGGGATGTCGCCAGCGGGTGTCCTGGGTTCGAACCCGGGCGGGGTTTGACGCTGTTACGGGATCATGTCCCGCGGCTAGCAAACTGTTCAAATCAACTCTATAATATGAAAGTTTAGGGGATGATTTTACATTTAAATTAACTAACATACAAACAGTGTATAGCTCGATTAAGTTGTACACGAAGGGGTGAATAATGAATATGAATAATATACTTGTCTTTTATGAAGATTTTTAGCACTATATCCATCTACATATTAATAGTACTGCCAAACTGAGTGTGTAAAACTGTATCGTTAGTCTGCCGGTCAGCGCACAAGGTCTCAGGTCAGGTTCATTTCCTGGGTAGGGCCAACAGTGTTGTTGGGTATTTTCTTACAATAAATTCTTAAAAACAACTGGGGTACGGAAGTAAGGCGTTGTTTCATCCCCCTGACTCGGAGAGAGTTAAGCCGTCGGTCCCGATTGTTTTAAACATCTATGGCAATCGTTATTGGGAAGTCAGTATCCTCAAATATACTGACAACTAGTTTAACTTTCGAATTCGGTTCGCTCCCAGGGTTGCGGAGATCGGATGCCAGTCGCTCTGTGGAAAAACTGACAAGCGAGTAAAATCAGTAGTACTAGTAACTGACCCTAAATAGTCTTGGAAATAATAAAGGCTAGGAAGATGACTGACAAACTGCTCTTGACGGTACCTCATGTAGAGACAAATATATAAACGCTCAATCCGTATCCCTAAAAGGATAGGCTAAACTGTATTAAACAAGCACAGTTTACACATCGTATCTATATTCAGTTAAGAAGGGAAAGCAATAAAAAGAAACTTATATTTCTTATCGGAATCATTTACCCGAACGAACTGTTCACATCAATGTCACACGTCACTGCTGGACATTTACCTCTCCTTAAAAAGGAGATTTTAGTTTACTTATACAACGTTGGCCAGACGGGTTGGTATAGGATTCGTTTGAAGTTTTCCACTTACAATGTACTTTAATAAAAGTCACAAGTGCAAGTGTCTCAACGAAGTCCAGCCAGCTACACGGGAGATGATGCACATAATGCCCACGCATAGTCCCAAAAACAGGTATACTCTTTGTTCTTTGACTCTCATAAACCAATGAGATAGCTATCCGACACGACCTAACACAAAAAACGACGGTGAGCATGTAAACCCGTCGGTCCCCCCGGATGTGAGATGATCCAGCTGAGAACTAAAGCCTTTAGCAAGACTATCAGTGTTCAGTTGGGCAAAAACAAATAACAAAATAAAGAGATCCAATTAAAAAGAAATTTTGAGTTTCAATTTATATGAAAAAAGTGAAAATTGACGAGAAATTCCTTTTTTAACGAAACCTAACGACTTCGGAGTGAATAAATAAACTTTGTAATTGGTTTTTAACAGGTTCACAACAAAGTAATATATTTCGTAGATTTTTAGAGTCTTATAGAGTGTCAATCTATACAATAGGTACAATTCAATAAAATTGAAGTGTTTATTTGTAATTTCAAATTCATGGCTTTTCACTAGATGCATGTGGGAGTATATGTAAATGGTATTTACATTAAAAAACATTAAAAACGCTTAGATAATTTGGAATCGCGAGCAAGAACATGACACGAGAATTATAGATATTAAATGGTTTAATGATGGGGATATTTCCCCTTACTATAATTGTGGCCATACTTAAACTTAATATCCTCTAATGCATGAAGCGAAAGATCAAGACAAAGAAAGATAGCAAATAAAACCTTTCTTCGATTTGCGTTCCTTGAACTCCTTCTACTACAATACATTGAAGAATCTTTATGAATAAAGTATGGCAGCTCAAGTCCAGATCGAGCGCTTGTCTGATTACTAATGATATGATATAATTTACACGATTTTTAAGCTATTGCATAGCTTTTATCGCGGGCTTTGAGGCCTTTGAGCGCGGCGACCGAATCAAAAAGTCCGTAACGTAACGAAAATAAAACCTGACACCCGAAGCTCGCACGGATCGAGACGAGCTGCACCGAACGACGAATCAACGAATCTGTCGCGTTGCCTTGGACACGAAGATTTGTTATGTCATATTCTTATATATAAAATTCTCGTGTCACAATGTTAGTTACCATACTCCTCTGAAACGGCTGGACCGATTTTTATAAAATTTGGTGTGCATATCGGGTAGGTCTGAGAATCGACCAACATCTATTTTTTATACCTTTTTTTTTTTTATACCAAAACAAAGTTTGCCGAATCAGCTAGTAATGTTTAAAATTATTCATGGTAGCCGCCCTACACTACTGCATAAATAAAAAATAAAAAATTGCATAAGTTGATAAAAAATACTATGCAATAGCTTTACCGCGGCAGTCCCCGAGTGCCACACGTCTTTTTTTTATCACTATATCTGTTACATTAATTTCTGTTCTTGTTCGGGACCTGGCGGAATAAAAAAATAGTTAATGCATAAAGATAAAAAAACTGCAAAATTTTAAACCTCCTGTTTTCGTTGTTAGTCACAAAATGGTTACTTCTAAATTTAGTCTCATAATCGAATAAACCAAATGTTTTTAAGAAACCCCGAACAAAATTTCAAATAGATGTTTACCTTTTCTAAATACCTACTATACACATACTACATACGTGAGGCAAGAGTCAGGTGTTCAAAGGTTCTCCTTTCAGGGAACGAGGGTAGCTGAGGAGGTGCGGGGGGAGACTGGGAGGTGCCTGAATTCGATTCCGGGCTATTGAAAAGTTTCAAGAGGCGAAAAGCTTCGACAAACGAAGCTAAGTGAATTTCGAGCCCTCGGAATAGACAGGGGTGGATTTGGGGTATTTTTGATATAATAAATAAATATTTCGGACATCTAACACACAACGCCATCTAGTCCCAAGCTAAGCAGAGCTTGTGTTATGGGTACTAGACAACTATAATACATATTATATGTAATATAACTATAAATATTATACATAGAAAACACCCAAACTAAATAAACGATTGTTGTATATAACAGTTTGTATGTTTATCATGGCTGTTTAAATTTGTGAGTTGAATATAGTTTAATAAAAACATTTAAATGTAAGAAAATTTTAAGATAAAAATGTTCGAAGAAAACAGATCAGTTTTTAAGCTATTGCATAGCTTTTATCGCAGGCTTTGAGGCCTTTGAGCGCGGCGACCGAATCAAGAAATTCCGTAACATAACGAAAAAAACCTAACACCTGAAGCTCGCACGCATCGAGACGAGCTGCTCCGAACGACGAATAAACTTAAAACAGTGATCAACGCCATCTAGTGACGATGTTGGTACTAATTTAATAGTTTAGTATTTTTCATTCACAATATTATAAATACTGCATAATTAAAAAATAAATAAATAATTATAATTGCATAAGTTGATACAAAATGCTGTGCAATAGCTTTACCGCGGCAGTCCCCGAGTGCCAAACATCTTTTTTTTTTGTTTGTTTTAGTAAATCGCTACTTAAACTCATGACCAGACATGAATGAGCAGATTTATAAAGATCTTTATAAAGGGCCATTATAGTAGGATCACTCTTACTTTTTCATTAAATATATGTTTCCTCAGTCTAGAAGCGACATTTTTTTTAAGATGTTGTAAAGATTTTTAAGTTCTTTAGTAAAATTAACTTCCTAAAGATTGGTTGTATGCATGCTCTGTAAACTTTGTGATAATGAATTAACATGTTAATAAATACTACAAAATTTTCACAAAAAGAAAACCGACTTCAATCTGGACAAATTGGATTTAAGTGGGACCACACGGGGAGCACCAGCTTTCAAATAAAAAAAGAATCATCAAAATCGTTTCACCCAGTCGAAAATTATGAGGTAACAAACATAAAAAAAAGAAAACAGTCGAATTGAGAACCTCCTCCTTATTTTGAAGTCAGTTAAAAAACCATTGCCTTCTGTGATTTCCTCTTCGTGGATAAAAGCATATCAAGTAATTAGATTTTTTACTAACTTTCCTTTTTACTATTTTTTTTCTTTCAATCATCTCACAGTGATTTATATACTCTTTGCATCTCACCTTTTCAACCGACTTCAAAAAGGAGGAGGTTTGTTACCTCATAACTTTGGACTGGGTGAACCGATTTTGGTGATTCTTATTTTATTTGAAAGCTGGTGCTTCCCGAATGGTCCCATTTAAATTTGGTCCAGTTCTGACATGTCATCCATGAGAAAACTACATAAGTCTTCAATTTGCATTATGTATATACGCGACAAATTAACGAATAACTCAATATTCCCGTATGGTCCCATTTAAATTTGGTCCAGATTGAAGTCGGTTTTTTTTTTTGTTAAAATTTGTGATTATTATAAAAGAAGTTATTGCTAGGTTTTTGGTATCAATACGTGTGCTTGAATATATATTTTAGAGGAATGAGTAAGACCCAGCTTCATGCCGACGTAATATTTTAGCATACTATCAGAATCAGTTTCATTACCAACGCTTCGAAAAGATAAGTTTGTCATTTCTAAAACACAGACTCAATAATATGACTCTTCGAGTACGCCCCTGTTCAAGCGGCTTGGTTCCAATTTTTATCAATCCCATTTCATTTCCCCTTACGAAAGTTTTCCTCCAATTTCGCGCTCTCGCCCCCGCCCATTTAGTGCTGTGATAATGTTCAAAGGTCGATAAAAGGTATATTATTATATCAATCAATCAATCAACAACTCATAATATCCCAATGCTGGGTTCGGGTCTCATCTCAGCAGAGGATTAAGGCCATACGTCTCCAATCTGGCCAAGCTCGGGTTGGGGACTGGCAAGGCTTTTGCGCGCGGCACCGCCTACAGATTAGTCGGTTATCGCAGCAAAGAGTAGCCTATATCCCTCCTCAAGAATCAAAGTATCTCCAAGCTAAATTTCATTGAAATCGGTGCAACGGTTTGGCCGTGAAAGCAGGACAGACAGAGTTACTTTCGCATTTAAAATAAACTAGTTTTTGCCCGCGGCTCCGCCCGCGTAGTTGTCGGTTATCGTTCCAAATAGTAGCCTATGTGTTATTCTGATGTATAAGCTATATTACTGTAAAGTTTATCCAAATAAGTTCAGTATATTTGCTTGAAAGAGTAACAAACATCCATCCATCCACACATCCATCCATCCATACATCCATCCATCCATCCATACTTACAAACTTTCGCGTTTATAATATCAGTAGGAAATATGGAAATATGTATTAAGTAATTTAAATAATACTTAACAAAAAAAAATTAAAGAAACTATTACCCGACAACTTAAAAGCTTTTGATGAAAGTATATTTAGACTATTTATTTATTTATTTATACAATCAGCTGCTCACTGCACTTACAGTTTGTCCAACACGTACAGTGAGCCAGTACAAAAAATTTTATTTAATAATGTTAACAATAGCATAATTGATGCTTATCAATACTAATATTAAAGCCTACTCCTAAGGAAAAGTACACAGAATTTAAAAAATGTACTTAATTTGGTATGGAATAAGTCGATATCCGGGTATTGAGCAATTAGAGCGTTGAGCAGACTAACTGCCTGGCTCGTGGGAGCGTATTGTGCCGTACACGTTCGTACCTGCGGCGCAGTTAAGAGACGGCAAGATCGTAGCCGTGTATACTGGTATAGCCGTGTATACTATGTCACCTGGGTCATTATTACGAATCTATTGCCATCTCATTCATCAAAATCAGTTCAGTATTTTATGCGCTACGATGGAATATATAAAACTTATATAGACTGTCAAAATTATTACCCTTCCTTTTGGCTTCACCATAATCGGGTAAAAAGTAGGAATAAATAGCCTCTAAGTACATTTATTTCCTTGTATTTTTATCGTTTGATTATTGTATTTATCTTGTTTTTTACTCCTTAAGCTTTTTTGAAGTTATAAATTGACCTCTTTAAAGCTCTGACTACAATAAACATAATACAACATAATAATCCTTTAATAATACACCGCTGGTTAAGACAGGCACCTTAGAAAGAAGATTTCCTGACTTCAATAGTAAAAGTAAAACTTAAAGCTCATCAAAACCTAAAAAATAATTCAAACTACTGACTCAATTAGAATTTTTCAACTCGCATATATACGTTTTTTTAACTGCACCATATATCGTCACATACAAGGTTCACCTACTCTAATGAAATCTAATCAAATTTTCAGATAATTTAAAGAAAATATGATAGCGATTGATTTCCTCATATTATTCTTAACCAGCGGCATCGTGGAATTTGAAAGTTTAAATATTATTATACATACTATTTTTGACGTGACAACGTCTTATAATTCGATGGAGCCGGTTGCACGCACTAAAAAACATGACTCCGGTACCTCGTAGCGACGTTCCATTTAAGGCTTGAAGTGTAAGCAAGAGAAGCGCCGCATCTATCTCTCATTATTTCATCAATGTTTCGTTATGACGTTGTCACGTTAAACTATCGTCCGTAAACAGACTTTACAGACAAACATTTTTTTTTGTTTAATAAAAGAGTATTAGAAATAGATACTTAAATTATTATTTTTTGACTTGACAAGTTAAGTGGTTAATTTGATAACAATATATCGATAATTCACGTCAGTAACATCACTACAGTTTAAACATTAAAGTATTTCTCGGGAGACGCGGACGTATCAAGCGATCATTTCTATGTTATTACACTGCTAAATTCAATTGTAGACCGTTTACACCGACGCTTTATTATTAACTGACCCCCTATATTTGACAGGATCATCTTAATTCACCACTTTTGACTATTTAGTTAGTATTTGTAGGCCAAAGTCTACTTTCAAACCAGATGCCTATGTCCAGCAGTGTACTGTAAAAGGTCATAGACGATAATGTATTTCTTTTTTTATTGACTACTTCAGCACTAGGAATAAATCCTGTGTCGCGATGGACTTTACAAACATGCATGTAACGGACACAACGAACACCTAGACTCAGGACAACAGTTTGTGGATCACACAACAAAGTGTTATTCCATGTAGGATTTGAGTTCATAACCCTTGGTGAAGTAGGAAGCGGCGTGGCGACCGCTTAAACCACTAGACCGCATGTGCATTTATTTAGAAGTTACTTATTTATAGGTTGGGAAAAACTTACGAGTCTACTACGAGATAAATGAGGTGGCCGACTGCCATGAAACATTCATAATCCAAGTAGATACTAAGCTACATCGAAGTTCTATAGAAAAACTAATGTCCGATTTTTTAGGGCTCCAGTTACCCAAGATGATTGCCTCAGATGTTACAAATATTTGTTTCAGAGTTTGGGTGTTTTTATGTAATATGTATGTATTTACAAAAAAAATTATATATGTATTTATATTAGTTGTCTAGTACCCATAATAGAAGCTCTGATTAGCTCGGGACTAGATGGCGTTGTGTGACATATATGTCTTAAATATTTATTTATTATTTATAATATATATTTTATCTCCACAAATTACACCATGCTAACAGTAGGTATACAGTTGACAGAAAAAAAATCTCTAAATCTGGAGTCTCTGGGGAGATCTGGATTCTAAACTAAGCCAAGGCCTGTTCTATAGATCTCCAGGCCACACAGGAACAAGTTTTGCGTGGTAATAATGGTAGGTATATGTTTGCATGTGCATGCTCCCTAAGGTTATGATACGGGTACCCATCCACAGCCTCTCCTGGCTAAGCTTAAGCTTAAGTTACCACTAAAATACCACTACACACAAAAAATAAACTTCGTTTAAATAAACCGACTTCAAAAACTAAAAAGTATCAAATAACTTAATTTGTATGTGCTACCTATTCATAGGTTTGAAGTCAGTGCCAAGCCAATGTAATAGTAGGTACCACACTCGCTATATTTCGAGACGAACGTCAACGACGTCACCGACGCTTCGGTTGTTTTGTTCTACGCGAAGAGCAGCTATCCTGCTCAAGGTCACGCGCGGCGAGTGCGGTAGCTACTATTATATTTTGACTTGGCACCGACTTCAAACCTATGAATTGGTAGCACATACAAATTAAGTTATTTGATACTTTTTAGTTTTTATAGTCGGTTTTTTTAAACGAAGCTTTTTTTATTTTTCGCTTTTTAGTCTTTCTCAAGTCTCTCATCATAATTTCACCTAAATAACTTGAAAGAATACGACTAAAGGTAACATACATACTTTATAGAATCGAAAGGACTTGAGGTCATTTTTTGTAATAAAATCTCAAATGGATTATCTTCTATAGGTTACTATAATTCAAGTGATTTGAGGTGAACTGACTATCTGAGGTAAACTCTGATATCGTTAGGACCCGTTTTATATATTATGAAATTAAATGATGTCTACAGAATATGAAGACATGCAGACATGCATTGAGGGTTTCCTTCGATTTCCTTAGGATCCCATCATCAGATCCTGATATGGTGGCCATGGGACCACATGGGGAGCATACCCTTTCGAATACAAAAATAATTTTCAAAATCGGTCCACAAATTGACGGAGTAATCAGTGTACATAAATAAAAAAAAAACAAAAAAAAATACCGATGAAATTGAGAACCTCCTCATTTTGGAAGTCGGTTAAAAACAAATAACAAAATAAAGAGATCCAATTAAAAAGATTTGAGTTTCAATTGAAATTCAAAAAAGTGAAAATTGACGAGAAATTCCTTTTTTAACGAAACCTAACGACTTCGTAGTGAATAAATGAGCTTTGTAATTGGTTTTTAAAAAGTTCACAAGAAAGTAATATATTTCGTAGATTTTTAGAGTCTTATAGAGTGTCAATCTATAAAATGGGTTTAAATAAATAAAATTGGAGTATCTGTTTTATATATTTAAAAAACACTTTTAACTAAATGCATATGGTATACCTATATACATGTATATTATGTATATCTTCAGCTACCTATCAGTGAAAGTCCCGTCAAAATTAGTCCAGACGGACGGATAGACAGATAAAAATTGTAAAACATGATATTTTGGTATATGTACCGCGTATACGTACATATGCATTTAGTAAAAGGTGGTTATTATAATTTAACAAACAGACACTGCAATTTTATTTATTTGTATAGATATATTGGCTAGCTACTTATACGCCCACAGGCAAAACTGTTATTCTTCATAGCCGTGATATTTCGCACTCAAACTGTCGTAAGCAAATAATTTAATCTCTAAGAACTCTTCATAAATAACAAATCCTGTCTAATAACCATAACCATTATCACCCATCACACCGTGAACCCATAATAACCCCAATAATCACCGCATTACCGACACCTCGGCATAATCCGCTCATTCATTCATTCGCTCACTCATTCACTGAATCTATACAACATATTTCACGGTTTAAGAGGAACAGCGGGCGTTCTTATGGGATTTGTATTTGGTGTTTAATATTTTTATCTTCATTATGTGCCTACTATACATTTCTTTAGGGTATAGAACCCATAATTTCTGTGTGCGTTTTAAAAAACTTGCTATAAAGCTTAGGGTAATTTTTGAGATTAAAACACTACCACATTTGTTTAATGTCTGCGTCTTATCATCATTTTCATTAAATCGTCTGTCTGTCTAAATAGTCTGTCTGCCTGTCTATTCGCGATAAACACATAAGCGACTTTATGGATTTTTATGCGGTTTTTACTTATAGGTAGACTGATTTTTAAACAAGGTTTTCAAGGTGTATAATTTGTAAAATTTTTGAATATATTGGCTAAAATATAACGATGTTTGTTGAAGACGTCGGAAAAATTAAGCCACAAATCTCAGAGAAACATAGGCTACATTATATTTTCCGTGCAAAGCTGGGTGGTTTGCTAGTTTACCTGTCACTATTTGACCCAGCAAACTTCGAACCGCCTTATAAATTAGCTGATGTCACATACCAGGAGCTGAGCCATCAACCAAGCGCAATTGTGTTTTCAAACCATCCAGGAATCCATCGAAAAATACACAGCGAATGTCAACTTAATCGGTCCAGCCTTTTAGAAAAAGTTAAGTGGCAAACACAGGTAGATACCAAAAAAAATATATTAAGATATGCGTGTGTAGAAATATATAGATCCCACCCAAAACATTTTCATGTAAAATGTTGCCAAGACGACTGCATATGGCTTACCCTGTGAAAAAGATATCAGATCTCATGTAGAGCCAAGGTTCTGAATCTACACGCCCTAACTCTACCAACCCTAACTTAATAAACTCTATATCTTTATCGCCGTTTCGCTACCATACCACCACGAATTGGAAACGAACGCCTTTTGTGTTTGCAAATATCTACACACATCAAAAGTGTCTAGGGATCAACATATATTTTTGCAATAACTTTTCTCCTGATTGATATTAATTAAAATTTTCTTTAAGGATTCATCAAATAAAGTGTTTTCGTTTGTCACAGTAACGATAAACCAAGTCACCTTTGCATTAATAAAGAAATTTGCCATTTTCCTAATAAAGGGATTTTTGACATTTGAACCACTAACATTAAAGTTCGAAAAAAAGACTGAAATAACAGTTTTCTTTAAAATTTTATTAGGTAACTTAAACAATTAATAATCCGTGTTTCTACCGCGAACACTAACAACACAAGAATCGGTTTGGCATACTCAAAATGAGTTCATCCAAATCACGCTGTGGAATAGCCGCCCATGTTCGTTGCAACAACAAAATAAGGTCTTCTTGCGACTGGATACCCTCCATATTCGGCAGAGCTCTTCTCTGTAGCATATCCCATGCATGCTCAATCGGGTTCAAGTCTGGCGACTGAGCAGGCCAGGGCCAAAGCCACATCTCAATCTCAAGAAATCCGCATAAAAATGCTTGATCCCTAGACACTTTTGATGTGTGTAGTTTCTGAAGTAATGTGTTTTACGAATATTTAGTTTCTGAAGTAACGAAACAGCCAAGCCATACATTTTTACTGAGATACAGACTTTATTAAGTAGTTGGTAGAGTTAGGGCGTGTAGATTCAGAACCTTGGCTCTACATGAGATCTGATATCTTTTTCACAGGGTAAGCCATATGCAGTCGTCTTGGCAACATTTTAGATGAAAATGTTTTGGGTGGGATTTCATTTCTTTTTGTAAGTTGCTTGTGGCAGTTTTTTTTTTCTTTTTTTTGGGCTGTATTTCTTGTACATCTTCTTACTTCTTTCGAAAAAGTCCGTGTACCAAAAATAAAACCTGTAGCATAAACATTTGTGAAAGTCTCAAACAAACTTCCACCCCCCAAATTTGGGGGTTGGGGGGCAAAAGTAATAGGTTTATGAATTTTTTTGTTGTTTGTATACTAAGCTTAGTTTAGATACCAAATTTCAGCTTTCTAGCACTTCAGGAAGTACCCTAACAGTTTTGATGATCATCAGTGTGTCAGTGACGAAATCGGTGTTTTTTAGGTATCAATAAAATCTAAAGTATTAGAGCTATGCAATTGAAACTTTGTATGTATCATTATTCTATTGATGACATCATCCCGAGAATTTGAACGATCTGGTATATCGGGAACCAAAGTTATGAGGGTTCAAAAAAACGACGAAACACTTCGAGAAAAGGTAGGTAGTGCCCTTGCGCTTCGCTTAGCTCGTCTTGGCGGGGGCACGACCGTGCCCCCAGATAAATATCTTTGTTCAGAAGTCTGGTCACCATAGCAAACACTTTGCTTTGTTTGTTGTCAGACTGCATCGTTGGCCTAGTGGTTTAAGTGGTCGCACATTATCACTTTGTGTGATCCACAAATTGTTGTTCTGAGTCTGGGTGTTCTTTGTGTTCGTTTCATGTATGTTTGTATAGTCCCCCGCGACATAAGATGTATATTCCTAATAAGGGAGTTGTCTTTTTAAAAATGTTCATCAGGGATTGGAGATTATTTTATAAGTAAGGTTTTAAGCCTGTTAAATTACTGTTATTTTTACTCTAGGATCACGATTTTCGAGAAATTCCTACCTTTTTCAATAGATTCACACACACCGTGAATCATAAAATTCACCGTGGGAGAGCCACACCTCGGCATGAATGGGCCGTCTCGACCGGAGTGATATCACGGCCTCACAGAAAACCGGAGGAGTGAAATCGTGCTTGTGCTGTGTTTCACCGAGTGAGTGAGGATACCGGAGGCCCATACCCCAATCACCCTACGCCTACTTCCATCCCTAAAAGGCCGACAACGTACTTGTGACGCTTCTGGTGTTGCAGGTGTCCATGGGTGGCGGTAATCGCTTACCATCAGGTGTTACGTCTGCTCGTTTGCCCGCTTATTCCATAAAAAAACCAATACATATCGAAACTGTACGTGTAAGTAGACATGTTCAAAGTGACCGATTATGTTACTACGATTAACTAAATTATAACACAAATCAGTAACATAATATTAAATTCAAAATTTAAAAAAACCCCCTACTCTAGCACTTCATCGAGTAATCATACGCCAAAGATAGTTTTTCAAACATTCGGTTATTCTTCCCCACTTTCACCCCCATAACTTTTAAACGACTCAACCGATTTTCATGAAACATGTCTAAGAACACTCGCACGTAGCTCACCTTTCATACAAAAAAAAACTAAATTGAAATCGCTTCATCCGTTCGCGAGCTACGGTGCCACAGACAGACAGACAGACACGTCTAACTTATAACACCCCTCTTTTTGCGTCGGGGGTTAAAAAACCATAAACACAAGCTCAAAGTGCCAGGAAGCAATATAAATGTGAAAATGATTCTAGAATATTTCATAAGAACGTGTTAATTTGGAAGGAAATAGTAAAGAAAATGCATTCACTCCGATGCATTTATATTGTGGTGTTATTGAAAAGTTACAAGCGATTTTATATTTGATCCATTACTAACTTGAAAGAGTTGGCAAATATTTTAAATAAACCTATCAATATATATAAAAATCAATGCCTAAAACTTTTCTTTGTAATTTTATAACTCAAGAACGGGCTCACCTATCCAAACCAAATGTTTAGGCTTTGTTTGGACTATTTAGTAGTTGGTTTATGTGAAGCTTGCACAAAATCGGTCGACCGGTTCTTCATTTATGACATTTTTCGTAATTTCACTTAATACGTAGCGAAGCACGTACCGGGCCGCTAGTAGGAAATAATATTATGTCCAAATCTATTACTTCGACTTGAAGTTTAGTTCGAGTCGAACTGAAAGGAAAGAAAGATGACATAGCCAACAAAACTAATAGGTCCTCGGTAACGTAATCGGTATCCTTACTCACTCGGTGGAACACAGCGCAATCGCTGTTTCACACCGGTTTTCTGTGAGGCCGCGGTATGACTTTGGTCGAACAACGTATGAACGCGTATGACTTAACCCACAATCTATCACAATGAATGAGTATCGTTAATAGCGTTATATTTTCCATTTCCAGTCGTCTTGCAGTTTCCCTTCAATTTCATGTACATTTAGCATCCGAACGTCGGGTTTGCTATGTTTTAACTAAAATTCATTAAGTACAGGAATCGACTGATGATGGTATAAAGAATATAATCAGACATTATTGCATTTACATTTACACATAATATATATATATATATATATTGACTGCACGCCGCTTTCTACTGCGTCAAAAGTTGTGGGTTCAATTCCCACATAGGACAACACATAATTAATGGCGTTATTACGGATATAATATCTAATTATTTCTACAAAAATAAAGTTTCTAAGAAATAAGTCGGGATCAGTTCAAAGAAGCTTTGTGTAATATATCTGTCACACGTGCGAACATTTCTTAAAACTAGCGTTACAAATATAGCCCATATTAAGCAATTATAGTCCTTATTGCAATGGTATAAAGTATAACAATAATGATTGAGTTTGATCCATGAAAACAAATGCAAACAAACCTCAATACAAACTTAAATTTGCGGTTAATCCCAACATTTCTTAAAACAATTTCTTTGAAAGACCAATTTTGTGACAAGCAAAAATAAATTAGTCATAAAATCTATTGTGGAAAGGTGTCAGTTTTGACACAAAATCCCTTTTTTTGACAATGTTTTGAAGTATTTTGCGCAATGTTGAGTATAGTGTATTATAATCTGATGCTGATTGAATGCATGCGGCGAGTATTAAAAAGCATTTTTTTGTTGAAATAATGCGTTCGGCGGGTGTTAATGCTTATTATCCGGGTGTTTATCAGTGTGAAGTGCGATTTTTTTATATTTTATTGTTTGTTATTTGGTATCGCGTATCTCTAAATATCTTTTTAAAGACGCTTATACAGTTGTAGATAAATAAGGTTTTATATCCTGTAATATAAAAGAAGAGGAGGTAGATGTACTATGCTATTATGAATGTGGCTACTATCATAAAGACGTAAGTATAAATAGACTTTGCTTACTCAATCACATCAGAATTCATCAACAACCCATAACGTCCCACTGCTGGGCTCGGGTCTCCTCTCAGGAGAGGGTTTAGGCCATACGTCCCCACGCTGGCCAAGTACGGGTTGGGGACTGGCAAGACAACGTTGTGTGTGGCTACGTAATCTGGCCGTTTGATGGTTTCAAGCCGCCCAAAAGCCTCCAAGTAAGCTTCACGACTGTTATCCTACGATAACAACCGGGACCGACTGCTTAACTTGACCTCCAAATCACGGAGACGCTCATGGTATTGTGCCACCAGCGGTCACCCATCCAGGTACTGACCGCGCCGTCGTTGCTTACCTTCGGTGATTGTTTCTAATTATCGAGTGCAAGTGGGCTATGAGCGCCTCATGATGATGAAAATTGATGATATAATCCTCCTCCATGTGGTGTTATCCTCAATTCTGAGGTTCGCGACCCCTATTTGAAGCCATTCTGCGAATGATAGCTTGCCACCTGTTTCCATCTTGAGCAGTGTGTAGGGCAGTAGTGCCAAGAGTCCTCTGGGTATTTTCCCCTCTATCTTACCCGTCCCGTCACCTTCTGTCTTTCGAGGTTATCGCTTTCTCTCCTCGCGATAAAATAATAGTAACAACTCAAGACTAGACACAAATTAGGCAGATATAGGCTCTGCCTAATTTGTGTGATGATATTCACGCTATTGAAAAAAATAACTTATATAACAACAGACCTTAATGGCCTACAGCTGGACATAAGAAGCCACTCCTTAGAAAACAGGGTGTGGCCTACCACGTTAGCTAGACGGGTTGGTACCTCTATAGTACCAACCCGTCTAGCTAACTCTATAGTTTGTTTTAAGTTTTCGCGTAGTTAGCCCCCGTACTCTAGCGGCTAGCACAAGCGACTGTCAATCAACAGGTCCGGGTTTGATTCCCGGGTAGGACTGGTGTTGGGTTCTTCTTACAAGAAATTCTTAAGAGCAGTCCGGAGTATGGAATATGGCGGTGTTTCCCGCCCATGCCTCGGAGAGCACGGTTACGGTTGTCATGAACACCTATGACAATCGTTATTGGGAAGTCAGTGCCCTCAAATTTACTGGCAACTAGTTCAACTTTCGAATTCAGTTCACCCTCAGTGTTGCGGAGGTCCGATGCTGGTCACTCCGTGGAAAAACTGATATTCAGGTAAAACCGGTTGAACTGGTATACCCACCCCAAATAATCTTTGTATAATAAAGGCTAGGAAGATGATTATGAGTTTGCCTCCCTAGTCCTCTCTTACGACACCCATGGGATGAATAGGAATGGTTACACATCGTACTCTTAATCCGCCAATACATAGATAGTGTACCCTACAAACAAATATTATTAAAAAATCTAGAAAAAATAAATGATTTTGCTCACTTTTTTTGTTCTGAATGAGTATCAAACTCACGACCTCGGACTTGACACCCAGAATCAGTAACCACTACACCAATAAGTTCTTCTTCTTTCGATGAAATGGCTACCAGCCGGATCAACTATATCTGCCACTGTCAAGTATTTATAGTCTTTAAATCTTAAGTCTTCGAGTCTTCGTCGTGATGAAATTAATGATAAATAAATTAAATTAAAAATCTTTTTAAAAACAAGCTTTTACTGGAATACCTCGAGACGAATCAAACGAGGCCAAAGTCGATGATGTTGCGACGTTTCTTTACAGAGTTCATAGCCACCTTCCAGCTCCAGCATCAGATCAGCTCCATGTCATTATAATATTGTATTGTCACGCTGTATACCTACATATGCTTGCAAAATTTCAGCAAAATTGGTTGAAGATGTCTGCTTCAAAATTGAGTTGCAAGATTCCACCCGAACATACAGGCATACCTACATTCTACATACATACATTGCAAGTTAATAAAAAGCTTGTAAAAATATAAAATAATGTGGATGACATGAAATGAGGACCGTCTTTCGAAAAAACAAAAAACAAGCCACCAAAAAGTTAAAAAAATAATTATTTTAATATTTCAAATTTCGATCTCAATATCAAAACAGACACTTAATTACAAGAGGGCACAATCATTTCAAAATGCAATTACAGTCCGTAGGCTAATTATGCAACGCGACATTGCGACAAAACGCGAAATCGCTCTCGAATAATCGCTCAGCAATTAAAACTGCTTATTTCCTTAATTCAGAGCAATCGGACGTTTAAAGAACCTGTAACGAGTTACATACTAAATTCAACCTTAACTGTCGCGTTCAAAGTTTAAAATAGAACGACACGTCTAAGTTATTTTCTCGTCAATGATTTGTTTTGGAATATAGGCTTTGTGTCCCTAGTTTTAAGGTTGAATTTTGAATGAGAAATTATGATGAGATGAAGTAAATGGGAAATTGTACGCTAACTCGTCGACGTCGGAATAAAACAACTCTTTGCGCTAATAATGAGAAAGTATGCACAGTGTAGTGTGAAACACGGAGGCTGCATTATGTCAATTTGGAAATGCAGTTATTGTGTACTCTTGGTTATCCATGTGAATATTTGAAATGTGTGGTGTATGGACTGAACCGTCCTATGATCATAGTGCACCACCATAATAATTATTTTTAGACAATCAGCGTGGATTACAGGTAGTAGAGCCACGCAGATTTCAGCACAAATGGACTGGCTCGACAGAGGCTCACAGAAGATCAACGTAAAATGTCAGCGTTCGTGCTGTCGTGTTGCGTTGGTGAGTGCGAGACCGGAGGCCCAATGATGCAGAAGCATCACCATTCACTAGGCCACCATAGTGTGGGTCATCATGTTGCATTGTTGCATTGTCTGCATTCGCAATGAGTATGGTGAACATCACTCTTGGATTCTGCTGATGCTTTCCACCAGGCAGTGTAGTTATATTTAAAAAAATAGTTCATTAGTAACTTAATGCATTAAAAACGTAGGCATACAGTCTGCCTAGTACAACAGTCAATAAGTCAGCGACTTCTAAACTGGACGGCGTTATGTAAGAACGAATTAAGCGACAAAATTGAAAAAAAATGAGTTTTGAATGCAGATCGCTTCCAGGCATAATAAACTATGTACTCAGCTATTTTTGTGTTCAAAAGTCACTCCTAGTGCCTTTTAATAAGGGGTGAATCAAGCGACATGTCAACATTTGTTAGGCCTTGTGCAAAAAACCCTTACGTAATAAAGAATTAACCGCCTAAGTTACTGTTACAAATTATACAAATAGGATTTGAAATTGCATAAAAGAATTATATCCACAAAATTTGTAATTGATCCGTTTATTTTGTTATTTAAAAACGCAATATCGAACTAACCGCCGAAAATGGCAGCTAATACGTAGATGCAAAAGAACAAATTCACAGCTTTTGAAATGAAAACTTAAACAAGTTTTTTGGAGTTTCCAAAATGAAGACTAGAACATTATAGAAAAAAATGAAAATGGCGTAATGGCGTAAGTAATGCAAAAAAAAATTGTATCCATTCTAGTCTTTGGGAACTGGTTAAAGGGACCTGTTATTCTAGCTAGCGATTGTTTATTATATTTGTACTCTTTTTAACATAATGTAGATTGTCAAAAGAAAAAAAAATGGCAGTCATTTGCAAGTTATTTGTAAAATTTATGTGTAAAATTAGAAATTTCAAATCAGACATAAGACGCTGACGCGAACCCATAAGATTTCCCCCTATCAGAAGTGCTCAACGTGGCTAAAGAAGTTTTCACTTCAAAAATATAGAAGGAAATGCTGTGAACTGGTTAAAAAATAAATAAATGTGAAATATACATTTATAAGGATACACACTCATGGTAGTTTACTTTACGAAAATGAGCAACCCATTACATTTGTCTGGTCTTCAGTAGTAAGTTTGGGAGATTGAAAACTCAGCCGAAGTTAGATGGTATGACACATCACTCATATACTGATACATCGCTTTATTCTTATTCCATGTGATGCCAGATAATATTAGGAAAATTTAACAGGATCTAATGATTTAGAAGAAGAAAATCTGAAAAATAATGATCGAGTGGGAACATTAATTTTTTTATTATTTAAAGTTTTTATAGTTTAAGAAGGTGTGTTTTTAGTTTAATATAGATATTAAGGTTGAATAGTATTTGTATCCAGTTGGTGATAACGAGATAAAAATTTGTATTAGTGAAATTTTAAATATAGATTCAAAACCAATGAAAAGAGTTTTGATTTTAGGTACAAAGGATATCGAGACAAGCAAAAATTTTATTATTATTCAGGTTTTAACAATAAAAAATATTCAAATTTATGTGTGTCTTCTAATCCGCAATGAAATACATGATCATCTTAACGAAATGGTACAATTTCTAGTTAAATTCAGAACTTTGCATAAAAATATTTGTATTTAATCTAATACTGCATTTTATTTCTCCCAAAACAACCCGCATTAAAGAATCAAACGACTATAATGTCGTATAGTACGTTGTTGCTTAATTTAAGCAGTCGGAATATAGCTAAAATATAATAACGAATAAAGCGGAAAAGTGGCTATATCTTTTAATGTATATTATGTATCGTAATATATTTTTAATTAGTCTAAACTACACACACAGCTTACTTTCAAGTAAAAATATCATAACCAAATAACATAAATAATGAGCACATAGCGACAGTTTTAATTTTAAAATCTTTGACGCTCATTTTCTCAAATTCTCTCCAGTGTCGCTTAATCTATTCTTACATAACGCTGTCCAACCATGCTTAAATAGAGCACTTGATTGAAACATCCTAAGTCGCAGGTTCGATTTTGACTAGGAGCTTATATTTTAAATATTTCGGACATCTGCCTACATGGGACAACACTTTGTGTGATCCAAAAATTGTTATTCTAAGTCTGGGTGTTCTTGCTATTCATTACATGTATGTTTGTAAAGTCTCCCGTGACACAGGATTTATTCCTACTGCGGGAGTTGTCTTTTTAAGGATTTTTTGCCACATAAATCTCTGATTCTGTGAAGTACTCTGCACGCTCAAATGGTATGGAATCAAACACCGTACAGTAACTATTAGGGATGTGCAATTGACGTCAAGAATTGTTTTCTTGTATCCTTCACTAGCGAAATTAGACACATCAAAAGTGTCTAGGGATCAACATATGAGTCTAGGTATCAACATATATTTTTGCAATAACTTATCTCCTGATTGATATTAATTAAAATTTTCTTTAAGGATTCATCAAATAAAGTGTTTTCGTTTGTCACAGTAACGATAAACCAAGTCACCTTTGCATTAATAAAGAAATTTGCCATTTTCCTAATAAAGGGATTTTTGACATTTGAACCACTACCATTAAAGTTCGAAAAAAAGACTGAAATAACAGTTTTCTTTAAAATTTTATTAGGTAACTTAAACAATTAATAATCCGTGTTTCTACCGCGAACACTAACAACACAAGAATCGGTTTGGCATACTCAAAATGAGTTCATCCAAATCACGCTGTGGAATGGCCGCCCATGTTCGTTGCAACAACAAAAAAAGGTCTTCTTGCGACTGGATATCCTCCATATTCGGCAGAGCTCTTCTCTGTAGCATATCCCATGCATGCTCAATCGGGTTCAAGTCTGGCGACTGAGCAGGCCAGGGCCAAAGCCACATCTCAATCTCAAGAAATCCGCATAAAAATGCTTGATCCCTAGACACTTTTGATGTGTGTAGTTACAGAATAACTTGGTAGCAGTAGTATCTTTTATCTTTAATGTATCTTATATATCTTTATTAGCATGGTGCAGCAGATCAAAACTTCGATTCTCAGGAGAGCCCTATGTCCAGCTGTGGACTGGCTGTTGATTATAAAAATATAAAAAACGGGTTCGAAAGGGAACATATATATATTCTTTATATAGTATAAATAAGTGGCTGTTCGCCAACTTGAATCAATCCAATCAAACTTCTAAGCCAACGCAATCTAAAGATACAGCGGTTTATGTTGCAAATTTGCGACACTCGAAAGGAAATCAAAACCTACAGGGTACTTCCCGTGGAAACATCATCTTGAAATTTGTGACGAAGCAACATCTTATAGCACAAAGGAAAAATTGCGAAAAGCACATTTTTTAGTTCCATCATATAACAAAAATATTTTTTAAAATTAAACTTACTACCCTTTTCCTCATGAACTCGTAGAGGTATTAAATTGAAATTCATATCAAATACTCAGGTCTATAATACCTTTAAGCTGTTACAAGAGCAAATTTCTATATTAAGGCAATCTCAAGAAACAGCAATTTCTTAGGGCTTAAATTACTGTTTCTTGAGATTGAGATTCTGTTATGCAAGGGAATCAAAACCTAAAGGATACTTCCAGCCGTCCTAAAATCTTGATATTTGGCATGAAGCAACGATTTATAGTACAAATAAAGGAAAAAAATCGAAAATTTTAAATTTTTAGCTACATCACATATTTTTTAAACATAGGTAGTAGAGCCACGCTGATTTCAGCATGAATGGGCCGGCTCGACCGGGGCGGTACTACCCTCGCACAGAAAATCAACGTAAAATGACAGCGTTCGTGCTGTCGTGTTTCGTTGGTGAGTGCGAGACCCAAATAGTCTAGTCAACAAGTTCCATACTTGTTGACTAGACTAAAAGATGCAGCAGCACCACTAGGCCGCCATGGTGTGGGTCGCCATACTGCATTGTTTGCTTTCGCAGTGGGTATGGTGACCGCCACTCCTGGATTCTGCTTATGCTTTCAATCAGGCAGAGTAGAGTCATTTTGGCGGGCCATACATAAAAAAAAAAAAAAAAAATATTATATAACTATGTATAGCCCTTTGCCTCATGAACGCGCAGAGGTATGAAGTTGGAATTTATATCAAAAATCGGTCTAATTGCCTTTAAGTTTTGAAAAAAAAATCATTTTTTTAAGTCAACGCAAAACGCAAAGGTACAACCATTTAAACCGCATATTTTGAAACTCGCGACTGCTCGCAAGAGAATCAAAATCTAAAAGCTGCTTCCTGTTGACATAGAAAATTGAAATTTGGTAAGAACCAATAACTTAACAGCACAGGTAAAGCCGGGTCTCCTGCGACACTGTTTAAGGGGCGCGTCCCTAAAAATGCGCGAAAAGGCACTTGCAGTTTTACAAAACACAAACAACTCAATTCATATTTGACACAAAAAAAAAAATCTCAGTAGTTTAATAAATCAGTCTACCAATCTACCGAGTGACATTTATAAAATAATTCTTTATTTTTGTGAAAAAAAGCCTTAACAAAGATCAAAATCATCGAAATCGACCTTTTTAATTAGCACACTCTGTCCTATTTCGTGCTCTATTTTAAATGTTTTTTTCTTATTTCGCGAGAAAAAAGTATGGAGAAAAGATTTACCGTTTTAGTTTTTTATTAATTCTCACCAAAAAGCCATAATCTAAGGCTAAACATCATTCATTTTTAGCGACAAAAGTTCCATACATTTTAGTACGTAGATATCGTCTCCCGTAAATTGCAATAAATAAGTTTTATCGCGCTCAAAAAATTCAGTGCCCGCCGAATATTCAAGGTGACACCACGTCGGTTTGTAGTTCGCACTGAGCTCCATAATACGTAAATGACAAGTTTTAGGGTGGGTTGCCAGTGAGTGTCGAATTGTAACTGTTAATTTGTATTCTTGAATTTAATTTAATTTTTTTTAAAGAATAATTTCAAAGAAAATTTTTAGTATTTTTTATTAACACAGAACTTATTTTTATGTTTTTTTTTTTAACTTGCTAAGTATGTATATATCTAACTATTTATGTTAAGACGGAATCTTGCAACTAAATTTTGCAGATATCTTCAACCGATTGTATTGAATTTTTGTAGGCATATGTATATAGCGTGACAATGCTATATTATGATGACATGGAGCTGATCTGATGTTGAAGCTGGAAGGTGGTAATAGGAACTTTGTAACGACGGAACCTATCGAGTTTGGAGTCGTTTGATTTGTCTTGACGAGTACTTTGAATACACTTTGACAGACCGAGACACTTTGAGAATTTGTTTTTAAAAAAGTAAAAAAAAATTTTTTTAATGATTTCTGTTAGAATTGAATAACTACTACTGAAATAATGAAAGACCTTAAAATTACAGTTTTATTTTTGACTGCATGGTTGGTCTAGTGGTTTAAGCGGTTGCCTCGCCGCTTCCTACGGTATCAGGTGTTGTGGGTTCAAATCCCACATGGGACAACACTGTGTGATCCACGAATTGTTGTTCTGAGTCTGGGTGTCCATTGTGTCCGTTTCATGTATGTTTGTAAAGTCCCCCGTGACACAGGATTTATTGGATATATACGGAAGTTGTCCTTTTTGAAAAAAAAACCGTTGTTTTTTAACCGTCTTAAAAAAAGAAGGAGTTTATATATACTTTGTTGCAATAAAGAATTGTTGCAATAAAGAATTATAAATTAACTGTATTTTATTATTTTTTTACCCGACCACGGCAAAGCCAAAGGAGGGTTATGATTTTGACAGGCTATGTATGTATGTTCATCTGTTCCCTCATAGCTCCTTAACTACTAATTAGAACTGGATAAATGAGGTATCGTTAGAAGTGTCTTGATCGTCCGCTGCTTATAGGCTATATGACGCGTCACTCAATTTAATGTGGCGCCCTCTAGCCGACATAAAGTACTGTATTAAAAAATGAATTTGACATAAATATGCCGTGTTTGGTATCATCGGAAAGGGTGTTACTTGTACATTTCAAATATATATATATAGGTACTATTAGCATTTGCTGGTGACTTTGTTCGTATTTATTCAATTTTTTTTATATTTCTATGTTAGGTATTTAAAATATACTTTGCATATAAATTATTATTATCACTACACCAAAACATTTTAAATAAAAAAAAAGTAAAAACTTAAATTAAAATAGAAACGTACCATAACTCTTAAAAACACGTGACTACGGCTTTTCAAAACTTGTTTCATACTTTTTCAGAGTCGTTTTTTGTCAAAAAGTTAAAAAGTACGTAAGTAAGTAAGATCTATGTAGTAAAATTTAGTCAATATGAGCAATAAAAGCGATCAAAAATTATATTTTTAAGAAACATTATGTTCCAATAATATAACATATATCATACAAATTTTATTTCATAACATAGCATTAAAATCCGTTTATTACTGTAAAAGATCTAAGCTGACAGATAGCGCGAGCGACTTAATTTTATACTGTGTAAAAATATATTATTTGTCCATGAAATGAATTAAAAATGAATAGGTACACTTGAACCCCATTCTCGGCCTTTGACGAGTTACTTAAAGCCCGCGGGCTTTCCGCTATGACTAAGATACATTGCGTGCTTTGTAGGACATTCTAAACATTCTTCAAAGGCGAACAGTTAATGAATATGTAACTAGAAGAAAAAACCGAAGGTAAATTTATTAGTTGCCAGGGTATGTATGGTACAGTGCCCGATGCGTTTGTGTGCATGTAAAATATGAATGTGGGTGTTCAATCACAAATTCCCACGCTCAAGGACTACAGTCTTAATGTTTTTAAACACCAAACATCACATATTTATGAAAATAGGGGCGTGGCCTTACGGTTTTGTTAATTTTAACAAGCAAACATGTTATCCAAAGCGGACTGAAAACATTCCAGCGTATACTTCTCGTATAATGAAACTGAACTGAACTAACATTAATACTTATTTTTTCATATTTATACTATAAAGGTAAGTAAGTAAGTGTACTATAAGACATTTTGTCGAGTAGATAAAAGATTTTTGCTTTTCGTGTAATCGTGTTTGATGTTCGTTTAAAAGTCCGTCTCCTGCGACTTTTCGCTAACATGTTTAGTTAACAAGTTTAGTTTGTTTTGTTATTTTTAGCCGCAGGAGACACGCCTTAACAGAAAAATTCTGAAAACTTCTACTTATATACCTACAAGTTTGTCTTATGTACTCTCAACTAAACGCTTATGTATGTATACAAGGTACATAATACCAAAATAACATTTTTTTTCAATTTTTGTCTGTCGGTCTGTCTGTCTGTTTGTTCCGGCTAATCTCTGGAACGGCTGGCCCAATTTTGACGGGACTTTCAGTGGCAGATAGCTGATGTAGTAAGGAGTAACTTAGGCTACTTTTATAAGACTAGCTTTGTCTCGCGATGTTACCTGCGGTTGTAAAGGTACAACAATAACCGCGTGTAACTCCGCGGGACTCAGGTAGTGTTGAATTAAAACACAAATGTATGATATTATACAAAATATCATACATTTGGTATGATATTTTGTATAATTTTATTTATGTACAGTTTGATTATATAAAATTATATCTTTTGTGAGTAATAAGGGATACACTGGTTTCTGTGAAGCAAGGTAACTACCGCCATCTGGTACCGAATAGTAAACATAATACAAAAATATGTTATTTTCCAAATATGAATAATTTTCGATTCAAAGTTATTAAAAACAGTGTGAAAATATTTAATAGATTGTGTTAATAATGTTCTCATACATATTCAAGTAAAGAACTTAATTATAAATATTAAAAACTACGAATATATGCTAACTAAATATATACAACTGTTTATTTAGAAAATATTTCACACATTGTTGATTTATTATTACTTAATCAAAATAAAATTAACTTATTACTAATTAAAAACCAAAAACATTGTGATACAAGTTTTTTTCCTAATGGCATACAAATAAAATTTATTATTCACATAAGTCGAAGTAGAAGCTCTTATTTAAAAAAAAATCTCACTACTTTATACTGATCATTTAGAATTTCAGGACTGTTCAAAATCAGAAATTTAAGAATTAATTATTTTTAAGTTTCAACTTTTCGCGCCATCTATAACGATAGTAACAAAACATTTAATTTAAGTATAGCGCCACCTATCCGTCGTTAGCGTACATCTTCTTCTTTATTTGTTGCTCGTCACGAATGAGATGTGCCAAGCGTCGTACTGCGGTGTCCATATCCTCGAACCGCACCCTGCTAAAGGTTAATCGTACGTGTTGAGAGGGGGAGCTACTGTCGAACAGGAAAGCTTGTCCGGGAACCAACATTAGACCTTGTTGGAGAGCTGTGTGGAATACCTGGAACAATTTAAAGAAGTGAGTAGAAAATAAGTTAACAGATTTTCTTTTTCATCAAATAAAGAAACCAGACACTCACCATATTAAACACATCAGACACCCCATTGACTCTAATCCAGAAGAACAATCCAGCTTTAGGTACGGAGTACGGAGCGAGATCCGAAATTGGTTCTAAGGCGGCGTTCAAAGCATCTCGCCGCTTGAGATAAAACTCGCGCGCTCCGATCAAGTGACGAGCTAATGATGAACGACCGCTGATGACTTGCAGAAGTATTGCCTGAAATACAAACAAGTACGTTATTATATACCTACTGATGATATAAGGAGACTTTAGGCTACTATATTAGACTAGCTTGTCTAAAGGTTATTGTCGTATCGCGGGTAACACCGCAGGGTTCAGCTAGTATAAAATATAGAATCATCAAAATCGGTTCACCCAGTCGAAAGTTATGAGGTAACAAACATAAAAAAAAACAGTCGAATTGAGAACCTCCTCCTTTTTTTGAAGTCGGTTAATATAATCACAAATTTTAACAAAAAAAAAACCGACTTCAATCTGGACCAAATTTAAATGGGACCATACGGGAATATTGATTTATTCGTTAATTTGTAATCGTTTAGTCGTCGTCTGTTAAGTCGTAATAAATTTTGGGGGTCCGTACCATAGACTAAAAACGCGTAGCATAGACTTAATATTTAAATTTATCAATGAAATAAGTAATTTCAGTATAGATCGATCTCTGTGTCAGATAGGCTTGGAAACCGACGAAGTAACTTTAAAAAAAGCGGCCAAGTCCGAGTCGGACTCGCCCATGAAGGGTTCCGCAGCAACAAGTAACATAATATATTTTATTTTTATATTTGTGTTGATTGAATGAAAGGTAAATTGCAGTTTACGATTTATGACGTATTAAAAAAAAACTATTTCGTAGATTATACATATAGTTTAGATTAGATAGATTTCGTTCAAACCAATTTTCGGTGGAACTTTGCATGGTAGTGTCCATCATATATTTGTTTTAGATTCATCATGCTATTATTTTAGAAGTTACATGACACACACACATTTTACCACTTTGGAAGTGTCTCTCGCGCAAACTATTTAGTTTAGAAAAAAATGATATTATAAACCTCAATATCATTTTCGAAGACCTATCCATAGATACCACACACGTATGGGTTTGATGAAAAAAAAATTTTTGAGTTTCAGTTCTAAGTATGGACTTAGAACTGAAACTCAAAAATTTTTTTTTAAGACATCGAAAAAAAATCGGGGTATTATAGGCCATATTATATTTTCCGCAAAGAGCACGTGTGAAGCCGGGGCGGATTGCTAGTTAGTACTATAAAAAGCACCCCAGCATATTTTTAAAGTATAAAATTTAGTCGCTTCCGTTGTCTGTTCGCTTAGTTCTTTTAAACTCATCAACGGATTTCAATGCAATTTTCAGCAATAGATAGAGTGATGGAAGAGGAAGGTTTAAATGTGTAATACATGCGTATTATAGTAGAGGTAATCCGAGAATTTGAAAGACTTCCGTGCAAAACCGGGTCGGGTCGCTAGTAGGTAAATAATATAATCATAAATAAAAAAATCAAAAACCCCCTACGCAGCACGCAGCATCTGTCGAAGTTATCAACTAATAGTCATTTAACGATTATACAGGCACGCGTGAAGCACTTAATCCAGTAATCATACGCCAAAAATGCCTTATATCATTTTGGAAAAGAGCTGATACTCTTACACTGCTGGACTGGTATTAACCAAACATAGCTAAAAACCACCGCAAGGAAACTGGCTTTCAAATGAAAGAAGCCGCATCGAAATCGGTCGATCCGGTTTAGAGCTACGATGCCACAGACACACACACACAGAGAAAGACAGACAGACAGACATCGACGTCAAACTTATAACACCCCTCTTTTTGCGTCGGGGGTTAAAAACAATAATTAATAATGCAGATATGTAGGTCATTCTGTACGTACATGTAGATAATAATTAGGCTTGTAGGCTATGCCAAACGAGAAATTAATTACTTTATTAGCCCATTATCATCACATTCATAAAACGCATTAATAAGGCATTTACGCATCTATTATGATTTTATAGAACTAATCGATAAATACACACATTTACTTTGCAATAACAAATATTGAGATCAATAATTTAGATAAAAACTACCCTATCTCCCAAGTTGGACCAAATTACAGATGCTTGCAAAATTTCATAAAAATTGGTTCAGTTGTTTCGGAGTTTATCGCATACATACACCGTGACACGAAATTTTTATATATATAGATAGGTAGATTGAGAATGTATAGAAATTTATATAAATTATTACAATTTTAACTTTATTTATAACCACATGTACCTACTACTACTGTATTTAATACTAAACTGAACTTTAACTTTCTGTAAATACCTCAATACTGTATTATGTACCAATTCTTTTTATAACATGTTGTGTTACAATGTCATTAAAATAAAAACTTTTTTCTTTTAAAACACACTTACCATAACCACAACATATTTACCTGTGACAATGTACAAGAATGCAACAATTCCGCTTGCATGTGTAGCTCCAATCGCTCCAGTAGTGGTGTCGGGGCTGTCACCCACGCGCCTCTCAGACCAGCGCTCACCACCTTTGACACCGAGTCTAACCTGATCACTCGACCGTGTGTGTCCATTGATAAGAAAGATGGTACTTGCGTCTGGAAAAGATATTAGCAAAAAGCATTAAATGTTAAGTTAAGACGGGTATTTTAATGGTTGCCTGTAAGAGATTGCCTCCAGGCGATAAGGCCGACAATCATACTTCTCTAGTTTTAAATTAACCTTTTAATTAATCTGGTGTCACCTCAATGAATCAAATGAGAAAATTTTGCCCTCTCAGAATGAAAAAGGTACAATTTTTTTTTCAAAGTTTCTTGTATGAGTTTCGATGTGGTGATGGCGGTAGACACTAACTGTCAGGTAATTTAACTGTCCCTTTACCCAAATTACATAAAAAACTGTCACGAAAGACTTTACAAACATACTGCATACATACTTTACATACATACAACTTGACTGCCTCTGTGGCGCAGTGGTAGCGTATGCGACTGCTGTGCATGAGGTTACGATCTGCACATATTGGTTTCGGAGTTTGGGTGTTTTCTATGTATAATATGTATGTATTTACAAAAAAAAGTAATATATGTATTTATATCAGTTGTCTGGTACCCATAACACAAGCTCTGCTTAGCTTGGGACTAGATGGCGTTGTGTGTTAAAATGTCTGAAATATTTTTTTATATTATTTATTATTTACTATACATAAAACAGACACAAAGATCATCCAGACCCAGAAAAGTACCCAGTCCCAGTTGGAATTTGACAACACTTAGCATAGCATTAAGCGGTCAGTTGACCACTTAAACCACTACGCCAGCCGTACAATCAAATGATTGGATGGGATAATCATTAATTAAAAATTTTAAAAGCCCCCTACGCAGCATGAGGTCGAAGTTGTCAATTAATTGCCATTTAATAATTATACTGGCACGCGTGAAGCACTTAATCTAGTAATAATACGCCAAAAATACCTTACATCATTTTGAAAAAGAGCTGATACTCTTACACTGTTAGACCGATATTGATCGAACATAGCTAAGAACCACCGCAACGAAACTGGCTTTCAAATGAAAAAAAAACCGAATCGAAGCTACGATGCCACAGACACACACACACACACACACACACACACTCAGACAGTCGAACAGATATCGACGTCAAACTTATAACACCCCTCTCTTTGCGTCGGGGATTAAAAATAGTATAGGATTGTAAATAAACCATAAATATAGTTTTTTCTATTGTATAAAAAATAAATGCATAGTACTTACATCAGTATAATTCAAAAACATATAAGGATCGTCTTCAAGAATTATGAAGTCGTATTTACAAGACAACTCATATATCTGTCTCCTTCTAGCTTCAGGTACAATCGTGCCGGATGGGTTACTGCCGGTGGGAATGATGTACAGAACCTTGGGCATCTTCAGTCCTAATCGCAACCGTTCTCCAAGAACTGAGTCTAAGGTTGCTGGAACTAGACCGTCTTCGTCTTCTGGTATTCCAATTATTTCTGGTTGATAGGGTTTTAGCTGGAAAATGTTGTAAGATTTAGATTATTTAATAAGCAATACTAGATCTGCCTTACATCCATGATGAAGTTATATTTAGGTATAAGCAGGCGTGAATTCATTGATAGCTTGCTATTTCTGGTGAAGATATGGTTCTTCATCAGAAATAGCAAACTATCAATGAATTCATTAAATGGATGGCGGAACTGGCGTGCCAACTAAATAACTTTTGGCCAGCACTATTTTAGACCTAAAAGATCCTGTAAATTTAATGAAGGCTACTCAATGAAGGCTAAGTCCTAAAACATCATTCTCCAATACAACCGTACCTACCGTACTATGGATTCCAGTGTACGCGAACTCAGTCGTGATGACTGGATCTCCTGGGTCTACCAACAGTTCCACACACTGGTAGATACCATGCTGACTGCCGTTGGTGACCAGAATATCTCGTGGAAGCTGAGGTGGACGATGTAGGTACTCTTGGAACTTGCGCAACTCAGTTAGTAGAGATGGCAGTCTAAAGGAGAGGAATTAAATATCAAATTTAAGACTTATTAGGTCTTTATAACTTTGTATGAGTTTAAAATATCTGATAAGGATATTTATTACTAGTGGTTGCCCGCGGCTCCGCCCGCGTATATGTCAGTTATCGCGGCAAATAGTAGCCTATGTGTTATTCTGGTGTATAAGCTATATTACTGTAAAGTTTCATCCAAATCCGTTCAGTAGTTTTTGCGTGAAACAGTAACAAACATCCATCCATCCATACTTACAAACTTTCGCGTTTATAATATTAGTAGGATTAGAAAATTGCCAGTTGAAGCTGCAGAAGGGCCAAGTCTCTGACAATTCATCATGTTCCTAACCTTTTTTATTCCTAAGACTATTAGGGGTCGACTACTAGTTCAACCAGTTTTATTTGACAAGAGTGGCCATGAGTTTCTTTGCCAGTATTCTTCTCATAAGGCTCTACGCACTTTGGAAACTTTAAGTTATAGATCGCCACAAGCGGGCAGTAGATTTTGGTGTTTTCACCTAATTTACCTTGACAATCCAGTACATGCTGTGGCGTCTGTTTGTGTCGATCTATGATTTTTAACTGTAGCTTCAATTTAACGTTCATAAATGTCACTTAGTGCCTTAATTGAATAAATGATTTTGATTTTGAATTTATTTATAATATCTATTATTATGTAGTCTCTGACTCACCCTTGAGACGGTAAGTACTGCAGAGCAGCCGACAGCTCTTTCCCTTTCAGCTCCAGCGCCTCACCAGAACTGCTCTCTAAGAGTAACCGTTTGAATGGAAACACATTCTCGTTGGGCATACCCTCAGCTAGCGAGATCATCTGCTTACCTACTTTGTAGGAGAGCGATGCTGCAACAAACAACATCAAACGATTAGAATTCAGCAATAGGGCAGGTCTTTATTTTATAACGAGCTGTCCCACGCAACCTCGTTTGCGTCTCCTATTGCCCGTAGCGTGACAATTTTCCCCCGTTTTTGAAACATTCTTCATTGGTGCTCCGCTCCTATTGGTCTTAGCATGACGATATATAGCCTATAGCCTGCCTCGATAAATGTACTATCCAACACTGAAATAATTTTTCAAATCTGACCAGCGGTTCCTGAGATTAGAGCGTTCAAACAAACAAACTCTTCAGCTTTACAATATTAGTATGGATGAGCGTCCTAGAACATTTATTTTTTAAGATCTTTCTATATTTTTTTTTCTTCCTTTAGATTATTTTGGTAAATACTAAAATTAATACAGAAACAAAGAATTTGAGTTGCCCTATAATCAAGTACTACCATAGTACTTGATTATAGGGCAATAAAAAAATTGTAATGACAAGTAAAATTTTAACAAAATAAAAACCGACTTCAAGGTCCGACTCGATTTCTCTTGGATGCCATCATCAGATCTCAGTGTCCTTATCACGGTACCACCGTTGGGATATCTCCTTTCCATTAAAAAAAGAATCATCAAAATCGGTTCATAAACGACGAAGTTATCCCCGAACACACATAAAAAAATATATATATATACGGTCGAATTGAGAAACCTCCTACTTTTTTTTAAGTCGGTTAAAAATAATCTTCATCAAATAACATAAATACATATCATCTCAATAAAAACCTTATTGTCTTCGTCATTCGCTCTTAGGCATTCGTTTTTTAAATTCCCAAACAATCACAGCGTTTGTTTACCTGTTACTTCATTTTCTTTTAATCCATATCAACTTCTCAGTTCATCATCTTTCTCTCTATCAGAAAATCTTAAGTAAAGTATGACTGCACGTTTGGCCTAGTGGTTTAACGGTCACCACGCCGTTTCCTACTTCGCCAAGTGTCGTGGGTTTAAATCTCACGTAGGACAACGCTTTGTGTGATCCACAAATTGTTGTTCTGAGTCTGGGTGTTCTTTGTCTCCGTTTCATGTATGTTTGTAAAGTCCCCCGCGACACAGGATTTATTCCTAGTGCGGGAGTTGTCTTTAAAAAAAATAAAAATCTACGTGTTCACCAAATGAATGCAACATTAAATAATTACAAATCTTAACAAAAAAAAAACCGACTTCAATCTGGACCAAATTTAAATGGGGCCATAGCACCAGCTTTCAAATAAAAAATATCCATCAAAATCGGTTCACCCAATCGAAAGTTATGAGGTAACAAACATAAAAAAAACGCAGTCGGTTTAAGCAGTCGGACGGACTCGGTAAAGAACACTTTGCTGTTGAATGTACTTAGATATCTTTTACGGTAAATATAATATAAGCTATTATCTTATAGCAAACAGCGATACATTTTATTTAAATTTTATTTTAGAAAAGACATCTCTCGCATTAGGAATACACATCCTGTGTCGCGGGGGACTTTACTGACACAAAGAACACCAGACTCATAACAACAATTTGTGAATCACACAAAGTATTGTCCCATGAAGGATTTGAACCCACAACACTTGGCGCAGAGGAAAGCGTCATGGCGACCGCCTTAACCACTAGGCCAACCACGCAATGAAAATTTGAAAGATACTTATTTATCAATGCGTCATAAATTCCTAATGCCTGTTGTGTACACAGTATCTTTGCAGATTAATAACTTATCTTACTTTTCTGTGATTTAATGCACGTTACTGATAAAACATTTATCAAAGTAAAACGTGTAATTTATCAACAAAATTGATTTCTGAACTTTGTTATTTTCTCATTCTTACATCATTTAATTCGTTATCAATCTTCTGAGTTTACTTTTTGCATTGTTGTGTTTTAAATCTTTGTTATCTATCCGTCAGAAGTCTTTTATCTAAAAACAAACATTCGGACATTATCTTCTGATGACAGATTTTGGTACGCCCACTTGTTTGAATAAATTCAAGTTCAGTTCGTTTATTACAGAAACTTTAAATTACTTTGTATGGATTCTGATAATAAATTGTGATGCGGCAGCGCTTGGATAGAAATCTGTTCACGGGATTTAATTGCATAAAAAAGTAAGGTAATATCCTACTAAATTCCGTGGTAGAGCCACGCTTCGGCATGCATGGGCCGGCTCGACCGGAGTGATACCACGGCCTCACAGAAAACCGGTGTGAAACAGCGCCTGCACTGTGTTTCACCGAGTGAGTGAGGATACCGGAAGCCCATCCCCCCCCCCCAACCTCTACCCCTCTTACTAATAGGGTCCCGTTTTACCCTTTAAATACGAAACTCTAAAAATACTTTAAAATCGTAATTAACGCAATTAACGTAAGTTACGCAGCAATTCATTAACGCTTGAAATGATCGCAGGTCAAGATCAACAATACGAGTTACAACAACGCTTACTACTAACAAATGTATTTAGATTATGAATGCCTAATGTTTATTATATGATCTTTAGCCCTTGCTCGTTTGCTATTACCTAATTATAATAGATCTTTACCTATGAAATTGCCGTTTTGTATGCAATAAGTGAAAGTACTTATTATTTCAAACTTTTTTATTTCTGTTATTCGAAGTAATCACCCATGCAATCGACGCATCTTTGCCAACGCATTGGCAGTTTATTGATGCCCTTCTTGTAAAAATCAGCTGGACGGGAGACAAAAAACTCTTCAAAGGCATTTTGTACTGCCTCTCGGGAATTGAATTTTTTACCCACTAAAAAGTTGTCTAAATTTTGGAAAAAGTAATAGTCGGTAGGTGCAAGGTCTGGTGAGTATGGCGGATGAGGGAGAGTTTCCAACCCCAGCTCTTGCAGCTTGGAGACTGTCTGTTGCGCAGTATGGGGTCGCGCCTTGTCGTGAAGGAGCAGTGGGGACGACCGATTGACCAAAGCTGGTTGCAGATTTGCAAGCTTCTCCATCGTTCTCTCCAGTTCTTCACAGTACACATCTGCATTAATGCTCATGCCGTTTTGTAAAAAGCTGTGGTGAATCACACCCGCACTAGACCACCAAACAGTGACCATCACCTTTTTAGGGGTCATTTTTGTTTTAGGGCATTGCTTTGGTGCTGAACCAGGGTCTAACCAACTTGCTGAGCGCTTTCGATTGTCGAACAGAATCCATTTTTCGTCGCACGTAACAATTAATTTCAAAATTCCTTCATTTCTTTGCCTGTTGAGCAGTGCAAGGCAGGTCTCGACGCGTATGTTGCGCTGGCGATCGTTAAGGTCGTGGGGCACCCATCTATCAAGCTTTTTTACCTTGCCAATTTGTCGCAAATGGATCAATATTGTTTTAATGCTTACATTAAAAGCTGCTGCTAGCTCAGCTGTAGATTGAGTTTCGTCAGCTTCCACAATCGCCTTTAATACATTATTGTTAACCAAAGTCTCCGGACGACCACGAGCTTCATTGTTCAAGTCAAAATTTCCAGAACGGAACCGGGAAAACCAATAACGGGTCGTGCGTTCATTTGTACAGTTCTCTCCGTAAACGTTTTTGATGTTAAGTGCCGTTTGTGTCGCGTTGGTGCCACGACGGAACTCATATTCCATAATTACACGAATTTTTAAAGTATCCATTATGACGAAAAATGTTCAAATGTAATGAAAATACAACGCTAATCAAAAAACAAAAGACTGAGTTTGTAAATAGAATGTCATGGTTATAAAACAAAATTAATTTGAATTTAGAATACAGAGCCATTACAAACTTTTTTTTATTTGAAATGACCAGTACTGAAGAAAGGCAATTTAATAGGTAAAGACCTAATATACATATTATGTTGGTCTCATTTTAAATTACTTTTTTATTAACATTAAATACAGTTCTTATTTCGACTACATATTTCTGTGTGAATGTTCCTACTTACGCGATTACGTTGTCATTTGTAAAGCAATTCTTTTATCACAATTATTCTACCCACTTGTTGTAGATTTCCTTTAAATTTTAAAAACCTTAAAACTAGCTAAACCCCGCGGTGTTACCCGCAGTTATTGACACCGTGGGGCGAAGCTACTCTAAAAAAAGTAGGCTAAGTATACCTTATATCATCAGCTACCATCGCGCCCTATTCTGAATAGAAGTGTTAGGGTTCCTACACAGGACGGGGCCACCTACAAATAGTGGGTAGCCCGAGGTACGTCGGGGTTCCAGGGATTTTCTTTCGAGGGTACACCCGGTTCCCCGGCTTCTAGTACCCGAGACGGTGTGCGGTTTTTAGTCGGTTCGAGTCTGACATAACCACCACCCGGTTGTATCCGAGGGGATTTCCGCACAAAAAAAAAGGGCAGCATGAATCGTAGTGCCGAGAGTAGATCATATTTAGTCTGCCCAGCACAGTGCAGCCTCTGGGTCTTTTCACCAAGAGTGTCATACATTATTACATAACGAAATACGAATAAACCATGATTGACACACTATGATTTTTATCTATTAACCAAGTCCCACACTTTTACCTGCGTTTTATGGTCACTGGCGCTTTCCTGTCGTAGCGTGATTTTCTTATGTGGAAGAGCAATAACGTCGTAAGCATTTAACATACAAATTGTTATATGTGTTATATGAAAGCATTATGGCCTTTTTCCTGAATGAATACTCTTACGCGATAGAATGTAAGAGGCTGGCAACTGGCAATGGATGGATGCGGACTGTCCGAGACTCGTTGGGGGAGACCTTCGTTCAGCAGTGGACAGCAATAGGTTGATAATAATATGGAGATATATACAAATGGTTATACATTAAGATTTCAATACAATATCATGCAGGCGTGTCATAGTTTGAATAACTTCACGACGAATATAACTTATATAATTTCAAATTGGTTCCGCAATTGTAAACAAAGGAATTAGTTTACATAGTTTAATATATATCGATACATGGTCATCATTAGTCGGTTCCGGGTTCATTACTGCCGCCGAGCTATCGTGGGTAAGCGGGCGAGGAGAAGTAAAACCACGTATTGTAAATAATTAACAATGCAACAATTATTATTATAACAAAATGTGGATAGAATTGCAATCAGCAATAATAATTAGAATACGACGCTCCACCGAACACGTCTTATTTCTTCTGCTAAGAGAGCCCGGAGTTGCGTCAGTGTCAAGAAACGTTCACCAGCGCTTGTCAAAATATTAGCTGCAAGTCTTCACGTTTCCTGCCACTCTTAAAATATCGAAGCGCCGTCATATATAATAGCGTGTCAAATATTTATTTACATAAACTAATTGTATGTATTAAATACGAACGAAACTAATTCTTACTTTAATTCGAAAGTATCTAGTAAGATTTATTAAAATAATTCTTATCAATTTCAAGTAGTTGTCACACGACTCCAAAGGCAGTCCTATGGTATATTGGACTTTAAATATTGGGGAAACAGCGATAAAGAAAACCCAGTAAAAACATAGTTATGACGGTTGCTATATTCAGAAAAAACATAAATACAGAATTAAAATACTTTCACAAGCTTGTATGTTCGGGTGGAATCTTGCAACTCAATTTTGAAGCAGATATCTTCAACCGATTTTGCTGAAATTTTGCAAGCATAGGTATACAGCGTGACAATACAATATTATAATGACATGGAGCTGATCTGATGCTGGAGCTAAAAGGTGGCCATAGGAACTCTGTAAAGAAACGTCGCAACATCATCGAGTTTGGACTGGTTTGATTCGTCTCGAGGCATTCCAGTAAAAGCTTGTTTTTAAAAAGCTTTTTAATTAAATTTAATTAAACTTTGAACACGACTTTTTCGTTAACATTACAGAACCTAATAAAAAAAGTATTTACTACAAAATAGGTTCTACAACAAAGCTTAAGATTGTTTTGAGATATGCCCACGAGCTTGCAGGAAGGGGAGTCGTTAGTTAGCATTAAGTTTAGTAACAAATGTAATAAACAATTACTATAAAAACTGAACGCAAATTCTACAATTACCCATGAAGTTGCCGCTCCCATGATTGCTGTTTATTTTATTTTTTAAATTGGCAGTCATAAGGACGGCCGATAGAAGTGAAAGCTTATAAATCAGAATGTTATTTATAAAATTAATGTCTATAATTAGAAATTTCATGTTTAAATTAAAATTATCAACACAAAAAGCATGTCGGTGACGCGAACTAATGAGATTTTCCCTTTGGCACCAAAAAGTGCTCAACACGGCCAAAGAAGTTTTCACTTCGAAAATGTCATGTCAGCATGTTTCACTTAAAAAAATACTATGTAAATACTAGCTGACCCAGCAAACGTTGTTTTGCCATAAAAATAAAATATTTAGCGGTGGGTTCGCCCTTATCATTAAGACGTATGATAATATTAAATTCAAAATTTAAAAAAGCCCTACCCAAGCACTTAATCGAGCCTTAGCCAATGATATTTTTGCAGACATTCTGTTATTCTTCTCCACTTTCACCCCCATAACTTTTAAACGACTCAACCGATTTTCATGAAACCTGTCTAAGAACACTCGCACGTAACTTACCTTTCATACAAAAAAAAAACTAAATTGAAATCGCTTCATTCGTTCGCGAGCTACGGTGCCACAGACAGACAAACAGACAGACAGACACGTGAAACTTATAACACCCCTCTTTTTGCGTCGGGGGTTAAAAAATAGATGTTGACCGATTCTCAGACCTACCCGATAAGCGCCCTACCCTATTTATTCGGTGAGTGGGTGTCATAAGAGATGTACGGAGAGTGTGGTAACATGGATTTTGTCTTACAATATTTATTAAGCTTCAGGTTTATATTAAAAGTGATTTTAAGATAAATTTTATATTAAAATTGGCAGTATAATTAGTATGGCATATAACTATTTCAGTTTAGCGCTGTCTGCACTTAACAAACCGGAACGAGGCCTCCGATCCTACATTAAAATTACACTAACTAACAACGCGCTATCTACTGGAACCTAGCGGAACGAACAAATACATATAATTATTTATGCAAAATAACCTGATTTAGTGCAAATTAAGATTTAGAGTGACGCACGATATTCAACATTCTACTACGAGTATAACTAGTGGTCCCTGTGGTTCAGTGGTTGAAATTCTACCATTTTTTTCAATATATTTTTGGCTTTATAACTGCTCCTTCATAAAAAGTTTAACTGTACCTAATGTCATACTCCTCTGATGATTTATTTAATAATCACAAATTTTAGCAAAAAAAACCGACTTCAAGAAGTGGACCAAATTCAAATTGGACCACACTGGAAGCACCAGCTTTCAAATATAAAAATAATCATCAAAATCGGTTCACCCAGTGGAAAGTTATGAGGTAACATTTGTTCCGGGTAATCTCTGGAACGGCTGTATTGATTTTGCCGGGACTTTCACTGGCTGATAGCTGATTCTAAGGAGTAACTTAGGCTACCTTTTTTTAGACTAGCTTTGTCCCGCGGTGTTACCCGCGGTTTGACAAAAACCGCGGGGTTCAGCTAGTACTTAAGTATTTTTTGAAATAATTTAAACATTAATCTGTAATACTTGCCTATCATAATGTAGTACCTATCTAATAAATATTTATACCTGAAATAAAAGTATCTTGTGATTGTAAATGCTTTTTTGCATTTAGTTATTTCCTCGCTGAGGTGGGATGAAAAGTTACGTGATGCACTCGAGTGCAAAGATTTTTTACCTCTTTTGATTCCCTCGCTAACTTTGACACAACCGCCTTTTCCAGTTTAACTCGATATAAGTTATTGACAACAGTCGTTAGGCTATCTCAAATAATAATTTATGTATAAAAATCTGGTGTTTTTTCTGACCGATTTTTATGAAAGCTTTTGTGCATATTTTGGGTTTTTTAGTAGGTCTGAGAATAGGTTGTGTTGTGGGCTATTTTGGTGACAAAAATGGTTATCCCGGGGTCAGTTAGTAATAAACAAAAACCTAACTGTGAAGCGGTTCTCTTTGATTGTAAGGGGTAGATGGATGTGAATTGTCACTCAACCTTGCTGAGCCTCTATGTAGACTGTCTAGACTGACTGCAATCTAGACTGATGCCTGCACATCAGTCTAGATTAATTTATCAATTGAGCCCTACGTTGTTACCCGCGGTTGATGTTGTATCTTTAAAACTTGGTGTGGAAGTCCTGTCAAAATCGGTCCAACAGTTCCAGAGATTAGCCAGACCAAACAAAAAGACAGACATTCAAGTATTAAAAAAAAAAATGTTTGATCTAAGTATATGCTTTCGAATGCATTTAGTGAAAAGCTGTTAATTTCATATGACAAACAGACACTTCAATTTTTTTTTACTTGTATAGATTTATGTTATCATCTAAATAATCGGTACACAACAGTAATATGCATACAGTCCGATTATATAATTGTTTGTAATCTGGGCGACAGATATGACGTGCAATACGTGCATATAACTGATAAAGACGTCTGTTATCTAATCTAAGCATCAGTAAATAATAATAAAAACAATTATATGGAATTAAATCTAGTTTTGATTTAAATGATAACCTTCACGTTTATGTTAATAGCTAATTGTCTTCCTACTTCCTGTACTAAAGTTTGTATAACGTGCCTTTTGAGGTATTTTTCATGTCGACAGCTGTGAGCAAACGAATCAGCATACGACCAATCCCGTCCATACGCCCACCACTGTGGGTGAGCAGTAGTGACCCACGAACACACTGAGTTCTGATACTCGGAAAGTCCTAGGCAAAGTTAAACTGTCTTGGAAACTATTAAAAGCTAAGACTATATTAAAAAAGGAACATTTCGCCCAAGCATCACAAATACTTCATATATTTACCCATGTGTCCTCAATCTCAATTAAGATCTTAGATAACTATTATCTAAAAGCGTGTTGGCCTACTGACGTCATATTTAGTTCAAACAACGTTATCATGAAACATAAATGATAACAGTTCAGTAGTCTGATCGTCCATGATATTGGTATTGAAAAAACTTTTTATAAAAAAAGAAAAACCGACTTCCAAAAAACATCCAACGAAAACTCTGCCAAAAAAACACTTAAAAGCGTAAAATAAACTGGTTCTTTATAAATTGCCTATACCTAATTCTTTATTCATTTCAATAGTAGTATTAGAATCTGTTTGAAGTCGGTGCCAAGTGACCATCGCTTAGACTTTTGTAATTGTTCGTTTGTATTCTTTTTGGCTTAGCACCGACTTCAAACAGATTTTAGGTACCTAGCACACATTATAATACTACTATTGAAATGAATAAAGAATTAGGTATAGGCAATTTATAAAGAATCAGTTTATTTTAGGCTTTTTAGTGTTTTTTTGGCAGAGTTTTCGTTGGATGTTTTTTGGAAGTCGGTTTTTCTTTTTTTATAAAAAGTTTTTATTTTTCAGTTTTTAGTGCAAACAATCGTAGGTAAGTAGTAAGTTGAACTATTTCATCAAATTTCATCATCAAGAATACAAATTAAGGTCTATACGTACGTGTAATATTAAAATCATCCTCTAATTCCTAACTGTTGAAGAGTTTAACCTTCTATCATCAGCTCACCTAAATAACTTGAAAGTATACGACTGAAGGTCTTTAGATACGTATGAAATTGAAAGAATTATCCTCCAACTCCTTACCGTTGAGGAGTTGTACCTTCCACCTTCCATCATCAGCTTACCTAAATAATTTGAAAGAATACGACTAAAGGTAACATATATACATATGATATTTAAAGATTTATCCTCCAACTCCTAACCGTTAAGGAGTTGTACCTTACATCATCAGCTCATCATCATAAAATGATGACTGCTACTCGCAAATACCGGTATAACTTCAGAAAATATACGAAAAACATAGTATGTGCCTATAAAAAAAGAGGGTTTCCCTCGATTTCCCTGGGATCCCATCATCAGATCCTGATATGCTGGCAATGGGACCACCTCGGAAGCATATCCTTTCGAATACAAAAAAAAATTTCAAAATCGGTCCAGAACTGACGGAGTAATCGGTGAAAAAAAAAAATAAAAAAAAATACATACATTGGAACATAGAACCTCCTCCTTTTTGGAAGTCGGTTAAAAAGGCTTGGAATACCAATGCTTTGTTCGGGTAGCTCAGTTTTTACATACAATTAATATAAACAAAGTCATACTAAGTTAAACAATATTATCAATTATAATTTGAACAGTCTTAATTAGCGTTGCCAGACGTCCCGTATTTCCCGGGACGTCCCGTATTTTAGACATAGTTTTAAATGTCCCGGCGGGACTACCTTGGTCCCGTATTTTTGTCGTATCGCTAAAATCGATCGATCTATGTTTGACCTTGTTGCCTCTATGTCGCTCGTCAGGGCCTGAGTGTGTTAAATTGATCTATGGTCAGAGTCAGAGTGTCACTGGTGACTTGTCGGTTGCCGCGACCCGCTCCCTATACTATTTGTCTCTTTTTGTTTCACAATATATAATAAGTAACATAACATAATTATAAAATCTTTTTTTCGTTTTCTTCCTAACCTAAGTGAGAAAGATTTATTTCTATCTATCTAATTTTTTCAATAATTTTGAAGAAGATGCGGAACTTTTTAAGTTAGAAGAAGGTCAAGAAGGAAATATGGATTGTTTAAATGAAGAATTCCAAATAATTACAAAAAGACTGAATATTGTCGGAACATCTTCTGATTGCTGTATGGGTGCAATTGAAAAGTCGAAGAAAGTTATCGAAGGGTTTTGCAATACCGAAATCAATGTTTTGTGCAAAGGATTTTTAACACGCTTTTATTAGGTTGACCTGTATGTATGTATAAATGTAACAAAATCTTTTAACTTCATTTTCACCTACTTCTTGTCTGATTAATTTGAAAATTTGCACAGGGGTCAAGGGCCGATGACAATACAATAATGTGAAAAGAAAACGAAAAAAGCAGTTTTTTTTCTAAAAAATAAATAGTTTTAAAAAACTAAACCAACACGATTTTGTAAATATACTAAAACTGTACCAAACTAAAAAGTAGAAACTAAAAAACACGCTTTCATAGCAATCGAACTAAAAAGTAGAAAATAATTTAAATGTTAAAAGCGTGGGGCGACATTATTGAAATATTTTCAGAAAGCACTATTAAAGCGTGTTTTTTTTAGTTTTTAACCGACTTTAAAAAAGGAGGAAGTTGTCAATTCGTTTGTATTTTTTTATGTTTTTTAACTCAAACTTTGGATTAGGTGAACCGATTTTGATGATACCCGTGTGGTCCCGTTTGGTTCAGTTCTTGAAGTCGGTTCTTTTCTTGTTTTTTTTTTTACTTTTATTTAAACTATAATTTATTTACTGATGGTACTTAAGTGGATGCCTAAATAAATGTCCCTTAATTTAATGAAAAGCGAATTGATGATCGTTTTAAATTACGATTACAGTTGTATCGATTATAATAAATAATTTGAAAAATAATAAAAATATGTTAAAAGCAACTCGATCCTTGGAAAAATATCAAAAAACCTGCCACATCAAAAAAATCACGTTTGTTGTATGGGAGCCTTCTTAAATATTTATTTTATTCTATTTTTTAGTATTTATTGTTATAGCGGCAACAGAAATACATCATCTGTGAAAATTTCATCTGTCTAACTATCACGGTTCATGAGATTCAGCCTGGTGACAGTGACAGACGGACAGCGAACTCTTAGTGATAGGGACCCATTTTACCTTTTGGGTACGGAACCCTAAAAACGATAAGTATTACTAAATAATGTTATTTTTTAATTTGTCCCGGGTAAAAATCTGAAATCCCGTATTTTTTTGCCCATTTCAGCTGTTGTCCCTTATAGGCGAAAAAAAATCTGGCAACCCTAGTCTTAATATTTCTTCTGAAAACATGTGAATAAATAAAAATTTTATCAAAATATGTTTATTTGATGAAGTTGTAATGACGTCAAATATTGACACGTAGAACAGCTGTTGTATTTGTTAATGAAACTGAAAACTTACACAATAGCCGTGTTTTTTGGAATATTGCGCTATGTGTAGGAAAACATTACTTAAGTACCCTTTTTTTAAGACAACGCCCGCATTATAAATTGGGAACGCATGCATATGAAAAAATATACGTCACTTAGGTATATTAATAGTTATTTGTTATACAAGAGTGCAAAGTTGCTTTTTAACCGCGTGCTTAATTTTGGCGACCGAGCGAGCGAAGAATTCTAAAATTGAACCAGGAGCGTAGCGAGTGATTAAAAAAATTGAATCCTGAGCGTCAGTGAGGGAATCAAAAGAGCACGAGGTAAAAAATCTTTGCACTTGAGTGCAACACGTAACTTTTCATCCCACCTCAGCGGGGAAATAACTAAATTCAAAAAAGCATTTACAATCACAAGATACTTTTATTTCAGTTTAGGTGTTAATATTTATTAGATAGATACTACATTATGATAGGTAAGTATTACAGATTAATTTTTAAATTATTTCAAAAAATACTTAAGTACTAGCTGAACGCGGGTAACACCGCGGGACAAAGCAAGTTTAAAAAAGTAGCCTAAGTTACTCCTTAGAATCAGCTATCTGCCAGTGAAAGTCCCGTCAACATCGGTCCAGCAGTTCCAGATGTTGATGTAAGTACCGTATATATATTTTCATATGCATTTAGAGAAAAAAACTTCGTTTAAAAAAGAGCCGTTCCAGAGATTACCCGGAACAAAAAGACAAACCGACTGACAGACAGACAATGTAACAGAAATTGTAAAAAAAAAAATTGTATATGTTCCGTGTACACATAAATATTATGCATTTAGTAAAAAGCGGTTATTTTAATATTCCAAACAGACATTTCAATTTTATTTATTTGTATAGATGTATAGATAAATTAAGGAAAATTGAAAGTAACATTGCTATAGTTAGGTACTTAAAAAGAAAACGGCGCGGGCACAGCAAATAAAAAAAAAACTACACCAAGAAGGTTCCGAGTCTAAGTTTTTAACAAATTAAAAAAGATTGTATGATTAATTCGGCACCATGGAGGTAAAAGTAAATACACACATCAAAAGTGTCTAGGGATCAACATATGTGTCTAGGGATCAACATATATTTTTGCAATAACTTTTCTCCTGATTGATATTAATTAAAATTTTCTTTAAGGATTCATCAAATAAAGTGTTTTCGTTTGTCACAGTAACGATAAACCAAGTCACCTTTGCATTAATAAAGAAATTTGCCATTTTCCTAATAAAGGGATTTTTGACATTTGAACCACTAACATTAAAGTTCGAAAAAAAGACTGAAATAACAGTTTTCTTTAAAATTTTATTAGGTAACTTAAACAATTAATAATCCGTGTTTCTACCGCGAACACTAACAACACAAGAATCGGTTTGGCATACTCAAAATGAGTTCATCCAAACACGCTGTGGAATGGCCGCCCATGTTCGTTGCAACACCAAAAAAAGGTCTTCTTGCGACTGGATACCCTCCATATTCGGCAGAGCTCTTCTCTGTAGCATATCCCATGCATGCTCAATCGGGTTCAAGTCTGGCGACTGAGCAGGCCAGGGCCAAAGCCACATCTCAATCTCAAGAAATCCGCATAAAAATGCTTGATCCCTAGACACTTTTGATGTGTGTAGGTTTAATGATGTTGGAATTCACAAACTTGGTGCACCCGATGTTCTATTTTCAATTTACTTTATCCTCTAGAGGATAAAAACGGCTTTTGCACTCAGATATCGAAGGGTAAAAATACTCTTTCCGAGATGGGGGGATGAAAAAAACTTTTTTTTTTAAGTTCTTTCTATCTGTTTGTTTAAGCTAGTCTCTGAAATGGCTAAGCCGATTTTGACGGGACTTTCAGCTGATGATATAAGGAGTAACTAAAGCTACATCTTTAGACTAGCTTCGCTCCAAGGATCACCCGCGTTTCTTGTTGTAACGCGGGTCACACAGTAAGTAAATAAATAAATGTAATATTTTGCAAAATCAAATATGATAACGACAGTTTGGCCAAACAACTCCACATTAACTACACAAAAGTTATCGCTCCTGAGAACCACAGAGGAAGTGCGCTTATCATAACTCGTTATGTCAAATATGGGTGTGATAAGAGGGCTCGGTTTGTGCGCCAATAGTATCAAGCCACGCTGGCCAACATCACTGCCAAGAGCAGGAAAACTTGAAACAAACTGTATACCAACCCATTTGGCTATTCATTTTTATTCATATAGACCTCAGATCAAATAAAAAAAGGTAGAAAATATGCAACTTTTCGTAGCATATCGACAACTTGTACGATACTGACGAAAAGTAGTGTAGTTTCTTAAAATTTGTGTGCGTTAACGCGTGTGTTTACTTCGAACTACGCTACTTTTTTTGCTTCAACAAGAACAAGGCAGTGCGTTATCTACCTTTTTTTATTTGATCTGAGATATAAACTAGTGGTTGGAGTGGAGGGATATAAATATACAGAGGGGCGTTAGATAAGGCGACCCCCTTTCACCAAGAATCTTTATAACTGTACTCCAAAATATTATAAAGAACCTAAATTGGGACACGAAAGGTATCAATATACAGGACGAATACCTAAGTAACCTGCGTTTTGATGATGATATTGTGATATTTTCAGAAACAGCAACCAAGCTCGAGAGCATGGTGAATGATAATTAATACTGTTAGCAAAGAAATCGGCTTGGAATTAAATACCAAATTAAATATGTAGCTGCGTACCTATGTAAAAAAAAAAAGTATATAATATGTTTTAATATCAGTTGTCTAGTACCCATAGTACAAGCTCTGCTTAGTTTGGGACTAGATGGCGTTGTGTGTTAGATATCCGAAATATTTAAATATTTATTTATTTAATTAAGTACCCTTTGTGTAAATAAAACACACACACGATCTCTCGCTTTACACGTCACTGACCACTGGACTATCAGGTCAGTCTTGCATGTATATCTCCATCATCAGTCGTCACCACCAGTCGTCCATGTCCTTGAACGACTCCGTTATCCATCATTTTCTAATTATTTAATTAATATTCATCAGAAAATGATAACTGGCCGTTGACATTAAAATTTAATTTAATATTAATTATTATCTACACAAGTGGTTTGCACACGTCATTGAAATATCTTTGCTACATTAACTCAATCAGTCAGTCAATATTAGATACACTTTTATAAACAAACAAGTAAATATTGTTTTTGATGGTAAACGGTTACCGTTAAATCTAGGTGTGTCATATTTATCGTGATAGTCCGGGATCCCCGCATCAAATTTTACAAGTTAGTACTATCAAGCTAATTTTTAATGAGTGGCATCACTCACTCAGGGCAGTGGACCCACCTTTCACTGTACACAAAATTGCGATTGTTGTAGCTAACAGGGGAAGCAGGGACAAAAATCTTTTGAGCGTAGGCCCGGGATAACGTACCACGCAATTTGTAGACAATGTGGCTGTTAAATTATATAAATATTAACCTTACTTTATTACATAATGGAAACAAATATTTGTCCTACAAAATGTACCATACATTTGATTTTCCCATTTGATGAATACCTATTTACCACAATATTCAGGAAACATTCACAAAACGACGACGACGCCCAGTTGAGATTTGAACTCGAGGCACCTTCGTCATAAATCATTGACCGACACCTTCCATCCAATAACTCATTACAACTAAATGTTAAAATTGTTGTTCTTATGTTACTTGATAAATTTTAACGGCCCGGTAATTCCAAACATACATTTTTTTGTTGTCAGTATGGCACCAATTATATAGATGGCGGTGTACTTAGAATGCGATGGAGCATTGGAAAAATAGTTTAGTATTTTGCATTCACAATATTATACATACTGCATACATAGATAAAAAAACAAAAGAATTATTAAAATTGCAAAAGTTGATAAAAATGCTATGCAATAGCTTTATCGCGGCAGACCCCGAGTGCCACACGTCTTTTTTTATCCATAATTCAAAACTTACTTTAGAATTTATGATGATCTAGATCAGATCATAGTAGCTTTATCCTAAGAGCTTGAGCTGGATGGTATCATAGTTATCATACTACATTATATTATAGCATCAAACCAGAAAGAACTCGAAATCAAAACAAAAATACAACTAAATAAAACCTTGAAAGTCAAACCTTTCAAAAGGCATTTTTTATTCGATTACGCTAAAACTTAAAAAAAAACTTTTACATAGTTTAAAATTAAGTCGCTTTCGCTGTGTATTTTATAATGCAGTTTTCAGAAAATGATAGAGTGATGCAAGAGGTAGGTTTATATGTGTACTACATGCATTTTATAGTAAAGGAAATAAAATTATTTTTAGTTTGAAGACTATTTACAATAGATAATACAAAAATTTAACAAAAAAAAACCGACTTCAAGAACGACCAAATTGAATTGAGTTATTCGTCAATTTGTCGCGCACATACAGAATGCAAATTGAAAATTTCTATGATTTTCTCATAGATGACATGTCAGAACTGGACCAAATTAAAATGGGACCACATGGGAAGCACCAGCTTTCAATTAAAAAAAGAATCATCAAAATCGGTTCACCCAGTCGAAAGTTATGAGGTAACAAACATAAAAAATAAATTAAAAAAATACAGTCGAATCGATTACCTCCTCCTTTTTTGAAGTCGGTTAAAAATATAAAAATTATTTCATAATATAGACTTCCAGAAAATAATTTTACAGCCGACATTTTAAGTCTAAAAAACCGTGAAATAAATTAAAATGAGAGCCCATCTACGTGACGATGACCGAAATAATTATAATAATGCCAATTTCTAACACTTACTGATTTGCCTGGTGACTGCTGGTTCTCTTCTCGCTGCCCTCACACTGATGAACCTGTCATAATCCTTCCCATTCAAAGGCTTATACCGATCATCATGACAAACTTTATCACTATGAAACTTAAAGAATTCATCAAAATTCTCCTGTTGAGAATAATTCTTCTTCGCTAGTAACGTCACCGATCTTATTTCGAACAACTTCTTCGCTAATTCTCCATTCTTCTTCCCCAATTTCACAGTTGCAAACATTTTTTTTGAAACCGTTAATTTATTTTTTAATTCAATTTACAAATACCTAAAAACCGTCGTTAGTTCGTCAGCGTCCGTGACGGAATAACCAAATTAGTGTACGTTTTAAGATGTCAGGATTATTTAAAATTAGTGATAAGAACGGTATTATGTGATAACGTGATAAAATTTACTAACATTGGTGTAGTCAGTATCTGAATAATATGTACAGAATACGACACGATTATTAAAAGGCAACAAATGAATGAAAATCGTAACACTGTATTTACATAAAAATACGTAAGTGTATTAATTACTTGATAGGATTGACACTGAGTCACGAATAACATAAAAATGCTTTAAAACGTTGCGTGTAAAAACTTTATAGTTTTTTTAATGCTATTGCATGACTCAACTCTGCCTGACGGAAAGCATAAGCAGAATCCAAGAGTGGTGGTCACCATACCCATTGGGAATGCAACAATGTAGCATGGTGACGCACATTATGGCGGTCTACTGAGATGCTTCTTGCATCATTGGGCCTCCGATCTCGCAAGACCAACGCAACACGACCGAGAGATGGTAGTAAGGCCCAGGTCGAGCCGGCCCGTTCGTGCTGAAATCAGCGTGGCGCTACTACCTTGAAGTGTTGTTTTCTGTTTATTCTAGTGATACTCCGGATGAAATACAATAAAAACAGTGTGAATCCTATAAAATGATGTAGTTTTTATAAACTACAATAAAATTTATAATCATTTTTAAGCTATTGCATAGCTTTAATCGCGGGCTTTGGGGCCTTTGTGCAGGAATTCCGTAACGTAACAAAAAAACCTGACACCCGAAGCTCGCACGGATCGAGACGAGCTGCTCCGAACGACGAATCAACGAATGTTTCTGCGGACCGGACTGAAGGAGGTTTTGGGTTATTCTTACTATACCGACGGGTAGGTGTTATTTTTTGAAGTGAAAACGTCTTTAGCCGCGTTGAGCAATTTTTGGTAGGGGAAAATCTTATAAGTTCGCGTCACCGCGTCACCGTCGCGGTCGTTATAAGATTTCACTTCTATCAGCAGTCCTTATGACTGCCAATTTTGAAGTGAAAACTTTTTTAGCAGCGTTGAGTACTATTTGGTAGGGGAAATCTTATGAGTTCGCGTCACCACGTCACCGTCAAGTTATAAGTTTTCACTTCTATCGGCAATCCTTTTGACTGCCAATTTTGAAGTGAAAACTTTTTTAGCAGCGTTGAGTACTATTTGGTAGGGGAAATCTTATGAGTTCGCGTCACCACGTCACCGTCAAGTTATAAGTTTTCACTTCTATCGGCAGTCCTTTTGACTGCCAATTTTGAAGTAAAAACTTTTTTAGCAGCGTTGAGTACTATTTGGTAGGGGAAATCTTATGAGTTCTCGTCACCGCGTCACTGACATGATGATTTAATTTAAACTTTATAAAATTTCTAATTTTAGACATTCATTTTACAAAAAACATTCTAAGTTATAAGTTTTCACTTCTATCGGCAGTGACTGCCAATTTTTTTATGTATAGTCATGCCAAACTGACTCTGCAAAGCATAAGCAGAATCCAAGAGTGGTTTTTCTGTTAAACTATAAAAAAAAAATGATTTAACATTTTCAGAGGTACATAACCAGAGTTGAATGTATGAACTTGACCTATTGTGTCATACAAGCAAAAAAGAATCATAATACCAGCGATAAAAGAAACATAGTCACGTGTCACTTACATCAAACGGCGGTTTAAGATAGCCTGGACAGATATGACGTCTACACAGGCAGTTCCGTACAAATGTAGTTAGATAGTTTATTGAATTTAAGAATTGATTGTTGGAAAATTGGTCCGTTTTGATGTAAAACATCTAAACCTGATTTGAAATGAAATGAAGTGAAATGAAATTTTTATTTGCAAAAATACGGTACAGAAGCTGTAAAGAGATATTTAACAGGAATCACACATTTCGTCAGTCTGTTCTGACATGCAAATTTTTTAAATGTACATGCCTATCATAACATATACTTATTTATTACAAATACTACTTAGCTCATGTCAAGATAATTGGAAATGAATGTCAAGAATTACAATGTCAAATTTTCAATTTGGTCAATTTTAATATTATTAATATAGAATTAATATAGAAATAACATGCAATACATTTATACCTGATAATATGTTATTCATAGTTATTATCTCTCTTTAAAGTGTTAATTTACTGAGTAGAACATCTGTTCCAAAAGCCACATTTTCAATTTCTTTTTAAATTTGGATAAGGGCAATGTCTTTATAGTTGGTGGCAACTTATTAAATATCTTGACACACATATTATAACAATTTTTTTGGAACAATGTAGTTCTGGGAACAAAGTCCAAGACTAGCCTTTCACCGTCACGTGTGTTGATTTTTAGCGTGGCGAGAATTGACGTGGCGACGCTTCGCCCCTTTGCCTTACCGAAGTCACTGATGATGAATTGAGTTGTCGCGATTACAAACAAATTTTAAAAAAACAAATTTTTGTATTTTGTATTTAACAAAAATGAATGTTAATGTAGTAAACAGTCATTTTTACCCGACTACGGCATAGGTACAAAACAATTTCGATGTTTCACATTAACCGGGCGTCCCGTGACGGCTCACTTTTTTTCTGTTTATGACGAAAATGATTTTATTAATCAACTAATTTTCGTACGTATGAAATAAAATGTTATTAATAGACAATTTTCATCCCTTTTTATTTTTGTCTATGCCGTGAGATCTCGCTCACCTCCCACAAAGTCTATTAAATATACGCAATACTACTTTTTTTTTTTTTTTTTTATGGAATAGACCGGCAAACGAGCAGACGTATCGCCTGATGGTAAGCGATTACCGCCGCCCATGGACACCCGCAACACCAGAGGCGTCGCAAGTGCGTTACCGGCCTTTGGGGGATGGGGGGGGGGAGATAGGGGGTTGGGGTATGGGCCTCCGGTATCCTCACTCACTCGGTGAAACACAGCGCAAGCACTATTTCACACCGGTTTTCTGTGAGGCCGTGGTATCACTCCGGTCGAGCCGGCCCATTCATGCCGAAGCGTGGCTCTCCCACGGTCTATTCTACTACTCTATAATATTTCATTTTTGTTCCCCACTAGGAATAAATCCTGTGTCACGCAAACATATATGAAACGGACACAGAACACCCAGATCCAGATCAACTATTTATGGACCACTCAAAGTATTGTTCCGTGTGGGGTTTACAATACTCAGCGCAGTAGAAACCAGCGTGGCTACTACGTTACGCACTACGCTATCCGTGCAGTCGAGTTTGATTTTGAAGGTTTGATTCTTTTAAGCCTTAAATGGGTATATCTTTTCATAATCTTGAAATATAATAAACTAACTGACCCACGCAACGTGGTATACGTCTCCTTTGCCAGTAGCGTACCGCTCGACCTTTGTGCAAACTTCACATAAACCATCTACTAAATAGTCCGAACAAAGCCTAAACATTTGGTTTGAATAAGTGAGCCCGTTCTTGAGTTATAAGATTACAAAGAAAAGTGGCATTGATTTTTATCTATATTGATAACTAAACTAAAAAAAACTGGTTCCATATAATCCATATTTGCTGCATTTTCTATTTGAATTACGGAACCCTAAAAACGGTAACATTACAGCTACCTGCTTATATTCAATCTTTACCACGACACGTTTATTAGTTTCTTTAAAGGTGAATAGAGTTTTGTTTGAAGATAAATATTAATATGTATTAAAAATATAAATATTTATTTTTGTCAAACAAACACAGAAACGCAAACGACTCACCAACCTGAACGTCCAAATAATTCCAATTTAAAAATAAACTTGACAAGAAAAAGTTAAAAAAATTGTAACGTGATTGCGTAAAACCTTTATAAAAAATATATAGACTATATTATTATTTATATAGTCACCCAGGTCAATATTACGAGTTGTCACATAAATACATAACGTCACGCCTATTTCCCAGAGGGGTAAGCAGAGACAATTGATTTCCATTTACTACGGCCCTGACACACCTCTTTTGCTTCGTCCACATTCTTGGTGCATCACTGATTCTTGGTGCTTTTCATACGGCCCTTCTTCAGAACATCACTAATTTGGCCGATAAATGTTTGCCTTGGACGACCTCTTACGAAACTTCCACATACATTATGACATCGGTTCAGTAGTTTAGACTCGTTTAGGTGGATTAAACACATATACATGGACTATCAAAAATATTGCACTTCTTTTTGGTTTAATCGTAGGCGTAGTTGGGTTTTTTTTTTTTTTTTTTTTTTTTTTTTTATGTATGGCCCGCCAAAATGACTCTACTCTGCCTGATGGAAAGCATAAGCAGAATCCAAGAGTATTGGTCGCCATACTCACTGCGAATGTAGACAATGCAGTATGGCGACCCACACCATGGCGGCCTAGTGATGCTGCTGCATCTTTTAGTCTAGTCAACAAGTGTGGAACTTGTTGACTAGACTATTTGGGCACATTTTGGGGGACATATTGAATGAAAATCACTCACATACTCACATCATAATTTTTTGTTTCTCGGTGTTGACTTCTCGCTGCCTGTCGGTGTTGCAGCCACACTCGAGCCCGGGAACAGTCTGTGGTATTAAGGATAAACTCATTTAATATCTTCTTGAAATACAAAGGAATAGAAATCGTGAGTTGCTCAACTGCATAAGTTGGCAACTTATGTAGTTAGGTAGACACAACTTCGGCAGGAAGCCGATAGGAGGATTCAGTTGGGCTGGGCAGCATTTAGGAAGTTTAATCACATATTTTCGTCGGATATACCACAGAGCCTGAAGACGAAAGTCTTCAACCAGTGCGTCCTCCCTGTAATGACGTACGGTGCCGAGACGTGGGGCATTCCAGTTTTTTAATTTAATTTTTATGTTTGTTACCTCATAATTTTTGACTGGGTAAACCGATCTTCATGATTCTTTTTTTATTTGAAAGCTGGTGCTTACCGTGTGTTTCTATTGGTCCAGTTCTGACTATGTCATCCATGAGAAAGTTGTTTTTATTTGTTAAAATTTCGTATTATTAATCTATCACCACACAATTACAAAGTATTTAGGAAGCAATTGAATGAAAATGATTACCTCATAATTTTCTTGTACCGGTCATGCATTTCGTCCACGGGCTTTACATCTAAAGGCTCGTACATTTTGAGAGCTAAGTAAGGAGCGCCTATGGTCACGGCATTCAACATCTGAAATAACAATAATTACTTCGTCAGCAAGAATACCTACTCAATAATTACTAATATTTCTAACTACCTGACCGGCGCGACGAAAAACTTTTCACCACTTTTCAATATTTTCGTTGATACTCATTTTCTGTTAACAATTAAATGACAAGAAAACGATATTTGTACTGTATCTAGTAATTTTTTTCTATACCATCATCAACAGCCTTTAATAGACCACTACTGCACATAGACATCTCCTTAGAAAGGAGATTTGCTCCACTATATTGGGTTAGTATAAGCTTTGTTAACCGACTTCCAAAAGGAGGAGGTTCTCAATTTCATCGGCTTTTTTTTTTTTTTTTTTTTATGTATGTACATTGATTACACCGTCAATTGTGGACCGATTTTGAAAATTATTTTTGTATTCGAAAGGGTATGCTCCCCATGTGGTCCCATGGCCACCATATCAGGATCTGATGATGGGATCCATCAAGGAAATTGAAGGAAACCCTCAAATTTACGTGAGCGCCTGCAATAAAGTTAAGGCAATTGTCTGCATGCTTTCATATTCTGTAAACATCATGTCCGAAATATTTATTCACTAGCGACCTAGCGATGAATAGGTAGCACATACAAATTAAGTTATTTTATACTTTTCAGTTTTTGAAGTCGGTTTTTTTAAACGAAGTTTTTTTTTTATTTTAAGTTGCCTTTTTCTTTGCATCTTGTGCTGCGTAGTTTGTTCTCTTTGTTGCCTATTAGGACCCAAAGAAGAATCAGGGGTAGAGACACTCCGTATTCGTAATCCGCCAGCACGCGGCCAGACAATTTATTTGTACTAATATTATAAACGCGAAAGTTTGTAAGTGTGGATGGATGGATGGATGTTTGTTACTCTTTCACGCAAAAATTACTGAACGGATTTGGACGAAGCTATACAGTAATATAGCTTATACATCAGAATAATACATAGGTTAATATTTGTCGCGATAACCGACATATACGCGGGCAGAGCCGCGGGCAACAATTAGTCTGTAATATGTATGTTTTAAGAAATATAAAAGTACCTATGTTTATCACCATATTTAAGGCTGTACCAGAGGATCGTGTGTGAGATTCATCAGGTCATTATCCCGAACCTAACCGAATGGATTTCACTTACCGTTCCCTTGTTAGCTTCGATTTCCGCCAATTTTCGGTTTAAATCGTTCTTGAGTCCTTGCATTAATACAAAGTCTTTTTCTAATATCCCTTGAAGACCTAGAATAAAATAAAATGATGTAAAATGTATGAGAAGGGCTCGGATGTTCCGATAATAGTTGTCTTCAAATACACTCCTACACACCATCATGGGACTAATCCCGCCCACACGCCCACCACTGTAACTCCTGTACACCAGGATCAACAGCGGTGACCCACGAAAACACCGAGTTATGACACTCGGGAAGTCCCAGGAAAAATTTAACTGTCTTGGAACCCGCAACGAAATTAATCAGAAGAAAACTGGAGGAGTTGGAAATATAATAAGTCCACTTCCCTCCTTAGCAAAGCGGGAGACAAAATGGAGTCAAAATAGGCAGACGCCTTTTTCAAACCGGGAAGCACCACGGATAAAAATACTATGGGTCCTAAGTGAGCTATATTTGATTTCTATAGTATGTATGGCAGAATCGCTTAAACGCACGGAAATTCACCGCAGTTGACACAAGATCCCCATAATATACTACACCAGACGTCATTTGTAAGCTATTTAGCATCATGTTACGTTCATTGTACCAAAGACTACATTCCCAGAGGATATGATGAGCCGACTGTTCACAGCTAGAATCAGGTGTTGAGCATTGAGATAATGGTGAATCGACTAATTTAAATGCTACACACCATCATCTAAGCAATATAACCTGATTCTTTATTTAACTAATAATTTATTACCAGCATTTTCTAACAAAGTCTCCAGGTCTGTCTGTGGTAGCTCTGCAGTTGAAGGTGACAGCAAAAGCGGAGTTGCAGTTGGTAGAAAAGACCGCATCGGTCGAGTTACTGCTATCGATGATGTTGATTCTAAAAACAATAGTATTAAAATGTGATTGTAAAAGACATTACATCTAGTTACTGCTATTTTTTTATATTATCTACAATAATTTTCTATTTTTAAGGAATTGCTCAAAATCTACATACTTGCTTTTTAATTGCATCCAAACGACCAGACAAAAGTGTCAAACATCGTCTATTAAAACTCCGGACACTAGTCACAAGTGAGTTAACGACTTTTGAGTTTTTTCAGTCGATTTTATCTCTATTCTACTTTATCCTTATAATATTCTGCCCATTTCTAAATTTATAATTCTTAAGACAGTTAAATCAATGTCGGTTTTAATGCCCTTACACCTACCCCTTGCGGCTTACGTGTATTTGTGTCAATATCAAATACCTCATCTAGCTTCAATAACTCCATCCAGTGGATTAAGAAAAATAATATTTAACTTCTAAGCTTACCTTCCTCATCACTCTTATTATCCATACTTTCATGAAGATCCCACGTTGAGGGTCTTCGAGCCCTCAGAGTGTCAGCAGGAGGCCCCAAGACATCCCCTTGTATTTTACCAATGGCGATAGTACAGACGTAGTCACAGCAGGTTAACAGAAGTTCAGAACGGTTATAACGGGTGTATTCACTGTAAGAGATGTAAAATTACATTTAATATTCGAGAGCACGACGTCCTTGTAATGAAGGATCAATCTAAAAATAAATAATATTAGCAGCCTTATTTATCCCATGTGTGTCCATGTCGCTTACCATCAGACGATACGTCTGCTCGTTTGCCCCCTATTCCATAAAAAAAGACAAAACAAACCGCAAATTGGACGCACGATGACGTAACCGCATATTTTGTGGATTAGACCAAATGCCAGGTTGGACACAACCACGCCTAAAGACGGTTGAACCAGTTGGTTATTGTCAAAAAACCTACAAAGCAGTTGGTTGCTGGCAAAAGCCTTATTTCTAAGGGTTTACTTATAAATGTCGTTGATGATAATAACGATGTAAATTCAAGTTTTCCATCAAACTTAATACAAACGTCTCTTCCTCCAGTCTCCTCTTGGTTTCCAAATCAGTTTGATTTAACTGCAGCATCAGTCCGCCAGTGGAACCTTGGTATACGCTGGATGCGCGTCGAGACATCGGAAAGTCTGTCACCTCTGATATTGAATCGTCTTGTTCTTTTCTAATTGGTCCTGGAGAGGGGTATGAATGAGAACTAAAACTTCATGTATATTGGTTTGAATGTTTGTTTGTGTGTTAGTAGTTATGCTATTTATATCCTTTACATAAAGTGTATAAACTTGGTTGTTAAACTGAGTCTGTTCCACTAATAAGGTTCAAATTTGAACCCAGAATTTGAATTAGGCAGCCTTTTCCTAAATATGTCAAAGTATGTAATTTCATAAATTACATGCATACAATGGTATGATGTAACCGTCTTATCCTAGTTATATTAAGAAAGAATCACATTCAGAAACAGGCAATATCACAGGAATTAACATTCAGATAACTAAAATTACCAGAGTATATACAACAAGCGCCGAATTCCACTTTCTTCCCCAGAATACCAAGGAACGGGAATTTGATTTTTATGCTTTGCAGCAGACATTCTTCGTAGATGTCCCAAATGTGCACCGTCTGAAAACAGAAATATGTATAGAAAATAACACTATCTAAATTCAAATTAAATATTTCAAATAAATGGCCTTGGAGACTTTTTTAGAGGGGTCGGGATGTAAAATCCCACATTGTGATTACGGTAGACCGAATTTTAATGCACAGATTTCTGGTTTAGCATTCCGGTTCCATAGTTAATAGTTTCTTTTAACAAAGCCTGACATAACAATTATATTATAGAAGTTGGCCAAATCATCAGCTAGACATTGTTTCTGTCTACATTTAATATTCTGATTGTAATTTTGTGACTTGAGATGGAAAATAATTATCTTCCTGATTTATTCCTATTTATTATTCGTCATTATAATTAAGCGGCTTTATATTATGTACAAGGTTTTTAAATTGGGTTATGATTAAAACTATTTACCACTGCTTTACCATGGTCATGCAACAGAAGATAATTTTGGTGAAAATAAAATGGCTACACCATTTAATAAAACAAAAATAAATCCAAAATCAATGAAAGCGACTTGCAATGGGAGAGGTCTATATCCAGCAGTAGATTGCGATAGGCTGATGATGATGATGCAGTGAATAGGTAACCTATCATTCCAAATCACGAAATGGTTTTCTAGGACTTGAGCCCTATAGGATTACTTTTATACTCACACAATTATTACAATACGCAATAAGTATCTCCTGTGCAGCAACAATGACAAGATCAAGAATGGCGGTGCTGGTGGGTGTAGGAAGTGTGGCGAAAGCTGCGCGGGTGCCCGGCTGCCACAGGCGGACGGAGCCGTCAATACCACCAGCCGCCACCATGTGGAGAGATGGAATCGTGTGGAAGCAGGTCACTCCCTGATCATATAAAAAACTGTCAACAGAGCTAAATCAGTTTCTAATGCACTAAATGTTGTAGTTTTAATAAATCATCACACGAGACTACACTTTATATTCGGACTCAGAACAACAATTTGTGGTCCAAATTGTTGTTCTAAGTCCGAGTGTTCGTTGTGTCCGTTTCATTATTATTTGTAAAGTCTTCCACGATTATATACATCTAGTGCGAGAGTTGCCTTATTATGGAAGAAACTAAAGTCTGTCGTCTCTCTGTCGGTGCAAGACAACAACATTCCGTGTGGTACAAGTAATTTTATAAATTAAAAACATATTGAAAATACTCCCATTCTTTGATGTCCTTTTATATTTGTAAAGTAATGTTAAGTTTAGAGAAGACTGCCAGATTAAAATGGGACTGGGCCGGACACGTATGTCAAATGAATTTAGACCGATTGGCCAAGGTCGTCGTCGAACGCTGGGTGCCTCAGGGTGGACGCCGACGTCGAGGCAGACCCCCTAAAAGATGGCGCGACGATCTTGGCGCCTATCACAGAGACTGGCCGGAACTGGCCTTGGATAGAGGGAAGTGGTTTGTTGCGGGGGAGGCCTTTGCCCAGCAGTGGGACACAATAGGCTCGTAAAAAAAAAATAGTAGTAAGGAACCTTTTAAAGATGCACGAGCCTCATTTCTACTACCCAACCAGATAAGACAGTAAGCACGGCAAAATTATCTATTATTACCATGCTTCTAGTAACTATAAGACTTAACTCACCCTCAAAACCTTGAACACGTAATCATCCATCAGCCCCGGCACGTGTCTCAACCGTACACTGGCCACAGCATCATGAGAACAGGACAGCAGCCAATGACCCATATATCGCAGTCTGCGAACTGATCGGGCATGTACTCTCTTCCACTGAGTTACAGTACAGTGTGAAGTATGTGGGGGGCTGGATAACTCCTGGAATAATAACATCAGAAGAAGTAAAAACGATATTTTGGAATCATTTTGCCATATTCAAACTCAAACTCAAAAATATTTTATTCATATAGGCACTTATTTTACAGGCACTTATGAATAGTCAATATTTAATATTAAAAAATCGAGTGATTCTAGTCGCCAGTTCCAAGTGCAGCCAACCCTTCATGGAGAAGAATCTGGCAAGAAACTCCATTGTTGCTCCTTTTAAAAAATAATAATACGGTTTACAATATTTTTTTCACTAAGACTTGAATGAGAACGAAGTCGACCAAAGAAAACAAAATAAAAGGTTTGGAGTCATTGCTGCACAGCCATGAGCTAACCAATCATGCGCCGTTCTTACTGATAGCTGCAAGATTTTGACATTGTTATATTGTGACATTGTATTGTTATATTGTGAGGTCCACTTATGGAAAATAAAATCCAAATAGCACTTTCACTCACAGTCAAATTTAAAAAGATGTAATATGTCCAAATATAAAATAATCAATAAATGTCACAAATGCAAAATAGAGTAAGACGCATGGATCAGCCATCGACCTATTCAACCATAGTTGAGCTGCGTACTCAGGCCGCACGGCAAATCATCAGGTCAATATCAAAGAAATTAATAATTAATAATAATCATAGTCGACTTCGAGATTCTCTAACACTAACCCGACTAACCCAATCACGCAACTGACTGCAACTACATATAGATGCCAAAGCCATGAAACGCTTTTAACAAAACAATATCCAGAAATGATACCTTAAAATTTTCAGCAAAATTACCGCTTGCGGTATTTCCATGACAATATGACCTTCAAGGAAATAATTTACACCTCTAAGGCTGGTAACTGTGACTTCTTACCTACAGACATTCATGGCCTCTGAGAGATTTATTTTCAAAAACATAATTTTTAAACTTACCATCCAGAAATAATAATTGATATGATCAGTAGTATTCACGTGCATAAACTGGATCCTCGGCTGCAAGAACTTTATTCTTATGATATCTCCTCGCTCAGTGCCTAGTGCTAATTCAGAGGTGTCACTTACGGAAACTGAAGGATAGTACGCCATACACTGAAAAAAATATGTTCCTGTATTATGGTATGATGGCTAAGTGGGAGAGCCACGCTTCGGCATGAATGGGCCGGCTCGACCGGAGTGATACCACGGCCTCACAGAAAACCGGTGTGAAATAGTGCTTGCGCTGTGTTTCACCGGGTGAGTGAGGATACCGGAGGCCCATACCCCAACCCCTCCCCCTATCTCCCCCCCCCCCATCCTCCAAAGGCCGGTAACGCACTTGTGACGCCTCTGGTTTTACGCGTGTCCATGGGCGGCGGTAATCGCTTACCATCAGGCGATACGTCTGCTCGTTTGCCGGGCTATTCCATAAAAAAAAAAAAAAAAGTGTATAATCAGCTCAACAGATTCTTAACAAATGTCAGAGTTCCAAACTTTGATTCAAAATGAATGACCATCGTAATTTTCTTGAATTTCTCTGAATTTTATTTGCAAGGGGCTTTTGGTGTAGACTTTTGGCTTGTTTCTTTTGTGGTCAGCTGACTACATGCTGCCAACCATGCCAAGCCAGATTGTAATTGTTTTCAGACAGGGCCCAGGAAGAATGTCATTTGAAATAGGTACAACGGATAGGGCGAAGAAAATAAAGTAAGAGATGCTGTGAGCCTTAAATAGACAACGTGACCGAGACTTCATTACCTTGAAGATATTCAGCAGCGTGGTTACTGTAGTACAGATTCTGTTTATAGTATATTCGCGTTAAGAAAATAGTGTAGTATCATTCCAGCCATCAACCTGACCAATCGGGTCCATGCCTTCGTACTAAACACGAAAGCATGGACCTGATTGGTCAAGATGCGAAGTTTAGTCAATGTGGCACTGATTTTAATGCGAATGGGCAAAAATATAAATGCCACAGAGGTGTATCAACTTATCTATTTATTTATGACAGTATGACTCTCGCGAGTCAGTCTATATGTATACCAAAAGGTGAGACAAACCCTACTTATTATTATTATATAACTTACCATAGGTATGTTAGGTAGTCCAGTTATACAGATTAGAGGGTTATGCGATAGCGTGGTTGCATCGTATATTGTGAGGCTGCGATCTGACGCAGATAATACTAAATATTGCACATCCTAGAAATAAAAATTGTATTATTCAGATATTTCTTGTAACATTTTATTATAATACTAGCTGACCTGCGCAACCTCGTTTGCGTCTAAACTACCATCCCCCGTTTTAATCCCAAAAGGGGGTTGATTTCTAAGGATACGTTATTAGTACACCTCCACACCATCTATATACCATACATTTTAAATTTCAAGTCTCTTACTTCAAAAACATGGGACTTTCATACAAACTTCCAACCCCCATTTTACCCCCTTAGGGGTGGAGTTTCGTAAAATCCGTTCTTAGCGGATGTCTACACCCTATAAGGAACCTACCTGCTAAATTTCAAGTTTGTAGGTGTTATAGTTTCTGAGATTTCGTGATTAATATCTGATATTGTGACGTGACGTGATAATATATAATAATAAACGCTGATTTCAGCACGAACGGGCCGGCTCGACCGGGGCGGTACTACCCTCGCACAGAAAATCAACGTAAAATGACAGCGTTCGTGCTGTCGTGTTTCGTTAGTGAGTGCGAGACCGGGGGCCCAATTAGTCTAGTCAACAAGTTTCATACTTGTTGACTGGACTAAAAGATGCAGTAGCATCACTAGGCCGCCATAGTGTGGGTCGCCATACTGCACTGTCTGCATTCGCAATGAGTATTGTGACCACCACTCTTGGATTCTGCTTATGTTTTCCATCAGGCAGAGCAGAGTCATTTTGGAGGGCCAAACATAAAAAAAAATAAAAAAATAAAAAAAAATAAGTGAGTGGTATTTCGCTTTTATATAGGATACTGAGAAATACCTCAAACTGGGTTTAAGAGTCTTTTTGCATGCTTAAAATATTACAAACCATTCCCTCAGGTTGGTTGTTCGATTTGCTATGTCATTATCATCAACAGCGTCTAACAGTTCACTGAAAGGGCAGGCATCTCCTTAGGTAGGTTTTTGCCTCTTGTACGACTCTAGCCAGACGGGTCCGTCTATGTCCATACCAAAACTTGACACAAACCCTACGCTTTGTGTCAAGATTACACAGTTTGCTCCCTTAGGATGACCAGGTATGGTGACACTCCACATTCCTAATTCATCACCACACAGATGTTTGATACAAAGATTTAAAATATTGTTATTTACCTGCAAAAATATGACATCAGTGACCCATCTATTTTTCACGCGACCTCTGGTTCCACTTCTATGGTAAAACATCTGAAATACCACTTAATTCATGTAAACTGTTATGATCTGTCATATATAATTCCCGTTTAGTGTGTGTTTTGCTCTCGTGTCTGAGATAGGATAGTGAACATCACGCTTCGACCAATAGGAGCCGAATACGACTGAAACGAGACGCAGATGAAGTTGCGTGGGTAGCTATTGTCGTAAATAAATCCTACTTGTACTTAGTTATAAAACACAGGTATGCCTCCACTCCACTAAAAATACGACAATTCCTTTATGAAAGATCAACATCGTCATCTTCCTAGCCTTTATTATTCCCAATATTATTTGGGGTCGGCTACTACACACATCAAAAGTGTCTAGGGATCAAGCATTTTTATGCGGATTTCTTGAGATTGAGATGTGGCTTTGGCCCTGGCCTGCTCAGTCGCCAGACTTGAACCCGATTGAGCATGCATGGGATATGCTACAGAGAAGAGCTCTGCCGAATATGGAGGGTATCCAGTCGCAAGAAGACCTTTTTTTGTTGTTGCAACGAACATGGGCGGCCATTCCACAGCGTGATTTGGATGAACTCATTTTGAGTATGCCAAACCGATTCTTGTGTTGTTAGTGTTCGCGGTAGAAACACGGATTATTAATTGTTAAGTTACCTAATAAAATTTTAAAGAAAACTGTTATTTCAGTCTTTTTTTCGAACTTTAATGTTAGTGGTTCAAATGTCAAAAATCCCTTTATTAGGAAAATGGCAAATTTCTTTATTAATGCAAAGGTGACTTGGTTTATCGTTACTGTGACAAACGAAAACACTTTATTTGATGAATCCTTAAAGAAAATTTTAATTAATATCAATCAGGAGAAAAGTTATTGCAAAAATATATGTTGATCCCTAGACACATATGTTGATCCCTAGACACTTTTGATGTGTGTAGTTTAACCTGTGTGTATCAACTAGTGCTCTGTGGATAAATAGGTGTAAACCTGAATCTCAGTTTATCCACAGAGCATCTGACCTCCGCAACCCTGATGGTGAATTGAATTCGTATATTGAACTAGTTGTCAGTATATTTGAGGGCACTGACTTCCCAGTAACGATTGCCATAGATGTTCAGGACCGCCGAGACCGACGGCTTCACGGGCTCTCCGAGGCACGGGCGGGATACAACGCCATGTTCCATACTCCAGGCTGCTATTAAAATTTTCTTGTAAGAAAAACTTAACAACAGTCCGACTCGGGAATCGAACCCGAGACCTCTTGATCCACAGTCGCTTACGCTAACCACTATACCAACGAGGCAGTCCTTTACGAAAGGTGTCTTTTATAAAAACAGTCGATAGAAGAAAGTTATAATAGAAAACAATAAAAATAACCTCATAACTATGCAAGAGGCGTAGATCTCCACTGTAGACCCCTACACGACCCCCTTTAGAGATGGCCACGTAACAAAATGACTCTTCTCGCTCCAAACTCACTAGCTTCACTATTGTCTCCCTCTGTAGACAAAAAGCAAAACCGTCGTAGAACAGAGGTCTGCTATAGATATTTCGATAAAATTAACATTACTATTTGTTGTTAGTTCTGTGTGTAGGTGTGTATCATCTAAAATATGTATGTATGTATGTATTTGGAAATATACTCAAGTATGTTTATCAACAGTTTGGTTACCAAATATTTCTCTCGGGGACTCGGCCCTGCCTTTTTAGGGTTCAGAGGATCGTGTGCAACAAAATGTGACTATAATTGAATACATTTTTAAAGTACGAATAGCTTTTAAAGAACTTTTGTTGTAAACAATCATTAGTATGATATACCTTGCAATGTTCCAGCTTCTTGATAGCCAGATGTGTGAGGGGCTTCCAAACTTCAGCCCTAGAACTGGTAGTACGAGCTCCGACCGCGACTAGTTTTGCCACTAACTGTCGCCACCAGACCTTACCACTGCTGAAGGCGTCTAGGAGATGGAAGAGCTTGTGGGAGTGAGTTGTATATTTATGATGACCTATAGGGATCAATAGAAAACATATATTTACACAATATAGTATACAAAAACGTGTGAATATGTTGATGAATAAAAACACAATGTAACCACCCCTATTTATAACACAATGTAACCACCCCTATTTATCCCATGGGTGTCAAAACAGCCAACTATGATATGGTCAACGTCCATTTAAATTTTATTTCGTCTATTCATCTAACTAATCGATTTGTTCACCTAAAGTTACTCTACTCTGCCTGATGGAAAGCATAAGCAGAATCCAAGAGTGGTGGTCACCATGCTCATTGCGAATGCACACAATGCAACAATGCAGCATGGTGACCCACACCATGGCGGGCTACTAATGCTTCTGCATCATCATTTTAGTGATAAACGTGCAAGCATCAAGCGATGGGCATCAATTTGATGTACTCTTGTGTGAATGATGCATATAAACTGTTATACAATAGGATTTATTCTATTCGCCTTCGGAGGAAACGCTCACTGTTTGACTTCTGCTGCCCTTCTTTGCTAACATAACTAAATTACCACGCGTCGCCTACGAAGATAAATGATATTCTTATAACATTTGATAAGTTATTATAAACGGGACATTATTTTCTTTTAATTAAAATATTTCAGCACTGTTGCAAGCGTCACGATCTCGGGACAAGTCAACAGTTTTGTTTTGTTTTTTTTAAAAGACAACTCCCGCACTAGGAATAAATCCTGTGTCGCGGGGGACTTTACAAACATACATGAAACGGACACAAAGAACACCCAGACTCAGAACAACAATTTGTGAATCACACAAAGTGTTGTCCTACGTGGGATTTGAACCCACGACACTTGGCGAAGTAGGAAACGGCGTGGTGACCGTTAAACCACTAGGCCAAACGTGCAGTCAACAGTGATCCATTATTACTATAAATTCGAAAGTAACTCTGCCTGTCTGTCTGGCTGCTACGCTAAATCACTGCAGTAATTTTAATGAAATTTGTCTTGGAGACTTTTTGATTCTTGAGGAAGGAAATATGGTACCTACTCTTTATCGTGACAACCGACAAACACGCGGGCGGAGTCGTGCGCAACAGCTAGTACACAATAATTAGTGCCGATATGAAATATTGGTTCCAATATAACAACTTATCAAGTAAAAAAATGACCATGGTAGTTCTTTCAACATAATAATAAATAAATATTTCGGACATCTAACACACAACGCCATCTAGTCCCAAACTAAGCAGAGCTTGTGTTATGGGTACTAGACTACTGATATAAATACATATATACTTTTTTATGAATACATATAAACACCTTCATATTATACATAGAAACACACTCAAAGTCCGAAACAAATATATGCAGATCAAATAAACATTTGGTCCGACCCGGTCTTGAGCCCGAGACCTCAAGCACAATAGTAGCATACGATACCACTGCGCATGCGCCACCCGAGGCACTAGGCATAATTAGTTGTGATATCAGATATCGGTGCCAATATAACAACTTATTAAATAAAAAAATGACCCAGGCAGTCTTTCAACATTTCTAACCAAATATTTTGTCGAGCGCCGAAACAAATCCGCTCTCGTCCAGCCAGAGCGAGTCTTCAGGTGGATTCTCGGAGAGTGCGAATTCGATTCCTTCCTCAGCAGCTGCTATGCGCATTACTTCTTCTACACGTCTGCGAATAAAAAACCAATATTCTTAATAATTAATCTGACTGCCAATTTTGCTGCGCTCCCATTTTTAAGTAAAAGGAAGACATAAACATACGATTTGTCGGAAGCGGAGGATTGATTTCTTGTCGATAATTCCTAAGGAACTTATTCGACTCATATCTATATTATTGACAAATCAAATAACCTCAAGACCCATCCCGGAACCCAATGAACTAATAACACTCTCTTTGAAAAGTTTATATTCCACATGAGAAGATTTCAGTGTGAGTGCCCGTCCAGTGACAGTCCTTTTGCGCCGAAGCTCGCCCATGATAAAAAGGTCCACTAGTTTAGCATTGCAATGAGTATAATAATACATCTTATAGTATACATGGAAATCCAAGCTCAAAATCCAAGTTTTACCTGTCAATGTCCTGAGCTTTACTTCTCTCTTTATTTTTCTTGAAACATCTTCTTAATTTACTAAGAACAGGAGGCGTCAATTTCTTCATCAGCTCGCGGGCCAAACATTCATCTTCTTCCTCACTGAGAAAAATGTTTAAAGTTAAGGTCTATTGTGTGTGGTTGATAGCAACGTAGAGTCGTTTTATTTTTGTTTACAGGGCGGAAAATCTCTTAGAATCTCCGGCTAATTAGAGACGCAGGACAGCATAAGATTTCATTGAAAACCACTCCAACGGCCAGCAACAGGTGCCGTAAGGGCGAGGAGAGGACCCAGGTTGTGTGACTTCAGGTCCTAATGTAGATTGTTTGATAACACAAAAACAAAAAAAAAAAATTTTTTGTAATTGGTTAATAATCCAAAAAAAAGTGTGTACACATGTTTGACCCATGTGTATATAATGTATGTAGAAGTAATCTAATATATTATAATCGAAGTCAGTTAAACCAAACAAAATAAGTTTGAAAATTTACTCACCCAGATAAACTTTCAAGCGATGGACTTCTTACTGAATAACTTTTCTCGATAATTTCTGATAGCTCCTCATTCAATGATTTATGTGATTTAATAGACATTTTAACTAAGTTGTCGTCACAATAATTACATATCACCTTACAATTAAATGTTAAATATGAATCGCTGTTGTTTGGTCAATAAATTTAGCGGGATATCATTTTTTAACTTGCTTAAGCGCCATCTGTTGTCTATTCTATTAACTTCATAATACTGCCATCTAGCGGTTAATAGTTGCACTATTAACTTTGAACATTATAGCTATTACTAGAGTTGACAGTAGTAGGCCAAAGATGGCAGCAGATTATTGAAATGCCATTTCCATGAAATAATATATTTTAAAATTATTACATAATTGAATTGTTAAACGATTTGATATTTTAAAGAACCAAAATCTCAAAAAAATCCTTACATTAGATTTAAAGATATGAAGGTATTGGTTTTAAACCCCAAAAATAATACATAATTGAACTACTAAGGCAAGTCAGTTAAAGCTAGCTGTTGAGGAAATATAAAATTTATTTTGTGTTTCTACGCGAGCAATGCATATAAAACATACAACTGATACATTAATGCAGCTTAATTATTTGTATTTGTATTCTGAAATTCAAGAAATATTTCTAGGAGTGTTCTTGGTTCAAACAATATTATGAGTTGATAAGCTGATATTGGTATTAAAATACGTAATATATATTTTGAAACGCGATAAGTACGATGTACGATGATAATATACAATTTTTAAGGGTTTTCAGTATTCATTCTATTGTTGCTTATTTTGTTTTTTTTAGTTCTTAAAACTATCAATAGATGGCGCTACGTAAACCATACTTTTTCAGTCGTATATTATTGTAATAATGGAATTTATTTTGATTATTTTACAAGAGATCTTTAGTAGTGTTCCGTGTTCCCGCGGAAAGATTAAACAATATTTTTGTGATTGAGGTGTCAAACGAGCCGATGTGTCACCTGATGGTAAGTGGTTACCGCCAGCTATGGCCATTACTAACCCAAGAGCCACAAATACGTTGCTGCCTTTTATTAGTCCGCCGTCTCCAGGATGAGAGGGAGGAGTGGGGTAGCCTCTGGTAACCTCACTTAAACGAAGAAATTGCTTAACACCACTGACATACGATGATTTGAGGTCTTTGTATCACATTAGGAGGCTCAATGATGTAGAAGCATCACAAGGCCGCCATGCTGCATTGTTGCATTGTCTGCATTCGCAATGAGTATGGTGACCACCACTCTTGGATTCTGCTTATGCTTTCCATCAGGCAGAGTAGAGTCATTTTGGCAGGGCCATACTTAAAAAAAAACTATAAGCGTTCATCATACAACGGTGTATTGTGGATACGACTGTCTAAAGTTATTAATTCTATTTTTTTAAGGAGTACAGGGCAAACGAGCTGACGTATCGCCTGATGGTAAACGATTACCGCCGCCCATGGACACCCGCTTCACCAGAGGCGTCACAAGAGCGTTAGCGGCCTTTGGGGGATGGGCAGGGAGATGGGGGGAGGGATTGGGTTATGGGTCTCCCGCCTCCGGTATCCTTATTCACTCGGTGAAACACAGCGCAGGCACAGAATAAGTAATAGTTGGTTTAACCATAGAATAAGTAAGTGTAACTTTGTAATTTTATTTCGTGTTTAAGTTATCAACCCATAGATGACGCTGTTATGGTTGGCTGAATCGCACTATTGTTTGGTTACCGGAGTATTGTGAAAATCTCAAGGAAATATTGCATTTGTGAGAAAATATACACGTTTCGTTATTAGTTGAGTTGTATTATGTCTCGACTACGGATTCTTGATCTCATTCATCACAGTATAATGTAGGTAAATATTGTCCATAAAGTGCTCTATGGAAATCAGACCAATAAATGCACACCCTACGTGTTCACTAATGTATATGACATCATAATTGTTAAGTCGTGTAGTGTCCGTCGGATCTCTGTGGAGCCGCGCCCTCTAGGCTTGGGTGTGTGAGTTAATGTTAGGGGTGCCACGAAGGCAAGTTATTGTTAAATTGCATAATCGTGTTCGTATGGTATGTTATAGGTATACCTACATGATAAAACACTTTATTGTTTACTTTAATAAATAGTTATTTTAAATTGATCATCACTCTGAGCTTTTCTATATTTAGGAAAGTCGGCTTTTATTCTACTACGATATGGCTGAAATTCGATATTTTCGAGGAGCGAAAGTCATCAGTTCTTCACAACCCAATTACTAGGTAGGCGATATTGAAGTTCTATAGATATACTGTTGTTAGATTTTTATCTCCAACAATTGTAACAATACGGTAGATGACTGTACTAAATAAATACCGATATCTTCTTCATTAAGACTGTAGTCCTTGAGCGTGGGAATTTGTGATTGAACACCCACATTCATATTTTACATGCACACAAACGCATCGGGCACTGTTGCATACTAACCCTGGCAACTAATAAATTTACTTTCGGTTTTTTCTTCTAGTTACATATTCATTAACTGTTTGCCTTTGAATAATGCTTAGAATGTCCTACAAAACACGCAATGTATCTTAGTCATAGCGGAAAGCCCGCGGGCTTTAAGTAACTCGTCAACGGCCGAGAATGGGGTTCAAGTGTACCTATTCATTTATAATTCATTTCATGGACAAATAATATATTTTTACACAGTATAAAATTAAGTCGCTCGCGCTATCTGTCAGCTTACATCTTTTACAGTAATCAACGGATTTTAATGCTATGTTATGAAATAATATTTGTGTGATATATGTTATATTAATGGAACATAATGTTTCTTAAAATATAATTTTTGATCGCTTTTATTGCTCATATTGACTAAATTTTACTACATAGATCTTACTTACTTACGTACTTTTTTCACTTTTTGACAAAAAACGACGCTGAAAAAGTATGAAACAAGTTTTAAAAAGCCGTAGTCACGTGTTTTTAAGAGTTATGGTACGTTTCTATTTTAATTTAAGTTTTTACTTTTTTTTTTATTTAAACTGTTTTAGTGTAGTGATAATAATAATTTATATGCAAAGTATATTTTAAATACCTAACATAGAAATATTTAAAAAAATGAATAAATACGAACAAAGTCACCAGCAAATGCTAATAATACCTATATATATATTTGAAATGTACAAGTAACACCCTTTCCGATGATACCAAACACGGCATATTTATGTCAAATTCATTTTTTAATGCAGTACTTTATGTCGGCTAGAGGGCGCCACATTTAATTGAGTGACGCGTCATATAGCCTATAAGCAGTGGACGATCAAGACACTTCTAACGATACCTCATTTATCCAGTTCTAATTAGTAGTTAAGGAGCTATGAGGGAACAGATGAACATACATACATAGCCTGTCAAAATCATAACCCTCCTTTGGCTTTGCCGTGGTCGGGTAAAAAAATAAAAAAATACAGTTAATTTATAAACTCCTTCTTTTTTTAAGACGGTTAAAAAACAAACTATTTACCTTAAAATTAATATTAAGAGTGTAAAACTTTGAAATGGAAACTTCCTTAAATATATAATACTATTTTACACGGGGCTTCGCCCACATAGATTTTCATCCCCTGATTTACCCCCTTAGGGGTGGAATTTCAAAAATTCCTTTCTTAGTGCTCACTTACGTTATATAAAGAACCTACATGCAAAATTACAGGATTCTAACTTCAGCGGTTTGGGCTGTGCGTTGATCTCTGGGTATGTCAGTCAGTCAGTCAGTCACCTTCCTCTTTTATTTATATAGATTACAGATATCAGATAATGTAAGGGATAGGGCATCTATTGTTTTACAATTCACCAATTGATTAAATTCGAACTTAAGGGATGAATAATAATGGAAATGACGTAAAGTGTAGATGGGACCCTTTTTTACAATTTTTGTCTGTCTGTCTGTTTGTTTGTGCGGCTAATCTCTGGTACGGCTGGAGCGATTTTGACGGGATTTTTATTGATAGGTAGCTCATGATATAAGGAGTAACCGCGATTGGTGTAGTATCGCGGGTAAGACCGTGGGGCTCAGCTAGTTTTTTTTTTCAAAAAAGACAACTTCCGTATATATCCATAAATAAATAAATAAATCCAGTGTCGCGGGGGACTTTACAAACATACATGAAACGGACACAATGGACACCCAGACTCAGAACAACAATTCGTGGATCACACAGTGTTGTCCCATGTGGGATTTGAACCCACAACACCTGATACAGTAGGAAGCGGCGAGGCAACCGCTTAAACCACTAGACCAACCATGCAGTCAAAAATATAACTGTAATTTTAAGGTCTTTCATTATTTCAGAAGTAGTTATTCAATTCTAACAGAAATCATAAAAATTTTTTTTTTTACTTTTTTAAAAACAATTTCTCAAAGTGTCTCGGTCTGTCACAGTGTATTCAAAGTACTCGTCAAGACAAATCAAACGACTCCAAACTCGATAGGTTCCGTCGTTACAAAGTTCCTATGACCACCTTCCAGCTTCAACATCAGATCAGCTCCATGTCATCATAATATAGCATTGTCACGCTATATACATATGCCTACAAAAACTCAACACAATCGGTTGAAGATATCTGCAAAATTGAGTTGCAAGATTCCGTATTAACAAATATAGTTAGATATATACATACATAGCAAGTTAAAAAAAAACATAAAAATAAGTTCTGTGTTAATAAAAAATACTAATATTTTTCTTTGAAATTATTCTTTAAAAAAATTAAATTAAATTCAAGAATACAAATTAACAGTTACAATTCGACACTCACTGGCAACCCACCCTAAAACTTGTCATTTACGTATTATGGAGCTCAGTGCGAACTACAAACGGACGTGGTGTCACCTTGAATATTCGGCGGGCACTGAATTTTTTGAGCGCGATAAAACTTATTTATTGCAATTTACGGGAGACGATATCTACGTACTAAAATGTATGGAACTTTTGTCGCTAAAAATGAATGATGTTTAGCCTTAGATTATGGCTTTTTGGTGAGAATTAATAAAAAACTAAAACGGTAAATCTTTTCTCCATACTTTTTTCTCGCGAAATAAGAAAAAAACATTTAAAATAGAGCACGAAATAGGACAGAGTGTGCTAATTAAAAAGGTCGATTTCGATGATTTTGATCTTTGTTAATGCTTTTTTTCACAAAAATAAAGAATTATTTTATAAATGTCACTCGGTAGATTGGTAGACTGATTTATTAAACTACTGAGATTTTTTTTTTAGTGTCAAATATGAATTGAGTTGTTTGTGTTTTGCAAAACTGCAAGTGCCTTTTCGCGCGTTTTTAGGGACGCGCCCCTTAAAACGAATATTACATAAAAATAAAGTAAAAACTAAAACCCAACGTGTTTTAGGCTTTGGCACATTTGAACGTAACTGACTGTTAATCCTAATCTATGCGTTACGTAGAAATGTGCCATAACACATTAACAACGCCTGACTACGGCTTTTGAAACTTGTTTCATACTTTTTCAGCGTCGTTTTTGTCGTACTTGGGTTTTAGTTTTTACTTTATTTTTATTTAAAATGTTTTGGTGCCTCTGTATTATTAATTTCTCTGCAAACTATATTTTAAATAGGTACCATAGAAATATTACAATTCTCGATTTGATATAGACAAAGTCACGAGAAAATGTTAATAATATATATATTTTTGCAATGTACAATTAACGCCCTTCGAATGATACTAAACACGCCATATTTATTTCAAATTTATTGTTTAAGACAGTACTTTATGTTGGCTAGAGGGCGCCACATTAGATTCAGTGACACGTCATATAGTCTATAACCAGCGGACGATCAAGACGCTTCTAACGGTACCTCATTTGTTCAGTTCTAATAAGTACTTAAGGAGCTATGAGGGAACAGATGAACATACATACATACATACTTACATACATAGCCTGTCAAAATCATAACCCTCCTTTGGCTTTGCCGTAGTCGGGTAAAACATATAGGAAATTGATAGTGGAGCCACGCTGATTTCAGCACGGACGGGCCGGCTCGACCGCAAATTTAAATCAAATAAACATTGAAATATATTGCTCAATTGAGTAGTCTAAAACAGTGAAGTCACGCATTTTTCATTCAAAGTTAAATCTGTCAAAATGAGATTATTAAAAGTAACTAATTTGACTAAAGATGCTTGGCAGGTAGCTTGTCCCAGTAATATATTACCTACCTGCTAATCCACTTTCTCCGCGATAATAGGACGCGCCGTTATCTAGGTATTTTAAAACAAAAGAGACTCCTGGATACATCAACCAGTCTTGCTGAGCGCGCTCGTTTGTTCTCTGTGGGAGAGTGGGAGTCAGGTTTATGGATTCAGGCACTTCCATCGCCCAACATAGGCACCTTGTTGGACGATACTACATTTCACCTTGCCACTTGCCTTTAGGAGCGCCTTGTGTTTCTCCGCATTCTTGTCACTGTGGAGTAGCTGTCGCCAGTCTCAGACATCATGGCCTTTCTTGTAGCAGAAACGCTGGTCGTATATCTCGACATGCCAATATTAACGACATTATAAGTCGTGCTCTTGTTACCGCCGTTGTTCCAACTGTACGTAAACCAAATGGTCTGGTACGAGACGATGGCAAGAAACCGGACGGTATGTCGGTACTGCCATGGAAGATGGGTAGGCCTTTGGTGTAGGATGCAACTTGCGTCGACACCCTCGCACCGTCTCATCTTCCAAGTACAGCTGGTTATGCCGGCGCTGCTGCTGCTTCTGCAGAAAGCCTCGAATGGCGTAAGTACCAAAATCTAATAGGTAATAACAACTTTGAACCGTTTGGGGTCGAGGTTCATGGGGTCCGAGTGCTCGGGCTATGTTTAAACAACTAGCTAAGCAACTGATTGACGCTTCTCGTGACCAGAAGGCCGGCCTTTTTTTAGTACAGAGAATCAGCATTGCCATTCAACGTGGCAATGCTGTCAGTCTTTTGGAACGCTACCAGTAAGTAGGCGATGATGCGGAGAAATTTTGTGACGCTTGTATGTAAATATTGTTGAATTTAATAAAGGTATTATAACATTTATAAGTACAATGTACCTCGTAAATTCTAAACTGACACTAATGACAGCTGCTGTCACAGAAATCAAGCGATACTTATAGGACTGTACACGCAGACTGGGGTTTATACCCTTTTATTATCGAAACCATAAAAAATCGGCCAAGTTCGAGTCCGTTCCGTATCATCTATCTATATATATAAAAGAGGAAGGTGACTGACTGACATACCCAGAGATCAACGCACAGCCCAAACTGCTGAAGCTAGAATCCCGAAATTTTGTATGTAGGTTCTTTATATAACGTAAGTGAGCACTAAGAAAGGAATTTTTGAAATTCCACCCCTAAGGGGGTAAATCAGGGGACGAAAGTCTGCGTGAGCGAAACCGCGTGTAAAAGCTATATGTAAAAGCGAAATACCACTCACTTTATTAATCACGAAATCTCAGAAACTATAACACCTACAAACTTGAAATTTGGCAGGTAGGTTCCTTATGGGGTGTAGACATCCGCTAAGAACGGATTTTACTATACTTGACACCTAAGGGGGTAAATCAGGGGATGAAAGTCTACGTAACCGAAGCTGCGTGTAAAAGCTAGTTATCTATACATTTCAAGTGTCTACCTGTTGCCGTTATCAATATCGAGCAAAAATGAGCAAAAAATCACGTTTATTGTATGGGAGCCCCCTTAAATATATTTTTTATTCTGTTTTTAGTAGGTATTTTTTGTTATAGTGTCTACAGAAATACATCATTTGTAAAAATTTCAACTGTCTAATTATCACGGTTAATGAGATATAGCCTGCTGACAGATGAACAGACAGACAAGCGGACAGCGGAGTCTAATAGGGTCCCGTTCCAATTAAAAGCTGTACCTATTAGTAAAATCAATAGCTCCAGACTTTCAATATTCAACCGCACAGAGATTTTTAGCAGTAATATTTCGTCATGTGTCAGAGTAGCTAATACCCCAGAGATTACACGTTTCTACTTCATCACACTCTACGCATCGTATGCACAACTTAGAGCTTACACGGGAACTTCATTAGATACATGTCTTGTTCTGATAGCCTATTGACATCACTAATGCGTACTAACACAGCTATGTACTACATTAATAAGGTATTGTGTATTTAGGTACATAACTGCACGTATGGCGAATTGATATTAGGTATTTGTAGTGAATGATCGACTATGCTTTCCTAGTAGGTGGTCAATTTAAGATATGTTTGTAGTAAGCTCGGGTGGAAGCGCCGACATGCGTCCGTCTATGTTGGCCGCGGTAGCCAAAGAAAGCTGGAGAAAGCACTCTTTTTGCAAAATAATAAGATTAATTATTAATCCAGTTTACCAAGGACTTTTTTTCTTGTTAATTGTCAAGAAAAGTTACAAATGTATTTGCAAGTATGCAAATTATCATCATTTAAATATAACTGTGGCATGAAATAAAATAATATTTCATACATCTAATACACAACGCCATCTAGTCACAAACTAAGCTGGATTTCTACTGTGGGTACTAGACAACTGATATAAATACATATTGACTTTTTTGTAAATACATACATACTAGTATTATACATAGAAAATACCCAAACTCCAATATAAATATTTGCAGGTCATTAAAACATTTGATCTGTAACGGGAATCCCGTGGCCTCAAGCACAGTAATCGCTAAAGTTACCAGTGCGTCACTGAGGTGGTAAAAAAAACAAAAGATAACAGAAATGCGAGTTTTTTTTTATTAAAATGTCCAATCTCTTAATCTATTCTGCTAACTAATAACTGCTGCTTTCATCATCATCATCATCAGCCTATCGCAGTCCACTGCTGGACATAGGCCTCTCCAATTGCGCGCCACTTGGTTCGATCCTCGGCTTCTCGCATCCAGCTCGTGCCAGCCGTCTTGCGCAGATCATCACTCCACCTGGCCTGTGGACGTCCTACACTACGTTTGCCGAGACGCGGTCTCCACTCAAGAACCCGTTTACCCCAACGGTAATCAGTTCTGCGGCTAATATGGCCAGCCCACTGCCACTTCAGCTTGCTAATCCTTTGGGCTATGTCGATGACCTTGGTTCTCTGCCGGATTACCTGCTTTCTGTTTATATAATTATATCCGTATGAAATGGAGAAGTGGTGAACTGAAAGAATTTTGATTTGTGCCCTTCGTCGCCTCTTACGACACCCATGGGCTGAATAGGGGTGGTGACACTTTGTATTCTTAATACGTCACTACACGTACGTAAGTGACGGATAACCGTCACCATATGGACGTGCGTCACCACACGGTGGTTATATCAGACACGAACCGCCTAAAACCTCACGACAACTCGGTTACCAGTAGTTGAGAATCAGGTGTACCCTTTAAGAAATATCTGGTACCCCGAAGGGCCACTTGAAATCCCCCCGGATTATGTACAACTTGTAACCTGTTCAACTCTACCTAAACATCGGAGATATAGATATTGTTCTTCAGAAGAATAGTTACATCTCAAAATATTGTCTAAATGTGTAATTTAAATACCATTTACATAGAAATAGGAATGTCCAATTGTCACGACAGCAGACACCTACCATTTAGAGCTGTTTGTACCGTTATTGCCTTGTAGGGTGATCGCAAACATCGCAGCGGTATGATAAAACAATACGCGGGTGACAGAACTGTGTTAATTGACTGAAATTCTGGGAAATACTTCTGATATTTTGTTCTGACTTAGTCTGAAGTAGACGAGAATGGACAAAAATTTTGAAATAAAGAGTTAGATGCTCGAAAGAACGGCAGGATTGATTTTGAAAAAATCTTTTTTAGTTTCAGAGAGTATAGTTTTCAGTTGGTGCCATTGTAATCAAGTGTTTTCATTTGATGATGGGGTTATGGAGAAATCTACTTACTTTAATGAATAAGAGAGATAACTTTCAAGAAATGTCTTTAATAGTTATCAATGTTTAGAATTAAAGAGTGTTTATAATTTCATTTCTTACCTGAAACCTTTTGGGCATATCTATAAATTGTAAGTATTTGATATTCCTATCTTTATAGCATCTCCAATCATGGAGATATCCAATATCCGTACTGGCTTCCTCGTCCTTTGCACGTTTCCAATCTCATTTTTAACCCCCGACGCAAAAAGCCCCTCTTTTTGCGTCGGGGGTTAAAAGGGGCTATAAGTTTGACGTGTCTGTCTGTCTGTCTGTGGCACCATAGGTCGCGAACGGATGACGCGATTTCAATTTAGTTTTTTTTGTATGAAAGGTGAGTTACGTGCAAATGTTCTTAGACATGTTTCATGAAAACCGGTTGAGTCGTTTAAAAGTTATGGGGATGAAAGTGGGGAAGAATAACAGAATGTCTGCAAAAATATCATTGGCGTATGATTACTCGATTAAGTGCTTGAGTAGGGGGTCTTTTAATATATAAGTTATGTCTTTTTAATTTATCCCGTCTGTAAACGCTAATAATTCCAAGGAAAGATGGAATCAAGTAGGCGGGTTAATTAAAAAGGTAACCAGGCCAAACCATTTGTAATCTTATATTTCAACAATATTTAATAGTCCACTGCTGGCTGTATCCTGGTAGATACTGTTTCGAGACGGATTAAGAACACAGAGTGCTACTACCCCTATTTATCCCGTGGCCGCGTAGGTGTCCTAAGAAACAACAAAGGATAACGCCACTGCGAAGAGATGTGGAAAACTTAGACAGAAAACAAAGAAAAAAAGGATGAATTAATATTACATATTTTAAAATGTAGGTAATTGTACGAACAAATCATCTATAGTCATGGTATATCTCTGGCTATATTTATACAACACATTCTGTTGGACCATTCGCAGCTTTTAGCGGCTCTCGACCGCGCCGCTCGCTAAATGATAAACCAAATAAAATGAATGTTTGTTGTGTCGAAATCGGAGCAGAGCACTTAAGGAGTCATATTCTAGAGAACGTTACATAGTAACAGCTCCTTAAATTTTTAAGTAGATAGATGGTCTGGAGATGTAGTCTTCCTGATTTGCTTTGAATTGTTCTATGTTGTAGCTGGCTTCTTTAAAGCTTACTCCTTGCTCAAAAGGATTAACTATTCTTAATTTTTATTCCTAAGGTTAAAACAGGACTTTATTACTAAGAGTCTGCTCCGTCTGTCTAAATTTTTTCTAATAATTAATATCCCACCAAAAACATTTTCATGTAAAGTGTTGCCAAGACGACTGCATATGGCTTACCCTGTGAAAAAGATATCAGATCTCATGTAGAGCCAAGGTTCTGAATCTACACGCCCTAACTCTACCAACCCTAACTTCGTAAACTCTACATCTCAGTATCATGGCCGTTGGTCTAGCGGTTGGCGTATGCGACTGGCCCATACGCCAACCGCTAGACCAACGAGGCAGACCCTTTATTACTTACCACACACCTCAACAAAGTCTAGGGATATTTTATATTTCATCAAATATCTAAAAATCTAAGAAGAATTTTAATAGATGGTAAATGGAAGAAAAGTAGCTTATTTTAGGGACTTTAATAAAAGAAGAAAGCGATTCGTTATTCTTTTGTTTTTTATTAAAAGGTTAACTTTTTTAATTGTTGTAGATAATTGGTACGAAAACAAATGTCATAGAATTTTTGTAACATTATTAATATTAATAAAATAATAAAAAAATTAATGAAATCTTATTATTAAAAATCAGTGTTGCCACCTCTTACATTAATTACACATCGACATCGATTGTTCATACTTAAAATGAAATTGTCAATGTCTTGCTGCGGTATGAGGTCCCAAGGTCTTTGCAAGTGTCTGTATAGTTCTTGTTCCGTCGTCAAATTTGGCTAGAAAACTCGCAATGCTTTTCGTTGTAACATGTCCTAGGCATGCTAGATGGGTTTTATGTCGGCGACTGTGCAGGCCAATCCAAAACTTGAATGTCATGATCTGACATTCAAGTTTTGACTGTTGAGCTGTCGATACCAGTCGCGCCGTATGAGAAGGAGCATTATCGTGCATGAATAGAAACTCCAGGCCTTTTTGCCACTCCATTCTGTGTGGGATAATCACAGGCTCTACTACCTCTTCGCGATATTTTCGTGCAGTCATGCTGCCTTGAATCCAAACGAGCTGGGTTTGCCCACCAAGACGAATTCCTGCCCACACCATGATCGTCCCGCCTCGGTAAAAGTGGACCTGATGAGGGTGCCGCAGACGGCTAACTCTGCCTGGAGTTCTCCAAACACGAGTTCTTCTTGAATCCGGATGAAATCCAAACCGGGACTCATCAGTGAACAGCACCGATGACCATTGTTGATCACTCCAAGACAAATGCTCCCGAGCCCACGAAAGCCGCCGACCGCGATTGCCACGTCGCAGAGCTGGAGAACGTAGCGGTCTTCGAGCATGAAGGTTGACTTCATGCAACCTCCTTCGCACGGTTTGGTTGCTTACCAGCAGCTGGTGGTCCTCCTGGAGCCTTTGCACAAGTAGCAACGCCGTGATATTGGGTTGTCTTTTGGTGTTCATTTGGAGGAATCGATCCTGTCTTTGCGTAGTAACCCGTTGTCTACCACTGTGCTGTTCAGCCACATCGCCAGTACTGCGATAACGTGACCACAATCTTGATATTACGTTTTGGCTGGTATGTAAGGTCTTAGCAACGACGCGTTGAATATCACCATTTTCTAACATGCCCACAGCTCGTAACATTTCATCTCGACTCAAATGGCGACGTGACATGACTTTTGAAGCTAGCACAGCAAGTTCAATTAAAAAAAAAGACAATCTAATCAATTTTAATTCATTAACAGCATAAAAACAATTTTAATTTTTCTTGTCGTAATGAATTAACAACAATTTTATCGCCGTATTTTGTTTTTAACATTTTTATTCTTTTTATATTTTTAAATTTTGAACATAGAATAAAAGAAGTTTCATCATCACTACATAGTATAAAACAAAGTCGCTTTTTCTGTCCCTATATCCCTTTGTGTGCTTAAATCTTTAAAACCACACAACGGATTTTGATGCGGGTTTCTTTAATAGATAGAGTGATTCAAAAGGAAGGTTTTTATGTATAATAAATGCATAATATAGTATGGATACGCTGTTAATTTTCGAGGTTTCTAATGTGATGTAGCAAATAAACACATTTTTTTGCGCTTACATTGCAAACGCTGGTTGCACCCTACGAGATAGATCAAAATAATGTACTACAGTATTGTACACCTTAAAAAGTACTACAAAAAAGTCCGCGACGGTATATGTCTATCTCTTAGGGATAACCCACAACAACCATTTTTTATTCCTTTCTTTTTACGAGAAATAATGGGTTATTTACGAAGTGATTTTAAGCAATACAAAATGAATCCTTATACAATTAAGTAAATTGAATACATTGTGCATTTAATATAGATCAAAATGGCCCTTTACAGTATTTAATTTAACTGAATATATTCGAAGATATTACAGATTTAAAATGCACGAATCGTGTCGTCGGCGGGGGCATCTGAAATCCACCCGTGCAAAGCCGGGGCGGGTCGCTAGTTTAGTATATAATATACACTTTTTATGGAAACTAAAGAGATTTTTAACTATAAAGTCGTCAATAGTATAGGATTATGATATCCCTAGACTTGGTTGAGGTGTGTAGTTGATGCCCGCGGCTCCGCCCGCGTGTGGTCGGTTACCCCGACAAATAGTAGCCAATGTGTTATTCTGATGTATAAGCTATATTACTGTAAAGTTTCATACAAATCCGTTAAGTAGTTTTTGCGTGAAAGAGTAACAAACATCCATCCATCCATCCATACTTACAAACTTTCGCGTTTATAATATTAGTAGGATGTACACGGCGATAATCATATCCCACCAAATAGTCCGTCTACCCGTTACTCCCGTCTCGTAAATCCAAAATAACAAGTACCAATTATTTAAAAAAGAAGTCGGGTTTTTTTATTATTGTTTTTCTTTTGTTTTTCATTTTGATGTACCTACCCAGTGTCACTCTCACGACTAAGACGAATCTATTGATACCACTAACATAAAAATACGACAAGCAGTTTAGGCTCTAGGGCGTGCCAAAGAAATATACAAACATACACTCGAAAACCATAAGCCTCCTTCTTTCGCAGTCGTGTAAAAGCAAATATCTGCCGAAGTACGACATTAACCACTATTTATGAAACAAAAGCCTAAATTCCACACACCACGAGGTACCTTGCAACAGCAATAAAAAAAAACTAACCCGACTGCGTAAAAACTTTTGATAAAATTTATACAGCCTCCGTCAGTTCAGTAGTTTGGGTGCTACAGTGGAACATACAAACATAAATAGACTACAAAAACTATTACTCTTCATTTTGTAAAGTCGGGTAAAAATAAACAAATACGAACAATTTGAAAAAACTCTCTTCCACTTTCTTATTCAGAAAAGTTGTAATATTTTTAACGCTCGCTACAGAGCGGAGGGAAAAAGTCCAGCATTCTCCCACCCCACGCAATTTGCTCGTAGATAGCTTACGATAGCTTATTAGCAATAAACAAAAAGTAGGGGCTACACCACCGGGCTTCTTTACAGCTCTATGTTATAAGCGGTAGCGGGTTTGAGTATTCTTAGCGACACTACACAGTATTATATTTATAAATCACTTTCTAGGTACGTGTCGATTAATAGATAGAAATGGTTGATATTTTTTTTATGTATGGCCCACCAAAATGACACTACTCTGCCTGATGGAAAGCATAAGCAAAATCCAAGAGTGGTGGTCACCATACTCATTGCGAATGCAGACAATGCAGCATGGCGACCCACACCATGACGGCCTAGTGATGCTTCTGCATCTTTTAGTCTAGTCAACTAGGATGGAACTTGTTGACTAGACTATTTGGAACAGAATTCTTGTATTAATGCCAATAACATTAACATAGACAGTGGAATAGTAATAGAAAAGGTCGTTTACTTTGAGTCATAAACAGCAAGTTTCTTAACGAAAGTGGAGAAATTTAAAAGTAATTTATACTCTCGATTGTCGGCACTTGATGGATCTTATTGCAGTACATTTTAGAATCATACTCACTTGTACTTATTCCACTATTTTAATTAGGTTTACACTTGACCGGTTTCGCCTTATACCATTAACCTGTAGTAATGCCATAAGGCCAAACTGGTCAGGTGTAAACTTAATTTAAATAGTGGAAAAAGTACAAGTGAGTTTCATTCTAAAACGTACATACGTATAAATTGTTATATCTAGCATTATCTTATAATACTCCAGAATGTAACTTTATATGTTAGTTTATGTCAGTTCTATAATTCATTAATGAAAATTATAACCTCTGACTTCAAATTCCTTTTTTAGAAATTTCAACATCACCCAAAGGTTAGCTGGTAGAGAATGCGTGGGGCATTTAGTCATTTAGCAAAAAGAAGTTAGTTGAAAAAGTGTTTGAAGTTTTTAAATAAATAAATATAAAATATCCCCAGCGCCATAGCGCTGTTGCAAATGTCTTTTACCTTTTTTTTTAACTAGTTTTTGCTCGCGGCTCCGCCTGCGTGTATGTCGGTTATCACGGTATATAGTAGCCTATGTGTTAATCTAATGTATAAGCTATATTACTGTTAAGCTTAATACAAATCCGTTCAGTGGTTTTTGCATGAAAGAGTAACAAACATCCATCCATCCATCCATCCATACTTACAAACGTTCGTTTATAATATTAGTAGGATTTATACAATTATTTCACTGTCTAGAAATAGATTTTAACCTATAAATGTATTCGCTGCCTTCTTCAACTTGTACCATTCTCAATAAATCACTAAGGTTAAAACATCATTAATATTAAATCAAGGCGCAGTGATTTATTCCGCAAGGGAGGGGGGATGGGGTGCTAATCTCGGTTTAACTATTGACTTACCGGTGTCGTCGTACCTCGGTTTGTATCTTAGTTTCATATTTGTTAACTTATGGTTATTGGTTTTGAATTTTTAACTGGGGCCATTTCTTTTCTTTGAATTTTGACACCCTTACGACTGAAATAACCAGGTTATGCATCTCGGAAATTTTTGGATGCGTTGGGTTTCCATAGCACCTAAGCATTTTTCTACTTGAAATTAAATTTTTGAGTCTTCGCCAGAGGAAGGTACCAGAGGCAGAGGTACCTTTGGACTGGCACACAATGGAAACACCAAATACTCCTACCTCCTACATTCCTTATTTCTGAATGAATTTCAGCCTGTCACCAAAAAGACGACCTAACTTTATGGATTTTTACCTGACTACGGCAAAGCCAAAGGAGGGTTATGATTTTGACAGGCTATGTATGTATGTATGTTCATTTGTTCCCTCATAGCTCCTTAACTACTTGTTAGAACTGGACAAACGAGGTATCGTTAGAAGCGTCTTGATTGTCTGCTGGATATAGGCTATACGACGTGTCATTGAATCTAATGTGGCGCCCTCTAGCCGACATAAAGTACTGTATTAAAAAATAAATTTGAGATAAATATGCCGTGTTTGGTATCATTGGAAAGGGCGTTACTTGTACATTTCAAATATATATATATTACATATTAATAACTGCACCAAAACATTTTAAATAAATAAAAGTAAAAACTAAAACCCAACTACGACAAAAAACGACGCTGAAAAAGTATAAAACAAGTTTGAAAAGCCGTTGTCACACGTTACATAGAAACGCATGATTTAACAACGTGTGACTACGGCTTTTCAAACTTGTTTTATACTTTTTCAGCGTCGTTTTTTGTCGTAGTTGGGTTTTAGTTTTTACTTTTTTTTTATATGTGAGGTGTCATTTGAATCATGTCAGGAATAAAAATGACATAATCTATGGTACAGGAGGTCTATGCCCAGCAGTTAGCCCAGTAACGTCTACAGGCTAAGATGATAATGATGATGTATAAAACTTCGGGTTCAAGTAAACAAAATTAAAACATATTTCTTTTATCGACTACGACGACGGCATAAGGAATGGTCATTATTTTTGTCAGTCTACATAAGTTTGTATGTAGTTACGTAGTGTTACGTAGTGTATAAACTACTGAGCCGATTTTGATGAACGAGGTGTCAATAGATTCGTAGTAATTACCCGGGTGACATATGCAATATGAATTTTATCAAAAAAAAAAAAAAAAATTCGGACATTTTTTTTTAACACACAACGCCATCTAGTCCCAAGCTAAGCAGAGCTTGTGTTATGGGTACTAGACAACTGATACAAATACATATATACTTTTTTTTTTTTTGTAAATACGTACATATTATACATAGAAAACACCCAAACTCCGAAACAAATATTTTTAGATCATACAAACATTTGGTCCGACCCAGGAATCGAACCCGAGACCTCATGATCAGCAGTCGCACACGCCAACCGCGAGACCAACGAGGCAGTCAGATTTCAAAGTTTTTAGGTAGTCGGTTTTCAAAATTTTTTCTTATTATTAATATCTATTTTAATTGTTTCTACTTTAAACTGACTACAAACTATGTGCTATTTATTTTACCTGGCTAATAAGAACTCATCACCTTTTCACATAAAAAGTTCTTGCTTTTAAATGTAATTTTATATACCTACATGCAATATAATTTTAAAAAAATCCACAGTAACTTAATTTCACTAATTTTTTATAGAATTTCGTACATTATTTTAGCTATACGACCCCGGTAGATCTACAGTTGCCATTTGTAGGGTTCCCTGTGTAGCTCCGCTGTCTGTCAGTCTGTCCGTCCGTCTGTCACCAGGCTGTATCTCATGAACCGTAATAGATAGACAGTTGAAATTTTCACAGATGATGTTTTTTCTGTTACCGCTATAAAAAAAAATACTAAAAAACAGAATTAAATAAGTATTTAAGGGGGCTCCCATACAAATGGTACCGATGGTACGGCACACTTCGTACGCGAGTTCGACTCACACTTGGCATCGTTGGCAAAAGCCTTCAGTAAAATTTCATGTTCTAGCACAAAACGGAGATCGAACACGCTGCAGTCAAAACATATGTCGGCGCAGCGTGACGTGTGAACACAGCCGGCGTGAGCTGTTCATTTGTACATACACAGGGTGCTTTAATTCAAGGCATGATATACACAGGGTAAGACGCTGATTTCAACCTCGGAAAAAGTCAGTATTGATATGATATTTAACTTGACTGCAAGTTCGTAACCTAAGCCTCGCTTCGTGCATCTCACATGTACCCATCAGATCAAAAACTAGTCTGAGGCTATGAAAAGCAGACTGCTGATGTACGTACATATTACTAGTAGTAATGGTATCCCCTGAACAAATTTTACAAGTTATTACTATCAAGCTAATTTTTCTTGAGTGGCTTCATTTTCCTTTTCCCCATTTTCCACCTTTCACTTTACAAAAATTTTCGATTGTGGTAGCTAAGAGGGCTAGCAGGGAAAAACAACTTTTGAGTGTAGGACCGGGATGACGTGCCACACAATTTGTAGGACAATGTGGTTGTTAAATTATATTGTTATCGATATCGCTATCTATTCTATTATTAGAATAGATAGCCGTTATCGATATGGGTTTTTGATATCCCCCTGTATATATGATCGTAGTTCACATAGAATTTTGACGTTTACCCGCTAATTGACGTATCAGCTCGGTGCTACCGCGCATGCGCCGCTTCCGGCCAACCCCCACCTCAGCCCTCACCTCTGCGCAAGAGTTTTCGCCCCAAGCGTGGGAGGTCGAATAACAACAACACCTTTATTACAATGGAATAAGGTTGATATTGATTAAAACAATATTGTCTTTTTTCCGGTCTATTTCTTTGTTTTATATAGTTACAAATAGTTTTCGGGTGTTCGTTTATGAGTAGGATTCTCACGTTTATGGTGTATGTCCTGAATTCTAAAGGGCTTATGTATACAAATGGTTTTAATGGGTTTAAGTTCTATTAATTCTCGTGAATTTCTTAATTTTGCTAAAATTAAATCCACTAGGATCCCCTGCTTTGATCCTCTGGGGGATTTATTTGGAGATTTGTTCTTACTTCCTATGGCGCTACAACCCAGTGTAGGTCTTGGCCTCTTCCACAATTTGTCTCCAGCGTCTCCAATTGGTCTTCTTTCTTAGAGTAGCCAGGTCCTCCTCAATACAGTCACGCCACCGCTTCTTGGGCCTACCGCGCGGTCTTTTTTGTTGAGGGACCCAGTTTGTGATGGCCTTTGTCGCTCTTGAGGTGAGGAGATTTTGTTCACCTTGATATTATTTATATAAAATAGTAAGCAGGGGATCCTAGTGGCCTTTGTGGGCACAAAAACTTCCAAATAAATCTCCTAGGGAATCAAAAAATGGAACAAAAATAAAAAAAAGATTGACTATTGGATCCGTGTGGACAAAATTCAAATAAATACCAGAGGATCTAAGCAGGGGATCCTAGTGGAGATATCCGATTAAACCAGTCTCTTACACATTTTAATTCATATTAATAGACAATACATGTTTATTTAACTAAAGGTCTTCCACAGGCTGTCTGTGTGTTTGCCAATGCATCACAATCCAAAATATATATGGTAGATACATGATTTTCATCAATGAGTAGAGTGATTTGTGAGGGAGGTTCAATTCGTCATGGATATCGTGGTATTAGACTTATATTTAAACGCCATCAATACTAAGTTCGATTCCCATTAAAATTTATTTACTTATTATCCGAGCTCTTTTTGAAATCCGTTGAGTAGTTTAAAAGATCTATGCGAACAGGCGGCGGAAGCGACTTCATTTTTAACACCCGACCCAAAAAGAAGGGTGTTATAAGTTTGAAGTCGATGTCTGTCTGTGTGTGTGTGTCTGTTTGTGACATCGTGGCTCTTAAACGGATGGACCGATTTCAATGCGGTTTTTTTCCATTTGAAAGCCAGTTTCCTTGCGGTGGTTCTTAGCAAAATATTTGGTTAATATCGGTCCAGCAGTGTAAGAGCATCATCTCTATTCAAAAATGATGTAAGGCATTTTTGGCGTATGATTACTCGATTAAGTGCTTGCGTAGGGGATTTATAAAAATGATTATTTTAGCTTGTATTCTATGTAAATCTAACCTTCTTTTGTTTTATTTCTCTATTATTTCACCAACACAGCGGTAGTGCCTAAACTATTAAACCGATTTTAATTAGATGTCAATAGATTCGCAAAAAAAAAGCAGTCGAATTGATAACCTCCTCCTTTTTTGAAGTTGGTTAAAAAAGGCCCGGGTGACATAGGCTATATATACATATATGCATTTATCAAAAGGTTTGACGTAGTCGAGTTATAATTTTTCAAATTTTTCTTTTATAGTAAAGCTTTCAGTAAGTACAACTTTTCAATCTCCAGACTTCAACAAACACCGATTAAAATAACACTGCATACTTATCGTAATACACATAATATACATTTCATATACACTCAGTACATAATATACATTTGTTAGCCTGCATATTTTTCATCCAGTTCGTCTCCAAGAATCCTCGAGGGAGTCGAGAGGTACTCGGCTGCCCCGGCCCTCGTCTAGCCGGTGTTGCTATGACGAAATACTCTGAAATTATCCTGGAAACATAAGGGATTTTATTGTGACTAGACATAGTTTCAGTTCTCGGCTATATTATAGAGTAAATTGATGAAAACTTCAGATTATCTAACATTTTTTTTTAAGATTTAGGCAGCAAACGAGCAGGCGTATCGCCTGATAGCCTAGCGATAACCGCCGCCTATGGACACCCGCAACACCAGAGGCGTCACAAGTGCTTTGCCGGTCTTTGGGGGATGGGGAGGGGGATGGGGGGAGGATTTAGGCCTCCAGTATCCTCACTCACTCGGAGAAACACAGCGCAGGCGCTGTTTCACACCGGTTTTCTGTGAGGCCGTGGTGGGATCACTCCGGTCTAGCAAGCCCATTCATGCCGAAGCGTGGCTCTCCCACGGGTAAGTCCGTCATTTTTTGCGGGGGGAAATCTTCACACATACACATTATTAACTCACGTACAAAACCAATCGTCTGTCACTATGAACTCACACATAACATTTTTTTATTTTTTTTTCCTTTTATTTATCATATAAACAATAATACAGGACTTAAATAAGATACATAACACGATAAACCTCTAGGGTTTGTGTTGTGTTACACAGTTATTCGCTATCGTATAAATATAATTACAATGTTTTTATACAATCTGTAAGCGTATTATACCAACACAAGAGCCAGATACATGCCTCCCAAATAGGATCAATTACATCTAAAAAGATTAGAACTGTTGTCTAAGAAAAATACCTTTAAATTAATTTTAATGTTACTCTGTGTTACTCTGTGTTGTAATGTTAATTAAAACAGTACATTCAGAATTTCAAACACACTTAAATACATTCTGTGTTATTACAATGTATTGTGTAAGCCCATTTGGGCTTATACTTTAACAGGGAATGAGAGCGCGAGATAAAAGATATCCCTTGAAGATAATAACAAATAAATATTTAAAAAAATTCAATTGGTAGGTAGTAAATATTTTCGATATTAGTTAAATTTAAAATTTTCAAGGCAGCCTTATTTCTAGCGTCTCTAAACGTAATATCTTCCAGTACGTTTCCATTGTATTGGCGGAGGACGAATTAATTTGTCGAGTCTGCGTCAGCCATCTTGTTGTGACATCCAAACATTCCTGGGATGCAAACATTCCTCACTGGAGATTCGAGCCAATCTGTTCTGTTATTACATAACTAAATTACTTATTTGTTTTGTTTTTCTTTGTCTACGTTTAGCAATACATATACATACATACCTACTAGCTTTATACTATGCTCGCGTTTTCATCGGATATTGTGGTAATCATTTTTCGGGTAAATATAAAGCCAAGACTCACAAATAATGTGGCTTTTTATTGGTATTTTTTTTTTTAAATCGATTTCGTAGATCCAAAGAACCCCCTACAATCTCAGAAACTTTACCTCTTTAGTATAATAGATTAAGATGCCGATTTGGGTTTATGCCAAACAAATTCAAAAAGTTCTAAACCTATTGAACTCAAAGAGTGACACGCAAACCACTCAAAGTTTGACAGATTATTCTATATATATGTATATTTTTCGTCTTAGTTTTATATTTCATTTTTTATCAATGCGTTCCCATCACTAGTGCGTTCTCCCTCAAAATAAAGTAAGAAAAGATGGTTTCGTACACCTCCATGAAGTACAAGTATAGTACATTATTCACCGAAGGAGGAAAGGGACCAATTACTGCTCCCACGGGCCACGCGATTTTAGCCGTTTTACCGCCAGCGCTATTTCTGCCCGAGTGACCTCGGGCACGTCGTCATCATCCACGTTAGGCGCCTCAGGCGTCGGAGGCGGAGCCATCTGTGGTGGAGTGTGCTCCACCAATCGCGATGGAAACAGGGTGCCGACGAACCCCTCAAGCAGGTCTGGCTGAAGACATGGGTCCCGCTCCAGTGTCTCCAGCAACTCGCGGCGGGCCTCACTCTTGGCCCGCTTTATCGCTGCCTGAAGGGTTCTCTTGGCACCCCTGTATTCCACCAACAGCTCCGCCTCTCGGGTTGCCGTATCTTCAGGACGGCAACGCCTCCTGCGGAACCGGGACCACTGACGGCGCGCGGTGACGCAGGCTTGTCGTAGCCTTGAGATCTCCGGCGACCACCAGTAGACCCGGCGCCTCGCAGTATTGGGCTGAACCCTAGGCATCGCCGCATCACAGACGCGGGTCATGGCCTCCCGGAACAATTGTGCCTCGGCATCCACATCGACAGGCCCTTCCGGCGCAGGGGCCCAGTGGCCTTGTTGGAGATCCTTCATCTGGTTATCCAACTCACGCTCGCGCGTCACCGCCTTGCTGCAGAGCTCCTTAACACTGCGGCCACCCCTAAGGCTCTACACAACAACCGGTCCACCTATACTGATAGAAAATAGTTATTGTAGGAGAGTAATTCTTCTACTACGGCCTTACCGAAACCCGGTGTTTTTAGATTATTTTTATGTCTGATTACAACAAAATATAGAAAAACTTTTATAAGTATAGATAACTATACTGTATATACTATATATATGTTACCATCAGATTGTCAAAACCGTTCGACTGTAAACTATCTCGCGAGATTGCAAACAGTCGATAGATTGTGAAATGGTATCGACGAATCGCAAGACGCTCGCTTATTGGTTGAACAGCATATGTATCGCGCCGCCATATTTGTTTTTTAATTCTTCTGTGTTGCCAAATGTAAAGGATTTTTGTGATTTTAATTTGATTTCATATTGAAAATATCTCACAGCTTTAGAATTAGTTATATAAAATTGTTGTGACAGTAAAATTCATTTGTGATTTAGATTAAATAAGTTGAACGGCCCACTGTAAGATTGACCAATCAGAGACAGTGGACAATTTGACGCGCGTAAGCAGTATATCACAGTTGACAATCTATCGATAGTTTGCAATCTCGCTAGGGACATTATAATCTAACGGTTTTTACAATGTTACGGTGGCATATATATATGATAGGTACCTTAGTATTATTTAAAAAAATAAAATTAACAAGCCGTTAGAATTTTCCCAGCAAGCAATATGTCCAACTAAATTAAGATAAAAACACATCCCAGTTACAGCACACGCCCTAATAAAACGGACTAAAAATTCATAATGTCGTGTACAGTCGGGCGCATAAATGCGGACGCGTGGACAGGTCGGCACGTGCCGCCGGCTGCGTTAATCTTTCTAATATCTATTTATTATTGTAGCGTATGTTTGCAAGGTCATTATCGCGGCGGGACGCCCGCTGTGTCTGCACCCGCCCTTTATGCGTTGTTTAAACTTGCAAGTCATAGGTATTATAATAAGTAAATTGTGTTAGATTTAATATTTGTGATGTGTGTGGTAAACCTATACGAAATCCCTACAAATATTTACACCTGTATTCCCGAATTAGCCACCAGAACGGTACTAAACTCTTTACATTTGGACAAAATCGTTATGGTCTCCTACCTGGAATAGGTTGAGTCAACCAGATACAAAAAGAGATTTTAGATTTTACTTAGACTGATTGATTTACTACAACTGTTATTCCTTTTGGGCTACAAGGTAGTAGAGCCACGTTGATTTCAGCACGAACGGGCCGGCTCGACCGGGGCGGTACTACCCTCGCACAGAAAATCAACGTAAAATGACAGCGTTCGTGCTGTCGTGTTTCGTTGGTGAGTGCGAGATCGGAGGCCCAATGATGCAGAAGCATCACTAGCCCGCCATGGCGTGGGTCACCATGCTGCATTGTTGCATTGTCTGCATTCGCAGTGAGTATGGTGACCACCACTCTTGGATTCTACTTATGCTTTCCATCAGGCAGAGTAGAGTAAAAAAAACATACGTAAGAGCTGGTGCTACGTATTTCTTGTGAAGAATTACGTATCCTCTTAGAGATGCATGTTACATATCTTAGAAGAGCATAAATTTACAAAAAACTTTATAAATTAGAACAGACAGAATTGAACTAAACAAATAGAATAATAGGTTAATAGCCTATGGGTGTAAATCTACGGGAGGTCTTTGTAAAGGCGTCACGGAATTAATAAAAGTTGTCACTAACTTATTTGTTGTCGAATTCTCCCCAAAGCGACAGCACTACAATGGTTATGGGAACGGGCCGAAGTTGAACGTTGAACGTTGCAGATTACAATTTCTGTCCTGTATGTACTTTGCTTACAGCTAGTGCGAAAATAGGTAATTGGACTTTGAACTTAAGAATATAAAAATTTAAAATACCAGATGTCACGTCACCGCGTTGATGAGTATAGATGAATTTATTCCCTATCAGAAAATACACGCACAAAATATTTTAGAAACATTAAAATAGTCTTAGAATTTACTTTTTTAACTGTACATTTTGTAGTATTTAATATTACGCTATAATTGATATTTCATATCTCAATAGGTTTTAGTTTAGTTGACAAATTTTTAGTCAAGCGATCGCCTGAGACAGACGTTTACTCTACCTTAAGGAAGCAGCGATTAAAGTATTTGTTTAAATGAACAATTTTTAATAACTCTATTTTCAAAAATACAGAGCAGAAATATTAAACAAAGCATCACCTTAGTTCTACCCTAGTGTAAATTAGTTTAATTATTGTTAAAAATATATTATAAATCAAAATGTCCTACACTGTACCTACCTTGTGAATATTTGGTTAAAGAAGTTTTCACTTAAAAATATATCAAAACAATAAAAATATTCTTAATTTTTTTCCCATAAATACTACTAGTAAATACTTAAATAGCCTAAGTTACCTACTCGCCTTTTAGTTTCAGTAATTTTCCATAATTACAAAAATAACAACGCTCCCCCTTTTTAAACGACTTCAAAAAAGGAGGAGGTTCTCAATTCGACCGTATATATGTTTTTTTTTTATGTGTGTTCACGGATAACTTCGTTGTTTATGAACCGATTTTGATAAAAAGGAGATATCCCAACGATGGTACCATGATAAGGACACTAAGATCTGATGATGGCATCCAAGAGAAATCGAGTCGAACCTTGAAGTCGGCTTTTATTTTTGTTAAAATTTTATTTATCATTAATTTGGAATCATCATAGTTAAACAGCCAAATAGTCCACAAGAAAGGAGGTTTTATCCAACTATTGAATTTGAATCATTAATTTAATTTTAAAAATCATTATTATATTTATTATTATATTATTAAATATTACTTTTTGCACATGTCATTGATTGCAAACATACCTTTTTTAAAGGGCTCTAGTTTAACCTTTATGATTAAATTGAAAACGTCCTGTCAACTTTGGAGTTCCGCCATGACAGGTAGAAGAACTCTTTAAAGTTATTAGAGGAGTACAAAGGTAGACAATACAATATTGCGTTCCGTTTGTGATGCAGAATGCAATATAAAGCGTACGTCAAATAAAATTATTTCAACAACGATGCGCAACGATTAAATGTTCTCGTGAGAAACTGTAGCATGAATTGAGCCACACTGCAGATAAATAACAGAAGGATCACTACTATTATTTAATCCATACCAATAATAATAAAAATTCGAAATTAACTCTGTCTGTCTTCTCACGGCTAAATTTTTGCACCGATTTCAATGAAAAACGGCAGGGAGATACTTTGAGGAAGTATTTGGGCTGCTCCTTACTACGATAACAGACATACAAGCTGTCAGAGCTGAACTATTAATGGTGACATTTTAAATCTATAGATATATAAATATATAAAAATCAATCGCCGAAATGTACCTATGTACGCGTATAACTTCCGATCGGCTGCACGAAATTAAATAATTCTTTTTTTTATGTGTTTGTTATTGTTAGGACAAGGTTTTTGTAAAAGAAAAATTAAAAGATGACGGGAAAAGTAATTTTTTTTTCGAGACTATTCACAGCCTGTGGGGAGCTAAGACAGATAACTAAGATAGATAGAAATATGGCGGTACGAAGTTCGCCAGGTCAGCTAGTAAACAATAAATAAGCAAAATAGTTCTTTCTTGAGCATACAAGAAAGTGATTTTAATATTTGTTAGATTTCGAATGTCATTGTAATGTCATTAACTCGTTGGTACCTATCATCGTTTACATAAGGTACACAACTCGTTCGAAGGTCTTGGTATACGTCTTTATAATAAAATTCCTACATATGTAATTGACCTTCCTATAGATAAATTCAAGCGTACTGTAAAAAATCACCTTATTAGAAAAGCCTACTATACGATTGGCGATTATCTGAACGACAAAGAGTCATGGGTTTAAGGTGTTATTAATGTTATTATATACACACTAACTTCGTCTTGAAATTGAGTTTTTTTTTTTTTTTTGAATAATGTATAAATTTTGACATGTTGGTACTCCGGTATGAATTGTTTGTATACTTTAACCTAGCGACATCTAATTCCGACATTTAATTAAGTTAAGATTTGTTTGTAACTATTTTCTGTATAATTTTCTTTAATAATTTCCTTTTTCTCTTAATTAGTTTGTTCTTGTTTAAATTTTCCTTTATTTTATCTCTTTCTTGTATCAATTCTACTTAATTTTCATCTTTCTTTTTTTTTCTTAAATACAAGTTGTTTTAGTTGCAACTTATAAATGAAAACATACACATACTTGGATAATGTAAATGAATACATGATGGTACCTTGGTACTTATCTAACAATGTTTCCCAATTTATTAAATACGCACTTGTTATTGTATGAGCACCTTGTCGACTATGATTATTATTAATTATTAATTTCTTTGATATTCACCTGAGTATTTGCCGTGCGGCGTGAGTACGCAGCTCAACTATGGTTGAATAGGTCGATGGCTGATCCATGCGTCTTACTCTATTTTACATTTGTGACATTTATTGATTATTTTATATTTGGACATATTACATCTTTTTAAATTTGACTGTGAGTGAAAGTGCTATTTGGATTTTATTTTCCATAAGTGGTCCTCACAATATAACAATACAATGTCACAATATAACAATGTAAGAATCTTACAGCTATCAGTAAGAACGGCGCATGATTGGTTAGCTCATGGCTGTGCAGCAATGACTCCAAACCTTTTATTTTGTTTTCTTTGGTCGACTTCGTTCTCATTCAAGTCTCTTAGTGAAAAAAATATTGTAAAACGTATTATTATTTTTTAAAAGGAGCAACAATGGAGTTTCTTGCCAGATTCTTCTCCATGAAGGGTAGGCTGCACTTGGAACTGGCGACTAGAATCACTCGATTTTTTAATATTAAATATTGACTATTCATAAGTGCCTGTAAAATAAGTGCCTATATGAATAAAATATTTTTGAGTTTGAGTTTGAGTTTGAAAAAACATTTTTGATTGTCATTTTTCTTGTTTGACGTTTTGAAGTGACAGATTGTATTATCGAGACGCTTTGAACGGTCGAGCTGGGCTTCGTTGAAAAAGTGCCGTTTAATGAAAATTTAGCTAATTGTCTTCAGATTCGGTTTTTTAGTTGGTTACCGTTATGATTGGTCAGAAGAAGGTCAGGTCAGAGAGAATTGAACAATATTAATACTAATTTTATATATTGACGGAGCTGACGGTTTAACGCATTAGGATCTGCTAAGCCTTTCAGATCTTTGTTAGAAGTTAACATTTGCTTAGCAAGACATCACTGGTTTCCTTTAAAACCTTCTACTTTAATTATGTCAATTACCTAATACTGACTAAATCGGTTTGTATAGTAATATTTAATGGTACCTTAGTACCTAGATACTAGAATTGACTACATTTACTTCATATCGTTTTTTAATACACCAAGCACTATCCTAAACTTTTTACCAACCTGTTTGCTATTCACCCTATGTCGGCCTCTGAGAGGTTGTCACTAACGACGTAAAGAAAAGGAAAACTTAAACAAAACCCTATAGCAATCTGTCTGGGCAGCGTAGACCGAAAGTTCCTTTCTACGAAGAGACTCATGTCCAGCTGTGGGATATTAAAGACTGTTAATGTGATATGTGATGACTATATCGAATGTACACTAAATATGATAATCATCATCACAATAGTCAATTGCTGGACACAGCTAATCTCCTTATAAAGGAGGCCACAGAAGGGGGATTCTGATACTCCGTATTTTAAAACCTTCACCACACAGACTAAACATCAGTCTTGTCTAAACATGTTGAAATCTTACAAAACTCTTTTCTCATGCCTAATTTATTTCTGCAGACATAAACTACCGTATCTAACCTGCATAATGGCAATGACTACACTAACAAACCTATGAATAAATACCATTTTAACAACACACTTAAAACGTCACCTGTAACCTTTAAAATGAACCTTATGCTCTTAATTATAAAGGAAGCTCTATAATTTTCTCGAGTGTATTAGTGAATTGGTATCGTAGGTCAAATTGTATATCAGCCCCTCACCAATAAACATCAATCAACGAAGTATTAAATGCACCTTTGCTGTGTTATATTGTGATTTGTTCCTCTTTGATCTAGTTTAGTAGAACCTGTACTAAAATTAATTTGTACGAAGCTTCGATTGGTGACACGATTTTGTCAATCATGGCTGGTATTTTTCGGACACGGTAATTTTGCTGAAACAAAGGTTTCACTTATTTATTTTTTCTTCGAGATACCGAACTGCTACACGATATTCTTAGTCGAAGATCTTGAAAGTACATCAAAAAAATTATGTATAGACTCTTTTCTCTTTTATTCTTATTCTGATAATATGAAATAGACTAAGTGTATAGTAGGATAGAGGGTATGTTTTACCCCACGCACATATCCTACTCCTCTCGAAGTAGTGGTAGTTGTCTATGAAGTCAACTTCTCTACTTTAGTAGAGAAGACAATCTAGAGTCAATTAGTCATTCGATTCCAAACAAGTCAGAGCTTATTCTATGGTAATTAAAATGCGGATAAGCATAATATTAAATTATGAAATATCTACGTGTTATACCTAAACATATAATAATATGAGTACAAAGGTAGTAGAGCCACGTTGATTTCAGCACGAACGGGCCGGCTCGACCGGGGCGGTACTACCCTCGCACAGAAAATCAACGCAAAATGACAGCGTTCGTGCTGTCGTGTTTCGTTGGTGAGTGCGTGACGGAGGCCCAAATAGTCTAGTCAACAAGTTCCATACTTGTTGACTAGACTAAAAGATGCAGAAGCACCATTGTGTGGGTCGCCATGCTGCATTGTCTGCATTGGCAATGAGTATGGTGACCACCACTCTTGGATTTTGCTTATGCTTTCCATCAGGCAGAGTAGAGTCTTTTTTTTATGTTTGAACCGCCAAAATGACTCTACTCTGCCTGATGGAAAGCATAAGCAGAATCCACGAGTGGTGGTCACCATGCTCACTGCGAATGCAGACAATGCAGCATGGCGACCCACACCATGGCGGCCTAGTAATGCTACTGCATCTTTTAGTCTAGTCAACAAGTATGGAACTTGTTGACTAGACTAATTGGGCCTCCGGTCTCGCACTCACCAACGAAACACGACAGCACGAACGCTGTCATTTTACGTTGACTTTCTGTGCGAGGGTAGTACCGCCCCGGTCGAGCCGGCCCATTCGTGCTGAAATCAGCGTGGCTCTACTACCTGCTAAGGTAACATAAAAAAAAATTAAGAATACGAGGTCTCAACATCCCCATTCACCCCGTGGGTTTCATAAAAGGCGACTAAGACAGTAAATTGCGCAGTACAACGCCGCTGCAGAAAGAAGTAAAACTTGAAGAAAGCCCTGTGCCAACATTTTAAACTTTTTTTCCGCGGGAAACAAAGGGCGTGTAGGGTACTCCCGGAGAACCGGCTTCTGGAGTCCTTCCTGCTGTACCTCACGACTGAGGACATTTCAATGTGACCAGAGGCAGTGCAGGACGCTGTCTCACCTCTCACCGTTCTAGAGAACCCTATATCCAGCAGTGAACTATTAAAGACTACTAATTTGATACCTATGTTATATGTATATGCACAGAACAAATAAACTAATCATAACTCAAACCCGTAACTAGACCCACAAGATGAACAAACGCATTAGAACACATCTTGGTACAAATCACTAGTTACAAGATGAACCTACGAGTTTCCATGTTGCGCAAGAGTCACGTGCCTCACCTGCCTACGTCATAGGGCACGCGTCGCCACGTGCTGACGTCACTGCTCCATAATACCCCTTGTCTATTCAATATTGGAATATACATATTCTTTGTTCTATTAACGATTTATGTGAAATATGTGATTAAATTGTCTTGTCATCTCTTGTAGGGTGTGACTGTTAAGTTGGCAAACAAGTATGTGTTTAGGTAATGGTGAGCGGGTAACTGTGAAGTGAAAAGGGACTGAGTAATTAATAATAATAATAATAATAAAATTTATTTGACAAAAAAAAACATATTTTAACTTACATATCACCAAGGTTTTAACAATAACATTAGCATTAGCATTTTAATTGAGGATGTACTTATGCCTTAGCAGCTTGTGACCACACTGTTCATTTGCCCCCTTAAAGCAAAAAAAATGCATTTAAAAACTATAACTAGAACGTAAAAACTTTAGATATAGATTCCTAGCGACCCGGCTTAACTTTGCACAGAAGTCTTTCAAATTCTCGGATTTCTTTTTCTATATTATAATATTTAAGTATATAACACAGAACTTTCTCCTGAAGCTATCCGTTGCAGAAAACAGTATTAAATTCGTTGAGTTGAGTTTTAAAGATCTAAACGAACAGACAGCGGAAGCAACTTCACTCTATACTAAGTAAAGATGTCACCCGGGCCATTATTATGAATCTATTGACCTCATTCACCAAAACCGGTACAGTAGTTTCAACGCTACGGTGGAACATAGACTATAGTCCATTCGCTTAGATACGGCCACATTTATCGCGTCGCCACCGCACATGCGGCAAGTCGCCACAATATCAAAGGGCCCGCCTGATCGCGTGGCCAAAAGCAAGTATGATTTGTAAGTTTACGCCGTTGTATGAATTAATACATTCGTATTTCACAACAATAACCTTTATCTAAACGAATGGCCATACCAAAAATATTATCCTTACATTTAACTTCGCCGTATTCGAGTAAAAAGCAAATCCAGGAAAATACACTCTATATAAATATATCCAGCATATAATATGTACATCACCTCTGACCTAACTAAATCCTAACGCGCATTACGTCATCATAAAAAGCGAAAAGCGATTTTTTTCGCAGCCATGTTTCGCGCAAAGCCATTTTATAAATCAACCGTTAATACACTTTGAAATATGTTGTTGGGAGGCTAGTTAGTGGCAGTTTGTATTCGACCGGGATGGTTTGGATCAGGCCTTATTGCGTGGGTTTAGGAAAAATTGTACGCCGACGATTTGTACGCTATCCGACGCTGTCAGAGCTTTTGTCGGATTTTCTCGTGGTATTGTCGGATATGGAAATTTGCCAAGTTTTTTCAAGTTGTCCGGTTATAGTATTTGATATCTGAAAGTTTAACACATTTGATCTCGGTTCGAGTATGGTTTGGTTAATTTTGCAATGAATACTTACGTATTTTCAATGTTAAAAGTGATTTTTAAACAAGTTCAAAATAGGAAGAGGTTCTCAATTCGACCATATACATATATGTATATTATGTTTTTTTTTATGAGTGTTCGCGGATAACTTCGTCGTTTTTGAACCGATTTTGATGTTTCTTTTTTTAATAGAAAGGAGATATCCCAACGGTGGTACCATGATAAGGACACTAAGATCTGATGATGGCATCCAAGAGAAATCGAGTCGAACCTTGAAGTCGGTTTTTATTTTTGTTAAAAAAATTTGTGTAAACAAAATGCTTGTTATGAATTTTCTTTAAATTACAATAAAAATAATTATTTTAATAGACTAGCTTTTGCCCGCGGCTCCGCGCACATGTATGTCGGTTTTCGAGGTAAATAGCAGTCCATCCTTAAGAATCAAATTATCCCCATGACAAATTTCATTAGAATCAGTGCAGCGGTTTAGTCGTGAAAGCGTAATAGACAGACAGACAGAGTTACTTTGTAGTATATACTGTCTTGCCATTAATATTGTTACAAATAAAAACAACATTTTTTTTATTGTACGTAACATCTGTTACTATTACAGTGTGTTATCTATATATCTATACAAATAAATAAAATTGGAGTGTATGTTTGTAATATTAAAATTTTTACCTTAATCACTTTTTACTATATGCAAATGTATGTATACACGGTACATATACCAAAATTTTTTTTTTACAATTTTGTTCTGTCTGTCTGTCTGTTCCGGCTAATCTCTGGAACGGTTGGATTTTCACTGATAGGGAGCTGATGATATAAGGAGTAACTTAGACTACGTTTTTCGGACTAGAATTACCCGCGGTATGACAATAACCACGGGTAACACCGCGGGGGTTCACCTAGTTTAATTTAAAAAATTAATATAAAATAAAACCATTAAATATAAAGCTTATTCGAAGTGGTCTCCATTGGCTGCAAATACAGCCCTTTAAACGCCGTAATCGTATAAAAATTACAGATTCCAAATTCAAAAGTAATATTTCGTTTATTTTTAATTGCAACAATATATTTCATTTATGGCCAGACTAAGTAAGTAGGTATAAATGTGTATCGTATTTTAGGTCTTCGTTAAAAAAACTTTCCGGACAAAACAAAAACCAGACTCCTAATGGTGTCTAATTAGTAGTACAGTCATTTGGTGCTCAAAAACAGGGTTACCTGAATTCGATTTTTCACTTTGCCATCTCGTATCATTGCCGCTCGCGCTGCCATATTGGAAAAATGGCGCTCAAAAACACTTTTTTGAAAATAACTCCGTTCCGGCTCATTTTACGATAAAAATAGGTAGTAATAAATTAAACTACAGAAAATTTCCTACAATTTATGAAGGTACCTTTTTTTGGAAAATCAATAGCTTCAGTGTACGGAAGCCGCAAAATCCACTCCAGCACGCGTTTTGGCCAAATGAGTTATACCCACACCACCATGAGGTAGAGTATGTGGCGCGTTTATTTGTAGTATTCTGAGCAGACCTAATCCACTTGTAATGCACTATTACAAAATTTAGCGCATTCTCCTTCTCTTCGCTATTCTTGATGGACCAGGTTTTGAAAGTTCAACGTCGGAGCGGAGCGAAATGTGACACATAGATGATTTGACGTCTTCCACGTCAAATCATCAGCTTCGTTGTAGTCATTTTGTTCCTCGATTTCATCATACGTTTGCTTAAGAATAGACTTTGTTTCTGCCTGCTTATCGCCATCTTATAGTGGATTGCGCGAATCATCACAGGTACCAATGTAATTGGTGCATATAACGGAGCACTTTAATACAGCCTTTCCGCATCCACAGGCTCCCTGACATCCCTTTATGCGTTTGCAAGAAATGAATTTTAACAAGGTTTCCGGAGCAGTGGGCTCGAGTGTGGTGACGAGAATCAGCCCAGTCTTTGGCGTCGGCTCCCCCCTGCATCCCATTATATGGGTAATCTGCCGACTGAGCCTAATATCCCGCCTAAATCATCAGTACAAGTTTAACCTTTACGAAAACTAAAAGATGAAGAATATATAGCTCATTAGTCATTACAATTTATTATACACCACCTTTTGCCTGCAACTTCACTCAACTGATTATTAAATGTTATCATTTCTTATAATTGAAAAATCTCATACTCAATCCATTAATTCCGATATTCCACTGGTTCTCAACTCGTGTTTGGAGATGTAAGTATCAAATATCGAGCGTTCTCGCAGCAAACAGTGGAATAACTCAGTGGGTATTTCGCTGTAACAAATAACAATATATTTGGTCCCGAGAGAGCGCGAACAGGGCTTAGCTCTTACGCCGCAATCGAGCTAAGGATGTGATGATAGATGTGTATATATCGATATACAGATACTTTTATTTTTCTTAGGACTATTCCCGCCCACACGCCTTTGTAACTCCCGTACACCAGGATCAACAGCAGTGACCCACGAACACACCGAATTATAACCGAAAAATAAGACGCCGAGCGGCCAAAACCTGGAAGTCACTACCACCGCACGTGTTTCCCTCCCGTTACGACCCCGGATCCTTTAAGTAGGGTATTTTCCTTCGGTAAAAAACATCTCACTAGGCTGCCATAGTGTGGGTCACCATGCTGCATTGTCCGCATTGCATTGACGATGGTGACCAGCACTCTTAGATTCTACTAATGCTTTTCTTTCCATCAGACAGAGTAGAGTCATTTTGGTATTTTAAACATAAAAAAATCTACAATCTTACAATTAAAAAAAGACATTTTTTTATGTAATTTTTTTTTCTTTGAACATGTACCTATACTTACGGGGCGCACATGCGGTGAGTGTGGCATATATAAAGATATGATAGATACCTATACACCTACATACTTTCTCACAAACAGCTGCTTACGTATTCGTTCGATTTCGGAGCAGCTCGTCTCGATCCGTGCGAGCTTCGGGTGTTAGGTTTTATTTTCGTTACGGAATTTCTAGATTCGGTCGCCGCGCTCAAAGCCCGCAATAAAAGCTATGCAATAGCTTAAAAATATCAAAAAACTAAAAACACAGCCCAACACTATCGATGCGGGCAGCGATTTAGGTAGGAAGATTCTTTGTAAAATGAAATATTCTGTTGCCCACCTGCACTTACTGTTTACAGTGAAACGCGGCTGCTTTTAATTTAGGAAGGTTTTGCATCCGTGAAACTTGCATTAATTTAATTGAAGGTTCTTTTTATAAGAACTTGCCGGATAAATACTTCAGTGATATTATTCTTTAAAGGCAATTTAATGGAATGCTTGTTTTGTACCTGTCATAGTTCTTATTGCATTTCTATTGGTTACTGTCAGCCCTAATACACACATCAAAAGTGTCTAGGGATCAAGCATTTTTATGCGGATTTCTTGAGATTGAGATGTGGCTTTGGCCCTGGCCTGCTCAGTCGCCAGACTTGAACCCGATTGAGCATTCATGGGATATGCCACAGAGAAGAGCTCTGCCGAATATGGAGGGTATCCAGTCGCAAGAAGACCTTTTTTTGTTGTTGCAACGAACATGGGCGGCCATTCCACAGCGTGATTTGGATGAACTCATTTTGAGTATGCCAAACCGATTCTTATGTTGTTAGTGTTCGCGGTAGAAACACGGATTATTAATTGTTTAAGTTACCTAATAAAATTTTAAAGAAAACTGTTATTTCAGTCTTTTTTTCGAACTTTAATGTTAGTGGTTCAAATGTGAAAAATCTCTTTATTAGGAAAATGGCAAATTTCTTTATTAATGCAAAGGTGACTTGGTTTATCGTTACTGTGACAAACGAAAACACTTTATTTGATGAATCCTTAAAGAAAATTTTAATTAATATCAATCAGGAGAAAAGTTATTGCAAAAATATATGTTGATCCCTAGACACATATGTTGATCCCTAGACACTTTTGATGTGTGTATATAGGTGCATTAATACGTTAAGCAAATACTTTGTACATTTTAAACCTTTTTAACAGACGGGCAGACAGAGTCGAATCGTCGTTCGAATTTAAAATGTTAGTGTGGATGGGTGGATTATTTTTTAAATAATTAGCTTGTTTAGTTTATGTGTTTTTTTAGCAGCAATAACAAGCTGCTCATGGAACACAAAAAAATCACTAGTCTTTGGGGTTAGGGAAAGTTCACTCTTATCCTTCAGATTTGAAAGAGGGGTGTTTTTTTTTATTTGGACAACCAACAAGAATATAAACCTAAAAAGCTTAAAAGAGACACAATAATAGTAGTATACAAACATTGGTGCTGCTATAATTAAAGTTTGACACGGCAAGCGAAAATATGTAATAGCAAATAGTTGGGAGCATAAAGCAAGAAAGGATAACTTTTTTTTCCTATTAAATTCATATATTTAAAAAAGTACCAACACAAAATGCTGAAACTATGATTCTGACAGCACTGACATTGATTCAAAAATAGACCCGAACAAAAGCTTTTTTCCGTAACAGAACAATCAGTAATGCATGTCGCATTACTGATGGCCGGCGGACGAAATTGGGACATCTGCCATTTTGACGTGACGAACATTTGTGCTCGGCAGTGTACGGAGCAAGTGCTTCCCGAGTTAAAAACCGTGTACTGTACAATACCGGCCCAAATGTGGGGTGTAAAAAATAGTTGGGTGCAAAAAAATTGGCTACGTATTTCGCAATACTTTAATTGACTGTGAAATAGCGGAATATTAATTTATTTTCTTTTTTTACAATCTTAAGCAGATTGTTACATTACATTAACACATTTTTTGACTTAATATCTTTTGAATAACTAAGGCTGCATAAAGTTTGGCTTTCGCATTCCATGAAATATAATGCCTCGTTGGCGCAGTGGTAGTGAATGCGACTGCTGTGCTTGAGGTCTCGGGTTCAAATCCTGGGTCGGACCAAATGTTTGTGTGATCTACGAATATTTGTTTCCGAGTTTGGGTGTTTTCTATGTATGTATTTACAAAAAAAAAAGTATATTTGTATTTTTATTTGTATTTGTACCATAACACAAGCTCTGCTTAGATTGGGACTAGATGGCGTTGTGTGTTAGATGTCCGAAATATTTATATATATTATTATTTCAAATGAAATTAGGTATGTTTGTGTACTTGTTTTTTATCATATTACAATTTAAAACTTATTACTTTACAAATAAAGTAATATTAATGAAATTAATTATAACATTACGGTTTTTAAAATCTTTGTAAATGTACTGTATTGTAAAAATCGGTGTAATTGCTAAACATAAAATAAAAAAGTATTTTTCTCAAGACACTTTTTCTTGATATAATTATTACGATAACATCAACACACATAGCGTAATATGTCCAAAATCAGGTCCAAAAGTGTAACATAGGATATTTCGCGAGTTAAGGCGCGTACGTATTAACTTATAATAAACTACCCGCGGTTTTGTTGTTGCCATGCATTGCCCACACAATTACAATTCAACATAACTTCACGAACCTATAACTTTAAAATCATTCCTCTTTTCACATCAATAAGGCTGAAAATGTATTGAATCTTGAAAAGATAGCTCGTGTTGGCCTGAATTTTACTCGATTAACAATTTTAGACATTCTCTGTTGTACCAAAGGTCGGTTTTAGTTTGTATGAAGTAGTGTGTTACGACGTTATAGTAATAGATTTGCAGATATCCGTAGGCAGAGCGGGTGTTAAACCGAGGGTATCTTTTTTATTAAAAATCATCGGTTAACTCACCCCTGTAAAGGCGTTTCGCTTGCTTTATTGTTTGTTTGCATAAGTTTGGTTTTGTTAAAGATTTCATGGTGATTAGAACTATAAATGACTATAGCAAAGAAATATTGCCACATTTGGAAATTCTGCTTTTGATCGCCAATTTCTGCTGTGGCAAAATTTTTGAAAAACGAAATAATTACTGATTATATGGTTTTATACAAATGTATACTGTATATATAAAAAAACCTCCAAAATACAATAAATACAGGTTAAAAAAAGCTGACAAAGGACAAAAAATTATTTTTCTATCTTAGGTATATCTTTAAGCGAACAATTCTTGTATAAATGTAATCTGAATCTCGGAATCGGCTCCAACGATTTTCAATAAATTTAGTATATAGGATGTTCCGGGGGCGATAAATCGATCTAGCTAGGATTCATTTTAAGAAAATTTACCAAAAAAAACCCGAACCATGGTCGGTCATCCAGGTACTTATTATTAATTTCATCAGGCACATTATATCGATCTAATAACCCCTTACATCTAAAACACTGCCATCTCACCACGCCAGGGTCGTCAAAACATCATTACTACCTAAGTTGAAAAGAGACGGGGATACATTCCCATCTCGTTCCCGCTCAGTAATAGTATTAGTTTTAAGTAAAGACGCGTTACCGTTAATCCAGCGCCAGCGGTGGAAGCTCCTAAGTGGCGTTAAGTGAATGCTTAAATGTTTGTTTAATCTCTCAAGATCATTTGCAAAGTTGGCACATTCGTTTATTAGATTTGTTTTTATAAAGGGCTTGTCAAGTGGTATTACTAAATTTAACAAGCAACACCACTGGCGTGTATATCGGTAGCGCTGTAAGGAATAGCCTATGTCATGTCCTATATCGATACTTCTACACTAATATTATGAACGAGAAAGTTTGTAAGTATGGATGGATGGATGTTTGTTACTCTTTCACGCAAAAACTACTCAACGGATTTGGATGAAACTTTACAGTAATATAGCTTATACATCAGAATAACACAGGCTACTATTTGCAGCGATAACCGACATACACGCGGGCGTAGCCGCGGGCAACAACTAGTATTACATATCTGTATATGAACCTGTCAAAGTGACTCTACTCTGCCTGATGGAAATCATAAGTAGAATCAAGGAGTAATTGTCACCATCTTCATTGCGAATACCTACAGACAATGCAACCGTGGGAGAGCCACGCTTCGGCATGAATGGGCCGGCTCGACCGAAGTGATACCACGGCCTCACAGAAAACCGATGTGAAATAGTGCTTGCGCTGTGTTTCACCGAGTGAGTGAGGATACCGGAGGCGATAGACGTTCAACTACGCTGTTTAAAAAAAGTGTTCAAAGTCCAAGGACGAAAAGTAGTAGAACAACTACTACACTAATCGTACATTATTAAAACAAGAACTTGGCTTGTGCACGCTTCCAATCCTCAAAAAGTAGTTCTTATTTACTTGCCACTTGCTTTATTTTTTGCCACAGTGAAGCATGGCAAGGTACAACTAGTAATAAAAAATAAAAAAATTCAATCAATTTTCGATCCTACCTTTCCCCATTTGCCAATCACAGCCACCGTTTGAGGCAGTGTTAGCTGCTCACGCCACAGTGCCCCGGAATGCAATACAGGACAATTACTCAGTTCAATGCAGTGAGCAATAAACGCCACGTCACTTCGCAAAGGACAATCAAATACTCAGAAATCCTAGCCATATTTGTAGCAGTTTAAATTTTGGCCTTTAGAACAATCGCGTATTTAATTTACCTTAAATTAACAGGCTTTGACAGTCCTTAGAAAGGAAATTTTGACGTATCATGCTGGCTAATATAGCGTTCGTGTAAAGTTTTTACAAGCTTTTTATTAACTTGTAATATATGTATTATGTATGCTTGTATGTTCGGGTGGAATCTTGCAACTCAATTTTGAAGCAGATATCTTCAACCAATTTTGCTGAAATTTTGCAAGCATATGTATACAGCGTGACAATACAATATTATAATGACATGGAGCTGATCTGATGCTGGTGCTGGAAGGTGGCCATAGGAACTCTGTAATTCTTTACAGAGTTCCTATCGTTACATCGTTATCGTTACGTCGCAACATGATCGAGTTTGGACTCGTTTGATTCGTCTCGAGGCATTCCAGTAAAAGCTTGATTTTAAAAAGCTTTTTAATTTAATTTATTATTTCCCTTCTCTTGCATTGCTGTTGTCCTTTGTAGTTTGTTGCCTTAGTTAGTTCTTATGATAACCTTGGGCAGAATAAATTTAATGACCATCACCACAAACCATTAATCAAAGAAAAGAAAATTCCGAAGTCCTCCATAAATATATTCGCATTTTTCTTTAAACGACCATAAATGTAATAGACTACGGGCCCATGTCGAAAATTGATGGGTCATGTGAACCACCAGGAGACATCTTTTCAAAGATAAAGGGGCATAAAAATAACATTAAACACTATGCCCTCACTTGTAAGCTGTCCAACTGAGTACTGGTGAAGGGGATGGGGTAGCGATCCTCGACAGGTATTGAAATTGTATGGAACCGATGCCGTACAAAATCAAATGATCAAATAGACCGAGCGAAGTGCCGGGAAATCAAAAAAGAAATCCAGTCTATTTTGTACGGCATCGGTTTCATACAATTTCAATACCTGTTCTAATCCATTATTCCACAACGCCGTACAAAAATCATGCCACAAGGGAGAAAAATCGAGGATCGTTACCCCATCCCCTTCACCTGTACTCAGTTGGACAGCTTACAAGTGACGGCATAGTGCTGAATGTTATTGTTTTATGCCTCTGTATCTTTCTAAAAACGTCTCCTGGTGGTTTAGATGACCCATCAATTTTCGACACGGGCCCATAGTCTATAACGCTTTTTCTAACATTCTGTATTTGTAAGAGCCGTCGAAATACATAAGAGTACATACACAGTTCGGTGTCTAGTAAGTTCTATGTAGCTAAATACATTGTTAATTGGAAATTTTAATTAAGCATCGTAGCATGACTACGGTGCGGTTACGGCGTAGTGGTCGCGTGGCACGCTCTGTTGCTACGAAATAATTACATTCCCGTGTGCTACGCGAGGAATTTTATGATCCCCCATATTGTATACACGCTCATATATATAGTATACATTTGATAATTGTAGAAACCTGCGTTTTATATACGTGTATTATACATTCAACAGAATTCTGAAATGCTTTAAGTAATTATTAAAATATTTCTATATACACAACATTTTTAGTTTTGCCATTCTCATTAAGGGTAAAAAATTTTAAGTGAAAAAAATAAAAAGTCCCTAAGATGATGTCAATGCGTCCAATATAACTGATATGTTTCTGCTTATCATGATATAAAATTTTTAGTTGTCCAAATCAATGAAATAAAAAATAAAAAACTGACTTTTTTAGGAATAATATATCCTGTATCGCGGAAGAATTTACAGACATACTATTACATGAAATTGACTCAACACATAAAAAGAATAATAAAAGGATCACACTAAGTGTTGCCACATATGGGATTTGAACCCACTACACTCGGCGCTGTAGATAGCGACCGCTTAAACCACTGGGCTACCAGGGCCAACTGTGCAGTCCAAAGCTTACAGCAAAGATTCATGTATACTGTTATTATCAAGCGTTCCTTTATTCCATAACTTCTGTCGTGCGGCAAATGATTGTCAAAGTCATTTTGACAAGATCTACAGGTTGATGTTTATTTGTCTCTTAAAGAACAAAGATCCTATCTATTTCGGTTTAATTTACTGGTAAAGTTCGTAAGTACGGCACAAAATAAGTTGTGATGCTGAACTAGATTTATTTATTACACTAAGTCATGTCTCATGTGGTGTTTAAATCCACAACACTCGACGCAGTAGAAAGCGGCGTGGCGACTGTTTCAACCACTGGGCCAAGTGTGCAGTCCAAAGCTTACAGCAAAGGTGTGTGTATACTTTTATTATCAAGTGTTCCTTTATTCCAGAACTTCTAAAGAGGAATGTCGTGAGCCAAATGGTTGTCAAAGTCATTTTGACAAGATCTACAGATTGATGTTTATTTGTCTCTTATAGAACAAATATGGCGTCCTATCTATATTTCGTCTATTTTACTGTTTTGTAAAATAATTTATTTGGATCTAGATGTATACCTACCTAGTTATACCGATAGATACAGAGAATATAAGATATGTATGTCTAGATTTTTTTTAAATACCCTTACTTGATGAATAATACATATAAATGAAATATACTTACTTAATGAATTTCGGTATAGAGATAAATTGGATCTTGGAGAAGAACCCAGGCATCTTGATGTCGTGACATAGACGCGGCTGGAGCCGCACGCAATGGCTACCAATATTATAAATTCGAAATTCGTATAAATGAAATTCATCCAAATCGGTTCAACGGTTTAATCGTGACAAACAGACAGAAAGACAGAGTTACTTTCGATTTTATCATTTTAGTATGCATATTAACACCACACACGGAAGATCTTAAAATAAACATTGAATTTAAAATATCTGTCGTAACATTCAATGAATCCAATACCTTTTAGGGTTCGTTCACATTTCAATTTAAAAATAAATCAGCCTGTAGCGGCAAGTCTATTTCAAATACTGCGGAGTCGCAAAATGTGAAGAATTTCCAGCGAGATCATCCCGCTGTGAATTGCAAAATTTATATGAAATTCCTTTTTGATATATTTCATTTAAAAATAAAATATTAATGAAATTCTAGTCAAATTTATTTTATCAATTTGAACTATTACTTAATTTAATTATGTATATTTAAGAAAGATATACCTACTAACGACAGATACCTAAAGATTATTCGTGGGACACGGGTCCAATGGTGATATTATAAGGTAGGTATAGTTAGAGCTAATTTCCTGTCAATATTAACCGACTATAAGCAATTAGGAGGTTATCAATTCGACTGGTTTTTTTTATGTTTGTTACCTCATAACTTTCGACTGGGTGAACCGATTTTTATTTGATAGCTGGTGCTTCCCATGTGGTCCCATTTCAATTTGGTCCAGTTTAACAACGTCATCCATGAGAAAACCATATAAGTCTTCAATTTGTATTAAGTACGTGCGCTAAAAATTGACGAATAACTTGATATCACCAACCAACCGAATTCGAGTTCTTTTTTATTTAGTTGAAAGCTGATGCTTTCCGTGTGGTCCCATTTAAATTTGGTCAAGTTCTTGATGTCGGTTTTTTTTTGTTAAAGCTTTGTATTATTTTAATAATCATCAAGGCAGTAGAGCCACACTGATTTCAGCACGATCGGGCCGTGAAAATGTGACAGACAGACAAACTTACCTTCGAATTTATATTATACAAGCGTGAATATGTTTATATATTATATGAAAATTCAGAAAAGTTTTACCTGCACGAACAAAATATCGATGGTTACAGTATTTAGATTTATTTTTAATAGATGGTGAAGGAACACATAGCCCAGTACCAGTCAGAAATGGTTTTCCTAGAAAAAAGGCACTTCAATTTTATTATGACCAAAATTTTTTTATTTCAAAAGGAACTGTATTTGTTAAATTAATATTCACAGACATATATGATTCCCATACCAGTGATAAAATAAGAACTTCTCATTCTGAATTCATCTAAATTGAAATATTTGTAATAGTGATGTGGTTTTGAACTTGAAGAGAACTGTTAGTCCTTACAAAATAATTTGAATTTCGAACGCTGCTAGTTCTTTTAAATCTTTTGATGAATTCGAAATTCAAATATTCATACAAAGATATCTGGCCTCTAACAGAAAAAAAACCGTCGGAAAGCAAAACAAAAAAATATAGAAACGGTCCGTTCCCATTTCGTGAAGTGTCCATTCCCCCGCATTCCTTATTCAACAACGTCCGAAAATTAAAGGCGCTTTTACAAGAAATCGCACTCAGACTGCGACGTTTCCGAACGCAACCCAGCTGAAATATTTCCAACGGATCTCATTCGAGTACTCTTATTTACCTCCGACAACACAGCTATAGCCAGTTATATCATGAGCACACTGCCTGTATTTGTTTTTTCCATTACAAAAGAACAGAACGCCCTCCGCTCACTATAGCAATAATATTTCAATATCGCGACGTGGGTGCCAGCCCTAGACGCGTCCAAAGTGATTTCTCTCTACTCTCATTGGTCGAAACACAACTGCCAGGACAACGTTCGATATTCGAATCTCACGAGTAACAAAGACAGCAATACAGGTTCTGAGTTACAACAGTTGTAGTAAGACAGAGACGCGGCTAGTTATGTCGGTGTATGAATATTGTATGAACAGGAAAGATCCGTATCAATAATACGTGCACGAATGAAATAATAGATTATTCGTTTGTTCAAATCGAACGTAAACAAAATGTAAGCATCCATTACTGATGCAAGCGACCAAAGCGAGTGGGAAGGAGTAGTGTTTGGCTCGTGTTAGAGGGAGACAGATCTATTTCTTGTTGTAAAGCGTTTAGGAGAGCAGGGCCGCCAACAATGTGAGCACTCTCTGTTTTTGTACCAGTCGTCGGTCGGTATTCACATTAAACGATCATTTTAAGGGCGAACCAATCAAACTGCAAATTTATACAAATTGATACTAAACGGGTTATATTAATTTTATTACAAAAATTAAGTGTGTAAATAAGTTTGAACGGAGTCGTAATTAAAACTAATTGGGTTTAATATAGCGCTAATTATTTTGAATTAAGGCTGGTTTTCGCTGGAATTTCGTCCTTTTTGACAATTCGCGAGTGTCACTGGTATTTTTTTAAAAGTGTAATTGGCATAAGTGGACTGTGATTTTATGCCTTGCGGGATGGTGGCCTGGGTTTCTTAAGACTGGCGTATACGTAGGGTGGTTCGGCTTAGGGGTTGTGTGACGTCAGAGGCGGATGGTTTGTGCGCTAGTGGTGTGAACGATGTCGATATAGGGGGCGGCCAGGGTTGGCCTCTTGAGGCCATGCTCAATAACCTCACTGCGACAGCTTTGGGAGGTAAGTTTTTTATGCAATAACTATCAAAATTTGCTTCTAAATAAATATCTTCAAGTATGACAATTTTAATTCAGTCAGTGTTATGAATAAACTGTAAGTTTACATCCCTATCTTTGTGAAAAATTCAAGTTAAAAGAGAGAGAAAAACATTCTTGTAGGTATAAAAAATTACCAATGTATAATAAATAATTATTCTAAATCTTGTCCGTTCCCAATTATTTTCTTTTTATTATAAAAGCCCCAAAGAGGAACATTAAGTAAAATTCTCATAAAACCTTCCTAACTAAGATCTTATGGGACTTGCATACTTAAGCTATTAGGGTCCCTAAAGTCCCTTAAAAAAAAAAAAAAAGTCGGTGGCAAGCCAAAGATGGTTCTCCTAGCACTCTACTATAATACCCAACCTTGGCCGTTTTAATTATTTCTATTGCCTCTGTTTGTCAAATGTTTGTGATAATGTCCAAAAATATGGAAGTGATACTGTTTTGTTTGAAAGTACCTGTTAAACGCAGAAAATCATAATTTGCATCTTTTACCTTTTAAAGAGCAATTCTTGTATAAATACCTATAATCTCATTCTCGGGAACGTCTCCAACGATTTTCTTGAAATTTAGTATACAGGGGGTTTCGGGGAAATAAATCGATCTAGCTAGGATTCATTTTTAGAAAATTTACAAAAAATAAATTCCGAGCAGAACTTGGTCATCCAGGTACTCATGTATATATGTATTCATTTTGTATGATGTCCACTAGACATATCTGAATTCTTGCTTTAGATATTCTAAATAGGATTAAGGTAGATCTCAATGAGACACACAGAATCTGCAATGTGCGCCCTAAAATAGGAATGCCGTCGGAACCGTGTAGTTATTGTGGTCACTGTCCATTATTTTGAAAATAATAATTTAGTGATCATAATCGCAAGATCAGACAGGATCACGGGATGATAATGTATCACATTTACGATCATGTGGTTGTAAGCTCGAACGGAACCCTTATAGATTCTTCATGTCTGGCTGTCTGTCTGTCTGTCCGTCTGTCTGTCTGTCCGTCCGTATGTCAGTCACTTTTTTCCGAAACTATAAGAACTAAAATGTTGAAACTTGGTAATTAGATATATTGTGTGAACCGCATTAAGATTTTTACACAAAAATAAAAAAAAACAATAAATTTTGGCGGTCTCCATACTTAGAACTGAAATTCAAAAAAATATTTTCATCAAATCCATACGTGGATAGGTCTTCAAACTATAGTGAACTATAGTGGATAGGTAAAATTTGTCCCCCCCTGTAACTTCTAAAATAAGAGAATGATAAAACTAAAAAAAGTATAATATGATGTACATTACCATGAAAACTTCCACCGAAAATTGGTTTGAACGAAATCTATTTAGTAGTTTTTTTTAATACGTCATAAATCGTAAACTGCAATTTACCATTCATTAAAGCAACACAAATATAAAAATTAAATAAAAATTATATTATGTTACTTGCTGCTGGAACCCTTCATGGGCGAGTCCGACTCGCACTTGGCCGATTTTTTTATTTTATGTATGGCAATGCCAAAATGATTCTACTCTTTATGATGGACAGCATAAGCAGAATCCAAGAGTGGTGATCACCATACTCACTGCGAATGCAGACAATGCAGCATGGTGACTCACACCATGGCGGCCTAGTGATGCTTCTGCATTTGCTAGAGTTATTAAGTGCACTAATAGGTAATATGTAACCCAGATGCTACTCATCATCATTATCTCCCTACACTTTTCCCAACTTTATTTGAGGTCGGTGCAATGAATTTTCTTCATTCATTTTCCTCTATCACTTGTCAGTTCACTACTTATTTCATTCCTGTCCATTTCTTCTTTCACGCAACCTATTCATTTCTTTTTGGTCCTCTACCAGGGGGGTTTCACTTCTCAGTTAAGGTATGTTCCGCCGAGCGCCTTCCGAGAAGGACTACTAGGCAATGGTTGCCACTCGGCGCTCGGCTCGCACGCTGCGCACGCTAGCCGCGTCGCGTCGTGCGTAAACAAGTTGAATATTACGTGTACTTACTACGAAAAATGACTACGAAACGAACTAATTATTATGTTTGTAGGTAGTCGCTTGCGAGGTCACAGAGTTGAAATTTTTTTATGTCTAAACTTGACTTTTGTTCGACAGTGGAACTTCTGTACGTAAGTACTATTATTTATTCTGTGCCTCTACTATTATATCCATCGACTTCCATACTTAAAACTTTCTTGACTACATTTAACATCTTTGCTAGGATACCTATACCTACATTTATTGACGCCTCATTAAGCATCTGCGGTAGGCAGAGAGGGTAAGATTGCCGTTTTGCCATGAAGCAAATCTTCTCTGTTTACCCCGCCTGCCTACACGTACATTATAAGATCGTTCCTAGCATAGAGCCCGTGTCTCTCTTTCAATTTCTACTCTTCAAACCTTTCATAGACGTTCGCAGCCTATGAGGGCTTTTAATTATATTATTTTTCAATTTAATACCGACCTTTTTTTTTTAAAAGACAACTCCCGCACTAGGAATAAATCCTGTGTCGCGGGGGACTTTACAAACATACATGAAACGGACACAAAGAACACCCAGACTCAGAACAACAATTTGTGGATCACACAAAGTGCTGTCCTACGTGGGATTTGAACCCACGACACTTGACGTAGTAGGAAACGGCGTGGTGACCGTTAAACCATTAGGCCAAACGTGCAGTCTAAAAAATTTAATGTCCTTAAAACTCAACAACGCTTTTTACCTCGACCCGGAAGTAGAACCCGTCTCTTAATCGGTAGTTGCATGCCAATCGTTATACCAATGAAGCAGTTGCTATATAAATCACTACATATTATAAAACAAAGTCATTCGCTGCGTCTGTCTGTCTGTCTGTTCGCGATAAACTCAAAAGCTACTGTATGGATTTTTATGCGGTTTTTACCTATAGATAGAGTGATTCTTTAGGAAGGATGTAATTTGTTAAACTTTTGAATATATTGGCTAAAATATAACGATGTTTGTTGAAGACGTCGGCAATTAAGCCGCACATCTTCTCAGAGTAAGATAGACTATATTATATTTTCTGTAAAGAATCCGTGCGAAGCCGGGGCGGGTTGCTAGTAGTGGATAAAAGAATCATTCAATAAGTATGTTCTCTTGTTTTTAACCCTCACAAGAAATCATCTCTTCATTATACCGTTTCATAGGGAAACAATTTTTTTTTTTTTTTTTTTTTTATGTTTAGACCTCCAAAATGACTCTACTCTGCCTGATGGAAAGCATAAGCAGAATCCACGAGTGGTGGCCACCATACTCATTGCGATTGCAACAATGCAGCATGGCGACCCACACTATGGCGGCCTAGTGATGCTTGTGCATCTTTTAGTCTAGTCAACAAGTATGGAACTTGTTGACTAGACTAATTGGGCCTCCGGTCTCGCACTCACCAACGAAACACGATAGCACGAACGCTGTCATTTTACGTTGATTTTCTGTGCGAGGGTAGTACCGCCCCGGTCGAGCCGGCCCGTTCGAAAAATTTATTTGACTTGACAATCGGACAGACTTGATATAATTTAAACAATCGCCTATTACCTATATCTAACCGATTTCAACAAAACTTAAGTAAAACAATTCATAACACTTATATGGCTAAGAGCCAGTGTCACTAATTCCCGACAAAGTTTCAGATAGTTATCTGGCGTATAACACTGTTTAACAGATAAAAGTTGCTGATAAAGATATGTATAACTGACATAATATGTCTATCGAAGACTTGTGAAACCTTAATCTGTAGTTGTTTGATAGATAGGTAAGTAAGTTGACATTAGTCCATTCAGCAGTCAAAACCAAGTACTCACTATCACCGCACGTGTTTCCCTCCCATTATGACCCCGGATCCTTTAAGCGGGACATGGAAAAGCAGCTCACTTAGCCGCCATAGTGTGGGTCATCATGTTCCACTGTCTGCATTCGCATTGAGGATGGTGACCACCACTCTTTTTCCATCAGGCAGAGTGGTCGTTTTAGCAGCTAACACATAAAACAAAATACATTAACTTTATCAATACCTAAGCAATGAAACTGGCCCTAAGAATCTTAAACCTCTATCTGTTCTGTTCTGTTAAAAAAGACAAATCCTGCATTAGGAATAAAAATCCTGTGTCGCGGGGGACTTTACAAACATACATAAAACGGACACAAAGAACACCCAGACTCAGAACAACAATTTCTGGATAAAACAAAGTGTTTTCCCATGTGGGTTTTGAACCCAAAATACTTGGCGCAGTAGAAAGCGGCGTGGCGACCGATTAAACCACTCGGCCAACCGTGCAGTCTACAAGAGATAGTGAAAAGTAATGAAAAGTTTTACCTAAGAGTGTAGGTGCAAATTCAGAAAAACTATTGCGAATATAACAGTAACAGTAGCGGGTTCAATAAAACCGTTTGCCTCGTATCGTCTCCCTACTCTGTTTTACGGGCGTCGATTCCATTAAGGCCTGTTTATGACGCCGCCCTAATCCCGTAAGCCGGGACGGGCTGTGGCACTAAGGCGCTGACTTCTGCCCCCCAATGAGACGAAGTAATTTTATGAAAATGTGCAAGGGAACTAAGGTTTGCATGTCATTGTTAGTGATTCAAAGAAACAATTAGAATTAATTGCAGACAAAGTTAGAGTTTTGAGAACGAAATTGTGAGTTTGATTTTAGTTTGTTTACGCATCCATAACACAGTACAATGGGCATATGTTGCAAAATTTTAGAGACCTAACAAAGACCACAGACTGTACAAGACAGGGATGGTTGGTGCTCTCAGGGGGAGGCCTTCGTTCACCAGTGGTCGTCAATAGGCTAAAGAGTTATAGCAATCTGTACTATCATATTTTGATACTAATCCTATAACACAATTCACACATTGAAGAATTTTTAACGTTGTCGTAGTATCTAGTATAAATATGCCATGTATGTTGCTTCTAAATTAAGGTAGATTAAATAAGCGTGGCTACCTTAAAAATTAAGGTAGTAGAGCCACGCTGATTTCAGCACGAACGGGCCGGCTCGACCGGGGCGCTACTACCCCCATTATCTACTATTACGAGCAGACCTACGCAACCTCGTTTGCGTCCAAACTACCATCCCCCGTTTTAACCCCAAAAGGGGGTTGATTTCTAAAGATACATTATTAGTACACCTCCACACCATCTATAGAGCATACATTTTAAATTTCAAGTCTCTTACTTCAAAAACATAGGACTTTCATACAAACTTCCAACCCCCGTTTTACCCCCTTAGAGGTGGAGTTTCGTGAAATCCGTTCTTAGCGGATGTCTACACCCTATAAGGAACCTACCTGCCAAATTTCAAGTTTTTAGGTGTTATAGTTTCTGAGATTCCGTGATTATTAAGTAAGTGGTATTTCGCTTTTATAAATATAGATTTTGTATTGTCATCGGTCCTCCATAAGTCTACTAACTTTAAGTGAAATCTGGCCATTTAAAGTGGGTCAAAATCAAGTCCAAAGGAGTCGGTTACAAACATACATGTGAAGCTAATAAAAATCATGTAAAAAAAGGTATCATATAGAATCATATCGCATTTAGTAAAAGATAACTTAAGGCTTACAGTCTATAAGAGACACACTGGTCATTATTCTATTAATAATTTAAAATGAATAGGATGGTAAAACAAAACAATCGTTTCCGCAGTATCTTAATAAGCAGTTGTTGGTCTAGTGGTTAGCGTAAGCGACAGCAGATCAAGTGGTCTCGGGTTCGATTCCCAGGTCGGACTGCTGTTGGGTTTTTCTTACAAGAAATTCTAAATAGCAGCCCGGAGTATGGAATATGGCGATGATTCCCGCCCGTGCCTCGGAGAGCACGTTAAGCCGTCACTCCCGGTTGTCATGAACATCTATGGCAATCGTTATTGGAAAGTTAGAGCCCTCAAATATACTGACAACTAGTGCAACCTTCGAATTCAGTTCACCCTCAGGATTGCGGAGGTCCGATGTAAGTCGCTCCGTGTAAATACTGATATTCAGGTAAAACCGGTTGAACTAGTAGCCGACCCCAAATCTTGGGAATAATAAAGGCTAGGAAGATGATCTTAATAAGCATAATGAACTAGTTTATTCTTAAACATCTATAGAATTTCAAGCTTTTCAATCAGTCAGCAGAGTACAACGTGTTCATTCATAATCTGCTTGCAGTGTTAACTATCAAGAAATGGCTAAGCCATATTTTTATGAAAAAGGTGTCAAAACATCGTCACGTACGAGGTGTACGAAGATGCAATTTTAATGAAAGTAGTTAGGCTTTTTCACAACAGCATGTCTCATAACCAAGAAAAACCTTTTCAACAAAACTCAATACAAGGTCATAATGTGCTCGATAACGTGCTGGAAACGAATGTTTCTCACTTTATCCGAACTGAAGATTGGCCTTCATCCAGTCCATATGATTTAAGGTTCATTTAAGATAGTTTGGTATTCTTCTAATGCCATATTTAGAGAACCTAAAACAATTCATAAATTCGGCGGGGAATATTTATGCTATTGGCAAAGTGCGTGTTTATATTGATAACTATAAATTCTCAAAATTTAAAAAAAAAACCCCGACATAATAACCTGAGTTCCCTTTAAAAAGTAAACAACACGTTATGCGCTTTCATTTGAGACCCCACTCGATTATATTTTTGCAGAAATTCGGTTATTCTTCCCCACTTTCACCCCCATAACTTTTAAACGACTCAATCGATTTTCATGAAACATGTCTAAGAACACTTGCACGTAATTCACCTTTCATAAAAAAAAAACTAAATTGAAATCGCTTCATCCGTTCGCGAGCCACGGTGCCACAGACAGACAGACAAACACACAGACAGACACGTCAAACTTATAACACCCCTATTTTTGCGTCGGGGGTTAAAAACTGGCCTTAACTTTTAAAGGACTGTATTAATAGTTGAGATAATTTCGAATAAAATTCAAATGTAAGGATACTATATTAAGTTGTTAGTTAACACACATAACGGTAAATAATCTTACTAAAATTATAAATGAGAAAGTTTGTGAGGATGTTTGAATATTTACTCTTTCACGCAGAAACTACGGAAAGAAAGAAAGATAGATTTATTTGTTAGAATGTAGTACAAAAGATGTCATCACATTATAATACGTTCCTTATATTCAACCATTTCTGGTGTACAAATTTTAAATCTTATGAACCAATCTTAGGTCTAGACAATAGCATTATACTCGTAATTGTATTTATTTTAGGTCTAGACAGTAGCTGAGCGGTTTTAGATAAAACTTTACAGTAATCTAGCTTATACATCAGAATCACATATAGGCTATAATTTATTAAGATTTTGTGTCCTTTCCGCTTGAGCACTATATTGACGTACGCTGCCTAAAATGTTGGATAACTATGTAATGTGGAATTAATCGTCTCAAATAGTTCTAAATAACAGTCGACTATAGCATATATCTACCTTATAAATGGAATCCAGTATATCATAAATAATGAGCTAAAACATAATTCTTTTACATCATGAAATTTAGACGAATAATTTAAAAGTTATCACGATAAGATTGAACTGAATATAACGCCATTAAACGCCTACTACGAGGGAGCGTGGCGTAGGGAGCACGGGAGCGGAGCGGAGGGCAGTTCGTGCAATGCCAAAGTTAGCACTCACCAACGAAACACGACAGCATGCTGTCATTTTACGTTGATTTTCTGTGCGAGGGTAGTACCGCCCCGGTCGAGCCGGCCCGTTCGTGCTGAAATCAGCGTGGCTCTACTACCTTTATTATATTGGCAAAAAACGTTACAAAAATGATTAGAATTCGTTCCTAAACCACATAATTAGTAAAACATGATTATTTTTATAGTTGTTTATCAGGAATATCACAGAAAACCGGTGTGAAATAGTGCTTGCGCTGTGTTTCACCGAGTGAGTGAAGATACCGGAGGCCCATACCCCAATCCCCTACCCCTACCCTCCCCCATCCCCAAAAGGCCGGCAACGCACTTGTGACGCGCTTCTGGTGTTGCAGGTGTCCATGGGCGGCGGTAATCGCTTACAATCGGGCGATACGTCTGCTCGATTGCCCGCCAATTCCATAAAAAAAAAACAAAAAAATGCTATATTAATTAAGTGTTACAGAGTCACTTTCTACACATAGTAGATAGGTAGTAGAGCCACGCTGATATCAGCAAGGTAGTTCAGGTTCGACCGGGGCGATACTACCCTTGTACAGAAGATCAACATAAACTGACAGCGTTCGTGCTGTCGTGTTTCGTTGGTGAGTGCGAGACCGGAGGCCCAATGATGCAGAAGCATCACTAGGCCGTCATGGTGTGGGGCACCTGTATTGTTGCATTGTCTACATTGCAATGAGTATGGTGACCACCACTCTTGGATTCAGCTTAAGCTATCCATCAGGCAGAGTAGAGTCCCTTTGGCAGGCTCATACATAAAAAAAAACAACAGCTTGACAAAGCCATGATATACCATAACTTTAACTTTCATATTCCAGATTTAACGTTGATATTGCCCTACAAAAGCTAAGAATGTTATGTTTCCTGCAGTTTAATCATATATGTTTCTATATGATTTTATCTATTTTTACCCCCGACCAAAAGAGGGGTGTTATAAGTTTCACGTGTCTGTCTGTCTGTGGCACCGTAGCTCCTGAACGGATGAAGCGATTTCAATTTAGTTTTTTTTTTGTATGAAAGGTGAGTTACGTGCGAGTGTTCTTAGACATGTTTCATGAAAATCGGTTTAGCCGTTTAAAAGTTATGGGGGTGAAAGTGGGGAAGGGTAACCGAATGTCTGCAAAAATATCGAGTGAGGTCTCAAATGAAAGCGCATAACGTTTTCTTTACTTTTTAAAGGGAACTCGGGTTATTATATCGGGGTTTTTTTTTTTGAGAATTTATAGTTATTCTACAACATATTGCTTTTTACATGCTTTGCAACCTAGTTTGTGTTCATCTTTTATGACGTCAAAAAAATGGGTTGGCGTCAGGAGGACATCCACATTCATCCCAATGAATAATAACTATAAATGTTTACTAATCTATACTTCTATACTAATACCTATTGTAAAGAGGTAAAGTTTCTAACTTTGTTTGTATAGTTAAATGGTTGTAGGGGGTAATCTTCGGAAGTACTGATCCGATCCTGAAAATTATTTCACTAACAGAAAGTGACACCATTCAGGAGTGACATACGCTATATTTCATTATGATTAAACAAAAAAATTTGTTAAAAATAATAGTATCTGTAAATCAAGTCAAAGAAAAGCGGGCGGTAACGCCCAACGAAGTGGGCACGGGTCGACTAGTATAAAATATTTTACAATAGGTAGTCATAGCCCAGTTGCACTCGGTGACTAGAAACATTCACCGAGGGTGAGCAACGATGGCGCGGTCAGTACCTGAATGGGTGACCGTTAGTGGCATGTTAGCGTCTCCGTGATTCGGAGGTCACGTTAAGCACTCAGTCCCGGTTGTTATCATATGATAACAGTCGTGAAGCTTAGTTGGAGGCCTTTGGGCGGCTTAAAAACATCCAACGGTAAGATAACGTAGCCACACTGTTGTATTGCCAGTCCACAACCCGCACTTGGCCAGCGTGGGGACGTATGGCCTTAACCCTCTCCTGAGAAGAGACCCGAGCCCAGCAGTGGGACGTTATGGGTTGTTGATGAATAGGTAGTATTATAAATTTAAGGCATATTTACGGAGTAAACACAAACATTCACTTAAAATAATTACTAACAACTTAGTACACGTTCTACTCTAACTTAAATATACATACATAAAACAGCTTAAACTTTAGAATATGCACAATATTTACATATGACCAAATATTTTTTAAAGGAACTGGAAAAGCGGCATTTACAAAAAAAATACTTATAAACTAACGAATGATAGACAATATAAATATAACAAACTGAAAATTGGTTATTTATAAAATTTTCAATTGAAATATATATGCATAGTAAAAATTAAAAGATTTAAAACATATGAAAACATATCTACTACATTATTTATTTCAAATTAGACAGAACAACAATTTAAACACAAATGAGAAACTTACTTTAAATTTCAGGGTTCCGTACCTCAAAAGAAAAAAAAACGGAACCCTTATAAGATCACTTTGTTGTCTGTCAAGACCCTTTTTCTCAGGAACGCGTAGGGGTATCAAACTGAAATTCATATCAAATACTGAAGTCTACTGTTCCTTGGAACTGTGAAAAAATCAAACTTCTAAGCCAACGCTATTAAAAGATATAGCCGTTTATGCTGCAAATGTTCGACACTCGCAATAGAACTTAGAATCTTGAAATTTGTTACGAAGTAACGTCAAGCACAGATAAAGGAAACATTGCGAAAAGTATAAATTTTTTGTAACGTCATATAATATACCTACAGGTTTGTACGGAACCCTCGGTGCGCGAGTCCGAATCGCACTTGGCCGGCTTTATTCACAATTATATCAACAAAAGTGCTACTACTACTGATTATGGCCTTGATGATTATTATTTATGGCCTGGCATTATATTAAACACTATTTTCGTCCTTTCGGCGAAAATTACAAATAATTTAATGATTTATGGTCAAACAACACCATCTGAGCAATCTTAACATAATACATAGTAGTGATAATAACAAACAGAAATGGATTTAGTGTGCGTGTGAACTGAGGGACCATAGTGATATTTTTGTTTGAATTTTTTATATGATTTAGTAGTAGGCTCAAAACAATTGTAAAACAAATATGAGAATTTGTAAAAAGACATGTTAAAAACTACAGCCCTTTAAGTGTGGTCCCTCAATCCTCACATACCATCAGCCGGATCTCGGCAAGTGTGTAAAAAAATAAGGTATTGTGACTGCAGACATTTAGTAGAGAATTTGTAAAGATTTATACTAAAATAACTGTGCACAAATCATCAACGATTAAAAAAATACAACGAATATACTGTGGTCCCTCAGTCCACACACGAAAGATTTCATTATACTGAATATTACCACATCAACGGAATAAAATCTTTATTTTCTTACATAATGTTTTAGAAAAAGTCTTATAGCAATTTGTAAAAAATAAATTAAAAAAAAATATCGACGCACTTTGAAGATATTTATAATTAAAGCTGGTCCCTCAATCCTCACGTTCTCAAACACACTTGCATGTCTAGCTGCTAGACGACTAAAGTATCACAAAGTGTAATGTATTAAACTTTTTGTAAAAAGTTTCTACAAAATAATAGGTATCTAAAATTGTGTGTATCTTACCTCTAAAATGAGATTATAGCATTTCAGTGATCTTATGAACAGATATACGAGTAGTGTGACCACACAATGAAACAAAATGTAGACTACCAATATAATTTTTATTGTAATAGTCGAAACCTAAGGTTGTACGGTTGATTTAGTGTTATGTTACATTACGTATCTTTACAAAGCATGAAATAAAGTAGCTTTTAGACGCTTATCACCATTTAAGCTATGTTTCAAGGAAGCTTAATGTACTTATAATACCCCAGTATTTTACAAACCATTATGGTAACATAGTGGTATTATTTATACAGCTCAGTTTTATACGTTCTATTAACACATAAAATTGAACATTTAAAAACACAGGATTTTGTCAAATATTTACAAAAAGTCCGCGATAGTACCTATCGCGATCTATATTAAATATTATATCTTTGAAAGTGGCTTATTCTGTTTCTCTATTACGCTTTCACGGCTAAACCAATAACAGTGCCTGCTCTTGGTAAGGCATATAACTTATTGTAATACTTTTGTTTAAGTACGTAAATTTTGGTTATAACTTAATGAATGTAAGAAGATTTGTTGGTCCGTACTGTAATGCCCTGGCAAAAAAAAAACGAATGACTCTGTTTTGTGAAAAAAAAAGCTAGATAGAACTTTTCATAACTTAATTGAAAGTCAGTGTTTTGTTTATTAAAACTTTTAATAAGTCATTATTTATCTATTATTAAACAAGCTCTGCTTAGCTTGGGACTAGATGGCGCTGTGTGTTAGATGTTCGAAATATTTATTTATTTATTCATAAAATAGTGACATCGGTTATGACCAAGACCGCCAGGAATCAAAGATAGAACATATTACAGGTACTATCGCGGACTTTTTGTAAATATTTTACGAAATCCTGTGTTTTTAAATGTCTATTTTATGTGTTATTAGAACGTATAAAACTGAGCTATATAAATAATATCACTATATTACCATAATGGTTTGTAAAATACTGGGGTATTATAAGTACATAAAGCTTCCTTGAAACATAGCCTAAATGGTGCTAAGCGTCTAAAAGCTACTTTATTTCATGCTTTGTAAAGATACTTAATGTAACATAACACTAAATCAACCGTACAACCTTAGGTTTCGACTATTACAATAAAAATTATATTGGTAGTCTACATTTTGTTTCATTGTGTGGTCACACTACTCGTATATCTGTTCATAAGATCACTGAAATGCTATAATCTCATTTTAGAGGTAAGATACACACAATTTTAGATACCTATTATTTTGTAGAAACTTTTTACAAAAAGTTTAATACATTACACTTTGTGATACTTTAGTCTTCTAGCAGCTAGACATGCAAGTGTGTTTGAGAACGTGAGGATTGAGGGACCAGCTTTAATTATAAATATCTTCAAAGTGCGTCGATATTTTTTTTTAATTTATTTTTTACAAATTGCTATAAGACTTTTTCTAAAACATTATGTAAGAAAATAAAGATTTTATTCCGTTGATGTGATAATATTCAGTATAATGAAATCTTTCGTGTGTGGACTGAGGGACCACAGTATATTCGTTGTATTTTTTTAATCGTTGATGATTTGTGCACAGTTATTTTAGTATATATCTTTACAAATTCTCTACTAAATGTCTGCAGTCACAATACCTTATTTTTTTACACACTTGCCGAGATCCGGCTGATGGTATGTGAGGATTGAGGGACCACACTTAAAGGGCTGTAGTTTTTAACATGTCTTTTTACAAATTCTCATATTTGTTCTACAATTGTTTTGAGCCTACTACTAAATCATATAAAAATTTCAAACAAAAATATCACTATGGTCCCTCAGTTCACACGCACACATGGATTTAAGTTCCTAAAGTTACTGCAATAAAGGCTGTTTTTATAGATCCTTTATAGCCCGAAACGCAAGTTTTATACTTCAAGATGTGCAATTTCTTCGCAAATAGAAAATGCGGATCGTCGCAAAGTCGTTGACAAGCAGCTGCCGAGAAAACTTAACCAATTTGCGGCGGTAAAATGCGCTCGAGCAATTTGGATTTATGAAAATATATTTTTATTTTACATTCCTGCATTTTTTGTAATTCTATCTTCTTTATTATTTCTTCTACTTACAAACTAAATAACTAAGTAGAAAAAAAATACTTTCTTTTATGGAATAGGGTGCAAACGAGCAGACGTATCGCCTGATGGTAAGCAATTACCGCCGCCGATGGACACCCGCAACACCAGAGGCATCACAAGTGCGTGGGGGATGGGAAGGGCGATGGGAGAGGGGTATCTCCTCCGGTATCCTCACTCACTCGGTGAAACACAGCGGTATCACTCCGGTCGAGCCGGCCCATTCATGCCGAAGCGTGGCCCTCCCACGGTACTTACGTACGGTAGTCTGGTATCAAGCTAGGTCCAGATCCTGTGCTACGGTAACGAAGCTGCTGATAAACATTGTTATAAATCTTTACTTATATTATAAAAACGTTAAGTTTCTAACTTTGTTAGTTGTAGGAGGTAATCTTCGGAAGTACTGATTCGACCCTAAAAATTATTTTATTATCAGAACGCGAAACTAGTTTCTAAATTACAATAATTGAAATAGTTAGCTGTAGGATTTGGTTTTAGTATTGCTTGCTACATTTTAAAAGGTTACAGCATACCCATCTGTTCATAGATATTTACTGCTATCATTCTGATTCATCATCAACAACCCATAACGTCCCACTGCTGGGCTCGGGTCTCCTCTCAGGAGAGGGTTAAGTTAAGGCAACACGTCCCCACGTTGGCCAAGTGCGGGTTGGGGACTGGCAAGACAACGTTGCGGCTCTTTTATCTTGCCGTTGGATGTTTTTAAGACGCCCAAAGGCCTCCAACTAAGATTCACGACTGTTATCATATGTATCGTATGTAACGTGACCTCCGAATCACGGAGACGCTCATGGTAACATACCACTTGCGGTCACCCATCCAGGTACTCACCGCGCCTCCGTTGCTTACCCTGGGTGATTGTTTCTAATCACTGAGTGCAACTGGGCAATGAGTGCCTTTCTGATTACTACTCATAAAAACTCCTTCCTCAAACTTTGGAACCTGAAAATATAATCTATTTTGCATTTTCATCATATTTTTCATTCTTCATTTTTTCATTAATTCATTTTTCATTCTTTAATATAGAGACTAATAAAGACTAGGTGTCTATTCTTCACATCATCATACAATGACGTGAAAAATGTACTATTATTGATCGAAGTGAAAAATAGAAAACATTCCTACATACATAAACTCACACAAAAAGCACAGGTGTATTAAACGTCTTTATTTTGAAGATTATAATTTTACTCCCAGGCAAGGGGCAAGGGTGGACAGAATGAACGAATTATTCTAAGTTGATTATTTATGGGACTAATATCTCTCACACACACATCTACCACTATGTCTTCTGTACACAAGAATAAACAGCAGGGAACCTCAAACCCACTGAGTTGTGACACTCGGGAAGCTCAAGGGAAAAATTAAACGGTCTTGGATGCCGCAACGAAATTAATCAGAACTAAGACCACGTCTAATTCTCTATTTCTTTACAGGCCAATTTACATCTGACGAACGAATGCTCATTCTATTAAATTATTTTAGTGTAAACAGACATTTTTTTTTTATGTACATGGCGGGCAAACGAGCAGACGCATCGCCTGATGGTAAGCGATTACCGCCGCCCATGGACACCTGCAAAACCAGAAGCGTCACAAGTGCGTTGCCGGCCTTTGGGGAATTGGGAAAGGGGAGATAGGGGGTTGGGGTATGGGCCTCCGGTATCCTCACTCACTCGATGAAACACAGCGCAAGCGCTGTTTCACACCGGTTTTCTGTGAGGCCGTAGTATCACTCCGGTCGAGCCGGAGACATAGACCATTCTTTCGTTGTTATGTCTGCGTTCTAAAAGATTCTAAGAATGTTCGCTCGCTTGATTTAAACGGCATTAGAGTTGCATCTTCGTGAGAATTCTAGTTCTTGGTTCTTATTCTTGCTCGTTTCTATTTTGCTGTAAACGAGTTTTCGTTTACACTACCTAAAAGATTAAGAAATAATGCTCTTGTTCTTGCTCTAGCTTTAAGTTCGTGTAGCCTAAACCTACCCCTATGATATTGTTTGAACATATGTGTTGTACTGATCAGCAGGTCACAAAGAATCGTGTGGGGAAGAGAGCAAAGTGCACGAAATCAAACCGAGCATCGAGCGTCCGCACCATGCGCTCGGCGCGCGGCTGCATATCGCGCACAACATACGAGCCGAACACTTGCAAGGTTGGTAATCTTGATAGTCCCCTTCCCCCTCCCCCTCGTACACCCCTCACTGCCCCATAAGAAAATAAATATGAAAATTCCATTTTCAAATTAGGTAGAACTGTTAAAAAAAAAAAAAAACTTTGTTAAAACACGTCAAACCAGCCATCCTTATGTTATTTATACTTTCGATTGTCGGCACTTGATGGAACCTGTTGAAATACATTCTAGAATTAAACTCATTTGTAGTAGAGTTTTATTCTAGAATGTATTCAAACCAGCCAGTTATCTGAAGGATTCAATTGTTCGTTTAAAACAGAAAACCATAGTTATAACTATAAAATTAAGTTGAATACAATTAAAGCATATTTTTGAAACCTCACAACTTTTACTTATGTGTAGGTATTTTTTTTTTGTGATTGTTTTTATGCGTCAATCTTTTACATTCTTGCATTCTAGTCTCTTTATTCTAAATATAGCTCATATTTTGACTCGAATGGATGATCTAGTCATGACTGTAGTTACTTTAATAAGCCACTATAATTTCAACAATATTTTAGTGACATTATTGTCACCTCGTCGAAATCTCACTTTAATTCTTTAAGGTTAGAGTCTTCACCCTGTCACCATTCCTGATACAGTTTTATATAATAAATGCTTTTAAAAAGTTTCCAATGAAACTGTTACTATCAGTTTCAACCTTCAGAAGAGTTCAACCTTCGAATTCAGTTCACCCCCAGGGTTGCGGAGGTCCCATGCCAGTGGCTTTGTGGAAACTTATATTCAGGTAAAACCGGTTGAACTAATAGCCGACCCCAATTAATTTTGGGAATAATAAAGACTAGGAAGGTGATGCAAATAAAGTGATATGATTGTCAAGCATTTGGGAAAAGTTTTTGAAACAGATTTTAATACAAAAAAATATCTAAATATACAAAAATGAATCGCCGAAATGTATGTACGCGCATAACTTCCGATCGGCTGCACCGATTATTTTTATTTGCTCGTTAATATTAGGACAAGATTTGTATAGAAGAAAAATTAAAAGATAACGAAAAAAGTAATTTTTTTTGTCCGCGACTGTACTTTGCCTAGCCTGTGGAAAACTGAGACAGATATGTAAATATCGCGGTACGAAGTTCGCCGGGTCAGCTAGTTAAATTGAACCCAAAGGTAGAACAAATGATCGAGTTCATCACAAAAAATTTGTTCCGGCTGGGAATCGAACTTTTGGCTAGCAGTCAGGATTTCTAACCAACAGACGTATCGTATCCATTATCTACTCACAAACATGTGATGGATCGTGATTACTCGTGATTCATTCTTTACACTGTGTGCTCATTCTATTCTAGGATGTGTCGTCATCATGTTTTCAACACAAATTTTTTCATCACTACATCTCTTGCACAGTACTGACCCCTCAAACCCTATACCATCGGCATGCATGAGCCGGTTCGACCGGAGTGATACCTCACAGAAAACCGGTGTGAAACAGCGCTTGCGCTGTGTTTCACCGAGTGACTGAGGATACCGGAGGCCCATACCACAACCTCTCCCATCTGCTCCCCCACCCCCAAGGGCCGGCAACGCACTTGTGACGCCTCTGGAGTTGCGGGTGTCCATGGCCGTCGTTAATCGCTTACCATCAGGCGATACGTCTGCTCGTTTGCTATTCTATAAAAAAATACCAATCGTGGTATAGTCAGCCAATACCTTTTTTCTAAGAAGAAGCCTAAGTCCAGAAGTTTTCAGAAGAAAAGGCTTTTTAATGAAGCTCTTTTACGCGATTGCGGCGAAGCAAAAGGAAGAGTAATGTTTTGGCAGTCTATGTATGTACCACTGTAGCGCATACTACCGAACTGATTTTTAATGAATGAGAATAATCCTACTATGATTATGTAAATGTCAGGAACACCTCCATTAAACAGACATGGTAGGTATACAGTTGATACGACCACGGCTCTACCTTGACTACTTTTGTACCTATGCATTTTTTATCTAGTCAGGCTTTAGTTTTCTAAACATTATTTTTATTATATACTAGTTTTTGCTCGCGGCTCTGCCCGCGTATATGTCGGTTATCGCGGCAACTAGTAGCCTATGTGTTATTCTGATGTATAAGCTATATTACTGTAAAGTTTCATACAAATCCGTTTAGTAGTTTTTGCGTGAAAGAGTAACAAACATCCATCCATCCATACTTACAAACTTTCGCGTTTATGATATTAGTAGGATTTTCGGGGTTGGTTTCTGGTCTCGAGACAATAAGTTCGCACTGATGTTTGCACACGATCGTCAGTTTAAGACTGGCTTTCCCATGTTCAAGGAAATTATTGTATTGCGTTTTTCTTGGAAAAATCTAAGTCTCGTGTTAATATAACACGCTTACAAACATTGTATACGATACCGGATAACTGTATAACACAACACGAACCGTAGAGGTTTATCGTGTTATGGCTTAATATAGAATAGAATATAATAGAAAACTCTTTATTTGCACACCATATTACAGAGTGAAATACGTACATAATACATAAAAAAAGTAAAAACTAAAACCCAACTACGTTTACGTTTAACGTTGTTAAAGTGTTATGGTGCGTTTCTATAGAACGTGTGACTACGGCTTTTCAAACTTGTTTTATACTTTTTCAGCGTCGTTTTTTGTCGTAGTTGGGTTTTAGTTTTTACTTTTTTTTATTTAAAATGTTTTGGTGCCGTTATTAATATATAATATATATATATATATTTGAAATGTACAAGTAACGCCCTTTCTAATGATACCAAACACGGCATATTTGTCTCAAATTATTTTTTTAATGCAGTACTTCATGTCGGCTAGAGGGCGCCACATTAGATTCAGTGATACTTCATATAGCCTATAACCAGCGGATGATCTAGACGCTTCTAACGATACTCATTTGTCCAGTTCTAATCAGTAGTTAAGGAGCTATGAGGGAGTAAATGAAAATACATACATACATAACCTGTCAAAATTATAACCCTCCTTTAGCTTTGCCGTAGTCGGGTAGAAATGTCCGTCGTCCGAAGTGTAGTGTACAAAAGGCGGCCATATTGCCAAAAGTAATCTCTTCCAGGCCACCTTAGGATGGATCAAATGTTTCAGAGAGACAGTAGTAGTTGACGTATATCGTGTATTATTGTTTTAATGTGATAAATAAAAAAAATAGTGGAAAACTTGCATGGTAAACATGTAATGTAAATTACATAATTACATGTTATGATAAATAGCCATTTTGTGTTTACAAACAGTATACTTTAATCTTCGCTTCATTAAATATTAGTTCTTTGTCGGACAACTTATTTGTGACACCTTCTTTACGAGTATACATGTGATCATTTCTTTCCAAAACTTTCCAAAAGTGGAATTAGTACTAGATATTGACAGCCATTTCCTCGCCCTCAACCAAAAAGTTTGTAACAGAAAATGCCAATCGCCAAGCTTCATCGTATAATTGCAATAGAATTTTTCGCAGGTGGAATCCACCAGCAACACAGCGGGGGGCATATGGCCACAGTGCCAGTCAGTATGTCATCATCAGCATCAGACAGCGACAAGCCTGCAAAACAGAAGAGGCATCGGACGAGGTGAGGACCTAAGCTATGTATGATGTGTTCAAATAATTTAGTAGAACACTTCAATAAACGTAAAGTAGTTTCTCTTAAATGTGGGAGAGAGATTGATACTACACATATCTTGGAAACCACAAAATATGTCAATAGGTAGAACCATTCAAGTATACAAAGTAGATATATGTATGACTGCACGTTTGGCCTAGTGGTTGGCGGTCACTACGCCGTTTCCTACTTCGCCAAGTGTCGCGGGTTCAAATCCCACGTAGGACAACACTTTGTGTGATCCACAAATTGTTGTTCTGGGTCTGGGTGTTCTTTGTGTCCGTTTCATGTATGTTTGTAAAGTCCCCCGCGACACAGGATTTATTTCTAGTGCGGGAGTTGTCTTAAAAAAAATATTATTGTTTGAAGTTGCTTCTTTTTTAACCGTCTTCAAAAAAGGAGGAGAATATATTTTTTGTTATTTAAATCTTATGAAGATTTGGTACACATCAAATGTATACGATATAAAAATTATTTGTGTATTCTTTTATTGTCAGGTTTACGCCGGCACAATTGAACGAGTTAGAAAGATGTTTCTCAAAGACTCATTACCCTGACATCTTCATGAGAGAAGAAATAGCTATGAGGATCGGACTCACCGAAAGTAGAGTACAGGTTAGTTTTAGAAATATAAGAATCTGAAAACTAGAACCATTTTTATTATAAGTCGAATCCAAACAAAAAATATCAAGTAAAATAATAAATAAAAATGTAATCGGCTACGATCTCTACAAGAACGATGAACTTTGCTAATATTTGATAAGTTTACAAATAAATTTAAAAACTGCTATGCCCTTTTAAACATCCGTTGGAAACACACAATACAAAAAGTAGCGGTCCCAGCGATCACCTTGCGAGACACCGTCTTCGCACGTCCGATACAAAACTTGCACTACTTTGATATATTTCACGGATCCCTTTACCTGATTTAACCTTGCGGCTGCACGAATAAAAATATCAGTTCAGAAAAGAATAAGTTCTTTTTAAAATCCATGCATATGGGTGGTCAACGCTGTCAAATGCTTTTGAAAAACTTAATAGTGGAGTAAGTTCATATATTGGAGTTTTATGAGCTTTTAAATCCGTGTCATAAGCTTTTATTTACGCCCTAATATGCCGGTAGCCGTGGTTTTTAACGGCTATGAATACAAGAGTATTATTACTGGCTTTTAATATTATTTGTATCCACATACATAGGTCCCTATTGTAAGTTTTAGTGTAATAACCGCAACATTTGGATTTTAGTGGCTTTTCTAATGTGTACTCTATGTAAGACCATTTTAGGCTTAAATAGTCTACTGATGGACATAGGCCTCTCTTTAGAAAGAAGGTTTTGACCTACTATATGATGCTGGCCAGGTTGAATAGGGTTTGTTTCAAAGTGTTCCTTCTCTTTGCATAACTATTATCCCGCTAAGTGTGCTTCTTTAGTCGACTTTACTACACCCACGGGATAAATAGCGGTGGTGACACTCTGTATTTTTAATCCTTTACCACATGGACTATAGTTAACACTTTTACTACTATTTAATGGCTATTTACATGGCAATGCTAGCTTTACTGATAGATAATATAATGCCAGCTAATATTAACGGCCAACTACCGCAGTAATCAGCAACTGTCACTTTGTTCAAGCACTTAGTTTAAAGTTAAACTATGCTTTACATTAGACATTAGTCTTAATTTGTGTCGTGTGTTCACTAATATTTGTATTTCGTTAACACTCGCGACATACGGCTCTCTTGGTTTAACAACTTTTGTGAAGGCAGTCGAGTTACAGTTCTGATATGGATTATGTTTCATAGCTATAAATAAATAAGTATTGAAATTGAATCAATCTGAATACGGACACACTAATGTCCATAGCGAGTTTAATTTTACACACACAAATATTATGGTAATTTGAACCCAAGCTAGGCGCAGACATGTGCTGTGATGACTGACTATCGATAAAATAATTATAGATTTCTTAAAACATACCATACATGAGGCGTTTATAGCCCAGTTGCACTCGGTGATTAGAAAAAATCACCGAGGGTAAGCAAACACAGCGCGGTCAGTACCTGGATGAGTGACCGTTGGTGGCATGATACCATGAGCGTCTCCGTGATTCTGAGGTCACGTTAAGCACCTGGTTGTTATTTAGGATAACCAGTCGTAAAGCTTAGTTGGAGGCCTTTTGGGCGGCATAAAAACATTCAACAGCAAGATTACGTAGCCACAACGTTGTCTTGCCAGTCCCCAACCCGCACTCGGCCAGCGTGGGGACGTATGGCCTTAACCCTCTATGGGTTGTTGATACCATACATATTATGGATAAATGAGATCACGAGATACAGAACAATTGTCGTGTTTATAACACAGTTATTTGTCCTGTATCGATCGTAATCTTAACATTTGACTTAGGAGGCAGAATCTCTGACGATTAGATTAACAGGTCTGTCACGATATTTATTGTAATCATCATTTATATATTTGATATCTGTATCAACCGTATGTAGGTTTCTATATAGTTGGTTGTAATCCGTGAAAATGGCCGGTTTATCGCTATCGTTAATAATTTTATGTTCGTTGTAGTTATCGGCCGTGTGTCGAACAACTGTTTTAACTGCTACTGAATGAATTCATTGATGTTGTTCATACATATTGATGAGTTCATGTTATAAATAGCTTTGTTCAGATTTCTTCGTCACTTCTTGATTCTAGCATTAATGATGATGATAATAGGCACAACATTGAGGAATTGCGGGTATTGTTGTTTAGCACCAGGAACCGACGAGCATGCATGCAGCGATTGATGAGTATGGATGAAGCAAAAGAGGTGTGTCAGGACCGTGGTAAGTGGAGATCTATTGTCTCTGCCTACCCCTCTGGGAAAAAGGCGTGACTGTATGTATGTATGTTGTTCCAATCGTAAAATTGGTACCAACAAGTTCAACTTGTACTAGGACAGTTATGAATAGGATATTAGCATTAATGATGTATTTATTCATTAGGGAAACAAATAGATTCACAATACAATATAGTTACATCGATAAATGAATAGTTTAACTAATTATACATACACCCATATTGTTTTATTAGATTAGATTCTTAATTCAATTTGGTATTCCTAGTTTTTGATGTGTCGTGGCTCCGCGGTAAAAAATTTAAAAATAGGTTAGATAGATCCTTCCTTATGAAACTATCTCCATGTCAAGTTTCATTAAAATCGGTTAAGGAATTTAGACGTCAAAGCGTAACGGGCAGACAAAGATATTATATTTCTGTTTGACACAAAAACTTATTTTGTTTTCTTTATTCTGTACTAGCCGTTGCCCGCGGCTCCGCCCGTGTATGTGACGGTTATCGCGGCAAATAGTAGCCTATGTGTTATTCTGATGTATAAGCTATATTACTGTAAAGTTTCATCCAAATTCTTTTAGTAGTTTTTGCGTGAAGAAGTAACAAACATACACACAAACTTTCGCCTTTATATATTAGTGTGATGTGATGTGATAGTGTGATAACTGATATAACTATAGAAATTATAACTTCAATGAGATCTGGTGTTGCGGGTGTCCAAGGGCGGTGGTAATCGCTTATCGTCATACAAAAAAAAGACAAAAAATATTGAATTATGAAATTTCTTTGAACATCTTGGTGTTAAGTTATGACAAATAATAATAAAAATAATATCTCGTACATCTAACACTCACACGACTATTTACGACCCTTAATACAAAATTAATAGTAAACCCATTTATAATAATATTATCGTTTAGTGTATTAATATGTTTGTAAGTTTTACTTACTATTGTATGATATTTGTAATTGTCAAAAAATTCAATTCATTAAATCCGTCTTTTAATTTATCTTTACCAATATCTTAATCATTCTGTATCATCATGATCTCATTTTTTGTCACGAATACCCTCCAATATGACGACACGATTGCAAACAAATCACATAACATTACCTTCATTTCGTAACTAAACTTCCATCAACCAACAAAACTGCCATCTCACAAAGTAACACTTTTAGACGCAGCCACACATTTCGACCAAAAAAAAACGTAATGTATGAATAAAACCTCACAAAACAAACACCACTAACCTTTACACCTCGAAGTTTAAAAAAGTAGCGTCGACAAAAAAGTCGAAGCACAATAAATAAATATGGGAGGAAGAATGTCGCGGTGTGGCGCGAAGTGGTCAAGCCCAGCTTCGAGGTACAAAACGAACAAATGCTGGCCGGCTTGAACAAGATCTGGCTACTGTTCAATGTTTGAGGCCCATTGTTCCCTTTGTCTATTCATATCTACATTTCATAGCGTCTTTTGTTTTTTATAAAGTCATACCTGTTCGATTGTAGCTCACTTGATAGTGTATCAAGATATTTGAAGCAAGAAATACGATAGAATGTTTGTTAAAACAGGATGTAACTATACTCTTTGCGCTGTAGCATGGTGCGTGGTGGTTTAATTTAATTTACTTTAATTTACTACAGTTTTTTTATATAATAAAAGGGGGCAAACGAGCAGACGTATCGCCTGATGGTAAGCGATTACCGCCGCCCATGGACAACCGCAACACCAGAAGCATCACAAGTGCGTTGCCGGCCTTTGGAGGGTGGGGAGAGGGAAGGGGGGAGGGATTGGGGTATGGGCCTCCGGTATCCTCACTCAATCGGTGAAACACAGCGCAGACGCTGTTTCACACCGGTTTTCTGTGAGGCCGTGGTATTACTCCGGTCGAGCCGGCCCATGCATGCTGAAGCGTGACTCTCCCACGGTACGTACATACATACGACACGGTATTAATAATTTAATATACTGCTAATGTGGTACAGCTGAAATACTAAGTCATAATTTGTAAATCGCGGCACCATGCTACAGCGCAAAGAGTATAGATTTGATCAAAGAATTTGCTACTATACCTTGCTCTCTACAATTCTAGATCTAGAGTCATGCTAGAGGTAATCGAATCTCTGACATATCAATAGAGTTTGTCATAGATATGTTTATTCAACCCCATATTTGGCCTCAAAGATTATATTATCAAGTAGTAACTTTTGTAACTAACATTTTATTAAACGAAAGACTAGGTATTTTTCATTCTTAACTGTTGTCAAATAGTTTAAGCCCATGTTCAGATGACGAGCGCTCAACGCGCGTTTTGCTAACGCGTTTGTTCTAGGAGTACACATGCTAACGCGCGTTTTTAGGGTTCCGTGCCAAAGGAAGGAACCCTTATAGATTCGTCATGTCTGTCTGTCTGTCCGTCTGTCCGTCCGTATGTCACAGCCACTTTTTTCCGAAACTAAAAGACCTATAATGTTGAAACTTGGTAAGTAGATGTATTCTGTGAACCGCATTAAGATTTTCACACAAAAATAAGAAAAAAACAATAAATTTTGGGGGTCCCCATACATAGAACTGAAACTCAAAAATTTTTTTTTCATCAAACCCATGCGTGTATCTATCTATATATGGATAGTTCTTCAAAAATGATATTGAGGTTTCTAATATCATTTTTTTCTAAACTGAATAGATTGCGCGAGAGACACTTCCAAAGTGGTAAAATGTGTCCCCCCCCCCTGTAACTTCTAAAATAAGAGCATGATAAATCTAAAAAAAATATATGATGTACATTACCATGCAAACTTCCACTTAAAATTGGTTTGAACGAAATCTAGTAAGTATTTTTTTTTAATACGTCATAAATCGTAAACTGCAATTTACCTTTGATTCAATCAAAACAAATATTTAAAAAAAGTTACTTGCTGCTGCGGAACCCTTCATGGGCGAGTCCGACTCGCACTTGGCCGCTTTTACATAGAGTTGTTAACGCGCGTTAGCAAAACGCGCGTTGAGCGCTCGTCATCTGAACATGGCCTAAATGTAATACTGATTTGAAGGCATTCAAAAATAATAATATTAAGGAAGTAATGGAGGACGTTTCGTCATGAATTGTACCTACTCCATTTTTAAATTTGAAGTTAATATATTATGATGTTGCGTTCAATATCAAACGTCACTCTAGTCGAACCGACTCATTTGTGCTGAAAGCTGTCTCCTCCGGGTATAAAAATGTAGTTAAAAAACTTGAGAGGAGTCAAGGGACACCCGGATGGAACGAAGTTTAATATATATTTTTGATATGCTACTATTAATAAAAATGCGCATAAAATACTCAAATTATTTTAGAATTAACCAAACTTTACAAAATATACTATAAAACAATATTATTATATTTTCTGTAAATAAATGCCACCACGGCGGTCATCCATCCAAGTACTAACCGCGCCCGATGTTGCTTAACTTCGGTGATCGGACGAGAACCGGTGTATTCAACATGGTATGGACGTTGACAATCAGTTAGTTATATTTAACGTTGTAGTAGTATCCAGCACTATGACGTCAACTCAATGTTAAAAGTGTCGTTACAACTTTTGGCGCGAAAAGTGTCGTTACATTTTTTTCCGTCTAGCCCCCTTTCGAATCGCGCGATAAGAAATTTCGTTCCAAAACATACATAGAAGCTGTAACTTATTAATAAGTAGTAGTGACCACATTTCAACGGACGCCGACGGCTGCCATACAAAGAAACATATAAAATTATTTACAGTGAGTCGGTCAATCGCAAACAACGGCTGAGTTTCCAGACTATTTGCTCGAGTTCGACCGTACTGTATTATATAAATAAGCATCTGAGTGAACAAACACTCCTTCCACACGAATGAGAAATAGAGGAAAACATGTTTATGAGACGTGGCTTTGTGTAATGTACCTACTGAGGACTCCTGGTAGCCTGGTACTTGAGGCGAAGATACAGAGTGAAGGAATACTGTAGTTTTTTATACCACAACAATGGCAAATAAGAAATAGGTATGTTTACGAAACTCATGAATGAGTGTTATCTACCAAACGAGTGTTATTGTATATTTATTTATACAAATAATCTGAATCTCGAAAACTGCTCCAACGATTTTCATGACATTTGGTACGCGGAGGGTTTCAGGGCGATTCAGGGATTTAAATAACCGATTACTTCCTGCACAGTTGACCTTCCAATAATAAAGTGTATCGCTATCTCGAACAATGTTAACTTTATGGTATTAGAACAAAGAGGCATCGGAAATCCTCCGGCGGCCGAGCGTTTTAGCACCACCATAAAAATATTATACGCGCCGGTAGGGGCACCATGTTTGATGAGAATGTGGGAAACTTAAAAAAGGATTGCTTATAAGATTAAAGATAAAATAAATTATAGGCACGATTACGGTGCTTTATTTTTACTTTTATAAATGCCTACATGTGCGAACGCTGAGATTGTATTTTAAAAAATTAGAGTAATACACAATTTTAGTATTATGCAGAGCAATGCAAACAGAAACATAACACAGTAAGGGAATAATAATAATAATTAATCAATTAAAAAGTAGAACATCCTGGATGTAACTATCCAATGTAAATATCCTTTCTCTTACCTGTGATAAAACTTTATTGAACTTTAGAGAACTTTCCACCTTGAAACTTTAATTTAATTAATAGAAAGAGACAGAAATTGTTTGCAAAATGAATTGAAATTGTCTCCTACTTTTACACTTGTCAAGAGTTATTTCACTCCAACTTATCGACGAATTCAAAATGTCTGCCTATTATAAAATATAGTAGGCACTCGTTTATATGCATAAACTTATGCCTAAATGTTATATGCAAGGTGTATCAAATGCTCACATTTTGCCAACTCTAATTTAAGTCTCACTTACGATATATGTCAACAAGAAAAAGTTCAAAAAACTAGACCCGACTACGTAAAAACTTTTGATTTAATTTAAATACTTTATATAGCCTATGTCACCCGGGCTATTAATATAAGCCTATTAACAATTTATTTATCAAAATCGTTTCAGTAGTTTAGGCGCTACGGGGAAACATACAAACATACATAGACTGTAAAAAGTATTACGCTATCTTTTGGAATAGAACGAAATAAACCTACTAGTGTTTATCAACGCCCTTAATGAAAACATTTACCTATTGATAAAATTATAATCTTTTATTAAAGTTTAAAAAAAGCTTCGCTAAGTTAAGCTAAGTTCGATGCACAAATTGAATCGAACTTAGATTCTAATATTGGAATAATTTATTAATGTTCCCTTTACATAGTATAAAATGAAGTCACTTCTCTTGTCTGTTCGCTTAGATCTTTTAAACCACTTAACGGATTTTGAGGCAGTTTTTAATAATAGATTCAATAATGATTAGGGAGGAAGGTTTATATGTGTAAAACTGGCTGCCTCTGTGGCGCAGTGGTAGCGTATGCGACTGTTGTGCTTGAGGTCTCGGTTTCGATTCCCGGGTCGGACCAAATGTTAATATGATCTGCAAATACTTGTTTCGGAGTTTGGGTGTTTTCTTTGTATACCTAATATGTATGTATTTACAAAAAAAAAGTATATTAGTATTTATATCAGTTGTCCAGTACACAAAACACAAGCTCTGTTAAGTTTGGGACTTGATTGCGTTGTGTGTTAGATATCCGAAATATTTATTTATTATTAAAACATGCACATTGAAGTAGAGGAAAACGACAATTTCAAAGACCTCCGTGCGAAGCCAGGCCGGGTCGCAAGTTGAGTATGAATTGTTCCGTCTCTATCCATGTCCAATACACCTATAGGCTGCATATACCGTTGTCACCCTACTTCCAAGCTGCCCGGCCACCGTTTCATTCGTTGTTATTTACCCAACCTATAGCGCACATTTCCTAGTAATTCGCACATTCAACATCAGACCCGATCAATAATGACTCGGTTTGGAGATTGCGTTCACTGTTTGTACCATATTCAGGCCTAAAATGTGATGTAGTTTTATTTATAACCATTTAATAAGCAAATATTCTTCGTTTAAAATATCTAATACGTTTTAACGAGCAATTCTTGTATGAATGTAATCTGCATCTCAGAAACGGCTCCAACCATTTTCATGAAATTTAGTCTGCATTGGGTTTCCGGGCGATAAATCGATCTAGTGATTATAACCGTGGGAGAACCACGCTTCGGCATGCATGAGCCGGCTCGACCACGGTGAACAAACTAAAATTTAAAAAACCCCCTACGTAACCACTTAATCGAGTAATCATACGCCAAAAATGCCTTACATCATTTTGGAAAAGAGCTGATACTCTTACACCGCAATGAAACTGGCTTCCAAATGAAAAAACTGCATCGAAATCGGTCCATCCATTTGAGAGCTACAATGTCACAGACAGATAGTCAAAAACACAAACACAGACAGATAGACATCGAGGTCAAACTTATAATACCCCTGTTTTTGCGTCAGGCGTTTTTGCTTAAAAAATAAAAAAAGTTTTCACTACATCACATTTTAACAAAAATAAAAACGCTGCCCCATTCCCTGTCTGCTCCGCGTTTTGTTTACTAAAGTCTTCCATTATTAAAAAGATGTATTGCTAGTGACGTGCCACTGTACGTAGCCTATCGACATCGATAAAAATAAATGGCACGCGTACCCTCATTCGTTATTCTCGACGATTAGACAGTTAAAATGGTCGCCAGTACTCGCCAGTTTCGTTACATGAGAAATCTTTTTCTATCATTAATTATTCTGTTCTTTTTTGGTGTTACGTTTTTAATAGTTTGTCAAATGCAGATCTGTTAATGGATAATGTACTGTATCGAATACTGGAACTATACATTTCGGTTAGTGTAAGGTTATCTAGTTTTGCAGTTCTATTTATTATTATATATATTAAACTGCCTCGTTGGTCTCGCGGTTGGCGTGTGCAACTGCTGATCATGAGGTTTCGGGTTCGATTCCCGGGTCGGACCAAATGTTTGTATGATCTACAAATATTTATTTCGGAGTTTGGGTGTTTTCTATGTATAATATGTATGGATTTACAAATAAAACCGTATAAATGTATTTGTATTAGTTGTCTAGTACCCATAACATAAGCTCTGCTTAGCTTGGGACTAGATGGCGTTGTGTGTTAGATGTCCGAAATATTTATTTATTATTATTATCTAAATATTGAGTATTTTACGACACGTTTGCCTCGTCGCCTCAATCATTTTAGGAGTACTTTTGTTTTTAGTTCAGGTACAGTAGTTTATGTGCAATTATTTCTATGTATATAATAATACTACCTTTTCCAAGCATTGTCCATGTCAGTTCGTTGTATTTTAATAAAGTAATTAATAATTAGGTACATAACATTAATAAACCGAAACAAATAAGTCTTTAATAAAAAAAAACTTGATAAAAATGTTACTTGTGTGCATACAAAAATAAAACAAAAAAGGGGTTACAAAATACGCAAATGTAACGATCGATAGAGCCATCGCTCACGGCGATCTCCCAGACAACCATAATACGGATTTTCAGTATCCAAAAATTTTGGGCAGTTTACATACAAAGTAACAGTACTTGCATGACCTGTTTTTTTATTTCTAAAAATGAATACCAGCTAAATTGAATTATCGCCCTTGAAACCCCCTGCACACAAAATTTTATAAATGTCTTTGGAGCCGTTGCCTAGATTCAGATTATAAATATACATATAATATATCACAAGAATTGCTTGTTTAAAGGTATTTAATACTTAGTCTTCTGCATGAATATTTAAAACAAGATAGTAGAGCCACGCTGATTTCAGCACGAACGGGCCACCTCGACTGGGGCGGTACGACCCTCTCACAGAAAATCAACGTAAAATGACAGCGATCGTGCTGTCGCGTTTCGTTGGTGAGCGCGAGACCGGAGGCCTAATGATGCAGGAGCATCACTAGCCCACCGTGGTGTGGGTCACCATGCTGCATTGTTGCATCGTCTGCATTCGCAGTATGGTGACAACCACTCTTGGATTCTGCTTATGCTTTCCATCAGGCAGAGTAGAGTGCTGGGCCAACCACAAAAAAAACAATGAAATATTCGTCTACCAAAATGACACCAAATAACAATTTATTGTTAATTTTTAAAATTTATGTTCGAGGTATGCTCGCAATTTTTAATCACTTTCCGATAATTAACTAAGATACTCTTTTAGTTTAGCATGTAAAAGTAGTGTGATCAAAGGAAATAGGTACAGAAAAAATCGTAACAGGCAAAATAGAAATTAAAATACTTATAGGGCATAAGGGCATAGGCAAATAGTAGCATGGGAAAGACACACTGCGCACAAATGATATAACGAATACAGATAAACACAGAAAACCGTTGTTGTATTATTTCGTTGCTATCCACCAAGTGAGTAACATCATCTTAAATCAGAGACGCCGAAACCCCCTTCCTCAACTTCGACCGGACGGGTTCTATTGTGAATCTAAATTTAAAGGTGTCCATTGACGTCAGCCACCAATAGGTGATCCATCTGCCAATTTGCCCCCTGTACCTTTGAAAAGTATGTACATATTGTCTGGTTATTGTAGGGACAGATAATAATCGTAGATCCTAGATCAAAGTATTCCAACAAAATATTTGCATGTTATTCCGCTAAAGCACTAATATTTTCATAGAAACACTGTCGATGAGACTGTCCATTTTACCCCTTACAAAAATATAATTATATCGGGCAGCGTGTGCCCCTGCATTATGAAACATTAGCATGCGCTCCGCGGCGTACTATATTAAGATTTATTAACCCTATAAGTTAGGATCTAAGTCCCTGGCTTAGCCCAACGTGTAATGTTTGATTATTTCGCCTTTTAACATTGTGGTTTTAACAATTATCATTATTTTTATTTTTTTCAAATAAAATATGAGGTTGTTTTGATTAAGTACAAAAATGATGTTATTATCTATACAATCTCAATCAATTTCGCAGAGGTATATTTATGTTTGTACAGTTATAATTTGCTTAAAAACTTTTAAATCTTTGCTGCTTTGTTCTATGTAAGTTCTAAAAATTAAGTTAGATTATGTTTTAAAACTCCCGATATTTGTATTTAATGCAAACAATAATTCAGTAATATCATATTAAATACACTTTTAATTAATAATCTAATGTACAAGCGATGACAACAATGAATGAGGTAACGCTCAATTATTTAAGTTGCTATGACCATCAGTTGGCCCTAAATCGAGAACATCTACTTCGTATTTCGGTACACACATCTAAATATAGGCTGACAGAGATAGTAATAAACTATTCGGTTGAGTTTACGGTTATTTACCTAATTTTGCTCATCATGGTGTAGTTTCGCAGATCTGGGGGCACGGTCGTGCCCCCGCCAAGACGAGCCAAGCGTAGCGCAAGGGCACTACCTACCTTTTCTCGAAGCGTTTCGTCGTTTTTTTGGACCCCCATGACTTTGGTTCCCGATATACCAGATCGTTCAAATTTTCAGGATATGATGTTACCAATAGACTAATGAAACGTACAAAGTTTCAATTGCATAGCTCTGTTAGTCTGTTTCGTCACTGACACACTGATGATCATCAAAACTGTTAGGGTACTTTCTGAAGTGCTAGAAAGCTGAAATTTGGTATGTAACCTAAGTTTAGTATACAAACAACAAAAAAATTCATAAACCTATTACTTTTGCCCCCTAACCCCCAAATTTGGGGGGTCAAAGTTTGTATGAGACTTTCACAAATGTTTATGCTAGAGGATTTATTTTTAGTACACGGACTTTTTCGAAAGAAGAAAGAAGATGTACAAGAAATACAGCCCAAAAAAAGAAAAAAAAGGAAACTTACAAAAAGAAATGAAATACCAGCAAAAAGATTTTTATGTAAAATGTTGCCAAGACGACTGCTATGGCTTACCCTGTGAAAAAGATATCAGATCTCATGTAGAGCCAAGGTTCTGTATCTACACGCCCTAACTCTACCAACCCTAACTTCATAAACTCTAAATCTCAGTAAAAATGTATGGCTTGGCTGTTTCGTTACTGCGTTACGTACGTTATGCAATCGTCTTGGCAACATTTTACATGAAAATGTTTTTGGTGGGATTGCATTTCTCTTTGTAAGTTTCCTTTTTTTTCTTTTTTTGGGCTGTATTTCTTGTACATCTTTTTTCTTCTTTCGAAAAGTCCGTGTACCAAAAATAAAACCTCTAGCATAAACATTTGTGAAAGTCGCATACAAACTTTCACCCCCCAAATTTGGGGGTTGCGGGGCAAAAGTAAGTTTGTGAATGTTTTTGTTGTTTTTATACTAAACTTAGATTACATACCAAATTTCAGCTTTCTAGCACTTCAGGAAGTACCCTAACAGTTTTGATGATCATCAGTGTGTCAGTGACGAAATCGGTGTTTTTAGGTATCAATAAAATCTGAACTATCAGAGCTATACAATTGAAACTTTGTTCGTTTCATTAGTCTATTAGTAAAATCATATCCTGAAAATTTGGACTATCTGGTACATCGGGAACTAAAGTTACGGGAGTTCAAAAAAACGACGAAACACTTCGAGAAAAGGTAGGTAGTGCCCTTGCGCTACGCTTGGCTCGTCTTGGCGGGGGCACGACCGTGTCCCCAGATACATGAGGTCCGCTCAATGAAAACGCGCTTACATAAAAAATCAGATTTTTAGTATGGACAAAGGTATAGGTACTAGGTATTTATACATACGCTAGTATGCTAATTAGATATATTATATATGTCGGAGTGAGGGTATCCGAATAATAAAAGTGATACAAACATTTGCCACTATCGAACACTACGGAACACTCTATATAAAGCGGCGCGATCGGCAACAGGACACAGTTCTCTTCAGATCTCGCGACGACCATATCTATTATTTGATTTGTGATTTATTGTATCTCTGTGTTTTATATTGTGTGTATGAGGCGATATTTATCAGTGGGGGAATTACTAGCCTAGGTGGCGAATTCCACAGGGCATCGCGGAGGGGTGAGCGTTGCCCCAATCCCCTCATGGGGGGTTGCTGATGTTGTTTAAGTTAATTCGTATCCGTTTAGTAGTGATTAGTGTTTGGCTTTGGTCCAGATTGGCTGTATCTGTCATTCATGTTCTCGTTTATTCTTGTGTCTCCGACATCAGAAGTGCGATCTGAATCTCATTTGCCCACAATGTTTGAGAGTGTAACGGATCGTCAGTCGCGGCGAGCGGTCGAACTACCCTCCGCTTTAAAATCGTACGAGGTGTCATTTGTTAAATTTTTGTAAGCGAGAACGCTCACATAGTGTCAAAAAGTTTGTGAGACGTGCGGCCTACAACAGCGGCAGCGTGCGGTAGTAAAAGCAACGCATCGGTAACTGGGAAGTAACCGGTATGTACGGACAACTCCAACAATCCGGTGAGTCGTACTATTTTTATTTTGTGCTGAGTGCACTTTAATAAGATAAGTTCTGTCAGATGAGTTTCTAGGCAAACGACAATATTGTGTAATTTATACTCTCGATTGTTTGATTGATTGTTGATTTTTGTGTAAACAAAAATAAAATAGTGGAATAAGTAAAAGTGATTTTGATTCGAAAATGGACAATATTGTGCAGTAACATTATTGAGGGTATGTAATGCCCGCACTTATTGTAACATCGAAATTCTATGAACAGTTTTAATCCAGATTTATTCATTGCGGTTATTGTTTCATGTAGTACACAATTACTGTATTTCAAACGACATAATTATTGAAAGAGAAGAATGAGAATCTGTTTGCATTAAGGTTTTCATTTGCAGTTTTCGAAAATAATTTTGTTCTTAAAATAATAAGATCGTTTCTATTGGTGACATCGGTACAAAGGTAGACGATTTCGGAAGTATAATGTAGTATTATATCATAGCAGAATATCTGTGATGGAGGTGGATTGAATTACCCGTTCTGCACATGCTGTTTGTTTATTGTTTAAATTTATTTCTTATTTTTAAACCCCGACGCGGGGAGAGGGGTGTTATAAGTTTGACGTGTCTGTCTGTCTGTGGCACCGTGGCTCGCGAACGGATGAAGCGATTTCAATTTAGTTTTTTTGTATGAAAGGTGAGTTACGTGCGAGTGTTCTTAGACATGTTTCATGAAAATCGGTTGAGTCGTTTAAAAAGTTATGGGGGTAAAAGTGGGGAAGAATAACCGAATGTCTGCAAAACGTGCCAGTATAATCGTTAAATGACAATTGTGTAATTGATAACTTCGACCTGATGCTGTATAAGGGGTTTTTTTATTTATTCAATTTTAAATTTATGATTGTGATGTGATTTTTAGTTTGAGGCGGATTCATCTTTGATTGTAGCTATTACCATTTTTTTAATTATTATTTTGACCAATTTGAGATAGTTGTGACTCGAATTATAATTACCGTTTTTTTTATTTTGTGATGAAATGTCGATATTTTCAGTAAAGATAAAAAAAACTGGTCGGACTTCTATTTGGTGTCAGCTATCTCACCAGCAGCGGGTGATTGTAGCTGGCATGTCTATGTAGTTGGCAGATACACGTGTGGGAGTCACAAGGGATAACTAACTGTTACACTTGTGGTGGTCACAGGGATGACCTACGATACTATTTATTTGGATTGCTTTGAGAATTTGCAGCGGTAGTCAATTATTAAATTTCTTATTTTGTTATTTTGATTTTAATAACGACGTTACTATTTTCTTTTGCTGTTCAGTAGTGTACTGTTTTATTAAGACAGAATAGACAGTCAGGTCAGATAAGGCCGAGTGAGAGTGATACTGTGTGTACACTTATGTGACATTTTATAGGAAAAAGGGTAACTTAGTAAAATTTAATCTCGGTGACAAAGTTAAATCCTAAATACAAAGGACCGTTTAAAATTGTAGTTACTCGACAGCGATCGTTATGCTTTGAAATCTTTAACTGGTAATAGAACCTACAAATGCGCTTGCGTTCGTATACGAGAGTTTCCTTTAAGTGATATACCCAAGGAGGTAGATTTGTCTGGCTTTGATAATAGTGAGGAAAATACCCGAAGATCAAGTCCCTATTGATGTTGATGATGATAATCAAAGGTTAATTAATGCTGATGCAATGGAATGAAATTGAGTTGTAATTGTGGCGAGTAGTCTCTATAATGAGATATGAGATATCCTATCAGCGTGGTGGTTGTTAAAGTCTAGTTAAGTTTTGCGAAAGGCGAGGTGGCCACTGAAAGGCGAGGTGGCCACTGAAAGGCGAGGTGGCCACTGAAAGGCGAGGTGGCCACTGAAAAGTGAAATTGGTAGAATAAGAGGCCATCTAGATATTGTTAATAATCCAAAAATGTGTAACGCGATAAACGGTGAGGTGACTGTTGCGATACTACTTACTGGTTTTATTAATTTAGTATGTAGCGAGAAGTCTATTAGCAATCAGATTTGATAAAGAAAAGTTTATTATTTTATGAAAATGTCCTAAATGAAGTTGTTCCACAGAAGATAAAATGTAATAATGTACCCAATGTCCTTGGTCAGGAGTGGCCGAACAATACAAAAATATCTCTTTCTTTTCTGCGGATAATGATGATGATGCCTTCAACATCACACGAGGACGTGTAATACGTCAGGACGGCCGTGTCGGAGTGAGGGTATCCGAATAATAAAAGTGATACAAACATTTGCCACTATCGAACACTACGGAACACTCTATATAAAGCGGCGCGATCGGCAACAGGACACAGTTCTCTTCAGATCTCGCGACGACCATATCTATTATTTGATTTGTGATTTATTGTATCTCTGTGTTTTATATTGTGTGTATGAGGCGATATTTATCAGTGGGGGAATTACTAGCCTAGGTGGCGAATTCCACAGGGCATCGCGGAGGGGTGAGCGTTGCCCCAATCCCCTCATGGGGGGTTGCTGATGTTGTTTAAGTTAATTCGTATCCGTTTAGTAGTGATTAGTGTTTGGCTTTGGTCCAGATTGGCTGTATCTGTCATTCATGTTCTCGTTTATTCTTGTGTCTCCGACATATATATATATATGGGCCTGCCAAAGTAACTCTACTCTGCTTGATGGAAAGCATTAGCAGAATTTAAGAGTAGAAGTCACCATAGTCATTTAAAATACAGACAATGTAGCATGGTGACCCACACTATGTAGCATGGTGACCCACACTATGTAGCATGGTGACCCACACTATGGCAACCTATTGAGATGCTTCTGTATCATTGGGCCTCCGGTCTCGAACTCACCAACGAAACACGACAGCACGTATGCTGTGATGAAGTTGTTTTGGAGCCAGTATGTAATTTTGCTAAGCTAGAGAGCTAGACCGTGGGAGAGCCACGCTTCGGCATGAATGGGCCGGCTCGACCGGAGTGATACCACGGCCTCACAGAAAACCGGTGTGAAATAGTGCTTGCGCTGTGTTTCACCGAGTGAGTGAGGATACCGGCCCATACCTCAATCCCTCCCCCTATCTCCCCCCCCCCATCCCCCAAAGGCCGGTAACGCACTTGTGACGCCTCTGGTGTTGCGGGTGTCCATGGGCGGCGGTAATCGCTTACCATCAGGCGATACGTCTGCTCGTTTGTCGGTCTATTCCGTAAAAAAAAAAAAAAAAGCTCTTGTTGAGATGTATGTACCACATCTGCCCAAATCTTAATAAAAAATAACTGAAAATTGAAAAACTTTGCCATGCGTAACTGAAATTAGATCACTGATGTTTGTCACAAAAAGCAAGAGGTGCTTTTTGTGAAGACATGAATGCTACTTTGAGGAACGTGGTAGACATAAATTGTCTACATTTAATAACATATTTACCTAGATATAGACATTGACGAGAATATTCCAGATTTGGATTAAACTACAGTTATACTAAATCTTGAATTCTTAAAATTTCTACCACATTTAAGCGATATTGGCTCAGTGACTTTTGCGAGATTCAAGAAGAAACTGACACATTTGTAGATTTTGAAATCCAATTTTCTTCTCAATTTTTTTTTTAAGAATTTGGAATCACACCACTCCTATTTATACTAAGGGCGTCATGAGAGCCTTCTAAGTGAGCAAACTATGCAAAGAAAAGCACTGAAAAGAGAAGGAAACCTTTAAGCAAACCCAATACCAACATGCCTGGTTACCATCGCCTACTATGCTATGGTAACCAGGCCCTGCCAAAATGACTCTACTCTGCCTGATGGAAAGCATCAGCAGAATCCAAGAGTGGTGGTCACCATACTCATTGTGAATGCAGACAATGCGACAATTCAGCATGGTGACCTACACCATGGCGGGCTAGCGTTGCGTCTACATCATTGAGCCTCCGGTCTCGCGCTCACAAACGAAACACGACATCACGAACTGTTGATGTGATGTGACAGCGTTTGTATTATTTTCAACTGTGTTCTACAGACAGTACAAGCTATATTTAGACTCTTAGATAGCGTTTTGTATTCTTTAAATATTCATCAACCAGTTAGAACTGTCAAAACATTTCATTTCCAAGTCTCGTCATTCATCTTCATAAACAATTGTCGTGAAAGTTTGAAACAAAAGTTTACGTTTATCGTTGGCTTTATGAAAAGTTAATTATTCGGTGTAGACGCCTCGTAATCCGGAGACTTAGGAAGAGCGGGAATTGAATGAAGGCTGGTTCATTACGTCTCGCTTTTATTCTTGGAGATTTCTAAACACCGCTGGACTGTCTACACAGATATAATAATGTTAAAGGGTTAAATATTTAAGGAGAAACCTAAAAAATAATGAAAATGGGAAACATTTTTATTTTATTAAACACGGTTATGAAATTGGCGTTTTGAAATATGGTATTTAAAAAATTGGATTCCATATTAGGAAATGGTTATAAACAAAATAGTAATCATGATGAAAGTTAAACTGTATATAGTTTTAATGTCCTTTCCCAGTTTAATTTTAGGGTGTTTTAATTGATGTTGAATATCGCTTGTTTAAAGTTATATTCGTAGCCATCTGTCACAGACATCAAGCTAGGTTTTAAAGGTTTGTAGCCATATTTTTTTTATGCAAAAAAAATAAAACCCCAAAATATACTATAGCTAAGATAGTTTCTATATCACACCACCATAAAATACTTCATAAATATTAAAACATTATTATTATTTTATCACCCCACAATGCAGGACATCTGTACTGAGAGTACCAGGGCCGCATACCCGCCTAGGAGGTCTCAAGGGAGTTTTAATATCATTCGCGTGTAGCTGTCCAACACTGACTTGGGACTGCATGTACTAAGATACAGCCCTCCATGTTTGTTAATGGAACAGTTTCTTTTCGGAGGGATCGTATTGTCATGGTGAGTGATAATTAATGAGGAAGAATGCGCTAAAAGGATTTTTGAATACGTCATTTAAGGGTACAGTTTATGAGAAAAAATATCATTTTTAGTAAAGATTATTTAATAGTAAAGACGTATTGATATTTAGATAAATTTACATGTTATATAATTACATGGAAAAGTTTTTTCAAGTGTGGTTCAAGTGGGAAAAGTGGTTTTTCATGTGATTAATGGCGTTCAGCATTTCTTATTTAAAACCAGAAGCGTCTCTAGCCTGTGAAGCGCCCGTGTGCAATCATTACACTAGCGCCCTTTATTAAGCGTAGCGAGCTTCAGTAAGCCCGCGCCCGCCGAAGGCCAGGCGGCTAGGTGAAGTAAATGCGCCTAGGTAAAGGCGCCCATATCTAAGACTAAATGATATTTGGATTGATATTTTTTTTTTTTTTTAAAAAGACAACTCCCGCACTAGGAATAAATCCTGTGTCGCGAGGGACTTTACAAACATACATACCTTTAACTGCCTCGTTGGTCTCGCGGTTGGCGTGTGCGACTGCTGATCATGAGGTCTCGGGTTCGATTCCCGGGTCGGACCTAATGTTAGTATGATCTACAAATATTTGTTTCGGAGTTTGGGTGTTTTCTATGTATAATATGTATGTATTTACAAAAAAAAAGTATATGTGTATTTGTATCAGTTGTCTAGTACCCATAACACAAGCTCTGCTTAGCTTGGGACTAGATGGCGTTGTGTGTTAGATGTCCGAAATATTTATTATTTATTATTATTATTATTATGAAACGGACACAAAGAACACCCAGACTCAGAACAACAATTTGTGGATCACACAAAGTGTTGTCCTACGTGGGATTTGAACCCACGACACTTGGCGAAGTAGGAAACGGCGTGGTGACCGTTAAACCACTAAGCCAAACGTGCAGCCAAATTGTATGTTTAAAACATAAGAGATACTGTTACTGCAAGGTTTTTGAAGTGAAGAAGACTTCTTTAGACGCGTTGAGCACTTTTTAGTGAGTTGGCGTTATCGACATGCTAATGTTTGATGTTCAAAATTTTAATTGAAACAATGAAATTTCTAATTTTACAAATAACATTCTAAGTTATAAGTTTCCACTTTTACTCGTATCGGCAGTCCTTTTGACTGCCAATTTTTATTTATTTATTATTCATAATGAGGTCATACGAAAGAGAAAATAGTGCCCTTGGAGATGAACGAGAACGGAAAATGGAAAGTCTTTTTAAAACAAATTGTAGCGCTTTGAGCATACCTTATTGCAAGTTTCCAAGAAATTATGAGATGGAATCATATAGGCTATTGGAGAATCTTACCTAAATTCACAGACCATCCGATCTGATTACTTGTACAAGGCTGTTTAATTAGGGCTAGAAGGATGGTGAGTGGAAGGAAAATCTTTATACTCCCCTATTTGGACATGATTAAAAAAAAACTATAAACACTGTCAAAAATCATATAAATAAATTATAATCTGCATACCATAATATTAGGGCTGCATAAACCAAAACACGTATTTAATTGAGCGTCGTAATCCGTATTAATAACAGAGCAGCTGGCGCCCCCTGCCGGCGAGCGGAGGATTTAAAAGTCAATATAGAACAGGGATTACACCATGGGGTAACCGAGGGGAACGAATAATTAGGTGTCGGGAATAGTTTTGTGGGAGTTGTTTTGCTGGTCGTAACAAATTTAGTGGAAAATCGTAAATCGAGTGATGGCAACACTGTAAATATGATTAATATAAACAGAAGTTAACCTGATAATTCAGGGCTGGTCAGACTACGGATAAAGAAACCTGGTATTGATGTGGTATATAAAGAAAGAAAGTAAGAATACATTTATTAGTCACACGTAAAAGAAAAATAAGACATTTAACTTAAATTAAACGACAAAAAAAAACAATATACATAACAAACAGAATGTCTAGCCGTGTGACTAAAGGGCCACAGCTCAGCTTATGCTGCGGTCCTGGAAGTGACCACAGCGCTGATTTTCAGCTGTAGCCCAACGTAACACCTCACGGACGCGTGCACAGTTTCCATAGTAACAGGATTTAAGACCACAAACATTCAAAGTACTGGATTTTTGTACTTTATATCTATCGATTGTCTTACATTGCAAATTAATTAATAATGGATGGCAAAAGTTTAATAGTTACTTGCAAACTCAAATTATTACCTACTTACTTATCATCAATTTGTATGTTTTTAAAGTTGTAGTACCAACTGTATCAATGTGCAACTTTCTACTGGTCCCTCTTCATATCTCTTTACCAACAGAGGCTTCTCTATCACCCTGTATTTTCACACCGGGAAGAAAATGAAGATCGATCATACCCACAAAACGAAAAGGGCTCCCTACTTCCAAGTATCTCCGAGTTTTTTCTGTTCTTTTCGAGTTTCAGAAGCTTGCTAAGGAAGACAAATGAACATCTTCAAATTTCATCCTCACCGTCATTAATTCCCACAAAGAATTTAGTCCACACCAATAACTAACATAGTCTCTCCACCAAGACCCATTACCGGTCAACGAAACTAATGATCACTCATTTCTTATTTTCTAACCCACCTGGGAATCGAACACTGACCCTACCACACCCCTGAACCAACAAAATTAACTCGCAACTGATCCTCAATACAATTTTATTGCAAATGGCGCCAAATAATGCTAAATCACAAGTAAATCCCCGTATTATGGGGTTGCCAGATTATGGGGTGTATTTTTTTGCTGGCAACATTATCTTTTATTGTGATAAGTGTTTATGTGATGCAATTTCTGGTTTCGGTAATGCGTTATGAATAATATTTGGGTTATAAGGTGTGTGTTATAATATGAAAAATATGTAGGTACGTGTTTGTCGGAATAATTCGAAGAGCTGCACGAACAGTATAGTGGTTTAAGCGGTCGCCACGCCGTTTTCTACTGCGCTGAGTGTTGTGGGTTCAAATCCTACATGGGACAACACTTTGTGTGATCCACATTTTGTTGTTCTAAGTCTGGGTGTTCTTAGTGTCCGTTCTAGGTATATCTGTAAATTCCCCAGCGACACAGGATTTATTCCTAATGCAGGAGTTGTCTTTTTTTAACCGACTTCCAAAAAGGAGGAGGTTCTATGTTCCACTGTATGTAATTTTTTTATGGATGTTCACTGATAACTCCGTCAATTGTTGACCGATTTTTTTTTAAATAATGTAAAAATATAATCCACATTAACCATTACTATATTTTCAGCTAGGGCGAGCTGATTACTAATAAAATAGCGTGTAGACCTATATATTTTATTTATCGACATATCGATAAAGAGTACACCTGTCGATCAATACAGTTCGTCCAGGTGTTAAAACATTTTATTACGATGTTCGTTCATCGTTAACAGGCCCACCCTCATTGGTTATGATTCATCATTTTAATAATATTAATTATTTGACTCTGTAATGATGCTATGGTTTTAATTGAATAACACAACACTGTTGTTCATATCCGTCATTCATGTGATCATTCCGTTGGTATTTTTAATATGCATTTTGACGGATAGCGTTCTATGGTACATATAAATGCTAGCTTTAATAATTCTAGTCCATCAATTTATATTTTTAACGATAACACGACGAAGTCACAACTCTATCTAAAACAAGAAAACAACCTTATTCGAAATTTAAACCACCACAGGTTATCGAAAGCTCTCTTCTTTTTAAACAGTTTGAAAATAGAACGAGATATTTAAAAACCCATGTACATTGCTCCCTCCAGTATTATTTACGTAGACATTGTTCACACGCAGAAGCACACAAACACAAACACACAGCGCTACATAACGATACCGGAAGGAAGGCGGGCGGGGCATGCAGTAAGGATTACAGTTATCCGCTCCGTTATCGATAGTTTCGACATTTTTTAATTTAACTTTTACAATATTCGCCGAACATTATAATAAAGAAGTTATATACTTAAAATTATCGGTTGAAGCTTGATAATTTCAACATTGATTATTTCAATATCACTATTATCGTAAGAACGCATAGAAACAAATGTATTAAAGACTAGACAAGCTATAGTTTGAAAAAAAGTATAGTAGTATTGTAATATAAATGTAGTAGTAACCATTAGGTATAAAAAATAAGTTCTCCTATTTAACGCATACTAATAGGAGTTATTATATTACTAGGAACAGACAACAGTTTGCAGCGAATGGTTGAAAGCTCTGTAAAAGCTTATAAATAGCTTAGAACATTTAAATTTCAGACAAAGTTATTTTTTTAATATCTTTATTTTTTATAACATTATGTGACATTTATTAGTGTTTAGTTATTATATGACTATCTAGAGAAGAACTACAATATTTTCAGGGTTCACGTATTAGTTCACCACAAGTTCTAAATATTTGAAAACAAATAAAAGTGATACTACTTTGCTAACTTTGCACTACTTTTTCATTGATTTGTTTTAGTATTTTTATTTATTATGTAATTATCTAGCTGATATTCCACTATTTATTTCAATTGCATAGTTTTTAAATTAAGTTCAGTGATTTCCAGCTAGCAAGCAACTGATAACTCTAACTGCAAGAAATATTTTATACATAATTAATATTAAATATTGCTGTCCCAACTGACCTCGAATATCATTCAAAATGTTTTCTAAATTGCGTTAGATAGTTCCAATATTTTATTTAATCTTAACGTAACGACTTAGAAATTATAACTACGTTAAAAAACTACACTGCAAACACTGGTTACAATATTATATTGATTTATTTTTTATAAAACAATTCAATACAAAACATCGATATCGGTTAATCCCATCACTACAGTCTGGTTGAGTGTACGCTTGCGCGCGTATGTATCGAGCGATGTCCTATATACCCAGCTATATACTACGTCATTTGTATTGCCTTCTACGCAAGACATTTTGGGATAAAACCTTTTGTTTTGTATTGTAAAGAATTTTTATTCTACTACGAGTACCTACGTTCTTGACCAGGGTGTGCACAATAATAATAATAATAATAATAATAAATCTTTATTGTACCAAAAATGCATTACAAGACACTGTACAGCCCTGACTCCCAAAGTAGCGCTAGCTGTGTGTTGGGAGTCAGTTCCTATTCACAGGCAAAGAGAACAAACTAATAGTTTAAGAAAATATAATAGTAGACATTAATAAGACAGTAGTTAACTAGTGTAAGTGTATATTTGTATATTTAGATAATTGTATATGCCTGTGTTTATGTGTGAGTATAAGTGTGTGAGGGAGTATGATTTATTGTGTATTTGAGTCTTTGTGTTAAAAGTTGTGTGTAGTGTTGGTGTGTGTGACATTATTCAAGCTTTCATTATTTTACTATTTGTAATAGGTTTTCAACATTTTCAAATTCCAGTTTATTAAGCCATAATTTAATTATTTGTTTCATTTTAAAGTTGCTCAAGTTTTTTGTTTTATAGATTAAATTTAATTGGTTATAAAGTCTTGGTGCAAGATGACTATAGTGTTGTTGGGCAAATTTGCTTGCCACTCTTGGAACTGGACACCTTTCAATCCTTTTACCCGATGGTTTTAAATGTGAAACAGTTATTTTGTGATATCTCCGTATAGTTTGGTAAACAAATAGCTTCCGTACTGTAAGCACATCAGCTATTTTATAGACTAAATGTGTAGGGTGGCGGAATGGCAGATAAAGAAGGACTTTAAGGATAACGCGTTGTGCCCTTTCTAATTCTATTAAATGTGTCTTGGCCGCTGACCCCCATGAACATATACAATAGGTAATTACACATTCAGCCAGTGCTTTGTAAGTTTGAACTAAAAGTGTAGTATCTTGTATCAGTCTCAAATCTCTGAATATGTATATAAGCTTTCCCAATCTACCACTGACCACATTTATATGTTTTTTCCAATTCAACTTGTCATCGATGTTAATTCCTAAATATTTGATGTCACTATTTTTTGATAATGTAGGACAGCAACAATGTGGAGGCAAAGTATTAGTTCGATTACATGGATAGCAATGTACACGAATCTGACAATTGTTAGGCGCTGAAGCCAATGTTTTGCTAAAGCAGAGAAATTTTGTTTTGGTGGTATTTAAAGATAGTAAACTATCTTCAAGCCATGCTGTGATAACAGACATACCTTCTTCAGCTAGTTGTCGTACAATGTTCCAAGAGCTACTGTGAAAAAGTGAACAATGTTTTTGAAAATAAAATTTAAAGAATTTGTTGGATTTTTAAATCGCTGTATTAATTATAATTATCTTTAAACTAGTTGTACAGTGCAATGCTATACTGTAGCACATTGTGGTTAAAAAAAGGCAATCATCTTTTAAGCGGTTTGTATATCATGTTCAAGTTTCAGCTCAGTCGCTCACTCATCTTCTGTGCGTGTGTATGTGACTAAACTCCTCCTAAAAGGCTGAATCGATTTTAATGGAATTCTTTGTGTCTATTCCTGAGGATTCGAGGATGGTTTAGATTCACAATTCGATATAAAAATCATAAAAAATCTATTTGTGTAGCTAATTGGTTTGACCTGCGGCGTTACCTGCGGGTGAAGTTATACCGCGGGTAATACTGCGGGGCTCATGTATAAATATAAGAAATATACTGCTCAGCCTGATGGAAAACTTTTTTTTTTAATAAATTACCTGCCAAAGTTACTCTGCTCAGCCTGATGGTAAGCTCAAGCAAAATCCATGAGTGGGGGCCACCATACTCACTGCGAAAGAAGACAATGCAGTATGGCGTCCCACACTATGGTGGCTTAGTGAGATGCTTCTCCGTCATTGAACCACCAGTCTCGCAATCGGTGCCGCGGGGAAAAGCTAGTCTAAAAAGTTAGTGAAAGTCCCGTAAAAATCCGTCCAGCCGTTCCAGAGATTACCCGGAACAAACAGACAGATTGACAAAATTTAAAAAATATGTATTTTGGTATAATATGTACCGTGTATTAATACATATGCATTTATTAAAAAGCGGTTATTGTAACATTACAAACAGACACTCCAATTTTATTTATTTGTATAGGTAAATGTATAGATAATTATTATCTGAAACTTTATCAGGAACTAGTGAAACTAGCCTTAACTAATCTACCAAATACTTACAAACCCCTTTTATGAGGTATATTCCCATTACATAACGAAAATACAACGATATTAACTAAAATAGTGAACGATAAACGTTTTACTTCGTCGTTTCTCGATCGAAGCTTGATTGTTATTTACGAGCGTTACGCGCCGCGCATACCGGTTACTGAGTCTAAGGGATGTAGGTTGTAGGTATAATATCGTGTTTGTTATAAAGAGTTACAGATTTAGTTATGGTATTAATAAATAACGTTATGTGTACTGTAATATACTATACACGGCCTTAACCCTCCCCTGAGAGGAGACTCAGCAGTGGGATATTATGGGTTGTTGATGATCTATACTAATATTATGAACGCGAAAGTTTGTAAGTATGGATGGATGGATGGATGTTTGTTACTCTTTCACGCAAAAACTACTGAACGGATTTAGATGAAACTTTACAGTAATATCGCTTATACATCAGAATAACACATAGGCTACTATTTGCCGCGATAACCGATATATACGCGGGCGGAGCCGCGGGCAATAACTAGTACTAATATTATAAACACGAAAGTTTGTAAGTTTGGATGGATGGATGGATGTTTGTTACTCTTTCACGCAAAAACTACTGAACGGATTTGGATGAAACTTTACAGTAATATAGCTTATACATCAGTATAACACATAGGATACTATTTGCCGCGATAACCGATATATATGCGGGCGGAGCCGCGGGCAACAACTAGTATACTATACGAGAAGAAAATTCTTGGGAATGTCGGAAACATCATATGAATTTATTTATACTAGAGTGGTCGACAACTTCGACTATAATTTTTTTTTAGCTTTCTTCTCTCCTCCTCCATATACACCTTAACTGTGCCAAATTTTATACTCTTCAAATCGCAAAATTTTCATTAAAAGACGTACAATTTTGCTTGACGTATTTATATATAGATTAATAATTGATCCATCAACAACCCATAACGTCCCACTGCTGGGCTCGGGTCTCCTCTCAGGAGAGGGTCAAGGCCATACATCCCTACGCTAGCCGAGTGCGGGTTGGGGACTGGCAAGACAACGTTGTGGCTACTTAATCTTGCCGTTGGATGTTTTCAAACCGCCCAAAGGCCTCCAACTAAGCTTCACGACTGTTATACTTCAATAACAACCGGGACCGACTGCTTAACGTGACCTCCGAATCACGGAGAGTCTCATGGTATCATTCCACCAGCGGTCAGCCATCCAGGTAGAGACCGCGCCGTCGTTGCTCACCCTCAGTGATTGTTTCTAATCACCGAGTGTAAATGGGCTATGAGCGCCTTCGAGCAAGAGATAATTGATAATATAACTTATTTAATTATTTCTTTTATCTAAACGATTTTTAACAGTACAGTAAATTTTATATTCAATTTCTACCGCATCATATTTCTACATCACCTGAAGGTTGACTGCGAGAGATTGCCTCATGGCATTATATCCGCTTTTATAAATCAGTTCATCATCAAGTAAATGATTTGAGAGTATTCTGGTTATTACTCATGTCATGCTTTGGGACAAATGGGTTGGCTCGACAGGAGTGATACCACGGTATCACAGAAAACCTACGTTAATCAGTTCTAATAACAACCCAAAACCGGGTGATTACTTTCTCTGATTCTAGGGGGAGAATGGGGTTAAATATTTCGTTTAGTTGCCATATTATGTGAGAAGAGTTAAAGGGTGACATCCGTGGTGACATCGCACTTAGGTATGTCTCTTAAGATTTTCTTTATGAGATAGAGAGGCAAACGAGCATACGTATCGCCTGATGGTAAGCGATTACCGCCGCCCAGTTGTGAGTATTCATTTGCAACGGTAGCCACTTATCATCAGGCGACCGGTCTCTTCGTTTCTCCTCCCTTATTTCATAAAAAAGGAAACAATCCTAAAAAAACATTATTATTATTTCATCCTAAAAAATAGCATGATCACTTTTAGACTACGGGCCCGTCATCGGCTCCATGCAATTTCAATACTTCTTCTAATCTGGGGGCACGGTCGTGCCCCCGCCAAGACGAGCCAAGCGAAGCGCAACGGCACTACCTACCTTTTCTCGAAGTGTTTCATCATTTTTTTGAACCCTCATAACTTTGGTTCCCGATATACCAGATTGTTCAAATTCTCAGGATATGATGTCATCAATAGACTAATGAAATATACAAAGTTTCAATTGCATAGCTATGATACTTTAGATTTTATTGATACCTAAAAAACACCGATTTCGTCACTGACACATTGATGATCATCAAAACTGTTAGGGTACTTCCTGAAGTGCTAGAAAGCTGAAATTTGGTATGTAAACTAAGTTTAGTATACAAACAACAAAAAAAAACATAAACCTATTACTTTTGCTCCCGAACCCCCAAATTTGGGGGGTGGAAGTTTGTATGAGACTTTCACAAATGTTTATGCTAGAGGTTTTATTTTTGGTACACGGACTTTTTCGAAAGAAGAAAGAAGATGTACAAGAAATACAGCCCAAAAAAAGAAAAAAAAGGAAACTTACAAAAAGAAATGAAATACCAGCAAAAAGATTTTTATGTAAAATGTTGCCAAGACGACTGCTATGGCTTACCCTGTGAAAAAGATATCAGATCTCATGTAGTGCCAAGGTTCTGAATCTACACGCAGTAACTCTACCAACCCTAACTTCATAAACTCTACATCTCAGTACAAATGTATGGCTTGGCTGTTTCGTCACTTCAGAAACTAAATATTCGTATAACACATTAGTTCAGAAACTAGATATTTGGAAACACAAAAGGCGATCGTTTCCCCTTCGTGACGGTATGGTAGCGAAACGGCGAAGCCATACATTTTTACTGAGATGTAGAGTTTATGAAGTTAGGGTGGGTAGAGTTAGGGCGTGTAGATTCAGAACCTTGGCTCTACATAAGATCTGATATCTTTTTCACAGGGTAAGCCATATGCAGTCGTCTTGGCAACGCTTTACATGAAAATGTTTTTGGTGGGATCTATTATTCCGCAACTCCGTGCAAAAAACATGTGACAAGGGAGGAAAATCGAGCGTTGCTACCCCCTCCCCTTCACCAGTACTCAGTTGGACAGCTTACAAGTGACGGCATAGTGCTGAATGTTCTTGTTTTATGCCCCTGTATCTTTTTTTTTTTTTATGTTTGGCCCGCCAAAATGACTCTACTCTGCCTGATGGAAAGCATAAGCAGAATCCAAGAGTGGTGGTCACCATGCTCACTGCGAATGCAGACAATGCAGCATGGCAACCCACACCATGGCGGCCTAGTGATGCTGCTGCATCTTTTAGTCTAGTCAACAAGTTTGGAACTTGTTGACTAGACTAATTGGGCCTCCGGTCTCGCACTCACCAACGAAACACGACAGCACGCTGTCATTTTACGTTGATTTTCTGTGCGAGGGTAGTACCGCCCCGGTCGAGCCGGCCCGTTCGTGCTGAAATCAGCGTGGCTCTACTACCTTGGAAAAAAAGGTCTTTCTAAAAAGGTCTCGTGGTGGTTAACATGACCCATCAATTTTCGACACGGGCCCGTAGTCTATTTGACAGTTGTAACTTTGTCACTTTTAGAACCTACGAGGTCTCGCTACTATCAGTTATCACGGTAAAGACCCTATGTCCTTCATCAACAAAGTATTTCCATGCCAAATATCTTTTTCTTTTGTTGAATTTTTATCTTTGGCTCTGCCAAAAGGACTCTACTCAGCCTGTTGAAAAGCATAAGCAGAATCAAAGAGTGGTGGTCATCATACTCATTGCGAATGCAGACAATGCAATAATGCAGCATGGTGACCCACACTATGGCGGCCTAGTGATGCTTCTGCATCATTGGGCCTCCGGTCTCGCACTCACCAACGAAACACGACAGTACGCATGCTGACATTTTAGGTTGGTCTTCTGTGCGAGGGTAGTACCGCCCCGGTCGAGCCGGCCTGTTCGTGCTGAAATCAGCGTGGCTCTACAACCTTGAGCGGATCATTGCAGCGGTTTAGCCATGAAAGCGCAACATGCAGACAGACAGAATTACTCTGGAATTTATTGTATTAGAATGGATTGCACTTCATTGAGACAAAACTCCCCACTCTCTCTCACGGGAACTTTAATGCCGAAAAATCGCATCTCCAAAGTTATCTTGTCAATTTCGTAGCTGTATTTTTAACCCCCGACGCAAAAAAAGGGTGTTCTAAGTTTGACGTCGATATCTGTATATCTGTGTGTGTGTCTGTCTATCTGTGGCATCGTAGCTCTCAAACGAGTGGACCGATTTCGATGCGGTTTTTTTCATTCGAAAGCCTGTTTCCTGGCGGTGGTTCTTAGCTATGTTTGGTAAATATCGGTCCCGCAGTATAAGAGTATCAGCTCTTTTCCAAAATAATGGAGGCGTTTTGTGCTTCACGCGTGCCAGTATAATCGTTAAATAACAATTACTTGATAACTTCGGCCTGATGCTGCGTCGGGGTTTTTTTTTTTCGATTTTAATATTGTAAGGACTGTAGAATATAGACTTAGGTATACTGAATATTGTATATTGACCATGGGAGAGCCACGCTTCGGCTTGAATGGGCTGGCTCGACCGGAGTGATATCACGGCCTCACAGAAAACCGGTGTGAAACAGCGCTTGCGCTGTGTTTCACCGAGTAAGTGAGGATACCGGAGGCCCATACCCCAACCCCTCCCCACATCCCCCAAAGGCCGGCAACGCACTTGTGACGGCTCTGGTGTTGCGGGTCTCCATGGGTGGCGGTAATCGCTTACCATCAGGCGATACGTAATCTCGTTTGATGCTTGTTCCATAAAAAAAATACTAAGTTATGTCTAAATGACTAGTCATCTGACTGTAACGAGTTATAAAACACTGATCGCGGACAGAGACCAATAACAACGCGTTATTTTACAGGAAGTTTCCATGAAATGTCTATGACCGCTTTTCAATAGTAATGAAAAACTCGTGACTGTACCGAAATAGTGTTCATTGGAGCTGGTAGCAACATTGGCTACCGTGACTGTATGTTTGTTCTTTTAGTTAACACGCTAAACTGTGGTACAATCCATGGGCGATAGCGATTCTGATGAGTTGACTAACCAGCGAATATAGCTAACTTATTATATATTAAGTTGTTTTAGCGTGTTTTGATTTATTGCGATAAACTTAGCCTCATTTTTAAGCAAAATACGTACGGACAGTTGAAATACTGAAAGCCTGTCTTGGGATAATTAATTACTGTAGGTTAGAAAATTAGCATTCATAGTTTTGGTAGGCGATCTAATTTCGAAAAGAAGGTAGAATTGCAAAACTCCGTTTTTAAATAAGAAAAATCTACATTGATTATTCACACATCCTTTATGTTAATTATCTTAAATTTTTAATACCATAAATATCAAATCGTCCTATAAATAATAAAATTGTCAACTTTACAAACCCCAAGAAAATGGGATTTTTATTTATTTATTTTATTTTACAATTTTAAGGAAACTTACAGCTAGAAATACAACTCAAATAAAAGGAATAACATGGTGATGGCCAATTAAAAGTTTCCACAAATATCATTCCCTATACATTAAAAGAAAAAATGCCATCCCAAGGTAGTCAGCGATGTCGTGTGCGTGAGTATGCGGTTATTCGCGAAAGTAATAGTTACACAATATTGTTTTAACTTGCAAAACAGATCCACATCAACTTCCCGACATGCAGCACTGTAAGCACGACAAGCCCGTATTCTATATGAATTTTGTCTGTACGCAGTTCCAACCACAGGAACGTATAATAAATTTGGCTTGCGTAGAAATACTGTGGACACACATAGGCCTATTTTGGTAAGCAATTCCGGTACTTCTACTGATCCGTTGAGGATTTTCCATAAAAACGCTAAATCCGCAATTTTTCGTCGCTCTTTAAGTGGAAGAATGTGAATTTTTTTACAACGAGTGTTGTAATCAGGCAGATAACAATTGGAACGGAATTGAATGTACCTCAAGAATTTACGTTGAATGCCTTCAAGCCGATCAATATAAGTATTATACATGGGGTTCCACACTTGTGACGAATATTCGAGGTGACTTCGAACGAAAGAGCAATATAAGATTTTTATAGTTTTTATATTTTTGAAATCAGACGAGAGTCTTAAGATGAAACCCAAGGCTTTTGTCGCCTTGTTGATTATAGTGTCTATATGTACGTCAAAGAGAAGCTTCGAGTCAAAGGTAACTCCTAGGTCCCTAACAGAATTAACTTTGGTCAACGGGGTATCATGCAGCTTATAGATGTAGTTGATGGCGTGTGTCTTGCGAGTAAAAGTACAAGTATAGCACTTATTGACGTTTAAGTCGAGCTGTTCAACGAACAATAATTTTGAAAACGGTCCAGGTCCTCCTGTAGAGAAATAGCGTCTGCGACGGTGTTAATCTGCTTCATAATTTTCATATCATCAGCGTAAAGCAATATTTAATATTTTATATCATTAGGTACTATAAGTTCTTACAAACGAAACTAGGACGAAGAGGGAGTATTTTTATTAAATCGCTCTCGCTACCTCTTATGACTCGTACAACGAGCTGGTAGTGTTGCACGCACAGAGTACTAGACACGAAGCACAAACATCGTCCGCTAAACGTTTGCTCACGACGAAGCGCTCACGCTTATGAAACATACCGTAAGGTTTTGTACGCAAGTTCTGTGGATATGGTTCATTGGTGGACTGAGCAGAGGGCTTGTCCATACAACGGTATAAGTGGGTGGGTCATCGTTGTAATTTAAACTTTATACAATGCGATATAAAGTCTAAGTTGCTATATTACTAATAACAACTTAAACCTTTTTTGTTAGATTTTTCATAATACTTAGATATGACTGCACGAATGGCGTAGTAGTTTAAGAGGTCAACTTGGCGCATTATACTGCGCTGTGTTGTGGGTTTGAGCTCCACGTGGGACAACACTTTGTGCGATCCACAAATTGTTATTTTGAGTTCTTCCTGTCCGTCTCGTGTATATTTGTAAGGTCATATCGACACTGGATAAATTTCTAAAACGAGTTATATGGAAAAAATATCTATACTAATATTATAAACGCGAAAGTTTTTATGGATGGATGTTTGTTACTCTTTCACGCAAACACTACTGAACGGATTTGGATGAAACTTTGCAGGAATATAGCTTATACATCAAAATAACACATAAGCTACTATTTGCCGCGATAACCGACATATACGCGGGCGGAGCGGAGCGGGCAACAACTAGTAATCCATAAATTATTTCCCGTATTTTGGCTTTTCGCAATGTTTTATTACCTGTGCTCATCCTCTAATTATTGCATACTAGTTGTTGCTCGCGGCTCCGCCCGCGTATATGTCGGTTATCGCGGCAAATTGTAGCCTATGTGTTATTCTGAAGCTATATTAGGTACTGTAAAGTTTCATCTAAATCCGTTCAGTAGTTTTTGCGTGAAAAAATAACAAACATCCTATCATCTTTCCATCCATACTTACAAACTTTCACGTTTATAATATTAGTATAGATGTTAACTAAATCAACAATAGGTTTTAATCACATGAATATTATAAAAAAGTGCTTCCAGAGATTTCCAGAAAACATTCAAGTAATTACTGAAACAATTTAATTTATTATGAAGAAACTGATTTGGTAAATTTGTACAATGTAGGTACTCTCCGAAACATTACATATAGATAGACGACACACACAAACACAGGCACACTAATACGCACACGCATACATTAAGTACATATATCTCTAACTAGCTTTTACACACGGCTTAGCTCACGCAGACTTTCATCCCCTGATTAACCCCCTTAGGGGTGGAATTTCAAAAAAATCCTTGCTTAGTGCTCACTTACGTTATATAAAGAACCTATATGCAAAATTTCAGGATTCTAGCTTAAGCGGTTTGGGCTGTGCGTTGATCTCTGGGTATGTCAGTCAGTCAGTCACATTACTCTTTTATAGATATAGATAGACTAGATTTTACTCGCGGCTTCACTCACGCAGACTTTCATCCCCTGATTTACTCCCTTAGGGGTGGAATTTAAAAAAAACCTTTCTTAGTGCTCACTTACGTTATATAAAGAACCTACATGCAAAATTTCAGGATTCTAGCTTCAGCGGTTTGGGCTGTGCGTTGATCTCTGGGTATGTCAGTCAGTCAGTCTGTCTGTAAGTTAGTCAGTCTGTCTGTCAGTCAGTCAGTCACCTTACTCTTTTAAATATACAGACTAGCTTTTACACGCGGCTTCGCTCACGCAGACTTTCATCCCCTGATTTACCCCCTTAGGGGTGGAATTTCCAAAATTCCTTTCTTAGTGCTCACTTACGTTATATAGAGAAACTACATGCAAAATTTCAGGATTCTAGCTTCAGCGGTTTGGGCTGTGCGTTGATCTCTGGGTATGTCAGTCAGTCAGTCCCCTTCCTCTTTTATATATATAGATGTATGATATATATGTTGTTTTAATAGCTACCTTCTGCATTTTGTTTTACATAAAATTTTATGTAATTGAAATACGAAAGACGACACTGATCTCTGTAACATAGGTCATTGAACCTAGCTCAGAGATCTCGTTTAGATTTGAAATAAAAAAACTAAATAAACAATCTCAAAATTTTCACAAAACGGTATTAAAAGATCTCCGTAATAACCTCTGGGGTATCGCATAGATATAACAACCCAGAAATAGGGTCTGTTCAACGATTAGAAGAACGGAACAAAATATACCTATGTCAAACAGAGTAGGGTCACACACCCTAGGGCCCAAAAATGTTTGGGAACTTCAAGACGAATGGGTTATGTTTGTGAAGTTGGATATGTAGATTGTTTTGTTCATTTGTATTGATAATGTTTAGTAGAACTTAAATGTATGTTGTACTAGCGGACCCACGGAACCTCGTTTGCGTCTCCTATTGCCCGTAGCGTGATAATTTTCCCCCATTTTTGAAACATTTTTCAATGATACTCCGCTCCTATTGGTCGCAGCGTGATGATATATAGCCTATAGCCTTCCTCGATAAATGTTCTATCCAACACTGAAAGAAGTTTTCAAATCGGAAGGGCGGTTCCCGAGATTAGCGCTTCAAACAAACAAACAAACTCTTCAGCTTTATAATATAATTTTGCGAAAGTCGAACCCGTGACTTATGGCACCACTCAGAAATACCATTAACCAACAGTCAATATAAAACAACACATATAAAAAGCATATCATATAAATCACCAATTTAAGGTTCAAAAAAAGAAATAAAAATAATAAACAAATGAAGAACAAACAAAAACAAATGTTTCCTCAAGTGAAACAAACAAACAAAGGCAAAGCGACCAATACCATTCCAACCGCCACTACCATAAATAATAGACTCGTGCATGTGACACTTGCCAAATGAGTTCACTCTCCCACTTCCACAGATCTCCGTCTCTCTCGCACACTTTGTAATAAGGCTGTGATGGTAATAAAGCGATAGCGGAATGAAATTTAATCTCCGCTTCATTATGTAGTTATTTGATATATAAAAAAGCCTCAAGTTGTTTAATATTGAATTAGTTTAAAGTGGAAAATAACACAGAACCTTTGCGTTAACTCGCGTTTATAATGAAAAAAGGGTGCGGGGGGGGGGGGGGGTGATTTAAATTCAATTGTCAAGAAAATACAACACTTTCATCGTCTTTGGTGAGAGTGCCGTATCTATCTAGTATTTAACCCTACAGCCAGACTATGCCACTCGCGCTGCTCCTCACGCTGCTGCTCGCGCTGCCGCGAATATTGCCCTAACAGCCACACACTCCTGTACTCGCGATGTTCCTCATTCCAGTATTCGCCTCTCAATGGACGACAACGTTCTAGCAGCGTATGTATGTATGTTTTTACAGCATAGCAAATACTTTAAATGTCTTAAAACAAAACAGTTTGTTAAATAATTCGATAAATTTTAAAGTTGTTTCATTAGACCATTAATTAAAAAGTGGCGGCGGCGACATCATGTCAAAATTACTGCAACAATACAATAACACCTTTAAACGAGCAATTTTTGTACATATATATATTCCGAATCTCGGAAACGACTTCAACGATTTTCATAAAATTTAGTATGCAGGGCGTTTCGGGCGCGATAAATCGATCTAGTTAAGATTCATTTTTAGAAAATTTGTCCAAAAAAATACCGTGCGAAACTCGGTCATCCAGGAACTACGTATATTAACAGAGAAACAAATTAAAAATGTAAATAATCTGTAACAAATATGTCCCGTGCACTCTTGCCAGCTATCAAAACAGAAATTGCGTCAAATAACTGAAATAAAGACAGCAAGGTCATGATTAACTTTTAATATTTACGTATGACTGGTACACATGGGTATTCCCCATATGGACTAAGGACAAAGCGTTAAACCAAGTTATAAATTATTTATTCACAAATCGCTATCGCTTCCGCTCCGTTTGCGTCGCGGCATTATTTACATTTTTAATGCGCTCCGCATTTCAGGCACTGGGGGCAGATTTGTTTTGTTTTAATGTGTTTGGATGTTATTGTGCTTTCATTATGTTTGTTTGTCACACGTTCTTTGAAACTGGCTACAATTTAAATTAAATATTTAGTAGGTAGATGTGCATTATGTGAGAAATCGTTGATATAAAAAGTTTTCATTTATTAATACTTACTTTGTTTAAATAAACAAAGTAAGTATTAATAAATACTTACCTTGTTTTTAGTACGACTTTCTTGCTAAGTAAAAATTTAGCAAGAAAGTCGTTCTTTTATCATTCAATAAGAAAGAAAGGAAAATATTTATTTTGGCAACAAGAAGTAACCGTACATAAAAAAGGTAGGTAATTTACATGAATTTCGCAAGGCCAATAAATGGACCCAATTCAGCATTGTGTCAGACAAGGCGTCTGACGCTGGTTTTCAATTGGGCCCAGGTGACGCCGTGCATAAAGATATTTACATATCCGTACCATAATATACACAATAATAAAAAACAATAATTACACACACACACAGTAAGTAGTCATTGGTGCAATGAACGTAACATAATGCTGAGTAGCTTACAAATGACATCTGGGGCGGTATACTATGGGGATCTTGTGTCAACTGCGGTGAATTTCCGTGCGTTTAGGCGATTCTGCCATACATACTATAGTAATCAAATATAGCTCACTTAGGACCCATAATATTTTATCCGTGGTGCTTCCCGTTTTCAAAAAGGTGTGTGCCTATTTTGACTTCATTTTGTCTCCCGCTTTGCTAAGGAGGGAAGTGGACTTATTATATTTCCAACTCCTCCAGTTTTTCTTTCGTTAATTAGTAATTTCGTTGCGTGTTCCAAGACAGTTAAATTTTTTCCTGGGACTGCCCGAGTGTCATAACTCAGTGTGATCGTTGTTCACCGATGTTGATCCTGGTGTACAGGAGTTATAGTGGTGGGCGTGGATTAGTCCCATACACACACAGTAACTAACTAACAACCCCTTTTTACGAAAATAATGTGATTAGGGTATGAAATTAGGCACAGTTAAAGTTTATATGGAGGTGAAGTGTAGAAAACGTAAAAAAAATTTGTGAAAGCGGTGTGTGAAAACACCGCTTTCTCCTGCACCAAGTGTTGTGGGTTCAAATCCCGCATGAGACAACACTTTGTGTGACCCATAAATGGTTGTTCTGAGTCTGGGTGTTCTTTGTGTCCGTTTTAAGTATGTTTGTCAAGTCCCCGCACCACATGATGTATATTCCTATATAATGCGGGAGTTGTCTGTTAAAAAAAACAGTTTGCAGTAACTATTTTAGAAAATAATAATAAACATTTTATTTTATTAGCAGTTCATCTTACTATAAACATTATTCTAGCAACCGTCCAATCCCCAATTAATATAAATAAAACAACCGTCAAACCCTTAGCCCAATATGTCAAACAACCGAAGACCAGTGATAAATGACGAAGGATCATCCTTATATTACGTGTGAATCAATAACGTACGCATTGATAAATGAGGTGCGATTTATATAAATCCTCTCGCGGACTTGCGATTTCTGAGGGTTAACCTCTCTTGATAAATGGAAAACCGACGGGTGGATTGGAAGAAATTTTTTGGGCTTGTGAGACGTTTAACCCTTACAAATCTGACTTAGGGTTGCTGAATTTTAGTATTCAGATTAAATCTATCTATACTATTATTTTTTGACTGCATGGTTGGCCTGGCGGTTTAAAATGTGGGAGAGCCACGCTTCGGCATGAATGGGCTGGCTCGACCGGAGTGATACCACGGCCTCACAGAAAACCGGTGTGAAATAGTGCTTGCGCTGTGTTTCACCGAGTATATACTATCGAGATATAACTATCCATAGATACCCCACACGTATTGGTAAGATGAAAAAAAAAATTGAGTTGCAGTTCTAAGTATGGGGACCCCCAAAATTTTTGCTTTTTTTTATTTTTGTGTGAAAATCTTAATACGGTTCACAGAATACATGTACTTACGAAGTTTCAACAGTATAGTTCTTATAGTTTCGGAAAAAAGTGGCTGTGACATACGGACGGACAGACCTGACGAATCTATAAGGTTTCCTTTCTTTGCCTTTGGCACGGAGCCCTAAAAAGTAGCCGAATATGTACTCCTTATACCGTAGCTATTTGCCTGTGAAAATTCTGTCAAAATCGGTCTAGCCTGGTTTACATTATACTGTATACAGATAACTAAAATTTTAACAAAAAAAATCGACTTCAAGAACTGGACCAAATTGAATTTTTTTTTTTTTTCATCATACCTATATATATAATATAATTATATTTATTTGAATTGAAATCGGTGCAGCGGATTACACATGAAAGCGTAATGGACTGACAGAGTTACCTTCGAATATATAATATTAAATACGGTATAAATTCTTGTTTTAGGTCTGGTTCCAAAATCGCCGCGCGAAATGGAAGAAACGCAAGAAGAGCACCAACGTGTTCAGGTCACCAGGCTCTCTGCTGCCATCCCACGGTCTTCCGCCCTTCGGAGCTGGTGACATGTGCGGCCCTGGAGTCTTCGCCGATAGACCCTGGTCTATGCCAGCTGGTTAGTAACAATCATGTTTTTTTTAATCCATTATATACAATACTCGTGTCACGCTTTTGCTCAGGATGAACTCCTAAACTATCCAACAGATTTCACGTTTTTTTATCAAATGTGTGTATTGCGGTCGTGCCTAAAGGCGCTTCTCCACCGAAATTGTTGGCAATTTCAGTGTTTCCAACTGTTTGCAACTCTTCGGAAAATCGCCGACTTTTGTTTCTGTGGTGTCTACACCGAGTCGCCAACAATAAAAAAAAACATTCCAAATAAGTGTCTTCACAGATCCAATAAATATCTGCAACAAGCGTATTTTTGATGTTTACCGTCAAAAATAGAAACACGGTTCCCAACATTTGTTGACAATTTTTGTTGCCAACACAAGGAAATTCCAGAAACTGTTGTCACTAACGCGTGCTGACAACACAAAAGTTGGCAACTTTTGTTCGGTGGAGCTTAAGATAGGAAGTTAACTTCACGCTTAGACCAATAGGAGCCGAGCATAATTGAAAAAAGACACAGATAAAGTTGCGTGGGTCAGCTAGTAAAGTTATAAATAACGCTCGTCGCTAAATGAGAACAGAGTGGTTTAGTACATTGCAAAGTTAAGCAACCTTAGCCAGGTCAGTGTATGGATGGGTGACCATTCTTAACACATTGAGACATCTCCGTGCCTCGGAGAGTACGGTAAGCTGTCGGTCAGACAGATAGAGTTACTTTAGTGGGAGCGAGCAGCAGTGGGACATTATTGCTGATGCTGATGATGACTAGTATGTATCTGTGGCAAAATTTACGAGTACTTGGCCTGACAAAAGCTATATTCGGATACGTAGGGAATTACTTCTTCTACTTCTAAATATGTGTCAGTTTGACTTCATTTCTTCTCCCTCTCTTACATTGATTTCCCATTTTCAGGTTTAGGCCAGCTATCCCAAGGCGGTGTGTCTATGAGTGGATTTGGAGCAGGCGGTCTACCACAGCTAGCCGCTGACCTCAACCCCTCACTGCCTATCAGCTCCGTAGCATCAGGACAACCCTACCAGGGTCACTACCCGCTTAATTCACTCGGTAAGATTTGTTTCACAAACTCTATATTTCGGTATTATTTAATCACCTTCAATTCGTTTTTATTAGCTTCACATGTATGTCTGTATGTGTGTAAATTAATTATCAATATTTCATTCCTTTATTGAGAATTAATTTTTCAATTTTTAATTCGACTAATCATTAAACAGTGTTTTTTTAACTATATTTATTGTTTTTTTCGACCCTACAACTCAAGAAGTAATAAATACATACATACACACATTTATTGCTATCCTTTTTGTGCGTTGAAAGCTTTAGGTATCTTCTGAGATTAGTTCTCCTAGTACTTGACCTCACCAAAGGCCTAAACCCTCGATTGGACCTTTGGACCTTCCTACTTTGGACTCACTCTCTAGGTGAAAAGCAATCAGTCACAGTAATTTAAAATAATCAGTTGGTTCCCTGTTTCCAGGAGACACGATGATGTCATACTGCAACAACATCAGTGGTCAGCACTCCGGCGGGCCCCTGGAGGGCTCCCCCACTCCGCCTCACATGGCGCATTGTGCCAACAACAACGCCTCGCCTACTGCCTCTGGTAAATACACAATTTTACAAGTAAAATTTTAACAAAAACAAAAACCGACTTCAACGTTTGACTCGATTTCTCTTGGATTCCATTATCAGATGTTAATGTCCTTATCATTATACCACCGTTGGGATATCGCCTTTCCATTAAAAAAAGAATCATCAAAATCGGTTCATAAACGAAGAAGTTATCCGCAAACACACATAAAAAAAGTATATATTATATATACACGGTCGAATTGAGAACCTCTTCCCTTTTTTGAAATCGGTTAAAAACTTAGTCATATGGTCATCTTTGATGCATGCGCTGAACACACTGAACGCTGACCAGGTGGATATATTTCATTGTCCTCTGAGGGATTTTACAATTTGTAACACTGCGAACTCATAGGTTTAATTAGTTGGTAATTTAGGTATATCTAATATAACTACAATATCGCATTGGAGGATATTGTAAGAAATGAAGCTTCTTATAAAATTGATATAGATATGTTATTACGAATCTATCCACACCTCATTCATTTAAACTGTTACATACAATAGTTACGTTACTGTGTTACTTACAAACATACATACTTAGACCACTGCCGCGGTGGCGCAGTGGTTGCGTATGCGCCTGCTTTACTTGAGGTCTCGGGTTCGATTTCCGGGTCAGACCAAATGCTTGTATGATCTGCAAATATTTGTTTCGGAGTTTGGGTGTTTTCTATGTATAACATGTATATATGTATTTACAAAAAAGTATATGTGTATTTATATCAGTTGTCTAGTACCCAGACTACAAGCTCTGCTACCAACCGAAATATTATTATTATTACACAAACTGCCAAAAATATTACCCTTGCTTTTGACTTCGTAGTCAACTCAGAAGAAACTGTAAAAATACTTCGGTATCAATGTGTCACCGCCGATTCTTAGTGGTCAAATACTTATTTACCTTTACCTTCACCCAGGTGGAGGTGGTGAACCAGCAGAAGAGGAAGTCTGGCGTGGTCACAGCATCGCGGCCCTCCGGCGGCGGGCCTCTGAACTGTCGGCAGCCATCCCCCCCTACTTACAGCTCAACTACGACGCCCACAGCCCGGTGTACTGACCACGACAACCTACTTACCGACATCAAGGACCTGAATTCTGTTACACTGAATAAAGTCTAACTCATTAGTAGCAGTTTAATAATAGGTCTTTACCTATGAAATTGCCGTTTTGTATGCAATAAGTGAAAGTACTTATTTTTTAAACTTTTTTATTTCTGTTATTCGAAGTAATCACCCATGCAATCGACGCATCTTTGCCAACGCATTGGCATTTTATTGATGCCCTTCTTGTAAAAATCAGCTGGACGGGAGGCAACAAACTCTTCAAAGGCATTTTGTACTGCCTCTTGGGAATTGATTTTTTTACCCACTAAGAAGAAAGGCATTTTATAAGAAGGGCATCAATAAACTGCCAATGCGTTGGCGAAGATGCGTCGATTGCATGGGTGATTACTTCGAATAACATAAATAAAAAAGTTTGAAAAAATAAGTACTTTCACTTATTGCATACAAAACGGCAATTTCATAGGTAAAGACCTATTATCTTCAACAAATGATTCTTTATTGATTTTACAAATAACATAAAAAAATAACTTGACACTTGACCAGTTTAATGTGAAACGCAACCGTGACGGACTAAACCCCTAGTACAGGTCAAGTTCCATTTGTTACGTTCTGATAGCTAGGACAGACAACGGACGAGACGAAGCGGAGACGATTCCTTAGCAGCTGGTATAGGTAATAGAATGGGGTTTCCACAATTGGTCTCAAAAACGGTTCTTTATAAGATAAGCCAATCCAGCTCCTTCCAAAAGCACAGAAGCTTACTAAGACGCAAAAAGGCTTCTAGAAGCGATTCTGTATATCAGACTTGGGCTGGTTTTAGGGAAACCAAGCACGATGGATTTCTACTGCCTCGCCCGTTGTCTGTCCCTACCTTAAAACTTCAAGAACATTTGAAGGTACTACAGGAACTGTCACTTTGATACAGTTTACCACACTCCTGGTCAATCGAAATTGAACCTTAACTACAAAGCTGTACGGTAAATAATTATGTTTTAATGTAAGTGGGATTCCACAAAGGTCGGTACACAAAAATGATTGTATATTTTGAGCAAAATATACAATACAACTTATTACATTTATGTATAAATGACACTCAGTAATGCTAGAGTGACATCCAGTCGGGATATTTCCAGGACATAATTACTTACGATAAAATTGTGAGCTGTATTCGAATAAATACATGTATACGCATTCGTACAATAATAAATTATAGTTTATTATAAGCTATTTATTGTTTAAGTAACGTAATAAAGTATTAAATAGGGTTAAATAGTTGTATTATTATTGATGTATTTACGCAGTTTGACGTAATCCAGATTAGATGTAGGTATGGATTTAAAAACATTCCAAATTCAAATAATATCTGTAACTGTAATAGAGTATACATAATTCTTTTCGGACTCTGTGGTTTTTTAATAATATTCCGTTATATTTATGTTATGAGAATGTTGCAAACAGTCAAAATCAAGATTCTAGTGTAAATTTTAAATAATACATTCATTTCTAACCAAATTAAATTCTATTATTACATTACTCTTCAAAGAACATAAAACAATGGAAGCTAATAATTAAGTGCAATATACAAAATCGATTTTATAATAAATATTAGGTATTTACGACTATTTTAATATTTATACATATAAGAATGTAAATCACAGTGTCCGGAATGAGTAAAATAATTTTCTAAGTGATACCACATAACCTTGTGCAGATGTAAGCGTCTTTACAACGGGAAATGTGATAGTAAATTTAATGTGTCTCGCTTCAAATTCTACATTACACTAAATCCACTTTAAATATTTGGTCAAACTTTTACGATCAATTATGACAAAAATAAGTTTTTTTTCGTCTCATACATGAAAACTTTTAAAAGTTTTTTGTAGATTTTTTTTTGAAAAGTTATCATTTTTAAATGATTTCAATCCACCAAAGCAATTGTACAATATATATTTCCGAAACGTACAAATTTCTTATTAATTGTCATTAAAAGGCGGAAAATTGACCAAGTACTTGGAGTGGATTCTATAATTTACTAAAGAAAAAATGTATACTTTTCAGTTAACTTTGATCTGAACATTAAAATTTGTTAAATAGCTATACGATAAAAAGGGTAATTTAAAATCTTGTAATATGTACATTTTGATTAGGATATGACTTACAAAGTATCACGGATTTCCAAGCCATGGAAGTATGTAATCAGACCTTAAACTGTATACGGAATTTCAATCCAAAGTATGTTTTATTGATGAACGTATAGTGAATGTCGAACATAATCTAAAGAAGCGATTATTTAGAAAAGGTGTCCTTTTAATTCTAATGAATTAGTTTTAGCCCTTCATAACTTCAACGAGGGTACCTATTGGTAAGTAAGAAAAAGTTTTTTTTTCATTTCAAGTACAAAAACCTGAATGCAAAATGTCTTAACCATATTGGACCTCAACAAAAAATATGAGACTATGTATTTTGAACTTTTCTAAAATGAATATGCTTGATATAAAAGCGTTTGCCCAAATTATCAATTTCACACTCGATTTTCGACTTTGTGATTGTTGTACATATTTTTGTGTTTATATTAAGCATAGACAGTTTTACTAACGTGCGTGTTTCAAGGATAACCTATAATGCTTTATCATGCTCAAAGCAGCCTTCCCTGTTGGAGTTCACATATGTATGGCGCCATTCAGGCGTTTTGTTTTATGTTATTTAAATTTATATTTTACAAGATTATGTTCGACATTTTGTACGTTCATAAGTTTATGTGTGTAAATGTATAGTTAGGTATATTCAATATAGATAAAAGAAATCGGAAACTCGCGGCCACTGTATTTTTAACCTTTATATTATTTAAAGTGGTTGATAGTTCCTATTACGTTTGAGCTCCGAACAAACGCATATTTTGTTATTTCTAATTAATATTATTTAAATTTTATTTTTTATTTTACATGTTTTTTCCGTCCGTTGTTTTGTGTGTAAGTTGCTTTTGTTTTTATTTAAAATGTTTTCGGAGCTCACTGATTTTTTTAAGGAAATAGAGCTTTGGAAATGTTTAGCTTACAGGAGTCGATGTAGACCGAAGAGTAACAGAATGATATAAAAATCGAATTTTAAAGAAATTGTAATGTAATTTGACTGAAGGGTAGGCGTATAGGAACATTTAGCCATGCTGCTTTCTACTGCGTTGAGTGCTGTGGGTTCAATCCCTCAATGGGACAACACTTTGTGTGGTCTACAAATCTGAGTCTAGGTGTTCTTTGTGTGCGTTTCGTGTATAGATGGATGAATGAGATATATTTCTAATACAGGAATGGTCTTTTTTAAACTATTTTCAAATACACTTATCATGTAAATTAACCAATAGACTTAATAAAATAATTCCTATTTAAGTTATTTATCATAATATCTGAAAATTTGGTTGCGGACCTTACTATGAAATAAAACAATGACATAGGCTCCTGTAGGTCTAATGTGTAGGCTCCTTTAATTTTAAGCATAATACTGTATTATAATTTACTTTACTTAAAAACCAAAGGGAACTTAACTCATTTTGGATTAATAACAGAAAAAAATGTCCAAATTTTTTGTAAAGTCTTATTGTCACACTACAATTATTAATTGGAAAAATAATATAATTTTTAATGGATTTTTGCATAAGTAAAGGACTGAGTGATTATTATTAATAATGTTTAGAACAAATAATAATAATATTTTAATTGAATACATATATTTCGCTCGCCCTGTATGTAAAGCCTACGTTTAGTACTAGTTTAAGTATTATTATACATACAATAAAATAGACAATGTTCAATTCTGTGTTTCATTTTTAACAGTTTTTAATTAATCATACGTAATTAAAATAATAATAATATCTTCATCCTTCACGATTACCTTCATCTCACACATGGCTGTCTCATTTCAAACTAGGCAAAACTTGTATTATGGTAGCCAGAGTGATGATAACATACTTCATCAACAACCCATGATGTCCCACTATTGGGCTCGGGTCTCCTCTCAGGAGAGGGTTAAGATCATATTCATAACACAACGTTTATTGTCTCCGGTGAAAATCGAACCCAGGACCCCTCTGGCCTAACAATCAGAATCACTAACCACTAGCTAGAGAATTATTTTCTATCTTATTGATACTGAATATGTGGGCCAGAATATATTTAGTTAGTTATATCCCACCAAATACATAAATGTAAAAAATGAGAGCCAAGTTCAATACAAAAATTAAGCTTGGCTGTGGGCTTCGTCGCAAACAGAATGGAGATCTAAATGAGTGCCAAGTTCTATGCAAAATCCAAGTGAGATCCTAAAGTAAATCTAACCTACTTTAAGATCTCACATTTTTAAATTACAGCAATTGTTATAAGTATCCAATAAAGCAAAGAAATAGAGTTTAATACTTGTTCATAATTTTATTTCGTTCCAATAAATACATATTTGGATTTTGCATAGAACTTGGCACTCATTTAGATCTCCATTCTTTTTGCGACGAAGCCCACAGCCAAGCATAATTTTTGTATTGAACTTGGCTCTCCTTTTTTACATTTATGTATTTGGTGGGATATCATTACTTTTTGTAAAGAAAACTAGGCAAGTATTGAGATTTAATAATAGATATATTGGGATAGTTTCAAATATCTGCTTGTAACAACGGTTACAACGCTACAATAAAAAAAAATTGTATGTGGACCCCCCTATTTTTTAACTTTTTTTATTTTTAGATTTTTTCCAACGTTTACACACAACTACCGAGCTGGATTTCAAATTTCATCCTTCTAGGTTATCTGGAAGTAGATTAGGTTTAGGTAGGTACTATATATATGTCAGTCAGTGCTAAAATTTACGACTTTTTGACCTTCATATCTTTATTACCGTTTGAGCTAGCTTCATGAAATTTGGGCTTCTAGATGTCCTTATGAATATACACACATCAAAAGTGTCTAGGGATCAACATATGTGTCTAGGGATCAACATATATTTTTGCAATAACTTTTCTCCTGATTGATATTAATTAAAATTTTCTTTAAGGATTCATCAAATAAAGTGTTTTCGTTTGTCACAGTAACGATAAACCAAGTCACCTTTGCATTAATAAAGAAATTTGCCATTTTCCTAATAAAGGGATTTTTGACATTTGAACCACTAACATTAAAGTTCGAAAAAAAGACTGAAATAACAGTTTTCTTTAAAATTTTATTAGGTAACTTAAACAATTAATAATCCGTGTTTCTACCGCGAACACTAACAACACAAGAATCGGTTTGGCATACTCAAAATGAGTTCATCCAAATCACGCTGTGGAATGGCCGCCCATGTTCGTTGCAACAACAAAAAAAGGTCTTCTTGCGACTGGATACCCTCCATATTCGGCAGAGCTCTTCTCTGTAGCATATCCCATGCATGCTCAATCGGGTTCAAGTCTGGCGACTGAGCAGGCCAGGGCCAAAGCCACATCTCAATCTCAAGAAATCCGCATAAAAATGCTTGATCCCTAGACACTTTTGATGTGTGTAATTAAACATACGTAGTTTTATGTGTTTACATTAAAGAGGTTTGGAGTTATAGAAGGGTCAAAAATGGCACCAAGTGGTTCGTGTAATATTACTCTCGGCGCTGGCTAGCCAGTTCCTTTACTTGAACTTGGCTTGACACGCTTCCGCGTGTCTACATTTGACTGCACGTTTGGCCTAGTGGTTTGGCGCTCACCATGCCGTTTCCTACTTCGCCAAGCGTCGTGGGTTCAAATCCCACGTAGGACAACACTTTGTGTGATCCACAAATTGTTGTTCTGAGTCTGGGTGTTCTTTGTGTCCGTTACATATAGGTATGTTTGTAAAGTCCCCGCGACACAGGATTTATTCCTAGTGCGGGATTTGTCTATAAAGAAGAAAAAAAAAATTGATAAAGAAACTTTACAAAACTTGGCCAATCATCCATAATGTTCTAAAAGCCTTTTTGTCTTCAACTACTCGAATACTTTTCAAACCAAATATTTTGTTTTAGCGCCATCTATTGTGTATGATCAAAACGTCGCACATATTTTAGTTCTGATACAGTATTTTAGTATTACTACTGCACAATAGATGTCTCTGAGAAATTGGCTTAAAACCTACAAATATTGCTTGAAAATTAATTACTGTGTTTGTTTACAAGTCTTTATTATTGTATAGGTATATTATCTAGTTTAATAAGAGGATAATCTAAACAATTATTTGTAATTAAAGACAACACATTCTGCTTGAAATGAGTTTATTTCACTGCGCAATAGATGGCGCGTAACGTAGTCTTCTTTCTTATTAACACCACATTCTCGCAGACTTCAGCTAGGTCGAACTCCGAGGGGTGGACACCCTTAGGAGCACCCATCAGTCAACACCAGATAAGTTATGCGGACTGTCCGGTAGTTATTGGGAATGGTCTGGTACGGTAGGGGTTGCCACGGAAACAAGTTCTCTCGGCAGGCCATACCTGTCGTGTACCGTTAGCCGTAGGACGCAAACTCCCGCAGGTGGCGGGCTTGCGAGCGTCACGCACGTAAGTACATTTTGATGCTCACGAAATCATCCAGGATCAAAGCGCAGATCCCTGGAGATTATCCTGTCCCGCACAAAACGAGGGGCTTTGGCGAGGGTGCGTAGTGAGAGCGACTGCTAGGCACACAAAAGATGGCGGTTCGTTTTGTAAACGAGCACTAACCAGTCCGAGGCACCATAGGGTAAGTCGGGCGCGAATGTAGCCTTGTACACGAGTTTTACGCGACAGCCCCAGGACCTGAATTTACTTCTTAAAATGTCGGAAAATAACAATCCCTACCTTCAAAACAAAACCCCAAAACCACAAACTCCTTATAAGTGAAAAAGTAAACGCAACACTTTATGGATTCGAAGTTCAAATTCCGACCACAGACATTACACAAAACGTTTCGTTACCATAGATAGTAGACGCCGTCATAAACAATTAACATACATAAACGTCTTCGTGCTTTGAATTTATCCCGAATTATACACGGTGTGAAAAGCACGCAACGACATTACGACATAATGTGTCGCCGTACATGCCTCATACAGTGCATCCCAATTGAGAACTACTTTTTTTGGTCATAATGTTGACGTGTTACGTGGTGTATACTTAATTTGTAGTGTAATTTAACCACTTAGGAACACTTGCGAAATTAAGACTATCTACGGATCCTCCTTACCTGATTGTAACAGCAATAAATGGTCCCTGTTTAATGCGTATTTGTTTCTAGGGTCCGACTTGAGAGAAAGGTCTTTTGGAGCATCTGTTAATAACGTGAATATTTTTAGCGATTTTGCGACAACCCTTTCCCTCTCCCATGAACCTTATCTCACGTAATATTTTTCATGATGTGTTTTTCTAGTGTAGAAGCGTTGAATTGACTCTACAAAAAAATACTTTGCAAAAAGAAATAATAAAATGATGTTTCATCGTTTTTTTTTTCCTTTCATTTCTTGTTTTATGTACGACATTTACGTTGTGTTTTTCATTTACCTACTCGTAAATTGACGATTTTATTATATTTTAACTAGCAAACCGCCTCGGTTTCGCACGGGTTCATTACGGAAAGTATAATATAACTTATTTTTCTATGAGATGTCAGGCTTAATTTTTTCAGTCTTCTTCAACAAATCCTACTAATATTATAAACGCGAAAGTTTGTAAGTATGGATGGATGGATGTTTGTTACTCTTTCACGCAACAACTACTGAACGGATTTGGATGAAACTTTACAGTAATATTACTGTAAAGTTATAAATGTATAATCTATATAGATTATACATCAGAATAACACATAGGCTACTATTTGTCGCGATAACCGACATATACGCGGGCGCAGCCGCGGGCAACAACTAGTGTCGTTATATTTTAGCAAATACATATACTCAAATTTAAAAATATATATATATATAATTCAGCAAGAATCACTTTATCTATAAGTAGTAACTGCATAAAAATCCGTGCCGTAGCTTTTGAGTTTATCGCGAACAGACAGACAGGCAGACGCGGCGAAGGACTTTGTTTTATAATATTTAGTGATCTCAGATTACTAAAGATCTGAGGTAGTGATAGTGATGATGTCTGTACAGGTGCGAATGCGTAAACAGATAACTAAGTAATTACTCAAAAACGTTACGTTATATTCGTCATAAGTAACGTTGCAAAACTAGCGCCCTCATAACACTGTTGTCTTGCATGTCAAGGCTTTACTTATAACCACTCTACTTTGTATATAACTCAGTTTCTAGAAACATTAGCATATATGTATAACCGCTAGAAAAACTAGTTCCAGTTATCTAAACTGATGAAACTAAAATATAAGCACAAGTTGTTAGACTGCCTCGGTGGCGCAGTGGTAGTGTTGTGACAGCTGTGCTTGTGGTCTCAGGTTCGGAGCAAATGGTTTGCAATATCTGTCAGTCTAGCTATCATAATACAAACTCTGCTTAGTTTGATGGCGTTGTGTTTACAAGCTAGATGGCGTTGTGTGTAAAATGTCCAAAATAATTATTTATTACTAGTGGTTGCCCGCGGCTCCGCCCGCGTATATGTAGTTATCGCGGCAAATAGTAGCCTATGTGCTATTCTGATGTATAAGCTATATTACTGTAAAGTTTCATCCAAATCCGTTCAGTAGTTTTTGTGTGAAAGAGTAAAAAACATCCATCCGTCCGTCCATACTTACAAAGTTTCGCGTTTATAATATTAGTATAGATTAGTTTAATGTATTTTATATGAGATTAATCCCGCCCACACGCCAACCACACTAACTCCTGTGCACCAGGATCAACAGCAGTACCCACAAACACACATAATTATGACACTCGGGCAGTCACAGTAAAAGTCAACCGTCTTAGAATCCGTAAAGTAACATCTGCTGCTTTTACGATTTTACAACTGCTCATGTACACAAGTGATTATTTCCAACTCCTCCAGTTTTCTTCTGATTAATTTCGTTGCGGGTTCCAAGACAGTTTAGTTTTTCCTGGAACTTTCCGAGTGTCATAACTCGATGATGTGATTTGATGTGTTCGTGGGTCGCCGCTGTTGATCCTGGTGTACAGGAGTTACAGTGGTGAGCGTGTGGGCGGGATTAGTCCCACTAAAAAAAGTGATTAAAGCTCACAGTGGAAGAAAGGCTTAATGTCCCTAACCCCTCTTACTCTACCCCCTACTACCTTGCTCTACTACCTCGAAAAGCATGGTAGGTTAGGTATAGTCTTACATTCGTCGTCGCATTTACCTAAAAACTTATGCTAAATTCCGTTGACTGCACGTTTGGCCTAGTGGTTTGGCGGTCACCACGTTGTTTCCTACTTCGCCAAGTGTCGTGGGTTCAAATCCCACATAGGACAACACTTTGTGTGATCCACAAATTGTTGTTCTGAGTCTGGGTGTTCTTTGTGTTTTTTACGTTACGTAATATGTATGTTTGTAAAGTCCCCCGCGACACAGGATTTATTCCTAGTGCGGGCGTTGTCTTTAAAAAAAACCTTACTACCAAACACACACAGATACATTTACCAAAAAAAAGTCGAAAGTATCAAAACGTCATCACCCAAACGTGTACCCATCACGAATTACACAGATAATCTAATAAAACGATCATTATCTAATAATAAATCATTACGGCTATAAAATTCCATGCCATCAGTAATCATCGACATCAGAACACCTGACACACACACGCACACACGCATTCACACACACACACTCATTCACGCACACCTGCGTCCGCGCAAGTGTTGCGCAACTTGGAGGGCGCGCCGAAGAAAGTGCCGCGACTGTGTTTACTCATAAGTGGACTAAAGTACAGGCGGCTACATCAACGGGTGAATAGGGAAAGTTGAATTGTTCAGATAATTGAGTACCTATCACTTACCGATGGTTCTTTTAGGAATTTATTAACTGATTTTAAAAAAGGAGGAGTTCTCAATTTGTATTTTTTAATGCTTGTTAATTGGAACTACGAAATTACTATGTGTTATTGAATTACAACTAAGTACATATTTTGACTTTCATCCCCTCTCTCAAGGATACCGTGCTGAATTTCGGGATAAAAAGTATCCTATGTCCTACCTCGTAGTATAAACTCAAATCATGCCAAGTTTCATTTGTATCTAATCAGTAGTTTTGGCGTGATGCGCGGCCAAGATACAGACAGACAGACAGACGGACACACAGACAGACAAAAATGAAAAAAAAAATAGTTTTGGCTTCAATATCGATTATAGAGAGCCCTCCAAAAAAAATATACAAAATATCTTTAATGTACAGAATTGGACCTATTACATTTTTATTATAAGTACTAGCTGACCCGGCGAACTTCGTACCGCATTACTTACATTTCTCTCTCAGCTTCCCACAGGCAGTGTACAGTCGCGGACAAAAAATAATCAATTTTTCCGTTATCTTTTATTTTTTCTTTCTAGCAAATAAAGAGTGAATGAAATCGGACTATGTGTTATTGAATTACAACTAAGTACATATTTTGACTTTCATCCCCTCTGTCCAGGAAACCGTGCTGAATTTCGGGATAAAAAGTATCGTAGTATGAACTCAAATCATGCCAAGTTTCATTTGAATTCGTTCCGTAGTTTCGGCGTGATGCGCGGCCAAGATACAGACAGACAGACAGACAGACGGACAGACAAAAATGAAAAAAATTACAGCTTTGGCTTCAGTACCGATTATAGAGAGCCCTCCAAAAAAAAATTCTAAATATCTTTAATGTACAGAATTGGACCTGTTACATTTTTATTATAAGTATAGATATAGATTTATATACATATGTGTAACCTTAGATTTTCAGTAGACTAGAGAACTTTAACAATTGTTAAATCGTCATTAATAGAGCTTCATTTTCTTTTTCTATCGAAGGTTGACATATTACAATGAGTACGTACGACGACGGCGACGGTGTATTAAACTTCAGGTGATGCAAATATGGGCATAATCTACTTGTTACTACGTATAACGTTATGCATTTATGATGTATAAGTTCCTAAAGAAATGCTCAAAACTATTTATAAAACATGTATCATTCCAATTCGTCAAATATCTTCATCTGTGTTCTATAACTTAAATAACTATAACTAAGCATTTTCTCAGTCAAAAGACGTCCACAGCTAGACATAATTATACCCCAAGTTTTGACGATTTTAATAGAAGTATAAGTTATGTATATATAACGCTTTGTGATTTGTAATATGTCCAGTAATTTAACCTGGATATTGAAACGCAGTTTCGTCTGTGCTGTTCAACAGTTAGCTTTATTGCGGCGCGATTAACTGAAGTATATTCTACAGAGCCCTTTATCAGTTTTATTTCACAGAATACTCAACGGCATAATGGTAAACCACTTAGCTATTAATGGAGGCTTTTGTGGCGACAGATAAACATTAAGTCAATTTGTGTACGGTTTAAAAACATAAAGTTGTGCACGAACATAGCGTAGCATAGTTTAGATAGTATTCTAAACAAGGAAAAGTTTAAAATACTATAACACAACTACGTAAAAACTTTGGCTAAAATTTGTTGTAGGTACACTAAATCATTCGGGCCAACATTACGAATCTATTGACACCTTATTCATTAAAATCGGTTTATGGCGTAGTGGTTTGGCGGCCACCACGCCGTTTCCTACTTCGTCAAGTGTCGTGGGTTCAAATCCCACGTAGGACAACACTTTGTGTGATCCACAAATTGTTGTTCTGAGTCTGGGTGTTCTTTGTGTCCGTTACATGTATGTTTGTAAAGTCCCCCGCGACACAGGATTTATTCCTAGTGCGGGAGTTGTTTAAAAAAAAAACAAAGTGTTGCCAGACGTTCCGATTAGGGCGGGAAGTCCCGGTTTTTGAATCAAAATTGTAATATCCTGCGAGGGACAGATTGAGTCACGCTTTTTGGGGATAACGGGCAAGACGTCCAAAGTACCTAAAGTTAGTTAGCCGTAGTGCTTTATCGTCATTGGCAGGCAATTCTCGAATTAGGGATGATTTAGCATGTACTAATTAGTAGAGAAACAAAATATTGCGTATGAGCGTTTTTTTAGGTCCCTCATGTCATGTATATTATATAGTATATATAGTTATAGTATATATAGCTGCTGCTTCTGCGGAAAGCCTCAAACGGCGTAAGTACCAAAATTTAATAGGTAATTACATTTTTGAACCGTTTGGGGTAGAGACGCTAGGTTCATGGGGTCCGAGTGCTCGCGCTATGTTTAAACAACTAGCCAAGCAACTGATTGACGCTTCTCGCGACCAGAAGCCCGGCCTTTTTCTAGCACAGAGAATCAGCATTGCCATTCAACGTGGTAATGCTGCCAGTCTTTTGGGAACGCTACCAGTAGGCGAAGATGTGGAGTTTTTTGACGCTTGTATGTAAATATTGTTATTTTTTTTATAAATTATGGTTATGTACATAGGTTTCTATATTATGTAATAAATGTATTAATTTGATTAAATATTCTTTTGCATATATAGTAATTTAAAATTAGTAACGATACGTTTTTTTACTTTTTGTCCCGTTTTCGAGGAAATAATCCCACTTTTTTTTGGCTAAAAAGTCTCAAAATCCCGATATGACTAAAAATTAATCTGCCAACGCTGATACAAACGTATATAAATTACCCTTCCTTTTTTTTTTTATTAACACTTCCTGCATTACATATTACATGAGGCGGACTTAATGCCGAACGGCATTTTCTACCAGTCAACCTTTGTATGGTTTAGAAAGTGACGTGGCAGGTGCATGTGTAACACACAATGAATCAATGAATATTATGATACCAATTAAACTAAAAAAGATAAATAGATAAATGCACAATTAAATATTTATACAATATACAATACATACAGAACTCACATAGGTACAAAGTTATATTTGGAATTAGGAGATTACGAAGATATTTTTTTTTTTTTTTTATGTTTGGCCCGCCAAAATGACTCTACTCAGCCTGATGGAAAGCATAAGCAGAATCCAAGAGTGGTGGTCACCATGCTCACTGCGAATGCAGACAATGCAGCATGGCGACCCACACCATGGCGGCCTAGTGATGCTACTGCATCTTTTAGTTTGGGCCTAATTAAAACTAATTGGGCCTCCGGTCTCGCACTCACCAACGGAACACGACAGCATGCTGTCATTTTACGTTGATTTTCTGTGCGAGGGTAGTACGGCCCCGGTCGAGCCGGCCCGTTCGTGCTGAAATCAGCGTGGCTCTACTACCTTTCAAATTGTTTTTCTTCTTGTTGCTTCTTGTAAAGTTCTCCTACTTTGGCCTTAAATGTATAACGGTTCCTTAGTTTCCTAATCTCGAGTGGGAGCGCATTCCATAATAAAGTAGACTGGACAGCAAAAGAAGAATGGACAAGAGAAGAAGTTTGTGTTGGAAATAAGTGTAGAAGATTATTAGTGGAGCGGAGATCTCTGTCATGGTTGGAACATAGCATTTTAAGCTGCGAAGTAAGATAAGTGGGGGCTGTATGATTGTTAAGTTACATTACCTTTTGACTCCGTCGTAGTCGAGTAAAAATAAAACTTCCTGTTACCCGTGAATTTAACGACAAAAATGATTGTTACCTGAATTTATCGCTTTAACATAAAAACGATCTAGTCGTAAAATTATAATCAAAGTCGGTTCAGCAGTTTCAGAGTCGATTAACAGCAAATAAACAAATCCTTCCTGTTTGTATTAATAAAATACCGACGCTACAGGAAGTGTTTGCTATAAAATCCTTCCTACTAATATTATAAATGCGAAAGTTTGTAAGGATGTGTGTTTGTTGCTCTTTCACGCAAAAGCTACTAAACGGATTATCATGAGACTTTGCAGTAATATAGCTTAGACATCGGAATAACATAATAAATTAAAATTTATAGATTTTTTAAATATAAATACCGACATAAACGCGGGCGGAGCCGCGGGCAAAAGCTAGTAGTCTATAAATCGGTTTTAGCTAAATGTAACTCCTTACTTTCTACAGATGTAGTAGAAAGCGACTAATGATACTGCATAACTTATATACTTAACAGCTAACAGCTAAAACGCTATAATTAGCTTCTTTATAACTTACTGCCTCTGTTGCGCAGTGGTAGCGTGTGCGACTGCTGTGCTTGTAGTGATATTAACCAAACATAGCTAAGAACCGCCGCAAGGAAACTGGCTGTCAAATGAAAAAAACCGCACCGAAATCGGTCCATCCGTTTGAGAGAGATGCCACAGACAGACACACACAGACAGACAGACATCGACGCCAAACTTATAACACCCCTCTTTTTGCGTCAGGGGTTAAAAATAAAGTAAAACTTGACACAAACTGTCTACGGCACAGAAAAAAAAAATTGAAATATTTTCTTAATTCTGTGATCTTCCTCTTCGTGTATCAAAGGCATAAGGGTCCGTTCACACAGACCGGCTCGGAGAGGAGAGCAGATTTTTATCACATTGGAAACAGAGGTTTGAGTAATTGTAGTAAGGTTTATTTTTGCGTGTGCACTTCTTTTGTCATCAAGAATGCTTGAACGCGCTTAGTGTGAAATAATAAGAGGAGCCGACCGGCTCCGATTGCGTGCTCTTTCTCGCTCGCGCAGCCGATCGGCTCTGATTCTCTTTCACAGCCGGTCTATGTGAAATAGTTGGCGGCTCCGCTCCGGCTTATTCCAAGCGTATACGGTCCGGTCTGTGTGAAAAGAAAAATGCGAGCCGATGCTCTCCGAGCCGGTCTGTGTGAACGGACCCTAAAGAAGTTTTCACTTCAAAACATTGATTTGTGTGTTGAATGTTATTGTATGCATGTATTGTATTGTATGTATAAAAGAGTATGCGAAACCGCAAGATAATAAATTATAACATTTAATTATTATTTCTCGTTTTATTATTCAAGAAAAAAAAAAAATTAAATTTAAACAAATATATTCAGAGATATTCTCATGAGAACCGCCCAAACAAAAGCAGATAAATAAATTTAACGCTCTCGTTTTATATGTGATGATATTTTACACTAAAACAATATTAGTTAAATAATTTCAGTAAGTTTTACCATTTATGATTTAACTAGCTGTTGCCCGCGGCTCCGCCCTCGATGTCGACTATCTCGGCAAATAGTAGCCTATGTGTTATTCTGATGAATAAGCTATATTACTGTAAAGTTTTATCCAAATCCGTTAAGTAGTTTTTACGTGAAGAAGTAACAAACATACACACTCACAAACTTTCGCCTTTATATATTAGTGCGAATATATTAGTGTGATTATGTTGTGGAGGAACGGGTGAGATGTCCCTCCAACACAAAGGGAGGATCCTCCGACCAGGTGAGGTGATCATGCCTGGCGGGCCAACTGCCCAAGGGTTGATGTTGGGATCTTGTATATATGATTATCAGCGCGAGAACTTTTACTGCGCGATTCAGGATTGGTAGGTAGTTTCTTAATTTTCCTTCGTTACTCCATAGTTCGACGTATCTTCGGTAGATGGCGCTGTAGTATGTTATGTTGTTGTTTGCGCTGTATGTGGAAGCCGCGACATCACTCCCCTCCAAGACCGGAGGTCGATATATGATGTGTCAGCTGTCTGTGCTCTGTTGCGGAGCTTGCCAGTGCCAGGAGTGAGCAGTTCCAGTGAGTCAGAACTGAGTGCCGCAAGTTCCAGTGAGTCGGAACTGAATGCCCCTAGTCCCAGTGAATCGGGGCTGAAGTTCGCAGATCCCAGTGAGTCGGGATGGCGTGCGGTGCGCGGTGCTGCTGTGAGGTCCCCAGTGAGTCGGGGTGGTTGCTGCGTAGTGGCTGGCTGCTGCATAGACGGGAGAGATATGCGGGCCAACTGCCCAACGGTTGATGTTGGGATGTTGTATATGTATATGATTATCAGCGCGAGAACTTTTACTGCGCGATTCAGCATTGGTAGGTAGTTTCTTAGTTTTCCTTCGTTACTCCGTAGTTCGACGAATCTTCGGTAGATGGCACTGTAGTATATTATGTTGTTGTTTGCGCTGTATGTGGAAGCCGCCACAGTGTTATACCAGCTTCTCTCTCCTTTCTTTATATATTTTTTTATGTATGGCCCGCCAAAATGACTCTACTCTGCCTGATGGAAAGCATAAGCAAAATCCAAGAGTGGTGGTCACCATACTCATTGCGAATGCAGACAATGCAGCATGGCGACCCACACCATGGCGGCCTAGTGATGCTGCTGCATCTTTTAGTCTAGTCAACAAGTATGGAACTGGTTGACTAGACTATTTGGGCCTCCGGTCTCGCACTCACCAACGAAACACGACAGCACGAACGCTGTCATTTTACGTTGGTCTTCTTTGAGAGGGTAGTACCTCCCTTTTTAACCGACTTCAAAAAAAAGGAGGAGGTTCTCAATTCGACTGTATTTTTTTTTATGTTTGTTACCTCATAACTTTTGATTGGGTGAACCGATTTTGATAATTCTTTTTTTTTTGAAAGCTGGTGCTTCTAGAATGGTCCCATTTAAATTTGGTCCAGATTGAAGTCGGTTTTTATTTGTTAAAATTTGTAGGTAATTATTTAGTATGCCAAAGCGAATCTACTCTGCTTGATGGAAATCATGAGTAGAATCCAAGAATGTGGGAAAAGATTATAAATATAGAGATTCCCATCTAAACCCCAATTTAAGGGCTTACGAGGCACATGCCTCGCAAATTCTAAAATGACAGTAGTCTACCGTGGGAGAACCACGCTTCGGCATGAATGGGCCAGCTCGACCGGATTCATACCACGGCCTCACAGAAAACCGGTGTGAAATAGTGCTTGCGCTGTATTTCACCGAGTGAGTGACGATACCGGAGGCCCATACCCCAACCCCACCCCCCATCCCCCTCCTCATCCCCCAAAGGCCGGCAACGCACTTGTGACTCTGGCGTTGGCGGCGGCGGTAATCGCTTACCATCAGGCGATATGTCTGCTAGTTTAAATGAAATTAAATGATGTTTGAAATGAAGTGGACAAAATACTTTATATAAATGGCTTACTGTATCAAAACTGAAGGAAACTTAGTCAGGAACTGTGTTGCATAATCTTTCCTTGGCCTCCGGTAAACGGTGCTAACAATACATCACACATTGTAATATCGCTAACAGTATGTTTTATTACCAAAAGAAAGTCGTATGGGTTGACACTTTTCTATTTTAGATACAATGTTTTATAACTGCCTTAGAGCGTTTTCACATTATCCGATACGATATCGGAGGAAGTAAAATGTATGTATTTGTCGTCTCCGATATCCGACATCAGGCCGGACAGTATGAAAGACAGGTACATATTTCATACATTTAACTTCCTCCGATATCGTATCGGAGCCCATCACCGTAATCGGATCAGGTAATGTGAAAACGTTTTTTTTTTTTTCTCAAGTCAGCCTGTGACCACGGCCAGTGCAACCTGGTCGAAACGTAAAGCAAAACAGAGGTATGTAATACCTTGAAATAAGTGATCGCGTTAATTCCCGTAAAAATTATAATCTATACTAATATATAAAGCTGAAGAGTTTGTTTGTTTGTTTGTTTGTTTGTTTGTTTGTTTGAACGCGCTAATCTCAGGAACTACTGGTCCGATTTGAAAAATTCTTTCAGTGTTGGATAGTCCATTTATCGAGGAAGGCTATAGGCTATATTTTATTTTCAAAAATATTAGGGATCCGTAAGAAAATTGCTATTTCGTAACCCACGGTATGAAACCGAAAACCTATTTTTGCGTGCGCTGCAAATACTATTGACAATAGAACAAAATAATGTATTACGGGTTTGTAGGTCTCATTAAGATCTACAAAAAAGTCCGCGAGAGCATATATCTAACTATCATGGTTTAGTTACAATAACCGCTTTTGTGTTCAAAAAAATTATTAAATCGTCTGAAGAAAGAAACTACGTTAAATGTGTATCGTAATATTAATCCTTATCCAAATTAAGCATTATGTTATCAAAGGTATTTATGTAGAAGTAAAATACTTTTTGTTTCATCCCAATCGTTCATTTCGTTTAGAAGTTATCACGAGTATAAGACGCTAAGAGTTGGTACCTAATAATGAGTTATTTGCCAAAGAGTTTTTATCAAAATAATACCTAATATTAATATTTATAAAAAAAAAGTGTTGTTGAATATGAGTATTAGATATTAGAAGAGCATAATAAATACATCTATACTAATATATGTATAAAGCTGAAGAGTTTGTTTGTTTGTTTGAACGCGCTAATCTCAGGAACTACTGGTCCAATTTGAAAAATTCTTTCAGTGTTAGATAGCCCATTTATCGAGGAAGGCTATTGGCTATATATCATCACGCTTAGACCAATAGGAGCGGAGCACCAATGAAGAATGGGGGAAAATTATTACGCTACGGGCAACAGAAGACGCAAATGACATTGCGTGGGTCAGCTATCCATACTTATATTATAAATGCGAAATTAACTCTGTCTGTCTGTCTGTTTTGCTTTCACGGTCAAACCGCTGCACCGATTTGAATGAAATTAATTTATTTATACAGATAGTCTGGAGCCTGAGAAAGGACATAGGCTACTTTTTAATGCAAAAAAGGGGTTGTAAGGGGTTTAAAAGGGGGATGAAAGGTTGTTCTGGGGGTTCACTCGCCACACACCTACGTCGGGCGTCTTGACAACGAATAAACAAGGCTGTCACAATCATAAAAATATTTCACTTTTTCAATGAAGACCTAAATATTAAGATATTAAGTATGTATTCGTCAATCTGATTTGAATGTTCATTATATTAATAGAAATAAATAAGCCAAATTAATATAATTAATTAACAGCGTTTCTTAACTTCAAAATTCTCTGCAGAAGTATCGTCATTATACGCTAGCTGTTGGTTAGGCAAGAATGAAAATGTCATTTAAAGTTTGTAAAAATTTTACCCTCAAGGGGGAAAAATAGCAACAGGGGATGGCAGTTTATATAGAAATATGTTAGGTTTGTGAGTTAGTTTGCGACAAGAGACAAAATATGGATTAGAGCTATTCTGATATGACATTTACGGAGTTATCACGGAGAAGATAGTATGCCAACTGACAGTAACGACATGATTACACTGAGTCGTGGGTTTTGGTTTAAGATAGCACAGATGATTTAAAAATAATTTCGATCCTGATCTGCTGACTAATGAGATAGTTATCAATTAAACGAACGGATCATGTCAGGCGTGGAGGGAGATGTTGTCGAATACTTAGTCTTTAGAAATATCAGGAGTGCCTTCCCATAAGTTGAGGCTGCAAGTTAATGTTCCAGTACTATTAAATGAGGTATCTTGAGCGCCAAAGCAATGGAATAGTACATGGCTAAATATTACACAACTGGGGTACAACATTGTAAAAGCTACAATCATGACGCATGGAATGGCAAAAGAAGATAATGTTTTAATTCCCCGTATTCCAATAATTCCAACTTATTTGACATTTTAATTTAAAAGAATGCAGTTTCCGCTGAATGCATGAAAACAGCATTTCCAATAACAATATTAACAAAACCCAAGGACAGATGCTTAAAGATACAGTATTTTTTTTTTCTCATGGGCAGCATACTCACGTATATCAAATCCGCAAAATCTTCATATTTTGGCAAAATATGGCAAAAGAAAAAACGTAGTTATTAAAATTGTACTTTTTTTTTGAAGCTGCCAAAGTGACTGTGGTCAGCCTGATGGAAAACTCAAGCAGAATCCAACAGTGGGGGCAACCATACTCACTGGGAAAGCAGACAATGTAGAATTGCGTCCCACACTATAACGGCTTAGTGAGATGCTTTTTCACGCCCCACTTAATTTACGCCACACTTAAAGGGCCCGGGATCACAGTGGGAGAGAAACACGTGCGCTGTAAGTGAGTTCCAGTTTTTAGCTGCTCGGCACAGGAAGGCTGAACCAAACCGTTTGGTTCGAGAGTGAACATGTTATTCTGCAGAGGAAGGGAGAAGGGGGACCAGTTGGAAGAGCTCCTCAGAATACTTCCAATGATACAGATGGTAGTGGACTGCTATAGAGGCGATATCTCTACGCAGCTGCAGAGGTTCAAGGAACTCGGTGGCTTCGGGACTGTTGGTAAAGCAGACTGCTCGCCACTGCAACCGATCGAAAGCATCAAGCAAATACTGCGCGGATCCATCACAAAGATGAGAACAGTACTCGAGGTCCCGGCAAATATCCATGCCCAGGACACCGAGCTTACTCCGTAGTGGCAGTTGAGTGCTCTGAAAAGTGGGGAGGGAAAGAAATGGAGACTTTTTGGTAGAGAACGCGCATAACTGTGTTTTCGTAGCGTTGAACTCGACCAGATTCTTATCACCCCATTGTAAAATGCGGTTCAAAACCCGGTCGAGCTCAGCGACAAGCTTCTGTCGACTTTCCTCAACGTCTGCCAGCTTGGCTGAACGGTGTCAAAAATATCGCCCATGAACTGAGCTATCGTCTGCATAGCAATGTATGTTGCCAAGAGCTAACATGTCATTGATATGCAGAAGAAATAGTGTGGGCGACAGGACTGAACCCTGAGGTACGCCAGCGTTTACATCCAGAACATCAGAGGCCGTGCCGTCGCAAAGGCCCATAATGCGGCGTTGATGAAGAAAAGCGTCAATCCAGTGACATAGTCTAGGAGGCAGACCGAATGCCGAGAGCTTGGAGAGAAGCGAGCGGTGCCAGACCCGGTCGAAGGCCTTGGCCATGTCAAATGTCGAAATAAGCTCATATAAACACTTTATAATTTATGTACATATATAAATACTTAAATAAGTTTTTAATAGTAAAACGTGTGTCTTATTTGTAAAAAAAATCGAGTGGTATCGTGGGACATCAGATAGGAATGAGTTCCATATCAAAAATACAGATGGCGCTATACTAAATTTTTCGTTCACGAAATAAATAAATCATTACAGATGGCGCTATACAACATTTTTAGTTTTCACGAAATTGTCTTAACCCCTTTATTTTATTTAAACTGATTTATAAAAATATATAAAAGTTCTATGTGAGGTAAAGAAAATAAAACTATTCAGGTACCGATACATTTTGTATTATGATGTTATATCGATAAAAATCCTACCTATATTAATAACGCGAAAGTTTGTTAGTATGGATGGATGGATGTTTGTTACTCTTTCAAACAAAAACTACTGAACGGATTTGGATAAAACTTTACAGTAATATAGCTTATACATCAGAATAACACATAAGCTACTATTTGCAGTGATAACCGACATACACGCGGGCGAAGCCGCGGGCAACAGCTAGTTATTACATAAATGTGAATACGCTCTTAGGGTCACCGCCAACAGACGGAGTGGTAGCGATGAGACTCATTCAACAAATTCAAGCTAAAGTAGACAACCGTATTTGATAAAACGAAATAAATGACAGCGAGTGACGCCGATTGGATTTGGAAATATTAAACACTAGCTTTTGCCCGCGGCTCCGCCCGGATGTATGTTGGTTATCGCGGCAAATAGTAGCCTATGTGTTAATCCAGGGTGTCAGCTTCCTGTATACCATAATCTTATCCAAATTGGTCCAGCCGTTTGCGCGTGAAGAAGTAACAAACATACACACTCACAAACATTCAACTTTATAATTTAGTAGGAAGTAGGATAGTGTGATTAAAAAGAGGAAAAATTTGAGAGTTTGTGGTGTCGTAGGGTATCTCTAGAACTGATTTTGAAAATTCTTTAACTACTTAATAAGCTTTAAGTTTTTTATATTAACCCGAAAAAACAAGACTTTTTCGTGGTAGTTGGATTTGCTAGAAAATGTTTAACGCCCAATGTAACGGGCACTCGTCAGGTACTCATCTAATCTATATAAAAACTAATATATAAAGCTGAAGAGTTTGTTTGTTTGAACGCGCTTATCTCAGGAACCGCTGGTCCAATTTGAAAAATTCTTTCAGCGTTGCATAGCACATTTATCGAGGAAGGCTATAGGTTATATCTATATATCATCACGCTAAGACCAATAGTGTTTAAAAAACGGAGGAAAATTATCACGCTAGGAGACGCAAACGAGGTTGCGTGAGTCAGCTAGTACTATAATATAACAGAATACTTAGTTCCAACAAGACACGTCTATAAAAAATTATTTCGATATTTATGTAAGAAAATATTGAATACATTAGTTTTTAGCATTCCCTTAAATATTGTTATAAACAAACGGAAATAAGCTATAATGTATGCTAATCTTGCTTTCATTTTTTATATATTTACAAACCGGTATAGGCTTGGCAGACGGCATTGTTTAGTGTCAGCAACCTGTTCAGAAATTGACATCACGGATTCACACTTGACCGTAGGCTATTCACATAACTGTTAAAAAAATGTGTAAAGTTATAAAGTCGCTGTCCGTTTTACAAGCTTTGTCTTTTTTTCAACTTTTACTATTAACTTAAGACATACTTATGATGTCATTAAACAAATTGTAAGTTATAGAAGTTACTAGGCATGCCTTTTAAGTTCTGTCGATTCCATATTTCCCGGCAATTTTGAATTTGCAACTGTTCTATATTCGAATGTGTTTAAATTTTGAATCTGAAAACAGTTGAAAGTATTAGGATGTAATGCTATTGTTTAGTCACAGCGTCGATTGGAATCTGTCAGGTTACGTACGAAAATGAATCTTTCTAAGGAAAATGTTCGTGCAATAATTTTCTACAACTTTATAAGAGACCTGACACGGCTTCAGTGTTTTGAAGAGCTAACATCTGTGTTCAGTGATGAAGCCCCATGTCTGCGGACTGTCGGACGCTGGTATTTAGAATTCCAGCGTGGACATACTAGTGTTAGTGACAAATCTCGCGAAGGATGCCCAAAATCCGCCTTCACTGAAGATAACATCATTGCTGTGAGACAACTTATTCTCGAAAATCGTCATGTGACGTATCGAGAAATAGAGGCTCTATTGGGCATCTCAGGGACAACCATTCAGAAGATCTTGCATGAAGCGCTAGGTGTGAGAAAGCTAGTTTGGCGTTGGATACCGCATCTGCTTTCCGACGATCACAAGGCGGCCCGCGTCAGATGGTGTTAGCCAACTTTGCAAAGGTTCAACCGAGGAGAATCAAATCACGTCTACGACATCATCAGTGGTGACGGATCTTGGATCTATGCCTACGATCCTGATTCCAAACAACAATCTACAATCTGGGTCTTTCAAGACGAGCCAAAGCCGACTAAAGTTGTTCGTTCTCGAAGCACTTCAAAGAAGATGGTGGCCACGTTCGCTGAAAAAACCGGCCATGTTGCGACTATTGCACTTGAAGATCGTAGAACGGTTAACGCAGAGTGGTATACCACAGTTTGTTTACCACAAGTCTATATATCTAAGTCAAAGCAACGCATCATCCTGCACCACGAAAACGCAAGCTCACACAGCGCTCGTCAAACGATTGAGTATTTGAATCAGGAAAAAGTAGACATTCTTGACCATCCTTCATACAGTCCTGACCTAAGCCCTAACGATTTCTTTACATTTCCTAAAATTAAGAAAAGTGTTACGTACTATAAGGTTCTAGTTGTGTTTTTTTCGAAGTTAAAATTTAAAAGGCATGCCTCGTAGTTTGAAAAAAAAAAAGTTATTAAAATGAATCAAATATCCGTCGGTTCCGTTTGTCATGAACTATGGCAATCATTATTGGGAAGTCAGTACCCTCAAATATACTGACAATAAGTTCAATTATGGAATCCATTTCACCCTCAGGGTTGCGGGGGTCCGATACAATTATTATGGGAAAAAAGGAAGAAGATGTAATTATTTAATTTATTTTTATCAACATAGGGTAAACCTCGCGGCAAGCTTTTATATCATACTAGCTTTTGCCCGCGGCTGAGCCCGCGTTTATGTCGGTATTAAAATTTAAAAAATCTCAATTAATTTTAACTTATTATGTTATTTCAATGTCTAAGCTATATTACTGCAAAGTCTCGTGAAAATCCGTTTAGTAGTTTTTGCGTGAAAGAGCAACAAACACACACCCTTACAAACTTTCGCATTTATAATATTACTAGCTGACCCGGCGAACTTCGTACCGCCATATTTACATATCTGTCTCAGCTTCCCACAGGCAGTGTACAGTCGCGGACGAAAAAAGACTTTTCCCGTTATCTTTTATTTTTTTTCTTTCTAGCAAAAAAATAATGAATGAAATCGGACTATGTGTTATTGAATTACAACTAAGTACATATTTTGACTATCATCCCCTCTCTCCAGGAAACTGTGCTGAATTTCGGGATAAAAAGTATCCTATGTCCTACCTCGTATTATGAACTAAATTCATGCCAAGTTTCATTTGAATCCGTTCAGTAGTTTCGGCGTGATGCGCGGCCAAGATACAGACAGACAGACGGACAGACAGACAAAAATTAAAAATATTACAGTTTTGGCTTCAGTATCGATTATAGAGAGCCCTCCAAAAAAAATTTACAAAATATCTTTAATGTACAGAATACGGAATACGGACCTGTTACATTTTTATTATAAGTATAGATATATAGATATAGTAGGAAGGATAAATTGTGTAATGGCAATATATAAGTTCATTGTAAAAGTTTTCAAGGCGACGTTTATTTTGGTCTTTTCAACGAGTTTAAATAAAAGCATGTTTCTGAAGAAGCTTTTAATTTTTGTATGCTTTCAAAGTACGCAACGGATTATGGTTCAAGAGGAAAGTTTGTATGTATCATATGAAAAACCTTTAACAGTCCACTGCGGGACATACGCTGATCCTTAGAATGGAGGTTAGTAATTCTGTTGTTGTCACCACTAAACTAAAATTCACTAAAATGTATTGTTGGAATATATACTTTAATAATCACATCTGTCTACAGTACATTTTTCGATATCTCACATCTCATCTGTCACTATGTTTAGTTCAGTACCAAATATACTTTAATCACATCTATCTACACTGCATTTTTCGATATCTCACATCTCATCTGTCACTATGTTTAGTTCAGTACCAAATTAACTTTAATCAGAGACACAGTATGCCCTGGGTGAGACGCGAACCCTGGACCTCTGGCTAACCAGTTAGGATCACTCACTAATATAATCGAAGAAACAAATAGAAAAAAAAAACGAACATCTTTGAGCAAAACCGCAGTTTATAAAAAAACTGCACAAGCGACGGAAACTAGAACTGAAATGGAACAAGCAGAATTAAAACCAGAGATTTATTGTATCTGGCAACACTATGGCAACAATAGTGCAATCTGAAAAGATTACTGTTCAAATTAATCCGCGACGAGTAAAGCATAATTAATCAACAGTAGCGATTAACCGGAACAGTCGTAAACTTGTGTATTTCTGGTAATGATCTCACCACTGTTCTATTACGATAAGGCGATGCTAAGTTTATGAAGGAAAAATATTGTAAAGTTTTTTTTTTCAAGATACCAATATGACTCTACTCTGCCTGAGGAGCAAGAGTGGTGGAGAGTAGAATCCAAGAGTGGTTGTCACCATCCTCAATGCGAACGTGGACTGTGCATCATGGGACCCACACTATGGCCGCCTAGTGAGATGCTTTTTCACGCCCCGCTTGAAGGACCCGGGATAATAAATGGGAGGGAAACACGTGCGGTGGTAGTGAGTTGCAGGTTTTGAACAAGAAGGAAGGACGTTGCGTTCGAGAGCGTTTCACGCTAAAAGGGTGACTTCGAAGGCCACCACGTGTTGTCCCGTAGAGGAAGGGAGAAGAGGGGACCAGTTTAGTTTGTGTAATATTCAGTGACTGTTTGAACTTGAACTCGCGGGCTGGGTTTCCGCAACTCGACGTCTTCAATGCGCCTATTTTGCGTGGTGGGTCGCTAACCCAGTTCTTCCGAGAAGCCTAGCAGACCCCTCACGTTGCCGACGACTTCTGGAAGCGACCTCGGCGATCCGAGGTGTCTTGCCCGGTATTCTGTCACCCCAGGACATGCCATGATGACATGGGCAGCTGTTTGCTCCTCCTCCATGCATGCTCTGCATAGAGGGCGGTCTGTTACACCTAGAGTAAAAAGATGTTTGTTAAGTAGTGCATGACCAGTTATTGCTTCAGTGACTGTTATGTGGAGACGTATGGCCTTAACCCTCTCCTGAAAGGACACCCGAGCCCAGCAGTTGGACATTATGGATTGTTGATGATAAGAGAAGTACCTCTTAGAGCAAGAGAATCTTCATAGATGTTCTTTGCATATGAGGGAAGAAATATGCAGGATTCTTACCGGTTAAAAGCCGCTCCGGGGTTCTTCTGTTTGCCAGTGCACTCTTTTGTCAACGAAATGTAGATTTGATATTGAAATCTATTTTGTAAAAAATTATCAGTATTAGTAGTTCGATTTCTTGAAGTATTTCTCATAAAATGACTAGCCTCTTCGTCTAGTGGTTCTTTCTTCGCCCGGCTGCTGAAACAGAGGTCAAGGGTTCAATCCCACCCAGGCCAATTCATGTCCGGTGAAAACTTTTTTTTTTTTCTCCTTCTGTGTAATTTCTCTATGACCTGTATGAAGCTTTAAGACTGCGGGTGTGAGATGTGTTCACTAAATTTATATGCCTGTCTCTGTAGCGCAGTGGTAGCGTATGCGACTGCTGTGCTTGAGGTCTCGGGTTCAATTCCCGGGTCGGACCAAATGTTTGTATGATCTACAAATACACACATCAAAAGTGTCTAGGGATCAACATATGTGTCTAGGGATCAACATATATTTTTGCAATAACTTTTCTCCTGATTGATATTAATTAAAATTTTCTTTAAGGATTCATCAAATAAAGTGTTTTCGTTTGTCACAGTAATGATAAACCAAGTCACCTTTGCATTAATAAAGAAATTTGCCATTTTCCTAATAAAAGGATTTTTGACATTTGAACCACTAACATTAAAGTTCGAAAAAAAGACTGAAATAACAGTTTTCTTTAAAATTTTATTAGGTAACTTAAACAATTAATAATCCGTGTTTCTACCGCGAACACAAGAACATCGGTTTGGCATACTCAAAATGAGTTCATCCAAATCACGCTGTGGAATGGCCGCCCATGTTCGTTGCAACAACAAAAAAAGGTCTTCTTGCGACTGGATACCCTCCATATTCGGCAGAGCTCTTCTCTGTAGCATATCCCATGCATGCTCAATCGGGTTCAAGTCTGGCGACTAAGCAGGCCAGGGCCAAAGCCACATCTCAATCTCAAGAAATCCGCATAAAAATGCTTGATCCCTAGACACTTTTGATGTGTGTATTTGTTTTGGAGTTTGGGTGTTTTCTATGTATAATATGTATGTATTTACAAAAAAAAAGAGTATATATGTATTTATTTATATCAGTTGTCTAGTACCCATAACACAAGCTCTGCTTAGCTTAGCTTGGGGCTAGATGGCGTTGTTTGTTAGATGTCCGAAATAAAAAATGACCTCTGCGACCAGAACATCAATTTTTTTGACTGCACGGACATAGTAGTGGTCGCCACGCTGCTTTCTACTATACTGAGTATCGTAGGTTTGAACTTCACCCGGTACAACACTTTGTGTGAACAATACACATACAATACAGGCGTTATCTTTTTAAACTCTATCTTAAAACAAATCCGTTATTTGTTCCTGGGGTGACTCTTGCTTCCTACACAAAACCTTCTAGACAGGAAACTAAAAAAGGAACATAAAAAAAAAACAAATTTGAGAAAAAATACTCACAGGTGCTGTTGGACAGGGACGGATCAGATATTAAAAGGGAGATCTTTCTTATTTCCCATGAGGGTGTAATCCTTTTTTTACCGAATCCCAAAAAGGAGGAGGTTATCATTCGACTGTTTTTTTTATGTTGTACAGGACATTCGACTGCGTAAACCGATTTTTATTTTTTTGAAATCTGGTGCTTCCCGTGTGGTCCCATTTCAGTTTGGTCCAGTTCTTGAAGTTGGTTCTTATTTAGTTAAAATTTGTGATTATTAAGAAATATATTTAAATAATACATACTAATTTACCACGAACGAACGAACGACTTTTTTTCAGCACGAACGAGATGTCGCGACCGGGGTGGTACTAACCTCTCACAGAAGACCAACCTAAATTATAGCATTTGTGCTGTCGTGTTTCGTTGGTGAGTGTGATACCGAAAGCTCAGTGATGCAGAAGCATCTCATTAGTGTGGGTCACCATGCTGCATTGTTACATTGTCTGCGAATGCAATGCAAACTGATGCTAACAATAAAACACTTAAATATACTTAAATATTGTCACACTATGTAGATTATTTTGAATATCTAAGGAAGACATAAAAAAAATTATACTTTACTCTGAACAAAGACATATTGATTGACTTAAGACGTGTAGTCCCTTGTCATCATCAGCCTACTGCAGTTTATTGCTTGGCTAGACTAGGCTTCTCCCATTGAACGCAACTCTGATCGATCTTGGGCTTCTCGAATCCAGCTTAGGCCAGCTATCCAAACGGTCGCCCACAAGCCCGGTGGATGGTGATGATTTGCACAAGGAGCCTTAAACGTACTAAAAAAAAATCGTCGTCGCAATGTCTAAATCTTTTAAAAATGTAACATTTTAAAAGTTTTTTTTAGTTGTTAAGTAAAAATAAATATCAAATTATATGTAAACATATTAGTATGTTCATTAAAATATGAAAAGAATTAGAATAATTTTATTACATTTTACTTGCACATAAGAATATTTTTTTGTATATATTAAAAATGTATAATTAAAACACTAGTGATTTACAAAATGTATTGCAACGTGTATCACGTAATTTCTTATTTGTGTTCAATTTTATTTAAAACAGTACAACACTACATTCGAGTTAAAAATAATTATATTTTGAAACTAGAGTGGTTACGCATATTTTAGAAATACTAGTAAATATGCGGTCTACTTAAATAATTTTAAGTTGTTTTATTTTTCCTGCGAGCTTATATGCGACCTGAAGACATGATTCAAAATTCTAGTTTACATTATATACTATGTGTTATTTTACAACAACTATTTATTGGAAAGTTGTTTTTGACCTTGTTTGTTAATTATTGTTAGCCATACTGCGTTAGAGTGTCGATTTAATACTTTCCTGCTAGACATAAGCCTTTATTCCAAAAGAAGGTTTTAGTCAACTATTGGTCCACGCTGGTCAGACGGTTTGGTGTAGTACCCCAAAAAAATCTAATTTTATCCAACTTGGAAAAGGTTTTAGGACCGGTTTCACTACAACTTATAAAATCCCTGATACTAATCTGAACTTAGCCACCAAATAACTACAGATTTCGATTTCACAAGGTTTGAATATAGGCACGTAGGTCACAACAACATAAGTTTATCTGACTTATATTTGTTGAATAATTATTGATAGTTTATCAAAATTTCTCTCTGCAAATTTTATATGACAGATAACTGTCTGAAACGTTATCAAGAACAGGTGGAACGAGCCGTTCGGCTTATTACGAAATTATCACCATGAACACACGCATATTACTTACATTCTGTGTGAGAGACAACTTACCGGATCATATTATGTATTACATCACCTGAAGGTCGGCTGGAAGAGAATGCCTCATGGTATAAAGCCCGCCATTGTACAACAAGTGCGATAAGTTCTAAATAAATACATAAACACCATAACATCACTCGGACTTAACTTCTTCTCTTGACTTCTCTAAAGAAATCCATAAAGCTAAATACATTTTGAATGCAATCAAAACGTATTTCAAGTTAACGTTTCGATTTCTCATAGTGCCGTTCCAGTAGCCACTTACTCATTTATGTAAATATCTACGAACAGGAGCGGTCGCAGTCAAGAATATCCGGATGCCAGATATCCGGACAATCTTGAACTCAATTACAAAGATATGAGTCCGCTGCACATCCATCAGAGCATTTTATTGATTGTATATCCTGTGTAAATTCTTTTATGTGTCATTTTGGACTACTAGGACTACGCGTAATCTATACTAATAATATAAAGAGGTAAGTTTTGTGAGTTCAAGTGGTTGTAAAATTCAGATTTGAATGACTTTGAAAATTCTTTCGTCATTTAAGAGTCACATTATTTCTGAATATCATAGGCTTTATAGCAATAGCCGACATATACGCGAGTAGTACCGTGGGCAAAATCTAGTCATTCGTGTAATCAATACATTAAAATCGTTAGCAGCAATCGAATTCTCGGCATCTTTTTCGTCTTGGTATTTCATTGATTCGTAGATAACCTAACCTACAAAGGTTTGAATTTGCAACATTCTTACGAGCATTTAGGGTCAGCTAAATCAAATTGTATCTCGCAAGAGAAAGAAACGAGGTAGTCAATAAACCTTATTGCCTAACCAAATGAATTGCTAATGTACAGCCAAATGTCGTATTGCACAAAGTAAAAGTTGGTCAAAAAAAGTATAAACCACGAAACTAACCTATGAAGTAAGTCAATTAATCATTAATTATACTTCATAAGTCATAGTATGTACTTTGAGAGGACAATTTAAAAAGCTCTGATTAACGAATTAATTGCAACTTAGCGCTTGAATACGGCCCTGGTGAATGGCGGCCGGCTAGTTAAGTTGCATTCAAGTTTGGAACACCACCGATCAGTGTTCGCGCGTCACTCGCTGTGATAACACGTCACTTAGACTTAACTTAAGACTCAACATTTCTTTTTTTTTCTGAAAGTTAAGCCAAGAACACAGTGTGATGTTGAACCATTTTTGTTATTCGAAAAATGTGTTTCAGGCAACGAAACGATTTTAGTTTTTTTTGTTAAGATTTTTGGATTTTTTTTGTGTATAAACTATTAAAGGAGGTTTTATTGGAATTGTGGTGTCGTTATTTTTTAAAAGGTAAGTTTTTTTTTTTTTAATTTAGTAACTGTCAACAAAATCTATCTACTGAAGTCATACGAGCAATGTTTTCCTTTGTACTTATTATGTACAGACGTACACGGCTGTTACCATTTAGATGGGATCTAAATTTATCTAAAAATTATGCATCAAGCAAAGCCTGGTCACCTACATACAGTAATAAAGCATTAAAAATATTGTAACATCAAATTAACACACTTAAAAATTACTTGAAACGCGCAGTTTCTAATGCAGACTATATAAAACGAACGTAGTTTTTCGCATCTCCTGTATAATATATTAATAAAAAGAGATGAATCGCTGAGATATGAATAATTTTCTCATCGTAAAAATCCGACTGAAATAATAAAATCTAAATGAAAGCGTGTGTCAGTGTTCCAACTACCTAATTAAACAGAAAAAAAACAAAACTAAATATGCTATTATAGAAAGCCGGACTGCATAAATGTTACATTAAATTAAAACTATTAATGGCAGAATACTGAAGTCTAAATTTTCACGTTCTATATACATATAAATTCATAGTTTGCTGGCCTAGAAGTTACACTACCTGACTGCTAAACCAGAGGTCTTGGATTCGATTCCAAACCAGGACAAATAATTTTGTGTCTTGGATCACGATGTTTTTTTTTTGTATGTTTGGGTGTAATTTGTTTGTGTTAATTTGGGTCTTTAATACGTATGTATGTAGGAATATATAAGTATGTTTATCAGCAGTCTAAATATCTTAGTACAGGCCCTGCCTAGTTTGGGATAAGACGGCCCTGTAAGGGATGTGTCAAGTTAATGCAATAAAAATTGCAATATAATAGACAAAAGAATATTGTATTCCAATTTTGAAAATATAAAACTTCATAAAAACAGGTCCAATTCATTGGCCTTATCGCATTAGATACCTTTGCCACTATTTCAATGATAAACAGTTTATTATTATTATTGACTATTGTTACTTCCATTCCGTTTTTCACCACCTAAAAGGATGATTTCGAGTAAAATCTATTGAATATCCTTGCCCACAACTTAATTAAGCATGTAGCAGTAAAAAGCAAAGCTTTAATATAAACCATTTTCACTTAACTAATTATGAAGCGCTATTAAAAATAAACTGAGACACTTACAGTTACATCACATAGCCATTTAAAGTCTATTTTTTTCTTTTTTTTTTCCTCTTAGTAATTTGTTACGTCATAATATACATTTGTATACTGACGGCAAGCCGTGTATCAACTGGCAAGTCACTTCCACTGACGTAAGTTTAAGGACAACTAAAACTTACATTTTATAAAAAAATAGATTTAAAAAAAAGTAAAAATAGATTTAAAAATAAATTGAAAAACGAAACAAAAAAAGTGTATTTGAGTAGGTTATTCTCATCAGCATTGTCATCGTTTAGCCATTTTACCAAGACTCATTTATTTTATGGCCGGCTACCGAGCTCGGGAAGAGTCCAAGGCACGTACCTGAGTAGTTGATGGTGAGTCTTCTAAGACAGAAGCAGTCACTATCCTAAGAGTATAGAGCGGAGAGGTTAGAAAGCCGAAAGTGTAAAGCCAAAAGAATTTTTTTTTTCAATACACATTCCTGACACAATTTTGAAAACTGCACCTACAGTTCGCCACTTATTAGTTTTAGAGCTTAACAGACTACATGTGTGAAATTTATGTCCCAAGACATATACCCTATGGACGTTGATAAATGGATCAAAAATTTTAACAATTCCTTAAATTGAAAAGCCTAGGTACAAGTCAAAATCAGATACATTTTCTGGATTTTTGTAAACATAAGTGTTTATATATTTAATTTGCGACCAGGCTCGGCTTCGCACGACAGTCTTTGAATTTCTCGGATTTTCTCTACCATAATGTGCATGAAATCATAATATTCTTGAATCACTCTACTTATAACTGAAAATTGCGTTAAAATCCGTTAAGTAGTTTAAAAGATCTAAACGAATAGACAGCGTTAGCGATTTCATTTTATATATGCTATATAAAAATGATATACTCAAGTATAGCTTACTTTAAAAACACCTGTACTTTTCTTTAACAACATTTAGTGAGATTGTTAAAATAATACGAAACTAAAAATAATCACCTTAAAAGTGTGTTTTCATCGCATCGTGAAATAGCAGTTTTGAAAGTGAGCGCGCTAGTTTAATTGATAAATATGAACAGTCGTATTCATTTAACGTTACTACAATAATAAAGAATAACGATCTATCATTAATTTAAACTTGTGAAGTAAAAAGAAAATCATTTATTACTTTTATAATAAAAAAATAATTTGAAAATTAGACATCATAAACGGACTTCTAAATCCAATTTGAAAAGACAGTTGAACGTGAGACACAGTAAACATTAGCACTGGTTATTTAGAAATATGACAACTGCAGAAAAAATAAGTAAGGGGTCATTCATTTATTACGTAAGTCGATTTAGGGGTCGACCATGTCTTATTTTTTCTTACAAGGGGGTGGGAGGGAGTCTTGATAGTTCTTACGTAAGATTACAAAATGCGCAAAGTTCAAATTATAGGTACTTTTAAAAAACCCCGGACAATCGCGCAAATGCCGAAGTTCGCTCCGAGTGGGTTTTGAACCCCTGGACTGAAAATTTTATGTAGATAAAAATGAATGATTAAAACCAAAGCTTATTACTACCAAAAAGTAAAAATTATTAGTACCTTTGTAAGTACAAATAAACATTACTAAAATTTGTTACTTTGAAATATTAACATTAAAACAAACCAAACATGTATTCATTTTTTCCTTTGGAGGGTTGGCCTATTCTTACTTTTTCTTATAATAGGATGGAAGGGGGTCAAAAACTAGCCAAAATAGTCTTACGTAATAAATGAATGGCCCCTAAGTAGGTATACGCTAAAACAATGTAAGAAAACAAAAAGAATGGGTTTATAAAGGCTATGATGTGATAGGTAATCGAATTTCAGTTTAGTTTATGTAAAAATCTTAGCAAAGAGTTCCTAAAATTCTTAAAAAAGAATCATATTTTTTTTAAAACAATTGTCTATTGAAAAACTTTTACAACAATACATATTGAAGAATAAAACTCTTTTGAAAAAGGAACGAAATATTTCGCATGTTTTGGAGCGTGAAAATGGCGCAGGATATAAACTGTAGTATTCTTCATTGCTTACTGTTTGTTTATCAACTTTTAGTATTAGAAGAATGTCATCATACGGGCCTGTATGAAAGTTATAAAAATAACATCATTATCGATATCCTCTAATAGTCCGTAGTAGGTCCATCTGTAGAAAGGTTTTGCTCTACAATACAACACTAGCCACGGTTTGTTTCAAGATTTCACACTAGCTGAATAGCTCAATTTCGTATGTGCTGACAAGCGAAACAAATTTTCCCAGCTTCCGTAACATTTTTCTTCATTTCATTCTTGTATCATGATAATACATGTCTTATGTTGATTTAGTATAAAATTAATGATCGTATTATCGTTCGTATTTTTCTTGATGTCAGCACAATATGCAATATTGCAGATTTTTCTGCCCAGTTTCTTGTGTGGTCGGTCCCCAATTCTTCTTGGGATATAATCACCTTCAAACGCGACTAAGAAAGAAGTCCAAGGAAAGCCGAATCCCGTTAGCAGAATGACTAAAGTAACAATTATTTCTTCACTCGATTTTCAATCTTACATAACTAATACACAGTCAGAAATCTAAAAACGCCTTAGGCAGATGTGTTCTTGTTACAACGTGCCAATTGCATAACATCACCTTACAAGGGCATATCAAGTTCTCACTTCTGAGTTACGTAACCCGAGCTTGAACTTCGTTCACTGTAACCTCGATGGTTGTAGCTTTCCATAGAAAGTTGTCACCCAAAATATAACGCCCAATATGCTAAATCAGTGAAACCCGGATCTAATCGTTGAACAACAATTGGAGGTTAATAATCCGGTTAAGGTTGAGTTAACCTTCATTGTTTCTAAATGGTTACATAAATTGACCATATAGTACATCAACAGCTGTCAATAGTTCACGGTTAGACATTAGCCTCTTCTTAGAAATAATAAAATAAATAAGTAATAATAAATATTTCCGACATCTAACACACAACTCCATCTAGTTCCAAGCTAAGCAGAGCTTGTGTTATGGGTACTAGACAACTCGACGGGTGGCTGAATATCGGGCGGAGTATGGCTATCGCCCTCCGCCCGAAGAGGTACGTGAATGGCGTGAAGCCGCTCATCGAGCCACTATGGACAGATGGTCGTTCCGGCTGGAGACTCCACGCGCTGGCTTTGCCGCCGTGGAGGCTCTCCAGCCGGTCATCCTCGAGTGGGCAGGGCGGCAGCACGGGACCCTTTCCTTCCGACTGACGCAGGTCCTTTCCGGGCACGGTTGCTTCGGGAAGTACCTGCACTCGGTCGCTAGGAGGGAATTGAGTCCCGCCTGCCACCACTGCGACTGCAGTGAGGACTCGGCCCAGCATACGCTGGCGATTTGCCCCGCTTGGGCGTCGCAGCGCCGGGCCCTCACTGCAGTCATCGGAGGAGATCTCTCGCTACCGGCCGTCATACGCTCCATGGCCGGTAGCGACAGCAGTTTTACCGCGGTCGCAACCTTCTGCGAAGACGTAATCTCGCAGAAGGAGGTGGCGGAGAAGGCCCGGGAGGATGATATCCACTCGGACCCAATCCGCCGCCGGCGAACCGGGCGGCGGAGGCGCGCCTATCAGCGCCTCATGCCGCCCTGAGTGTGGCCGCGGATGGTCGGGACGGGCTTTCCCTTCCATCCGCTATAGTGGCCTCCCGCGAGGAGGCGACGTTACGCGTGTGCCGTACGTTGCCTAAATTGAGATTTTTAACAGCTGACGGTGCCCGCTACTGTGCGGGCAAGCGCTGGGAGGGGTCCGGACGTGTTAATAACTGCAGTTCCCGGATTCCTCCCTTCACAGGCGCAGAGTGGCACACCGTGTGGTTTTAGTCGGTTCGAGTCCGACACACCGCCCCGCCGCAAGCCCCGGTGGAGTGACGGTCCGAGGGGATTTCCACACGTTAAAAAAAAAAAAAAACAAAATGGGTACTAGACAACTGATATAATTACATTAATACTTTTTTTGTAAATACATACATATTATAGATAGAAAACACCCAAACTCCGAATCAAATATTTGCAGATCATACAAACATTTGGTCCGACCCGGGAATCGACCACCACCACTACGCCACCGAAGTAGTTAAAATCGTTAAGTTTGAAGAAAAGAGGTGTTGGTCTACTATACCACGCTACGGTTTGTTTCAAGATTTCCTTTTTTTGTAGTGATTTTGTCCTGCAAAGTTTGCTCCTTTAATCGATTCGAATATTCCGTGTGGTGACAAATTAAGAATACAGGGTGACACCACCCCATGTTCATTATAAGGATTCCGGCCGGTTCTTAAAACATCTCAAGGTAGTACAGCCACGCTGATATCAGCATGAACGGCCGGCTTGACCGGAGCGGATAGTACCGCACTCGCACAGAAGATCAACGTAAAGTGACAGCGATCGTGCTGTCGTGTTTCGTTGGTGAGTGCGAGACCGGAGGCACAATGATGCAGAAGCATCACTAGCCTGCCATGGTTTGGGTCACCATGCTGCATTGTTGCATTGTCTGCATTCGCAGTATGGTGACCACCACTCTTGGATTCTGCTTATGCTTTCCATCAGGCAGAGTAGTCATTTTGGCAGGGCCAAACATAAAACAAAAATCTACGGTTTTTTTTGTTGGGACTAATCTCGCCAACACTGCCACTGCCAACACCACTGCAACTCTTGTACACCAGGATCAATAGTAGCCGCTCACGAACACACCGAGTTATGACACTCGGGAAGTTCCGGGAAAAATTAAACTGTCTTGGAACCCGCAACGAAATTAATCAGAAGAATAACTGGAGGAGGTGGAAATATAATAAGTCCAATTCCCTCTTTAGCAAAGCGGGAGACAAAATAAAGTCAAAATAGGCAGACACCTTTTTCAAACCGGGAAGCACCACGGATAAAAATATCATGGGTCCTAGTCCTAAGTGAGCTATATTTGATTACTAAAGTCTACGGGAATATCGTTAGAGCCAACTAAAGGAGCAAACTATGCGAGAGAGAGAGAAACATCACTGCAAAGAGAAGGAAAAAATTAAACAAACCCTATAATATACCAACCCGTTTGGCCAGCGTGGTACAGTAGGGCAAAATCTCATTTCTAAGGAGAGGCCTATGTCCAGCAGTGGACTGTTAAAGGCTATAATAAATCCATCTTTACCTCACTCAATATAAACTTAGTAACGTGAGTCACAATTCCATATCAATGGGGAGAATGGTGTAAAAATGTAAATAAAACTGCGCGGGCGCAGTGGCGTGCGACGCGCGCGCCGAGCATCTAGCGCAGTGGGCCGAGTGTTTTCATTACACTTCAGTTTTGCATACTTCTGTTCGCTTATTATGTTATTGTGTAGATAATTTTGTTTACGTGATTGATACGGGATTTAATAAATTATTGTCATGTTTAGATTCGGAATTTGGGACAAGGAAAATGTAACCTTATTTCGTTGATACTAAATACCATGATATATCAACAGGCTTCAATAGTACACTGCTGCCTCTCTTTAGAAAGGAAGTTTTGAACTATTGTACCATGCTGGCCAAAGGCGTTGATATAGTACCATGATTAAATGGATTTGATATCGTAGTATCTATCACTAAAAAGTCCAATCGCCAGTCCTTCCTGCCATTAAAGAAAGATCACACTAAAGAAAAACCAATACAATTGCCCCTCTCTCACCCGATTTTATTAAAAAAACAATTACAATCTTCTTAGATAAGATTAATAAAGTACACATTTGACAAAAACATATACAAATTGCCTTAATTGATTCACTAGAACCCTCTGACTATGAAATAAGTCCTGTTAAGCATCAACTCCAAAAAATATATCCACAAACTGTCTTATAAACAACTGTTTGATGTTATTTCTTCGTCCAGTGTCAACAACCGGTATAAAATATCGTGATACAATGCGCACGTGTACGAATTCCGTGGGTACGTCGACCGGCGACGCTTTTCCACCGTATCTAGAGCGATCCAAACATTTCACTTAATGCTTGTACATCCGATAAATTAGTACTAAATTACTTAAAATATGATAATTTTAATCGAAGAAATGCTTTAGGCAGGTTGATGGTGAAGGATCATCCGTAAATTACTTTTCACATCGGTGCAGTTAAAAGGAATCGGATTAGAGCAAAAAATAAACATTAAATTCGTGTCACATAATTTATGGATGGCTTCTTTTATTAGTGTTGTGGTACTGCCTTTAACTTTTTGGATTTTTTATACCACCTGTGCATATTTTATTTGAATTAGTAAAGAAAAAGATAAATATTTATGTTTCTTACTACAGAATTGTTAAATCAACGGATGAAGTTGATGAATTCATAATTCACATAATTAAACATAATTTTAAATTTCTCGTTTTCCGTCCTTCTGACTCTGTCTCAATTTTCACCATTAGTTAGAGTGATTCACTTATTAAAACGTCTACTTCTCTAGTAGGTTCTAAACCCACTAAACCCCATAGAACGATACTTTGATGTAAAAGTATTAAGACAAACAAAATATACCTATAAATCATCTCTCAACGAAACACTAGTACAATACCAGCACTTTTAAGCTATTACGACACAACAAAAGGTGTCAAAAACAACAATCCGTTACCAACTATTACAGAAAATCTAAATATACTTTTTATATTTTTCTTTTACTTAAAAACTTTCGCCAAAAAACCAGCCGAGGTTACTCGACTGACCACTTTCTCGCGTAACATTACCCGGTGCGTTTGAGTTACCTTTTGTTCTGTGCCGTCATACTAATTATCGAGTTACGCAAACCTAGATCTTTTGTGATTGAGATTTTTTTTATTAGGCAATTCTTTTTATGATGATTAAACCATAGACACAATTAAAATGTTCCGCAAAAATTATTGGCAACACCAACATGTATTTTAAAATGGCAATACCACCTTTTTTGCGATGTGACATATTGACCTCTTTATTCATTAATTGTCTATGGTTGTGTTATAACATAAAGCAGAACACATGCCATGCCATAAAGTATTTAATTATTGCATCAAATATTTAATGGACAATTAAATTATTGGGTATTCTCTCATTGGATTAGATATGGTGTTTCGCTTATTCTTAATTTGCTAACACAATTTACGAAATATAAGCGTAGACATTGGTATTTAAAAATTACCTAAACACCTAGTTCTTTTAGGCCCATTGCATTCAAAAATTTTATACACTAATTAGGACCATTTATAAAATTAGTGATGTTTTGAAGTCATGGCAAGTCAGTAGTACAAACACCAGGTTGATGATGCGTCATTATTTTCTTAACACGAATGAACTGCATCTGTAAATTGTTTTAAAATTTGGTTTTGTATCTATATTATATATATAAAAGCGAAATACCACTCACTTATTATTAAGTTATTAATCACGAAATCTCAGAAACTATAACACCTACAAACTTGAAATTTAGCAGGTAGGTTCCTTATAGGGTGTAGACATCCGCTAAGAATGGATTTTACAAAACTTCACCCCTAAGGGGGTAACACGGGGGTTGGACGTTTGTATGAAAGTCCTATGTTTTTGAAGTAAGAGACTTGAAATTTAAAATGTATGCTCTATAGACGGTGTGGAGGTGTACTAATAATGTATCTTTATAAATCAACCCCCTTTTGGGGTTAAAACGGGGGATGGTAGTTTGGACGCAAACGAGGTTGCTTGGGTCAGCTAGTGTTTTATATGTATGTATTTAGAAATCTTCTCTTCTATTAGCCATACTTGTCATAAATAAAAACTCGTGACAGAACGCTTTTTACGAGAAATTCAAGCATGTTTAACTGAATCCTTTGTAGCCGGATCGGTACGAAAAATATCGCCTAGAACAGTTCAATTAGTGTTAAAAATCTATTTACTAAGAACAGTGCTATATGAGTACCTATATCATGTTTCTAAGACGAAGCGGTTTCAAGTGTGCGTTGATGGATCAGTCAATGAATCAGTCTGGCTTCTTCTATCTTTTCTAAATTGTTCTTTTTTATACACTACGTCTAACTACCATACATTTTGTAAGCCTAATTCAGTGTACTAAGTAAAATTAAATCATAACTTCTAAGGTCAGCTACCGATAGACTCATCGATATTTCAACATCAGAAAATGGTGGAATGTGTACATAAATGTTTTCCTACGTGTGGCAACACTGTCTCGTACGGTCTATTGGTTACAATGATTGACGCAAAAAAAAATTAAGAAAAACTGTTGAAACAGGAAGTAACGTTGGTTTGTTAATATGATGTTTGTATCCTACCTGATATAGATATTGTTCCAAGGATTTTTTTTATCATATTAGCCAGTGGATCACCTGTATTAATTTGCTATTTCTTTTGACTTTATTATCTTTCGCATGAAATGGAAAAGTCCCAATTTATAAATTGCAGATTGTTGCCATAAAAATGCCATTGCGATGTTGCATATTTTAGAATTACTTGAAAACTAAGATGAAATTTCTAAATAGGCATTTTCATTTCTTATTAAATTATTTACATGACTCCACTATTTCTGAGCCATATTACCCTGGCGTTTTGGTGTCACAGTAGTGGGAGTAGAGGTGGGTTTCGGCTATGGAATCGTAAATCTATCGGAACAATATTACTCCTACCTGGGCCTGCAGTCTCGACATAGATAACATAACGATCGTAAACTAACGATCGATAAATGTTTACGAATATTTTCGCTTGCCGTAACGATCTTAATCACAAGGGCAAGTCTCTACTCATAAATTATCGTGCAAAATCATAAAAGACTGCAGTCTCGACATAGATAGCGATCGTTAATGATTGTTACGTGTTACTATATTGTATGTTAGCAAAAATAAATGGTTTAAATGGTTTTTAAATGGTTAAAGTTGCGAATTCGGTAGCTAATTCACATCGATAATTTTTTAACGATTTTTGGTAGTCTCTACCGTTGCAACTATCGATTTTCATCGGTATCGTATCGAATTTGCTGTCAATTTAACGACAGTCGCAAATCGCTTATCGAGGCATTTTGGCAGCCCGCTAACTCGATAAGTATTCGAAAAGGATCGTTAACTGTGAAATATTATAAAAATAGAAATTGTATGAAGATACATATTTATCGGATTGTAATAATATCTTTTGCAAGTGTAGTGCACTAATTTATAATATTAATTGTACATAATGGCGGAGGTTTATTTAGGTTTAGGTATGGGTATGGGTATAGGTATAGGTATAGGTATAGGTATAGGTATAGGTATAGGTATAGGTATAGGTATAGGTATAGGTATAGGTATAGGTATAGGTATAGGTATAGGTATAGGTATAGGTATAGGTATAGGTATAGGTATAGGTATAGGTATAGGTATAGGTATAGGTATAGGTATAGGTATAGGTATAGGTATAGGTATAGGTATAGGTATAGGTATAGGTATAGGTATAGGTATAGGTATAGGTATAGGTATAGGTATAGGTATAGGTATAGGTATAGGTATAGGTATAGGTATAGGTATAGGTATAGGTATAGGTATAGGTATAGGTATAGGTATAGGTATAGGTATAGGTATAGGTATAGGTATAGGTATAGGTATAGGTATAGGTATAGGTATAGGTATAGGTATAGGTATAGGTATAGGTATAGGTATAGGTATAGGTATAGGTATAGGTATAGGAATAGGAATAGGTATAGGTATGGACATAGGTATAGGCGTAGGCGTAGGCATAGGTATAGGGATATGTATATGTATATATATAAACTTCGTTCCATCCGGGTGTCCCTTGACACCTCTCAAGTTTTTATTTATAGTTTTAAATCCAAAATACATTTAAATTGTCATTTTTTAATAGGACACATATTTATATCCTTGCAACATTCTGAATCAATTGTTATCATTGATAAGTCAAATAAACCTCCGCCATTATTTACAATTAATATTATAAATTAGTGCACTACACTTGCAAAAGATATTATTACAATCCGATAAATATGTATCTTCATACAATTTCTATTTTTATAATATTTCACAGTTAACGATCCCTTTCGAATACTTATCGAGTTAGCGGGCTGCCAAAATGCCTCGATAAGCGATTTGCGACTGTCGTTAAATTGACAGCAAATTCGATACGATACCGATGAAAATCGATAGTTGCAACGGTAGAGACTACCAAAAATCGTTAAAAAATTATCGATATGTATTAGCTACCGAATTCGCAACTTTAACCATTTAAAAACCATTTAAACCATTTATTTTTGCTACAAAACAGTACAACATACAATATAGTAACACGTAACAATCATTAACGATCGCTATCTATGTCGAGACTGCAGTCCTTTACGATTTTGCACGATGATTTATGAGTAGAGACTTGCCCTTGTGATTAAGATCGTTACGGCAAGCGAAAATATTCGTAAACATTTATCGATCGTTAGTTTACGATCGTTATGCTATCTATGTCGAGACTGCAGGCCCTGGTCTCTACTCTATGGTACTAACAGTCGTTAGAATTTAGTACCCGTTCAAGCTTTCAAAGGCATCAACATGCAGAATAGGATTTGTCAACAAGGGATACATTATTTATTGAACTTGGTTTATACAGCATATCACTCGATTAGCCTAAAGTACGGCCATTTTGAATACTTGACTGTATTATGTATTTATAGTCCACTAGCTGTTGCCCGCGGCTCCGCCCGCGTGAATGTCGATTTTCGCGGCCAATAGTAACCTGTATACGATATATTACTGTAAAGTTTCATCCAAATCCGTTCAGTAGTTTTAGCGTGAAAGAGTAACAAACACACACACTCACACACATTTTGTGTTTTGTTTCTGGTAAATTATCATAACTATTAAGTTATATGTTTGTTTACATTAAAAATTATAACTCCTAATTCAAGTATTTTAAACTTAAAATTGATCTTTTACATTTTTATTATACGATAATAAAGTAAGCATATAACGTACCTATTGTAAAGTATCTTTTAGAAACTGTTTAAGAACTACCAGATGTGGATGTTGTGTTAGTTACACTGAGATGATAATTTTAGTAACTGGTCACACACACTTTTTTGGAAATATAAATACAATGTAGATTATTAATATATTATTTATTAACTTTATGCACTAAGAATGTACATCGGCGGACTTAATGCCCAGAGCATTCTCTTCCAGTCGACCTTCGGGTGGTGGAGAAATCTTATAAGGCAAGTTGTGTGAAATCTTATATACCTAAGAAGTCCGTTAAAATTTACAATAATCACATCATATTCAACGTTATACATACAAACATACATATATAAGTAGATATACATATACAGATTACGTATACATAAATACAACATTTATACACTAAATAATGGAAAAAAACCTCGTTTAAAAAAACCGACTTAAAAACTAAAAAGTATCAAATAACTTGTATATGCTACCTATTCATAAGTTTGAAGTCGGTGCCAAGCCAAATGTAATAGTAGGTACCACACTCGCTATATTTCGAGACGAACGTCAACGACGTCACCGACGCTTCGGTTGTTTTGTTCTACGCGAAGAGCAGCTATCCCGCTCAAGGTCACGCCATATCAGGAGATATGGTGGCCATGGGACCACATGAGGAGCATACCCTTTCGAATACAAAAATAATTTTCAAAATCGGTCCACAAATTGACGGAGGAGTAATCCGTGTACGTACATACATTGTGACGATGAACGATGAAATTGAGAACCTCCTCCTTTTGGAAGGCAATTAATAAGGACGGTAAGCTATAGATTAGATATTTCTGCCAGTTCATTGAGAAAGAGCTCATGTACTTTATTTTTGAATGTATATCGGTTAGTGGACATCCTGATTTCGAGCGGGAGCGCATTCCAGAGTAGTACTGCTTGAACAAAGAAGGAACAGTTCACGAAGTCGGAGTAATGAGACGGACATGAGAGAAGCAGAGACCGTGGGAGAGCCACGCTTCGGCATGAATGGGCCGGCTCGACCGGAGTGATACCACGGCCTCACAGAAAACCGGTGTGAAATAGTGCTTGCGCTGTGTTTCACCTAGTGAGTGAGGATACCGGAGGCCCATACCCCAACCCCTCCCCCTATCTCCCCCCCTCATCCCCCAAAGGCCGGTAATGCACTTGTGACGCCTCTGGTGTTGCGGGTGTCCATGGGCGGCGGTAATCGCTTACCATCAGGCGATACGTCTGCTCGTTTGCCGGTCTATTCCATAAAAAAAAGCAGATTATTAACTGAGCGAAGATTTCTATCGTGATTAGAGCACAGGTATCGGAAATACGGAGCAAGGTAGGTAGGTAAGGATGGCGAGTTGAGAAATGAAAATAGGAAGGTAAGAGCTCGCTGATTGCACTGTAGGCGAATAGGATTGCATTTTAACTGGGAACGCAAAGCAGACACATGGTCATACTTTCGAATATTGAAAATAAATCGAATGCAGTTATTAATAAGACGGTCAAGCTTGTTAAGGAGGTCTGCATTCAGGTCGAAGTAACACACATCACCATAGTACATTCAGTGTTCCGCAAACTTTTTGGGTTCAAGGTACATCTAGGAAGATTAAAAATTTTGGAGGTACACCATAATTTAAAAATATTTTTAAGTAATAAAAAACAATGTTTCTTATTAGTCACAAAACTATATTTTTATTTTACACTTTTATTGAGCATAGGCGGTCTCATCTCTCGTCGATCGTCTTGAGGCGTTCCCTTTTTTGTTTTTTACTGTGGTAAGAGTTAAAAATCCTAATACACATAACTTTAAATTTTTCTTATCTAGTTTTATGGTTAGGCAGATTTAGACAAAATAAAAAGATCTCAGAAATTACAAAATAAAATAAAAAATAAAAAGTCCTCAGAAATCAGAACAGACTTGTCTATAAGTAATTTCTGAAAGCTGCAGCACTTTGAGTAGGAAGGGAAGAATAGAAATAGGGCGAAAATTTTCAGGAAAGGAAGAATAAGAATAGGGCGAAAATGTTCAGGAAGGAAAGAATAGAAATAAAGCGAAAATATTCAGGAAAGGGTAGAATAGAATTAGGGCGAAAATGTTCAGGAAGGGAAGAATAGGAATACGGTGAAAATGTTCAGGAAGAGAAGAATAGAAATCGAGCGAAAATATTCAGGAAGGGTAGAATAAAAATAAACTTCGTACCGCCATATTTACATATCTGTCTCAGCTTCTTACAGGCAGTGTACAGTCGCGGACAAAGAAAAATACTTTTCCCGTTATAAAAAAAAATTAAATAAAAAATAAATAAAAAAAAACTACGTCCTACCTCGTAGTATGAACTCAAATCGTGCCAAGTTTCATTTGAATCATTTCAGTAGTTTCAGCGTGATGCGCGGCCAAGATACAGACAGACGTCGCGGACAAAAAAAAAGACTTTGCCCGCTATCTTTTAATTTTTCTTATACACAACCCTTAATTTCATTCGTGTAATAATATATGATGCCTATTTAAAACCCTTAATTTAATAAGTGCTTCAATTTGACAGTCAAAAGTTTGACAGGAAAGTTGGTAGAACAGTTTATATGGGCAAAAGGAAATTGTTGTTTTTATTATCTTCCCCGCAATTTTTCCATATTTTCTCACCGTTTAAACCTTCCCTGAACCACGGCAAACATTTCAAAACCTAAATCAGCTAAATCGGCCCGGCGGTTCTCGAGTTTTAGCGAGACAAACGAACAGCAATTCATTTTTAGGGTTCCGTGCGAAAGGCAAAAAACGGAACCCTTATAGATTCGTCATGTCTGTCTGTCTGTCCGTCTGTCTGTCCGTCTGTCTGTCCGTCCGTATGTCACAGCCACTTTTTTCCGAAACTATAAAACCTATAATGTTGAAACTTGGTAAGTAGATGTATTCTGTGAACCGCATTAAGATTTTCACACAAAAATAGAAAAAAAAACAATAAATTATGGGGGTATATACTTAGAACTGAAACTCAAAAAAAAATTTTTCATCAAACCCATACGTGTGGGGTATCTATGGATAGTTCTTCGAAAATGATATTGAGGTTTCTAATATCATGCTTTTCTAAACTGATTAGTTTGCGCGAGAGACACTTCCAAAGTGGTAAAATGTGTGAAGTTACAGGGGGGGGGGAGCCGGCCTGTAACTTCTAAAATAAGAGAATGATAAATCTAAAAAAAAAATATGATGTACATTACCATGCAAACTTCCAACGAAAATTGGTTTGAACGAAATCTAGTAAGTAGTTTTTTTTTAATAAGTCATAAATCGTAAATTGCAATTTACCTTTTATTCAATCAACACAAATATAAAAATAAAATAATAATTGTATTATGCCACTTGGTGTTGCGGAACCCTTCATGGGCGAGTCCGACTCGCACTTGGCCGCTTTTTATAGGATATAAAAGAAGAAGAAGATATACTAATTATTGTTTTGTCAACTTTGCAAGTTTTTTCTAGTAATCTATTACTGTAAAACCAGCAAATTAAATACAGTCTACTGAAAAGACGTCTTCCTTCATACATTTGGACCTTGCTCCTTTACAATGACCATTTAACGTTATTATGGTATTTTAGTTTTTGGTTCAGAATCGATTAGAGCGTCCTCCCAAAAAAATCTAAATTTCTCTAATGTACAGAATTATTATAATCTATACTTATAATAAAAATGTAACAGGTCAAATTCTGTACATTGAAGATATTTTGAAAATTTTTTTGGAGGGCACTCTGTTATCGATACTGAAACGAAAACTATTTTTTTTTTCATTTTTGTCTGTCTGTCTGTCTGTCTGTCTGTCTGTCTGTATCTTGGCCGCGCATCACGCCGAAACTACTGAATGGATTCAAATGAAACTTGGCATGATTTGAGTTCATACTCCGAGGTAGGACGTAGGATACTTTTTATTCCGAAATTCCGGACGGTTTCCTTGGGAGGGGAGATGAAAGTCAAAATGTGTAATTAATTGTAATTCATTAACGAGTAGTCCGATCGCAATAATTCTTTTTTTGTTAGAAAGGAGATACTCTGAAGATTGTAGCATAAAGTATTTAATTTATCACAATCTCTCTATCTATTGGAAAAAAAATTTATAAAGAATTTATCATTACGTAAAAAAACATGTAGCGACATCTATTGCCAGCCAAGCGTAATTAATAACACTTTGATTAATATATCGTGGAATAATCGTAGAACGTATTACGTATAATTCGGTGTAGCATTAAGTATTTGATTTATCGCAACCTCTCTATCCATAGGAAAAAGAATATCTATATCTCTCTGTAGACGTCGAATCTGTGTGTTTGGTTGTGCCCGCATGACTTAAATATTCAAAATAATCGTGGGAACGTTTTATGCACAAGCATTGTGATTAATGTGGTATATAGTTAGTATTTGATAGGTAGGTATTTGTTTTATGTTCTCTCTTTCCATAGAAAGGGTTGTTTTAAATTTTCTTGCAAACTTTCTTTGCTTAAAACAGCGAAATCTTTTGGAATCAAGTAACTAACTTTACAATAAGTACGTAATATGATTACTCTTTTTAACGTATAATAAAAATGTAACAGTTCAGTTCTGTACATTAAAGAAATTTAGATGATTTTTTGGGAGGGCTCTCTAATCGATACTAAAGCAATTACATTTTCTTGAAAATTGTTTCTGTGCTCACTGACGAACTGTGCTTAAAACAGCGACATCTTTTGGAATCAAGTAACTAACTTTACAATAGGTACGTAATATGATTACTTTTAAACGCATAAGAAAAGTGTATAAGATCAATTCTGTACATTAAAGAAATTTAGATTTTTTGGGAGGATGCTCTTATTGATACTAAACCAAAAACTAGAATGCCATAAACGTTAAATGGTCATTTATAATTATGATATTTATTTTAAGTTTAAAATACTTGAAAGAGGAGTAAACATATAACATAATAGTTCATCATAATTTACCAGAAAATGATACAAAACATCTTTATGATAGGTACCCGAAAGGCAGCGCGGGCGCGTGGCCTGCGCCCTGCCACAGAATAACGAATACATAGTACTGCCCTGCGTAGGTTACCAAACACGTCCAAATTGTTTAAAAAGCAGTACCCGCGCGGTCGGTCGGCTCCCTACACGACCCACGCACCCAAATCGACTTCAAAACTCAGTAGTAGTTCTTGAATGTAAATTCGGATAAAAAGTTATTTTTGGAACTATTTACTTGATTTTTGTTCTACCTACTATAAATATTACTTGGTATTATAATATTTCTTCTGTATTTTTAACCGACTTCCAAAAGGAGGAGGTTCTCAATTTCATCGGTATATTTTTTTTAACCGACTGCCAAAAGGAGGAGGTTCTCAATTTCATCGGTATATTTTTTTTTATGTATGTACACGGATTATTCCGTCAATTTGTGGACCGATTTTGGAAATTCTTTGTGTATTCGAAAGGGTATGCTCCCCATGTGGTCCCATGGCCACCATATCAGGATCTGATTATGGGATCCTAAGGAAATCGAAGGAAACCCTCAAATTCATGTAAGCGCCTGCAATGAAGTTAAAGCAATTGTCTGCATGCCTTCATATTCTGTAGACATCATTTAATTTCGTAATATATAAAACGGGTCTTAACGATATCAGAGTTAACCTCAGATAGTCAGTTTACCTGAAATCACTTGAATTATAGTAACCTATAGAAGATAGTCCATTTGAGATTTTATTACAAAAAAATACCTGAAGTCCTTTCGATTTTATACAGCATGTATGTTACCTTTAGTCGTATTCTTTCAAGTTATTTAGGTGAAATGATGACGAGAGACTTGAGAAAGACTAAAAAGTGAAAAATAAAAAAAACTTCGTTTAAAAAAACCGAACCGAAAAAACTAAAAAGTACCTAATAACTTAATTTGTATGTGCTACCTATTCATAGGTTTGAAGTCGGTGCCAAGCCAAAATGTAATAGTAGGTACCGCACTCGCCGCGCGTGACCTTGAGCGGGATAGCTGCTCTTCGTGTAGAACAAAACAACTGAAGCGTCGGTGACGTCGTTGACGTTCGTCTCGAAATGTAGCGAGTGTGATACCTACTATTACATTTGGCTTGGCACTGGGTTCAAACCTAGGAAGCACATGCAAATTAAGTTAACTGATACTTTTTAGTTTTTGAAGTCAGTTTTTTTAAAACGAATTTTTTTTTTAGGATTTTGTCAGGTTATAGCATAGGTATAAGCAGGCGATTTTTATTGTACCTAAATAATTAGCAAATAGCCTTATGTAGATACTAATTGCTTTTCTCAGAATTTTTAGAATTTTGTAAGGTTATAGCATAGGTACCTAGGTACCTATAATTTACTTTTTTATATTTTTTTTTGGTTTTTGTTAGGTTATTGGTATAGGCATAGGTAAGCAGATGTTTTTCGTTGCAAATACTTAATTACTTAGCCTTATTTGTTGGTGTTTTAATTTCTTTTAGTAAGTTGTAGATACCTTCCATTTTTTTCGTTGAATTAGTTGTAGATACTTACATAATTTAGTTTTATTTACGTTTTGAAAATAAGCTTCATTCGTTATGTCTAATTTTTCATTTAACTGTAGTGATAAATTTAACATTGTTTTTCGTATTCGATTTTATCACATCACACTAATTTATAAAAGCGAATGTTTGTGAGGGTGTATGTTTGTTACTTCATCACGCAAAAAGCACTGGACGGAATTGGATGAAACTTTACAGTAATGTAGCTTACTAGCTGTTGCCCGCAGCTTTGCTCGCGTGGAAGTTGATTATTTACAATATATTTAATTAAAACTGTGTAAGTATGTATGAATAATTTATTCATGTTTTTAAACGTACCTGTTTATTTATTTTTAATCAATAGCCCATTAAAAAGGATTTCATACTAACGTTCGACCCTTATTTTTACCCCTTTAGAAATAGAATTCCCATAAATGATGATATAGGTATTAATTTATTTGTACTTGAAAGCCTAAGGACAAAGTTTCAGGCTACTACATTAAAAATGACTGACTTCCAAACTAATCTACTTACGACATTTCAACACCTAATTCACCCCTTAGGGGTAGAAATATCATTCATGGGATTTCCTTTTGAGGGCGCTCTGGTTCCCTGGTTTCTAGAACCCGAGACGGTGTGCGGTTTTTAGTCGGTTCGAGTCCGACATAACCACCAGTTGGTGATATCCGAGGGAATTTCCGCACAAAAAAAGGGGTAGGTATAATATCCAGAGACACTTAGTATCTACGCGTTTTTAACTATTAGCCCAAAGATAATTTTTCATGTTTCTAACTTAAAAAAGACGGACTTCCATACAAACTTTCAACCCCTATTTCACCCTCTTACGGGTAGAATATTGGGAAACGCCCTAAAATTAATGTTCATGTTTCTAACTTCAAAACTGACGGACTTCTAGACTAACCCGCTTACGAAATGTCAACGCCTATTTCATCTCTTCAGCGTAGAATATCGAGAAAGGCCTAAATACGTATCTATTCATTTTTAATCAGTAGCCCAAACCAAAAGAAAAGTTTCATGTTTCTAATTTAAAAATGACGAAGTTCCAAACAAAGTTCAACCCCTATTTCACCCCCTTAGGGGTAGAATATTAGGAAACGTTGAAATACATATCTACAAATTTTTATAAGTAATCCAAAAATAAAGTTTCATATTTCTTAAATAGCCCTAAAATAAACTTTCATGTTTTTAACTTCAAAAATGACGGACTTCCAGACTAACCTACATACAAAACGTCAACCCCTATTTCACCCCCTTGGGGGTAGAAATTCCAAAATTCCTTCCTTAATGGGTATCTACTTAATGAAACGATCATACTCACCAAATTTTGTATTCCCAAGTTTAATAGTTTCCGCTCGGCGATGATGAATCAGTCAGTCAGTCAGTCAGGACATGTTATTTTATAAGTATAGAAGATACATCAGATTAACACATAGGTTACTGTTTGCCGCGATAACCGACATACACGCGGGCGGAGCCGCGGGCAACAGCTAGTTATAATATAATTATATTAATCTGTTTTTTTTTTATTATACCTTCTTTAAAAATTAATCATATATAGATTACTCGTATATAGGATAAGTACATACTACTGTGAAGTTAGTGTTACTAAATTCCAATAGATGTCGCTGTTAAGTTTAGAAACAATTTTCAAGAAAATTTAATTGCTTCAGTAACGATTAGAGAGCCCTCCCGATAAAACATCTAAATTTCTTTAATGTACAGAATTGATCTGTTACATCACATTTTTATTATACGTTCAAAAGAAAATCATATTACGTACCTATTGTAAAGTTAGTTACTTAATTCTAAGAGATGTCGCTGTTTTAAGCAAAGAAACAGACAAACTCAACGTCTACAGATTTATTATACGTGATATATTTATAAATAGATCACGGAATAATATTTAAAGTACTTGCTGTCTAGCAAAAAAAGAATGAATGAAATCACGTGTTATTGAATCACAACCAAGTACATATTTTGACTTTCATCCCCTCTCTCCAGGAAATCGTGCTGAATTTATGGATAGAGAGGTTGCGATAAATCAAATACTTAATGCTACACCGAATTATACGTAATACGTTGTACGATTATTCCACGATATATTAATCAAAGTGTTATTAATTACGCATGGCTGGCAATAGATGTCACTACACGTAGTTTTACGTAATGATAAATTCTCTATAATTTTTTTTTTCCAATAGATAGAGAGATTGTGATAAATTAAATACTTTATGCTACAATCTTCAGGGTATCTCCTTTCTAACAAAAAAAGAATTATTGCAATCGGATCGGATCGGATAATGAATTACAATTAATTACACATTTTGACTTTCATCTCCCCTCCCAAGGAAACCGTCCGGAATTTCGGAATAAAAAGTATCCTATGTCCTACCTCGGAGTATGAACTCAAATCATGCCAAGTTTGATTTGAATCCATTCAGTAGTTTCGGCGTGATGCGCGGCCAAGATACAGACAGACAGACAGACAGACAAAAATGAAAAAAAAAATAGTTTTCGTTTCAGTATCGATAACAGAGTGCCCTCCAAAAAAATTTTCTAAATATCTTCAATGTACAGAATTTGACCTGTTACATTTTTATTATAAGTATATAGATTACAGTCCATGACAAATACAGTTCATGATCAGACTTTCTCAAGCTGATTTTGATGACAAAATGTGAGTGTTTCTATCTCTTCGGAGCATTTCACCTAACATCACATAACAGCTCACTAACCAATTTACCAAAAAAAATACCGTGCAAAACCTCGGTCATTCAAGTACTGTTAATTAAAATAGTTCGAATAGGGAGTAATCGTAATCACTCGATAAAACACGGACCCTTGTCAGTAATCAGACCACGGTGTGGGCGAAATTCGAATCTGTAATCTTACAAGTTATATAGTATTAATTTGTCCGGATATGACTGTTCTAGAGTTGATTACCGTGAAGGACTAACCATTGTTAGTGAATTTGAATAGGTACTCGAAGAATAACTCCGGATTATTGATATAGATCAGGATTGCAAGAAGTTCTATTAGGCTGTTGGCCAAGATGTGATTTCAACATCAACAGTCTGTAAAGGCGTGTATCCACCGAAATTGTTTGAATTTTAGTGTTTCCAACTGTTTGCAACTCTTCAGAAAATCGCTAACTTTTGTTTCCATTGTGTCTACACCGAGTCGCAAACAATTTGAAAAACATTCCAACTAAGCGTCTCCACAGAGCCAATAAATATTTGCAACAGGCAACAAGCGTATTCTTTTAATGTTTACCACCAAAAACAGAAACACGGTTCCCAACATTTGTTGACAATTTTGTTGCCTACACAAGGAAATTACAGAAACTTTTGTCACCAACACGTGTCGTGTTGACAACACAAAAGTTCCCAACTTTTGTTCGGTGGAGACTCGGCTTAAGGTACAAGGAAATTTTATGTACAAAGGCGAACTTGGCCCAACAAAACTGAGTTTGTTTGTTTGAGTGGAAAGAGGATAGTAGACATAGTCATGCGTACTTGGGAATCAAACATTGGACAACACTTTGTATGATCTTTCAAATTTTCGTTTCGTATCTGGGTTTTATTTGTGTCCACACACGGGATATATTTCTAGAGAAGAAATTTTATTGTAAAAAAAAACAGTTTTTGGGTCAGATATTAGAAAGTAACACACACACAAAGTTACAATTCTTTATTTAAACAGTTCGTAACATTTCTGTAGAAAATTAGGCCAAGGATTTGTTTACTTTTTCATTACACGTGTATGTACCTACATCTGCCCACACACTATTAATTCAATAATAAGGTTGTAATAATAATTGTAAAATATATTGAGATAATTGAGGAACTGTATCAAGTGTTGTGGGTTCAAATCTCACATGGGACAACACTGAGTGTGGTCCACAAATTGTTGTTCTGGGTCTGGGTGTTCCGAGTCTCTGTGTCTGTTTCATGTGTGTCTGTAAAGTCCCCCGGGACACAAGATGTATATTCCTTATGTGGGAGTTCTCTAAATGTTTTTTTTTCTGATCTGTAATTCCGTGAATACAAAAACAATTATATACTAGCTAAACCGCGTAACTTCATCTGTGCCTCTCAAAAGGCGCGTCTTGTTGTCTTTAGAATAAATGTTTTTTCTTTCTTTCTTTATTTGTTTTTGGTTTTTATTTTTTTAAATTATATGTTATATGAGTAATTTCGTTAAAAGGGACGGAAGTATAAGCCCACGTTCAGATGACGAGCGCTCAACGCACGTTTTACTAACGCGCGTTTACAACTACATGTAATTTGTTCTAGGAGTACACATGCTAACGCGCGTTTTTATATTTAGTTGTTAACGCGCGTTAGCAAAACGCGCGTTGAGCGCTCGTCATTTAAACATGGCCTAACAGGAAATTGAAAAAGCGCATGCTATTTCGACTTCCTGTTGACCACTGAATGCATTTGTTTCTAGATGTCAGACAACAGTTACATTTTTACATGTGACTACTGCAATACTCGTTCTTATTTTTCTGACGGAGTTGCATGTTATACCTGTAGATCAATTGTATTTCGTGAACTAATTGATTTGGATCACGAATGTTTATTTAAGTAGTGTTATATTTTTACTGCATTCAATTTTAAATTCAAAAATAGAAAGAACATAATGAATTTTTGTTTTTTAAATGTAGAATATTGTTTCCAAAATGGGTAAACCAACCTAATATCGTATTAGGTATTTGTTACTTGCTCTTTATGTAGTTGGAGTACTATGACAGGCTTTCTCGATATATCGATTATTATAAAAACGTTAGTAGTTAGTACATAATTGCATCATATAAATTGAACATTAGTCTTCTGCCTACTGTCAACATTGTGTCAACCAATAAGGTAAGGAACTCGTTGAGTAAGGACAGACGCCCACTGCATCACTCCGTAGTAAATTATTACTATTGCTATCTGATGTATTGTATTTAAATTTAATAGCTCTTTAATAATAAAAAATAGGGTTGTCAATGTGCGAACTTAGCATTTTAACCGACTCCAAAAAGAATGAGATTTGCAATTCTATTGCGATTTGCGTTTAAGATCAACTTTAGGTACAATAGTGATTGACATCGGCTTTTCTTAACGGAAAAGGAGGGCAAACGTACAGACAGGTCACCTGATGATGAGACTTACCGACTTCATTCTCCTCCAAGAATTAGGCGAAAAGTTTTCGCGAGGTGTTTTCGAAAACACCAATTTTCTGTGAGCTCAAAAATAAAATTTGAAAAATATTATTCACTAAAAACTACGTTTTGTGTACAACTTTATGCAGCCAATTATATTCTGTGAATTGAATATAAATAAAATATTTTAGTATCCATTACTTAGTTATAAATTGCTGCATTCATCAGATATTTAATAACCTATAAAATTTATAGCTTTTATTGAATGCCAGTTGTGTTATTAATGAAATTTCTCTCTTTCGCAGGTAAACACATCAGCGCCAATCGATTTAGTAAGTTAGACAAATCTTTACGACATTGTAATACTTTTAAAGTAGAAAAAAAGTACTGTTTTTTTACTGCTATTATTTTTTACAGAGAATGCTAGTATCGTATTTGAATCAAGGATAGGTATAATACCTGTTACAAGTAAACACTTAAAAAAAAAGCATTTGAATTAGGAACTCTTTTTGTTTAATACGTTCCCGCGGAAATGAAATGTCACAAACGTCAAAAGGCCTACCCACTAGTTAATTATCTGTACACAACAATTTATATAATTAAAACTAAAAGCCGTGGGCCCAAGGTGAACTACACTCATGACTAATTAAGTGCAAACGCACTAACATATGACTGTGTAGTAATTTTAGTAGTACTTCATTCACACGCCTTCATTCCCGTAGGGTCAAGCAGAGGCGTATGATTCTAAGAAAGGATAAGGGATTAAATTAAATACATTAAGTTATAACGTGTTAAGCAATTCTTTAATCACTCACTCAACAACCCATAATGTCCCACTGCTGGGCTCGGGTCTCCTCTCAGGAGAGGGCTAAGGCCATACATCCCCACGCTGGCCGAGTGCGGGTTGGGGACTGGTAACACAACGTTGTGGTTACGTATTCTTGCCGTTGGATGTTTTAAGCCGCTCAAAGGCCTCCAACTAAGCTTCACGACTGTTATCCTATGATAACAACCGAGACCGACTGCGTAACGTGACCTCCCAATTACGGAGACGCTCATGGTATCATGCCACCAGCGGTCACCCATCCAGGAAATGACCGCGCCTTCGTTGCTTAAATTCTTTAATAGTTTTTGAAAAAAAAAATGATAAAAAAAAATCCGTGTGGTGACGGATCAAGAAGGGTGGGTGTTGTAAGATGCGATTAAAGGAGCAAGGTAACATAGACCTCTCTTAAGAAAGGTTCTGGCCAATTATATCGCGCTGTCCAGACGTATTAATACTGAGTAATATAGTGAAAAGAGTTCTAAAAAAAATTTGTAACGTAATTCGCTTCAATTTAACTCCTTAATTAAGTCATTTACTTGTTAGGACACTGTTTATTTTCCACACAAAACAAAAACTAAGTCAGTATTGCGCACTAGATGAAATAATTTTAAATATGTATATTCTATCTGTGCAATTACAATTTAATACAATGAAATAAAATATACAGCTTAATATAAATAAATTATAAACTCACGTAATTATAAAAAAGTTTTAAAATTAGAATTGACAAATTGCTATCATTAAAACATTAATCGAATTAAAAACTAGGCCTCGTAGAATTCACATATTTTTTTAAATGCAATATGTCAAAAAGTTTTTTTTTAACGGCAATGTATTATGTAGGCTAGGTTGCCTGCTCTTGAAACTAAAAATAGTAACATAAAAAAAATACATTAGCATCATCTAAAAATAACTTAACGTGTATCAAATAAAAAACTCATTAAATTATATTACTCTTATTTATTTAAACGCAAAATAAATTATAATAATTTTAGCGAACGCACGACGCGCGCACGCTCGATACCAATGAGATATAAATTTTCATCATGGTTTCTTTTCTTTGTAAAATGCTTTTTCTAATATTAATGTACACTTTTTACACATTATAAATATATTATGTCACCATCTCTTTTTACCCCATGAGTGTCGTAAGAGCCAACTAAGACGAAATTGGAGGGAAATTTGACACAAACCTTATACCAAGTCGTCTAGTCAGCGTTGTAGCGGCCAATACTTACACTTTAAGGAAAAACCTATGTTGATGATGACGATAATTGTCATTCAACAAGACTAAGAGGAAGATTAAAAGGAGCGAAGTATCAATGACACATGAGGCAGTAACCAGGAAAAATTATTCCTTTTGAGCGCTTCCATTGCGTACGCTGCGGAAACGGTTGAAGTGACACAAAAACGATTTATTAAAGAATTGCTCCCCTTTAAAAGTTCTAATTAAAAGTCCTGGACAGCAGGGTCTATCTCTTGAGGTTGGCTCACTATATACGTTTTTATGGTAACCAAATTTGTTCACGTTTTATAACATCACGCAGTGGCAATAGGAGACGCAAACGATGTTGCGGGGGTCAGTTATTTAAATGTTTAACCTAAAATTTTCCGGTTAATTTTAAAATCAAATATAGCATAGCTTTAACCACAGATATAGTATGTTACGTTACGTATGTTAACAACATTAACGATATGCTTCAGGTAATTTGTTCACAAATAAAAATTAAAACTAACTCAAACACTTTCATTTAATTTAAGTTCTTCGTTTAACTATTTGCTAATTACAACGCCGCATAACAAACATGTAATTATATCAAGTGATTTATATTAGAACTGCGGCCGTGAACTGACTTTCACACTTACGATTTCGGAGAGAAAATCTCTTATGGATTTCTTTTAATCAGCTTTTTTGGAATAGGTTAGCAAACGACTAGATGGATCGCCCTGGTCATTAGATGCATAAATATTTCGGACATATTACCCACAACGCGAAGTAGTAGAGATTGTACTATGTATAATATGTATGTATTTACAAAAAAAAAGTATTGATTTCAGTTGTCTAGTACCCATAACACAAGCTCTGCTTAGCTTGGGACTAGATGGCGTTGTGTGTTAGATGTCCGAAATATTTATTATTATTATTTATTTGTACAATACATAGTGACAGCTATATTGACTGATAAAATAATAGGTCTTTACCTATGAAATTGCCGTTTTGTATGCAATAAGTGAAAGTCCTAATTTTTTAAACTTTTTTATTTCTGTTATTCGAAGTAATCACCCATGCAATCGACGCATCTTTGCCAACGCATTGGCAGTTTATTGATGCCCTTCTTGTAAAAATCAGCTGGACGGGAGGCAACAAACTCTTTAAAGGCATTTTGTACTGCCTCTCGGGAATTGAATTTTTTACCCACTAAAAAGTTGTCTAAATTTTGGAAAAAGTAATAGTCGGTAGGTGCAAGGTCTGGTGAGTATGGCGGATGAGGGAGAGCTCTTGCAGCTTGGAGACTGTCTGTTGCGCGGTATGGGGTCGCGCGTTGTCGTGAAGGAGCACTGGGGACGACCGATTGACCAAAGCTGGTTGCAGATATGCAAGCTTCTCATCATTCTCTCCAGTTCTTCACAGTACACATCTGCATTAATGTTCATGCCGTTTTGTAAAAAGCTGTGGTGAATCACACCCGCACTAGACCACCAAACAGTGACCATCACCTTTTTAGGGGTCATTTTTGGTTTAGGGCATTGCTTTGGTGCTGAACCAGGGTCTAACCAACTTGCTGAGCGCTTTCGATTGTCGAACAGGAGCCATTTTTCGTCGCACGTAACAATTCTTTTAAAAATTCCTTCATTTCTTTGCCTGTTGAGCAGCGCAAGGCAGCTCTCGACGCGTACGTTGCGCTGGCGATCGTTAAGATCGTGGGGCACCCATCTATCAAGCTTTTTTACCTTGCCAATTTGTCGCAAATTGATCAATATTGTTTTGATGCTTACATTAAAAGCTGCTGCTAGCTCAGCTGTAGATTGAGTTTCGTCAGCTTCCACAATCGCCTTTAATTCATTATTGTTAACCAAAGTCTCCGGACGACAACGAGCTTCATTTTTCAAGTCAAAATTTCCAGAACGGAACCGGGAAGACCAATAACGGGTTGTGCGTTCGTTTGTACAGTTCTCTCCGTAAACGTTTTTGATGTTACGTGCCGTTTTTGTCGCGTTGGTGCCACGACGGAACTCGTATTCCATAATTACACGATTTTTTAAAGTATCCATTATGACGAAAAATGTTCAAATGTAATGAAAATACAACGCTAATCAAAAAACAAAAGACTGAGTTTGTAAATACAATGTCATGGTATTAAAACAAAATTAATTTGAATTTAGAATACAGAGCCATTACAAACTTTTTTTTATTTGAAATGACCAGTACGGAAGAATGGCAATTTCATAGGTAAAGACCTAATATATAAATCCTCTTTTATGTTCATACATATTATACAGAGCCGGCCCAATAATGCAGAGGCATTACTAGCCCGCCATGGTGTGGGTCACCATGCTGCATTGTCTGCATTCACAGTTTAATGACCACCACTCTTGGATTCTGCTTATGCTTTCCATATCTGTCAAATCACAGTACTTACCATTTTAAGCGTTTAAAGCTAGTGTTCCATGGACACCCAGCAAACACGACATGACATCTATACTAATATTATGAACGCGAAAGTTTGTAAGTATGGATGGATGGATGGATGATTGTTAGGCCCTGTCCGCACTGCGAATTTTCACCGCGCGGATTTTTTCTCGCAATTCTATAACACATTAAATCTTATATGAGTATCCGCAATGGCGATAAAAAATTAGCGCGGAAAAATAATCTGTGATCTGATGCAAATTGAAATGGATTTATTTCCGCGCGAAAATTTTGTGCAATATGAAGTAGTATGACTATGGCCGCACAGCGAAATAAAATTCGCGCGATTCGCTCAGTCGTGCACTGACAACGGTATTGACAAGATGTCGCGCGCTAAGTCTCTTACTCATTCTATAATATCTGAAAAACTTTTCACTGTATTTTCGTAGCTCTTGGTGTTTTAAGTAGAAAAATCCTTTCATAGGTCTCAAGGCAGTAAATGGGTGGTCTGTTAAGTCGGCGCCGTATTATCAGGTAATTTTTTTTTCTGATTTCCATTTTACTAGTTCGTCTCAACCGGGAAGTGCATCGAACTGACAAAAATCGCGCGAAATTTTACTCGTGGTGCGTAATTGGATTTTACTAGGCGGAATTTCGAGCACGGAATGTAATTCGCGGAAATAAATATCTCGCGGTGAGAATTCGCAGTGCGGACAGGGCCTTACTCTTTCACGCAAAAACTACTGAAAGGATTTGGATGAAACTTTACAGTAATATAGCTTATACATCAGAATAACACATAGGCTACTATTTGCTGCGATAACCGACATATACGCAGGTGGAGCCGCGGGCATCCACTAGTATTAAATAGTATATAATTAAGGAAGTCAATTATTGGCTTTATTATTTCAATAAGTATTGACAGTAAAACATTAAAACAGACGTTTTTTGTATACAACTTTCAAAACAATGACAACTTAATCTCATTGACAAACTATTCCACACTAACATTCCATAATCAAATAGTTGACAACTCAATATGAACATTGAACAGTAGTGTTGCGCTTGTCACCGTTCCATACTCAAAGTAACAAATTACTTATGAAAAGAGTAATGTACTATTCATGCAGTGAAACCACACGGTCGCGGATGCTGTTACATCCTAGATTTCTACTCGTAATGGGGGAAACTGTGCTTAATTTTACACGCTTTATATATCGGTAATAAGTTGTTTGTTCATTGTAACGCGACGTTACATTTTCGTGGGGAAATTTTTCTGCTCTTACTTGATAAGTAAATTGATAAAGTATTTCTAAGTTTTTTATGATCATAACTAGCTCTTTCTTGCCGCTTCGCTCGCATTAATAAAGATGTTGTCAATAAAAAGTCATAGCTATTGTGTTATTCCGGACTAAAATCTATCTTGCTTAATATATTCAGATCTTTAAAGCCGTTTTGGTGTTATTGGTTAAAACATCTCTCCAACTCTCTACTTTTCCATTTTCAATAGTAGTATGCCGTAATCAAAAACATATTATTAATAGATATTACTCTAATATTATTACCAAAGACTTTTGCGTGATTATCTAATACTTTAAATATATCTCATCAAATATGCATCTAAATCAAGTATTACGTTAATTACAATTTATTACACATGCCAACTACACCACTAACAGGAACTAACTCGATAATAATATTAAAATACTCGTATCATATATAAGACTACTCGGATTACTTGTTATTACTCAACAAAGTATGCCTATCTATCTACTTTCACTATATATTCAATAACTACGTCACAAATATTTGCCATAGTTTTAGACGACTTTGGAACGAAGCTTTCACTGGTAAGGATGGCTAAATATAGTTGCGACGATCTGTTAGCGTGGTGTGAATGGAATATGTTGAAATCTTAGACGTCTGACTGGGTGCAGGTTGCATAATGTGAATAAGAAGATACACTACAAATCTACTTGCAAAAACATACAGTTATAAGAATAAAAAACACAAAACTATTGTTATGAAAACTTACCTTACCTAGGTAACTAGGATTACCAGTATATCATGTAACTTTCTTCAAATAAAGCGTTTTTGTAATCACGTTAAGTACAAAACTTTCAGTATTTTTCATAAACATAATCATATGTGTATCTTATTTAAAAAATTAAGACAATTAAAATATTAGAGTCAGCCCTATTATTCACGTCTGTTTGACAGGTGCATCGACCTGTCAGAATTAAAGGGAGCCTATGTTTGCTTACTCTTTGTACGAAAGGAGAAAGCTTCATAAATTATACACTATTCTTATTGTTCAGATTGTACTGAACACTATTAGTGTTTACGTGAGTTCATAGATACTTTTGTTGTAAAATTTCTTTGCATAAGTATTCTGTACGCTTGCCTATCTATGACATACTTAGAAATTAACCTCAAAATTGTTTGACAGGTGTAATTAGCGTGAAATTGGAAATTGTTTATGGATTTATTGATTAGTGACTATTAATAAATATTAGACACAGTACGCGTATATGAAATAGACTTATTAAACATATTTTTAATTAAAATTAGTGGGTACAAAAATTGGAGCCGATATTGTTATAATTGCCACTACAAAATTCGTTACACAGTTTTCTTGAGTGGTTTTAAAAAAATCAAATACACAGCCTTTTTTTAAATCTGTTAATTGGTGTTAAACATGCTACAAGTAGTCAGTTAGTAAATCAACAAGTAACACAGTCATAGATTGTCGCTCCAAAGTACATTAAGTTGTATAGAATAGAAACCCGGTAAACCTATATCGACTAAGGAAAAGGAATAACTCAATAACACTTCAACTGTCCCTTTTGACTTTTCCCTTTCTAGCGTCGATTATTAAATGTCAAATGTCAAATTACTAACCAATACTATAAAAAAACATTAAAAAATGCCATGACCCAGTCACTATTCTACTCAATTACAATACTCATTATGTCACTGTTACAGTTTGTTCCGCTTGTATAATACTCCTGTGAACAGAATTTGAATTAGCTGTCAGCAAACAGTTGTAATGTAATTCGAGTAACAGGTATTAAGGTACGGAAAGTTAAGCCATTGTTATCTGTGAGATTTTATTGTCTCGAATGTCAAGGTTATGAATAAGTTTAAATTTGGAAAATGACTACAGATGATTAATCTCGTGTCATTATTTCTAATATACAACAAAAAAGGGGACCCGAATTCTAAATTTAAAACTGACAGTTTTTTAGTGGACAGATTATAAATGGATTAATCAAAACCTTAACCTAGTAAAGTATTTTAATAAAAGCACTAACTGGAGAACAATTTGTAATTCAAATTTTGAAACTATTTTATTTACATTTTTAAATTAAGAAATGTTCTGCGAATAAAGAAATCTCATTTTATTTTGCGGTTACTTATAAACGCTCAAAGGTCAACGACCCCACTTTCATTGCCAATAGCAACTTTCCACAAAATTCGCATTAACCTTGTACGAATTCTTTTAATGCCAAATTAAAATTGTTATACTTACTTAGGACAAGAATAGTGTTACTTTTAAAATAAGGAATTTAATTGTTTAGATTATTCAGAAGAAGGAATCTACGCTTTTTTAATTGAAATTAAGCAAATTTTAGAAAAATCTGCACTTTACTTTATTTAATTGAATACTGCTGACATACATTTTTATAGTAAAACTAGCTTTTACACGCGGCTTCCCTCACGCAGACTTTCATCCCCTGATTTACCCCTTTAGGGGTGGAATTTCAAAAATTCCTTTCTTAGTGCTCACTTACGTTACATAAAGAACCTACACGCAAAATTTCAGGATTCCAGCTTCAGCGGTTCGGGCTGTGCGTTGATCTCTGGGTATGTCAGTCAGTCAGTCAGTCACCTAATAATATTGATGTGACAGGTATCTATTTGTCAAATTTTGAAAGTTAAACTTTTAAATGTCAACCCTCAATCTGTCAAGTGTTAAAATGTGTCAACTGTGTGTATGACATCTTCTTTCGAGAAACAAATTAGAAAGTGAACACTGAACATCATTTTCGTCTGACGAAAATCTAATTCCGCTAATATAACCTCACTTCACGGTACCATGACAACGGTAGCGTAGCCGCGCCATTTTCTCATAAAACCCCCATGCAGCCATCAACTTTCTTCTTATGGCCAAGGTTAATACTTTTATTACAGTAGTTATAAACGTTTAATAAATTAAAACACATCGCTTTCTTAAATCATGATTCTACTGATTCTTCTATAAACATATTTATTATAGAAAGGTGATCAACTTTAGTGGTTAGTATATGCGTAAGTTACTTTCACGTTTATCTCAACAGCAAGATATACTTATCTTTAACTATCTTATTTATATTAACATAAGAAAGAAAGAGATAGCAAGGGAGGGTGAAGTTACCATTTTATTTGTTCCTAATTTGAATTATCATGCCGTAATTTTTAGTAATATATTTCTAATTGATAAATGAGCCCACTAAAGTGATTATCTGCCTCATGAAAAGTATGAACAGAATCCAAGACTGGTACTCAACTTAACATACTCATTGTGAATGCAGACAATGCAATAATGCATCATGGTAACCCACACTATGCCGGACTATTGAGATGCTTCTGTATCACAGGGCCTCCCGTCTCGCTCGCACTCACCAACGAAACACGACAGCACTAATGCTGGAGCTGTCATTTTAGGTTGGTCTTCTGTGAGAGGGTAGTACCGCCCCGGTCGAGCCGGTTCGTTCCTCGTAGTTACTATTTAGTATCTAAAAAAAACATCCAACGAAAACTCTCTGTGACTAAGTGACCAAGTGACTATAGCTTAGACTTTTGTAATTGTTCGTTTGTATTCTTTTTGGCTTAGCACCGACTTCAAACAGATTTTAGGTACCTAGCACACATTATAATACTACTATTTAAATGAATAAAGAATTAGGTATAGGTAATTTATAAAGAACCAGTTTATTTTACGCTTTTAAGTGTTTTTTTGGCAGAGAGTTTTCGTTGGATGTTTTTTGGAAGTCGCTTTTTTTTTTTATAAAAAGTTTTTATTTTTCAGTTTTTAGTGCAAACAATCGTAGGTAAGTAGTAAGTTGAACTATTTCATCAATTTTCATCATCAAGAATACAAATTAAGGTCTATACGAACGTGTAATATTAAAATCATCTTCTAATTCCTAACTGTTGAAGAGTTTAACCTTCTATCATCAGTTCACCTAAATAACTTGAAAGTATACGACTGAAGGTCTTTAGATACGTATGAAATTGAAAGAATTATCCTCCAACTCCTAACCGTTGAGGAGTTGTACCTTCCACCTTCCATCATCAGCTTACCTAAATAATTTGAAAGAATACGACTAAAGGTAACATATGTACATATGATATTTAAAGATTTATCCTCCAACTCCTAACCGTTAAGGAGTTGTACCTTACATCATCAGCTCATCATCATAAAATGATGACTACCAGACGCAAATACCGGTGGTTCAGAAAATATACGAAAAACATAGTATGTGCCTATAAAAAATGAGGGTTCCCCTCGATTTCCCTGGGATCCCATCATCAGATCCTGATATGCTGGCAATGGGACCACCTCGGAAGCATACCCTTTTGAATACAAAATTTTTTTTTTAAATCGGTCCACAACTGACGGAGTAATCGGGTAACATACATAAAAAAAAATAAAAAAAATACATACAGTGGAACATAGAACCTCCTCCTTTTTGGAAGTCGGTTAATAATTAATATATCATTTTATTTAAGAAATAACAGAAGAAGAATAAATGACGTATAAAATAACCGTTCTACCTTTTCCAAGACCACCGCTAGTGCGTTTAGTAGCACCGTTCTTAATAACAACAATAAAACACATGTGTGTGACACCGCGTATGTTTCTATGATTTCATGCACTAGTTGCTATTTGCGTGTTAGTGTGTTCTTAATTTAAAAAAATACTCGATACGATACTTGGACGTAAAAGTATTTTATTCAGTACTCTATAGAGTACTTTAATAGTGATTTTAATAATAAAAGTAAATACTAAATTAGACATGAAGAGACGTAATTTATTTTTTGCAGCTTAAACGAACTTACGAGACTTTATATAGTAAGATAGAAGAAGTAATTTTGAATTTGATTTATTTTAACGTGTACAGAGCAGCATAGTGACCCACACTATGGTAGCCTAGTGAAATCCTTTTTACGCCCCGTTTAAAGGACCCGGGATCATAAAATGTAGAAAAGAAGATGAAGATTTTATGCGTCCAGTGCCTTCCATTTGTCAAGTTCTGAGATATTAAATTTACCTTAAAGCTACCTATTTTAATTAGAAGTAAACATTTTTTTTTTTTTTTAAATATCTGCTGACATAAAATATTAATCTCTGAAAGACAACTGCATACCAAAGAAAAAACTAGTCACAAATTCTATACCAACCCGTCTGGCCAGCGTGGTATAGGTATAGTACCTACACCAGAACCTCCTTTCCAAGTAGAGGTCTAAATTCAGTAGTGGATTATTCAAGGCTGTTGATGCATTAACGTTCAGAGCTTACAATGTTACCACATGACGTGGTATTACTACCATTTTGTATATGTATAAAGTACCATTATGGGTACAAATCGTCGAGTTCCTACTTCTAAACGGTCGATGTTTTACTAAATTGACTAGCTTCGAGTATCAGGTTCCATGATTAGCAGTTCCTGGAGTTCGTAATAGATGATGTTTGTGGTGAATTGTAATTTTGTATTTGATGCAATTTAGACTGTATTTAATGTTTTTATGTTTGGTTTTTGTTTGACAAGAAAGTTTAAAACAGCTCAGCCTCGAGGTAAGTGATTTACCAACGCCAATAATAGTTAATGTATATCATTCAGTTTGAGACCATCCCTCCTTTAGGATGTACTTGTTTTCAGATGCATAGAGCATAGGGCGAAGGAGTTCGAGTAAGGGATACCGTATATATCGAATGAGTATCGCGACTGGGATTATAATATCTTTAAGAGGCCATCTCGTTTCCGTTAAGCCACTAGAACTATGACACGAACACCAACTGGCCTATATTAACGTAAATATATTGAGAACCTTCTGCTCTTAAAGTCATTCGAAAACCGATATTATGATGTGAATGACCGATAAATAATAACAAACCACAAAGTTTTCCGGTTGCGTAACACTCATCGTGTGCTAGTGATGTGCACGCGACTGCACACGAGAGAAAAACGATTCAACCTCGCTCCCGGTCGTTGACGTATGAACTTGATTTATTTATTAAACTTTGACAAACGACCTTTTAAACTTGAATTAGATTAAAACCTGATTAAACTTTTGAACGTAATTGAATACAAAAGCAAACATAAAAAATAGATACAAACCTGACGTTATTCGTGCCGGTTTTATTACTACCGAGTATTTTGTAATACTATATTTCGAATACTAAGTATTTATATTTGGAATAGCACTTGTGTCAATACTCAAAGAACTTATATCAACTCTGTTTGGCTTCTAAATTCAAAATTGAAGAAAAGCTGATAAAACATCATGTAATTGGTCGTAATTATATAAGAATAGACTAGTTTTTTTTATTAACTAGGGATGGTATTAAACCGTCACTGGTAATTACTTTACTTACTACTACATACATAAATAGGTATTATGGTTACAAACACGCATTGCTATGTATTGACGGCTCTGACGGGTAGTTGTCAACGCACACATAGATCATGTAACAGGCCGCTAAACGAGTTTCGGCGAAAGTGAAAACGGCCCCGACGCGACTAAAAAGTGAATTTTATTTACTTATTTATTGGCTGTATGCTTAATATCGTTGCCTCATGCCGTAATAATAGGTGTGGTTCTATCTCTGATTTCAAATATGGAATGTATCTTTATCATCGTGTCGACACGACTTTTTTTCGCACGTAAATTTATTTCGACTGATTTTAAAGTGTCATGTTTCAACGGTTCGTAAAATCTTCATGTTTTTAAAAAATGATCTCTCCTTTGAGACTTTGAAAAGTTTGTTTTCGTCAACTCTGCGTTCAAAAAACTCAAGAAGAATGTAGATACTTAAAGGATATGCTAGGTTAAGTTAAGTTCCTTAAGTTTATGTATCTGTGTTCCAAGAATACCTTCATATACAGAACTTTCACCATATATTAATGTCACAACTCACAACATTGCGTCACATAATTGTCTGGTGTCCACCATATTTTTTGCGAGATACTTTATAAAACTTTCATATGGCTTTTTATAATTTACTGCCGATTAAAGATATTAATCATTATAATAATACAGTATTCTTGTTGACGGAATGGTAAAAGTGAAATTACCCAAAAGCCCGGGGTCCATACCAGGAGTATGTGTTAATTAGAAGAAAGTGTCTTTGACTTTATGACCATGCTATATATCTACATCCAACTGCTTCCAACTCGAGCCTAGAGTTTTACAATTAAATTTTAAAACTAGCACTTAGCATTTTATTTTAGTGTCACTTATGTTACAAATTGTAAAGGAAATATTAAAATACTGTTGATTTCAAAAAATGTACACTAAGTCTCTTCTTTAGTGTGTAATTTAATTTAATCCCATTTCGATTTTATTACGTCAAAATATTGTTTTTAATAAAAAATATTAAGTGCTTAATAGTGAGCTAAGACAGCACATATAATGTTTTCCTCCCCAAAAGCTTTGGGATCATTATTACACTTGCATTGCACCTAACTGCAATTATTACAGATTCTAAAAATGGTAAACGTTAAAACTTAACTTCTATGACTACTTACACACACTCCATAAATATACACTTCGCATAGACAATAGCAATGTTTCCAACACCATTTCTCAATAGTCTATTCGAAATATAGCCAAGAACAATTAAAATCCTACACACATCGCTTAAAAACTGACAATGCAAAACCAAAGACAATCTGAGGGCCAATTCTCGCAATAGAAGTTCAGTCTCAATTTAGTTCCGATCAATTTACGATCTAGATTATTCTAGATGTTTTCTTAGTAAATTTTTAACTAAGACTTATCACAATTTCTTGTTCAGTTTCACTACGATATGAACATCATAAAACATACTTATCTAGCTTATCTGCGTAACCTCACCTGCGTGTCCTATTGCACGTAGCGTGTTGTTTTACAGCGTGAACAAAGTTTTTATTTTGTTCATTATCATAGTGTCTTGTACGGCTTGTACCTTGTACAATGAATCGCACGGGGCGGCACGATCAAAATGACACTATGAAAATGAAGAAACTATACCATAATTTATGTTATAGTGAGTCAACCTTAAATGATAGACACATGCTGTCGCGATTTTTTTTTTTTTTAGAACTTTTAAAGGGGAACAATTCTGTCATGCATTGTTTTTGTGAAACTTTAACCGTTTACACAGCGCACCCAATGGAAGCTTTAAAAAGGAATCACTTTTCCTGGTTTTTGCAACATTTTTCATTGATACTCCTCTGCTTTTAGTCGTAGCGTGATGATATATAAACTATAGCCTTCCTCGATAGTTGAGCTATTCTACAATCAAATATTTATTCAAATTGGACCCGGACTTCTTGAGATTGCGCTAATCTCAAGAAGTCCGGGTCCAACCAAACAAACAAACAAACTCTTCAGCTATAAATATTTATTAATTTATTTTTACATAAACAAATAACAGATTTGAACTTATCGCGGCAACCACGACCAAATTTTACATTATTCTTTGGTGCTAATTCTGTTGTTCTAAAATGTCTCCAAACAACACTAGAAATCAAACTAAAAATTACTGTTCGTCAAGTTAAACTACGTTCTAAACATTGACCTAAAGATATTGGCCAATCAAAACGCAGAATACCGACACCGTGATGACAGTTTGGATGTGAAAAAAACTCACACTAGGTGATCATTGTTTAGTAGTAGCTGCGTCGGCTATACACTTTGAGGTTTCGTATGTATGTAACAAGTATGTAGTTAGTAGTGCTAGCGAAACCGGGCCTTGCTACTAATAACTAAAGGTGAACTGGTACCAGAGTGGAACGAAACCACACACCTTTATCAATACGAGTATCATGCTGTACTCGGCAATGAACGCGCGATTTAGGTCGTCAAAATGAGAGCAAGTGCTATCTAGAATCCGTCATAGTCATTAATTATTTTCTATCGGTGTTGCTATTTACACAACGGTGTTGATTGTTGTTGTGACCATAGACTATGAATATGTGGCATTTATGACAAATATCAACTCGTTATAAAAGCTGTCAGTTTGGTTTAAGACATTTCAATGCTGTCAACTTGGTAAATTGTCACATCGTTGCAGAGGAAGTTGAGTGTTTCGTGTGCACTTTTGAATTTTTATAGGGTAACCCAGCATATGTATACCATCAGAGTGACATTATTATTGTATTATTCATAAATTCGATCATATTGAGATGGTCTACTCGTATTACGAACGTCATGAAACATTTGACAACCGCAGAAAGTCATTAGCTTCTTAAGTCAGTACCCTTGCATGTCGAACTAGTACTCTTGTTAATTTTTAGGCTAATTATAAGAAAACAATTTTACGAAACCAACATCTAGTAATAAATAGAGCTCATCTTTTACATTTCACCCGATTGCGCGACACAAAGGAGGGTAATGTGTTTCACACTTGCAGTCGATTTATGAAATTGAGTGCGTTGAGTAACAAGGCCTTATAACATGTAACATCGTTGAATCACAATGCTTGACTATAATAAATACCTACTCAATGTATTTAATGCAATAATTTTAATGCTGCTCTTATACATGTCGCCAATGCAATTAAATACTAAATCTAATTACAATAGAAACAATACATAACGTATAATGTATAATATACAACAACAACAAAATATAGTCAAAGAATGAATTTGTTCCATTTTCAAAATAAAATTTTGAATTAAGAATAAATATAACACAAGAAAGTGCATTCCTTTTTATAAAGTAAGGAGTACCATAGAGCCAAGTTTTTTTAATAGAAATACAAATTCACCTAAGTTCGATTTTACTTACATTTCCTTAGAAAGCGAAGAACAGTCCGAGGAAAGTATAGTCGGACTGTCGGACCGGTACACAGGTATTTAGAGCCTCTCGTTTCCGCTCAGAGAAAACCTGTCGCATCTCAGTATAGTAGTTAAGAAATACGCAACAAGTATCATTTTAAATATGTATATTATTAGTATACATACAACTAAAAAAATGTCTACTTGACTTTCAAGTGAAATTTCAACTCTCAACACTTATTCTGTAGCTGTTTGAAAGATTATGTAGAGAATGATTGGACTTTATTTTCTAAATCATCATCAATCATCAACAGCCTTTAACAGTCCACTGCTAGGCCTTAGAAAGGAGGTTTAGGTCTACTAGACGGGTTGGTATAGGGTTTGTTTCAAGATTTCCTTCTTTTTGTAGTGATTTTTTCCTGCAAAGTTTGCTCCCTTAAGGCGCGTCTCCACCAAAATTTATGGCAATTTCAGTATTTCCAACTGTTTGCAACATTTAACGAAATCGCCAACTTTTGTTTCCATTGTGTCTACACCGAGTCGCCAACAATTTGAAAAACATTCAAACTAAGCGTCACCATTGAGCCAAAAAATATTTGCAACAAGCGTATTCTTTTGACGTTTACCGCCAAAAACGGAAACACTGTTCCCAACATTTGTTGACATCACCAACACGTGTTGACAACACAAGAATTGACAACTTTTGTTCGGCGGCGACCCGGCTTTAGGTCGGCTCTTATACACACGGTATGAATAAGGGTGATGTGATGACACTCCGTAATTCTTGTAGTTCCTATCAGCACATTGCAATAAACAATTAGAAATAACTTTTTTTGCTTTATAATAATACTAGCTGACCCACGTAACCTAGTTTACGTCTCCTATTGCCCGTAGCGTGATAATTTTCCCCCGTTTTTGAAACATTCTTCATTGTTGCTCCACTCCTATTGGTCTTAGCGTGATGATATATCAGTATCAGTAATTAGTAAGATAATATAAGTTTAGATGAATATCTTGCTAGAAGGCCAAAACCTTCTTTCAAAAGAAAAGCCGTCCAGCAGTGGATTCTTAAAGCTGACATCAATATTATAATTGTGAAAGATTTTATGGATATACTAGCAGTTGCCCGCGGCTCCGCCCGCGTGTATGTCGGTTATCGCTGAAAATAGTAGCCTATGTATTATTCTGATGTATAAGCTACATTACTGTAAAGTTTCATCCAAATCCGTTCAGTAGTTTTTGCGTTAAAGACTAACAAACATCCATCCATACTTACAAACTTTCGCGTTTATAATATTAGTAGGATAAATGTTTGTTAATCTTACACGCAAAAACAATTGAACGGATTAAATAAAACTTCACAGTAAAATAGCTCAGAATAACACAGACTCGTTTTATAGCTATATCCGACATACACGCGGGCGGAGCCACTGACAAAAGCTAGAAGATTGTATTCTAAAGGAGAGTTTGCAATGCTGCGAACCAGCCAGCTAAAGCAACAGAAACCAATCAAAGCATTGGTGTAATCTACATTAGTAATAATCAAAATTAAAGCTTTAACTAGGTTAAATAAACTTCGATATCATATTAAATTATTCTAAATTTATCAATTCAAATTAGACTATTTGAGAGACGTTTTAATTTAGTAAAAATACTACACAGAATTGACACCGATAAAACGGTGAAAGCCTATTAAAAAATGATTTACGATTTCCTTTTTTTTTCTGTGCTGATTAAAAATTAGTTACGTCATAAATATATTCTAATATATTACTTTTAAAAATAGTCGAATATTGATTTTTTTTTTTAACCGACTTCAAAAAAGGAGGAGCTTATCAATTCGACAATTTTTTTAAAATGTTTGTTACCTCTATGTATAACTTTCGACTGGGTGAACTGATTTTGATGATTCTTTTTTTATTTGAAAGCTGGTGCTTACCGTGTGGTCCCATTTCTATTTGGTACAGATTGAAGTCGGTTTTTTTGTTAAAATTTGTGATTATTAAAAGAGAGGCATTAGTCCAGCTTTCAATCGTCAGGCCTATGTCCAAACAATAAAGAAGACAAGGGCATTGCCAAGACTTAGAATAGGACTATAGAAAAGACAAGTAAATAATATTTAACGTACCTACCTACCACAGAACAACTAGAAATGCCTTTGACGTAATTTCGTAAGTAATCTTTTGTCGCCGGGACGCACACATAAACGATTAATAATATTATACACGCATAATTAAGTCTATTCTAATTCGTCCAAAGGATTTAATGAATATAATATTAAACTACAACCTTATGCTCTTGGCATTAAGTAGAGTTTTACTTGCAATTTTGTGTTTAGAGATGGATCTTCGTCTTTATGACCCACCCACCGTAGAGATGTGGTCCTGTCGATTATAATAATTAAATTTACTAAATTTCTATAAAAAATGTTCTTACTTTTAAATATCGCTATCCTAATTTTTTATATCAAAGTCCCTGACTTAGAAATGGATTGAGTGAAATTGTACTAGTTACTTGTTAATATAAAAATAAGACATTTGTTTTGTCAAAACATAAGTACCGATTGTACATCAAATTTTGGAGTTTGACGTTTCATACTTATCAACACGACACAACTTCTATAGACGTAACACACATAATCTTAATAGTTTTTCTGTAGAACCCTGTAATTAACAGTAAGTATGAGGTTATTTTTATTTCATCACAAGATTTACATTTTTTATATCTAAATTTAAATGCAAAAAAAACAATGGGCTTCGATGGACGTCGGATGGCCCGAAAATGTTAATCTTCAAAATATGTTTTAAGCTTTAAAAGAAATATTTCTATTATTACTATTCCATTTCATCAAAAAGGCTTCCAAAAAAAATTCAAATTAAAAATTATTTTGCTGTCGGTTAAAAATCACAATATAAAACAAATCAACTCTTTCTACTTAAGAAAAACACAAACGAATATCATCGACATCTACAATTTTGCGGTATCGAATGCATTATAAATATTTGGGCACACCCCTATGCCTTACACCAAATCTGTTCGGGTGAAATAAATCGAAATATTCACGCAGGAAATGCAGTTCATTGCGTACTCTTGTGGAAACAATGTAGTTAGTAATCACATTTAATACGCAATGTATGATTGTTTTATTGTTTTTTCCCGTTGAAAGTAAAAGACGAATGCGACCGTTCAGTTAATGCCAGCAGACAAAATAGAGGTATTTGGACTTATTTCGCGGCGCGCCTGCCCCACCTACATAGCATTTCTACCTATATTTTCTGTTCTGTGCTACCTACTATAAAAACTCAAACAATTTTTGTATTTATGTTCATACATAAAAGCACGCCTATTTCCCCGGAATTCATGCAAAGGCAGAGTCAGAGGCGGAGTCTAGATGCCTTATTTAAGCCAGTATTTTGGTCACACCATAGGCAAATATATGTAGTACTAGTTGTTGCCCGCAGCTCCGCCCGCGTGTTTGTTGTTATCGCGGCAAGTAGTAGCCTATGTGTTATTCTGATGTATAAGCTATATTACTGTAAAGTTTCATCCAAATCCGTTCAGTAGTTTTTGCGTAAAAGAGTAACAAACATCCATCCGTCCATACTTACAAACTTTCGCGTTTATTAGGGTTACTACCCTAATAAACGCGGATTTCTATAGTCCCACATAATACGTGTATATAGACTATACACGTATTATGTGGGACTATAGAAATCCGCGTTTATAGTGTAAATTAAAAATACTAAACTATTAAATTAGTACCAACATCGTCACTAGATGGCGTTGATCACTTTTTTTAAGTAGCGATATAGTTTCGTTACAGTTATAAAAGGATACTATTCCTAATAAATGTCTTCATCATTGAACGGGTTGTTTTCTTCACAGCATTTTTTTTCTTTGAACATGTATAGTTACGCTGTGTACACACACACACACACACACAAACAAGTACACACACGCACATGCGGTGAGTGTGGCATTTTATAGATATGATAGGTACGTATCCTTTAGAGTAAAAATCCTTTAGAGATTACGACATATGGGTGAATTGTCGCATCCTGTTACCGCAGGTACAATTTGGTTAATAGCGGATTAAAAATTATGTGATCACAATTATTGAAAACAATTTCTACACGAACAAAAACGAAAATTAAGATCAATTTTTATTCTGATTGTCCTCATATCAGGACTGATTGGTTGGCCTAGTAATTTAAGCGGTCGCCACGCCGCTTCTACTGCGTCAAGTGTTGTGGGTTCAAATCCCACATGAGACAACACTTTGTGTGATCCACAAATTGTTGTTCTAAATCTGGGTGTTCTTTGTGTTCGTTTTATTTATGTTTGTAAAGTCCCCCGCGACACAGGATGTTTATTCCTAATGCGGGAGTTGTCTTTAAAAAAATAATTGAAGCGATGGACGCTTTGAAGCCACTTAAATGACATTGTGTTGGTGAAAATAACTATGAAAGTTTTCGTTACATAGTAGGTACATACATACATGTCGAGCTAATAAAATGTGTTAATCACTTACATATTCGTCTACAATTATCATTGTTGGCAATTTCATTGTGATATAACAGAATAAATGCATTTTTGGAGACGGGTGGAAGCAATTCATGTACATTAAACTACTTGAACGCTATAAAACAAACTTTTATTGACAAACCAGAGTATTATCGTACAAAAAATGCCTCCAAGCATTAGTTACGCTTTCCGAGAACCGGTCTGGACCGGTTTCAGTTAGTTTAATCCAGTCCAAACTGGACCGGCCACTCTTCCTGTCATTTCATTCATTTTTTGTGAAACTAGCCACATACGTCCATAAGCAGTTATGGATGCATAGTAATCAGAAAACCACGGTTTCTTTGATAATAAAAGCACTGCTATAACCGTTACATAAAGTTTACTTTCATTTGACAATATCTGGAATAGTTTATTTTGCATATGGTGTGGATGTGGGTTAATTTGTTCTTTAAATTGGAAATAATAAGCTAAATAAAAGTGACCGAAACACAAGTGGCCGGGACCGTAGGCAAAAGTTATGAATAATATTTAATTCACAGAACAAAGATTTATTCTGTGATATAATTCCATCATTGATACTACAATTGCAATAACTCTTCGAATAAAATGCTCTACTTCATCTAAAGAATCACAACGCATCGGTGCCCAAGCGATACATTACTATCATAAAGTCGATCTCATTTCAACTTTATTTTGACGTAATAAAGTGAAAATTTGATTGCAATTGGAAAGGCGGAAATGAACATTTTCTTTCATTTTATAAAGAATGAAAAGTATTAGGAATGGTAATTAAAAGCTTTGTTTGATTTCTGAGAAATACGTTCACGTAAGTATATCGGCCTGTCAAAATGACTCTACTCTGCCTGATGGAAAACAAGAGCAGAATCCAAGAGTGGTGGCCACCATAGTCATTGCGAATGCAGAGAATGCAACAATGCAGCATGGTCACCCACACTATGGCGGCCTAGTGACGCTTCTGCATCATTGGGCCTCCGGTCTCGCATTCACCAACGAAACACGACAGCACGAATGCTATTTTTAGGTTGGTCTTCTGCGCTTCTGCAAGGGTATTATTATTATTCTCGCCAACAAGCGTAACAGCTTGGCGAGTATTTAATTTATTGTAATGTGTAAGATGTTGTTGTTTATACAAATAAAAAAAAAAAAAAAACGCCCCGGTGGAGACGGCCCGTTCGTGCTGAAATCAGTGTGGCTCTACCAACTTGAAAAAAAAGCGGCCAAGTGCAAGTCGGACTCGCCCATGAAGGGTTCCGCAGCAGCAAGTAACATAATATAAATGTTCTTGTAGTTCGTTGTACCTTTGATCGATGTTTTAATAATGCAAATGCAGTTTGCGATTTATGACTTGGCGTATTAAAAAAAAATACTTACTAGATCTCGTTCAAACCAATTTTCGGTGGAAGTTTGCATGGTAATGTACATCAAAAAAATTCTTATTTTAGAATTTACAGGGGGGGGGACACATTTTACCACTTTGGAAGTGTCTCTTGCGCAAACTATTTAGTTGAGAAAAAAAAATATTGGAAACCTCAATATCATTTTTGAAGACCTATCCATAGATACCACACACATCACCTATGGGTTAAATGAAAAAAAAAGTGAGTTTCAGTTCTAAGTATGGGGCCAAAATTTCGACCCTTGGACCGCCAAAATTGAAAATCTTAATGCGGTTTCTAGAATACATCTACTTACCAAATTTCAACAGTATAGTTCTTATAGCTTCGGAAAAAAGTGGCTGTGACATACGGACGGACAGACAGACAGACATGACGAACCTATCAGGGTTCCGTTTTTTGCCTTTAGCACGTAACCCTAAAAAAAATGTTAGCTATATATTTAAAAGCGAAATATCACTCACTTATTAATCACGAAATCTCAGAAACTATAACACCTAAAAACTTGAAATTTAGCAAGTAGGTTCCCTATAGGGTGTAGACATCCGCTAAGAACGGATTTTACGAAACTCATAACGGGGGTTGGACGTTTGTATGAAAGTCCTATGTTTTTGAAGTAAGAGACTTGAAATTTAAAATGTATGCTCTATAGATGGTGTGGAGGTGTACTAATAATGTATCTTTAGAAATCAACCCCCTTTTGGGGTTAAAACGGGGATGGTAGATTGGACGCAAACGAGGTTGCGTAGCTCAACTAGTTTATTTATATAGATTGGACGATTATACAATAATGATAATTCGAATGGTTTTGTTGTATAAGAACCTGTCAGCAGTTGTTCGATCAGAATTTATAGTCATAACCATTTGGAAGAACTTGGTTTGAGGTGGTGCATTAATGCGTGAATCTGAATAATCACGGCATGAACGTGATGTAATCGATTAATCGGTTCATATAATGTGCATAATCGAGTTCGATTACAAGTTCGATTAAACTCGTTCATGTTTTAATGAGAACGATAATTATATTTATCGTCCTGATATAAAAAATGAGAAAGTATTAATTTAGATGTTTGTATTATATTACATAACGTAGATACGATTAACCAGAATAATTTTTAATCTACTTAAATATTTCTTAACCACACGAATTAACATCACTGTAAAGAGAAGTAAAACTTGAATCAACTGCTAGTCAACAATTCATACTACCCGTTCTATTCATACTAAATATTATAAATCCCACCAAAAACATTTTCATGTTAAATGACGACTGCATATGGCTTACCCTGTGAAAAAGATATCAGATCTCATGTAGAGGCAAGCTTCTGAATCTACACGCCCTAACACACAAACTCTACATCTCAGTAAAAATGTTGACATTTCGTATGTAGGTTAGTTTGGAAGTCCGTAATTTTTTAATTTAGCAGATTGAAACTTTCGTCTTTAGGTTTTTGATTACAAATAGATAAATACTTATATCAGCATTTATGACAATTCAGTCCCTAAAGGGATTAAAAAAGGGTCGAATGTTTGTATGAAAATTCTTTTAAAATTATTCATACATACTTACACGGTTTTAATTAAATACATGCAATCAACTTCCACGCGAGCAAAGCCGCGGGCTACAGCTAGTTTTTATATATAAGAATAGATAAATGACATCCAAACACATAACAAATGGTCGTGCTTCATCATCATCAGCCTATTGCAGTCCACTGCTGGACATAGGCCTCTCTCATTGCACGCCACTCTGATCGAATTTGAGCATAAATCACACAAATATTGTTCCTAGTAGATTGGAATCTGGCAGCTGATTAATTGATGCGGTCAGCGATGGGTGGTATACCTAATTCTTTATTCATTTAAATAGTAGTATTATAATGTGTGCTAGGTACCTAGAATCTGTTTGAAGTCGGTGCCAAGTGACTATCGCTTAGACTTTTGTAATTGTTCGTTTGTATTCTTTTTGGCTTAGCACCGACTTCAAACAGATTTTAGGTACCTAGCACACATTATAATACTACTATTTAAATGAATAATGAATTAGGTATAGGCAATTTATGAAGAACCAGTTTATTTTACGCTTTTAAGTGTTTTTTTGGCAGAGAGTTTTCGTTGGATGTTTTTTGGAAGTCGTTTTTTTTTTATAAAAAGTTTTTATTTTTCAGTTTTTAGTGCAAACAATCGTAGGTAAGTAGTAAGTTGAACTATTTCATCAAATTTCATCATCAAGAATACAAATGAAGGTCTAAACGTACGTGTAATATTGAAATCATCCTCTAATTCCTAACTGTTGAAGAGTTTAACCTTCTATCATCAGTTCACCTAAATAACTTGAAAGAATACGACTGAAGGTCTTTAGATACGTATGAAATTGAAAGAATTATCCTCCAACTCCTAACCGTTGAGGAGTTGTACCTTCCACCTTCCATCATCAGCTTACCTAAATAATTTGAAAGAATACGACTAAAGGTAACATATATACATCTGATATTTAAAGATTTATCCTGCAACTCCTAACCGTTAAGGAGTTGTACCTTACATCATCAGCTCATCATCATAAAATGATGACTACCAGACGCAAATACGGGTGTAACTTCAGAAAATATACGAAAAACATAGTATGTGCTTATAAAAAATGAGAGTTTCCCTCGATTTCCCTGGGATCCCATCATCAGATCCTGATATGCTGGCACCTCGGAAGCATACCCTTTCGAATACAAAAAATTGTTTTTAAATCGGTCCACAACTGACGGAGTAATCGGGTAACATACATAAAAAAAAAAAAAAAAACATACAGTGGAACATAAAACCTCCTCCTTTTTGGAAGTCGGTTAAAAATAACACAAAACCGTTGCTTAAAGTTAAATAACGTTTATGAATAAGGCCTTTACAGTCCAGAGAGTTTAATACTGACTTTCAATTTATCCTCAATGGCATGGCATAGGAAACTAGGCCGCAGTCTAGTCCAAGTAACAGGTTCTATATCCAATATCTTGCTATTCACGACACAGTTAAACGCGTTTATTAATAAATTATTCTTAGTTTAACTTGTTTTAGCTTTCAGCAATTAAGTGCTAGCTATTTGGCTAATACTACTACGTAAATATGGAAAATATTGTTACTAAGCGGATTGCCAATTATTACAGTGTATAAAAAAGTACGAAAAATATTCTAGTCTATTTCTTTAATGGTGTGGTATGAGACCGCTCCTCGTAGACACGTATAACTAAAGAGTCAGGTAAAGATACTGTTGCCACACTTTGACCACCTCCCCCCATCCCTGATCAGGCGAGCAGTGATTCGTTTACCGGTACCCTCACTCAATCTGTGAAACTGAAAACATAAGCATCACTGTACTTAATTCAGTGGTTTTACTCGTGCATACCTAGCCCGTAGGAGAGTGAAACCAATTTGCCTGTTGAAACAAAATCTACTACTTATAACGAATTATAATAATAGTTATTACAACGTCCTTGCACTTTACCGCGGCAAATTACATTCTAACCACAAAGTCCACAAACTACATGACAGAATCACTTGTACAGTGGACAAAAATGGAACTAATGAAAATTGTGACCGAATGATTGTCAACTGCGAAGACAGTGGCGCCCTCACAACTTGTTTCGAAATATAACAATCTAATTTTGTTAGTAGGTATTTTATAGTTTATTGGAGCAATTAAATTAAAATTTGGTTTGGATATTATTGAAATGATGCAGTGGAAGGAAAAGGATATTGTTTTTTCTGATTATCTTTGAATTACTAACTTGCGAAGTCTCTAACATCGAAGGTCGTATATTTTTTTTATTTTGTTATTTTGATTACCTCTGTTTATATTCGTAAATTGTTCTATTTATATCTTTATATATATATAATCTTTTGTGTGTGTAGGTATGTGACTAAACTCCTCCTAAACGAATTCTGAGGATTCAAGAATGGTTTAGATTCACAAAAAGAAATGTTTGATTCGACTCGCGGCGGTAGAACTACGGGTGAAGTTACACCGCGGGGCTCATCTAGTAATATATAAATTATGTTTTTACATAAATTTATCTTTAAACTTACGTATGTATATTAAATATATTTATAACTTTATATTTTTAATTAATTTTTGTTATATTTTATATAGGTATTTTTAAAGGTTCTCCCGCACTCCCAACGAGGGAGTTGTCTTAAAAAGAAAACAATACAGCACCAAAAAAACTGCTAATAACCGGTTTTCAATGAGGCCGGGATATCACTAATGTCGAGCCTAGCCCAAATGTGTCGAAGCAAGACCATCCCACGATTAGAAAGATTTTTAAGTAAACAGCAAAGACACTTCCGCACTCCAATGATTTTGTTATCTTAAAAGAAAATACTTGTTATATAAAAAAACGTGTAAAACAAGGTTATCCGACTCACCGATATGTGGTACACTTAATGTCCCAATTGTTTACTAAAGGCATCATGTAATACATTGTCCATAGGAAGCGCGTTCTCGTGTGTCGCCGTAAACGGAGCACCATGGACGATTCCTTGTTGATAATTCCTAAATATAATAACTGTTTACACGCTGTCTTTTGTCTGCTTCTGACTTTTTTATATACCACACTGATTATATGTTGCAACACTAACGTATTACTGGCAACTCCGTCATACAAGGCATAATCCAAATCTTTAAATAGTTAAAAATGAAGTCGCTTCCGCTGTCAGTTCGCTTAGATTTTTTTAAACTAGTCAACGGATTTTAATACAGTTTTCAGCGATAGATAGAGTGATTCTAAAAGGAAGGTTTATCATAGAAGAGGAAATCCGAGAATTCTAAAAACTTCAGTGGGTAGTGCCAGTAATAAATGAAAGAGACATGATTTTTTTAGTCCACTAAAGCCATCTATCGGTGGATAGACGAAGTAATATCTATAAAATTACCAAATTCAAGTTGCTAATAAATTGTGCCAGCATGCTTTACTGATCATATTTCCATCTGATTTTTACTTACAACCTAGAAACGTTAACTAATCTCTATGTATTTAATAAATTGTGTCCAGTATTACTTCTTAGAATATAGGTAGTTCGTATCACAAGTATGATCCCGGGTCCTTTAAGCGGGGCGTAAAAAAGCATCTCACTAGGCGGCCATATTGTGCGTCACCATGCTCCAATGTCCTTATTCGCATTGAGGATGGTGATCACCATTTTTAGAATCTGCTCATGCTTTCCATCAGGCAGAGCAGAGTCATTTTGGCGCAGCTAACAAGTTTCCGTAACTTTTCATTGGAAGCCCATCATCACCAATTTAATTTCATTAAATTATTTGAATCAGCCGATTGACATTTATAGTGCAATAGAACTGAGAATCTACAGACAAGACTGAAACTCTACAGGACAATAGCTGTCTGTAGCAGACTGAAATTGTTAAGGTATTTGTATGACCGTTCTACGATTGGAGAGTCCATTACAATTGAGGCAGACAGACTAAACAGTCTGGATTTGCGCAAGTATACTTGAACGTGTATGTCTGGCTTAAACAACTTTTAGAATAGGTAGGTACATTTAAGTTCAAGAGGTGTAGAAATTGTTACCTAAAGGTTGAGGAGCAGTCTGGTCTCCTCCCTAATTCTTTATTTTTTTCAAACTTTTTAACCAACTTGAAAACACTAAAGCTAGTTATTGTAATCTAGTATGAAAAGAAAACGCAAGCAGACTCCGATTGTTCTATTTTGACTTCGACGCTTGAGATGAAACATACGTAATTATACCGAATGAGTACTCTGATGAAATACCATGCGGTATTTGTCATCAGGTGAATGGGATTTCTGAGCGTGTTGTGTTGTGTGAAATCGATTTTTCACGCTCCCAGCTGCATAAAGGCAGACTAAAGTGAGGCTATAATTATAGCCGATTTGCCACATAAATGATGGGTCGTGTATATATCAGAGATTTGTAATTATAATGTATATGGTACCTATTTGTAACTAAGTTAGTAAGTACTTGTTTACAAATTTTGTCTCGCTCCTGTGGGGCAACTTTCATTCAGCAGTAGACGGCGGCGTTAGATTCATTGAATGAATGAACGAATACAATATCTTTCTGTATACCTAGTTGTAAGAGTGCGATCCACATATTCGAGCTATGGTTTACTCTTCCCAATTCATGTTTAAAAGCAATTTCCTTTTTTTTTTAAGAAAACATAATTCTAAAATACGTCTGCGATTGGAAAGAGTGGTCATGTCAAACTTAGATAACCGTTGGTCATAAGGGCTCCTATGGGGAAAACCACTGCAAGAGTAGGCAAGATTTTTGGTGAAGGTTCGTTGAATGCCGTCTATTCTTTGAGAATGAACAGCGTACCATGGTGATCATACAATACCCGCAAATTCGAGAATGCTGCGGACAAGAGCGTTGCTCTGGAGTAGTTTGGTATCTAGTTTTTTAAAATCTGTAGTATTTCTTATTTATACTTTATTGTACACAAATGGAAAAACATTTAAGTTACAAGGAAATAACATGTACAAGGGCGAGCTTAACTCAAACATGAGTTATCTTCCAGCTAGCCTTAGAGTAAATAGAGGATAGTGAAGAATGTTAGGGCGAAATCATGTGTACTAATAAATAGACGGTTCTTCTCAAAAAACTCAGCATTTGTGCTGACTTGGTTACAATTTTGTCAATATGCGATGGAGAGCTCTGATGAAGGATACAGAAGAGATACAAATAATTTAGAAAAACAAGAAAGTATGGATATTGGCCTATAGTTGGCAACATTTGCGTGATCCCCTTTTTTTAAAACTGGAACTATACGAGCTTTCTTCCACTCGTCAGGAAATTTTCCTTCAGACATGGAACGATTAAATATTAAGGAAAGCGGTAATGCAAGCAATCAACAATATTGTTCAACAAACATAGGTGGAATTTGATCAGGTCCTGCACTCTTCAATGCGTCAAGTTTTTTTATTGCATCTTTAACATTCATTAAGTTTGCATGAGAGTGTAAGTAAAGTTACAATCCGCTAAATATTGATATCCCTCTGTCTACTTGACAGTGGATATAGGCAAGGGTATTTATGTGTGTGTGTGTGTGTACAATTCCGACCAAAATAAGAATCCTAGCATCAACTTAACTTTCACTGGAGAATCACTTGAACCAAGTTCAGTACATACACCATTCAAATTACCATAGACTATTGTTAGAACACCGGTGGCGTAATATAGGTCAGCCGTGTAGCGAATGTTTGCAATATTTGCGGAAATATACATGCGAATTGTAATACTGCGAATATTATAACACGTTTCCTTTATATTAGTCATTAGGTAATATGTTTAAACAGGATGCAGATTTAATCAAAAGCTAAGTAATAAATGCTTTGAGTTAAATACGGAACTAAAATTTTATTAACAAATAGCAAAAACTGAAATACCGAATTATTATTACTCTGATTTTAAAGGTAGTAGAGCCACGCTGATTTCAGCATGAACGAGCCGGTTCGACCGGGGCGGTACTACTCTCGCACAGAAGGTCAACATAAAATGACAGCAACCGTGCTGTCGTGTTTCGTTGGTGAGTGCGAGACCGGAGGCCCAATGATGCAGTGATGCAGAAGCATCTCAATAGGCCGCCATAATGTGGGTCACCATGCTGCACTGTTGCATTGTCTGCATTCACAGTGAGTATGGTGACGACCACTTTTGGATTCTGCTTATGATTTTTAAAATTGAAGACTAGAGTCACTTTGGCAGGGCCAAACTTAAAAAAAACTCGATTTTTGATCAGTAGTGGTCGTCCAGTGGTCGGAATTCGAGCTATTTTTTTATTTTTTTTTAGCTTTATTGAGTACGTGAGCATTTTCAAATAGGACAAAGAAAGATAGTTAGGTAGGCAATTAGATTTTAAATTAAATAGTGTAATGTATGAATACACAACTACTTATGTTTTATATTGAAACTAGCTGAGCCCCGCGGTGTTACCCGCGGTACAAAAATAACCGCGGGGAACGCCACATGGCAAAGCTAGTCAGCAAAAGTAGCACAAAATGACAGACAGACAAAAATATTATTTTGGTACCGTGTGTGTATACATATATATGCATTTATTGTTTTTAAAGTTTCACGACTATGTATATTATTTGACTGTAAATGGGGACTTAATCGCGATGATATCTTATTTTTTCTTTTGAAATTTTGCGTCTGTGTATGGTTTCTTTTGCTTTTCAATAATCAATTTTCCTTATTGTTGCAGGTAAAAACTGTCACCTATTTCTGTAATGTGGTAAGCTATAGGTACCTACCTAAGTAAACAGGTTAAGATTTCATCGACGACTTCAATGCGCCTTGATCATGACATTCGTGTCACATTGTAATAAATAATTGTCATTGTATGCGAGCTACACTTTGGTACAAATTAAAGCTTCCTCGTGTAAGCTATTTTTGAAGATATTTGGGCTCCGATCCATCGATTGGAAGACCATTGTTTTCATCGAGTGATATCGAAAAATTTGTTAAACACCGGCATTCTTCGATTCTGCCATCACTCCGGTCGAACCTGCCCATCGATGCTGAAGTACTTAAAGATGGTCACATATTTTCTAATTACACATTAACATTAACTGGGTAGTTTTACAGCATACAGACAGACAGACATACGTACAAACATGTATTCGTCCAATAGTATTAATAACGTACTGTATCTGAAAAGCTACTTATTATTACAGCGATTTGTAATTCAACTTACATGTTAATGACAGAAACCTTATATAACATTGACATTAGTAATTTCTATATCACCAGGAAAAAATAAACCAGCTCATTAATTACTAAGCAACTGTTAAAATCGGTCTTAAAACTCATTAATTATTAAACCACTGTCAAAATCGGTCATAAAACTTGCAAGCACCTCTAAACTGTCAAAATAATCACTATTTTGCAATATTATCGCTAGGGAATGAAATTTTAATGACGTAATTTTCTAAAAAACATAAAATTAAATAATAACAAAGAAAATTACGTAAAACTAAACACATAGGAGTAAGTCAGTAGGGATTCACGTTTCGTTCCACGCTATGTAAGATGCCCGACATATTCAGCCACGCATGGCATTTTACGCGGCCCGCACTGTACCTATACGCATTTGTTTATGTTTATTTATTCATGCTTTAAATTAAAAAAAAAACTTATCTGTTGACAGAATAGGTTGTATGAAATTCTGATTAACTTTAAAGCAGTTTATTCCGAATATAATTAATTTATCATCATAATTTTGTGCCTTTACTCAACTTAATTTGACGGATTTGGTGGTCTAGTGAGAGATCCTGCTTAGCCCGATATCACGAGTTTCCCACCATAGAAGATTTAAAAAAATATTATTTCGTCTATGATTTCCACCCAAAAAAATATTGTATGGTGAGCATAATATGGTTTAGCTAATGTTGTTTATTACGAGTATTGCAGTAAAGTGATAAAAGCTGACTTTTCTCTGCGGTTGCGTTGAGCCGATCATTACGAGAAATCGTTGAAACTTTCCCTAATACTGTATACATCTAATACTATTTGCGTTAATAAACAAAGATAATACCCATATATCTGTATAGGTAGATAACTTAATATCTTTGTTTTGCCTGCAAAAATGATTCTACTCTGCCTGATGGAGAACATGGGCAGAATCCATGAGTAGTGGTCACCATACTCATTGAGAAATGCGAATGCAGACAATACAGCATGATGACCAACAGTGTGGCGGCATATTGAGTTGAGATACGTCTGCATCATTGGGCCTCCGGTCCTGCACTCACCAACGAAACACGACACCTATCATATCGCTATCTTAGAGGCGTTTCTTTACCCATTGTAGAACCATATATTAACCTGCATAATCCGATTCGATTGAAGAGATACCATGGTCCCTTATAAATTCTTTGTTTACTTCTTATACTTAAGTTTTCGATAGAATGAGCTAGCCCTTGCACTTGTAGCCCCTAATTCTAGGTTCCGGAGACTTCAAAGGGCATTGGGTGTAGGGCTTAAATTATGTGTTGATAGATGGCACCTGTCACCCTTAGGCCTACGCTGGCCTGGGAGAGCTCTGAATGTCTCCCGATCCAACGATTGCATCATCATCGCAGCCAAAATAACCACCGAGCTTCTTAACAACAACGTTCCTCTGCTGCCCGCATCTTTTTTTTTTTTTTTTTTTTTTTTATGGAATAGACCGGCAAACGAGCAGACGTATCGCCTGATGGTAAGCGATTACCGCCGCCCATGGACACCCGCAACACCAGTGGCGTCACAAGTGCGTTACCGGCCTTTGGGGGATGGGGGGGAGATAGGGGGAGGGTAGATTTTCTGTCAGAGGGTAGTCCGCCCCGGTCGAGCTGGCCCGTTCGTGTTGAAATCAGCGTGGCTCTACTACCTTGTAAAGCCACTAAACATAAAACGCATTAATATAAGCATAAATTCTTAGTGCGATTAGCATACACGTTTAAGCCGTTAGATCTGTCTGCTCTAGATACATACCGAAAATAATTAAAACACTTAATTTTATACCTGCCTCTTGACATAATCAGTTCATTAGTAATTTGTCCATGTTTATGACCATAAACTAGCCATTAAAAACTAAATCTGTCTATTTCCATTCTAATAGAGCCTTATGAGGACATAAATGAATATTAACGGTAGACAGTAAGTGTTCAAAATATAACTTCCGACGGACAGATTGACGGACTTTCACGAATACATAACAAACAACACCAATTAGCATTGAGACGAAAGTGTATCAGTTTCATACACGTCTTTTGGTCTAGCGGTTAGTGATTCTGACTGCTAGACCAGAGGTTGTGGTTTCGATTTCTATCCAATAAAATTTTTTAGGTGATAAACATGATAATTAGTTCCGTGTCTGGGACAGTCTGGGTGTAATATATCCCTTGACTAGCTAATCCAGCGAACTCCGTTATGCTTAACAGACAATGAATGAGCAGATTGTTTTCTAAATGAAGTTTTTCATTCATGAACATCATATTTTTATACTTATAATCCTATTCCGGAGGAAGGCAATTCTAAAAACTCCAAAATCATAAAAATTGGTCCAGTCGTTCTTGAGTTATAAATGATATAACTAACGCTTTAACAACTTAAAAACTACACTACGCTTTAAACATCGAAAAATGCAAAAGAAATATATGTATGAAATCTAAAACAACTTCACCTATAAATTGATTAGTACCTATGTATTTTTTACGTTTGTTTCGAAAGGAATCAGAAAATAAACAATTAATTCATCAGGGTCATTTCCAGTCATTCAAAAGCGCCCAATAGGTACTTATTACACACTTACCAAGTTAATTTTTCAACGCAAGTATTAGCTCCTTACCTATCAAATTGGCGTTTTGTCGCACTTTGATCTGAATCGCACAATTCACAATCTACTTATTACTGCTATCGGTATCCAACAAAGGCTATTGTGTAAGCGGATCCATCGCAAACCACTGCACAGTGCTTAGCTGCAGGCTTCGCTGTGAGTGATAAAACTGTTTTCATCCACTTGAAGCAAATAGGGAAATTAAAAAAAACGGTGGTCCCTCTTGTTGGGTACAAGAATTGATCGTTTAAAGGTATTAGAAATATGTATGTATGATCCTGCCAAAGTGACTCTACTCTGCCTGACGAGAAGCATGGAAAGCAGAATCCGATATTTGTGGCCAACATATCCATGTCACTTTTTTTTAATAATAATAATATTTTTTCAATTAAAGTATTTTAAATAGTACATAGTTTTTTAGTTTTAGGTGCAAATATTACATTTAACTTAAGACATCTTTACCTGGACTAGATTGGAAAACTATATTCCAGACATAAGCGCTTTTCACTTAATAAGTCTCACTATCGTGTCTTCATCATCACTACATAGTACTTATAAAACAAAGTCGCTTTCTCTGTCCCTATATCCCTATGTTTGCTTAAATCTTTAAAACTACGCAACGGATTTTGATACGGGTTTCTTTAATAGACAGAGTGATTCAAGAGGAAGGTTTTTATGTATAATAAATGCATAATATAGTACGGAAACACTGTTAATTTTCGAGGTTTCTAATGTGATGTAGCAAATAAACACATTTTTTTGCGCTTACATTGCAAACGCATGTTGCACCCTACGAGATAGATCAAAATAATGTACTACAGTATTGTACACCTTAAAAAGTACTACAAAAAAGTCCGCAACGGTATATGTCTATCTCTTAGGGATAACCCACAACAACCATTATTTATTCCTTTCTTTTTACGAGAAATAATGACTTATTTACAAAGTGATTTTAAGCAATACAGAATTAATCCTTATACAATTAAGTAAATTAAATACATTGTGCATTTAATATAGATCAAAATGGCCCTGTATAGTATCTAATTTAAATGAATAAATTCGAAGATATTTCAGATTTAATTTACCGTGGGAGAGCCACGCTCCGGCATGAATGGGCCGGCTCGACCGGAGTGATACCACGGCCTCACAGAAAACCGGTGTGAAATAGTGCTTGCGCTGTGTTTCACCGAGTGAGTGAGGATACCGGAGGCCCATACCCCAACCCCCCCCCCCCCTTTCAAATCCCCCATATCCCCCAAAGGCCGGTAACGCACTTGTGACGCCTCTGGTGTTGCGGGTGTCCATGGGCGGCGGTAATCGCTTACCATCAGGCGATACGTCTGCTCGTTTGCCGGTCTATTCCATAAAAAAAAAAAAAAAAAAAAATGCACGAATCGTGTCGTCGGCGGGGGCATCTGAATCCACCCGTGTGAAGCCGGGGCGGGTCGCTAGTTTACTACAAACAGATGTTTCATACATTATGCAAGTTCTATTAAATCTCACTGCAAATTGAAAACTTTAAAACTGTGGAAATAGTGTTCTGAAAATAAATTAAATTAAAAAGTTTTTACTGGAATGCACTGCCTCGTTGGTCTCGCGGTTGGCGTGTGCGACTGCTGATCATGAGGTCTTGGGTTCGATTCCCGGGCCGGACCAAATGTTTGTATGATCTACAAATATTTGTTTCGGAGTTTGGGTGTTTTCTATGTATAATATGTATGTATTTACAAAAAAAAATAGTATATATATGTATTTGTATCAGTTGTCTAGTACCCATAACACAAGCTCTGCTTAGCTTGGGACTAGATGGCGTTGTGTGTTAGATGTCCGAAATATTTATTATTTATTTATTATTTATTATTATTAATGCTTCGAGACTATTCAAACAGTCCAAACTCGATGATGTTGCGACGTTTCTTCATAGAGTTCCTACAGCCACCTTCCAGCTCCAGCATCAGATCAGCTCCATGTCATTACAATTTTGTATTGCCACGCTGTATACATATGCTTGCAAAATTTCAGCAAAATTGGTTGAAGATATCTGTTTCAAAATTGAGTTGCAAGATTCCACCCGAACATACAAGCATACATACATACATTGCAAGTTAATAAAAAGTTTGTAATAATGTCTTCTCACTGAGTATAGTGAGGATATGACTTTAGCTTGGTCTTCTGTGAGAAAGTAGTCGAGCTGGCCCATTAGAGCTGAAATCGGCGTGGCTCTACTACCTTGAGGTCTAATCTAAATGGTTTCTTATTATTTTACGGGTCTCTAAAAATAGTTAGAAAGCCACTGACATGGAAAAGTATTGAATGCGCGGAAGTTGAGTCTTTATAAATTCGCTCTAAATAAACCAACAAACAAAATCTAATCTAGGCTTGTTTTCATTACGACATTTCCGTTTTCATATTATCAATTAAGGTAATGAATAATTATGTCTTGTAATAAAAAATCAAATGTAATCTGTTTTATTCATATCGAATATGAAATTAATTCCAGTAATAATTAGTAAACATGTATTCAGGACAAATATACTTAGTTATTTGTAGATTAACAACCATTACATAAAATAGTGTAATTCTTGATTACTATATTTATTATTTAATCTATATTAATACTTCACGTTTCACGCAAAGACTTAGTACCCCTTTTTATGAAAATTGTCCAAAAGGAAGAGTTTGAAATTTGGCACAGTTAAAGTTTATATGGAGGAGGAGTGAAGAGAGCTAGAAAAAAATTAAAAAAGTTGTGTGGTGTCGTGGGACACTAGATAGAAACAAAGTTCATTATCAAAAATACAGATAGCGCTATACTAAATTTTTCGTTCACGAAATAAATAAATAATTACAGATGGCGCTAAACTAAATTTTTCGTTCACACTCTTTAAAAACCACAAAATTGTCTTAACACCTTTATTTTATTTAAAATGATTTATAAAAATATTTAAAAGTTCTATGCGAGGTATAAAGAAAATAACTATTCAGGTATATACATTTTTTATTGGAACGAAGTTCGATAGGTATTATTTACAGATCAAAAAAAATATTTGATCCTACACGGGATTCGAACCTGAGACCTCAGATCATTCTCATACGCTACCATTTTGACACCGAGGCGTCAATCTTACGTTATGGACGTTTTTTTCCGGCAAGGGTACCCCTCCGCAAAGCGCCATAAGGAACTTCGTTCCAATAATTAAAATTTTAACAAAAAAAGCCGAAATCAAGAACTGGACCAAATTGAAATGGAACCACACGGGAAGCACCAGCTTTCAAATAAAAAAAATCATCAAAATCATTTCACCCAGTCGAAAGTTCTGAGGTAACAAATACAGGTAAAAAATACAGTCAAATTGAGAAGCTTCCTCTTTTTGAAGTCGGTTAAAAATAAGGTCGAATTTCGGTCGGGCGACTACAAGTAATAATGTGGATTAAGAATACGGAGTGTCACCCCTCCTATTCATCCTAAGAGTGTCCTCAGAACTGACTAAAGAAACAAACTTTAGACTAAAGAAACAAACTAAAGAAAAAAACAAACCGCTGGCCAAACGGGTGCGTTTGGCCAGCGGTTTGTTTTTTTCTTTAGTTTGTTTCTTTCTTAATTCGCAGAGGCGTCATTATTCTAGCGCCCTTTAGTAAGCATAGCGCCCTTCAGTAAGCGCGCAGATTCATTAACAGTGTCGCGACTCGCGGCCGGTGCCGGTACCCCTATCACTGCTATAGGTAAAGACGCCAGAGCGTAAATAATAGTCCATTCACTTAGATACGATCGCTGTGATCACACCTCCCGTTTTTGTCAAAAGAAAATCGAACGAGCCGTCTGCGGCGTTCACCCACAATAAAAATATGATTTGTCACTGTAATTTGAATGGTTGTGTTTGTTGACTCTTCTAACGTGTAAACTGAAAATGTTTTAATAAAGGCAAGGAAGATGAGATGTTTTTATTTTTCATGTAGTTTGTCTTTACTACATAGGCAAGCGCCTAACTTTACAATTGCGTGCGGGTGTACCGACCCTATCTAAACGAATGCACTTTAAGACAAAACCTAATTTCTAAGGACAGGTCGATGTCGTACAATGGACTGCTGACCAGCTCGAAATCTTTCAGTTTGTTTCCCTTTACCCGACTGAGGCAAAACCAAAAGGGAAAGGGTTATAAGCTTATTCGTTTTGGCAGTCTATTTATGTGTGTTCCATCATCCTGGAGTACTATTTGCGCCAAACGAATTTTAATAAATGAGGTGTCAATAGATTTTTTTTGTATGGCCCTGCCCAATGACTCTACTCTGCCTGATGGAAAGCAAAACCCAAGCAAAACCCTGACTGACTCCTTCTTCGCTTCTTGCAACCAGGATTGATGATATTTATTTATTAATTATGTCTATCTTGCTTGTATCTGTGTTGTTGTGTGAATGTGTATTTCTATCTATTTCCACTTACTTGTTCTGCTATCTGTGAAAACTTTTAATTGGCCTTCTTGTTTTGTATAAAGTTTGTATAATGGAATAATATAGCTGTAAGTTTTCCTATAATTGTAAAATAAAATAAAATAAAATAAGCAGAATCCAAGAGTGGTGATCACCATACTCATTGCGAATGCAGACAATGCAGCATGACGACCCACACCATGGCGGCCTAGTGATGCTTCTGCATCATTAGGCCTCCGGTCTCGCACTTTTTTCTCACACACCTCGATTTTCTGTGCGAGGGTAGTACCGCCCCGAAGCAGTTTCCCGGGGTGAAGTGGTATTGGGGGTGTCTTTGGACATTTCGGATACCACTTCCGAAGTCTGGTCCCTAAGCTGGTTGGCGCAGCACGTTTATGCAAATGGGTAAAAAAGGGTAGTACCGCCCCGATCGAGTCGGCTCGTTCGTGTTGAAATCAGCGTGGCTCTACTGCATTGGAAAATACTCATATGTGCCATTATTACTCTAGATTCGTAATAATGGCCTTTTAATCTTTATTTATTTCAACAGATATTTGTCCTCAGTATGTCTTAATTAAAAAAAATATATAAAAGGAAACTGTAATATATTAACTGGATAGTAATTGCATTACCGCAAATGTTCTTGTATAATCAAAACGTTGTAAGTGATTTCAACAATAAGTTATAGAACTTGAAAATATTTTGAAATCAAGTTCATTTTGTAATTTGTATTAATTAAGATAAGTAATTATAAAAAAAAAAACAATCCAATTTATGTGCGTAAGTTATTTTGATTGGTGAGACATTAGCATTACTCCACTGCTATATCTATATTAATAATAGGTCTTTACCTATGAAATTGCCGTTTTGTATGCAATAAGTGAAAGTACTTATTTTTTCAAACTTTTTTATTTCTGTTATTCGAAGTAATCACCCATGCAATCGACGCATCTTTGCCAACGCATTGGCAGTTTATTGATGCCCTTCTTGTAAAAATCTGCTGGACGGGAGGCAACAAACTCTTCAAAGGCATTTTGTACTGCCTCTCGGGAATTGAAATTTTTACCCACTAAAAAGTTGTCTAAATTTTGAAAAAAGTAATAGTCGGTAGGTGCAAGGTCTGGTGAGTATGGCGGATGAGGGAGAGCTTCCAACCCCAGCTCTTGCAGCTTGGAGACTGTCTGTTGCGCAGTATGGGGTCGCGCGTTGTCGTGAAGCAGCTGCAAGAGCTGGGATTGGAAGCTCTCCCTCATCCGCCATACTTACCAGACCGCGCGACCGCGATGGATGGATGTTTGTTACTTTTTCACGCAAAAACTACTGAACGGATTTGGATAAAACTTTACAGTTATATAGCTTATACATCAGAATAACACATAAGCAACTATTTGCAGCGATAACCGACATACACGCGGGCGGAGCCGTGGGCAACAGCTAGTTTATTAATAACTAGCGACCCGCCCCGGCTTCGCACGGGTGGATTTCAGATGCCCCCGCCGTCGACACGATTCGTGCATTTTAAATCTGTAATATCTTCGAATATATTCATTTAAATTAGATACTGTAAAGCGCCATTTTGATCTATATTAAATGCACAATGTATTTAATTTACTTAATTGTATAAGGATTCATTCTGTATTGCTTAAAATCACTTCGTAAATAAGCCATTATTTCTCGTAAAAAGAAAGGAATAAAAAATGGTTGTTGTGGGTTATACCTAAGAGATAGACATATACCGTCGCGGACTTTTTTTGTAGTACTTTTTAAGTTGTACAATACTGTAGTACATTATTTTGATCTATCTCGTAGGGTGCAACCAGCGTTTGCAATGTAAGCGCAAAAAAAAAAGTGTTTATTTGCTACATCACATTAGAAACCTCGAAAATTAACAGTGTTTCCATACTATATTATGCATTTATTATACATAAAAACTTTCCTCTTGAATCACTCTATCTATTAAAGGAACCCGCATCAAAATCCGTTGCGTAGTTTTAAAGATTTAGGCAAACAAAGGGATATAGGGACATAGGGACAGAGAAAGCGACTTTGTTTTATACTATGTAGTGATTATATAATTCCAACAACCTCGCTGGTCTAACGGGTAAGCGACTGCCAATCTAGAGGTCTTGGGTTCGACTTTACTCTTCCAATTTACAATACATACGTTAATATACATATTATATTATATAAACACTTTCACACAAATTTTCATTAAATTCGTACACTATGACAACTAGAATATATAATTCTGCCATTGTACTTTCTTTTAAAATGTAAAACGGTTTGTGGACATCCTGACTTCGAGCGGGAGCGCATTCCAGAGTAAACCGTTTGGACAAAGAACGAAGCCTTCGCGAAATCTTAGCTATATTATGCTGGCCAAACCAGTTGATGTAAGATTTGTGTCGTTTTACTTTTCTTTGCAGTGTTATTGTCATGAGTAGTTTGCTCGACTCTTACGACTATTATAAAGACGAATGTTTTTAAGAGGAAGTACGGATATTTGGAAGTATGAATGTTTGTTAAAGGCAGAGTTATATTTGTCTGACGTGTCGTGTTGTGACGCGTCAGAACGGTATCGGTTTTATACATTTCGTCAAGCCATCACAAGTATCACAACAGATTACGCATTACAAGTATGCTCGTTACCATACTATATAAGTGTATGAAACCGATACCGTTCTGACGCGTCACAACACGACACGTCAGACAAATATAACTCTACCTTTACTCTTTCACGCAAAATCTACTGAACGGATTTAGATAAAACTCTACAGTAATAAAGCTTATACGTCACAATAATATAGAGGATACTATTTACGATATCGACATAACGGACAAAAGCTATTAAATACTAATAAAAAAAACCTTTTTATAAAAAAAAAAACCGACTTCCAAAAAACCATCCCACGAAAACTCCCTGCCAAAAACACTAAAAAGCGTAAAATAAACTGGCTCTTCATAAATTGCTATGTGCCGTTTCTTGTCTATACCTAATTCTTTATTCATTTAAATAGTAGTATTATTGTGTATGCTAGGTACCTAAAATCTGTTTGAAGTCGGCGCCAAGCCAAATGTAATAGTAGTTACCACACTCGCTTTATTTCGAGACGACCATCAACGAAGTCGCGTCAGCCCGCGCGTGTCTGCTCGCTTGGGTTGTTTTATGCTAGCTATCCGGCAGCGGCGAGTGCGGTACCTCCTACTACATTTTGGCTTGGCGCCGACTTCAAACAGATTTTAGGTACCTAGCATACACAATAATACTACTATTTAAATGAATAAAGAATTAGGTATAGACAAGAAATGGCACATAGCAATTTATGAAGAGCCAGTTTATTTTACGCTTTTTAGTGTTTTTTGGCAGGGAGTTTTCGTGGGATGGTTTTTTGGAAGTCGGTTTTTTTTTTTATAAAAGTTTTTATTTTTCCATTTTTAGTGCAAACAATCATAGGTTATCAGTAAGTTGAACTATTTCATATAATTTCTGCTGATGCGAATAACTTTAGTGGTTTGAACACGTATTAAAACTGAGTATGATCAGTTTCCAAAATTATGCTGAGTTGCAAGATTTCTGTTACCGAGAACGTGGTCTACAGGGCAATAGGAATCGTGTCCAATCTTAAATGTCGTGATGAAATAGAAACAGGCGATTTACTTAAAGCAAAATACATTAAGGGGTTAGTCATCATAGCGCCTGTAACCTCAGCTCACCTAAATAACTTAAAATTATACAACTAAAGGTCTATAGATACGTATGAAATTGAAAGAATTATCCTCCAACTCCTAACCGTTGAGGAGTTATACCTTCCATCATCAGCTTACCTAAATAACTTGAAAGAATACGACTAAAGGTAACATACATACATATGACATTTAAAGATTTATCCTCCAACTCCTAACCGTTAAGGAGTTTTACCTTTCATCATCAGCTCATCATCATTAAATGATGACTACCAGACGCAAATACAGACTAAATAGCTTCAGAAAATATACGAAAAACATAGTACGTGCCTGAAAAAAATGAGGGTTACCCTCGATTTCTCTGAGATGCCATCATCAGATCCTACTTCCCTTATCATGGTACCACCGTCGGGACATCTACTTTCCATTAAAAAAAGAATCATCAAAATCGGTTCATAAACGACGAAGTTATCCCCGAACACACATAAAAAATATATATATATATATACGGTCGAATTGAGAAACCTCCTCCTTTTTTTGAAGTCGGTTAATAATGGCAGTGTTGAAACTTATTACTGTTGCATTTATGCCAATATTATAACAATAAAAATTGCAAACAGCAACACTTCTAAAAAACATTATCTCAAACTGATAGTGCAGGGTTATTGTTACGTCATAGTAACGCTTACTGACCAGCACTTTCAGGTGTAAGTTGCGTAATTTTTGGGATTATTTAAATGTTGATTCTAAGTAAAAAAAAAAAAATTGCTTTTTTTTTCAACACCCGCTTTAGGATATCCTGTATCGCGGGGACTACAAGTATATGTGAATCGGACTCAAAGCATACCCAGATCACGGTAATAATAGAGAAATATTACCGTGCCCAGATCCAAAGCGACAATTTGTGGATCATACACAGTGTTGTCCCGTGTAGGGTCAATACCCACGACGGCCACAACACTCAGCCAAGCGGCAAAATGACCACTTTAAGAACGACGCCATCCTTGCAGCAAAATCACCGTGGGAGAGCCACGCTTCGGCATGAATGGGCCGGCTCGACCGGAGTGATACCACGGCCTCACAGAAAACCGGTGTGAAATAGCAGTTGCGCTGTGTTTCACCGAGTGAGTGAGAATACCGGAGGCCCATACTCCAACCCCTCCCCCATCTCCCTCTCCATCCCCCAAAGGCCGGCAACGCACTTGTGTCGCCTCTGGTGTTGCTGGTGTCCATGGGCAGCGGTAATCGCTTACCATCAGGCGATACGTCTGCTCGTTTGTCCCATATTCCATAAAAAAAAATATTAAACAAAAAACATGTGATACAGATTCGTTTTTAATGACTCTTTCTTCATCAGATTCCGGTCAGATTATACACACATCAAATGTGTCTAGGGATCAACATATGTGTCTTGGGATCAACATATATTTTTGCAATAACTTTTCTCCTGATTGATATTAATTAAAATTTTCTTTAAGGATTCATCAAATAAAGTGTTTTCGTTTGTCACAGTAACGATAAACCAAGTCACCTTTGCATTAATAAAGAAATTTGCCATTTTCCTAATAAAAGGATTTTTGACATTTGAACCACTAACATTAAAGTTCGAAAAAAAGACTGAAATAACAGTTTTCTTTAAAATTTTATTAGGTAACTTAAACAATTAATAATCCGTGTTTCTACCGCGAACACTAACACAAGAACATCGGTTTGGCATACTCAAAATGAGTTCATCCAAATCACGCTGTGGAATGGCCGCCCATGTTCGTTGCAACAACAAAAAAAGGTCTTCTTGCGACTGGATACCCTCCATATTCGGCAGAGCTCTTCTCTGTAGCATATCCCATGCATGCTCAATCGGGTTCAAGTCTGGCGACTGAGCAGGCCAGGGCCAAAGCCACATCTCAATCTCAAGAAATCCGCATAAAAATGCTTGATCCCTAGACACTTTTGATGTGTGTATATAAATTGTCCATACAATTCGCGCGTCGGCGCGCGAACAATGCTGATTCTTGCGCACGCATTCTTCAGAAGTAATGTGTGCGTTACGCTGTGGAGTTAAGGTTGAATTTGTTATGTTCAGTTTTGGAAAAACGCTTCGATGCGCTTCGACTCAGCGCCTATAAATTGACCCGTAGGGGTTCTTTTGACCATGACCACATGGAGTTAGTAAAAAAAGCGTGGTGGGATTTAAATGATGATTATGCTGTTCAAGCCTTCGGTTCTAATTACTTGAGGGCCTTTTTTAACATGTATACCTATTATACTATAAGTTAACAGACTTTAACATAGTCTATCTAGCAAAATCAAATTAAAGAATGGGGTGGTACCTGTTAAGAAAGAGTAGTATCTTAATAACTATTTCCACCACCGAATAAAAAATAATATTCTCCTTGTCTGTTTTTGTGATATCCACCAAGTGGCATAAATTTTTCGCGCCACTTCATTGTCATTTAAGTAGAAATTTCTAAAAAGTTTGTTTGACTATGCAACTACTGCATTTTTCTTTCAGATGTAACGTTTGAAATGAATATGAATAACGTTTGTTATGTCACAGTCTGTTTAGCTGTTCGTTTTTTCTCATACAATTACACAATGCAGCAAATTAGGAGGCACGAACACAATGTGTGCAAAAAATCCCAGCCTTTTAAACTGTCTTGACCTGTTGGCTTTTCAATGCAAGTTACAGTGTTCTTTATTTAGGTAAAATAATATTTAGTATGTTTTTTTGTCTTTCCAGATGGCGCACCGCATAGTGCACCGACTGACCTGCATCATTTTACTTCTGGCAGTGGCGTCAGCAACGAAAGAACAGGGGAGATGGTCTCGTCAGCTCAGCTCATTCACCTCCGATATTAGCGATTGGGTTCCTCTTGACGGACCCATAGAAAGAGAACCATTAATGCAGTCGCCAATAAAGAGACAAGCCGTCGCTGAACCTAGGATACTGACAGAGCCCTTCCCCGGCATCGCTAGACCTAGTGGTTTTAGTTCTGACGGGTTTTCATCAAGAAACTACTTTAACAATCAAGCTAACAGACAACCACTCTACTTACAGTCTGTGCCTTCCGTCCCATCAGCCCCACAAAATTACCTTAATGATCAAGGATTCAGCCAAGGCATTCGATTTGGTTTGTCACAACCCAATTTCCCATTGAACCAAGGCTTTGTCACTCCTCCTTTAGGATTTGAGAACGCTCCTCTACAACCCCAATCAAGACCGGTTCGACCTCAAACTATACAAGGGTTCCCTATGAATCAAGTAGCATTCCCTCAAGGTTCAGGTATACCTTTATCTCTCCAAGGCAAACCTTTTGCAAATCCCGTGCAGCCAGTGAAATCGGATATACCCAAGTTCGTTGATGGATACCGTGCTGAAAATGCTAGTAATGAATTCAGCTTTTCTTCAAAACGGAGACCGCAATCATTGCAAAAGATTAAATTTGAGGGTGGTGAAAAAGTGAAACAAGAAATTATACCACAGCGTGCAAACAATGAGAGGGGAGAAGAAGTACAGTTGCTGTATGTTCCATTAGAACAACTGAACAGAGGCCAATTCAATTTTAGGAGTCCTTTGACAACTTCTCAGTTGGTCAATACTGAAATGTACTCTCAAAACCTACCAAGACCAAACAAAGTGAACCAAAATTTCTTGAATGACTACAGACCATCAGCTAAACCCCTTGATACTTTCTCGGGACAAAACTACTTCTCAGACTTCAACACGCAAATTAAAGATTTAGATCAAGTACCAAAATTCACGACACATACTACACCTTTTCCAACTCTTGCGCCTAATACACCTAAGTCGAAAAAATTAAAGCCCCATCAGCCACCTTTAGCCATTTTCATGAGAGATGCTGGCAAAAATACTCCTCTAAAAGTTGGTGATGTTTTGTCGTCCCTGAAGACTGCAGAAACTATTGCTGTACTAGATTCAGTGAATCCGAACAATGCTCCAAAAGTTTTTATTGGACCCTCCAATATGCCTCCACCAGAAAAGTACGTGAAATTTGAATTGCCATATCTATCAAACATCGACCACAGTGACAATAAACTAAAACAATTACCATTTTTCGTTGCTCCTTTAAGCTACAACACTCCGAATGGATTTGCTAAAATTCCCTTCCCGTCACCTCACGTAGGTTCGGTGGTTATCAACTCACAAATCAAAGAAACAACACAATCGCAACATTCACAATCTAATGTTAATCAAAACTATTACCAATCTACATATAGGCCTGAACCAAAGCCTGTTACACAGAAACCAACCTTCAACTATTACAGTACTGTGTCACCAACAACGAAACCTTCACCAAAACATCAGTCCAACTATTACTCGTTTGAACCTCAGACAGTTACTTCACTGCGAACACCTTTGCAGCCAGAGACCCAAACAGTGCCTCCCAAAGCAGGATCCTACTTCCTAAGTAATGCTGGTCCTCAATATAACTCACAAGAGTTTAATAACAACAATAATTTTACGCCCCAAAATAATTACCAATCTTCTGAATTCACTAACCAGCGCAACCGCCCAAGAAAACCAGAACGGACAACAACTTTGAGGACAACGACTACGACTACAACTAAACAACCATCTACTTATCCAAGTCAACTGTTAGAAACACATAATCCGTATTCAATTAATCAGGCTTTTCACTTCAGCACGCCTCTAGACTATCATAACTACTTTGACGACATCAAACAACCTTACGTCACACCTGGGTCTGATGGACTTTCATCACCACCGCCAACACCAAATCCAAGAAGTCCATCAACATCTCGGCCACAATCTGAGCATGTGGTTACCGAAAAACCAAAGTACCAGCAACAATCTTCACCAAGTTACTTAAACAATTATTCTCCTGAAATACATTATGACTCAGATCGTAATACAAAGTATCCAGTTTATAACTCTAATGACTATGTGAGCAAAACTGAGACAGCAATACAGCTAACTCAAGCTCCAAACTTTGTTGACAATAATCAGAAACACGATTACGTAACAAATGTGGATACATCCAGTAACAAACAAAACACAAATATAGAAACTTCAGTAAATCAATATACTAATGAAAGTCCCGAAGTTACTAACTACAACGTCGACACTTACAACAAATACAATACAAATATTGATTCCTCTGTAAATAACTATAAGACAGACTCAGAGTCTAATGCCAATAAATATACAAATATTGATACAGTCGAAAATTATCAGAATGAATACAATAAAAATGAATACAATCAAAATGTTGAAACATCCCCGCCCGAGCCTGGAAATCTTTCAGAAGTAAACAATCTACCAACAGTTACTGAAAACAATAATCCACAAAAATACGAAGTGAATAACAACTATGAAGAAAATATTGACTATGCAGAAATTAATCCGACACCTTTAACTTCAACATCAACTACAACAACTCGAAGAACAACCATAAGGACTAGAGGACGTCCACGATATAGCACTACACCTCGTTCTGACTCGTATGAATCCACGACTAGAGTAGTAGTCTCAAGAAGGCCTTTGAGGGAAAGAAGGCCACAATCGACCAGACAAAGATATGAACCAAATAAAATCTCAACTGAAAAACCAATTAGGAAACCTGTAGACTCTGGTGAAAGTACAACAAAAAGTACGAAAACAAGAACGCGGGGACGTATTCATTACAGGCCATCTGCGACCGACAGTGATGAATTGCACGACAAAAAGAAGAATCAAAAAAACACCAAAGAACAAGATTTAGCATACCAAAGAGACATACTACACCAGAATTACCCCGTCACCTTAATGGAACGCGCTAGCACAGTAGATATTGAAGCTATTACTGAACCAACTCATCAACAATCATCTGTTAATATTCAAGAATATGCGACTGAAACTGTTGATACAGAAAATGCTTACACACATGAAAGGGCCGCGATTAGTGAGCAGGAAGAAGTAAAATATATATCGCCTTTATCATCATTCACTCCAAGAAGTACTCTCCAAACAGAAACTTCATATGTACCAAAATCACCATCCACGCGTAGTGAAGATTATTATTATCAGTCACGAAGCAGTGTTGCACCGATTGAAGCACTAGGATACGATGAAGCCACAAATGATAAAGAGGAGGATTTCTACGCTAAACAAACAACACCTGTACCGAAATCAGAAAATACGGAATCAATTCCATATGCTACTGAAACTGCACCTACTGAACAAGATGTACCAACTTATTCGAGCCGCAACGAGTATGCTACCATAAAACAAGAGGAGGAAAATACTGTGTCTGAAGTTGAAAACACTAAACTTGCTAACTCTGAACGTACAGAAATTGAAGAAGAAGAAAATGTTATCCAAACTACACCCTCATACAACCGAGTTCGCGTCCGTCCAGGAGCTATAAGACAGTATCATCAATCTTCTACAAGTGAAACACCAAAAATTAAAGAGAGAAGGCGTCCTTCTCAGCCAGTTACTTATAGACCAGCATTTGATCGACGCCGGACAACAATGAGGATTGACGAGATCGAAGCTGATTTGAAAACAAAACAAGTTCATGCAAGACCTGAACAAGAACACAAACACCCTGTCTATAAACCAGAGCCCACAACAGAACCGGCCTTGGTGGCATCTTCTACTATAGCGACTACAAGTAAACGTACCCATTTACGCCGCAGAAGACCATCACATTCCTACTCCTCGACATCGACAGAAGCGTCAAGTACTAAACGTACATATGATGTAAAGAACCGTTTCAGAGGTCGTCGACCGACAGAAAAAACCTCAGAAAAATCTGATGTCCAAACTGAAGCACCTTCTTCGACCACCAGGGCTTCAGCACGTACAAGATATAGCCACAGGCCAAGACTATCAGAAAGATATAACAAGAAACCAGATCCTGAACCAGAAATAGAAGACCAAGACTCAAACTTCTCTATCAACAGGCCTAGTTATGTCGAAGCAGAAGGAGAACATTGGTCTCCAAAAATTTCAAGCGATTCATTCAAACCGATCAACCCTAACGATATCATAGATGAACAAAGAACTGCAACTACTGAGCGAGGATCAGAAAAAGAGAGTGAATTGGATATAATCACGGCAAGAAATGAATATGAGGACATTCTTTTAACTGTAACACCAGTAAGTAACAACAGAATGAATAAGAAAATTCCTGATATTCCACCAACGCTAGAAGCTTTAGTAGAACAAAGTAAAGTGACTAAGAGTGACACAACTGACACGATGTCTACTTTCGAGAGTATGCTAGAAGAAGTGATGAAAAGTTTAGAAGAGAAGGATAAAGATGAATACAACTCTAGTGTTATGAAGCATAAAGGTGGTGAAATCGGTGAAATACCACCTGAAATTGTAATATCCTCGGGAGACGATTCTGCGACAAAATCCACTTTGCCTTTAGAAGAAGTCACAACTGAACTAACTACGGCTGATGATTCTTCTCTTCTTGATGAGGTGATAATTGTTTAACTTTTATTTTATTATATAATACCTTTCCGCAATTAGTTATTTTACCACGTCATTTTTTTTGGATTTTTGATTTGTAATTATGAGCAGTAACATAAAATACTTTAGATTAAAAATTTAAATACTACAGCAATATTCATTTCACTAATAGCTCAAAAAATTTCAAATTTCAGGAGAACAAAGACAGAAAATCTCGTCGCCGCGGTTTCTGGAAGAAAGTCAAAGTTCGTCCTGTGACAGAATCTATAGAATTCGCGGAATCACAATACTACACCAACACAGTCAACCGTCTTGGACAACCCGTTAAAAACATGAAAGTTGTTCACGATAAGACCTATAATGATAAACCTAAAGTTACTACCTATAAACCAAGGGGGCAGTACCTCTCAGACCTCTTTACAAGTGGAGATGATATTACAGATTATGATGTGATACCTGCAGTAGACATACATAAAATCAAAAGCAAAAAAACTCCTGACGAAGAAACCAGTGAAGGAAGCAAGAAAACAACTGCATATACAGATAACGAAACCCAAACTATTAGTCCTGGAGATTTAGATTTGGGCACCGGCTCTCCCGATTCCACAGTCGATGACATGTATTATTCTACTTCCACTGAACCATTACCTACAAAAGCTGATGATAGATCTGATTCATTCAGCTTCATGAACTATTTGTTTGGTATGACATTAGAAGGTAGTGAAGGTAGTTTTGAAGGAGATAACAGCACAAAAACAACTGAATCAAGTACTCAGATCACAACAGAACAGCCCAAAACGAAGGTAGTTACTACTGAGACTGGTTTTATTCCTGAAGAAATAACAGAGACATCGTCAGCAAGCAGTGACAGTACTGATACGATAGATGTTTCTGAAATTCGGATAATAAATTCTTCAGATGATGCTAAAACAGAAAAAGATGCAGTAGAAACGACTGTTTTACCAGTAACTGATGTAGAAAGTTCATCAGTGTCATCATTTATGGATCCTTTGAATGTTTTAAGCACGTCCATGTCAACGGAAGTGTCACACGAAACAGAAATATGTTTTAGAGGCAAGTGTATCAAAACTAGTAAAGATATCCTTTAATTACTAAGAATTCTTTAAAGTGGTGCTAAAGACTTGTGTGTTCAAAATAGTGAATTTATGTGCGAACAATGTCTGTTGAGTGAACGAATCGCTAAGACCAATCTTTCTTCGGAAGCTTCATCAAAAGAAAGAGATTTATATTAATTTTAATTTTTGGATTAGGTTCTTGACACGGTGAAATCTTGTAAATAGTATTTTTCAGAATCTCTTTACTCGGTTCCACCTAAGTAATTATTAATTTTAATGAAATAACAATTAAATGTTTTATAAGGTCTGTGGCAACATGTTTTAAAAGTTTACACAATGTAATATATTTTACGTAATTATTATATAATTAAAGTTAAATACATAAATAAGAGAATATTTTGTAAACGTCTGTAATCTACTTTAAATGTAAATATGACTGAACAATTTTGTAATCGTTATTTGTAAGCTTTTCTTATTAACCCCTATTTATTTTACTTGTTCATTTTTCTATTTTAAGTTATAATTTTTACCTCGAGAATAATATGGGGATACCAGTGACCAACTTCATAAATGTATATTATATCCCACCCAAATAATGAAATCTTTTTTATTCGGTAGATAATCATAAGGCCTATCTGTTAGATAAGCACTGAAATTGTAACTGTACTATAAAATAAAACAATTAAAAATATATTTGCATATTAATTAATAGTCAGAATCCTGTCCAGCAAAAAAAAATGTCAATCTATACTCGTATACCTTCTTTGTGGAAATTATAAAAGATTTTGAAAGTGAGGCACACATTTGCGAATATAATTAAATCATTTAATTAATTTTATTATATTAAAAAGTAACGCGGGCTTAATGACCAGCGGTACGGATTTCAATTTGAATTAGATCAAACTGTTATGAATATCCCAAATTAGTTGTTATATAACGGAGTCTTGAACTAATAAACTTAAAATACACAAACGAGTTGAAAAACTCTTGATAAATGTTTTTTTATGATTAGAAAAAAGTTGTATAGTTGCATGACTCTGTCCCCGCCATGCCTTTAGAGAGTTACACACGACTGCGAAGAGAAGCTATCGCTACTTAAAGAAAAATCAGAAAGGCTAAATAAAAATTAATAAACGAGCATAACTAATTTTAGTCATTTACAAGATGAGTAAGCGATAAATATTCGATTTTCACAGAATAACTCCTTTTATCCCATTAAACTCCACTACACTAAAAACAGTTGAACCATAAGGTAAGTCCATCAACCTACAAAGCTGCGTAGAACAAAACGTAAATTTGACATAATTGACATTTTACTGAAAACATAAAACAGGGTTACCAACAAAAAAAGTTTCACCATAAATTTACGGAATTTTATAGGGCTATTTTAGGGTCTTTTTTTATTTTTTTTAACTACATAATAATATGAACAATAAGGAAATTCAGTATATATAATCATAATTATTTACTCATATAACTACGCCTAATGACATCTAGTGCAATTGTAACTGACAACGCAGAGTGAGTCTAATAAAAAAACAGCGAGAACATAACTATATAGATATAGATAAATTTTAGTACCTATCAGTGATAACCTCATAGTGTTATTGTATGATATTTTTGATAATTATTGCGTTCTGACTTCAGAGAAACATTTAGAGAAATACATAAATTAGCGATATTTTAAGTCTTTAAAACTTTTGAATAATCTATATTTAATTATAGAAAAACTGCAATGTCTTAGGATTCAACTTACCCAGCGATATGATTTTACAACTTTAGCTTTCAAAGTAATAGCGGAAATGTTAGGGGTTTTTACTTCACTGTAGCTTTAGCGGTAAATATTTTTGAGAGTTGGTAACACTCCCATACAAAGTTTAGTTATTTATTACACTTTTGTTTTGAGGTTGTAGAAGTAGAAAACAATTATAGTGCCAAGAAATTTAACTATTCACTAAAATGGATATAGAAAGTAAAATTAAACAAGACATGAAAGCTTTGGGCTGCAAATCTGATATGAAAATCGCACTAGCGTACTATATGTACATATATTTAGTGGACAAGAAAATAATGTATGACACTGAATATTGCTACAATAAGGATATAGATACGCTTTATATCGTCGCTCGACCCAGCAAAAAAGCAAAACCAAATATTTACGTACCAATACCTACCCAAGACACAATAAGTATAGACTTTATCAACGAAATCCAAGAAAACTTGTGCACTGTTGAAACCGGGCCGACGGTAAACTTAGCGTTTATAGAAGGAGACTTCACAACGGTTATTTATACTTTCACAAAGGGTTTAGTCAATAAGGAACCTGTAGGAACCGTAGATATACAGCGCGCGAAATACTATCGCAGTTTCATTGATAATGAGTTACAAAAATGTCGGACTGATATTTTAAATGCAGCTTTAGATGGAGGCGTTGTTGATGATGACGATTGTGAAGTTTTGGAATGAAGGTTTAATAAAAACTGCATGTATTTGCAATTATTAAAGGTGAATCTGATAATCTGGCTCTTCCTTTATTGACAATCCTTATTACTGAACAATTCACCAACTGGTATACTTCATTATACAAATGAAATATCCAGAATTTATTTTGAGCAGAAAATCAAGCTGAGGAAAAGGACTTCAAAACCGATAATTGATATGGTGTCATGCTACAGATATTTTAAATATAAATGGTTGCTAATATTTCAGAGTTAATACTGGCCTGTATGTGTTTTGACTTGTGCACACATAAAGAAATATATTTCCACAAAACAGCATGGAAAAGGAACACTTAGAAAACTGAGGCTGTCAACTTATATCAAAACACACTAAGCTCAGCTTGCCAGAGATGTTGAGCCCGGTGAGAGCTGTATAGAACTATATCTGCATATTATGGTATTTGGATGCGGACAGCACCGGACCAGTCATTGTGGAGAGCCATGGGATACCTATGTCCAGTAGTCAATGTACTTTGGCTGAGATGAGTCACAGAATGAGTAATAGCCTTTCGGATGTACACAAAGTGGGTAGAAAGTGATAAAATTAAGTATGAGTGGTATAAATTAATGTATTGATTTTGTAAACTGAGTTGGGCTAGTTTTTAACCTATACTAATATTATAAACGCGAAAGTTTGTAAGTATCAATAGATGGATGGATGTTTGTTACTCTTTCATACAAAAACTACTGATCGAATTTTGAGAAAACTTTACAGTAATATAGCTTATACATCAGAATAACACATAGGCTACTATTTGTCGCGATAACCGACATATATGCGGGCGGAGCCATGGACAACCATTAGTTGTAAATATTTAGAAAAAACATTTATGTTATTCCTCACCTGATACAAAATAATACATATTGTACATGCCTATTTAACAAAAACTTTTTTTTTTTAACATTTTTGATATTATTAGCGACCTGGCCCGGATTCATAAATTATAACATACAATATAGACTAACGTAGGAACTTAATTCTATAAAAAATTATCATTAATTTATTGTTTAAGTGTAAAGTAAGTTATACTGTATCACTTAGGTAATTGTTTTATTTCTGTGTGATAAGTAATTGTATTAAATGACATAATATAATTGCAACAAAGGCTGTATTTTAACATATACCCCCTTCTTGATAAACGCTATTTAACTTTGTGCTGTGGTATTTTCAACTTTAAGGCTGTAAATTTAAAGTAGATAATATCAGAACCGTCATGTATTTTAAAGTTAAACATTATTTATAAATAAAGGTTTTAATCTATATATATAAAAGAGAAAGGTGACTGACTGACATACCCAGAGATCAACGCACAGCCCGAACCGCTGAAGCTAGAATCCTGAAATTTTGCATATAGGTTATTTATATAACGTAAGTGAGCACTCAGAAAGGAATTTTTGAAATTCCACCCCTGAGGGGGTAAATCAGGGAATGAAAGTCTGCGTGAGCGAAGCCGCGTGTAAAAGCTAGTATAATGTATAAAACTAACTGAGCCCCGATGTATTACCCGTGGCATACCATCAACCGCAGGTAACGCTATATATAAAGTTAATACTATATTGTTTTAAACATTCATGGTCAGTAACATTAAAATATAAATCTGCGGGATTGCTACCATGTACCTTTTTGTTGTGAGTATCCGATATTTCGGCGCTGTTGCGAGCTGAGCGCCATGATCATTGATCACGGAGTTAATACTTTAGTGGTGTGCATGCAATGCAGTTTTATAAAAAAATTTTTTTTTTTTTTTTATATTTGGCCCGCCAAAGTGACTCTACTCTGCCTGATGGAAAGCATAAGCAGAATCCAAGAGTGGTGGTCACCATGCTCACTGCGAATACAGACAATGCACATGGCGACCCACACCATGGCGGCCTAGTGATGCTGCTGCATCTTTTAGTCTAGTCAACAAGTTTGGAACTTGTTGACTAGACTAATTGGGCCTCCGGTCTCGCACTCACCAACGAAACACGACAGCACGCTGTCATTTTACGTTGATTTTCTGTGCGAGGGTAGTACCGCCCCGGTCGAGCCGGCCCGTTCGTGCTGAAATCAGCGTGGCTCTACTACCTTCATATATACTTTATAAGGGCATTCACCTTACTGAATACTATACAAATAAATAAAATTGAAGCATGTTTGTAATTTCAAAATTTCACATCTTTTCACTAATTGCATTTGAAAATATAATTATATAGTAGGCTCACATGAAAAGTTTTTTTTTTACTTTGTTTGTTCCAGCTAGTCTCAGTAACGGGTGGAACGATTTTGATTGAACTTTCACTGGCAGATAACTGATGTTATACGGAATAACTTACAATTTACACTTACAAGTAACCTTTGATGATGCCATAAGGCGAAACTGGTCAGGTGTAAACAAAAATAAATTAGTGGAATAACTAAAAGTGATTTTAATTCTACAATGTAAAATAACTTACAATATTCAACAACAACCACGGGGCGGGGCTAGTCTATACATCTTCTGCACGAATAAATAAAATTGGAGTGTCTGTTTGTAATATTAAAATAACCGCTTTTTACTTAATGCATGTGTATGTATTGTATACACGGTAATTATACCAAAATAACATTTTTTACAATTTTTGACTGTCGGTCTGTCTGTCTGTTTGTTCCGGCTAATCTCTGGAACGGCTGGACCGATTTTGACGGGACTTTCATTGATAGGTAGCTGATGATATAAGGAGTAACTTAGACTACTTTTTTTAGACTAGCTGTGCCCCGCGGCGTTACCCGTGGTGCGACGATAACTGCGGGTAATACCGCGGGACTCAGCTAGTTTGGAAATATAGCATGTTATAGTAGCAATTCCAGTAATTACGAAACACATTTTGTTAAACATTTTAATTGTTTTCTCAATAACTAACATTTTACCTTATTATGTTTATGTAAAAGTGAGTTTCTTACAAATAATTAAAAAATAATACTAATATTAAAAAACACGAAAGTTTGTAAGTATGGATGTTTGTTACTATTTCACGCAAAAACTACTGAACGGATTTGGATGAAACTTTACAGTAATATAGCTTATTACATCAGAATAACACATAGGCTACTAGGTGTTTTCGTGGGTCACCGCTGTTGATCCTGCTATACAGGAGTTACAGTGGTGGGCGTGTGGGCGGGATTAGTCCCAATAGGCTACTGTTTGCAGCGATAACCGACATACACGCGGGCGGAGCCGCGGGCAACAACTAGTAATTTATATATTTAGACACACATTTTGCAATAATGGCCCTTCAAAAATGTTACTCGTTATGTTACTTGCTTTTTTTCATAATATTCTCCGTAGTGATGTAATGGTTAAACATGTAGGTACATTTTTTTATGCCAAGTACTTACCTAATATTTATTGTAAGTTAATGTTTACGCATCAAATTCTTAAAAAAGAAATTGAATTACAAACTATTGGTAACATTCACATTTTTTAAAATTTTGGACGTCTTTAATTCTTAAATTTTTTTTTTCTCATAAATACTGTATTTTTATCTCTGCGAAATGTATTTGTGTCTATTTGTGAAGTCATCAATTGAGTAGGTACATACAACATGCATCTAAAGGTGTGACGTCTGGCCTAGCTATTTTATTTTATTTAAACTGCATGGATTGCAATAGGGTACTTGCCTGTAGTACTAAAAAAATACGATCTTTTGCATATAGCTAGTTTAGATGCCAGGAAATTTTAATAACATTTTTATTTCTAAAAATAATTACATATTTACAATATTTTCATAAAATAAAAATCATGATTTTTAATCTATATGTCACGTGACCGCAAATGCCAATCATAAAGTGTGACGTCAGTTTTCTCAAACGTATCGACTTGTCAATAACCTAAAAAAAAATATGCTGAAATAAGTTAAAAACTATAATATTTCGGCATAAATACTATAAAAGGCGAAGGTCTAACAATGCAGAAAAATTTCACGAAAGCTAATAGTTTAAATTTGCTCCGGATAGACACGATTATATTTCGCCAATAATCCCGAATAATTTCGTAGGTGTTCTTTTGGTGGTATTTTCACAAGAAGGCACTACGCAATACTGGAAATATAATTTTAAACTCTTTATGATTGAGAATGAAAGAAAGACGACAGAAATTACTAATGTCTGAGAAAAATGACGTCATACGACCACTTGACGGCAATTGTGTTTTGGGCGGGAAAATATTTAATTTGAATTAAGTTTTTAAGTTTTACTATTGCTAGCCGTTCTTTTTTACCCAAATATTTTTTTTGTACCTTAATCTTGATCATTAATTAAATTGAAACACTTTTTGAAAAATAGGCAAATAACGAGACGAACTTAATGACACATGGCATTTTCTACATTTTTTTCTAACTTTCAGTTGGTTCAAGGCAATTGCATATTTATAATAGAAATAAGAGAGAAGGGAAAAATGCTTTTGTGGGTTTCTAAATAATATATTTGAGAATACATAGACGACTATACTTATAAATATTAATAAATATACAATCTATCTATTATCTATATAAATTATAAATAGAAATTATAGGAAATTAATAAAAAAAATTATTGTACGCCCATAACTTTCGATGAACTGTACCAAGCGTAAGATAACTGGAGACCAACCCAATTCCTTCAATTAATCCTTAACCCAAGGGTCGACAAAGCGTTGGTGACCCATGAGTTACAGATGTCCATGGGTGTAGGTAATCACTTGCCATAACCCATGATATCAAAATACAGGTATGGCATTCCGAGATACATAGATGACGTCATCACCACTATCGCTGGTTCAGTGTTACCAGTAGTGTGAAATAATAACTCCCCAACCACCATTATTCCCTTTGTGAATTCTATAGAACAATAATCATCAAATATCATATATTTAAATTCAAATATTTTGTTTGATTGTGTACACAAAATAACAATTTAATTGCATTTTACATTTTTTTAAATAGATTAGTGACTGAAAATGTTTCCATCATTTCATGTTATGTTGATATAAAGTGGTAACTGGATAGTGACGTCACCCTGGGTAGCTTTCGGAATGTCATACCTGTATTGTTAATTTGTTACACCATGCCCGGTGACCACTAGCCCGTCTACACGTTTTCTACTATTCCATAAAAACTACTAAAACTAAAATTTACTACCTTATTTAGGTATGTACCATCAAAACTTCAATCATTTCAAATTTTCAAATTAAACTATTATAATAGTAGTAAGCACATGTCTATGCTTTTTATATTATAAATAGTAATAGTTCCTATTGTTAATATAGTAAGTGATTTTATAACTAAATATTCTAGTTTAAAGAGTGTTTAAAATCAAAGAATATTTCATAAAATGTGATTAACTCCTATTTTTATTTTTTACAATATTATTGCACATTAGTATACTTAAAATATAATGAAACGACACGAAATCTTTCACTGTGCGCTTTTCTAGAAACTTTCTGCCTCGCACAACAAAAATGTGGAATGAATTGTCGCCTGAGGTATTCCCGGACCAATACGACCTTCAAATCTTCAAGAAAAGAGCGTATAAAAAAAAATCCCGCAAAGCACTTGTGACGCCTCTGGTGTTGCGGGTGTCCATGGGCGGCGTTAATCGCTTACCGTCAGGCGATACGTCTGCTCGTTTGCCCACTACCTATTTAATTTAAAAAAATCTGCAATTAGGTCATAACGAACACTTCTGCAAGTTAATTGTTTTTCGAGCACATGATTTCGGCCTTTCCCAACTGGACTAGCCCTGAAAAGATGTAACAAACGCAGGGAATAATTCACATTAATATTAAATAAGAATAATTCACAAGGAAAATTTAATCGCTTTCAAGACCATAGTCGTTGCAAAGAGACGTCGTTGAGAAGAATTTTAGTAGTTTTTGTTAATAAATTTTGGTCACATTATTTTTTCAGTTAGATCGGTTTATTTTACTTGTCGAGCCTATGGTCGAGACAAGTTAGAGAGTTTGAATAAAATGCAATTTATTGAAGAATTAATCTCGATTTTTTTGTTTTTAAAGAGATGTAAGTTGTTGCTAAACAGTGATTGCATTGTTTTAAGTTCTGAATAAAGAAGAGCTATTATTGTTCACGTAATTAAGAAACAAGATTTTCGACTAGTAAATCAAATTGATCAAGTTTTGTGCAATAACACTGAAGGCGGATAAGATATCGTATTTTATTTTTAATTTGAAGTGATGATTTAAAGTGTTTTTGTTCGTAGATACGTAAAAAACTTGAAGGTAAATTACGAATGTGCAAAGTGAGTGTATGTGGTTTGGACAGTACAAAAAGTATTTTACTATTTTTTTCAACTAGTGATAGATGTGTGAAAATGTGATAAATCAGTGATAATAATAATTAAGTGTAGAAAACAAACTACAGTAACAAAAATAAGTGAACACGACTCCACTGCTTGCCATCTATCGTCGAATAGTGGAACTAATCACGAGTGAGTTTTACATCTTAGTTTGAAAAGTTATTATAGATGGCGCTCAATATAAGCAGATAAATTTATTTAAGTCAATTTGTTAGTCTGCTTGGAATTGTTTTGGTTCTTACTTTTATTACCTTTTTTTATAAAATTAAAACGACTCATCTTTTCTATCACAATTTGGACATTTATTAGTCCATTTTGTAACAAACGAGTGTATTCGAAAATTTCAACACAGTACATATCTGTCAGGATGGCCGAGCGGTCTAAGGCGCCAGACTCAAGGTTTACCTTGCTCACTTGAAAGTGAGTTCTGAGTTATTCTGGTCCTCTATGAGGGCGTGGGTTCGAATCCCACTTCTGACAAAATCTTTTACTATTTTTTTTTGCTTTTTACCAATATAACTGATATTACTTATTTTAAATAAAGAAAAGGAACTGTGCAATTAACAAATTAACATTTATTTTTTTATTCATTTAAATACGATCTTATTATGACGCTATTCACAATCTCTATGAAACCATAAATTACCCCCAATCCTTCTAAGAAGAGAGTCAGTGACATCCCACAAAAAACCATAGGTACATAAAGTAAAGATACTAATATTATAAATACAACTAGTTGACCCGGCGTTACATATTTGTCTCAGCTTCCTGTCGCGGACAAAAAAAAAATTAAGGCGCACACTTCAGAGGCTTTATATTTTCCGTAATGAAACCGTGCGAAGACGGGCGGGTTGCTAGTCATTATACATTGTCCATTCGTTTATTTTCTTTTTGACAGCTCACGCCTATAAATAACCGTTTTTTTTTCGCAATTATGTACTACAGTAATGTCGTGCTTTATTGACGGTGACGGTATTTTAGTGAAGTGGCCTGTGCATAACAAACAACCACAGACTATAAAACAGTACTTGAAATACGATAAATCGATCATATGATAAAATTATTTGACTTCATGTAAGTTTTTTTTCTGTAAATTTAATAAAAAAAGGAAATAAAAATAGTATCTATGACTCCAAGATTGATTATTTGATTTATTTGCAAGGAATTATGTCGAAATCTTGGAATTTAGGATCAAACCAAGAGTAAAGAAAAATAACTCTGTTCATTCATCTAATTTACTGATTTATTATTTATATTTTTGTTTATTTCTTACATAATATAAAAAACCAATAAATGAATAATCAATATTTAAACTAAAAATATTTAATTAAATCGATTGAAAGTTCTTCATAAATAAAATCGCTTTTCATTTCAAATCGAATCGGTAATGTGTGAGGGCGTCACTAATTTCGAAATTTCTTGAACTGTCAAAAAGAAAATAAACGAATGGACAGAGTATATGTACTATGAATCTACTACATAGCATTTAATGTACCTGTGTGGATACTGTGGATTCTATACACTACATTTACATTAACTTTCGCCAACGTCCATACCATGTTGAATACACCGGTTCTCGTCCGATCACCGAAGTTAAGCAACATCGGGCGTGGTTAGTACTTGGATGGGTGACCGCCTGGGAATACCACGTGATGTTGGCCTTTTTTGCTTTTCATTTTCGTATCCATTAAAAAAAATCCCGGCAATCGCCTTGTTTTATTATTTGGTAAATCAAGTTCATTGGCGCATTGAATGTTTCTTTCTGTATGTAATCGCATTAGCTAAGTCTCATGTTATGCTGAAACGGTTATGCTGAAAATGACAGAAACTTCGACTGGATCACCGTCAACACCGGTAACGCGGTGTCCTCTACAGCTACAGTCTGTACGTGGTCTGTCAAATAACTCAATCGAAATATAAATTTTTAACAAAAACAAAAACCGACTTCAAGTTTCGACTCGATTTCTCTTGGATGTCATCATCAGATGTTAATGTCCTTAACACCTTATCATGGTACCACCGTTGGGACATCTCCTTTCCATTAAAAAAAGAATCATCAAAATCGGTTAATAAACGACGAAGTTATCCGCGAACACACATAAAAAAACATATATACGGTCGAATTGAAAAACCTCCTTTTCTGAAGTCGGTTAAAAACCAACCGCTACTCGTCTCGGTCGCCGTCGCGTCGCTTTCATTTCGTTGCATCAAATACAGTTGTTTAGCGAAGAATTTAAGGTTGAATTTAAATAGTTACTCCGTCCGTCGGCGTTGACCCTAAAAAATATGAAATACCTAATTACTGTCGCATTTATTTAGTTTCATAAGTAGGTATACAATGTTATTTGTATGTAAATGTACGTGTTATGAGTGCTAGACTCTGCACAGATACAATACTGCATAATGCGGAAAAAAATGAATCTAAGCTATTTCTTCTTGCAACCCCATCTAGTAGGATATTGTTGAACAACTAGACCAAAAGAAGTTTTTTATCAAGTGTAATGTTTCTATTTTGAACTTAATGCCGTTAGATGGCGTTGACGTAAATTTTGCAAGATTTCAAAATCTGCTTGCCACGCACCCACGGAGCACAAACAGGTGACTTTAATCCAATTTTATCTGGAGTTTCATCCTTCCAGTCTACTCTGTCACTTGTCATTTCAATATTTACTCCCTTTTTACCCATATCCCCCATCCACATTGTCTTTGGTCTTCTTCTTCTCTTATACCCTTCAACTCCCATACTTAATATTTTTGCCGCCACATTTTTCTTTTAACATGTCCATACTAGGATAGCCTATTACTTCTTATTTTTTCATCCAGTGGCGTTACTTTCAGATTTCCTCGTTTATACTCATTCCTGGCATAAAAATATATTTCGAATCCGATTGGGAAGTTTATGGAACCGATGTTTTTAGCTTTTCCTTAAAATGCAAGTAAAACACAGTCGTGAAATACACTTTATGAGGGATATTATAATAACTAACAACTTGCAACACAACTACTGGTTTATAAATCCACGTTTGAATAATATCTAAGTAAGATCAAACTTTTTATAAAAAACCGACTTCCAAAAAACATCCAACGAAAACTCTCTGCCAAAGAAACACTTAAAAGCGTAAAATAAACTGGTTCTTCATAAATTGTCTTTACCTAATTCTTTATTCATTTAAATAGTAGTATCTGGGGGCACGGTCGTGCCCCCGCCAAGACGAGGCAAGCGAAGCGCAAGGGCACTACCCACCTTTTCTCGAAGTGTTTCGTCGTTTTTTTGAACCCTCATAACTTTGGTTTCCGATATACCAGATCATTCAAATTCTCAGGATATGATGTCAGTAATAGACTAATGTGTGGGTGTAAGGGGTGTAAGTCATACATTTTTACAGAGATGTAGAGTTTGTGAAGTTAGGGTTGGTAGATTTAGGGCGTGTAGATTCAGAAGCTAGGCTCTACATGAGATCTGATATCTTTTTCACAGGGTAAGCCATATGCAGTCGTCTTGGCAACATTTTACATGAAAATGTTTTTGGTGGGATTATAATGTGTGCTAGGTACTAGGTACCTAGAATCTGTTTGAAATCGGTGCTAAGTGACTATTGCTTAGACTTTTGTAATTGTTCGTTTGTATTCTTTTTGGCTTAGCACCGGCTTCAAACAGATTTTAGGTACCTAGCACACATTATAATACTACTATTTAAATGAATAAAGAATTAGGTATAGGTAATTTATGAAGAACCAGTTTATTCTACGCTTTTAAGTGTTTCTTTGGCAGAGAGTTTTCGTTGGATGTTTTTTGGAAGTCGGTTTTTTTTATATAAAAAGTTTTTATTTTTCAGTTTTTAGTGCAAGCAATCGTAGGTAAGTAGTAAGTTGAACTATTTCATCAAATTTCATCATCAAGAATACAAATTAAGGTCTATACGTACGTGTAATATTAAAATCATCCTCTAATCCGTAACTCTTGAAAAGTTTAACCTTCCATCATCAGCTTACCTAAATAATTTGAAAGAATAAAGGTAACATACATACATATGATATTTAAAGATTTATCCTCCAACTCCTAACCGTTAAGGAGTTGTACCTTACATCATCAGCTCATCATCATAAAATAATGACTACCAGACGCAAATACCGGTGTAACTTCAAAAAATATACGAAAAACATAGTATGTGCTTTAAAAAAAGGGTTTCCCTCGATTACACTGGGATTCCGTCATCAGACATCAGGCAATGGGACCACCTCGGGAGCATACCCTTTCGAATACAAAAAAAAATTTCAAAATCGGTCTACAATTGACGGAGTAATCGGTGAACATACATAAAAAAAATATATATACAGACTTCCCTCCGCGGCTCTGTGCGGTTCACGTGTGGCGTCGCATTTAATAATTTAAATATTGTTTTTGTGTATCCTTGCGACTGTTACCCGGTTTGTGTGCGGTTTAAGGTTGTGTATAGTGTTTCTGACAAATAATCTGTAAGTTTCACGCCTTATAAATACAAATATTGTGTTAGTTTCTTTTATTACGGCTATCGGTAAGTCAATTTATTTTATTCTTAAAGATAGGTAGGAGTAATATTTTGTTTGTATTAATTTTCTTTTCGTGTTTTTTGATTCTGAAGTTGTTTTTTTATTGATATTTCTTTTGTCTGGTGTGCCCTTGTTTGGCCATGTCGGTTGTCGGCGAGTTGCCGGATCCCGGTGGTACAAATGAATTTCAAACACCAACCGGAAAGGGATTGTTTGGTAGAATGTCACCATCAAATTTATCGTCAAAGGAAAGTGAACGAATTAGGGCTTCGGAATTGGGCGGGAGTGTTTCTTCTCTTAGTGATCGTGTTAGTTGTGGAGAGTATGATTATTTTGAGTTGGTGTCTCAGGCAACCGAATATTTGGCAAAAATTAACGAATTGGTAAACGATCACGGGTCGCGAATGAATGTGGGGAATAGGACCGCCATTATGGACGTAACCCAGCGGATTACCGGTATCGTCTCATTGTTAGCAATTAAATCTGTTAGCTATGAAACGAAATTAGCGAATCTCAAGCGCCAAGTGGGGGGTTTTGCGGTTCAACAGCCAGGTTTGACGTATGCGGACTAGCTTAGGCTTCGCTTACCACCTGGATCAGCCCCGTGTCCGGTGTCCGCTGAGGCGCGCATGTCTAGACCGTGTGTTATTGCGTATCCTACTACGGAACGTTCAGCGGACTGTGCAACTTCGTCAGCTACAAAAGAAGCTCTCATGAAGGCTATTAAACCTAGCGACGAAGGTTTTCAAATTGTAGGCGTCAAAAAAACTGCAAAGGCAGGCGTCGTGTTGCGGGTCGCAAATGAAAGGCAGCTTAAAAAACTAGAATCAGTAAACGCCATTAAATCTGTAGGCTTACGCTTAGAAAAGCCGAAAGGCCGAAGGCCCCGTATAATTGTAAAAGAGGTGCCCGGTTCTATGGAGGATCGTACCTTCCTAACAGCTTTATATCGTCAGAATATCAAGGACGAATTAAAATTAAGCGAAAGCGAATTTTTAAAAACAACCGAAATGGTCAGGCATCGTAAACTGGAAAACGGACGTCAATGGATAGGCTTAGAATTAGAGACAGAGGTTAGGAAACACTTGGCTAGCACAAAAGATAAATTATATATAGACTGGGCCACTTGTAGGTTTATAGACGACTTAGAAGTAGTTCGTTGCTTAAACTGTCAACAATTCGGTCATGTTCAAAAGTTTTTCTCTATTAAAACTCCTACCTGTGCTAATTGCGCGGCCAGCCACGATACAAGGGCTTGCCCGGATAGGGACACACCAGATTTTAAACCGAAATGCGCACAATGCAGCCGGTATAAAAAACCATGTGACCATCGATGTGGATCACAAGACTGCTCCACATATAAACTTAAATTAGAGCAGCTTATCCTAAATACTAATTACTGAATAGCTTGTACAGCAGTAGTTGTAGTACCTTTTTTTAATAAAAATGGATAATATCTCAATAGGTCAGTTAAATCTTCATAATGATAAAATAGCCACGTCAGAATTAGATCGCTTGGTTTTGTAACAAAAGTTAGACATTGTCCTTATACAAGAGCAATATCAGAGCGCTCAATTGCGGAATAATGTAGTACAACTAGATGGCCGGTCGCGGGCTGGGATATATGTTGCAAGTTCAAATTTTACGGTAACATCTTTGCGTAACCTTATGACGTCACACTGCGCCGTTGCTGAGATCTCATCCTCTACCTGTAGGGTTTACGTAGTGAGCTGTTATTTTCAATTTTCACATCCTATCGATCCTCATCTACATCATTTACGTTTCGTTTTGCGGTCCCTCATAGGACACAAAATTATCATTGGCGCTGATGTCAATGCTTCTTCTAGTTTATGGTATGGCAAATTGCGTGCAACTGACATGGCTCGTCGCTGTGCGGTTGAAGATTTTATTGCGGAAATGAATCTTACTATCCACAATACCCCTGATGCACCACCAACTTTTTGCAGCCCAATGGGTGAGTCTTCTATTGACGTGACGCTTACGCGCGGCGACGTCTCGGTATCTGGATGGCGTGTCCTACCGGACGCATCCTGTAGTGACCACCGCTTAATCGTGTACGAATTCATACCAATGGTTGCACAATATCCACAAAGAACTCCTTACAATTTTAGATATAAAACTAAAGGGGCAAATTGGGCTTTATTTGGTTCACTTTTTGCAGTACATGCCAAAGACTTCAGTCGCAGTGGTCTATCAGCTGAGGAAAGCGCAAACATATTATCAGATACTTTCACATATTGTGCTGATGTTTGTATCGGCCGTGGATCAATCACTAACACCCGTAGATGTGATTGGTGGAATTATAAATTAGTCGAATTACGAAGAATCTTTCGGAAAGCCCGTAAAAAACTAAATGACATTAAAAAGCGTAACGTAACAGGAGATATTTACAATAATGCTCTTATTGCTCTTAGAGTTGCCAGGTCTCATTATAGAGCTGCTGTGGAGAAATCAAAGGGAAATTTAATACGTAAAATTGTTGATAAACTCGATAGAGAGGGCCCCTGGTCACCTTTGTATCATGAATTTAAAGCAAATAGATCAATCGACCTTGCATACATACAGAACATCAAAATTAATAATAGTTATACTACAGGAGTAGAACAAACCACAGAATATCTTTTAGAATCACTTGTGCCTGACGATCGGCCGGAGGATGACACGGATTATCACCGACAAATTAGGCAGTGGGCTATTGAACCACCGTTGTCTCCAATGTCTGACTTGCCATCTTCAGACGAATTCCTCAGTATTTTTAGGTCATTGCCACTAAATAAGGCTTCGGGCGACGATAAAATATCAAACAAAATGATAAAAGAAGCTTGTAAACTTTCGGGTGATACGGTTTTAACAGTTTTTAAACGTTGCATTGCGGAAGGAGTATTTCCTAGTGTTTGGCGGTGCGGAAATATTCGTTTAATACCAAAAAGCGGCGATAAGCCGCCGGACGATCCCAAATCCTATCGACCCATAACATTGTTACCATCCCTAGGAAAGCTTTTAGAGCGTCTTGTAGTACCACGACTTCTACCGGGTGGAGTTAAATTTCATGATAGACAATTCGGGTTTACGCTGGGAAAATCGACAACTGATGCGGTTATATCTGCAAGGAAAACTGTCACCGAGTCAAGTTTTCAAAACGTTTTAGGCATCTTCTTAGATATATCTGGCGCCTTTGACAATGCGTGGTGGCCCATGCTATTGCTAAAATTAAAATTAAGAGGTTGCTTTAAAAATATTTATTCCCTTATCTCCTCGTACTTCTTACAAGGTACTACTAAATTGAGACTTGGGCATCATTCTGTGTCGAAGGCGCTTACGATGGGGTGTCCTCAAGGGTCAGTGCTAGGTCCATACTTGTGGAACATAGGCTTCGACGATTTTCTGACAATGCCTGTGCCGTCCGGATGTACCCTGAACGCGTACGCGGACGACGGTTTGTTACTGATAGAGTCGGATACTAGAGCGGGGCTTGAGAGGCTGGCCAGTGAATGTTTGGACTTAATATCTCGGTGGGGTGGGCGTAATCGGTTGACTTTTACATCAAACAAAACCTTCCAGCTACTTCTGAAAGGTAACCTCAAATCACCGCCGTGTATTAAATTTGAAAATGTTACTATAAAAAATAAAACCTCGGTTTGTTATTTAGGATTGGTTTTAGAAAGAAATTTTTCATTTATTGAACATATTAGAACAGTTAATGAAAAGGCAAAAAAGCGTTTCTTTGCACTGACGAGGATATCAACTGCGACGTGGGGTCTGTCTTTTCATACACTAAAGATCATATATGGAGCTACTTATTTAGGTTCTATTTGCTATGGTGCTCCTGTATGGGCAGATAGGGCGACTGTAGGTTCTGTCCGTCGCAAACTGTTACAAGGCCAACGACCTGCATTGATTTTCTTGTGCAAGGCATATAGGACGGTTAGGACTGAGGCTTTACCGGTGTTGGCAGGTGTTCTTCCGGTCAATTTCGAGGTGCAAAGACGTGCAGCCATGTATTATTCCACACTACAAAACATGGAATGCGATTTTTTGGGCATACGAGACCGCGGTAAAATCATAAGATTGTTTCAACAGCAATCCAATATCTATAACGACCTCTTGGATGAATGGCAGCAACGATGGGACGAATCATCTAAGGGGCGCCACCTCTACCAGTTCTTTCCATCTGTTCGCGAACGGTTGTCAAGGACATGGCTCGAGGTGGATCACTGTGTCGCTCAATTTCTTACAGGCCTCGGTAACTTTAAGAGCAAACTATACTCATTTAAATTAGTCGATTCACCATTGTGTCAATGCTCAACACCTGATTCTAGCTGTGAACAGTCGGCTCAACATATCCTCTGGGAATGTAGTCTTTGGTACAATGAACGTAACATGATGCTAAATAGCTTACAAATTACGTCTGGAGTAGTATATTATGGGGATCTTGTGTCAACTGCGGTGAATTTCCGTGCGTTTAAGCGATTCTGCCATACATACTATAGAAATCAAATATAGCTCACTTAGGACCCATAATATTTTATCCGTGGTGCTTCCCGGTTTGAAAAAGGCGTCTGCCTATTTTGACTTCATTTTGTCTCCCGCTTTGCTAAGGAGGGAAGTGGACTTATTATATTTCCAACTCCTCCAGTTTTCTTCTGATTAATTTCGTTGCGGGTTCCAAGACAGTTTAATTTTTCCTGGGACTTCCCGAGTGTCATACCTCGGTGTGTTCGTGGGTCACCGCTGTTGATCCTGTTGTACAGGAGTTACAGTGGTGGGCGTGTGGGCGGGAGTAGTCCCTTAAACATACAGTGGAACACAGAACCTCCTCCTTTTTGGAAGTCGTTTAAAAACCCAAGGAATTTGCTACCCCTTATCAGGCTGATTATGTATTGTTCACAAACCATTGGCTTCAAATGATATTATTCTTTACTTGAAGTATTAGAAAAACAAATTTAAGTTAGTAGTTGCCAACGTCCATACCATGTTGAATACACCGGTTCTCGTCCGATCACCGAAGTTAAGCAGCATCGGGCGTGGTTAGTACTTGGATGGGTGACCGCCTGGGAATACCACGTGATGTTGGCTTTTTGCATTTCATTTTATTGTTACAATGATCGGACATTATTCCTTCAGTTAGTTGGTTGGCAAATTGTTCCTTTGCTCCTATTCAATTTTCTTTAAAATTTCCAACTTTTCCACTCATTTACTAAATGTCTCCAAGTAGTGTTATAGTCTCTTCGTTCATGTATTTTATTGCTTTTGTTATTTTTTTCATCAAAACAGTTTTATAACGATTTATGCGACATTGCATAAAGTTTACATATATTAGAGTTTCTATCTTACTAGCAGTTGAAAAGCGAAAGTTTAAATTGATGTTAGTTACTCATTCACGTAAAACGGTTAAACGGTTTTGGATAAAAATCAGCACAGAGATGGAACATACTGATCATAGTCTGGAATAGCATACTATTTAACCCTGAGAATAACAAAAGGTACAACAACTACTGTGGGTAATTAATTGTGGGTACTTTCTTCAAATTGTCGCTCCACCGTGTCGCAGCGCGCTGTACAGTTTTTTACTATTCTAAAAAATTTAATTTTGCAATTCTATTTTGTGCTATCTTGTTTAAAAAAACTGATTCTAAAAGAAAGGGTTTAAAACACGATTTATAGGGTAGTCTCTGGTTGCTACCACGCGACCGCGGAACAGTGTGGTTTTTACTGTGGACACAAAGGCGCTAGATGGCTTTGGTCTAAATTTTGCAAGTATTCATCCAGAAGTAAAAACTTGAGAGGTGTCAAGGGGCATCCGGATGGAACGAAGTTTATAGGTATATGTATTTATTTTGATATGCGACTACTAATAAAAATGCGCATAAAATACTCAAATTATTTTAGAAATAATCAGACTGTACAAAATATACCTACTATAAAACAATATGTTTTCTGTAAATAAATGCAAAAAGCCAACATCACGTGGTATTAGGATTGTTTTGGAACGAAGTTCCTTATCGCGCGTTGCGAAAGGGAGCTAGACGGATTAAGACCAAAAGTTGTAACGACACTTTTAACATTAAGTTGACGACTTAATGTTAAAAGTGTCGTTACAACTTTTGGCGCGAAAAGTGTCGAAAGTGTCCTTACAACTTTTGGTCTTAATCCGTCTAGCTCCCTTTCGCAACGCGCGATAAGGAACTTCGTTCCAAAACAATCCTCCATTTATTTTAAAATGTTTCAAAATTTTTTATACACCTTTTTAACAAATAAACAAGAGTGGATTACTTCATCATCACACAACATCATCCAAAAGACGTCCACTGCACACCCGCAAAGGAGCTAACAATATTATATAATAAACTATTTAAGTATTAGTGTTAAGAAATATTAGTGGAAGAGAAAACAACGATTATTATTATAAAAAATCAAAAACTGATGGTCACAGACAGGCCTCATCCAAAATTCTCCACAATACTTGGTTCTGTGCTATCCGCAACCAAATGTTTACTTGAAATGAGACAAAAGTTAGTAAGCTTTAGTAAAGTTTAACTAGATGGCGTTAAAACAAAAAAATCAAAATCTAGACAACCGAAGCGAAAAAAACAAGCGGAAAGTAATATAAATGGTTAGTGTAGTAAGCTATACATTCCTCATTCCTTGATGTTGATGAAATTCCAAAGCCTGTCAGGCTGTTCTGTTATTTATCAAGTCATTCACATCCAATCTATTGTGTTCCACTGACGTAATTTATAACGTAACAACTGTTTTTTTTTTTTATCTATTTCCTGATCCACTCGCTATAACAGGAATTGATAGAAACGAATGCTTGTGATACTTAAATTAACTGTAATATGCGCCAACGTCCATACCATGTTGAATACACCGGTTCTCGTCCGATCACCGAAGTTAAGCAACATCGGGCGTGGTTAGTACTTGGATGGGTGACCGCCTGGGAATACCACGTGATGTTGGCTTTTTGCATTTCATTTTATTGTTACAATGATCGGACATTATTCCTTCAGTTAGTTGGTTGGCAAATTGTTCCTTTGCTCCTATTCAATTTTCTTTAAAATTTCCAACTTTTCCACTCATTTACTAAATGTCTCCAAGTAGTGTTATAGTCTCTTCGTTCATGTATTTTATTGCTTTTGTTATTTTTTTCATCAAAACAGTTTTATAACGATTTATGCGACATTGCATAAAGTTTACATATATTAGAGTTTCTATCTTACTAACAGTTGAAAAGCGAAAGTTTAAATTGATGTTAGTTACTCATTCACGTAAAACGGTTAAACGGTTTTGGATAAAAATCAGCACAGAGATGGAACATACTGATCATAGTCTGGAATAGCATACTATTTAACCCTGAGAATAACAAAAGGTACAACAACTACCGTGGGTAATTAATTGTGGGTACTTTCTTCAAATTGTCGCTCCATCGTGTCGCAGCGCGCTGTACAGTTTTTTACTATTCTAAAAAATTTAATTTTGCAATTCTATTTTGTGCTATCTTGTTTAAAAAAACTGATTCTAAAAAAAAAGGGTTTAAAACACGATTTATAGGGTAGTCTCTGGTTGCTACCACGCGACCGCGGAACAGTGTGGTTTTTACTGTGGACACAAAGGCGCTAGATGGCTTTGGTCTAAATTTTGCAAGTATTCATCCAGAAGTAAAAACTTGAGAGGTGTCAAGGGGCATCCGGATGGAACGAAGTTTATAGGTATATGTATTTTTTTTGATATGCGACTACTAATAAAAATGCGCATAAAATACTCAAATTATTTTAGAAATAATCAGACTGTACAAAATATACCTACTATAAAACAATATGTTTTCTGTAAATAAATGCAAAAAGCCAACATCACGTGGTATTCCCAGGCGGTCACCCATCCAAGTACTAACCACGCCCGATGTTGCTTAACTTCGGTGATCGGACGAGAACCGGTGTATTCAACATGGTATGGACGTTGGCAATCACATTGTTATATTTAACGTTGAGTATCAAGCACTATGACGTCAACTTAATGTTAAAAGTGTCGTTACAACTTTTGGCGCGAAAAGTGTCGAAAGTGTCCTTACAACTTTTGGTCTTAATCCGTCTAGCTCCCTTTCGCAACGCGCGATAAGGAACTTCGTTCCAAAACAATCCTCCATTTGTTTTAAAATGTTTCAAAATTTTTTATACACCTTTTTAACAAATAAACAAGAGTGGATTACTTCATCATCACACAACATCATCCAAAAGACGTCCACTGCACACCCGCAAAGGAGCTAACAATATTATATAATAAACTATTTAAGTATTAGTGTTAAGAAATATTAGTGGAAGAGAAAACAACGATTATTATTATAAAAAATCAAAAACTGATGGTCACAGACAGGCCTCATCCAAAATTCTCCACAATACTTGGTTCTGTGCTATCCGCAACCAAATGTTTACTTGAAATGAGACAAAAGTTAGTAAGCTTTAGTAAAGTTTAACTAGATGGCGTTAAAACAAAAAATTCAAAATCTAGACAACCGAAGCGAAAAAAACAAGCGGAAAGTAATATAAATGGTTAGTGTAGTAAGCTATACATTCCTCATTCCTTGATGTTGATGAAATTCCAAAGCCTGTCAGGCTGTTCTGTTATTTATCAAGTCATTCACATCCAATCTATTGTGTTCCACTGACGTAATTTATAACGTAACAACTGTTTTTTTTTTATTATCTATTTCGAGATCCACTCGCTATAACAGGAATTGATAGAAACGAATGCTTGTGATACTTAAATTAACTGTAATAAGCGCCAACGTCCATACCATGTTGAATACACCGGTTCTCGTCCGATCACCGAAGTTAAGCAACATCGGGCGTGGTTAGTACTTGGATGGGTGACCGCCTGGGAATACCACGTGATGTTGGCTTTTTGCATTTCATTTTATTGTTACAATGATCGGACATTATTCCTTCAGTTAGTTGGTTGGCAAATTGTTCCTTTGCTCCTATTCAATTTTCTTTAAAATTTCCAACTTTTCCACTCATTTACTAAATGTCTCCAAGTAGTGTTATAGTCTCTTCGTTCATGTATTTTATTGCTTTTGTTATTTTTTTCATCAAAACAGTTTTATAACGATTTATGCGACATTGCATAAAGTTTACATATATTAGAGTTTCTATCTTACTAACAGTTGAAAAGCGAAAGTTTAAATTGATGTTAGTTACTCATTCACGTAAAACGGTTAAACGGTTTTGGATAAAAATCAGCACAGAGATGGAACATACTGATCATAGTCTGGAATAGCATACTATTTAACCCTGAGAATAACAAAATGTACAACAACTACTGTGGGTAATTAATTGTGGGTACTTTCTTCAAATTGTCGCTCCATCGTGTCGCAGCGCGCTGTACAGTTTTTTACTATTCTAAAAAATTTAATTTTGCAATTCTATTTTGTGCTATCTTGTTTAAAAAAACTGATTCTAAAAGAAAGGGTTTAAAACACGATTTATAGGGTAGTCTCTGGTTGCTACCACGCGACCGCGGAACAGTGTGGTTTTTACTGTGGACACAAAGGCGCTAGATGGCTTTGGTCTAAATTTTGCAAGTATTCATCCAGAAGTAAAAACTTGAGAGGTGTCAAGGGGCATCCGGATGGAACGAAGTTTATAGGTATATGTATTTTTTTTGATATGCGACTACTAATAAAAATGCGCATAAAATACTCAAATTATTTTAGAAATAATCAGACTGTACAAAATATACCTACTATAAAACAATATGTTTTCTGTAAATAAATGCAAAAAGCCAACATCACGTGGTATTCCCAGGCGGTCACCCATCCAAGTACTAACCACGCCCGATGTTGCTTAACTTCGGTGATCGGACGAGAACCGGTGTATTCAACATGGTATGGACGTTGGCAATCACATTGTTATATTTAACGTTGAGTATCAATCACTATGACGTCAACTTAATGTTAAAAGTGTCGTTACAACTTTTGGCGCGAAAAGTGTCGAAATTGTCCTTACAACTTTTGGTCTTAATCCGTCTAGCTCCCTTTCGCAACGCGCGATAAGGAACTTCGTTCCAAAACAATCCTCCATTTATTGTAAAATGTTTCAAAAATTTTTATACACCTTTTTAACAAATAAACAAGAGTGGATTACTTCATCATCACACAACATCATCCAAAAGACGTCCACTGCACACCCGCAAAGGAGCTAACAATATTATATAATAAACTATTTAAGTATTAGTGTTAAGAAATATTAGTGGAAAAGAAAACAACGATTATTATTGTAAAAAATCAAAAACTGATGGTCACAGACAGGCCTCATCCAAAATTCTCCACAATACTTGGTTCTGTGCTATCCGCAACCAAATGTTTACTTGAAATGAGACAAAAGTTAGTAAGCTTTAGTAAAGTTTAACAAGATGGCGTTAAAACAAAAAATTCAAAATCTAGACAACCGAAGCGAAAAAAACAAGCGGAAAGTAATATAAATGGTTAGTGTAGTAAGCTATACATTCCTCATTCCTTGATGTTGATGAAATTCCAAAGCCTGTCAGGCTGTTCTGTTATTTATCAAGTCATTCACATCCAATCTATTGTGTTCCACTGACGTAATTTATAACGTAACAACTGTTTTTTTTTTATTATCTATTTCGAGATCCACTCGCTATAACAGGAATTGATAGAAACGAATGCTTGTGATACTTAAATTAACTGTAATAAGCGCCAACGTCCATACCATGTTGAATACACCGGTTCTCGTCCGATCACCGAAGTTAAGCAACATCGGGCGTGGTTAGTACTTGGATGGGTGACCGCCTGGGAATATCACGTGATGTTGGCTTTTTGCATTTCATTTTATTGTTACAATGATCGGACATTATTCCTTCAGTTAGTTGGTTGGCAAATTGTTCCTTTGCTCCTATTCAATTTTCTTTAAAATTTCCAACTTTTCCACTCATTTACTAAATGTCTCCAAGTAGTGTTATAGTCTCTTCGTTCATGTATTTTATTGCTTTTGTTATTTTTTTCATCAAAACAGTTTTATAACGATTTATGCGACATTGCATAAAGTTTACATATATTAGAGTTTCTATCTTACTAACAGTTGAAAAGCGAAAGTTTAAATTGATGTTAGTTACTCATTCACGTAAAACGGTTAAACGGTTTTGGATAAAAATCAGCACAGAGATGGAACATACTGATCATAGTCTGGAATAGCATACTATTTAACCCTGAGAATAACAAAAGGTACAACAACTACTGTGGGTAATTAATTGTGGGTACTTTCTTCAAATTGTCGCTCCATCGTGTCGCAGCGCGCTGTACAGTTTTTTACTATTCTAAAAAATTTAATTTTGCAATTCTATTTTGTGCTATCTTGTTTAAAAAAACTGATTCTAAAAAAAAAGGGTTTAAAACACGATTTATAGGGTAGTCTCTGGTTGCTACCACGCGACCGCGGAACAGTGTGGTTTTTACTGTGGACACAAAGGCGCTAGATGGCTTTGGTCTAAATTTTGCAAGTATTCATCCAGAAGTAAAAACTTGAGAGGTGTCAAGGGGCATCCGGATGGAACGAAGTTTATAGGTATATGTATTTTTTTTGATATGCGACTACTAATAAAAATGCGCATAAAATACTCAAATTATTTTAGAAATAATCAGACTGTACAAAATATACCTACTATAAAACAATATGTTTTCTGTAAATAAATGCAAAAAGCCAACATCACGTGGTATTCCCAGGCGGTCACCCATCCAAGTACTAACCACGCCCGATGTTGCTTAACTTCGGTGATCGGACGAGAACCGGTGTATTCAACATGGTATGGACGTTGGCAATCACATTGTTATATTTAACGTTGAGTATCAAGCACTATGACGTCAACTTAATGTTAAAAGTGTCGTTACAACTTTTGGCGCGAAAAGTGTCGAAAGTGTCCTTACAACTTTTGGTCTTAATCCGTCTAGCTCCCTTTCGCAACGCGCGATAAGGAACTTCGTTCCAAAACAATCCTCCATTTGTTTTAAAATGTTTCAAAATTTTTTATACACCTTTTTAACAAATAAACAAGAGTGGATTACTTCATCATCACACAACATCATCCAAAAGACGTCCACTGCACACCCGCAAAGGAGCTAACAATATTATATAATAAACTATTTAAGTATTAGTGTTAAGAAATATTAGTGGAAGAGAAAACAACGATTATTATTATAAAAAATCAAAAACTGATGGTCACAGACAGGCCTCATCCAAAATTCTCCACAATACTTGGTTCTGTGCTATCCGCAACCAAATGTTTACTTGAAATGAGACAAAAGTTAGTAAGCTTTAGTAAAGTTTAACTAGATGGCGTTAAAACAAAAAAATCAAAATCTAGACAACCGAAGCGAAAAAAACAAGCGGAAAGTAATATAAATGGTTAGTGTAGTAAGCTATACATTCCTCATTCCTTGATGTTGATGAAATTCCAAAGCCTGTCAGGCTGTTCTGTTATTTATCAAGTCATTCACATCCAATCTATTATGTTCCACTGACGTAATTTATAACGTAACAACTGTTTTTTTTTTATTATCTATTTCGAGATCCACTCGCTATAACAGGAATTGATAGAAACGAATGCTTGTGATACTTAAATTAACTGTAATAAGCGCCAACGTCCATACCATGTTGAATACACCGGTTCTCGTCCGATCACCGAAGTTAAGCAACATCGGGCGTGGTTAGTACTTGGATGGGTGACCGCCTGGGAATATCACGTGATGTTGGCTTTTTGCATTTCATTTTATTGTTACAATGATCGGACATTATTCCTTCAGTTAGTTGGTTGGCAAATTGTTCCTTTGCTCCTATTCAATTTTCTTTAAAATTTCCAACTTTTCCACTCATTTACTAAATGTCTCCAAGTAGTGTTATAGTCTCTTCGTTCATGTATTTTATTGCTTTTGTTATTTTTTTCATCAAAACAGTTTTATAACGATTTATGCGACATTGCATAAAGTTTACATATATTAGAGTTTCTATCTTACTAACAGTTGAAAAGCGAAAGTTTAAATTGATGTTAGTTACTCATTCACGTAAAACGGTTAAACGGTTTTGGATAAAAATCAGCACAGAGATGGAACATACTGATCATAGTCTGGAATAGCATACTATTTAACCCTGAGAATAACAAAAGGTACAACAACTACTGTGGGTAATTAATTGTGGGTACTTTCTTCAAATTGTCGCTCCATCGTGTCGCAGCGCGCTGTACAGTTTTTTACTATTCTAAAAAATTTAATTTTGCAATTCTATTTTGTGCTATCTTGTTTAAAAAAACTGATTCTAAAAAAAAAGGGTTTAAAACACGATTTATAGGGTAGTCTCTGGTTGCTACCACGCGACCGCGGAACAGTGTGGTTTTTACTGTGGACACAAAGGCGCTAGATGGCTTTGGTCTAAATTTTGCAAGTATTCATCCAGAAGTAAAAACTTGAGAGGTGTCAAGGGGCATCCGGATGGAACGAAGTTTATAGGTATATGTATTTTTTTTGATATGCGACTACTAATAAAAATGCGCATAAAATACTCAAATTATTTTAGAAATAATCAGACTGTACAAAATATACCTACTATAAAACAATATGTTTTCTGTAAATAAATGCAAAAAGCCAACATCACGTGGTATTCCCAGGCGGTCACCCATCCAAGTACTAACCACGCCCGATGTTGCTTAACTTCGGTGATCGGACGAGAACCGGTGTATTCAACATGGTATGGACGTTGGCAATCACATTGTTATATTTAACGTTGAGTATCAAGCACTATGACGTCAACTTAATGTTAAAAGTGTCGTTACAACTTTTGGCGCGAAAAGTGTCGAAAGTGTCCTTACAACTTTTGGTCTTAATCCGTCTAGCTCCCTTTCGCAACGCGCGATAAGGAACTTCGTTCCAAAACAATCCTCCATTTGTTTTAAAATGTTTCAAAATTTTTTATACACCTTTTTAACAAATAAACAAGAGTGGATTACTTCATCATCACACAACATCATCCAAAAGACGTCCACTGCACACCCGCAAAGGAGCTAACAATATTATATAATAAACTATTTAAGTATTAGTGTTAAGAAATATTAGTGGAAGAGAAAACAACGATTATTATTATAAAAAATCAAAAACTGATGGTCACAGACAGGCCTCATCCAAAATTCTCCACAATACTTGGTTCTGTGCTATCCGCAACCAAATGTTTACTTGAAATGAGACAAAAGTTAGTAAGCTTTAGTAAAGTTTAACTAGATGGCGTTAAAACAAAAAATTCAAAATCTAGACAACCGAAGCGAAAAAAACAAGCAGAAAGTAATATAAATGGTTAGTGTAGTAAGCTATACATTCCTCATTCCTTGATGTTGATGAAATTCCAAAGCCTGTCAGGCTGTTCTGTTATTTATCAAGTCATTCACATCCAATCTATTGTGTTCCACTGACGTAATTTATAACGTAACAACTGTTTTTTTTTTTTTATCTATTTCCTGATCCACTCGCTATAACAGGAATTGATAGAAACGAATGCTTGTGATACTTAAATTAACTGTAATAAGCGCCAACGTCCATACCATGTTGAATACACCGGTTCTCGTCCGATCACCGAAGTTAAGCAACATCGGGCGTGGTTAGTACTTGGATGGGTGACCGCCTGGGAATATCACGTGATGTTGGCTTTTTGCATTTCATTTTATTGTTACAATGATCGGACATTATTCCTTCAGTTAGTTGGTTGGCAAATTGTTCCTTTGCTCCTATTCAATTTTCTTTAAAATTTCCAACTTTTCCACTCATTTACTAAATGTCTCCAAGTAGTGTTATAGTCTCTTCGTTCATGTATTTTATTGCTTTTGTTATTTTTTTCATCAAAACAGTTTTATAACGATTTATGCGACATTGCATAAAGTTTACATATATTAGAGTTTCTATCTTACTAACAGTTGAAAAGCGAAAGTTTAAATTGATGTTAGTTACTCATTCACGTAAAACGGTTAAACGGTTTTGGATAAAAATCAGCACAGAGATGGAACATACTGATCATAGTCTGGAATAGCATACTATTTAACCCTGAGAATAACAAAAGGTACAACAACTACTGTGGGTAATTAATTGTGGGTACTTTCTTCAAATTGTCGCTCCATCGTGTCGCAGCGCGCTGTACAGTTTTTTACTATTCTAAAAAATTTAATTTTGCAATTCTATTTTGTGCTATCTTGTTTAAAAAAACTGATTCTAAAAAAAAAGGGTTTAAAACACGATTTATAGGGTAGTCTCTGGTTGCTACCACGCGACCGCGGAACAGTGTGGTTTTTACTGTGGACACAAAGGCGCTAGATGGCTTTGGTCTAAATTTTGCAAGTATTCATCCAGAAGTAAAAACTTGAGAGGTGTCAAGGGGCATCCGGATGGAACGAAGTTTATAGGTATATGTATTTTTTTTGATATGCGACTACTAATAAAAATGCGCATAAAATACTCAAATTATTTTAGAAATAATCAGACTGTACAAAATATACCTACTATAAAACAATATGTTTTCTGTAAATAAATGCAAAAAGCCAACATCACGTGGTATTCCCAGGCGGTCACCCATCCAAGTACTAACCACGCCCGATGTTGCTTAACTTCGGTGATCGGACGAGAACCGGTGTATTCAACATGGTATGGACGTTGGCAATCACATTGTTATATTTAACGTTGAGTATCAAGCACTATGACGTCAACTTAATGTTAAAAGTGTCGTTACAACTTTTGGCGCGAAAAGTGTCGAAAGTGTCCTTACAACTTTTGGTCTTAATCCGTCTAGCTCCCTTTCGTAACGCGCGATAAGGAACTTCGTTCCAAAACAATCCTCCATTTGTTTTAAAATGTTTCAAAATTTTTTATACACCTTTTTAACAAATAAACAAGAGTGGATTACTTCATCATCACACAACATCATCCAAAAGACGTCCACTGCACACCCGCAAAGGAGCTAACAATATTATATAATAAACTATTTAAGTATTAGTGTTAAGAAATATTAGTGGAAGAGAAAACAACGATTATTATTATAAAAAATCAAAAACTGATGGTCACAGACAGGCCTCATCCAAAATTCTCCACAATACTTGGTTCTGTGCTATCCGCAACCAAATGTTTACTTGAAATGAGACAAAAGTTAGTAAGCTTTAGTAAAGTTTAACTAGATGGCGTTAAAACAAAAAATTCAAAATCTAGACAACCGAAGCGAAAAAAACAAGCAGAAAGTAATATAAATGGTTAGTGTAGTAAGCTATACATTCCTCATTCCTTGATGTTGATGAAATTCCAAAGCCTGTCAGGCTGTTCTGTTATTTATCAAGTCATTCACATCCAATCTATTGTGTTCCACTGACGTAATTTATAACGTAACAACTGTTTTTTTTTTTTTATCTATTTCCTGATCCACTCGCTATAACAGGAATTGATAGAAACGAATGCTTGTGATACTTAAATTAACTGTAATAAGCGCCAACGTCCATACCATGTTGAATACACCGGTTCTCGTCCGATCACCGAAGTTAAGCAACATCGGGCGTGGTTAGTACTTGGATGGGTGACCGCCTGGGAATACCACGTGATGTTGGCTTTTTGCATTTAATTTTATTGTTACAATGATCGGACATTATTCCTTCAGTTAGTTGGTTGGCAAATTGTTCCTTTGCTCCTATTCAATTTTCTTTAAAATTTCCAACTTTTCCACTCATTTACTAAATGTCTCCAAGTAGTGTTATAGTCTCTTCGTTCATGTATTTTATTGCTTTTGTTATTTTTTTCATCAAAACAGTTTTATAACGATTTATGCGACATTGCATAAAGTTTACATATATTAGAGTTTCTATCTTACTAACAGTTGAAAAGCGAAAGTTTAAATTGATGTTAGTTACTCATTCACGTAAAACGGTTAAACGGTTTTGGATAAAAATCAGCACAGAGATGGAACATACTGATCATAGTCTGGAATAGCATACTATTTAACCCTGAGAATAACAAAAGGTACAACAACTACTGTGGGTAATTAATTGTGGGTACTTTCTTCAAATTGTCGCTCCATCGTGTCGCAGCGCGCTGTACAGTTTTTTACTATTCTAAAAAATTTAATTTTGCAATTCTATTTTGTGCTATCTTGTTTAAAAAAACTGATTCTAAAAGAAAGGGTTTAAAACACGATTTATAGGGTAGTCTCTGGTTGCTACCACGCGACCGCGGAACAGTGTGGTTTTTACTGTGGACACAAAGGCGCTAGATGGCTTTGGTCTAAATTTTGCAAGTATTCATCCAGAAGTAAAAACTTGAGAGGTGTCAAGGGGCATCCGGATGGAACGAAGTTTATAGGTATATGTATTTTTTTTGATATGCGACTACTAATAAAAATGCGCATAAAATACTCAAATTATTTTAGAAATAATCAGACTGTACAAAATATACCTACTATAAAACAATATGTTTTCTGTAAATAAATGCAAAAAGCCAACATCACGTGGTATTCCCAGGCGGTCACCCATCCAAGTACTAACCACGCCCGATGTTGCTTAACTTCGGTGATCGGACGAGAACCGGTGTATTCAACATGGTATGGACGTTGGCAATCACATTGTTATATTTAACGTTGAGTATCAAGCACTATGACGTCAACTTAATGTTAAAAGTGTCGTTACAACTTTTGGCGCGAAAAGTGTCGAAAGTGTCCTTACAACTTTTGGTCTTAATCCGTCTAGCTCCCTTTCGCAACGCGCGATAAGGAACTTCGTTCCAAAACAATCCTCCATTTGTTTTAAAATGTTTCAAAAATTTTTATACACCTTTTTAACAAATAAACAAGAGTGGATTACTTCATCATCACACAACATCATCCAAAAGACGTCCACTGCACACCCGCAAAGGAGCTAACAATATTATATAATAAACTATTTAAGTATTAGTGTTAAGAAATATTAGTGGAAGAGAAAACAACGATTATTATTATAAAAAATCAAAAACTGATGGTCACAGACAGGCCTCATCCAAAATTCTCCACAATACTTGGTTCTGTGCTATCCGCAACCAAATGTTTACTTGAAATGAGACAAAAGTTAGTAAGCTTTAGTAAAGTTTAACTAGATGGCGTTAAAACAAAAAAATCAAAATCTAGACAACCGAAGCGAAAAAAACAAGCGGAAAGTAATATAAATGGTTAGTGTAGTAAGCTATACATTCCTCATTCCTTGATGTTGATGAAATTCCAAAGCCTGTCAGGCTGTTCTGTTATTTATCAAGTCATTCACAGCCAATCTATTGTGTTCCACTGACGTAATTTATAACGTAACAACTGTTTTTTTTATTATCTATTTCGAGATCCACTCGCTATAACAGGAATTGATAGAAACGAATGCTTGTGATACTTAAATTAACTGTAATAAGCGCCAACGTCCATACCATGTTGAATACACCGGTTCTCGTCCGATCACCGAAGTTAAGCAACATCGGGCGTGGTTAGTACTTGGATGGGTGACCGCCTGGGAATACCACGTGATGTTGGCTTTTTGCATTTCATTTTATTGTTACAATGATCGGACATTATTCCTTCAGTTAGTTGGTTGGCAAATTGTTCCTTTGCTCCTATTCAATTTTCTTTAAAATTTCCAACTTTTCCACTCATTTACTAAATGTCTCCAAGTAGTGTTATAGTCTCTTCGTTCATGTATTTTATTGCTTTTGTTATTTTTTTCATCAAAACAGTTTTATAACGATTTATGCGACATTGCATAAAGTTTACATATATTAGAGTTTCTATCTTACTAACAGTTGAAAAGCGAAAGTTTAAAATCGATGTTAGTTACTCATTCACGTAAAACGGTTAAACGGTTTTGGATAAAAATCAGCACAGAGATGGAACATACTGATCATAGTCTGGAATAGCATACTATTTAACCCTGAGAATAACAAAATGTACAACAACTACTGTGGGTAATTAATTGTGGGTACTTTCTTCAAATTGTCGCTCCATCGTGTCGCAGCGCGCTGTACAGTTTTTTACTATTCTAAAAAATTTAATTTTGCAATTCTATTTTGTGCTATCTTGTTTAAAAAAACTGATTCTAAAAGAAAGGGTTTAAAACACGATTTATAGGGTAGTCTCTGGTTGCTACCACGCGACCGCGGAACAGTGTGGTTTTTACTGTGGACACAAAGGCGCTAGATGGCTTTGGTCTAAATTTTGCAAGTATTCATCCAGAAGTAAAAACTTGAGAGGTGTCAAGGGGCATCCGGATGGAACGAAGTTTATAGGTATATGTATTTTTTTTGATATGCGACTACTAATAAAAATGCGCATAAAATACTCAAATTATTTTAGAAATAATCAGACTGTACAAAATATACCTACTATAAAACAATATGTTTTCTGTAAATAAATGCAAAAAGCCAACATCACGTGGTATTCCCAGGCGGTCACCCATCCAAGTACTAACCACGCCCGATGTTGCTTAACTTCGGTGATCGGACGAGAACCGGTGTATTCAACATGGTATGGACGTTGGCAATCACATTGTTATATTTAACGTTGAGTATCAATCACTATGACGTCAACTTAATGTTAAAAGTGTCGTTACAACTTTTGGCGCGAAAAGTGTCGAAATTGTCCTTACAACTTTTGGTCTTAATCCGTCTAGCTCCCTTTCGCAACGCGCGATAAGGAACTTCGTTCCAAAACAATCCTCCATTTATTGTAAAATGTTTCAAAAATTTTTATACACCTTTTTAACAAATAAACAAGAGTGGATTACTTCATCATCACACAACATCATCCAAAAGACGTCCACTGCACACCCGCAAAGGAGCTAACAATATTATATAATAAACTATTTAAGTATTAGTGTTAAGAAATATTAGTGGAAGAGAAAACAACGATTATTATTATAAAAAATCAAAAACTGATGGTCACAGACAGGCCTCATCCAAAATTCTCCACAATACTTGGTTCTGTGCTATCCGCAACCAAATGTTTACTTGAAATGAGACAAAAGTTAGTAAGCTTTAGTAAAGTTTAACTAGATGGCGTTAAAACAAAAAATTCAAAATCTAGACAACCGAAGCGAAAAAAACAAGCAGAAAGTAATATAAATGGTTAGTGTAGTAAGCTATACATTCCTCATTCCTTGATGTTGATGAAATTCCAAAGCCTGTCAGGCTGTTCTGTTATTTATCAAGTCATTCACATCCAATCTATTGTGTTCCACTGACGTAATTTATAACGTAACAACTGTTTTTTTTTTTTTATCTATTTCCTGATCCACTCGCTATAACAGGAATTGATAGAAACGAATGCTTGTGATACTTAAATTAACTGTAATAAGCGCCAACGTCCATACCATGTTGAATACACCGGTTCTCGTCCGATCACCGAAGTTAAGCAACATCGGGCGTGGTTAGTACTTGGATGGGTGACCGCCTGGGAATACCACGTGATGTTGGCTTTTTGCATTTCATTTTATTGTTACAATGATCGGACATTATTCCTTCAGTTAGTTGGTTGGCAAATTGTTCCTTTGCTCCTATTCAATTTTCTTTAAAATTTCCAACTTTTCCACTCATTTACTAAATGTCTCCAAGTAGTGTTATAGTCTCTTCGTTCATGTATTTTATTGCTTTTGTTATTTTTTTCATCAAAACAGTTTTATAACGATTTATGCGACATTGCATAAAGTTTACATGTATTAGATTTTCTATCTTACTAACAGTTGAAAAGCGAAAGTTTAAATTGATGTTAGTTACTCATTCACGTAAAACGGTTAAACGGTTTTGGATAAAAATCAGCACAGAGATGGAACATACTGATCATAGTCTGGAATAGCATACTATTTAACCCTGAGAATAACAAAATGTACAACAACTACTGTGGGTAATTAATTGTGGGTACTTTCTTCAAATTGTCGCTCCATCGTGTCGCAGCGCGCTGTACAGTTTTTTACTATTCTAAAAAATTTAATTTTGCAATTCTATTTTGTGCTATATTGTTTAAAAAAACTGATTCTAAAAGAAAGGGTTTAAAACACGATTTATAGGGTAGTCTCTGGTTGCTACCACGCGACCGCGGAACAGTGTGGTTTTTACTGTGGACACAAAGGCGCTAGATGGCTTTGGTCTAAATTTTGCAAGTATTCATCCAGAAGTAAAAACTTGAGAGGTGTCAAGGGGCACCCGGATGGAACGAAGTTTATAGGTATATGTATTTTTTTTGATATGCGACTACTAATAAAAATGCGCATAAAATACTCAAATTATTTTAGAAATAATCAGACTGTACAAAATATACCTACTATAAAACAATATGTTTTCTGTAAATAAATGCAAAAAGCCAACATCACGTGGTATTCCCAGGCGGTCACCCATCCAAGTACTAACCACGCCCGATGTTGCTTAACTTCGGTGATCGGACGAGAACCGGTGTATTCAACATGGTATGGACGTTGGCAATCACATTGTTATATTTAACGTTGAGTATCAAGCACTATGACGTCAACTTAATGTTAAAAGTGTCGTTACAACTTTTGGCGCGAAAAGTGTCGAAAGTGTCCTTACAACTTTTGGTCTTAATCCGTCTAGCTCCCTTTCGCAACGCGCGATAAGGAACTTCGTTCCAAAACAATCCTCCATTTGTTTTAAAATGTTTCAAAAATTTTTATACACCTTTTTAACAAATAAACAAGAGTGGATTACTTCATCATCACACAACATCATCCAAAAGACGTCCACTGCACACCCGCAAAGGAGCTAACAATATTATATAATAAACTATTTAAGTATTAGTGTTTAGAAATATTAGTGGAAGAGAAAACAACGATTATTATTATAAAAAATCAAAAACTGCTGGTCACAGACAGGCCTCATCCAAGTTTCTCCACAATACTTGGTTCTGTGCTATCCGCAACCAAATGTTTACTTGAAATGAGACAAAAGTTAGTAAGCTTTAGTAAAGTTTAACTAGATGGCGTTAAAACAAAAAATTCAAAATCTAGACAACCGAAGCGAAAAAAACAAGTGGAAAGTAATATAAATGGTTAGTGTAGTAAGCTATACATTCCTCATTCCTAGATGTTGATGAAATTCCAAAGCCTGTCAGGCTGTTCTGTTATTTATCAAGTCATTCACATCCAATCTATTGCGTTCCACCGACGTAATTTATAACGTAACAACTGTTTTTTTTTATTATCTATTTCGAGATCCACTCGCTATAACAGGAATTGATAGAAACGAATGCTTGTGATACTTAAATTAACTGTAATAAGCGCCAACGTCCATACCATGTTGAATACACCGGTTCTCGTCCGATCACCGAAGTTAAGCAACATCGGGCGTGGTTAGTACTTGGATGGGTGACCGCCTGGGAATACCACGTGATGTTGGCTTTTTGCATTTCATTTTATTGTTACAATGATCGGACATTATTCCTTCAGTTAGTTGGTTGGCAAATTGTTCCTTTGCTCCTATTCAATTTTCTTTAAAATTTACAACTTTTCCACTCATTTACTAAATGTCTCCAATTAGTGTTATAGTCTCTTCGTTCATGTATTTTATTGCTTTTGTTATTTGTTTCATCAAAACAGTTTTATAACGATTTATGCGACATTGCATAAAGTTTACATATTATTATATTAGAATTTCTAACTATCTTACTAACAGTTGAAAGGCGAAAGTTTAAATTGATGTTAGTTACTCATTCACGTAAAACGGTTTTGGATAAAAATCAGCACAGAGATGGAACATACTGATCATAGTCTGGAATAGCATACTATTTAACCCTGAGAATAACAAAATGTACAACAACTACTGTGGGTAATTAATTGTGGGTACTTTCTTCAAATTGTCGCTCCATCGTGTCGCAGCGCGCTGTACAGTTTTTTACTATTCTAAAAAATTTAATTTTGCAATTCTATTTTGTGCTATATTGTTTAAAAAAACTGATTCTAAAAGAAAGGGTTTAAAACACGATTTATAGGGTAGTCTCTGGTTGCTACCACGCGACCGCGGAACAGTGTGGTTTTTACTGTGGACACAAAGGCGCTAGATGGCTTTGGTCTAAATTTTGCAAGTATTCATCCAGAAGTAAAAACTTGAGAGGTGTCAAGGGGCACCCGGATGGAACGAAGTTTATAGGTATATGTATTTTTTTTGATATGCGACTACTAATAAAAATGCGCATAAAATACTCAAATTATTTTAGAAATAATCAGACTGTACAAAATATACCTACTATAAAACAATATGTTTTCTGTAAATAAATGCAAAAAGCCAACATCACGTGGTATTCCCAGGCGGTCACCCATCCAAGTACTAACCACGCCCGATGTTGCTTAACTTCGGTGATCGGACGAGAACCGGTGTATTCAACATGGTATGGACGTTGGCAATCACATTGTTATATTTAACGTTGAGTATCCAGCACTATGACGTCAACTCGTTACAACTTTTGGCGCGAAAAGTGTCGAAAGTGTCCTTACAACTTTTGGTCTTAATCCGTCTAGCCCCCTTTCGCAACGCGCGATAAGGAACTTCGTTCCAAAAAATTCTTTTATTTATTTTAAAATGTTTCAAAAATTTTTATACACCTTTTTAACAAATAAACAAGAGTGGATTACTTCATCATCACACAACATCATCCAAAAGACGTCCACTGCACACCCGCAAAGGAGGTAACAATATTATATAATAAACTATTTAAGTATTAGTGTTTAGAAATATTAGTGGAAGAGAAAACAACGATTATTATTATAAAAAATCAAAAACTGCTGGTCACAGACAGGCCTCATCCAAGATTCTCCACAATACTTGGTTCTGTGCTATCCGCAACCAAATATTTACTTGAAATGAGACAAAAGTTAGTAAGCTTTAGTAAAGTTTAACTAGATGGCGTTAAAACAAAAAATTCAAAATCTAGACAACCGAAGCGAAAAAAACAAGCGGAAAGTAATATAAATGGTTAGTGTAGTAAGCTATACATTCCTCATTCCTTGATGTTGATGAAATTCCAAAGCCTGTCAGGCTGTTCTGTTATTTATCAAGTCATTCACATCCAATCTATTGTGTTCCACCGACGTAATTTATAACGTAACAACTGTTTTTTTTATTATCTAGTTCGAGATCCACTCGCTATAACAGGAATTGATAGAAACGAATGCTTGTGATACTTAAATTAACTGTAATAAGCGCCAACGTCCATACCATGTTTAATACACCGGTTCTCGTCCGATCACCGAAGTTAAGCAACATCGGGCGTGGTTAGTACTTGGATGGGTGACCGCCTGGGAATACCACGTGATGTTGGCTTTTTGCATTTCATTTTATTGTTACAATGATCGGACTAGGGATTGCAATCCGGCGTTATTTTCAATCCGACCGGAACCGGACCGAATTTCATAAATCCAGCCGGATCCGGTCGGATTGATTTAACAAAGATAAATTCATTGCCTTGTGCGTTTCAACATGGACCGTTATAGAAGTGTGAAAAAAAAACAATAGCTATAAACGAAGTCGACTTTATTATGATATATTTAAGAGAAAACTGTTAAATAATTATCGTCGTTCATCTTTGAAACAAATAAGTTCAATTTTCAAACTTACCGTGGTAGAGCCTGTCTTCGGCATACATGGGCCGACGGCCGGCACGACCGGAGTGAATCCACGGCCTCACAGAAAACCGGTGTGAAACAGCGCTTGCTCTGTGTTTTAACGAGTGAATGAGGATACTGGAGGCCAATCCCCCAAAGGCCAGCAACGCACTCGTGAAGCCTCTGGTGTTGCAGGTTTTCATGGGCGGCGTTAATCGCTTATCATCAGGCGATACGTCTGCTCGTTTGCCCCCTATTACATAATAAAAAAGACCATACACTAAAACTAAAATAATTAAAATTTCCAAAAATAATAACATCTTTATCTATATTACCTACATAACGTAGCTGGTGATACAGTCTACTTTTTACAGATTAATAAGATATCGATACCATTAATCAACATCATGAAACTAATTAAACATAATGTAATGATTAACCTTAAGTGAGATCAAAAATTCATCATTATGTCGTTATCAATAGTGGCTATTGCGAAAGTCCTAATCACCTATATGTATTTGCATATTTGTCGGTCATGTACCTACATGACCGACAAATATGCAAATACATATTACAATTACCTAATTGTAATGTTTAAACTTACCGACTTAATTAATAGTAGATTCTGCAAGTATCAAATAGTATGGAACATGGAGAGCAGTCGTTTTAAAGCCATCTGCTTTTGAACTCAAGTTTTAACATGGAAAATCCGAAAATATATATTCTTTAGATGTCTACTTAAATGTCTCTCAGGTTGGTTTTCGAACTCTTTAGCTTGTAAATAAATATAATTACTATTGGTTTGAAACAACGATCTTAAGAAACAGTTTGTGTTAATTGTGTCATATCCCAATCGACTTAAAGAGCTTGCAAATGTAACCTGCAGGCACGGGACGCACGACTCGCACAGGTAGTGTAAACAGCATACGCTTAAAGTACCTACATTCGAGATAGCGTGATTATTTTGCTAAAATACAAATTTACCGGATCCGGTCGTGTAACAGTACCGGATCCGGTAGACGTATATTTAAGCCGGATCCGCCGGATTACCGGATCCGATTTTCCGGATTGCAATCCCTAATCGGGAGCCAAAGTTATGTATATATAAAGTTTTTTTGAACCCTCATAGGTTCAAAAAAACGACGAAACACTTCGAGAAAAGGTAGGTAGTGCCCTTGCGCTTCGCATGGCTCGTCTTGGCGGGGGCACGACCGTGCCCCCAGATATACGAGGAAATCTGGAAGTAACGCCACTGAATGAAGAAATGAGAAGTAATTGGCTATCCTAGTATGGGCATGTTATAAGGAAAATGTGGCGGCGAAAATATTAAGTATGGGAGTTGAAGGGTATAAGAGAAGAAAAAGACCCAAGACAAGGTGGATGGGGTGTGTGAAAGAGGATACGGGTAAAAAGGGAGTAAGTATTGAAATGACAAGTGACAGAGTAGAATGGAAGGATGAAACTCCAAATAAAATTGGATTAAAATCAGGTATGTGCTTCGTGGGTGCGTGGCAAGCAGATTTTGAAATCTTGCAAAATTTACGTCAACGCCATCTAACGGCATTAAGTTCAAAATAGACATTACACTTAATAGTGAGCAAAAATTCTTCTGGTCTAGTTGTTCAACAATATCCTACTAGATGGAATTGCAAGAAGAAATAGGTTAGATTCTTTTTTTTCCGCATTATGCAGTATTGTTGTATCTGTGCAAAGAGTCTTTATTAGCATAACGTACATTTATATACAAATAACATTGTATACCTACAAGAAACTAAATAAATGCGACAGTAATTAGGTATTTCATATTTTTTAGGTTCAACGCCGACGGACGGAGTAACAATTTATATTCAACCTTAAATTCTTCGCAAAACAACTGTATTTGATGCAACAAAATGAAAGCTACAGCGAGCGAGACGAGTAGCTGTAGAGGACACCGCGGTACCGGTGTTGACGGTGATCCAGTCGTAGTTCCTGTCATTTTGAGCTTAATCATATATAAACACATACAGAAATAAAACATTCAATGCGCCAATGAACTTGATTTGCTGATTAATAAAATAAGAAGATTACCGCGGTTTGTTTTACTGGATACGAAAATGAAAAGCAAAAAAGGCAACATCACGTGGTATTCCCAGGCGGTCACCCATCCAAGTACTAACCACGCCCGATGTTGCTTAACTTCGGTGATCGGACGAGAACCGGTGTATTCAACATGGTATGGACGTTGGCGAATATTAAAATTAATTTAAGGATCATATGCATTCGTCTCTATCAATTCCTGTTATAGCGAGTGAATCTCGGAACAGATAATAAAAAAAACAGTTGTTACGTTATAAATTACGTCAGTGAAACACAATAGATTGAATGTGAATGACTTGATAAATAACAGAACGACCTGACAGGCTTTGGAATTTCATCAACATTTTGTTTTAACGCCGTCTAGTTAAATTTTTCTAAAGCTTACTAACTTTTGTCCCATTTCAAGTAAACATTTGGTTGCGGATAGCACAGAACTAATTATTGTGGAGAATCTTGGATGAGGCCTGTCTGTGACCAGCAGTTTTTGAATTTTTTAATAATAATAATCGTTGTTTTCTCTTCCACTAATATTTCTTAACACTAATACTTAAATGGTATATTATATAATATTGTTAACTCCTTTGCGGGTGTCCCTGTCACACAGATTACCAGACAGGCAGCAGTGGACGTCTTTTGGATGATGTTGTGTGATTATGAAGTAATCCACTCTTGTTTATTTGTTAAAAAGGTGTATAAAAATTGTGAAACATTTTAAAATCAACGAAAAAAAAACAAAAAGTACTTTCCCGTACCGGGAATCGAACCCGAGCCTCCTGGGTGAAAGCCAGGTATCCTAGCCACTAGACCATACGGGAGTTATTGGTACTGCCCAAATGTCATATAACTTTATACTGTCTTAGAGTATTGTCTTAGATTTATTTTAACCTAATGAAACAACAATCAACAATAAACCTTGCCTTAATGAACTTAGTTTATCACTACTTAACCGTACTACTAACTAAACCGTATTATTATTTTTTAAAAGGAGCAACAATGGAGTTTCTTGCCAGATTATTCTCCATGAAGGGTAGGCTGCACTTGGAACTGGCGACTAGAATCACTCGATTTTTTAATATATATATATTATAATAGTCAATATTTAATATTGACTATTCATAAGTGCCTGTAAAATAAGTGCCTATATGAATAAAATATTTTTGAGTTTGAGTTTAACTTATTTAATATACAAAGCATACTATTCTGATGGTTAATAAAAAATATGTAAAAAAGGTTTTTAATTTAAACGGCTTTATTAAAAGTAATGTTATGATTAAGGCGCGTTAATGGCGTAGCGTAAACTGAGTTGACTTGATGGAAACACGGGCCCAACGATTTAAGACTTACGGGTTCATCACATAACATACAACTTGATACAACCAGCCTGATTTAGAGTCTACAGTCAATTTTAGTTGGAGATCACTGCAGAGTACGACAGGGTCGAGGTTTTCCGGAATCTGTTTAATATTGTACAAAAAAAAAGTATATAAGACAAAAAACGACGCTAAAAAAGTATGAAACAAGTTTCAAAAGCCGTAGTCACGCGTTGTTAAAGTGTTATGGACTATGGTACATTAAACTACATGGACACAGCATTTAAAACTTAGTAATGTACCGTAGTCCATAATACTTTAACAACGCGTGACTACGGCTTTTGAAACTTGTTTCATACTTTTTTAGCGTCGTTTTTTGTCGTAGTTGGGTTTTAGTTTTTACTTTTTTTTATTTAATATGTTTTGGTGCCTCTATAATATTAATTTCTTTGCAAAGTATATTTTAAATAGGTACCATAGAAATATCACAATTATCGAATAAATACGGACAAAGTCATGAGCAAATGCTAATAATATATATATTTTTGAAATGTACAAGTAACGCCCTTTCCAATGATACCAAACACGGCATATTTATCTCAAATTATTTTTTTTATACATTACTTTATGTCGCCTAGATGGCGCCACATTCGATTCAGTGACACTTCATATAGCCTATAACTAGCGGACAATCAAGACGCTTCTACTTTTTCTCATTTGTCCAGTTCTAATTAGTAGTTAAGGAGCTATGAGGGAACAGATGAACATACATACATAGCCTGTCAAAATCATAACCCTCCTTTGGCTTTGCCGTAGTCGGGTTATAAGACCAAGATTCCGAGTACTCATTTAACCGTTAGAACCTTTCATCATTGACTGAATTAATGTAGTGTCCAAAAGACAGTTGGAAAATTCAACCTAAATTTTCTTTTTCTGAAGAAGTTATGGGGTCATCGCGTGCAATTTCAGCAGTTTGACGTATAACACGTCGAATAATTGTCGTAGCTCTAGAAACAGGTTAAATTCTAGTTCTTCGGCCAATTCCTTCGCTGTGTCCAGTTAGTTTCAGTGATTACCCCGCCCCAAACATTTAAACAAACAAACAAATGATGCTTTATAATAATAACTATAGGTATACTCTGTCCATTACTTTATTTTCTTTTTGACAGTTCAAGAAATTTAGTGACGCCCTCACTCATAACCGATTCGATTTGAAACGAATAGCGATTTTATTTACGAAGAACTTTCAATCGTTTTAATTAAATATTTTTTGTTGAAATATTAATTATGCCTTCATTAGTTTTTTATATTATGTAAGAAATAAACAAAAATATAAATAATAAATCAGTAAATTAGATGAATGAACAGAGTTATTGTTCTTTACTCTTGGTTTGATCCTAAATTCCAAGATTTCGACTTAATTCCTTGCAAAAATTCAATCTTGGAGTCATAGATACAATTTTTTTTTCCTTTTTTTATTAAATTTACACAAAAAATACTTACATGAAGTCAAATTATTTTTAACACATGATCGATTTATCGTATTTCAAGTACTGTTTTATAGTCTGTGGTTGTTTGTTATGCACAGACCACTTCACTAAAGTACCGTCACCGTCAATAAAGTACGACATTACTGTAGTACATAATTCCGAAAAAAAATATGGTAATTTATAGGCGTGAGCTGTCAAAAAGAAAATAAAGTAATGGACAGAGTATAGTTGAAAGCACTTACCTAATTTCATAATCCGTCAAAATCAAATATCTTCTTTAACAATATTCATATAACTTCGGATCACCCCCTCACCATTTTCACCCGCCGGAAATACTTGGTTCCCTTAGCAAAATTAAAAATATATTTTTTTACAAAAATTGTTATTCCACTTTATAAACATGTTTTATCGCTTTTATTAATTAAATATTTATAAATATATATATAAAAACTGGCTTCATTAAGATTTAAGGTTTAAAAAAAAACTAACCTAACCCAATGAAGTCGGATTGTGCCAACTCGGAGTACTACATTGCTATTAATTACGAATTATATCCTGTTCTTATACATTTCCTCTAACACATAATATTATATAAAAGATATAAAATAAAATTAAGTACCTCGATTATATTTTCTTTTTCCTAGATTCATCGATCTGGACTATTTTTCCGGGGCCACCAATCTTTCCAACTGCTTCATTTTTGTCCGTTTGGTATGCCACAATGGTTTCTCGGCAATAATTATACCAGTCACATATGGTGACCCGGCCCAGGCACCTTTCAAAATTTTCCTTGTAGGGATCTTCATTTATGACGTCGTTGTAGCTCCTTTTTTTTTATATGCATGTATTATTTTTATATTTTCAAAAAATGTCCCGTTGTCACGAGGTATTTCAGATATAGATTTACAATTGCCTTTGGTGCAACACCAAGAACAAAATGACCTGATTTGGCTATTTTCATAGGAGTGCGATGTGTTCTGCATATTTTTTGAGTCTGCATTAAAATCCATTGGGTTGGATTTTAATTTTATGGAATGACGCAGAAATTTGACATTAGCTGTCAATATCATCCATCCAAGATGGCGGGTTGCGTTTCGTTTCACGTTTTTCACATAAAACATAAAAATCACATTTGAAAAACTGTACTAAAGCATAAAAATTACGTTCCGTTTTGCATAATTTCAGAATTTTTGAAAATTGATTAAAATTATTTAGACGCAACTTCGGCAGCCTAAATTACTTTGGGGGGATTAAGAATGACTCCCTTAAGCCCCCTACACCGCCAATACCCTCAAATTCAGGCGTTTTAAAATCCAATTCCTAAATTGTAGGATTCATTCTGTATTGCTTATAATCACTTCGTAAATAAATAAAACAAGCCATTATTTCTCGTAAAAAGAAAGGTATAAAAAAAGTTGTTGTGGGTTATTCCTAAGAGATAGACATATTCCGTCGCGGACTTTTTTGTAGTACTTTTTAAGGTGTACAATAATGTAGTACATTATTTTGATCTATCTCGTAGGGTGCAACCAGCGTTTGCAATGTAAGCGCAAAAAAAATGTGTTTATTTGCTACATCACATTAGAAACCTCGAGAATTAACAGTGTTTTCATAATATATTATGCATTTATTATACATAAAAACCTTTCTCTTGAATCACTCTATCTATTAAAGAAACCAGCATCAAAATCCGTTGCGTAGTTTTAAAGATTTAAGCATGCATAGGGATATAGGGACAGAGAAAGCGACTCTGTTTTATACTATATAGTGAAGTACTAGTTGTTGCCCGCGGCTCCGCCCGCGTGTATGTTGGTTATCGCGGCAAATATTAGCCTATGTGTTATTCTGATGTATAAGCTATATTATTGTAAAATTTCATCCAAATCCGTTCAGTAGTTTTTGCATGAAAGATTAACAAACATCCATCCATGTATCCATACTTACAAACTCTTTCTCTTTTAAAAAGACAACTCACGCATTAGGAATTAACATCCTGTGTCGCGGGGGACTTTACAGACATACATGAAACGGACACAATTAACACCCAAACTCAGAACAATAATTTGTGGATCACACAAAGTGTTGTCCCGTGTAGGATTTGAACCCATAACACTTGGCGAATTGGCAAGCGGCATGGCGACCGCCTAAACCACTAGGCCAACCGTGCACTTTGACGTTTCTAATGTTAACTTAAAACTTTCGCGTTTATAATATTAGTAGGATTAATTTATTAACAAAGCCATATACGTGTATGTGTATTTACACCCAGATGTACACTTACCGCACGTGGATAGTAAACAACTGTACAGCGCCCTGCGACACGATGGAGCGACAATTTGAAGAAAGTACCCACAATTAATTACCCACAGTAGTTGTTGTACCTTTTGTTATTCTCAGGGTTAAATAGTATGCTATTCCAGACTATGATCAGTATGTTCCATCTCTGTGCTGATTTTTATCCAGATCCGTTTAACCGTTTTACGTGAATGAGTAACTAACATCAATTTAAACTTTCGCCTTTCAACTGTTAGCAAGATAGTTAGAAACTCTAATCTACGTAAACTTTATGCAATGTCGCATAAATCGTTATAAAACTGGTTTGATAAAAAAAATAACAAAAGCAATAAAATACATGAACGAAGAGACTATAACACTAATTAGAGGCATTTAGTAAATGAGTGGAAAAGTTGTAAATTTTAAAGAAAATTGAATAGGAGCAAAGGAACAATTTGCCAACCAACTAACTGAAGGAATAATGTCCGATCATTGTAACAATAAAATGAAATGCAAAAAGCCAACATCACGTGGTATTCCCAGACGGTCACCCATCCAAGTACTAACCACGCCCGATGTTGCTTAACTTCGGTGATCGGACGAGAACCGGTGTATTCAACATTTATTTGGTCGGACCAAATGTTTGTATGATCTACAAATATTTATTTCGGAGTTTGTATCGACATTGTAAGTAAACATTGGAATACAATTTTAGAATATTTCATCAAAATATTGCTGGTGCAATTAACAAAACAGAGGAACTGACGTTTGCAATACGCGACCTATCGCACCAAGGCCTTAACATAGACCACGTCTATGTTAAGGCCTTGGTTGTTTGACTGAAACTTTTATGAAAAAAGGTACTGAAATGCTTTTAAAAATTCCTGGCTACAAATTAGCTGCATCATATTCACGTGGTAAAAGGAGGGACATGCATATTGATAAATAGTAACATAAATTATAAAATTTTGAATAATATTAATGATTTGACATGTAAATTTAATTTTGAATGTTGTGGCGTTGAGATCAATAAAATAAAGATTATTTGCTTATATAGAACTCCAAATAGCGATCCTCGAATATTTCTAGAAAAACTAGAACAGCTACTGGGAAGACTTACAAAAAGGAATACTAAAGTTATTTTATGCGGGGACTGGAACTTGAACATCTTAAAACCAAACAAAAGTTGCGAGGAACTGAAGAGCTTACTAAAAAACTTTAATATTAATTTATTTATTAAAACACCAACAAGACAATTGTCGTGTATCGACCAAATAGCGAGCAATATTAAGCGAGTTAAAGCTGAGGTGCATCATCTTGCCTTATCTGACCATTAAACAGGGCAAACACTTTCGCTAAGAACTACGAAATGCCAAGAAATATTAAATTGGCATGAGGATGTCAGGGATTTTAATAAAGAAAATATGGACAAATTTCATAGTTGTATATCGTCACTATCATTTTCGAACGTATACGAAAAAAATGATTTACAGGAAGCGTTTAAAGAATTTCATGAGACGTTTAAGTTGTTTTTTGATCTGTGTTTTCCGATATTAACGAAGAAGAGATTAACTAAAAATGGTAAACATAAATGGTTAACAAAAGGTATAAGAAAATCCTGTGTAAGAAAAAGGTATCTATATCTTAGCCAAATGCACAATAAATCCAAGAAAATAATATTAAATAAGAAATATAAACTATACAGTATCATTCTCAAAAAGTGTATATATAAATCTAGACAAATACAGAGTAGAAGGTACATAGTTAATAACAAAAATAAATGTAAAGCCACATGGGCAGTTATTAATGAAAACATAAATGATCAAGTTGCTAAAACCCAAATTGACAGAATAACTAAAAATAATCACACATATGAAGACCCTAAGGAAATAAGTGACATGTTTAATGAATTTTATATACAAATGACGAATAATAATGATTTTAAATATAATGTTGACGATATAAATAAGACTATTAATACTCAAATAGGACACACAATTTTCCTTAAACCTACTGATGCTATGGAAATATTCCGAGTTATAAAAACATTAAAAAATACAGATGCAACAGGAGTAGATGAAATAACTACTAATGTTATAAAGTTATGCGCTCCGTTAATATGCCAACCACTCGCTTACTTATTAAACCTATCCTTTGAGGAAGGCTCATTCCCAGAACTTCTAAAACAAACTATTGTCAAACCTCTTTTTAAAAAAGGCGATGCAACTAACATGGAAAATTACAGGCCGGTAGCACTACTACCAATTATGTCAAAAATCTTTGAAAAAATCATGCTGAAAAGACTTCAGGATTTTACAACAAGTCACCATATACTGAAAGATGCACAATTCGGGTTTAGACACAACAGTACCACTGGCGTGTTTTCATTTGGTCAAAATGATTACTCAGTCCATTAATAATGGAGTACCAGCTGCTGCTATCTTTTTAGACATGAGCAAGGCCTTTGATTTCGTAGATCATGAGCTGCTATTGCACAAATTGGAAAGGTATGGAATAAGGGGAAAAGCGAACGACTGGTTGAGAAACTATTTACAGTGTAGACAACAATGTGTACACATATTAAACATCCAAAAAGGAAAGAAGGTGTATTACAAAAGTGAATATCAGCAGAATAACTTCGGGGTGCCGCAGGGCAGTGTTCTGGGGCCATTTTTATTTTTGATTTATATCAATGATCTTCCAAATATTACACACCATAAAGTAATCTTGTTTGCTGATGACACAACTCTTGTGGTGAATTGTGAGAACAGTGATGCATATGAGAATGAAATAAATGAAGCATTCAATAAGGTAATACACTGGCTTAATTTAAATAATCTAAAAATTAATATAAACAAAACAAAATTAATGCAATTTCAAACGTATAAAAAACAAGCAACACTTTTGAACATTAAACATAATAATGCAAATATTGAACAAGTAACAAGCACTACATTTCTCGGCTTAAAATTGGATCAAAACTGTGATTGGAAAAGTCATGTTGAATATGTCTGTGACAAACTTGACAGATTTGTTTATGCGTTGAAACGATTACGAGTTACAGTATCAACCGAAGCTGCATTGTGTGCATACCACGGATACGTTTCGTCCGTACTCTTATATGGTCTTCTGTTGTGGGGCAATTCGGTTGATGTCATTAAAGCATTTAAGGTACAAAAAAAATGTGTGAGAGCAATTTGTGGAGCTGGGTATAGAGATAGCTGTAAGCCCCTATTTAAAAAGTGCAACATCTTGACATTACCTTGCATGTATGTCAGGGAATTGTGCCTATTTGTGAGACAACACCCAGAGTGCTTTGCCAAGCATGAAGAAGTTTCTAAACGAAATGTAGCATTTAGAGATAAGTTTAAGCTGCATTTCCCTCAATGTAGGCTTGAAATGTTTAAGAGGAACTCTTATGTAAATGCCATAAAAGTTTTTAATAAATTACCAAATTATTTTAAAGAGCTTCCTCTTAATAAATTAAGTTCAAAATTAACGCAGTGGTTGAAAGATAGATGTTTTTATGAATTAAACGAATTTATGTCGTATCGCGAGGACAGAAAGTAATTATCGGTCTAAATTTCACCAATTTATTTTTATTTTTTTTCAATTCATTGACAATATCTGTGGACATTCTATGATTTATTGTTAGCGACATTTTTGAATTTGTTTACTTGACTATACTTTATTTAATTGTACTTTAAATTTTGACATAAATTAGTATTTTTGACATTGCATGTGAGTCCAGTTGATTCATATATTTTTAATTTAATAAATGTCATTACAAAATGTACCATTCAAAATATTTGCATACCATGATTATACTGGTAGAGTGTATATGGGTCATGTTTAAATTTAAGATCATACTGTGTACACCTACATTCTAGCAAATAAATATTATTATTATTATTAAAGGTGCATAAAATAGTACCTAATTTTCGTTTAAGTTTTAAGCTCAATTTTTTCATATTTTCTTCGGGATAACTTTAGAAATCTCGTCATCCATTGCCGGACAGATATGACAGTGGCTACCCCCTGCCAGACACCCCTAAACTTTAATAAATTATAGTTATACTTTCGTTATAGTATAAAAGCTAAATTTTTAACCGACTTCCAAAAAGGAGGAGGTTCTATGTTCCACTGTATGTACTTTTTATTTTTTTTATTTTATGTATGTTCACCGATTACTCCGTCAATTGTGGACCGATTTTGATTTTTTTTTTGTATTCGAAAGGGTATGCTCCCGATGTGGTTCCATTGCCACCATTACTGGATCTGATGATGTGATCCCAGGGAAATCGAGGGAACCCAACTTTTTTTCAGGCACGTACTATGTTTTTCGTTTATTTTCTAAAGTTACTCCAGTATTTGCGTCTGTTAGTCATCATTCCATGATGATGAGCTGATGATGTAAGATACAACTCCTTAACGGTTAGGGGTTGAAGGATTCAAATGTCATATGTAGTTATGTTACCTTTAGTTGTTACTGTCAAGTTTTAGGTAACATTACTAGTTACGTACATTAGTACGTGCCTGAAAAAAATTAGAGATTTCCTCGATTTCCCTGGGATCCCATCATCAGATCCAGTAATGGTGGCAATGGATCCACATCGGGAGTATACCCTTTCGAATACAAAAAAAATCCGAGTAATCGGTGAACATACATAAAATAAAAAATAAAAAGTACACACATCAAAAGTGTCTAGGGATCAACATATGTGTCTAGGGATCAACATATATTTTTCCAATAACTTTTCTCCTGATTGATATTAATTAAAATTTTCTTTAAGGATTCATCAAATAAAGTGTTTTCGTTTGTCACAGTAACGATAAACCAAGTCACCTTTGCATTAATAAAGAAATTTGCCATTTTCCTAATAAAGGGATTTTTGACATTTGAACCACTAACATTAAAGTTCGAAAAAAAGACTGAAATAACAGTTTTCTTTAAAATTTTATTAGGTAACTTAAACAATTAATAATCCGTGTCTCTACCGCGAACACTAACAACACAAGAATCGGTTTGGCATACTCAAAATGAGTTCATCCAAATCACGCTGTGGAATGGCCGCCCATGTTCGTTGCAACAACAAAAAAAGGTCTTCTTGCGACTGGATACCCTCCATATTCGGCAGAGCTCTTCTCTGTAGCATATCCCATGCATGCTCAATCGGGTTCAAGTCTGACGACTGAGCAGGCCAGGGCCAAAGCCACATCTCAATCTCAAGAAATCCGCATAAAAATGCTTGATCCCTAGACACTTTTGATGTGTGTACATACAGTGGAACATAGAACCTCCGCCGTTTTGGAAGTCGGTTAAAAATTTAGCTTTTATACTATAACGTAAGTACAACTATAATTTATTATAGTTTATGTGTCTGGCAGGGGGTAGCAACTGTCATAAGTGTCCGGCAATGTATGACGAGATTTCTAAAGTTATCCGGAAGAAAATATAAAAAAATTGAGCTTTATACTTAAACGAAAATTAGGTACTATTTTATACACCTTTACTACCTGTTATCTGCCAAAGTAACCACAACAAAAACTTTATAGTCGCTGGTCGTACTTACCTATATAGGGGTCATGCACAGAAAAACTTTCAGCCTTTATAAAATAACGAAGGTCTGGCTGTCGTGGGCTCTTGGTCTAATACGATAATCAACAAGTCGTACGCAATCTAAAAAGGTTGACTTAATTATAGTTCGCTACAGCATACATTGAACATACGTTAAAAAAAACCGACTTCCAAAAAACATCCAACGAAAACTCTCTGCCAAAAAACACTTAAAAGCGTAAAATAAACTGGTTCTTCATAAATTGCCTATACCTAATTCTTTATTCATTTAAATAGTAGTATTATAATGTGTGCTAGGTACCTAAAATCTGTTTGAAGTCGGTCGGTGGTTTAGGTAAGTAGTAAGTTACACTATTTCATCAAATTTCATCATCAAGAATACAAATTAAGGTCTATACGTACGTTTAATATTAAAATCATCCTCTAATCCCTAACTCTTGAAGAGTTTAACCTTCTATCATCAGTTCACCTAAATAACTTGAAAGTATACGACTGAAGGTCTTTAGATACGTATGAAATTGAAAGAATTATTCTCCAACTCCTAACCGTTGAGGAGTTGTACCTTCCACCTTCCATCATCAGCTTACCTAAATAATTTGAAAGAATACGACTAAAGGTAACATACACACATATGATATTTAAAGATTTATCCTCCAACTCTTAACCGTTTAGGAGTTGTACCTTACATCATCAGCTCATCATCATAAAATGATGACTACCAGACGCAAATACCGGTATAACTTCAGAAAATCTACGAAAAACATAGTATGTGCCTGAAAAAAATGAGTTCCCCTCGATTACCCCGGGATCCCATCATCAGATCCTGATATGGTGGCAAGCAATGGGACCACCTCGGGAGCATACCCTTTTGAATAAAAAAAAAAATTCAAAATCGGTCCACAATTGACGGAGTAAACGGTGAACATACATAAAAAAAAAAAACATACAGTAGAACTTAGAACCTCCTCCTTTTTGGAAGTAGGTTAAAAAACGAATTATATTCGTAGTATAGAAAATTAACAAGGGAATTTTCTTTGTAGCGGGCGTAGCGTAAACTGAGTTGACTTGATGGAAACACGAGCCCAACGATTTTATTTTTTATCAATGTTTTTTTTATTTTTTACTTTTTAGTACATTATTTTCGATAAAACCGTTTAAATTAAAAAACTTTTTTACATATTTTTTATTTTCAAGTTTTTAGGTTTAATTTTTCATAGTAATAATCAGATACCTAGATTACAGATTCAATTTCTAAATTTAAATCTTATTATTATACGCCATTTGGTGGCTGCGCCCATCTTAAATATTGAGGTTGTATAGTGCACTGTATTCTTCTTGTCAAGCCCTTTTATTTGATACCCATATTGGTGGGATTGATAAAAAATTGTTATCAGCCATTTGGTAGCGGCGGCCATCTTAGATTTCAATTTTGCATAGTAAATTGTATTCTACTTGTTGAGACCTTTCATTTGATACCCATGTTAATGGGATTGATAAAACCTAAGTTATCCGCCATTTTGTAGGGGCCGCCATCTTGGATTTTAATTTTATATAGTACATTGTATTATACTGGTTGAGCACTTTCATTTGATACCCATATTGATGGGATCGATAAAACCTACGTTATCCGCCATTTTGTAGCGGCCGCCATCTTGGATTTCAATTTTTTATAGTATATTGTATTCTGCTTGTTGAGCCCTTTCATTTGATACCCATATTGATGGGATTAATAAAACATAAATTATCCGCCATTTTGTAGCGGCGGCCATCTTGAATTTATAATGATAATGAATAAACATAATTGTATTGTCACCAAAATCCAAAGTGTATACAAAATTTCAGATCAATCGGTTGACAGGAAGAGGGTGAAATTTGAATTACCAAATTTGACCCAAGAATAATAAACAAATAAAACAAACGGGGTGAGCTAAATAAAACCGTTTAAAAACGAATTATATTCGTAGTATAGAAAATTAACAAGGGAATTTTCTTTGTAGCTTATGAATACCAATTTTAAGTTTGTAATTGCCAACGTCCATACCATGTTGAATACACCGGTTCTCGTCCGATCACCGAAGTTAAGCAACATCGGGCGTGGTTAGTACTTGGATGGGTGACCGCCTGGGAATACCACGTGATGTTGGCTTTTTGCTCCATGTTCGTGTCACATACTAATCTCCGTGATTAAGTCCCTTTAATATCAACCAAGTAAATACTTTTATATTATACGTATTTACATTGTATTTTTTAGGCATCAGCATGAGAATCCAAGAGTGTCCACGACCCTCATTTCGCATGTGGACAAGCATGGTGACCCACACAAATTATACTAATGCTTGCTTGCTTATTTTATTCTTTATTAAAATCTGTTGCTCCTCGTGCATGCTGAATTGCTACAATAATTCCCGTTTTAATATTTACATAATTCTGTTGCTTTTATTATGCTTCTGTTGCTTTGTAAATACTCACACAGAAAACCGGTGTGAAATAGCGCTTGCGCTGTGTTTCACCGAGTGAGTGAGGATACCGGAGGCCCATCCCCCAACCCCTCCCCCTATTTCTGTTTTTTAGTATTTTTTGTTATATCGGCAACATAAATACATCATCTCTGAAAAATGCAACTGTCTTACTATCACGGTTCATGAGATACAGCCTGGTGACAGACGGACGGACAGTCTTAGTAATAGGGTACCGTTTTATCCTTTGGGTACGGAACCCTAAAAAATACAGTCTAATCGATAACCTCCTCCATTTTTGAAGTCGGTTAATAAAGAAAGTTTGTGAGTTTGTAAGGGTAAAGGGATAATCTGCGCATCTAATGAACTTGTAAACGAATTCGATCACGCTAAGACGCAGAGGAACTATAATTAGTTGAGTGAGTCAAATAAAATATATTGTAAAAATTCTTTGTAAGTGTTATCAGACTAAAAATTTCAGATTAGTTATCGCCAACGTCCATACCATGTTGAATACACCGGTTCTCGTCCGATCACCGAAGTTAAGCAACATCGGGCGTGGTTAGTACTTGGATGGGTGACCGCCTGGGAATACCACGTGATGTTGGCTTTTTGCTTTTCATTTTTGCGATACATATTGCATACCAAATATTATTACATATGTTCATTACAATAACTGCTTTAAAATTTGTCACTAAAACATTTAATTTCTCCACTTCTGTCTTCATTTACTGTACGTCCCTGGTGGCCACCATAATGAACTTTGAAAATTACTAAATATAAACTTTATACGCCTACTGTCTCATTAGTCTCATATGTATAAAGGTAAAAATTTGTTAATTCACTGTACAATCTGTTCAACATCAGTTTCTTAAAGATTATGTGTTTATCTATATCTATCTATATATAGACCTATTTCTTAGCGTTCCATGGATTCACCGGGCGGGTGCCGGGTCCATCGCGTGATAGATGGGGGCAACACATGCGGCTTCGACAGTGCCTGGGAATTGCGACCCAGGTTTAGGTTTAAGGAGCACTCCTTACGACGCGTCAACGCTCACCTCGACTGTCCGCCGTGTTACCCCCTCTACCTAACCATATTTGAAATGAGCCTAGCAATGCCGCTTTGGATATTCGTTCAAGAAAAGCGCTTACTGAAGCTCTTGGCAATCCAAGGTCTTTAAGCAGGTTATAGAGGGATTTAGCTGGTATACCCCTCGCACCCACTTACACGGCATACAGCGCAACGACATAACCATTTTTTGTTATTTCGTTGGTTAAGTCAAAGTATTTGTTTCTTTTTAAAGCGTGGTCTTTAGGGATGTTCGTTTCCCACGGCACTGAGTTCTACTAGTACTACAAGCTTAATTGACATTGCATAAAGAAATATGTCCGGTCTGGACGCCGAGGCACAGATATCCTCCGGTATTCTGTAGTGATTTTCATATGTGTCCACTGTCCACTAATAATGTCCAGTCACTGGCGGTATTTAATTGAGCTTTTGTGTGAGTGAAGTCTTTTTTGTTGAGCCTTCCTTTACAAACGCGATGTTAGTTTTTGTGTTTGTTGTTATTCCTTTTTTCGCTCTCGCCAGTGATAAACTCATAGCTTCGCGTATGATGTGTAATACCCAATCATGGCGACGTGAATAATGACCCCGGTCTAATAGCGCCTTACAACCTGTCAGTTAGTGCCTGGCTGTACCTATTGCCGCATTGCACATCGTACAAGCCTTTTCTGTAGCTTTTCCCCACCTTACTAGGTTGCTTTGATCGGGGAGAGTTAATTGAAAGGCGTTGAGGTAGAATTTTAACAGGGCGGGTGATCAATAATATAAAAGTGTGCGCCATTTCAAAGCTGGTGGGTTACAAAATTCTCCTAGAGTTACCATTCATTCTGCATTTCTAGGTTCATTACGTGCACCTTGTAGGTCTCGTTTTCATCTTGTTGTATGAAAGATTTTGTTATCTCTTTGTCGGTCTGTCTTCTAGCATTTCCCAATCCAACTCTACTGGACTGCGTAACCACTGTGGAGGGACGGGTGTGTCATGTCCCTCCAACACAAAGGGAGGATCCTCCGACCAGGCGAAGTGATCATGCCTGGCGGGCCAACTGCCCAACGGTTGATGTTGGGATGTTGTATGTATTGTAATTGGCACGCGAACTTTCACTGCGCGATTCAGGATTGGTAGTTTCTTAGTTTCCTTCGTTACTCCGTAGTTCAGTGTAACTTCGGTAGATGGCGCTGTAGTATATTTCTGTTGCGCTGTATGTGGATGTCGCCACATCACTCCCCTCCAAGACTGGAGGTCGATATTATGATGTGTCAGCTGTCTGTGCTCTGTTGCGGAGCTTACCAGTGCCAGGAGTGAGTAGTTCCAGCGAGTCGGAACTGAGTGCCGCAAGTTCCAGTGAGTCGGAACTGAATGCCGCTAGTCCCAGTGAGTCGGGGCTGAAGTCCGCTGATCCCAGTGAGTCGGGATGGTAGGCGGTGGCGGTGCTGCGGTGAGGCCCCCAGTGAGTCGGGGTGGTTGCTGCGTAGAGGCTGGCTGCTGCATAGACGGGAGAGATATGCTCTGCTTACATGAACCGTAGCTGCAGTGTGCTGTGCCTAGACGCTGATGAGGCCGTAGGGGTAAACCAGGCTGGAGCGGTCGCTTCCTGCGTGTGGTGTATCCCTGTAGAGGCCGAGGTTGCTGGCTGGCTGTGAGACTTGCTGTGGGAGTGAATATGGTGGTGGCGTGCTGATGCTGCATCGAAGGCTGCTTCCAATCACGTCGGGGTCACCATTGTGGAGGAACGAGTGTCATGTCCCTCCAACACAAAGGGAGGATCCTCCGACCAGGCGAGGTGATCATGCCTGGCGGGCCAACTGCCCAACGGTTGATGTTGGGATGTTGTATGTATTGTAATTGGCGCGCGAACTTTCACTGCGCGATTCAGGATTGGTAGTTTCTTAGTTTCCTTCGTTACTCCGTAGTTCAGTGTAACTTCGGTAGATGGCGCTGTAGTATATTTCTGTTGCGCTGTATGTGGATGTCGCCACAACCACCATGAATTTTTTGTGGAATTGGAGCCGTGACTCTAGCTCTGATGAACTTTTGTCTTTTGGAAGGAATCTAACGATTTCGTCTTGGGATTTTGACAAGACATGCATTTTGGTAACTCAAAAGTGTTTGTAGAGTTCCGAAGGTTTTTTTAATTTCATTCCAAAATTATTCGAGCCCCTGTACAACGTTGACGGATCTGCAGATGGTGCTAGCCCGAGCCACGACTTCAATGTCTTAGTGACTTTCGCGTCCAGTGTTCTTATGTGGTTCTGGTTTATATCATATATACTAATATACTAATAGCATAAACGCGAAAGTTTGTAAGTATGGATGGATGGATATTTGTTACTCTTTCACGCAAAAACTACTGAACGGATTTGGATGAATCTTTGCAGTATTATAGCTTATACATCAAAATAACACATAGGCTACTATTTACCGCGATAACCAACATATACGCGGGCGGAGCCGCGGGCAACCACTAGTTATTTATAAACGACTTCAAAAAGGAGGAGGTTCTCAATTGGACTGTATTTTGTTTTTTTTATGTTTGTTACCTCTGAACTTTCGACTGGGTGAACCGATTTTGATGATTTTTTTATATTTGAAAGCTGATGCTTCCTATGTGGTCCCATTTCAATTTGGTCCAGTTCTTGAAGTCGGTTTATTTTGTTAAAATTTTACTTGTGTTTTGTTGTTGCTTGCTCTTTATTACAAGCTTTTTATTAACTTGCAATGTATGTATGTATGCTTGTATGTTCGGGTGGAATCTTGCAACTCAATTTTGAAGCAGATATCTTCAACCGATTTTGCTGAAATTTTGCAAGCATATGTATACAATATATTATATACAGTAACAATACAATATTATAATGACATAGAGCTGATCTGATGCTGGAGCGGGAAGGTGGCCATAGGAACTGTGTAAAGAAACGTCGCAACATCATCGAGTTTGGACTCGTTTGATTCGTCTCGAGGTATTTCAGTAAAAGCTTGTTTTTAAAAAGCTTTTTAATTTAATTTATTAATTGCAATCTTTCTATTCTGCTTTGAAATATGTTCTGCAAAACTAATTCTTAATATGCAACGCATTATTGAAAACCGCATTCAAATTGGTTAAACCGTTTCGGAGATAGACTATCGTGCACAAACCTACCTACATACAAACTGTCAAAAATTCTAAAATTCATGATTTTGAATTCTATTGCGTTCATAAAGCCCCTATAATAGTTTTTTTTATATATCGTCCATGTATAAAACAGAACTGTAATAGATTTAATTTCTATTATCGATTACTACCAATTTGTTAGAAATCTGCAATCACTTCATAGAAATTTAATTGTATTAATGTAATATTGAAAAACTGCCCCTTAACACGTTGAACGCCATGTCGGACAATGCTGGGCGACACTTAATCTTCCTGAGGAGCCACAACAATTATTCGAAAATGATAAAAAAGTCGATTTTAGTTTTATTGTTAATATTGTTAAATAGGTATGTTTTACCTATAAAACATTAACATACCTGCGGAAATCTTTATATGTGAGTATTATCCGTTGCGGCCGCGTGGGTCAACATGTCGCCCACTCCCAGGTCACTGCATGTTGATCAAAGGATGTCCGCCCGTTGATCTGCCACACTTCCACATTCTGTGAGAATGTGCTGCGGCGTTGTTTGTTGCGCCTGTAGTGAATAGGTGCTTGTTCAAGGGACAATGCCCAGCCAGGATACCTATGACCTTCCTTAGATCGTCCCTTATCAGTCTAATCAGGTTGCGGGCTAGTCTTTTTGATGCTACCGGAACTGATATTTTGGTTGGCTTTATCCTTCATTATTTTCCCATTCGGTTTTGTGTTTTTCTGTATTGGCGCGCAGCCATGTTTTTATTTGGGCTTGGGACAAGGGTAGTGGTGGTTCCGGTCCACAAACTTTCGTTTCTGATCCCCTTTTGGCCAATGCGTCTGCAACGTTGTTAACCATTGAGTTACTATGCCGTTTTGTCCATTGCAGGTAATTTTGTTTGTGGTTGCAATGGACTGGAGATTGTCGTGACATTAATGATGATAGAGATCATCTTAATGAGGGTAGAGATCATCTTGGGTTTTGCAAGGCTTGAAGCACCGATGCTCTGTCAGAGACAATTTTTATGTTTGAGTCGCTCACATGTCTGGCTGCAACCGTTTGTGCTGCTTTGATTATGCCAACACATTCTGCTTAGAAGATTATGTTTAGCTTGTCTAGAGTGGTTGATATTTTGATATTTAAGCTGTTCGAGAAGACCCTAGCTCCAGTATCCGTTTGTGTTTCGGAGCCATCAGTATATATCCTAACTCTGCCGATGCCAAAGCTATCTTTTGTATCTGCACTATTGCTTCTGTGTGTTGCTTCTGTGTTAATCTTCCACAGTCCGTTTGATCTTAGTCTTAGGGCAGCTGCTATCGCTTCCTGTTGGATGACGAGATCTAGAGGTCTCAAGTTCAAGATATACTCTGATGCGGCTGATGGAGTAATTTTCATGCAGCATCCAGTAGTTGCTACTGTTGGTTCTGTTGGCTGTTGTTGTACTGGCCAAGGGTTGTAGACTCTGGAGTTTTATTTTAGCTGTGGATAGTTACGTTCTGAGCCACCATATAATTGGTTCCTTAGTAATGGAGGGTCTGATAACTGCAGTATATAACCAAAGTGTTAAGGCCCCTTCTTTTACCAACTAGTCTTTTACACTGATTAAAAGTTGTACAGGCCTTTATAATTTACTGCATAATACTACGATAGTGAAAGCATTGATTCTTTATAAACAAATTACAAATAAAAATATATCTATGAGAGACACCAGAAAATAAATTTCAATAGATTTTTTAAAGAGTTTACTACGACAAGTACGACAAGAAGCAAGACGAAAGCAAAGAGTAATATGATTAGAAAATGTGTAAGAAAAAGTCGTAGAAATAACTCAAGAATTAATTATATAACATTTTCGTATCCACTCCAGAGCACTGTCAAAAAAATTGATATAACTTTTCAACACATTTGTTTTTTTAGAGGCCAAGGTATTGCACTGTTCTAGAGGGCCACGCGGGTCACTCTGCGTACAATTTTGCCTGTTATTATAGACCGACAACTCAGAATAGACGTTTAAACATAGCCCTAACTGTCGGACAACGTTGTCCCCCACGGCCCGAACGGAATATACTGATGTCGCCCAACATTGTCCGATACGGCCTATATGAAAATATATCGCATTGTCCCTTGGCGTTCAACGTGTGAAGCCAAATTACATTTCTTAATTGTAAACGGTATTAGAAAACAAACAAATGTAGGAATGACGTCATCTCAACACTAAGTCACGTGGTCAAAACAAAATATTAGCCAATAAGACAAGAGAATAGAGGCGTTAGCGATTGTAGAAAGAGAATTGGCGCGAGATACATTTTGGTATGAAATTATACTAAAACATTCTCTGATTATTGTAACATTATTAATATTAAAACAACTATTTATTACATAATATAGAAACCTATGTACATAACCATAATTTATAAAAAAAAATAACACTAATATTATTTACATACAAGCGTCAAGAAACTCCACATCTTCGCCTTCTGATTTAGATGTAGGTTGTAATCTGTTATTTTGCAGAGAGTAGCAAGGCCTCCGTGGCGCAATTGGCTAGCGCGTTCGGCTGTTAACCGAAAGGTTGGTGGTTCGAGCCCACCCGGGGGCGTGATCTTTTTGATGTTTTTACTGTCACTAATAATCGTCATGAATTCATGATCGATCGATCTTATTATTTCATTTTTTCTTTTATCCATAGTTAATTAATTCGTCTTGGTTATTAATCTAATTTGTTTACTGTTTAATGTTTTAATTCGTAATTAGAAAAAAAACTGATAGCAACTAAGAGATGAACCTTTTCATTCAACTCCTCAACTTGGTAGACTTTTAATGATTTTATTTTCTTACCTTCGGGACTCGAACCTAAGAGCATACTATGTGAAATATCTAATTTTACAAATCAGTTTGTAATAATGCCAGTTAAAGAACAATAACAGACGACAAATTAATTACATACTTACTTTAATTATCAACAATTTCTTTAAGGTCATGTTCACTGTAACTTGTAGTTACCAAAATACATATAATTATAATAATTATAAATTCACAAATCAGTAAAAAAAAAGAAACAATAACATACATAAAAAAAAATAAAAAAATACATACAGTGGAACATAGAACCTCCTCCTTTTTGGAAGTCGGTTAAAAATCTATTTGTGTAGCTAATTGATTCGACCCGCCGCACAGTGGATCCTGTACTAAGGAGAGCTTGGTCAAAAATACTTTTTTTTTAAATGTATTTTTGATGTTTTTTTTTTTGATTTAACAAATTTAAGGTATATTGCATTAAACTATGATGATTCTACTTAGAATCAGTCGTCTAGTATTATTTATATGACACGTCAAACGTTACCTATTTTCGGTTTTCCTTGTTTTTCATTGTTAACAACAAAGTTTAGTTCAGAGTTTAGACAAATATTTCTGTAAAAGTAAGAACGTATACTTTATAAAAAAAATCATGAGTGGTGATGAAGCTATGTAGTATTTAAAACATATAAAACGAACCTAATTTAATAATTAGTTGTTTCGTAAAAAAATAAATATAAATGGCACTTTGTTTCAAAAATGCAATTAGGTTTTTTTTTTTTTTTTTAATTGTCATATCTGTCATATTTGTATACTACATTACTACATGAGTCACCAGAAACTAATAATTGTTAGGGCAAAATCCGCCAATTAAAAAAAACTAATAAAAACCTAATTGCATTTTTGAAACAAAGTGCCATTTATATTTATTTTATTATATACAAAAATACATTTTCAAAAAAAGTACTTTTGGCCAAGCTCTCCTTAGTGCAGGATCCACTGTGCGCCGCCGGTGTCGACCGAGGCGGCGTGCGCCCTGGCCGGAATACCCCCGTGGGATTTGGAGGCGGAAGTGCTCGCCGAAGTTTATCGACGGGTGGCTGAATATCGGGCGGAGTATGGCTATCGCCCTCCGCCCGAAGAGGTTCGCGACTGGCGTGAAGCCGCCCGTCGAGCCACGATGGCTAGATGGTCGTTCCGGTTGGAGACTCCACGCGCTGGCTTTGCCGCCGTGGAGGCTCTCCAGCCGGTCATCCTCGAGTGGGCAGGGCGGCAGCACGGAACCCTTTCCTTCCGACTGACGCAGGTCCTTTCCGGGCATGGTTGCTTCGGGAAGTACCTGCACTCGGTCGCTAGGAGGGAATTGAGTCCCGCCTGCCACCACTGCGACTGCAGTGAGGACTCGGCCCAGCATACGCTGGCGATTTGCCCCGCTTAGGCGTCGCAGCGCCGGGCCCTCACTGCAGTCATCGGAGGAGATCCCTCTCTACCGGCCGTCATACGTTCCATGGCCGGTAGCGACAGCAGTTTTACCGCGGTCGCAACCTTCTGCGAATACGTGATCTCGCAGAAGGAGGTGGCGGACAAGGCCCGGGAGGATGATATCCACTCGGACCCAATCCGCCGCCGGCGAACCGGGCGGCGGAGGCGCGCCTATCAGCGCCTCATGCCGCCCTGAGTGTGGCCGCGGACGGTCGGGACGGGCTTTCCCTTCCATCCGCTCTAGTGGCCGCCCGCGACGAGGCGACGTTACGCGTGTGCCGTACGTCGCCTAAATTGAGATTTTAACAGCTGACGGTGCCCGCTTCTGTGCGGGCAAGCGCTGGGAGGGGTCCGGACGTGTTAATAACTGCAGTTCCTGGATTCCTCCCTTCACAGGCGCAGAGTGGCACACCGTGTGGTTTTAGTCGGTTCGAGTCCGACACACCGCCCCGCCGCAAGCCCCGGTGGGGTGACGGTCCGAGGGGATTTCCACACGTTAAAAAAAAAAAAAAAGTATCCACTGTGCGCCGCGGCGTTCCTTGCGGGTGAAGTTATACCGCGGGTAACTGGTATTATATATTTATTTCTTCTTATTCAGCGCCATCTGTTGCAATTTATCTAATTTAGAATGTCACAGAACAGATGAACGACAGAAGACTGTACAGTGTGTAACTGTGTGGCTAGATGGCGTTATTTTTAATTTAGTCCATGTCTGAATATGTACAAAATTAGGGGCGATAAATGATAAAGGCATGTATTATGTGCATTATAATAACATAACTACAAAACGATATGCTTTCAACATATTATTTAAAACGTAACTGTTTAAAATACAGTGTGCAAATAGGAAATAGGTTACGAAGAATCTACTAAGAGGCATGGATGTACAAGTACAAAACTAACCTAATATTATTCTCAAAACCTCTCGTAGGTATTTTTTGGAACGAAGTTCCTTGCCAAAAGTTGTAACGACACTTTCAACGTAGAGTGGACGTCATAGTGCTGGATACTCAACGTTAAATATAACAAACTGATTGCCAACGTCCATACCATGTTGAATACACCGGTTCTCGTCCGATCACCGAAGTTAAGCAACATCGGGCGTGGTTAGTACTTGGATGGGTGACCGCCTGGGAATACCACGTGATGTTGGCTTTTGCATTTATTTCTCGTGACCAGAAGGCTGGCCTTTTTTCTAGCACAGAGAATTTTAGCATTGCCATTCAACGTAGCAATGCTGCCAGCCTTAGATTACTGCCAGCCTTTTGGGAACGCTTCCAGTAGGCGATGATGCGGAGGAATTTTTTGACGCTTGTATGTAAATATTGTTGATTCCTTTTTTTATTATTACCTCCTAGTATTCTAATTTAATTTTAAGATAATATATTATGTTGTTTTTTAAGTTCTTAATGTATTTCCAGAAAATATATTGTTCTATAGTATATTTTGTAAAGTTTGACACCTCTCAAGTTTTTTTACTATAAATGGAATGTTCCGATGATGCGTTGCCGTTGGTTTTAGGACAAACAAACTTTAGAAAAATCATTACTGGTTTATGTATATAATAAAACCCGTTAGATTCTGTTAAGAACGTTAATTTCATCACTCTGAGCATGGGGATATAGCTCAGTGGTAGAGCATTCGACTGCAGATCGAGAGGTCCCCGGTTCAAACCCGGGTGTCCCCTGATTCTTTTTGCATTTTTTTTGTATCTGGTGCTGGAGTAGAGGAGTGGTGAAAATGGTGAAATACCAATTGGACATAATAAGCTCGACAAATTACGTTAAATTACATTATTAGACGAACGTGGTGTAGGCCGCCCTGCGGTGCAATGAACCGAATACTTGAGGAAAATGACTGGCAGTGGGTGAATACGCAATACCCAAGACCGGGCTATCTAACGTTCTCTATACTCTATGGAGACCTTCGTTCAAAATATTCAATACAATAAAAAGAATTAAGAAAGGAGAACCGACTTCAAGAACTGGACCAAATTGAAATGGGACCACAGGGGAAGCACCAGCTTTCAAATAAAATCATCAAAATCGGTTCACCCAGTCGTAGAAAGTTCTGAGGTAACACACATAAATACAGTCGAATTGAGAAATCCTCCTCTATTTATGAAGTCGGTTAAAAACCGAAAGTTTGTGTAATTTATGTTTGGTTATTGTCTTTTTACGCTCCAACGAATAAATGGTTTTCGCTGGAATTTAAAATCTACGTATTCTATAACTCAGATTACCGCGTAAGCTTTTCATCCCTTAAATATTCCCCACAACAAATTCCATGGGATAACATCATAGATAAAAAGAAGGTTACATTTAATGGGGGTTCAATATCGTGTCTAAAATACACACATCAAAAGTGTCTAGGGATCAAGCATTTTTATGCGGATTTCTTGAGATTGAGATGTGGCTTTGGCCCTGGCCTGCTCAGTCGCCAGACTTAAACCCGATTGAGCATGCATGGGATATGCTACAGAGAAGAGCTCTGCCGAATATGGAGGGTATCCAGTCGCAAGAAGACCTTTTTTTGTTGTTGCAACGAACATGGGCGGCCATTCCACAGCGTGATTTGGATGAACTCATTTTGAGTATGCCAAACCGATTCTTGTGTTGTTAGTGTTCGCGGTAGAAACACGGATTATTAATTGTTTAAGTTACCTAATAAAATTTTAAAGAAAACTGTTATTTCAGTCTTTTTTTCGAACTTTAATGTTAGTGGTTCAAATGTCAAAAATCCCTTTATTAGGAAAATGGCAAATTTCTTTATTAATGCAAAGGTGACTTGGTTTATCGTTACTGTGACAAACGAAAATACTTTATTTGATGAATCCTTAAAGAACATTTTAATTAATATCAATCAGGAGAAAAGTTATTGCAAAAATATATGTTGATCCCTAGACACTTTTGATGTGTGTAGAAAGAACATGTCAGTATATTTTGGTATTAACCAAACTGCACTTACATACATCTATACAAATAATTAAAAAAATTGCCAGTTATAGGGACCACCGATAGAAGTGAAAACTTATAACATAGAATGTTATTTGTAAAATGAGAAATTTCATAATGTTAAAATTAAAATTATCAACATCCATCAACATCAAACATTAGCAAGCAGTCGGAATCGAAGTCGAAGGACAGAAGACTAAGAAGTGGTGACAGAAGAGAGATGTTTTATCTAAAGACAATTCTTAGCGAGTCGTAGATTAAACCAGTGCCACTAAAAATATGTTCGGTAAAATAAGCTGTTATTTGTATTACATCAAACATTAGCATGTCGGTGACGCGGCGCGGTGACGCTAACAAATTAACAGCTTTTCACTAAATGCATGTCAACATATACATATACGGCACTTACATCGCACAAACGCTCGAAAAACATTACCCTTCTTTTGACGTAGTCGGGTAAGAGTGTACCAGAACAAAATATTAACCAAAAAATAACCCGGTTATTTTTTGGTTGGTTGTTCAAGAACTGGACCAAATTGAAATGTAACCACAAGTAAAGCATCAGCTTTCACGTTCTGAGAGAACAAACATAAAAAAATACAGTCGAATTGAAAACCTCCTCCTTTTTTAAAGTCGGTTAAAAAAGATATTTCATGTTATATTATGTAGAGAAGCGAGTACGTGGACCCAATTTAACCTTAAAGTATCAACCACGAATAACTAAAAAATGAAATCATAGAATTATGTTTATCAACAATTTGGTTACCATAGTACAGACTCAGATTAGTTTAGATGTGATATGTGTAAGTTTAGAATAAGAACACCCTTAATATTCAAAGTGGGTAACGTTAAAAGCATAATAATTAAGGCTAGTCGTAACCGGCACAGCCAGATAAGTGGGAAGATATCTTAATTGATAACGCCGCCGCCGGGGTGTCGACGCAAGTAGCATGGCCCACCAAACTCCTACTGCATCCAAGGCTATAATACTACACGATTTCTTTATATAACGTCTAGTACCTACCAAACTATTACCATCATCAACTGAGATCATTAATGGTTTTCTTTCATTATTCCACTAACTTGTCTAACAGTATGCTCTTCACACAACAACAGTAAATAAAATCATGCTCTAAATATAGTTGACAAATTTGAGATTGTAAGACGTAGCAGTCGTGGCCGAGTGGTTAAGGCGTCTGACTCGAAATCAGATTCCCTCTGGGAGCGTAGGTTCGAATCCTACCGGCTGCGAATAATTTTTGCCCGGTAGTTGACAAGACGTAGCAGTCGTGGCCGAGTGGTTAAGGCGTCTGACTCGAAATCAGATTCCCTCTGGGAGCGTAGGTTCGAATCCTACCGGCTGCGAATAATTTTTGCCCGGTAGTTGACAATTTTTATTCAAAAATCAAAGTAAGTTCAGATAAAAGTGTATATGGTTTTGGTAATAATTTAAAAGAAACTTAATGAGTACTAGGTATTGCCATTTTAAAAATTCATTCCTGAGCGGACCCAGCGACATCTTTTGACTATAGATTAAACTAACGTACACAAATTCAATTAATTTCCTTAATTTCTGTCATGTCCGCGTGATGTCTATATCTGGCTGTAACAATGATACAAATAATTCTTAGATCTTGTACGTTAAAAAACCAAACAATTTCAACTTACCTTTTTTTCGTCAATATAATGTTTATTAAACATTATATTGACGAAAAAAAGGTAAGTTGAAATTAAGGTAAACAGATTAAACTCCTAGTGCGGAGCCAGGTAGGGCGGCTAGTTACATGTTATGGCGATAAATACATAGATGTCTCTGTAGTAAATTTTCCTCTTCCATTGCACGCTAATCTGATCGCTTTTGGGCTACTCGCATGTTTGCAACCAGTAAATAGATGTATTTAATACTAGTTGTTGCCCATGGCTCCGCCGGCGTATATGTCGGTTATCGCGGCAAATAGTTAGCCATGTGTTATTCTGATGTATTTCAGTCATAAACCATTTATAGTCGCTTTGTAATATTTAAATTTACTATATTTGTCGCCAACGTCCATACCATGTTGAATACACCGGTTCTCGTCCGATCACCGAAGTTAAGCAACATCGGGCGTGGTTAGTACTTGGATGGGTGACCGCCTGGGAATACCACGTGATGTTGGCTTTTTGCAATTTCATTTTTGAACTAACATAGTTATATTACTCAACCTACTATGACTTGTACACATCGATCTATCCTTTTTTCGCCAATCAAAAATTTAATAAATAACTCGAGTAAAAACTTAAACCAACTGATCGTGAACGCGTAAGTAGTTGAGGAGCTATGAGGGAACAGATGAACATACTTACATACCCTGTCAAAGCATAACCCTCCTTTGGCATTGCCGTAGTCGGGTAAAAATATAAGTTACTTTTGTTTTAGATCTGTCGAGTAATAAACGAGAATGGTTTAAGGCCCGTATTCACTTTGATTAGTGCGAGTGCAGGTATGAAGTGAGGTGATCAATGATTGGTAGAAAATACGCGTGGATGGCCAATTCGCGGTCCACACCAAGGAAGTTGAACTAAAGCATGGAAGTAGCCTAAAAAACTATAATAATAAACCTATATTTGTCTCCGTAAACGAGATACGAATATTCAATAAGTTAGAATAAGAAAGAAAATAGTTTCGTTTTCGTACTAAGAGGTGCTGTACACATTACCGCTGTCACTTGGTCACCTTTGGTCATCTTTACCCAACCAAATTAAAATGCGTTCAAGGCTTAACGGTATCTAAATGATATTTCCGACATCTTAAAATATGGCGTGTGTAGTCTGGGAATGCAGATCGCATTCGTCACGCAAGGAAAATGAAACGGAGTTAATAAGCTTCCACAAGTAAGAAGACATTTCGAATTTTTTCCAACTGTTGTCTTAAAATTACATTATAAAAGTATCGAAAATGTAGAATATCATAATGTGAAGTGAATTTGTGTTTAAATATCTTCGTAGCAAAGTATTCCGTAAATATTCATAGTTTTATACACACAACATTTCTAAATGCATAACAAAGTATCTATATGCAACAGTGTACAATCTATTATTTTAGTGCATATTGAGTGGATATAACTATCTCTTTTTCGCGCGTTGAAATCGTAATAAGTTGATGGAGTACCGCTATTTGATTATGTATTTTTATTTTATCGCTACTTCCATGCTTTAGTTCAACTTCCTTGGTCCACACGTACTTTCCACCAATCACCGATCACCCGCACTATGCACCTGTACTCGCACTATACAAAGTGAATACGGGCCTTTAAGAGAAGTAAGCATCAATTGTGTCAGATATGATGAGTCTAGTAGAACTAGAAACAATGTAATTGTCCGATTTGAAATTGAATGGGGCCGACGCGACGGCGACATAGGGATGTTCCACAAATTTCTATCGGAACGGAACCAAATAGTGATGATGCGAAAACTGTATTCATTTTCCTGTCGATTGTCTTAAAAAGGCGATATTGTGTAGACGGTCATTAAAAGGCATTAAGCGATGGAACGGATATGCGTTGTGCCGCGCCTACGCCATCTGGTGGTGGTTTGATTAAACCGAGTTTTCTTTATTTATTTTTTGTGTATGCGAATGTACGTTGTTTGAACCGTTGCTGTTAAATTATTTTAATGGAAGCAAACATTGTATTTCGCTGCAGAGCGGTAAATCACACAAAAAAACTGTTAAAAATAACAAAAGTTTACTTTGGCCCATGAGGGGATCGAACCCGCGACCTTCGCGTTATTAGCACGACGCTCTAACCAACTGAGCTAATGGGCCGGTGCACTAATGTCTGAAATAGGTATATTTATTACAATTTTCAATATATCAGCTAAGGGTACTTGTCCCAATGTTAAAATTGAACGAATTTGAAATTAAATAATGGTGGTTGCCAGGTCTAAACTCAGCCATGGTTTTTTTATCTATCTGCAGTCCTTCTCCATATAAACTTTAACTGTGCAACATTTCATACTACCCTGCATATTTTTATAATAAGGGATACAAAGTTTTTGCTTCACGTACTAATATCTTATACCAAGACACACAGACGAGGACGTTACGTCATAATAAAATGACTAACGAATTACAATTTGTGGAAAAATAAGAGGACTCATAAATTGAAATATTTTTTTAGAGAGCTTTGAAGATCTATGGAGGGTTTTTTTTGTACTTCCTAAACATAACAGCTTAAAATAATAACGCATAGAAAGCGAGTCCGCGAGTCCGTTTTGAAGCACCTCAAATGAAGCTCCAAACGGCCGGGCCGCTTCGTAGTGTTCAAGGTCTAAGTACGCCGAACGTGTCTAGCGACAAAAAAAAAAATTATGACGGTTTGTTCAATAAAATTGTGTCACAACGCATCTGAAAAACAAAAGAAATGTGATAACATCACTTTTCACAGGTAAGTTTTTAATATTTCACAGTATTTTGTAAATAATTAGGTCAAAATAGAAATGTTTTGTTCCAATATTCCGTTTGCATGTGTGGCGTGTGCGTATGTATCGCCGCGCGTACCTACGCAGCTACGTAATCGTCATACCTATACTCTGTCCATTACTTTATTTTCTTTTTGACAGCTCACGCCTATAAATTATCATATTTTTTTTCGGAATTATGTACTACAGTAATGTCGTACTTTATTGACGGTGACGGTACTTTAGTGAAGTGGTCTGTGCTTATCAAACAACCACAGACTATAAAACAGTACTTGAAATACGACAAATCGATCATATGATAAAAATAATTTGACTTCATGTAAGTATTTTTTCTGTAAATTTAATAAAAAAAGGAAATAAAAATTGTATCTATGACTCCAAGATTGAATTTTTGCAAGGAATTAAGTCGAAATCTTGGAATTTAGGATCAAACCAAGAGTAAAGAATAATAACTCTGTTCATTCATCTAATTTACTGATATATTATTTATATTTTTGTTTATTTCTTACATAATATAAAAAACTAATGAAGGCATAATTAATATTTCAACTAAAAATATTTAATTAAAACGATTGAAAGTTCTTCATAAATAAAATCGCTATTCGTTTCAAATCGAATCGGTAATGAGTGAGGGCGTCACTAATTTCAAAATTTCTTGAACTGTCAAAAAGAAAATAAAGTAATGGACAGAGTATAGGTATGTGAATCGGTTCAGTGCTTCATTTTTGACAGGGCGCTTGTATGAAGACTATCTATAGGCATAACAGCATTTTTTTTTGTACGTTGTTTATTTGTTTTGTAATAAACATTAATTAGAAGCCGATAAAACAAAACTTTAAAAGCAAAAAGCCAACATCACGTGGTATTCCCAGGCGGTCACCCATCCAAGTACTAACCACGCCCGATGTTGCTTAACTTCGGTGATCGGACGAGAACCGGTGTATTCAACATGGTATGGACGTTGGCGGCATTTCTTTCGAAATTATGCTACCAGAATCGCAAGTATGATAATATTTATTATCTAACCTATTCATACTATCAGAAATGACGTCATTCGTGTGTAGGTGTGTACAGTTATCTACATAAATAGCCGAATGTGTTGCTAAGCGCAAAACTCGAGAACCGCTCGACCAATTCCTAATGTTTTTAATTTTTCTTATGTTTTATAAGTTTCTAATGAGGTGAAAAAACATAAAAATTGCGAGGAAAACAGTAAAAATACAAAATATGTTTTTTTCTATTGGACTACGACAGGCCAATAACTTTTGACAGAACGAAGTCAATCGAGTCCACAGAACAAAAAATATAGGTAGAAATGTTATGTAGGCGGGGCAGGCGCGCCGCGAAATAAGTCCAAATACCTCTATTTTGTCTGCTGGCATTAACTGAACGGTCGCATTCGCATTTTACTTGCAACGGGAAAAAACAATAAAACAATCATACATTGCGTATTAAATTCGATTATTAACTACATTGTTTCCATAAGAGTACGCAATGAACTGCATTTCCTGCGTGAATATTTCGATTTATTTCACCCGAACAGATTTAGTATAAGGCATAGGGGTGTGCCCAAATATTTATAATGCAATCGATACCCCAAATTGTGGATGTCGATGATATTGGTTTGTGTTTTTCTTAAGTAGAAAGAGTTGATTTGTTTTATATTATGATTTTTAACCGACTGCAAAATCATTTTTAATATGAATTTTTTTGGGAAGCTTTTTGATAAAATGGAATAGGAATAATAGAAATATTTCTTTTAAAACTTAAAACATATTTTGAAGATTAACATTTTCAGGCCGTCCGACGTCTATACATTGTTTTTTGCATTTAAATTTAGATATAAAATATAAAAAATGTACATCTTGTGAGGATATAAAAATAACCTCATAATTACTGTTGATTACAGGGTTCTACAAAAAAAATATTAAGATTATGTGTGTTACGTCTATAGAAAGTTGTGTCGTGTTGATAAGTATGAAACCTCAAACTCCAAAATTAGATGTACAATATGTACTTATGTTTTGACAAAACACATGTCTTATTTTTATATTAACACAAGAAACTAGTGCAATTTCACTCAATCCATTTCTAAGACTGTGACTTTCATATAAAAAATAGGATAGCGATATTTAAAAGTAAGAACTATTTCTTATAGAAATTAAGCAAATTTAATTATTATAATCGACAGGACCACATCTCTACGGTGGGTGGGTCATAAAGACGAAGATCCACCTCTAAACACAAAATTGCACGTAAAACTCTACTTAATGCCAAGAGCATAAGGTTGTAGTTTAATATTATATTCATTAAATCCCTTGGACTAATTAGAATAGACTTAGTTATGTGTGTATCGAGTCAGCTAGTCTATACAAATAAATAAAATTGGAGTGTCTGTTTGTAATATTAAAATAACCGCTGTTTACTTATTACATAATAATATGTATGTATACACAGTACATAATATATACTAAAAAACATCTTTTACAATTTTTGTCCGTCTCTCTGTTGCGGCTAATCTCAGGAAACGCTGGACCGATTTTGACGGGACTTTCACTGGCAGATAGGTGATGATATCTGCCATAGAAAAGATCATAGGATACGTTCGTACGTTCATACGCTCATTCCTTGATGTTGATGAAATTCCAAAGCCTGTCAGGCTGTTCTGTTATATAACAAGTCATTCACATCCAATCTATTGTGTTCCACTGACGTAAATTATAACGTAAAACTGTTTTTTTTTATTATCTATTTCGAGATCCACTTGCTATAACAGGAATTGATAGAAACGAATGCTTGTGATACTTAAATTAACTGTAATAAGCGCCAACGTCCATACCATGTTGAATACACCGGTTCTCGTCCGATCACCGAAGTTAAGCAACATCGGGCGTGGTTAGTACTTGGATGGGTGACCGCCTGGGAATACCACGTGATGTTGGCTTTTTGCATTTCATTTTATTGTTACAATGATCGGACATTATTCCTTCAGTTAGTTGGTTGGTAAATTGTTCCTTTGCTCCTATTCAATTTTCTTTAAAATTTCCAACTTTTCCACTCATTTACTAAATGTCTCCAATTAGTGTTATAGTCTCTTCGTTCATGTATTTTATTGCTTTTGTTATTTTTTTCATCAAAACAGTTTTATAACGATTTATGCGACATTGCATAAAGTTTACATAATATATTAAAGTTTCTAACCATCTTGCTAACAGTTGAAAGGTGAAAGTTTCAATTGATGTTAGTTACTCATTCACGTAAAACGGTTTAAACGGATCTAGATAAAAATCAGCACAGAGATGGAACATACTGATCATAGTCTGGAATAGCATAGTATTTAACCCTAAGAATAACAACTACAACAACAACAACTACTGTGGGTGATTAATTGTCGGTTTCTTCAAATTGTCGCTCCATCGTGTCGCAGCGCGCTCTACAGTTTTTTACTATTCTAAATAAATAATTTTGCAATTCTATTTTGTGCTATCTTGTTTAAAAAAACTGATTCTAAAAGAAAGGGTTTAAAACACGATTTATAGGGTAGTCTCTGGTTGCTACCACGCGACCGCGGAACAGTGTGGTTTTTACTGTGGACACAAAGGCGCTAGATGGCTTTGGTCTAAATTTTGCAAGTATTCATCCAGAAGTAATAACTTGAGAAGTGTCAAGGGGCACCCGGATGGAACGAAGTTTATATATGTATTTTTTTTTTGATATGCTACTACTAATAAAAATGCGCATAAAATACTCAAATTATTTTAGAAATAATCAGACTTTACAAAATATACCTACTATAAAACAATATGTTTTCTGTAAATAAATGCAAAAAGCCAACATCACGTGGTATTCCCAGGCGGTCACCCATCCAAGTACTAACCACGCCCGATGTTGCTTAACTTCGGTGATCGGACGAGAACCGGTGTATTCAACATGGTATGGACGTTGGCGATAATTCAATCCAAATGTACGTAAAATAGCTACCGAAATGATTCAGATCAGAATGATGTCATGCGACTTGGTCACGCACGTGGCATCGGTAGCGACAGTGGTAGGGAACTAGGAAACTAACCATGAAACTAAAGAGGTCTGTCCTATAATAATGAATCATTATTGTCATAATCGTTAATGATATATGTACATATTACATTACATTATTGTTAATTCTTACATTTACCTCTAATTAACCGCAGCAGCTTATGCAAGGTAGTGATTTATTGTATTGAGCCCTGTGAATAGTGTATTAATAAAAAAAATAAGGACTTTAAGCGGTTACCACATTTTACCGTGTGCATCTGGACTGAGGGCCCATTTTTTAAATTTAGGCGAAACGGTATAATATTCAAATAGAAATTAGTTAAAAATAGTTAAAATCTAAAGCAATGGGTCATAAATTTATTAAACGTGAAATAAAGCAGTTATGATCAAATAACTTGGGCCCTCAGTTCAGACAGGCCCGCCGCTAGCTGTTTCATCGCCCGCGTGCAAACCCGATTATGCCGCCCTGCGACTTAGTTTTCTTTCTTTTTGCATTCTATTGTCCTGCGTAGTTTGTTCCCTAAGTCGCCTCTTACGAAACCCATGGGATGGATAGGGGTGGTGAACCTCTGTATTCTTAATCCGTCACCACACGGAAATTCGTCACGACATGGAAAATACATACATAAAACAATTTACTGTTGCCGTTGGTGACGTGTATGTCTGTGAGACCAGGTGATTTGAAAAAGTCGAATAACTTTTTGACCTGCCATCGATGCTTGTTGCAATTTCGAGTAACTGCCTCATTTTACGTCCCCCCTCATTTTATGATCCCCAAGATCGGAAGGGGGGGCTCCCTGCAGGTTATTGCCTAATTTATGGGATCCGCGGAAGGAAGTTCACTGCCTCTACGGTGCGGTGATACGATCCATGTCCCTCTACGGAGCACCGATATGGGCCAAGCGCCTATCGGTCTCCTTCCGCTGCAGAGCCAAGCTCAATCAAGCGCAGCAGGTAGTCCATTAGGCCACGCCATTAGGATCGTACGAGGAAACCGCACCATCTCTTCGGAGGCGGCGATAGTTCTGGCTCGTTGCCCGCCCTTAGATATCCTAGCAGATATGGACCCGAAGGTCTATGACCAGTCTCGCGCCATCCGCCGAGGTGAGAGCGGAGAAAATCAGAACGAGCTCAAAATGCGGTGGAATGCTCACCGACAGGCACTGGCACTGTGGCGCAGCCGGATGCAGAAGGTGCAGAATGCGCGCCAGCGCGCTATTGGTGCTGTTCTGCCTAATCTCGAAGCTGGGGTAGGAAGAGAGGGAGGTCGTGTCACCTACCGACCGACGCATATACTCACCGGGCATGGTTGCTTCGGTGAGTATCAGAATAAGATCGGACGCGAGGAGACAGCACAATGCCACCACTGCGCAGCCGACTTGGACTTCGGCCAGCATACGCTGGAGGACTGCCCTGCGTGTGTGTCTGAACGTGAGGTCCTAGTCGGCCAAACCGGACGAGATCCGTCCCCGACGGCAATCATTGCTGCCATGCCAGCGGATGAGGAGGGCTGGGGTGCAGTAGTCACTTTCTGTGAGGCTGTAATGCTCCAGAAAGAGACTGCTGAACTGGATCGGGAAAGGGCTGATCCTGAGCGTAGACGACGTCGGCGGCGACACCAGCCGTCGACAAATTCGCAAGCTGCCAGAGAGTAGGGAGGACCTCTGGTAGCAGATTAATTTCCCGGAGGAGCCGGAGATCCGAAGGAATTTTACAACCCAAGAAGTCAACAAGAAAAAAAATTCTGCAATATTATGTTAAAGCGGAGGCAACCTTATTAAAACTTGAATGAAATTTCGGAAGAAAATAGAATATATCACATTAATCACCCGTATTTTTTTTACATCTTTACCTAGTTTTGTAAATTTTATATATATGTATATTGAATAAAATGCACTAATAATATAATCTAAGTACCTAAAATAATACGAGAGCTTCACGTGATAGCTACGACTTTCCCAACAGAATCAAAAGCCCTAAAGCTGTTCCTTGAACAGTAATGATTGTGATAAGTCAATAAATAAACGTAGGTGAGTACTTACCATAATTACGACGTTTCGTTTTTAAAATTAACGGATCATTGAATTATAATCATATTAGATAACTGTGGGAACCCAATTGGTACCACGCATCGGCATGAATGGGCCGGCTCGACCGGAGTGACACTACGGACTCACAGAAAACCGGTGTTAAATAGTGCTTGCGCTGTGTTTAACCGAGTGAGTGAGGATACCGGAGGCCCATACCCACTTCCCCTATCTCCCCCATCCCCCGCCTCCATCCCCCCATCCGCCAAAGGCCGGCAACGCACTTGTGACGCCTCTGGTGTTGCAGGTGTCCATGGGCGGTACGCGCTTACCCTCAGGCGATACGTCTGCTCGTTTGCCCGCCTATTACATAAAAAAAGACAAGTTTAAATATCAATAATTATGCTGAAATCAACCTCGAAACAACTATTAACAAAATAATTTAATGTAGCTTTTTTTTTTTTTTTTTTTATATTTCGGACATCTAACACACAACGCCATCTAGTCCCAAGCTAAGCAGAGCTTATGTTATGGGTACTAGACAACTGATACAAATACATATTATAAACTTTTTTTTTGTTTGTAAATACATACATATTTTACATAGAAAACACCCAAACTCCGAAACAAATATTTGTAGATCATACAAACATTTGGTCCGACTCGGGAATCGAACCCGAGACCTCATGATCAGCAATCGCACACGCCAACCGCGAGACCAACGAGGCAGAGGAAGCTGGAAGATCACTCCCTTTTAAACGATGGTCAGTATGGTTTTAGACCGAACCGATCCACGGGTGATCTTCTAGCGTACGTCACTCACACCTTTGGGGTGAGGCTATTGACAGGCATGGGGAATCCTTGGCCATCAGCCTCGACATGGCCAAGGCCTTTGATAGGATTTGGCACCGTTCGCTTCTCTCCAAGCTACCGGCTTTCGGTTTGCCCCCAAACTTTGCGACTGGACTGTCGCATTTCCACACCAATGCCGCCGCCGCATCAGAGTCCTTTGCGACAGTGCGGCCTCCGATTTTCAGCCGATTAACGCCGGAGTACCGCAGGGCTCCGTCCTGTCGCCCACACTGTTTCTTCTGCATATCAATGACATGTTAGCCCTTGGCAACATTCATTGCTATGCAGACGATAGCACAGTTCATGGGTGATATTTTGGACACCCTACAGCCAAGCTAGCAGATATTGAGGAAAAACGACAGGAGCTTGTTGTTCAACTCGACCATGTTCTGGGCCGCATTTCTCAATGGGGCTGTGAGAATGTGGTCGAGTTCAACACCAAGAAAACACAGGTGTGCGTGTTCTCTGCCAAAAAGACTCCATTCCTTCCCCTTCCCACTTTTCAAAATACTCAAATGCCTTTACGAGGTAAGCTCGATATCCTGGGCATGGATGGCTGCCGAGATCTCAACTCAACCCCCGCGAATTTGTTGAGAGTGTCACTAAAGCGGCCTCGCGGGAGCTAGGCGTCTTGAACAAGGTGAGACGGTTCTTCTCGCCCGGGCATCTGTGTCTTCTGTACAAGACCCAGGTTCGCTCGTGCGTGGAGTACTGTTCTCATCTTTGCGATGGTGCCGCACAGTATCTGTTTGACGCTCTCGACCGGTTGCAGCGGCGAGCAATCTGCATTGTCGACAGTCCCGAAGCCACCGAGTCCCTTGAGCCTCTGCAGATGCGTACAGATATCGCCTCCATGGCGGTCCTCTATCGCTTTTATCGTGGAGAGTGCTCTGAAGAGCTGTTCCAAATGATCACCCCCCCTCACCCTTCCTCTACAGGACAACACGTGCCGGCCTCGGAAGTCACCGCTTCAGAGTGGTAGACATACGTTCTCGCACTCATCGCTTCGGTTCTTCCTTCCTGTGCCGAGCGGTCAAAACCTGGAACACACTACCAGCGCACGTTCTTCCTTCCCACTCTGATCGCGGGTCCTTTAAGCGGGGCGTGAAAAAGCATCTCATCATGCTGCACTGCCCTTGTTCGCATTGAGGAGCCACCACTCTTGGATTCTGCTCATGCTTTCCATCGCCTGATTTAGTCAGCTAACACATAAAATAAAATGTGCCATCGTTAATCATCGAGAAGGAAGCGTAGAGGGGATTCTCCGCGCTTCACAGTCCTGTTTTCATAGAATACTTAGGGCGCCACCAAGTGTATCTTAGTTTTAACTGATGCTTTTGGCATCCTGCCAGGTGAGGCGCCATTGGGTTGCATTTTTATCTATGCGATGACATTTCTTATACTTAAGGTGGGGTAGGTATTATGACTTAAATTCCGTGATGAGTTGATCGATTTGCCGCCCCCCTTGTCGCGCCGCCCTCGTGCTGTGCACGCTTTGCACGCCCGCTTGCCGGGCCTGAGTTCAGACGCTTGCAAAAAATGGCATAGCCTAGATCTCAGAAAGTACTGCCCGTAGGTCAATGGTTTTTATTTTAGAATTTAGTTAAGAATTTCTTAAAAGTTTTAAGAAAATCCCAAACTGTAGAATACGACATTAGGGATTTATGGCGGCATAATATATGGCCCTCAGTTCAGTAATGTCTCTACGGAGGAATCGGCAATAAATGCAATTATCTGAACAAATACGTTACTAAAACTTTATAATATTTTAGTTAAAAACCTTTTTGAATTAGTTATAAAGAAAAATTGAGATAAAAGCCAATTTTTAAGATGTAAATCAAAGTAGAATTTTTCTAAAACGTTTGAACTGAGGGTCCAAGGTTTTCCGCCTTTACTGACTAAAGTCAACCTTACAGATTAACACAAACTATACTAAGTTTTTTTACTATTTTTTAACTAAAACCTGACATTTCATCCGTTGTCCTCAAGAGAGTTGTCATTTTAAGAGAAAAATGGTTTTCTGTTTTTATAGTAACGTATAGTAACGACCTCGCGGAGCCCAATTTTCAGCGTTAAAAACAGTTATAAATAATAGAAATATTGTTTCGGGAGTTAGGACTTTTTTATTGGAAATTTCCTCCTCTATCTGGATCTTTTTTCAAAATTCCTTAATTATCAGTATTTTTTCAGTTATTAACGAATAACTAAATACCTTGTTTTTTTTCTTATTTTGTTAATAACAATCGCAATCCGAATCGAATGAGCTATCGCACATATTTTTAGGAGCTTTATTTCTATTTAACATGTTTTTAAACTTGTTGACTAGACTAGACTAGAAAGGTGACTTTTCAATATATGTTGTAAATATTAAGCGAGTAAGTAATATTTTACTTCTTGTCATTTATTTAAAACTAGCTGAGCCCCGCGGTACAACAAGCGCAGCGCGGGGCTAAACTAGTCTGAAATAATTACAAATTTTAACAAAAAAAAAAAAAACTTCAGTTCAGTTCAGACAAAGTTATGAGGTAACAAACATAAAAAAAATATACAGTCGAATTGAGAACCTCCTCCTTTTTGAAGTCGGTTGAAAAGTAGCCTAAGTTACTCCTGATGTGATCAGCTATCTGCCAGTGAGTCTCTTTAAAATCGGTCCTGATGTTCCAGAGATTAGCCGAAACTAACAGACAAAAATTTAAAAAATTAAAAAATGTTATTTTGGTATATGTTCCTGCCGCGTATATGTACATATATATGCATTAAGTAAAAACGGTTATTTCAATATTACAAACTTATTTATTTGTATAGAAAACGTCATCGGTGCTCAGTCGCGTGGACTCTTTGTCTGGCTTTTCCTTTTTAATGATACCTATTAGGTTGCTTCGTTTCTTCTAGGTGGGCTACAGTCGCTAAAAAATATTGTATATGGGTACAGACAAAGGGATCTGTCCTAAAAAATCATGTATACCCTACAAAAATTTTTACAAAATAAAAACCGACTCCAACGTTCGACTCGATTTCTCTTGGATTCCATCATCAGATGTTAGTGTCTTTATCATGGTACCACCGTTGGGATATCTCCTGTCCATTAAAAAAAGAATCATCAAAATCGGTTCATAAACGACGAAGTTATCCGCGAACACACATAGAAAAAAAAAACATAAATACGGTCGAATTGAGAAACCTCCTCCTTTTTTTTGAAGTCGGTTAAAAAGTATAATTAAATGTAGTCATACATCAAAAGAATCCGTGCTATACTGCGATTCACTTGGACTGCTTTGATCAATACCAGCTTGAGAGGTATTAGCTGTTGGCGATGAATGTGCTGATGAATAAATCGGATTCTGTGTGGCTGTTTCTGGAAAAATAAAGTAAACAACAAACAACTACGTATCTATAGTGTTTTATTTTATACCACTTACCTACCTTTAGTAATAGTTAATAATGCTCCAGTTACCTACCTTCCCAGTTCCACTGGTTTTCTTTTGCTTTCTCCCTTCGAAACCCCGAAATCAGAATTTTCATTTTATCTTTGCATATTTGTCCCGATATGTTCATACCTCTTCCGATTTCCACGCAGGCGTCTTCTTTTAAATTTTTATTTGTAAAATTCTCATCCTGGGGATCCCACAGCACAGTATAGTTTCTATACAACCCGATTAAAGTTAAACATTTTTCTTCCGACCACTCCATTTAACGGAGCGTGGAGCGTGATATACGACACGTATGCACTAAAGGTGATAATAATATGTTGCTCGCGTCCACGAACATACTGAGCTCCCCTTTGTGTTCGCCCAAAAACCGCCACCAATTAGAGCACGGAGCGCGCACCGTTGCGCGCTCCAGGAGCGTGAACGTATCCACTGTGGGAGCAGTTCAGGAGCGCGGAGCGCAAATAGTTCGCGAGCATAGTGGATACCCAGCTTAATAACAAACAAAGCAAAATACATATTTTTAACCGACTTCAAAAAAAGGAGGAGGTTCTCAATTCGACTGTATTTTTTTAACCGACTTCCAAAAAGGAGGAGGTTCTATGTTCCACTGTATGTATTTTGTTTGTTACCTCATAACTTTCGACTGGGTGAACCGATTTTGATGATTCTTTTTTATTTGAAAGCTGGTGCTTCCCGAATGGTCCGTTTTATTTAAATTTGGTCCAGAATGAGGTCGGTTTTTCTTTTGTTAAAGTTGTTAGGATTATTTCTTAAAGCTATAACATTTCTATAATATTTAGAGCCCCCGCAGACATAATGTACGCACTCCCATACATCTTCACACTGATTAAGAAACCTACCAAACTATCGACCGATCGAAAGTCTGCAGTTTGCGGAGGCTCCCCTAAACATACTGAGCCAGGGCAGTACCACCAGTAACAGCTATGGAGCTGAGTCGCAGTTGTATGACGTCATTTTGTATACAAAAATATTTTCAATCAAAAAGTACTTTTAATGTTAGCTTCACCTTTCGCCAACGTCCATACCATGTTGAATACACCGGTTCTCGTCCGATCACCGAAGTTAAGCAACATCGGGCGTGGTTAGTACTTGGATGGGTGACCGCCTGGGAATACCACGTGATGTTGGCTTTTTGATTTTTTTTATTTTAAATGTCCATCTTCACTGCTCTTCAAGGTCACATTTGTTTAATAAGTAATTTTAAAACAATTTCGATTGTTTTACAATTATTGTTCCTTTTATTAAACATGCAGAATTTACAAATCTCGGAAACATCACTGAACGTATATAAGCTTTGATTCACATCGGTTTTCTATATTCAACAAATTTTAAAATGCTTTAAAGTACTTGTGGTCTTTGGTTTTAGGATAATTTCTCAAAGTTTACTATGTCTTCTGGTGCAAAGTGGCTGCCTAAACTAAAATGTGTTTTAACAGACCACCTACCACTAGCGTCATCTAGAGAAATTCGATAAAACAAGAGTCACTAACACTGCAGTGGTTTGGTTTCTCATTATTTTCAACCGACTTCAAAAAGGAGGAGGTTCTCAATTCGACTGTTTTTTTTTTTTTTAATGTTTGTTACCTCATAACTTTGGACTGGGTGAACCGATTTTGATGATTCTTTTTTTATTTGAAAGCTAGTGTTTCCCGAATGGTCCCATTTAAATTTGGTCCAGTTCTGACATGTAATTCATGAGAAAACCATATAAGTCTTCAATTTGCATTATGTATGTACGCGACAAATTAACGAATAACTCAATATTCCCGTATGGTCCCATTTAAATTTGGTCCAGATTGAAGTCGGTTTTTTTTTAGTTAAAATTTGTGATTATATCTACTGCATAACAGATGGAGGTAGTGTACCTCATTATTGCAAAAAAGTAGGTAGTATGTTATAATTAGTGGTCAATAACCTTTATGATGAATCAAACCCTTACAGGTATTATGTAAACCGAAATTGAACTGATGCATTTGATAAATTTGTATACAAATATTGATAAAAGGGGTTTTGCATTTTAATTTATTTCTTTCTTCTTCTTTATAACTCAACTAGATTTTGCGCGCGGCTCTGCCCGCGTGTATGACGGTTATCGCAGTAAAGAGTGGCCTATTTCCTTTCTCAAGAATAAAAGTATCTCCATGACAAATTTCATTAAAATCGGTGCAGCGATTAGGCCGTGAAAGCGGACAGACAGAGTTACTTTCGCATTTTTAATACAAAAGTATGAATCGCATCCACCAGAAGAAGACTTAATACATGCTTTAAAATATCATTGATTACATCTGAATTATTTGTTATTATTAGATTAGTGCCTGTTCAGACACGGCGGAATCCGACCGGATTCAAACCGCGCGTTTCGACGCGCGGATCTTATTTACGTTAGCGCCTATCATTCGTTCAGACATAAATAAGATCCGCGCGGTTCGCATCCGAGCGGATTTCGCCGTGTCTGAACAGGCAATAATACTTCTCAATGAAGGTTTTACGATTTTAATGCATCATGAGTGTTTATAATACCACTACAATGACATCGTTATGATTTTGTAGATTAGGAACTCAATTAATTAACTAAGTCAACCCGAAAGTAACATGTTAAATATATAGTTATTTAAAGATACTTTTTCTCTAGACGCTCAAAATTCCATTGGAATAACATTTTGTAAGCATTAAAACTGCTTACACATTAACTTTTAATGCTGATCATGACATTTAAAAACGTTAAGTACGTGTCGTGGATCAGCACATTTCTATTTGGATATTGTACCAATGCTGGACTTGTCACGGAGTTCTAGGCAATGACTTGTACAGAAAAACTCATTTACTTCTTTGTATCATAAACTCAAATCAATTAAAATACTACCAGTGATTTGTTGGGTGGTTGAAGACAGCGTGAAATAAAAAATATTTGTTCAATATAATACAATATATTTCTCTATCAATTATTTATTCACATTATAAAAATACAAATTCAACAATATCTCCTCACGAAACCTTCATTTTTTTTTACAAAATTCATCCAGATTGCAAACAATCCATAACATCTACAATTTCACTGGCTGATGTTTTTTTTTGTAATTTTTTTTTCTATAGACACTGTACAATCTTATTATCTCTAGGCATAAATGCCTCTAGTCTATACCTATTTTAAAACATTAGGGATAGACAAAGCCTCCTACAATTTTACGAACTTTTATAGAACAATTCACAATAGTAAAATCACAGGGTTATGAAAAAACACGATAAAATATCTCCCACGGACGCGATTGTAACTATAGACAAGAAATGGCGTAAACGCCAAAGCCGCATCTAACACCGAATTGGCTAAACGGACCAAGTGGTCATACAATTTTTTTTTTCCAAATTAATCCTTTTCTTCAAAGATTTCACTTCTCGGGTAGCTTGACGACTGGCATCTGTAGGCATCCCCAATTCATCTCACAGTGTTCAATGAGATCTCTCTCGGCATCCGATAATGCTGATAAGTCAAATTCTTGACTGTCGCTAAACGGATCTGTGTATGGATAATGTACTAGGAGACAACTGTAGTCCATCGAAGACCCGCAGCAGCCTAGTATTTTCCTTACTTTAGACTCGGAGTCAACCTGGAGACAAAACAAACATTGATATTAGTGACTTTGAAAATTTGGTTCGTCGTGAGAAATGGGGTTTTTACCAATTTTTTATGCAATGTTTTTGTAACTGAAAATAATAAGTTTTTCACGGCAACAATAGAAAATAATAGTGTTTTATTCTTACAGGAAACTACAGTTTAAAATATGGTCGAGTGTAAATCATTATGTACTAGGCGCCGACCGATGTTGCCATGAGGAAAAATGTAGAGATAATACTGATGTTGCACAATATTACGAATGAAAGTTTTTGAGTTAAAAACAAGTTGAAATGTAATAAGTTGAGATATTTACCTTAATGACATAGATGTCGTTCTCAACGCAGAAGGCTTGGAGTAACACTTCTTGCATGTGAGTGGCGCTGTCGCCAGGACGAGCTTCCGTCGTCAGGCAGAACAGGGCCCGGTTATTGTTATCCGACAGGTACTGAATGGCGGGGAGAAGGCCGACAGTTAGCCTTTTCTCCACACAAGCCCTTCGTAGCACCGTCTTGATGGAAGAACATATGGCGCTGCAAAAGAAGAACACAACTTTGTTAGTTAGTCCAAAAAGTTAATCTAAAATTAGGAATTAATAATTTTAGGATAATTTGGCAAATTCCCCGGCAAAACTGGTCATTATACTACCAAGGATGTTAATGGAGAATACTAAGATCTAACCGTCTATGGGGAATATTAACTGATTTGCAAAAATAAAAGATTCAGGAATTCTCAGGATTTTCTTACTGTATCAAGGTAAAATTTTTAACAGGAACAGGTTGAAAATGAATTGAGTTTAAAGATTTTAACAGAACTATTTAAATTAACATAGGTACTCAAAAATAATGGTGTGGATTTCTGGAGTGTTTTATCGATTGCACAATATTTCAATATCTGATAATTACCTTTTAGCTGCCATTCCACTGAAAGTTTCAGCTTTTACTGGAACGACTGATTCTTTGTACATCTTGTTATTCAGTTTGATACTTTTGAATTCTAAATCACAAATTGTAGGCACTTTTACGGCTTTCCTCACGGGAATTGTCACAAACACTTCACACAGAGTCACAAATCCTTTGATGTAATCCAAATGTGTAGGTTCACAAACTGTTGAACTTATCAAAGTTTATGTCACAATGATTTCACAACTTTTATGAGCTAAACTTGCGTGGTCTTGCTCTGAACGATCTGGGCAGAATGTGGCGCTATGACGTTGTGACCTCTATATATACAGTTACACGCGCATGCGCGTGGCTTTGTCCATGTGCGCGTAGAACTTCGTCAGTGTTGAAGGGGATTCTCCGAATCGAGCTTGTGTTTTTCTCTGTGTTGGTAATTTGCGTATGTAGTTGCTGTGTTTACGCAAGTGTTCTTACGAGGTAAGTAGATGTGTGTGTTGGACAATACTCCTCGCAATCCGGCAGCATTCGGGTCGTAACGTGTTCGCGGAACGGCCAAGTTCGGTGGCCTACCCTGCCCCCCGTTCTCGTTGAAACTGTGGTGCCAGAGGGGGCGTAACTGATATCGAAAGATTCCACATTATTAAAGGTTATCAACGGAGACTGGTTTGTGCGCGTTTTATCCGTGGCATTCGGAATTCCCGCTAGCTTGGGTTTTATTTGTTGGAGGAAACAGTGCGATAGCGTTAGTTACATATAATTGTTTTTAATTTGGGTTTGTATTCGCGGATACTGAATTTCACGGTTTTCTTTTACAACTTGTGATTCCGGTAGTATAATTAGTTTCGTAATCTAGTTTCAACAGGAATGTGATGTATGGCCCAGTTATCTTATCGCGTAGGTCGTCGAGTGGAGTTATCATTTGATGGTCCTAATAACTCTAGACAATTTACCCTTATCTTTGTTCAAATACGATAATTGTGTACTTATGCGTTTCATTTTGTTACTATGAAAATTCTGACTAACCAGCTTCAGGGGCTGGCTTTTATCCTGCCTAGTTTTTGGCACAATACGATCGGTCGAATCTAAAATTTAAAAAAATAAATGTTTCAACATTATGTGACTACAGAAAGGGTTGTTTATGCTTTAAAACGGTAACCAATCTACGTCAGTGGTATTTAACAAAAGTTTTTTCCTTGAAAATAAACTTTGAAGAACAATTAAAGAAAACAAAATATTAAGATATTTCTAAGCCTAAATCTTTGAATAAATGTAGAGACACATATTATTTGTGGATAAATATAAGTTATTTCGATACATCTTATCATGTCACGTTATTCGCAGAAAACGAAAGTCCTCAATTTCTTAATTCATGTCGCGCAGTTAGTAGCCTTCAAATATCTACGATGCGTTCCAAAATTCGAATGTGCGCAGAACTTTGAATTGTTGACGTTCTATTTTCAGAAAGAAAACATGTCGCACTTTTTTCCGTTGTCTATAAATTCTATGATAGATGTTGTGCAATTTTATTTTATTCAATAACAAGATGTGGTTTATAAGTCATGGTAAAGTTTAAGTAGGTAACTGAATCATTGCATTCCTACATTGTTTATGTTACGCAAGGAACTTTGCATTGCAAGTGTAGTTTGAAATAATTATATTTTTCATGTAACATCACTGTTGCAAACAAATAGGTCAACAGTGCAAGTTTGACATAAATAGTTATGTTATGTAAATCAATGAAAAGTTTGTTATTCTTGAGTTATGGTACTGGCAATATATGAATACATGATGCAACATTAACAAGACTACATTTTAACAAAAACTGGTTATAAATATGAATTAAATGTGAGGAGCGAGGATAGACTCCATCTTTCTTTTATTTGAAATTCGAATTCTTTGTCGCGAAATATTTTTTTTGCATCTTATTTACACTATGGCGTCAGATGCCGAGATACATGATTGAACTTGTAGCACATGTTGCGTGTGCGTTCAATGACCGGAGCAGGGAAGCCCAGGAATCGAGTAAACGTATCAAGGTAACCCCTAACAGAGGGTTCCTTTGTACTATCGCTTTTTCTTTCTCTCTGAAGGACAACGTACTTTGATGAAACAACAAATGTTGCTTGTGGTTTTTGTAAGAGGGTAACTTTGTACTGAAGACAATGACCTACTGACCTTCTTGTATACTCTGTGAACTTAGAATGTGTGCGTCAAGGGTGTTAGGCTACATCATTTTTACGGTGTTTTAACTTTGAAATTTTAAGATGTTGTATTTAATTATTGTTATCTTAGAAGAAGCTAGACTTCTAGATATAGATGCAAAAATCCATTTTTTTATATTTTAAACTCCTCCAATTGAGTTCGGATTATTGACTTACATAAATATCGATGCATCCGATCAATTTCCAAGGTTCTAAAGGCGCGTCTTCACCAAAATTGTTGGCAATTTCATTGTTTCCAACTGTTTGCAACACTTCAAAAAAGTTGCCAACTTTTGTTTCCATTGTGTCTACACCGAGTCGCCAACAATTTGAAAAACATTCGAACTAAGCGTCTCCACAGAGGCAATAAAAAACTGAAACAAGCGTATTCTTTTGATGTTTACCGCTAAAAACAGACACACGGTTGCCAACATTTGTTGACAATTTTTGTTTCCAACAGTTACACACACAACACAATTTTTGTGTTGTCGACACAACACAAAAATTGACATCTTTTGTTCGGTGGAGACCTGGCTTAAGACTGTTCAACTTTTCCTGAGTCTTTTCGATATAACTCGGTGTGTTCGTGTGTCACTGGTTCTGATTCTATTTTACAGGACTTGCAATAGTAGGAGTGTGGGTGAGAGGGATTAATCCCTAAAAAAAACGCATAATTGCAGATAGCACAAATTAAAATCAGATTTATCTATCATGCCTACCTAAATGTAGCTATTACAATGTATCTATCGCAAGTATTATAACTCTTGAAGTCGAATTAATAGCAATTGTGGCTTTAGTTAGTGACAAAGATCCTTAGGTTTTGTGGTGTATTATAAATCAATTAATAATATTGACTAATAGATCAGTAAATTCGTTTTGCTAATAATAAAATCAACATTCTGTGGTTGTGACTCAAAATTATGTGATTATAATTGTGTGTTCATTATTATAGCTATTTATTCAATATTTATATCATTATGTCTCTCTTATAAATGTTTCACACATCTATAATCTATAGAAAAAACAAAACAGGTGTCTGTTATCAATTTCAAATTGTAAGCTTTTCACTAAATGTATAGGAAAGTATACACGGTACAAAAACAAAAAAAAATTGCTATTACTGTACTGATAACGGCTAAATGGATTTTGGGCGCGGTTTCGCTGTTTTTTCTTACTTTGTTAACAAACAAAAATATTCAGATGGGCTTAATTTATGTATGTACAGAAAAAATAAGAGCAAAGACAATTGTGTAACTGTGTTTCTTACTTTTAAAATGACTGCATTCGCAATGAGTACGGTGACCACCACTCTTGGATTCTGCTTTTGCTTTCCATCAGACAGAGTAGAGTCATTTTGGCACGGTCAAACATAAAAAAAAGACTAATATGCGACCGTTCTTTACTTATTTTACTTTCTAACGGGATTAACAGCATCAAGATTTCAAGTTTGTAAAGCCTAAGCAGTTTAAGCTCTACATTAATTTAAATTTTATGTGTAGACTAGTTGACCCACACAACCACGTCTGTGTCTTCTGTTGCCTGTGGCGTTTCTGCACGCGAATAGCGCGAAGAAATTTGTTAACCATAAAAAAAAAGGTTATATTGAGCCAATGATTCTGAAGCGTCATTAGGCCGCCATAGTGTGGGTCACCATGCTGCATTGTTGCATTTTCTGCATTCGCAATGGGTATGGTGACCACCACTCTTGGATTCTGCTTATGCTTTCCATCAGACAGAGTAGAGTCATTTTGGAAGGGCTATACCATGGCTATAAAAAAAACCTTAAATATAGACTTATATAAGTTTTAGAGGGGAGCAGCAAACAAACTACGCAGGAGTACATCACTGCAAAGAGAAGGAAAACTTTAAACAAAACCCTATCGGTCTTATTACAAAAAATCCAGAAAGTTCTGGTTTACTGGACTTAAAAGTCCAGGATTGTTACGGTATCGAAATTAGTACCATTGTTCAGACCTGACATTATTACAAAACTAAATTATTTCGTGGACTAGCTAGTACCGCGATTTAGTCCTTAGATCAAAATAACAACCACAGGCTATATTAAAAAGATCCATTATATCTGAAATCATTCAATTATAACATTTCGTTACCCGCAGAGTTGATATTTTCTTAAAATGAAATGTTAAATAAATAACTTTTTGAGGGCTATTAATTATTTTAATACATTGTAAGTAACAGCTTGTTTTAAGTTTTAGCCCTAGCTACTTAGATGAAATTTATTTGTGCTTTAATATCTTTCCTTGTCGGTTCAAGCATCAACTTACGACACAAAAGTTACCATAGATGGTCCATGGTTTAGCGTTAGTCTATGTTTTGTAATACGGATTTTGTTTGGTACCTGGATTAAAGGTAGTATAAACCTAGTACTAACGTTAGTCTACGTTTTGTAATAAGACGGTATAGGTACAAGGGTGGTATAGTAGGCAAATATCTCCTTTTTAATGAGAGGCCTATGTCCAGCAGTGGACTGTAATCTGTTAATAGTTATTTGTTATACAAGAGTGCAAAGTTGCTTTTTAACCGCGTGCTCAATTTTGATGACCGAGCAAGCGAAGGATTCTAAAATTGAATCACGAGCCCAGCGAGTAATTCATAAATTAGAATCCTGAGCGTTAGCGAGGGACTCAAAAGAGCTCAAAGTAAAAAAAAAATGCACTCGAGTGCAACACGTAACTTTTCATCCCACCTCAGCGAGGAAATGACTAAATGACGTGTAAAGGAAATGGCGCTGGCAAAGCAAATCAAACAAAAAGTACACCAAGAAGGTTCAAGTCTGAGTTTATAACAAATTTTAAAAAAATGTATGATAAATTCGGCACCATGGAGGTAGAAGTAAATAGGTTTAATGATATTTTGACTTCACAAGCTTAGTGCACACGATGTTCTAAATTCAATTTTACTTTATTCTTTAGCGGATAAAAACGGCTTTTGCATCCTGATTGAATCCTGAGCGTTAGCGAGGGACTCAAAAGAGCTCAAAGTAAAAAAAAAAGTGCACTCGAGTGCAACACGTAACTTTTCATCCCACCTCAGCGAGGAAATGACTAAATGACGTGTAAAGGAAATGGCGCTGGCAAAGCAAATCAAACAAAAAGTACACCAAGAAGGTTCAAGTCTGAGTTTATAACAAATTTTTAAAAAATGTATGATAAATTCGGCACCATGGAGGTAGAAGTAAATAGGTTTAATGATATTTTGACTTCACAAGCTTAGTGCACACGATGTTCTAAATTCAATTTTACTTTATTCTTTAGCGGATAAAAACGGCTTTTGCACTCAGATATCGAAGGGCAAAAATACTCTTTCCGAGATAGTGGGATGAAAAATATATTATTATTTGTAAAAATGGTATCTAACTAATAATGTGACGGATAAACCGAGCAGCAGATAATTCTAAGAAAATTAATCTAAAACACTTATTTATAATCGTACGAGGTAATTTGATATGTTAACATAGTTCCCGAGTATTCTAACAGGGAAATAAGTTGATGATTCCCGTCAAAGCAGTACATTTCCTGTCTAAATATCATATTATTCCTGAATTTTGAGGATAAAATAAACAGACAAATATTAAACAAACGGGAGGTGGTCTTGTTCATAACATTTATTGCGAAATTGATAAGAATTTATTAATAAACATCCGCCATAATTGGATTGTCCCGTAACAAATAATAAGTTGTTTTTCTATCCAGTAATTACTTACTTGAAACAAAACAAACAAATTAATATTGTTTGCAAACATTTCGGTTTCAAGCCATAAAAATGCGCGTTCTTGTTTTAAAAATGTTTTTGACAGGAATTATGCGCGCCATTTCCTATTATTTTTTTTATGTAATCTTTTTAAAGATTGGGTAAGAATAAAATGTTTTTGCCGCTTTGTAAACAAAAGATATTGTTGTCAATTGTATTTCTGCCTGTTCGAAAATAGAAACAAGAGTAGTACTAACTCGTAGTGTAATGAAATAAGAATGTTTTCTCTGTACGTTCGTACATTTCTTTGACTTTTTTTTTAAATTTTGCCACTGAAGAAGATATCCACTTTAGACCTTTTGGCAACATCATTAGATTAGCTTTAATTATGAATTTGTGCAAACGATCTACATATAACACGAGTATACTGGAGACATTAATCTTCAAACCTTTGTAATTCTGGAGTGAAAGTACATAAAAGGGTGAAACACTCTTGTATCTTTTAAATTGCAGGTGCTGATGTCCATGGGCGATGATAATCACTTGCTATCAGAGACCTGAAGCTATCCCTATTCCATAAAAAAAAATCAACTGGCACGTGTCTTCCATAAACAATTTTTTATCATTTCTTTTAACTCATTAATTCTATTGTCTTTTACTTATTATCCATTACATTCCAATAAGCAATCAAAATGTATTCCAACTTTCAGAAAAGCTGAATCATAAATTCCAGTAACAACCCCTATTCAATACATTATAATAGTTACATGGAATTTCTCGATGCATACCGAGTGGGACCTTGACATCGATACGACATGGATAATCGATATAAAAGGTCAAAGGTACTTCATAAGTATGAGTGTCAGTGACCGATGATTCAAACACTAGTGGAATTATAAGTTCCTGTAATTAGGTGGAATAGTATTTACCTAGCCTACCTATATTCTATAGCTTTCCTCGATAAATGGGCTATCAACCATTAAGATCATTTCAATTCGGACCAGTTCTTGAGATTAGCGTGTTTAATCAATTAAACAAACTCTTCAGATTAATATCTAAACAAATTTTTTTTTTTTTTTTATGGGACTAATCCCGCCCACACGCCCACCACTGTAACTCCTGTACACCAGGATCAACAGCGGTGACCCACGAACACACCGAGTTATGACACTCGGGATGTCCCAGGAAAAAATAAACTGTCTTGGAACCCGCAACGAAATTAATCAGAAGAAAACTGGAGGAGTTGGAAATATAATAAGTCCTCTTCCTTCCTTGGCAAAGCGGGAGACAAAATGAAGTCAAAATAGGCAGACGCTTTTTTCAAACCGGGAGCACCACGGGTAAAATATTATGGGTCCTAAGTGAGCTATATTTGATTTCTATAGTATGTATGGCAGAATCGCTTAAACGCGCGGAAATTCACCGCAGTTGACACAAGATCCCCATAATATACTACCCCAGACGTCATTTGTGGAACATAGGCTTCGACGATTTTCTGGCTATGCCTGTGCCGTCCGGATGTACCCTGAATGCGTACGCGGACGACGGTTTGTTATTGATAGAGTCGGGTACTAGAACGGGGCTTGAGAGGCTGGACAGTGAATGTTTGGACCTAATACCTCGGTGGGTGGGCGTAATCGGTTGACTTTTGCACCAAAAGAACTTCCAGCTACTTCTGAATCCTCAATCCGCCGTGTATTAAATTTGAAAATGTTACTATTAAAAATAAAACCTCGGTTTGTTATTTAGGATTGGTTTTAGAAAGAAATTTTTCATTTATCTATACTAATATTATAAAGCTGAAGAGTTTGTTTGTTTGAACGCGCTAATCTCAGGAACTACGGGTCCGATTTAAAAATTCTTTCAGTGTTAGATAGCCCATTTATCGAGGAAGGCTATAGGTTATATATCATCACGCTAAGACCAATAGGAGCGGAGCATCGATGAAGAATGTTACAAAAACGGGGGAAAATTATTACGCTACGGGCAAAAGGTGACGTAAACGACGCGACGCGGGGGTCAGCTATTAGTAAAATATATAGATAGTTTTACATTTCAAAGCCATGTCTAGTTACTAGTTATATCAACTTTCGTATTTATTAATTAAATAATCAAATCAACACTGTAAAGAGAAAGAAAACTTGACACAAACCACTTGACAACTTGACACCAACCCGTCTGGCCAGCGTGGAATTGTAGACCTAAGCCTCCTTTATAGGAGAAGCCAATGTCCAGCAGTGGACTGTACAAGGCTATTGATGATAATCAAATTTATACATGTGTCAGAGTTGCCTGTTTTCTTTTTTATGAAATAGGCTGGCAGACGAGCAGACGTATCGCCCGATTTTAAGCGATTACCGCCGCACATGGGCACCTGCAACACCAGAGACGTCACAAGTGCGTTGCCGGCCTTTGAGGGATGGGGGGGGGAGATAGGGGGAGGGGTTGGGTTATGGGCCTCCGGTATCCTCACTCACTCGGTGAAACAGCGCAAGCACTATTCCACACCGGTTTTCTGTGAGGCCGTGGTATCACTCCGATCGCACCGGCCCATTCATGACATAAGTAAGAGTGACAAAAAAAGGTCGTTGGCAGTATTTTTGGTTATCTGCTATTCGTGAAAGACCTAGTGCCATTTTCAATTTGTAATGTAAGGTGAAATTTTTATTTCTTTTATTGCCTACCAATTTCATTGACGATAAAGCACTACGGCTAGAAATAACTTCACTTTGAGCATCCGACCAGTTATCCTCAAAAAGCGGGACATCCCGCCAAAATCGGGACGTCTGGCAACGCTGATATGTGTACTAGTTTTGTTGCGTAACCAGTTAAGAACGAAGAACTTAGCCTTTAAACAAATTACTAATGGGACATTATCGCTACGCTTTGAGTTTTATTTGTATTGGCTTATCTCATATTTACGAAGTTAATTTGTTCACTGATGCAATGTTATTTGCACATTCTCATTAGCCTGAGGTTTACATGAAAAAACTTTTTTTCCGGTAAAATTGTGGGTCCAAAACTATCTTAAAAACATGCCTATTACCCTTTAAATATTTTAGTATGACTAAATACTTGGTGTGGTGACGAATTAAGAATATAAGGTTATAGAGCCACGCTGATTTCAGCAGGGTTCGAACGGCTGGACCGGGGCGGTACTACCCTCGTACAGAAAATCGACGTAAAATCAGCATTCGTGCTGTCGTGTTCGTTGGTGAGTGCGAGACCGGAGGCCGAATGATGCAGAAGCATCACTAGGCCGCCATGGTGTGGGTCACCATGCTGCATTGTTGCATTGTCTGCATTCGCAATGAGTATGGTGACCACCACTCTTGGATTCTACTTATGCTTTCCATCAGGCAGATTAGAGTCATTTTGGCAGGCCTATACATAAAAAAAAACAATATCCTCATTTATTGTGACATTTACTGCGTTTTTTATGCTATTACCTATCTAATCTTTAATAAGCAAATTGTACGTGATGTGATTGTACTTTGGTGATATGATAAGTGATAGTGATAAAATAAGATAACCATATTAAGTGATCTGCGCAAATCTCTAAAAACTTACATACTGTTGTTTTCTAATTTATATTCCACTAGGTAAACCCGCAGTGTCTATGCTATACCTAACTCGGGAATATTTTTCGATATGTGAAAAAAATACTAAAACTAGTTTATAGACCTGTACGACAACAACTTTCTTATGTAGCCCGCTATGTGAAAATTTTGTGAAAAGTAAAATCGAGAGTTAACTAAAAGTGAGGCGTTACATTATTTTACCCATTATATGCACATCACTGTCATCGTTCTGAACTTCGCTATAAATACGAACATGAAATTATTATTTCAAACTAGCTGACCCGGCGAATTTCGCACCGCCAAAGCCATATTTGTTTTTCGCGAATACATATTTTCTAAACCAAAAAACTTGTTTAAGTATTTGGCCTTAGCTTCCCACTGGTAGTGTACCTACAGTTGTGGAATCAGAAATTATAACAATTCGGTTTTTTTAATATTATTTTTCTTTTATACAAACCTTGTCCTGACTACAACAAACACAAAATAAATTGTCTAATTTGACGCACGGCGCAACCGGTCGGAACTTATACATTTGGGTGATGCATTTAATTTAAATAATATATATTTTTGGAATAAGTCGTGCGTCGGAGCTGTCATACCGTTTTTTTACTTTTTATTAGTTTATATCTCGCTATAAAGTTTTGTCGTATTGCGGACGCAATAATATGCTTGCGGACGTAAACATCATGGCGGTTATTACTTTTATTTCTCCCAATAACGGCACCTAATTCCATTAATAAACTACTTACTAACGCAAATGTAGGATAATGCATGTTTACTATGGCCTTAAAATCTTAAACCTTAAAACGAGGAATTCATCATCTCATCATCTTCCTAGCTTTTATTATTCCCAAGATTATTTGGGGTCGGCTACTAATTCAACCGGTTTTATTTGAATATCAGTTTTTACACAGAGCGACTGGCATCTGACCTCCGCAACCCTGAGGGTGAACTGAATTCGAAGGTTCAACTAGTTGTCAGTATATTTTACGGTGTCGACCGAGGCGGCGTGCGCCTTGGCCGTAACACCCCCGTGGGATTTGGAGGCGGAAGTGCTCGCCGAATTTGATCGACGGGTGGTTGGTAGGTAGCTGATGATAGAAGGAGTAACTTAGGCTACTTTTTGTAGATTAGCTTCGCCCCGCCCATGGCTCTCTTTACACCTCTGTACGTACGTAGGTAAGTACATTCGTTGAGTCCTCCTAAACTACGCGACAGATTTTGATGTCGTTTTTACTATCCTACCCAATTTAAGATGGACAGGTATTAAATTGAAAAGTAATATAATTGACTATTTTTAACCCCCGACGCAAAAACACCCCTCGTGTTATAAGTTTCACGTCGATGTCTGTCTGTGTGTGTGTGTGTCTGTGGCATCGTAGCTCTCAAACGGATGGACCGATTTCGACGCGTTTTTTTATTTTATTTGAAAGACAGTTGCCTTGCGGTGGTTCTTACCTATATTTGGTTAATATCGGTCCAGCAGTGTAAGACTCTTTTCCAAAACGATGTACGGCATTTTTGGCGTATGATTACTCGAGTTTTTTCAATTTTAGCTTGTAGATATTGTAACTGATAGCTATAACTTAGTATTGCAATACTGCTAACGGAACAGTCATGATATTTATGTAATAGAAAAATCTCGCATTAAAAGTGTCAATTTGATTGATTTATTGAATGAATTTTGACCGATAAAGCGTAGTCGTATGAGAGAATGGTGACATGAATCATACTATGTGTATATTACACCAACCAAGAAAGTTGAATCTATCTATATAAATAATCTATATATATAAAAGAGTAAGGTGACTGACTTACTGACTGACTGACATACCCAGAGATCAACGCACAGCCCAAACCGCTGAACCTAGAATCCTGAAATTTTGCATGTAGGTTCTTTATATAACGTAAGTGAGCACTAAGAACGGAATTTTTGAAATTCCACCCGTAAGGGGGTAAATCAGGGGATGAAAGTCTGCGTGCGCGAAGCCGCGTGTAAAAGCTAGTTTAAATATATGCGTACTGCTAACTTATGCGTGTTTATTTATTTATTTATGCCTGTAAAAGTCAACAAATTAGTATTTTTTTAATTTCCTTTTCCATAATTAAATTATTTTTCCCGGCTATACCGAAGCTCTACAATTAATCATTTGACAGTTTGTCTCTTAAAAACATGACATTGGCAAAATTGTGGTCACACGCTACCATAATGCCATTAATCAAAACTTGTAGTTGAAGTTGAAGAATGTTGAAGGAAGATCTTTGTTAACCGACTTCAAAAAAGAAGGAGGTTCTCAATTCGACTTTTTTTTATGTTTATTACCTCAGAACTGGGAAAACTGATTTTGATGATTCTTTTTTTTATTTAATAGCAAGTGATCCGACAGCCGGGTTTTAGTAGCAAATCAGTAAAATTAGTTTATCAAAATGATTATTTCATGTCCAGAGTTAGCTCGTACATCTGACTTTTCAATTTATCTTACCGGCAAAACGAAACTCACACATCTTTATATTCACGCACACAAACTTCAAAATAATATTGTATTTCTATATACCCACTGATGAGTGGATAATAGAACTAAGGTCATAAACATAGCCCACTCGATTAGCAAGCTGAAGTGGCAGTGGGCTGGCCATATATGCCGCAGAACTGATTGCCGCTGGGGTAAACGTGTTCTAGAGTGCAGACCGCGTCTGAACAAACGTAGTGTAGGACGTCCACGGGCCAGGTGGAGTGATGATATGCGCAAGACGACTGGCAGAACCTGGATGCGTGAAGCCGAGGATCGAACCAAGTGGCGTGCAATTAGAGAGCCCTATGTCCAGCAGTGGACTGCGATAGTCTGATGATGATCATGACTCGGCTGAACGTTTATACCATCCATACTAATATTATAATTAGAAAGTAAGTCTGTCTGCTATGTTTTCACGATTAAACTGCTGCACCGATTTCAATGATATTTGACATGGAGATAATTTGATTCTTGAGCACTTTACCGCGATGACCGACATACCCAGTGGAGCCGCGAGCAAAAGCTAGAAATTATATAAAATCAAACTGAAAACTACTAATGGGACTGCTTAAAAGTACCTAATGACCCACTCCCCCATTTTTTCAAATTTTCGGGCGCCATTAAAAAAAATAGCCTATGATATAATCTACAATGATCCTGATGAATTCAACGACACCTCATATATTATGTCAAAATCGTCCAGCCGTGGCTGTAGGGCGTGCCAAAGAAATGGACATACATACAAACACACGAAAAACGCTACGATCCTTCTGTCGCAATCGTGTAAAAATAAGCTTTCACTTTTCTCTTTTTGCCAAATATTCTTAAAAATAAAGTGAAATAATTTTATTAACATGTCAACAATGATTAGTTTAGCTGTTTCGCATAATATAAAATAAACAAAGTCACAAGTATCGATAATCGTATTAAATAAATAAACAAAGACAATTCGATTGACCGCGTGGTGACAGATTAAGTAAACGGAGTGTCACCACCCCTATTAATCCCGGGTGATAGTAGGTGTCGTAAGAGCCGACTAAGGGAGAAAATTAACTGCAAAGAGAAGGAAAAAGGAAAAGGAAAAAACTCTAAACCAACCCGTCTGATCAACGTAGGTCAAAACCTCATTTTTAAGGAGAAACATATGTCGAGCTGAGGGCTCATACGCGCCCGTGCCCATCAGCGATAGTGCTGAAAACAACCGCACGACAATCAATATGTATTCGATGCTGTGTATATAAGTGTAAGGTTTATTATTCTGTGCTTCAAGAAACAACGAGAACTTTCTGATTTAGGTGTGTGTGTGTCGTGTGCGTGTAGTGTTGATCTGGATTTTTGGAATAATCTTTCTTCGTAACAATAATATGATACCTAGTAGTTTGTTTACTCATTCGGGACTAAATAATTTATTTTATATGTGTGTATGGCATCATCTTCTTAGCCTTTGTTATTCCCAAGGTTCTTTGGGGTTCGGTACTACTTCAACCGGTTTTATCTTAACATCGGTTTTCCACGAGTAAGACATCGGACCTCCGCAACCCTGAGGGCGAACTGAATTCGAAGGTTGAACTAGTTGTCAGTATTTTTGTGGGCCCTGACTTCCTAATACTGATTGGCATAGACGATTTTAGCAATCAGGACCGACCGGCGTAACGTGCTCCCCTAGACACGGGCCGGGAGTGCCAAGCGCCAAACTTTTATACTCCGGGTCGGGCGGAATTTCTTGTTAGAAAAACCCAACCACACTACCCGGGAATCGTTAATAAGTTGTGAAATAATTCACATGTATGTAAATAACATTATAATTACTTCTTAGTAACAAGAAACATCATAGGTATACATCAAAGAAATCTGTTTCACAACAACACACACACAAGGTCATGTACATAATGATGCACTGATAACAAACTAACTTCGCAATAATTAGCGTGTTCAGAATCGAACTTTGACCCACACGACTGTTGCATGATTGACAGTTGATAAGAGTTTATAGTACAAACTCGATCACGCCCCCTACTTTGTTGATACAACATACGCATTTAAATTAAGCTTACCCATTCTCTTTCTCCGAGCATTTTTTCCAAACTAAGTTGGGTCGACTTTAAGTGTACTACGATTAGGTTGAATTTCGGGTTGTTCACTTGAAGCGACTGCCTGAACCTGCCTTCTTCTACTTCTTAGCGGGTCGACGGCAAACATTTCGTGTCGATGTAAATTTTACAGCCCAGAACGCGGCAACTTTGACTGCATGTCGGTGGACGCCATCAAGTCCTTCCTCGTATAGGTTCAAAGTGTTACATCAAACCTGCCTGAACTGCGAGTACACCTAGTAAAACGCCTGTACTTGGGTTTTAAAGGTCTGGTAATGATCCACAACCCAAGTACCACACCATATCGAAGTTCTTTATTAATTTGTTGTCGTCCTTTGTTTTGGACTCCGAGCATCTGTAACGCTTGCCAAAGATATTGATATGGCCGTCCACTGCTGAACGAAGGCCTCCCACAAACAGCGCCATCCATTCCGGTCTTGGGTAGTCCGTATCATCCTATGCCGGCCATTTTCTTTAAGTCGTCGGTTCATCGTGTCGCAGGGCAACAACATAAAAACAAATCCATCCAAAATATTTATTTAATTAATTTTCACTAGAAGACGGCGTGCTCCAAAACGAGGATTATGTATTTCGTGTGTATATTTATGTATAAATGTAAACGTATGTATATTTCTTGAGTACGTTTTGTAGTTTCAACGACTTTTTTATGTATGGGCCTGCCAAAGTGACTCTACTCTGCCTGATGGAAAGCATAAGCAGAATCCAAGAGTGGTGGTCACCATACTCATTATGAATGCAGACAATGCAACTCTAACTACACCATGGCGGCCTAGTGATGCTTCTGCATTATTGGGCCACTACGATCTTGCAGTCGTTCGTGCTGAAATCAGCATGGCTCTACTACCTTGATGGATTTGACTTGGGAAGTTTAGTTAGATTCGTCTTATTTATCGTGAGGTAGCTTAAAATATCCTTTGGCTAGTAGTAAGAATTAATTATATGCATACAATGTATGTATTATAAAGATTAACTGATTAACGCTTCTCGCGACCAGAAGGCCGGCCTTTTTCTATTGCCATTCAACGTGGTAATGCTGCCAGTATTTTGGGAACGCTACCAGTAGGCGAAGATGTGGAGTTATTTGACGCTTGTATGTAAATATTGTTTTAAAAAAAACTAGTTGATACAAATGACAACATATATTATAAATAAATTAAAAAAACATTGAGTTACGATACCATTTTTGACAATTTCAATTGCTTAAGTAAATGTATTCCTTTAATTTTATAACAAAAAGTTATTTTTTTTATTTTATTGTTTAATTTCCATTGCCGCGTGATAAAATGACGTCGAAATAGATTTATCTTATCATTTTTTTGTTTAAACTGATAATGGTGCTTTGATCAGGTGATTAGCATAATATACATACATATACATATGTTATATTACATATACACACATCAAAAGTGTCTAGGGATCAAGCATTTTTATGCGGATTTCTTGAGATTGAGATGTGGCTTTGGCCCTGGCCTGCTCAGTCGCCAGACTTGAACCCGATTGAGCATGCATGGGATATGCTACAGAGAAGAGCTCTGCCGAATATGGAGGGTATCCAGTCGCAAGAAGACCTTTTTTTGTTGTTGCAACGAACATGGGCGGCCATTCCACAGCGTGTTTGGATGAACTCATTTTGAGTATGCCAAACCGATGTTCTTGTGTTGTTAGTGTTCGCGGTAGAAACACGGTTTATTAATTGTTTAAGTTACCTAATAAAATTTTAAAGAAAACTGTTATTTCAGTCTTTTTTTCGAACTTTAATGTTAGTGGTTCAAATGTCAAAAGTCACTTTATTAGGAAAATGGCAAATTTCAAAATATTAATGCAAAGGTGACTTGGTTTATCGTTACTGTGACAAACGAAAACAGTTTATTTGATGAATCCTTAAAGAAAATTTTAATTAATATCAATCAGGAGAAAAGTTATTGCAAAAATATATGTTGATCCCTAGACACATATGTTGATCCCTAGATACTTTTGATGTGTGTATTTATAATATTTATAAAGTTTATAAACATTAGATAAAGGTCTAATGTTATCGTTATCAGCTTATCAGTGCTGTTATCAGCAACTCAATTATGCATATTCCAAATTACAAAATGATCTTAAATATGAATCAGTTCTGATATAACTAACTTTTAAACTTTCGCGTTCCATGATATAACAATAATTAGTTTTACGGGAATTAACGCGATCACTTATTAAAAGGTATTACATACGTCTGATTTGCCTGACGATTCGACCAGGTTGCACGGCCGGTGCAAACCTGTAATACCTTTTAATAAGTGATCGCGTTAATTCCCGTAAAAATAATTATAGTTCTGATATTACTTTATTACTTCGTTTTATGAGGGAAATCGATTGGTTTATTATTTTGACCTATCACAACATGAAAACAGAAAATAAGGAAATTAGTGTTACCATCGAAAAAAGCTCTTTTTATGTTTTAGGGGGCAAACGAGCAGATGTGTGGAGGGACGGGTGTCATGTCCCTCCAACACAAAGGGGGACACCGGGCGAGGTGATCATGCCTGGCGGGCCAACTGCCCAACGGTTGATGTTGGGATGTTGTATGTATCTTAATTGACGCGAGAAATTTCACTGCGCGATTCAGGATTGTTAGTTTCTTAGTTTCCTTCGTTACTCAGTAGTTCGATGTATCTTCGGTAGAAGGCGCTGTCATATGTTTTCTTGTTGCGCTGTATGCGGAAGTCGCCACAGATGAATTACCTGATGGTAAGCGATTACCGCCGCCCATGGACACCCGCAACACTAGAGGCGTCACAAGTGCGTTGCCGGCCTTTAGGGGATAGGGAGAGGGATGGGGGGAGGGGTTGGGGGTATAGGCCTACGGTATCCTCACTCACTCGGTGAAACACAGCACAAGCGCTGTTTCACACCGGTTTTCTGTGAGGCCGTGGTATCACTCCAGTCGAGCTGGCCCATTAATGCCGAAGCGTGGCTCCCCCACGGTACAACTACAGTGTGTGTGAAAAGAACGTGACTGGCTTATTTAGAAATTTTGGAATGCAATTTATAAAAATAAATATTAGGTTGAATAGAACAATCCTTTGCCTAAAATGCATTGTAAAAAACAAAAGATTTCCCTCCACTTTTCCTTGTTAAAAAAATATTTTTTTACAATGAGTGTCGCGTACGCTTCCCGATTTGAAGTTGTGTTTCTCTGTACTCATCCAAAAGGCCCCAAAATGTCCCGCGACTAGGCCGCCCATTATATGAAAAAGTCCAAGGCCTTCGGGAGCAAGTGGGTAAAAAGATATTCACAAACAAGAACCGTCGTAGACTTACAAGATCGTGGCAAATCGAAAAAGACGTCCGTTGCAGAGGATAAAAGGATTGTGCAGCTGTTTGCCAGGAATCCTTTATTATCACTTCGCTCTGGGCAAGAAAAGTTGAAGAAAGGGTTCAATCATATCATTTGACACTATCAAAAGGCGTACAGTTGTAAAGGGCGTGAAATATCGAATCAATATGAAGAGAACTCTCCTTTCTGAAACGCATATTGAAAAAAGGCTGCATTGGGCGTGCGAAAACAAAGACCGTGATTGGGACAAGTTTTTTTTTTTCTGATGAAGCTTCATTTTGGGAAACCGGTTACTCGACTCGAGCTTGGACTACGGCTGACAATAGACTGATGGTACGAACCGTGAAACACCCTTTAAAGGTACACGTTTGGGGATGCTTCTCAAAAAAGGGTTTCGGAAATTTGCACTTGTTTACCGGTACTTTGGATGCTGAGAAGATGACGAAAATTTACGTCAAAGCATTATTGCCGTCGGCTAAGAAGATGTTCCCGCACCAAAATGATTTTTGGATTCTGCAAGAGGATAATGATCCTAAAGACCGAAGTCGGCTCTGCACCACTTGGAACGCGGAACATGGTATTAACGTATTGCATTGGCCCTCACAGTCCCCTGATGTCAATCCAATTGAAAATGTTTGGGCGTGGATGAAGCTTAAACTAAGGGCAAAAAATGTAGTGACCGGCGCTGACCTTACTCGTGAACTGAAGTCCGCGTGGAGGTCTTTACCTCGCAGCTATGCTGAAAAAATGGCGGAAAGTATGCCGCGAAGATGCCAAGCGATAATGGACAATAATGGAGATTGGACGCCGTATTAATATAAAGCACCAAACAGCAATAAAAGACTTAATTGATTACAATGATTTATGAAAATCTTAGAAATATTAAACGATAAGTTTAATATTTCTAAGATTTTCATAAAATTTTGCCGGTCACGCTCTTTTCGCACATAGTGTATGTATTTGAATTAATAAATTATTATAAACATTTTGAATACTTCAGGCACAAGTACACAACGCTATGTATATTCAAACTACGCAGCGTTTATACTTTGTAAGCTATAGATTGATTGATAGAATATTTATGTACATTTTCTTTCTTTGTAAATACATGCTTAATAATACCTAGAAAATATCTAATTCATTATATATTATTTATTAAAGAGAGTAACCCCTCATTAATGACATTTAGTTGGATTATTTCTTCTCAAAGTATCACATGTAATAATTTTTTCACTCCTTATTTTTTCAACCTAAGAGATCTACTATCAATGTTTTTTTAATGACCAAGACAGTACCTACAATCAATTCAATTTAACATAGAACTATTGAAATCACCAAATGCGGAAGACAGAAGACACAAGATTGCTACAATACACAGAATACACTCAAAACAAAAAAAAGGTTTAAGAATATACCTACTAATCTTGCTGCTACTAAAAAAATATATAGTTTGAATTTAGAACGTTTAAATAATTTGAAATGTTTAGAAAAGATATGGCAGACATCATTTTAGAGCGAGGTATGAAATTACATGATCTAAGTCCTCCCCAGAAGAAAAGGGACTCGGATCATATAATTTTATGACCTGAGGCTGGTCTTCGGAGTGGTTTTAGTGGAAATACTACATACTCCAGGCTCTTGTGTCTTCAAGGAGCCAGAGATCCGAATGGATTTTCCATATTTTTTTACGTATGGTACTGCCAAAATGACTCTACTCTGCCTGATGGAAAGCATAAGCACGTCTACGGCAAAAAAATCCTATAAGTGAAATATAAAATTAAAAATATTACTAATTTGACCTTATTTCTATGACGTAGTAATAAGAAGACAAATATTTTATTCCAATATGCCATATCTCGAACACACCTCTTTTATCAGATCTGATAATGACAGTCATTACCAAAGCAAAATAAACTTTATGCTTAAAAATATAGAGTTACTTTCAGGTATAATTTGTCGAAAATACTGCGCAGTTGTCAAAAGTTCGTGAAATTCCATTGCCGATTTTAAGGGTTCGATAAAATATTTGGAGCAAGTTAGGTCATAAACCTATAACTTTTAAGTAATAGTCAATGTCAAAGTAACATGTACCTTATTCATTTAGTTTTAAAAACAAATAACGGCCGTTTCAATAACCTATCTCCAGTTTTAAGTAGAGATAGGTTATTGAAAACAGTCTGAATTGGCATTAAAAAGAATATTTGTTCTTTTTTAACAATTTTCAGTATCAATTAAAGTACCTATTGAATCAATTATATTGAAAAAAAAACAAAATAATTTTAATGTAAAAAGCGTGGGGCGACATTCTTGAAATATTTTCAGAAAGCACCCCACGCTTTTTACATTAATATATTTTTCTACTTTTTAGTTCGATTGCTATTAAAGCGTGTTTTTTTAGGTTTTAAACCAATTTTTTTTTTCAAATTATTGTATTGTCATCTGTCCTTGACCCCTGTGCAAATTTTCAAGTTAATCAGACTCCTACAAGTAGGTGAAAATGAAGTTAAAAGATTCCGTTACATACATACAGGTCAAGCTAATAAAAGCGTGTTAAAAAAGATATAGACTATCTCGAGTTTTAAGTAGCTTATTGAAAACGGCCATAGAGAAGAAATCTTAATGATTTATATGATGACAGATAAAGAATACGAAATTTCTCCGAGAGTCGACTTAGGGTCGCCGCACACGGGCCACACGCGACAGCCACAAACGCCGCCACGAGAAGCTAGAGACGGCTACAAAGGTAGCTGAAGCACGCGACGGCCACTTGTGGCCGGTGGTCGACACATCGACACGGTCGGTGGCTGCTTCTTTTTGTAACCCTTGCGCGCAGTATCATAAAGACGAAGGAAGAAAATATGCCGGTGGCGGCGTTTTGTGGTTGTGGCCGGTGGCCCGTGTGCGGCGACCCTTAGGGGGCAAACTACTCCGGCCCACAGCACTGCAATGAAAAGGAAAACTTGAAACCAACCTTATTTATACCAACTCGTCTGACCAGGCTTGGTATAGTAGGCAAAACGGCATTTTTTATTTTTTTTATGTATGGCCCGCCATAATGACTACTCTGCCTGATGGAAAGCATAAGCAGAATCCAAGAGTGGTGATCACCATACTCACTGCGAATGCAGACAATGCGGTATGGCGACCCACACCATGGCGGCCTAGTGATGCTCCTGCATCTTTTAGTCTAGTCAACAAGTATGGAACTTGTTGAGACTGAGACTATTTGGGCCTCCGGTCTCGCACTCACCAACGAAACACGACAGCACTGCTGCTGTCATTTTACGTTGATTTTCTGTGCGAGGGTAGTACCGCCCCGGTCGAGCCGGCCCATTCGTGCTGAAATCAGCGTGGCTCTACTACCTACTAGACTCGACCATGTATAATAGGGCAGTTGACTGTATCTATACCTACATCTATAGAAATAAATAAAATTGGAGTGTCTGTTTATGTACACAGTGTTATATATATGTTATGTACACAATATTAATCTTAAATACACATTATACCAAAATATCATGTTTAACAATTTTTGTCTGTCTGTCTGTTCCGGCTTATCTCTGGAACGGCTGGACCGATTTTGACGAGATTTTAACTGGCAAATAATGAGTAACTTTCTACTAGTAAGCTACTTTCTTTTAGAGTAGACTACTTTCTTTTATCCTAGGCAATATTTTTAGACCAGGTTTGCCCCACGGCGTCACCCGCTTTTGTTGTTGTACCGCGGGTAACACCGCGGGGCTCGGCTAGTAAATAAATAAAGATGTCTCCTTCTTTAAAACGAAAAAACGAATATCACAAAACATATCGGCAAATATAATTGTGACAGTTTTTAATTCCAATACAATTTTTTTATCAAATAAACATTGAAATATATTGCTCAATTGAGTAGTCTAAAACAGTGACGTCACAAGTTTGTATTTCTAGTACATTTTTCATAAAAAGTTCTCGTTTTACCAGATAATAAAAAGTAACTAATTTGACTAAGGTGTCAACTACCCTATTCCTTTTTTTTTAGCTTTCTACACTCCTCCATATAAACTTTAAACTCCACCCTGCGCATAATTTCCGTAAAAAGGGGTATAACAGCGTATAATAACGTATAACAGCTAGTAATGTTTTTGTGATTGATTTACACACAAATGCATCGAAGTGACAGAAAATCCCCGCTTTATCAGAATCGCAAGTCGGTAAATTCCTTTGTGCGTGTGAACTGAGGGACCATAGTGATATTTTTGTTTGAAATTTTTATAAGATTTAGTAGTAGGCTCAAAACAATTGTAGAACAAATATGAGAATTTGTAAAAAGATATGTTAAAAACTACAGCCCTTTAAGTGTGGTCCCTCAATCCTCACATACCATCAGCCAGATCTCGGCAAGTATGTAAAAAAATAAGGTATTGTGACTGCAGACATTTAGTAGAGAATTTGTAAAGATATATACTAAAATAACTGAGCACAAATCATCAACGATTAAAAAAATACAACGACTATACTGTGGTCCCTCAGTCCACACACGAAAGATTTTGTTATACTGAATATTATCACATCAACGGAATAAAATCTTTATTTTCTTACATAATGTTTTAGAACAAGTCTTATAGCAATTTGTAACAAATAAATTAAAAAAAAACATCGACGCACTTTGAAGATATTTATAATTAAAGCTGGTCCCTCAATCCTCACGTTCTCAAACATACTTGCATGTCTAGCTGCTAGACGACTAAAGTATCACAAAGTGTAGTGTATTAAACTTTTTGTAAAAAGTTTCTACAAAATAATAGGTATCTTTAATTGTGTGTATCTTACCTCTAAAATGAGATTATAGCATTTCAGTGATCTTATGAACAGATATACGAGTAGTGTGACCACATAATGAAAGAAAATGTAGACTACCAATATAATTTTTATTATAATAGTCGAAACCCAAGGTACGGTTAGGTACGGTTGATTTAGTGTTATGTTACATTACGTATCTTTACAAAGCATGAAATAAAGTAGCTTTTAGACGCTTATCACCATTTAGGCTATGTTTCAAGGAAGCTTTATGTACTTATAATACCCCAGTATTTTACAAACCATTATGGTAACATAGTGGTATTATTTATACAGCTCAGTTTTATACGTTTTACTAACACATAAAATTGAACATTTAAAAACACAGGATTTTGTAAAATATTTACAAAAAGTCCGCGATAGTACCTATCGCGATCTATATTAATATTATAAATTTGAAAGTGGCTTAGCCTGTTTCTCTATTACGCTTTCACGGCTAAACCAATAACAGTGCCTGCACTTGGTAAGGCATATAACTTATTGTAATACTTTTGTTTAAGTATGTGAAAAGAAAAGCTAGATAGAACTTTTTTTCACAAAACAGAGTCATTCGCATTTTTTGCCAGGGCGTTACAGTACGGACCAACAAATCTTCTTAGATTCATTAAGTTATAACCAAATTTTACGTACTTAAACAAAAGTATTATAATAAGTTATATGCCTTACCAAGTGCAGGCACTATTATTGGTTTAGCCGTGAAAGCGTAATAGAGAAACAGACTAAGCCACTTTCAAATTTATAATATTAATATAGATCGCGATAGGTACTATCGCGGACTTTTTGTAAATATTTTACAAAATCCTGTGTTTTTAAATGTTCAATTTTATGTGTTAATAAAACGTATAAAACTGAGCTGTATAAATAATACCACTATGTTACCATAATGGTTTGTAAAATTCTGGGGTATTATAAGTACATAAAGCTTCCTTGAAACATAGCTTAAATGGTGATAAGCGTCTAAAAGCTACTTTATTTCATGCTTTGTAAAGATACGTAATGTAACATAACACTAAATCAACCGTACCTTACCGTACCTTGGGTTTCGACTATTACAATAAAAAATATATTGGTAGTCTACATTTTTTTTCATTGTGTGGTCACACTACTCGTATATCTGTTCATAAGATCACTGAAATGCTATAATCTCATTTTAGAGGTAAGATACACACAATTAAAGATACCTATTATTTTGTAGAAACTTTTTACAAAAAGTTTAATACACTACACTTTGTGATACTTTAGTCGTCTAGCAGCTAGACATGCAAGTATGTTTGAGAACGTGAGGATTGAGGGACCAGCTTTAATTATAAATATCTTCAAAGTGCGTCGATGTTTTTTTTTAATTTATTTGTTACAAATTGCTATAATATTTGTTCTAAAACATTATGTAAGAAAATAAAGATTTTATTCCGTTGATGTGATAATATTCAGTATAACAAAATCTTTCGTGTGTGGACTGAGGGACCACAGTATAGTCGTTGTATTTTTTTAATCGTTAATGAATTGTGCTCAGTTATTTAGTATATATCTTTACAAATTCTCTACTAAATGTCTGCAGTCACAATACCTTATTTTTTTTTATACTTGCCGAGATCTGGCTGATGGTATGTGAGGATTGAGGGACCACACTTAAAGGGCTGTAGTTTTTAACATATCTTTTTACAAATTCTCATATTTGTTCTACAATTGTTTTGAGCCTACTACTAAATCATATAAAAATTTCAAACAAAAATATCACTATGGTCCCTCAGTTCACACGCACACTAAATTCCTGACACTTGTACAACATGCCATTGCAGATAAAATTGTAGTAATGTGATTCGTCCATGTTGTTAAAAAAATATTATAAAGAACTATTTTTCTATTAAAAAAAAAACAAATATTACTTTTTGATAGAATTTCAAGTAACTGGAACTCATTTTAATTATTCAATTTACATTAATTAAATATTTAAATAACAAATCAAGACGAATTTTCAGCTTTGCCGCCGATTTTCTATTTATCATCTCGTATTTACGCATTCAGCTACGTGAACGCAATTTGTAAGTACTAAGCAAAGAGATTTTGATATGCCATGAATGATAAAAGAGATCCAATGAAAGAGTATATAATAACACCAGCACGCCGTTTCATACAACATAGCTGGAGCGTTGTAATGTTCCAAATTCAAATAACGCTCATGCAATGGATTTATTTTTCGCTGTCCGTAAATTAGATACTTCGCGTGTTCTTTTTTCGAAAAAAATGACAATATTTCCATGCATGTTTGAGAATTTTTATTCATTTGTTTATTCTAAAAAAATATTGTTATTTGTATGTATTGTATGATTGTCGCCTAGGGGGTCGCGCGGTCACATCTTGGGGAAATGTGTCCGGTGTCCGCTGCAAACGACCCGGGACAGGTGACACCCCGCCCGTTGCCGCCGGGGGGGTCGTGTTCCGTAAACTGTATGAAACGGTGTGAGGCGTGACAGCATCCTGCCCCGGGAGTGACTCCGGTCACCCCGGGATGTACCTCAGCCTCGGGGTACGGCTGGGGGACTTCAGAAGCCGCCGATGCGTTCCTGGAGCTCCTCCCGACTGCTGAGGTAGGCCGCCGCGGGGTTTAGTGGGTAGACCGGTCCTCCGGGAGTCCCACACACGCTCTTCGTCATCCCACATAGGGTATGGTGCAAAAAGCATTCCCCGGGTAAAAAATAGTTATAACATACAAACACATAGATTGCCAGAAATATTACCTTTCCTTTTGACATTTGCGTAGTCGGGTAAAAAACTGTTACGAGTGCCAACGCGATGATTGATTTCCTAATTTTAAACCGACTTAAAAGAAAGAGGAGGTTCTCAATTCACTTGTAGGTTTTTTTGTGAGTTACCTTATAACTTCTTAGTGTACTACTTATTCAGGGAAATTCCACAAGTTATTTAATAGAGTTGTTGTTGTATTTAAGTCAATTTAACTATTAAGTAACGGAAAGAATACAGTAAGAATAAATAAAAATACAAAATTAAATTTAAAAAAGCAAAATATTAGAAATTCCGTTTAAATTCAAGGTACATTTAAATGTATGAAGGCTTAAGGCTTTAGATTAAAATCAAACAAAATGACCTATGACATATTACAAAACAAAGTCTGTATGTCTTTCTGTTCGCGATAAACTCAAAAGCTACTGCACAGATTTTTAAGCGGTTTTTACTGAGATGGAGTGATTCTTGAGGAATGATTTCGTACATAATTTGTTAAATTTTCAGTACATTGGCTAAAATATAACGATATTTGTTGATGACGTCCGAAAACGTTAGTTCTGGGCGTACTGACTAATCTCTGAAAAAGCTGATCTAATTTTGATGGGACTTAAAGTTGCCTCGAGGTACCTATAAGGTGTAACTTGTAAGTACGTTTTAGTTAATAGACTACTATTATTAACTAAAACTACTAAGTTTAAACAAATTACAATACAACAGGCTTTTCAATACTATTTATGTGTTCTGTTTACTATCAATTGTTTGCAAATAAATTAAGTTAAAAAGCTTTTTAAAAACAAGCCTTTACTGGAATGCCTCAAGACGAATCAAACGAGTCCAACCTCGATGATGTTGCGACGTTTCTTTACAGATTTCCTATGGCCACCTTCCAGCTCCAGCATCAGATCAGCTCCATGTCATTATAATATTGTAATGTCACGCTGTATACATATGCTTGCAAAATTTCACCAAAATCGTTTGATGATATCTGCTTCAAAATTGGGTTGCACGATTTCACCCGAACATACAAGCAAATACTTTGCAAGTTAGTATAAAGCTTGTAAAATTGTTGTGTTGCGTCAAAATTAGTACTGTTTACAAATCGACAAATGACTAATTAAGTTAACTTAGCAATCTTTTTTCGATAAGTAAGCCTTTTAGCTTTATCTTTTAGTTTTTTTCCATTATATGCATATACTAGTAACCTTTACTGGCATCAACCGGGTAAATGTATGTATATTATATATTTAAGATAGTAACCTGCCCCGGGTTCGCACGGGCTCTATGGAAAATATAATATAGCCATTTTTACCGCGAGATGTGCTGCTTAATTTTTCCGACGTCTTTAACAAATATCGTTATATTTTAGCTAATATACTCAAATATTTTACAAAATATATACGAAAACCTTCCTCGGTTAAAAACGGCATCAAAATCCGTGCAGCTTTTGAATTTATCGCGAACAGACAGACTGACGCGGCGAAGAACTTTGTTTTATAATATGTAGTGATTAAAATAACCAGGCATCTAACAAACATATTTCTAAATACATAATTATATATTATTATAGAAAAGTTACACCCAATAATTGCAAACCGTAAAGAAAATCATCAATCAAGAATCGAACCCTTGAGTTCGAGCTTAGCAATCAAAGTCCACCACAAGACCTAGAATGAATATCGATTGATTACTTAAGCATAATCCCACCAAAAACATAAATGTAAAAAAGGAGAGCCAAGTTTTATACAAAAATTATGCTTGGCTGTGGGCTTCGCCGCAAAAATAATGGAGGTCTAAATGAGTGCCAAGTTCTATGCCAAATCCAAATATGTATTTATAGGAACAAAATAACATTATGAACAAGTATTAAACTCTATTTCTTTGCTTTATTGGATACCTATAACAATTGCTGTTATTTAAAAATGTGAGGACTTAAAGAAGGTTAGATTTGACTTGGCCAGTTTTTATCAGGATTAAAATATGTAAATATATGTTCAATTACTTTATAAAATGACTGATGTAATGAAAACTGGCCAAAAAAAGAGGTTTTAAGTTATAGAAGGGTCAAAAGTGGCACTAAGTAGTTCGTATAATATTACACTCGGCGCTGACTAGCCAGTTCCTTTGCTTGAACTTGGCTTGACACGCTACCGCGTGTCTATATAAACAAACAGACATTCGTATTATACATATTAAGGACTAGGGTTTGCTTGCGGCACGCGGTAAAAAGTAGCCTATGTCCTTTCTCAACAATCAAAGTATCTCCATGCCTTTCATTGAATTCAGTGCAGTGGTTAAGCAGTTAACGCGTTACAGACAGACAAAGTTACTTTCGAATTTATAATATTAGTATAGATTAGTATGGATGGATGCAGATTCAATGACCTACATACATATAGATATATTAACGATTGTTATCAGAGAAATGTATGATGAAATTGCCATTGTTATTACACCAAGTGATGTTTCTAGTTTGTCACGAAAAGCTGCGCAATTTCCCTAATCAATGTGCAAACCAAATTGATATAGATAACTCTTTTGTTCCCCTTTATAACCTACAAAGCAATCAAATTAATTTTCACGCAACTAGACTGTGTTCTATTTAACCGACTTCAAAAAAGGAGGAGGTTCTCAATTCGACCGTATATATTTTTCTTTTTATATGTGTTCGCGGATAACTTCGTCGTTTATGAACCGATTTTGATGATTCTTTTTTAATGGAAAGGAGATATCCCTACGGTGATACCATGATAAGGACACAAAGATCTGATAATGGCATCTAAGAGAAATCGGACGAACCGTAAAGTCGGTTTTTATTTTGTCAAAATTTTACTTGTTTATCTAACGGGTGTGTTAGTCTATAGTGTGTTGGTCATAATATTATGTATTACTTGATTTTTTGCCCTTTAAGGGTTAAAATAAGGGTTGTATGAAAGTAGGTCATTTTCGAAGTTAGAAATAAGAAATAACCACGCAAGTAAAATGATGGCAACAGCTAGTCTCGTTTAAAATTTCTTTTTATCAGTGTTACGTAGTTTAACTTTGTACAACGTGCCGTTTCTGTCGTGTTTAATCAAAAACGCTATTTATTGCATTTTCCCTCATAAAAGGAATTCAGAGCTTTAAAATTTCTGGTCCTAAATCTTCACTAATTGTAAACTTGACTGAGTTTTTTAAATATTTTCATTTACGCCAATTTATGTACTCTGTGTTATGTAGCGTCACTTTGTACAACGTGGCGTTTCTGACGTGTTTAAGTAAAATACACGCGAAACAGAGACATATATGGTACGTCATTCAGTTTAAAATTAATTCTGATCTTTCAAATTCCTGGACCTAATTCTTCAGTAACCTACAGCTCGACTGAGTACAGACTAAAGTTTTTTTTTTAAACTGACTGCCTCTGTGGCGCAGTGGTAGAGTATGCGACTGCTTGTTTTTGCTGTTATCTTCTTCTTCTGCTTCACGTAGTATTATATATATACTTTTTTTTTTAAAATGAATACAGATATCGTATATGCCTAAATAATATCTATCTATATCTATACTTCTATACTAATACATATTATAAATGCGAAAGTTTGTAAGTATGGATGGATGGATGTTTGTTACTCTTTCACGCAAAAACGACTGAACGGATTTGGATGAAACTATAAGTTTTTTTTTTTTTTTTTTTAGTTTTTTTTTCAAAACATGCAATTACAATATAAAATCTTAACCTAAACACAAAAACCTATCTTAGGTTTATGAGTGCTTAGCGAGTCGCCGCTAGTTAATTACATAGAATTATAGATATTTTACAATATGTGATTCACTTATTGCGATTATACAAATACAAGTCAAAAAGTCGCGTCTACCCTCCCTATTAAAAATGTCTTTAAGACATTGCGTAATTTATAAGAAATATAGCTTATACATCAGAATAACACATAGGCTACTATTTGCCGCGATAACCGACATATACGCGGGCGGAGCCACGGGCAACAACTAGTAATATTATAAATCTGAAGACTTTGTTTGAACGCACTTATCTCAGAAAGTATTGGTCCGACTTGAAAAATTCTATCAGTGTTAGATAGCCCATTTATCGAGGAAGGCTTATATCTATAGGCTATATATCATCACGCTAAGACCAATAGGAGCGGAGCACCAATGAAATATGTTACAAAAACGGGGGAAAATTATCACGCTAAGGACAATCGGAGACGTTAACGAGTTTGCGTGGGTCAGCCAGTAAATGTTAAAATATTTCATACACCTAACACACAACGACATCTAGTCCTAAACTAAGCAGAGCTTGTGTTATGGGTACTAGACAATTGATATAAATACATATATATATATATTTTTGTAAATACCTACATATTATAACATAGAAAACACCCAAACTCCGAAACAAATATTTGCATATCATACAAACATTTGATCCGACCCGGGAATCGAACCCGAGACCTCAAGCACAGCATTGCTTACCCCTGCGCCACCGAGGCAGTCTATGTGTGGTAATGGTCACCCATCCATAAATTAACCTGACTAGAATTACTTAACCTTGCAAGATGTTAACTCAGTCGGTTACCAATACGCCAAATGCTGTACACTGTCTTTATGTATCGTCAGACAGTACAACGTGGCGCTTCTGACGTGTCGAACTAAACAAGTTTCGATATGGCAGGAATGATGCAACAGTCGAGTGATGTAATTAAATTAAAACAATAACAAAGCCTTTATTGTAGGTGATTTACATATTTCTTTAGGTAGTCATTGTTGTTGTTAAGTATTTTTAAATGACTTCAAAAAAGGAGGAAGTTATTAATTCGACTGTTTTTTTTTACTTTTATTACCTCATAACTTTCGACTGGGTGAATCGATTTTGATGATTCTTTTTGAAGTGAAACTTCTAATGCGACTTCCAACAAGGTGGCGTTAAACGTTGAACGCAACCGCTAAACGTTTAACGCCACCATGGAGAGGGTATGAAAGCACTGTTGCACACACACGAAGTTTTTAAACGTATTTCGAATACTCATCAGGGATCGGTATTTATCTCTGCAATAACTATATGCTGTATGTTTATTTGATTGTATGTATTCATATTTAAATGTTTGTAAGTTTATACATTTGCATTTCTATCATTTTTAACCGACTTCAAAAAGGAGGACGTTCTATTTTCTACTTTATGTATTTTTTAAGTGGAACTTCTTATACGACTTCCAAAAAGGTTGCGTAAAACGTTTACCTAACTCTACCATGCAGGGGGTATGAAAGCAATGTTGCGTTAAACGTTCAACGCTCCTGGGGAGGAATATGAAAGAAACAATATCATTTCACTAAATATCAATTTCTACCCCTTCCTATTTTCATTTCCACATTACGAATTTTCACTTCTTCCGCGCAGAGGGACTCCACGCACTTTTTTTTATTTGAAAGCTGGTGTTCCCTTGTGGTCCCGTTTCAATTTTGGTTCAGTTCTTGAAGTCGTTTTTATTTAATTTATTAAGTTAGAGGACACTTATCATCAATCAATGATAGTTTTCAAATCAACATATTGCTGTCCACTGCTGAACGAAGGTCCTCCAAGGAGTGCCAGCTATCCCGGTCTGGGGCAGTCCGCATCCATCCGCTGCCACCCACTTTCGTTAGTTAGTAGTAGTAGTCCACATAGTTACGCGAGCCCAAAATCTTAAGAAATAAGGGAAGGGGAATTTGGGCTTGGCACTATTTATTTGACTGCTTGTGTGGAGTTTTCTATGTATAATATGTATGTATTTACGAAAAAAGGTAAATATGTATTTATATCAGTTGTCTAGTACCCACAATACAAGCTCTGCTTAGCTTGGGACGAGATGGCGTCGTGTGTTAGATGTCCGAAATATATTTATTAGTTGTTTTAAAGGGGTTGACTCGGACTTTGCGAAGCGACTACTAAAGCGGCTATTACATTACACGATTTCTCGGGCCCTGCCTCTCGGGTGCCCTGCCTACCTGTTAGGGTGCCGCTTATTACACTACGCTGGAAATGGCGCCCTGTGTGACCTTTACTCAGTTTTAAGGTGAACGTGAATGACTGTGCACGTCTGTCGCTATGGCGCGGACTTCATCGAAACATCAAATAAATAAATACCATCATTTTCTCCAATACTCAGTGTACGTATCTATAGTAAATATTTTATTTATTTTATTATTTATGTAATTTAATATTATACCATGTGTCCCAAAATTCAACGATAAGCGGGCGCCAAAAGGTAGACCTGCTCATGAGTACATAAGGAAAAAAAAAAAGAAAATGTACCTAGTTTTTTTTTAGTTACAAGAAGAAATTAGAATTTCTTTGAAAATTTACACCCTTCATTTTTTTTTATTTATTTATTACGTAGTGATGTCCATACTTTTTTTTACAAGACCATGAGTCAAAGTACACTAAGAGTAAAAATATTTCAAAATTGTAGGGAAAAAAATTATTTTGAACGTTTTTTGTGTAAAAACTGCAGGCAATTTGGTGTTTTTAAGAGTTGTGGTGAATAGTAGCAATATCATGAAAGGTATAAATTTTCAAAGAAATTCTAAATTTTTCTTGTAACTAAAAAAACACTAGGTATATTTTTTTTATTATTTTTCCTTATGTAGTCATTAGCAGGTCTACCTTTAGGCGCCCGCTTATCGTTGAATTTTGGGACACCCTGTATATAGTTATAGTGTTTAAGTATTTGTATATAGAGTTTATGTATTTGTTGTATTTATATAAGGACTTATGTATGTAATGCTTTGTAATGCATTTTTAGCTGTTTAAGTATGTACTTCATGTGCGCCTACCTCACAAGATATCTACACCACCCAAAGGTTGACTGGTAGAGAATGCCTTGGGCATTAAGTCCGCCGATGTACAATAGTGCATAAAGTTATAAATAAAAAATATAAAAAATAAAAATCGGACATCTAACACACAACGCCATCTAGTCCCAAGCTAAGCAGAGCTTGTGTGATGGGTACTAGAAAACTGATACAAATTCATATATCCTTTTTCTTGTGAATACATACATATTATACCTACATAGAAAACACCCAAACTCCAAAACAAATATTTGTAGATCACACAAACATTTGGTCTGACCCGGGAATCGAACCCGAGACCTCATGATCAGCAGTCGCACACGCCAACCGCGAGACCAACGAGGCAGTCTGAAAGTTGCTGCGCTCTCGCCACAGCGACTGAGCTCCCTGTCTCCGTTTCTTATTACACTACCCAATTGGCAGCGCGGCAGGGAGCTAGGGAGATCGCTGTTTAGGGACCCTGCTTCCCTGTTTCTTATTACACTGCCCTGTCTCTGCGGGCAGGGCCCGAGAAATCGTGTAATGTAATAGCCGCTTAAGCCCTAATAAATTATTTTATTATGGACTATTAATAGCAACATTGATAACACTAATTAATGCATCTGACTAGACAGAGATAAATCGCGATAATGTTGGATTAGATCGCTTATGACTAATTACGAAGCTTAGCTTAAAAACGTTTCAAAAGGAAGGTCAAATTTCCTCCTTCTTTAAGAGCTGTTTCCTGTGTCTTATGAAGTTACTTAGTACATAGAGTCACGCATATCCCTCAGAGGGGTAGGCAGAGACAATAGATCTCCACTTACTACGTTCTGACACACCTCTTTTGCTTCGTCCACATTCATTAATCGCTGCACGCATGTCGGTTCCTGGTGCTTTACACATGGCACTTTTTAAGAATGATACACATCCGTTAATAATTTTAATAACGATCCTTTTAATCCTGATTAATTATCATCAACAGCTAGAGGTTGTTAAAGCAGTTCAGTGCTGGACAAAGGCTTTTCCTTAAAAAGAAAGTTTTTCCCACGATGGGCTGATTTAAGATCTGTTTCAAATTTTCCTTCCCTTTTCAGTGCTGTGGTGCTGCGTAGTTTGCTCCCTAATAGCCCATCCAGACTCTCGCGAGGCGCCTCGCCTCCCGCCTCGGCACGAGTCTCGGCGAGTGGTGGAGGCCACAACAACACTCTTGCGGAAGTGTGGTTGATTGTCTCGTGTCGCCCCTCGCGTCCTTTGACTCGCGCCCAAAAACCGACAAAAAGCGGAGCGACAGCGAAGCGAGGCGAGCGACAGCGAGGCGAGGCGAGCGAAGACGAGAGGGCATGAGCGCACCGTCCACACTTTCTCGCGCTGCCTCGTGGAGAGTGTGAATGGGCTATAATGGGTGAATAGGGTGTGATGATGACATTCCGTATTAATAATCCGTCATCACACAGATCGATTGATCTAAGTTTAAGCGTTAATCAAATCGTACTTGAAGCCACATGCGATTGAAATTAGTTTCGTCTCGAACTCTACGCTATCCGAAACAGAAAGACGTAATCGCCATTATGAATGTTTCTCAATTTAGACTCTATGCCGAGTTGATTAATATTAAATTTGTAGTAACTACTAAACATTAGAAGACATATAGGTACCTATTTAAAGTGGGACGTGAAGATTAGGCATAGACACATATTATTATGTATAAAACGTTCAAAGTTGCTCAATAAATTGTTTGTATTGCAATATTGTTGCACCATTTGTGTATGAATCGGCGAAGCGCTTTTATATTGATAGTATAAACAATTATATAATAATAATAATAATAAAATTCTTTATTGAATAAGATATATGACACAAATACAACGTTTTAAGGCTTAAAAGTATGCACCAATGTGAAAACTCTGTCCTCTGAACTAGGTTTTTAACCTGTATTTCAGAAGTCAGTGCCCCTGTAATATTCAATCGAAGCCTCTATATATGCAACGTACATTATAATAAAGTATACAAGAAAACGCAATTAAAATACCTGTTAAGAGTAGGTTAGTATTAAATGTGTGTGTGTGTGCGTGTGTGGGTGTGTGTATGCGTGTGTGTGTGTAGGCGTGTGTGTGTGTATGCGTGTGTGTGTGTGTGTGCGCGTGCGAGTCTGTGAGTGCGCCTGGAGTCATCCCAGACGTCCCAGTATTAGATCCTCAGTATTTTGGTAATCTAATTTGAGTAGATATGTTTTCAATATCGATTTGCAATTTCGTTGTGTTTTTGAAAATATATTTAGTGCTTTATTTAAGTTGTTATATAATTTTGAACTCGTATTCTGAAACTGTCTACCAGCAAAAGAAGTCTTACATGCGGTTATAATAAACACTTTGTATCTCAGCCTACCAGGCGGCATTGTTGACGGTCGATTTAAGTGCCTCCGGAGTACAGAGTGGAGCACATAAAGCTGCCTCACCGTTAGCAGCTTAGCTTCCGCATAAAGTTGTGTAGTAGAATACCTCCGAGGTCGCGAGAGCATGACCTTAAGGACGGCTCTCTGTGCCCGCTCCAATCGAATAAAAACATTACCGGTTGCTCCTCCCCAGACCGGTATACAGTAAGACAGGAGTGATTGGCACAAAGCATAATAGACCATAATTATAGTGCTCCTCTCTGCCGAGCTACGCAATTTTTTAAAGATATAAATTAGTTTGCGTATTCTACCCGACAAAATCTCTATATGCTTATGCCAATTAAGATGTTGGTCTATAAGTATTCCCAGGTACTTTACGCTATTTGCTTTTGTGATTTCAAGGCAGTCACAGTGAATCAGGGATGGACATTTATGAGCTTTGAGGGTGAGAAAAGACGGTGGGCATAAATGTGACTTGATAGAAAACGGTAGGTAGGTTGTTTTACCAGTGTTTAGCGTAAGTAAGTTATTGGTCAACCACTGCATTACACCTGAGAGCGCTATCTCTGCCCTCTGATAGCACTGGGCCCAGTCCATGCCTTCAATGACTAGTGCCGTGTCATCAGCATATGTGAAGATTCTACCATGCTCAATAGGCAGTTTACATAGGTCATTAATGTATATGAGGAATAGGATTGGGCCCAGAATACTACCCTGGGGTACGCCATATGAGATAGGAAGCTCCCCACTCACACCTTGTCCAATCCTAACGACTTGAGTTCGGTTGCTCAGATAATCTCTGAAAATATCTAAGACAAGTCCCCGTATCCCTATGCTCTCCATTTTTCTTAGCAGAAGTGGCACCGAGACGGTGTCGAACGCTTTGGATAAATCAATAAATATACCTAGACACTTACGTTTATTATCAATAGTCTCAATCGCATATCGAGTCAAAGCCATTATAGCATCCTCAGTGCTCATATTAGCTCTAAATCCAAATTGGTTATTGGCTAGGATTTTACGCGATTCTAGGTAGCTGATAAGGCTCCGACTCAGGACGCGCTCGATAATTTTCGACATGGTAGATAAGATTGAGATCGGCCTGTAATTGTTGACATCGTCTCGGTGCCCACTCTTATAGACTGGAAGAACTAAAGCCTTTTTAAACACGTCTGGGAAGACACCAGACGAAATCGACAGGTTACATATATATGTAATAATAGGAGCCATCACATCACAAGTATTTTTAATGATACTAGTAGGGATATTGTCCCAACCTGTAGCGCAGTCTGATTTGAGTCCTGCAATTATCCCCTTAACATCGATTTCAGTTGTTTCAAAGAGAACCATTGAACCGCATTGATTTAATGAACTAGTGGGAGACGGTATAGACGTAGTTGTAGGTCGCAAACTTGTTGCTAATTTTTTGCCAATGTTTGCGAAAAAATCATTAATAAAATCAAGAGAGGAGGCCGGAGTATTTCGTAGATTAAGAAGTTCTAATGGAGGTGAGGAATTTGTTTGCAAATCTGCAACCTTTTTGATTACATCCCAAGTTGCTTTAGGGCTAGATTTAGCTTTACTAAACTCTTCTTTTTCATACGTTTGTTTAAGTTTTTTTAATAGGGAATTGCAATAATTACGGTATCTAATATAAGAAAGTCTTAGTATTTCATTGTTTTTTGACTTTTTTAGTTTATTATGCATGCGATCACGATGCCTTATGCAGCGTAGAAGACCTGATGTAATCCAAGGTTTAAGACATCGCTGTTTTCTGGGGATCGTTTGAATTTGCGTGTGTGATTTTATGGTCGCTGAAATTTTGTCGATTAAAGTTTTCGCGGCGTTATTGGCGTCAGTTATATTAAAGATTGAAGTCCAATCAGCACTATTGATTTCATCCACGATCAATTTATAGTTCAACTGAAACTTAGTGCGGGGTGAATTTAGATGTTTCTTGTTATTTTGTAGAAACAATAGCACTGGTTCGTGATCAGTAATAGCTGAAGCAATAACCAGTGTTGTGGCCGAGAGATTAGTCTTCAAAAGCACATGATCCAAACAGTTCTCACCACGCGTGGTAAAATTATGTGCAGGAAGTAGTCCGTGAGAGGCTGCACAGGATAGATACTCATCCGAATTACTGTCACCATTTCCCTGTTTGATGTCTATGTTTATGTCACCCATTACTATCACGGTTTGTGTGAGCGACTTCAAAAGACAATCCAAGCTACTCATAAAGTTGTTGACGTTCCTATAGGATGGAGAACGATAAAGAACAACCAATGTGATGTTATCAAGGCGACATACAAGACAGTTTGCATCAACAAAGAATGGTTCTATCACAGTGGCTGTAATTGTGGACTTTAAATATATAGCACAACCATCGTTTTGGTTATAAGTGTTTTTGGTAAAGTAAGAAGTATAACCATATAATGTTGGCAGGTGCGTAATCTTACTAAGCCAGCACTCAGTTAAAATAAGAATATCACACTGAAAACCAATAATCTCCATGAATGCAGAGACTTCATCAAAATTTTTACCCACACTTCTAATATTAAAATGTAATATTTTTAACCCCTTGGAGGGATGCGTAATGTACTGACTACACTGCAACGGGTCGCACCTATATGCCGCAGATACACTAAACGAGTCTATGTCCTGATTAACGGCATTTAAATTTGTCATTTTGACATAATTAAATCTACAAGCGTAATGGGTGTTACATAAACAGCCCATCCCGATTCACTTATACAAAATAAAAGTGAGAATTCTTCGTTACAACTAATTATAAAACAAACACTAATGAATTTTCGTATATCCAAACGTTGATCCTTGTTCGTCCCATTATAATAATATTTATGAACTATGTAATGTATTTTAATATTTAATTTATGGTACTTCTTTGTACAGGTAAGACAGTGGCGCACTAGCGTAGAATAAAATACATTAACATATATTTATTTATATATAATATATTTACATTAAAATAAATTACTTTTAGATAATTATGTAGGTAATAGCCTTTTAATAACTGTTTTATTATAATATAATTAAAATAGCAATTAGTTTTGATTGGGTTATGATTCCATTCCAAAATAAAGCGGCGGTAATTGTGAAGCCCTAATTGTTTTTGGATTTTGCCATCTACCTATATCTATAATAATATTATAAACGCGAAAGTTTGTAAGTATGGATGGATGGATGGATGGATGGATGTTACTCATTCCAGTTTAAAATACCAGACGAGTTGGGTTTATGAATTACAAATTGTCCTCGCTTTAAACACTTTTTAGGGCTATGTTTATTTTCGTTCTGAACCCATGATACGCTGTGAACCACTATTACTGTGCCGAATTCCCGAACTTTCATTCTAACGTCTTTAATCATTGAGAAAAACCTTTTCTTTCTTAATATTAAGCAAATGTTATTTGAAGTTAGTGACATCACTACTTTATGGTAGTGTAGCGGGTTTTAAAAAGCACCCGTTCCACAACGGTTACTTTTATGTTGTAAACAGCCCCCCTAGCTAAGTTGCAAGCGATCATCTTTCTGCAATCGTTAACGCCTAAATTCTCGGGTGTCATTGGCTAATCTTGGACAAAGTAATCCCAGGCAAAGTATTAGCTAATGATACACGAGACTTTAGGCGTTAACGATTGCAGAAAGTAGAACGCTTGCCTTGGCTACGGGCCCTGATATTGTAATGTTATAACGTAAAAATAGTAAAAGGGTATATGACTAAATAAAATGAAAAAAAAACTAGGGTGAATAAATACCGATGTCTCCTCCACTCAATCAAATATAACAAAACATCTCAAAAAATATATTTGACACAGCTTTTCATTTCTATTACAAATAATCAAATAAACATTAAAATATATTGCTCAATTGAATAGTCTTAAACAGTGACGTCACAAGTTTGTATTTAATACATTTTTCATATAAAGTTATCGTTTTGACAGATGATAAAAAGTAACTAAATTAACTAAGGTGTCATTTTCTCTAGTTGATGGTTACCAATCTAAAAATTGACCTGTCCTAAACTACGCACCAATAGAAACAAACACTCTATGTCCTACTTTCTATCGGCGTGCAGTGTGTAAACATAGATGGCCTTGTTACCAAAATAACATTATCGTACTGACATTCTTAAACAGACAGCTGTTTGTGAAGGATTTAATTCGTCACAAAAATAAACTCGTTTTTATGAGAACCTGTTTTAAAACTAAGACCCGCCTACGTAAAAACTTTTACCACTTACTAACATTTATGTAGCCTGCCACCTGGGTCATTATTACGAATCTATTGAAACCTCATTCACTTAAAATCGGTTCAGTAGTGTAGGCGCTATGGTGGAACATACAAGCATACATATATAGACTGCCAAAACTATTAACGCTTCCTTTTGGCTTCTCCTTAGTCGGGTAATAATATGAGATCCAGGGTTTACGTTTTTAAGTTCTAATTCATATCAGAGTGTAGGTAAATTTACAATTCTGTATTTTTTATTTTTTTTATGTTTAGGCGTGCCAAAATGACTCTACTCTGCCTGATGGGAAGCATAAGCAGAATCCGAGAGTGGTGGTCACCATACTCATTGCTCGTGCAGACAATGCAACAATGCAGCATGGTGACCCGCAGCATGGCGGGCTAGTGATGCTTCTGCATCATTGGGCCTCCGGTCTCGCAATCACCAACAAAATACGACAACAAGGTTATTCTGTCTTGCAAATTAATACGAGATATGGTCTACTGCTGCTGTCTATACTAAGACATAAAGAGTTTGTTTGGTTGACCACTCTTATCTGAAGAACTACTGGTTTCAATTGGAAAATTATTTAGTGTTAAGTTATCGAGGAAGGTTCTATCTGAAGTATAATGACATGGGTAAATTTAACTTTTTACTTGAAACGGAGATTGTTTAGTCCGTCCACCAGGGCTGCGTTCCCCTTGAAGAAACCCTTGTTACTACGTTATAGGGCCCATAGTATAGCCAGACAGTCGCAGGCCCATCACCTGGTGAACGGATGTCAACTTAGGGCGCTAATATCCATTCTACAATAAAGAAAATTACTCATGAGTTAGTGTGGTGGGTTCTTCTATCTTCGCTGAGGAGAGGGGGCGCCCCGTCACGATCAACACGCAGGTTCATATCAAACACACCACAAACCGTTTACAAATACAATTACAATTCAAACCAGAAGGACACCTATACTAGTAGAACAACAAGAATTTGTGCATTTTAAGCGGAAAGTGTTGTCTCATGTGGGAATGGAATCCAACTAATTCATCAATTGAAAGTTTGAAATGAAAGAAAGCTTTGTAAACGAATTAATTGAAATAATTCCTGAAATCATTTAATAGGTAGTAGAGCCACGCTCATTTCAGCACGAACGGGCCGGCTCGACCGGGCGGTACTACCCTCGCACAGAAGACCAACGTAAAATGACAGCATGCGTGCTGTCGTGTTTCGTTGGTGAGTGTGAGACCGAATGCCCAATGATGCAGAAGCATCACTAGCTAGGCCGCCATAGTGTGGGTCACCATGCTGCATTGTTGCATTGTCTGCATTCGCAGTGAGTAAGGTGACCACCACTCTTGGATTCTGCTTATGCTTTCCATCAGGCAGAGTAGTCATTTTGGCAGGCCCAATAATAAAAAAAATGTAAACAAACAAATAAAATTGAAGTGTCTGTTTATTTCAAATTAACAGCTTTTTATTAAATGCAAATGAAAGTACCTACACGTATACGGAATAGACATAAAAAAAACGATTATTACCATTTTTGGCTGTCTCTATGGCTGCCTGTTTGTGCCAACTAATTCTGGATGGACCGATTTTGACGGGACTCTCTCTGGTAGATGGCTAATGATGTAATGATATAAGAAATAACTTAGGTTACTTTTTCAGGGTTCCGTACCAAAAGGGTAAAACGGGACCCTATTACTAAGACTTCGCTGTCTGTCTGTCTGTCCGTCCGTCTCTCACCAGGCTATATCTCATGAACCGTGATATTTAGACAGTTTAAATTTTCAGAGATGATGTATTTCTGTTGCCGCTACAACAACAAATACTAAAAAACAGGATAAATAAATATTTAACCGGGCTCCCAAGCAACAAAGGTGATTTTTTTTGCTTGTTTTTGCTCGATTTTTATATGTTTTTTACGGTATATGCTTAAAATGTATGAATAATGGTACGGAATCCTCCGTGCGCGAGTCCGACTGCCCTGTGACCCTGCGTCGTTACCCGGGTTTGTTCTTTAACCGCGGGTAACACCGCGGGGCTCAGCTAGTATATAGCAGTGCGTGTTGCAAGTAATATATCGTCACATTTGTAAACGTGGAAGTTTCAACGTTGTCCTTACCAACACAAAGATGATGAAACACACATTTAAATGATATAATTGTAAAATATTTACTCATATTAAGCAACAATTAACTAAGAAAAGTTTTCTTTAGTATCAACTGCTTTATTGCTGTATAAGATTATCTTTACATAGTATATGACGGAGTAATCAGAGTACATACATTAAAAAGCGGCCAAGTGCGAGTCGGACTCGCCCATGAAGGGTTCCGCAGCAGCAAGTAACATAATATACTTTTTATTTTATTTTTATATGTGTGTTGATTAAATAAAAGGTAAAAGGCAGTTTACGATTTATGACGTATTAAAAAAAAACGACTTACTAGATTTCGTTCAAACCAATTTTCGGTGGAAGTTGCGTGCGTGGAAGTAATGTACATCATATATTTTTTTTAGTTTTATCATTCTCTTATTTTAGATGTTACAGGGGGGACACACACATTTTACCACTTTGGAAGTGTCTCTCGCGCAAAATATTCAGTTTAGAAAAAAAATATGTTAGAAACCTCAATATAATTTTTAAAGACCTATCTATAGATACACGTATGGGTTCGATGAAAAATTTTTTTTTTGAGTGACAGTTCTAAGTATGGGGACCCCCAAAATTTATTGTTTTATTTCTATTTTTGTGTGAAAATCTTAATGCGGTTCACAGAATACATCTACCTACCAAGTTTCAACATTATAGGTCTTATAGTTTCGGAATAAAGTGGCTGTGACATACGGACGGACAGACGGACAGACAGACAGACATGACGAATCTATAAGGGTTCCGTTTTTTGCCTTGCACGGAACCCTAAAAAAATGGTTGTCTGTAAAGTCTGTTTACAGACGATAGTTTAACGTGACAAAGTCATAACGAAACATTGATGAAATGATGCTTGCACTTCAAGCCTTAAATGTAACGCCTAAGAGCGAGGTAACGCCGCATGGTGAGGTAACGCCGCATGAGTCATGTTTTTTCGTGTGTGCAGCCGGCTCCATCGAATTATAAGACGTTGTCACGTCAAAAATACCGATGAAATTGAGAACCTCCTCCTTTTGAAAGTCGGTTAAAAACAAAGTCGCTACCGCTTTCTATGACTTAGGTACTTATTATCTTTAAATAATTAAATTACGCATCGGATTTTAATAAGGTTTTCACCATAATTTAGGTTGTTTCATGAAAGATACATATTTGAATAATACATGTATGTTATACTAGATGTTGCCTATAGTATGTCGGCTATCACGGCAAATAGAAGCCTATGTGTTATTCTGATGTTTATGCTATAATGCTGTAAAGTTTCATCCAAATACGTTCAGTAGTTTTTGCGTGAAAGAGTAACAAACATCCATCCATCCATCTATCCATCCATACTTACAAACTTTCACGTTTATAATATTAGTAGGATCAACAGAACATATAAAAAATGTAAGTCCCGGTTGTTATCATAGGATAACAGTCGTGAAGCTTAGTTGGAGGCCTCTGGGCGGCTTAAAAAAACATCCAACGGCAAGTTACGTAGCCACAACGTAGCGCGCGTAGTCTTGCCAGTCCCCAACCCGCACTAGGCCAGCGTGGGGACGTATGGCCTTAAATCTCTCCTGAGAGGAGACCCGAGCCCAGCAGTGGGACGTTATGGGTTGTTGTTGATGATGATGATGATATAAAAAATGTGTGAGTATTTTAATAAGTACAAAAAAGACCACGAATGGATAAATCTATATCCTAGGGATAACCCACAGTTACCATTTACTTTCAAAAAATGAATGTTATTTTTATTTTCATATATTTTTTGTTTGTAACCTTCTCATATAATTTTGATGTTTTTTTTTCTTTTTTCAGCCCAAAGCTAGTTTATCCCATCGTAAGGTATCATTGGCAGTAGGGCGATTTCTTTGATTTATTGTTTTACTTTCATAAATATTTAACTTTTGTTTCATCGCATTTCTTTGATTATACAAGTTGAAAACTAACGCAGTTAGTACCCACAGCAGGATAAATATTAGTATTTACCAGTCGTTATGTATAGTCGTTATGTTTCGGTAAAGTCCCCGCAATGCAACAGGGGAATAACTTATTATGAGACATGTCCTTAAGCTTACTGCTATATTTATTAACCGACTTCAAAAAAGGAGGAGGTTCTCGATTCGACTGTATATTTTTTTTATATTTGTTACCTCAGAACTTTCGACTGGGTAAACCGATTTTGATGATTTTTATTTGAAAGCTGGTGCTTCCCATGGTCCCATTTCAATTTGGTCCAGTTCTGACATGTCATCCATGAGAAAACAATAATAAGTCTTCAATTTGCATTAAGTATGTGCGCGAAAAATTAACGAATGACTCAATATTCCCATATGGTCCCATTTAAATTTGGTCCAGATTGAAGTCGGTTTTTTTTTGTTAAAATTTGTGATTATTATGATATCAAAAGTAATGGGCTAAGTCCCTAAATCTAGGATTGAATAATGTTTACAACATTTATACAAATAAATGAAATTGAAGTGTCTTTTTGAAATTTCAAAATAATAGCTTTTTACTAAATGCAAATAAAAGTATTTCTAATATTACGATACATCGAAAAAAAACTTTTTTTTTTTTTTTTTTTATATCTGTTTATTTCGGTTATGTATGTATTGTTTCTCTGGAACAGCTAGACCGATTTTTACGAGAGTTTTACTGATGATAAAAGGAGTCACGATTTTTAGATTAGCTTAGCCGCTTCCTATATAATAATTATACACCAGTAATAACACATTTTAAGAAATAGCTAATGCAGTTCTGTTAAAAAGGAACTAAAAAAATCCCGCGTTTTGTTTTCTGAGCCTTTTATTTGGCAATGAATTGTACAATGAGTCAGCGTGACAGTCATGTCCTGTTGTTAACAAGAGCACGGAAGTCGGGACTCCCCAAAACCAGGCTAGGGTTGTCACGCAACTAAGATTTTTCCAAAGTATCAGGGTTTGTTCGGGTTTGCGAAAGTTGTTCGGGCCTTGAGTAAGAAATAGTCGACCCAGCGGGTTATTAAGCTGTTGTATGAGTCTTTTATTGTCATTGGTCTGTAGATCTAGAATGCTTACCTGCTGATTTGGAAGTTAGAGGACCTAACTACTCATTTAAAAGTCGTGCAGTGTCGATAGAGCCAAACCAGAATGACAGAGAATGATCATGTATTCTGTGTTTAGATTCTCTAGATATATATGTGGGGTTGTGAATTGAGAAATGTCTTGAAAGTATTGAATATTCTTTATTGTTTATAACAGCGTCGTATAGTATCGTCTTTTACACAATTTCAACTGACGTACTCGTGAGTTGCCATACTAATAAACATAAAAAGTATTGCTAGCGAGAGAAAAGTAACAACTGAAATTATTTTATATTAAGCAAATTTAACTTAATACCACATATATTTTGTTACAATATTTATGTATTTTATATTTCTGTATCAACAATACGGTTACTATAATACTACAGGCTCTACCGAGCTTGAAGTCAGATAGCGGTGTAAGGACGGTATTAATTTATTTTAAACAAGTCTCACATTAGAAACACAAAATAGAATTCTTATGTCAGTACAGTTTACAATGACTGACGCAAATAATATAATCAAAAAAATAATCAAATTTTAACAAAAAAGAACCGACTTCAAGAACTGGTCCAAATTGAAATGGGACCACACGGCACCACCAGCTTTAAAATAAAAAAGAATCATCAAAATCGATTCGCCCAGTCCAAAGTTATGAGGTAACAAAAAATTTTTTTTAAAAATACAGTCGAATTGATAACCTCCCTCTTTTTTGAAGTCGGTTAAAAAAGGTTTCTTCCGATTTAGAAATGAATCCACAACACGTGTAGTGTAAATCTCTGGAGGAATACAAAACTTGAATTAGTTTGCATTTTCAGGAGTGTATCAACCCTAAAACAAAACTATTGTGATAACGGAAATTAGGTTGCGAATAGATTGTATTAGACGAACCATAAACCTTTTTGCTACTTACAGCTTTTTTTTATACAAACAAATAGATGGGTCTTCTACGTTACCTTGCTCTAAGTGAAAGAATAATTTAGAAGGAAGGCTGCCCCATTCGTTTAAAAACAATAAAGAATTGCTTCTATGAGGCCGTGCTCAATCCGGTGGAGTCGACCCATACATAGACTGCTTCAGCTCTCATCCGATTTAACTCGAATGGGTATGTGCCAGTGTAGTTCCAGTCACTCACTTATACTTACTTTTATAGGGACTAATCCTTTCCACATGCCAACCACTGTAACTCTGTACACCAGGATCAACAGCATCAGCAAATGACCCACGAACGCATCGGGTTAAAACACTCGGGAAGTCCCAGGAAAAATTGAACTATCCGAACCCGCAATGAAATTAATCAGAAGAAATCTGAAGGAGTTGGAAATATAATAAGTCCACTTACTCATATTGTGATCAGAGATTCGATCACAACGAGTACCTTGAATTCTTGTGCGTCCGGGTCTGAACTGTTGTTAAGGGCCAATGTAAATGAATGTAAGAATCTATTGAAATTTGAATACATAAACCCCACAGATATTATAAAAACGTTTAAGTCTCTTAACTCTAAGAAAACAGGGGACTTATGGGGGATTTCAGTTAAATTAATAGAAACTATTATAATTGATATAGCACCATTTCTAGCAATAACATTCAATCGATGTGTTGATTCTGGGGTTTTTCCTAACCTGATGAAGTATAGTAAAGTAATACCTTTATTCAAGAAGGGTTGTACAACCGAACCAAGTAACTTTAGGCCAATCTCAATCTTACCGGCTATTAGTAAAATTTTTGAAAAAGTCATTTTGCAACAACTAGAAAGCCATTTTAATCTAAATAATTTATTTCACAAAGAACAATATGGCTTTACAAAGGGTCGTTCAACAATTGATGCGGGTGCAACTCTTTTGAGACATATATTTAGTGCATGGGAGAATTCGCAAGATGCGATAGGTGTATTTTGCGATCTTTCAAAAGCTTTTGACTGTGTAGAACATAACACGCTTTTTCTTAAACTTAGGCATTATGGTGTTAATGGTATTGCTTTGGAACTAATCGTTTCCTACTTGAAAGATAGAATTCAACATGTAGATGTCAATGGTGCGAGGTCATCTGGATTACCTGTTACTATGGGCGTTCCGCAGGGCTCCATACTGGGTCCTCTACTTTTTCTCATATATGTAAATGACTTACCATATTATTTAAAAGATCTCTGTGATATAGTTCTATTTGCTGATGATACGTCACTTATTTTTAAAGTCGATCGTAAGAAAACAGTTTTTGACGATGTGAATAGGGCACTAAATGATGTATTGAATTGGTTTACAACGAATAATCTCCTACTGAATTCAAATAAAACAAAGTGTGTGAGATTTACTATGCCAAATGTAAAACAACTAGGCACTAATCTAACTATAAATAATGAAATCATAAGTATTGTAGACTCAACAGTATTCTTAGGAATTACATTAGATAGTAAACTTCAATGGGGAGCCCAGATAGATAGCCTTGCGGGTAGACTTAGTTCGGCAGCTTATGTAGTATGGAAGGTACGTCAGCTCACTGATACGGACACAGCTAGGTTAGTTTATTTTAGCTACTTTCATAGCGTCATGTCCTATGGTATACTACTTTGGGGCAAGGCGGCTGATATTGAAACGATTTTTATTCTACAAAAACGAGCCATCCGCTCAATGTACAATTTAGGTGCTAGAGTCTCTCTTCGAGAGTTGTTTAAAGATATAGGTATTTTAACTGTTGCATCACAGTATATATTTGCTAATATTATGTTTGTTAGACACAACATTAATGACTATAAGAAAAACAGTGATGTACACAATATTAATACTAGAAACAAATCTAAACTCATTGGTACCTATCATCGATTACATAAGATACACAACTCGTTCGAAGGTCTTGGTGTACGTTTTTATAATAAAATTCCTATACATGTAATCGACCTTCCTGTAAATAAATTCAAGCTAACTGTAAAAAATCACCTTATTAGGAAAGCCTACTATACGATCAACGATTATCTAAACGACAAACAGTCATGGGCTTAAGGTGTCATTAGAATTTAAATAGATACACACAAACTTCTTTGTCTTTTAATAAAGCTAAATATTAACAAACCATTGTTAGTTGAAAGTAATGCGTGGCGATTATAATGGTAATTTAATTAGTAGTGATTTTTATCAGTATCTAGACTATGGTTTGTCATGCTCACTAAAATGTCATTCCTCGCGGTGTCGTCGTGGGGCGGGTCGTTTCCTTCCCTCTGATATGCCGAAGGAGATGATGGCTGGTCCATGCGTCATACTCGTGAACGGGTGCTGCTTGGGGTGACTGGTCGGCCTAGTCAGCGATTCTTTAGACAATACTATTATTCTGGTTCGTTCAACTGCAACCCTAGCCTCTTAATCCAGTCACGAATTATTTTCAACAGTAGATTTTGCAACTGAATGTAGGTGGATGTGCACCTTGTTTCTATTTTGTTCTATGTTTAATAGACTCAAACCTTCAACGTTATCACTGAGTGTTTTTTGTTTGTTTGCGCGTTAGATTTTGGAGCTTTTTAATAAAAGGAATTTCAGGTGGCAACAGCTTGCATACTGTTTACCTTACATGTAATACTAACACTATTGTACCTGAAAATCAGATTTTGAAAAAGAGTAGCCATGAGTTTCTTTGCCAGTATTCTTCTCATGAGCTCTACGCATTTTGGAAACTGGAAGTTATGGATCGACACAGGCAGGCAGTAGATTTTGGTGTTTTCGCCTAACTTACCTCGACAATACAGCACATGCTGTGGCCTCTGTTTGTGTCGATCTATGATTTTTAACTATAGCTTCAATTTGACGTTCATAAGTGTCACTTGGTGTCTTAGATGAATAAATGATTTTGATTTGATTTGATTTGATTTGATCAATCGAAGGATCAGAGGAACTATTAGGACGTGAAAGCAATTTTCAGGGATCTAATTCAGTTAATGTTAAAGCCAAACTAGGTCAAAATAAGGTTGTCTGTAAGAGATCGCCATGAGCGATAAGACCGCCAATTGTCACATTTGTAAATTGCAACTCTTTTTTTTTCTATCTGTTATGATGTGTGTACAATAAAAAAAAGAAACAATTCAGAATTAACTAATGTTATGCCATTAGCGATATCCCCTTTTACGCAAGTAATTAATATTCGACGTCCTGGCACACAAGGAGGTTGACCCCTCTAAGCTGACTACCAATCGGTGTAGAGGAAAAAAAATATACCAAGGATTCCTTACATTTTCGGTAGTCCCAGGTCTTTTGTAACACTTAAAAGGCAGCATGCCTGCATAGAATTTATTATGAAAAGTATTTACATTTGTTGAATACATTTTCCTCTATGATTTGAATTCATAACTATTAAATTGTTACCATATGTTAAAAGTGAAGGGGCTTGAATGTTTTATTTGCATAGGATTGTCTCTATACACATATATCGATATTATAGATAAAATGGGACCACACGGGAAGCACCAGCTTTCAAATAAAAAAGAATCATCAAAATCGCTTTACTCAGTCGAAAGTTATGAGGTAGCAATCATAAAAAAATACAGACGAAATGAGACCGTCCTTCTGTTTCGAAGTCAAGTAAAAACTACTTGCCCTGATTCGATCAACGTAGAGCCTCAAACTCTTGCTTTTTATGTTATTAATATAAACAAAAAAAAAAAGATTTTTGGAAATTTACAGGTGAAATTTCCAAAAATACTAATGGACTGAAGATTTTATAGAAGTTCGTCATTTTTAGAAGTATTTAGAACCTAGTTTTAAAATATTGTTGAATAGAATGTTTACATCATAAAAATAATCAACTGACAAAATTTCAAGTTTGTTGACCCAGCGGTTTAGGATTTATGAATCAGTCAGTGAATCAGGGCAAGCAACTCTACATTATTCAAGATACATCATTCACAATTGAAGGAAATATCTTACCGAATTTACGCATATGAGAACATCAATCACACTTTTAAAATTGATAAAACATTCTATCTGTCTTTATAATCATTTGAACTATTTAGATAATACCTAGTACCTACTTATCTAAAAATATATATAAGGAAAAAATTAATTTATTTTATCGTTTGAATGAAAACTTCTGATAAATAGTACAATTCGTTGTAAACAGTGGCAATCCATATTAAATGTGTTATAAAAAAGATAAGTGTACACCTGTTTTAGATAAAAAGTCAAGGAAAACTATTTCAAACCTTTCTAAACTACCTAGATCCGCATTTCGCCAGATCCTCTTCCCTCCACACCGGCTGGTTTGACGTCAAACCAAGCATTTTGTTGCGTACATTTCACTTTCAATATGGCGACCGGGTTTTTTGCGGAGGTCAACGTTCCGTGTCCAGAATAATAATGTCAAATCCGTGAGTAATTACAACACGGTGCATTCGGCCTTTTTTTTTTATTTAGCAACTGTTAATAGTACAAGATACATTTTGGCGGGTATTTGTGTCCTATTTGTGTCCCTCGAGGTCAAAAGTGTCAGTTTTGACATCTTCGTTTAACAACTATATAAATTTTGTTTCATGTTTTTTTTTGTATTACTAAATAATTACATCTTAAATATAGACACGACAGTTTATTTATTTTATCTCTTCTGCTTTGTTTCTGTTTTTTTTTTGTTTAGTACCTAAGGGATGGGCCTAAATTCATTTCACATTCGGTTCAACCGAATTTCGGCGGCTCGAGCCGAATTTCGGCATTCGGCTGATATTCGGATTTAATGCTGAACATTCGGTAATAGAAAATAGTGAAAAATCCCAATTATTTTAAACAAATAACAAAATAATCACTTCACAATCATAGTCATTTATGTATTACCTGCGATTTCTACTTACTAGTACTAAAATATTATTAAAAAAAAAAAAAAAAGAATTAGATATTCCAAATATCTATCTAATCCTTAATCAATCAACTTTAATCGCAATAGAAAATAAAATTATGTATCTATTACGATCTATTACGACGTACTTAAAATTGTCCAGGATCAGGTTATGGCGCAAAAACACTAAGGATTCTGCCTTTCCTGGCAAAAGTGTGTTACGTTTTTGTTCTTATAAACCTGCCTCTAAGAAAAATTGCTCTAATATACTGAGCTTCCAGGAAACGATCAAAAATTTCGTGCTTAAATACTCATGTGGGAGTACTTGTCCTTTTTCTTAGCCTACCAAACGTAGACCATTAGTCTTTGGATAGCAAATTTTCATTTGGATATGAGAGAGTGGCCGCGTTCTGGTCTGCTAAGATCTAACTACACTGACACGAAACGTTTGCCGTCGAAACGCTACGAAGATTTGGATATCTAGTTCTAATGCAATCGGACTTCTGGTTTCTTCTAAGTGAGGTAGTTTTTTTTTCTAAGTGAGGTACCAGATCCAGAACGTTTCTGTGAATCTCTTCATTCTTGGAATGTGAGAAATATTGTGCAGAATTGTGATAACTTCATCGTTATTGCTCGAACTTTCCATATCCTCGCTCCTTCTTACAAATTCTGCTAAAATGCTGCAGCAAGTCAGTGTACAGTAAAACTTGAAAAATATAATAATTTTGTGGTGCACGTTCACATGTCGCTCGTAACTGAAATCGTTTTAGGTGTCGATAACTGACCGAAAAATATTTTTTCAATAGTTAAAAAAGTTGAGGTGATCTCACCAATAATGCAAGTGAGCGCGTAAATAAGTTAGGACTTGTTGCGACAAGTCCTAACTTATTTACGCGCCGCCCGAGAAGGTGGTGTGAAAAGAACCGAACTTCGGCAGAATTTAGAATTTTTACCGAATGTTCTGCCGAAGTTCGTATTCGGTTGAAACCACAATGGGCCCATCGTACCTACCTATTAGTGCTGAAATCGTGTTTTTTAATCTGTATTTCGACAATTTTAGTTGCAAATTTAAGACTATTTTATTAAGAAACTATAAATACCTCCGTAATTATCTACTGTGACGTAGTAACTAATCCATAAGTAATCAATATAATAGGTAAAATAGTAGATATAGCTATTATAAATATCTCTGTGAGTCAACAAAATCAGAATTATTATCTTGACAAAGCAGTTTATTAGATTATTATATATTTACTATATTTATCAGTATTAGATAATGTATTAACATAAGATTATATGTGTGTATCACTATACTAAATACTGATATTATCACAACCGGATTTTTTACCAGGATACAAAGGTCAGGTGTTCTTCGATAAAAGCCTTTTCTACTACAGATACAAAAATGAAAGACGTGGAACTACTTTTACTACCATGAAATTATTTAGTATAAATAACTTAATTTGGTGTGATTGTATTAGTCCGGGATCCCCGGAACAAATTTTACAAGTTATTACTATCAAGCTAATTTTTCGTGAGTGGCGTCATTTTGAGGAAGGCCTACCTTTCACCTTAAAAAAAAATTCGATTGTGAGAACTAACAGGGCTAGCAGGAAAAAAACTTTTGAGCGAAGGGCTGTGTGTGTAAAAAACGATACTAACCAGCTGATTTTTTAACAGTTGCTTAGTTAATTCTGCTAGCTATGTTAGTTCCCACAATCGAATTTTTTCTTAAGGTGAAAGGTGGGCCCTCATCAAAATGAAGCCCCTCACGAAAAATTTGCTTGATAGTAATAACTTGTAAAATTTGTTTGCTTGTATTGTATGCTTTAATTTGAATAAATTTAACGCACATATTTTTCATTATTTCTAATAATTATATAATTACTAGCTTTTGCCCTCGGCTTCGCCCGCGTTCATGTCGGTATTTAAATTTCAAAAATCTCTATAAATTTTAACTTATTATGTTATTCCGATGTCTAAGCTATATTACTGCAAAGTCTCATGAAAATCCGTTCAGTAGTTTTTGCGTGAAAGAGCAACAAACACACACACATCCTTACAAACTTTCGCATTTTTAATATTAGTAGGATGTTAGTTACTAGATTTTATTTTTGTATGTAAACAAAAATAACGGTTTTGGTTTGATTAACATTATATATTTATTGCACTGATTTTGTAATATTCTTTCTATTATAATCATCAAAAGATTTTAAAAATTTGCTTATAAACGAATTAGCAATGTGTGTCGGTAGAGATTTTTAAAATTAAATAAATAGGTAGTTATGATTATAAGACATTGCTCCAAGAGATAAGACCAGCTTTTATACATTATATTGATGATTTAAATTTTATTTTTAATTATAACATCTAAAACCCTTAGTCCATAAATAGTGTATTATCTATCTATATAAATGTATTACATTTAATATTAACGGAAACATAATAAATTATTCATACTGGTAAACCCATATCGCGAATAAATAAACCAAGGTCACAGATTAGCATAGAAACTTGAAATAAAGTAAAAAAATTACCGCTTTAAATTCATTAAAGTTGTGACGTCACTAACGACGTCATCATCAACAGCCTTTTACAGTCCACTGCTGGACATCGGCCTCTTTTTAACCGACTTCAAAAAAGGAGGAGGTTATCAATTCGACTGTTTTTTTTTTATGTTTGGTACCTCATAACTTTCGATTACCGATTTTGATGATTATTTTTTTATTAGAAAGCTGGGGCTTCCCATGTGGTCCCATTTCAATTTGGTCCAGATTGAAGTCGGTTTTTTTTTGTTAAAATTTGTGATTATAAGATTGTGCCACGCTGGCTAGACGGGTTGGTTTGTATAGTGTTTCAAGTTTTCCTACTCTTTGAAGTGCTGTGGTCTTGCGTAGCTTGCTCCCTTGCGGCCGTTTTTACAAGCTTTTTATTAACTTGCAATGTATGTATGTTCGGGTGGAATCTTGCAACTCAATTTTGAAGCAGATATCTTCAACCAATTTTGCTGAAATTTTGCAAGCATATGTATACAGCGTGACAATACAATATTATAATGATATTCCTATATAGATTGCTATATAGTCACATTGTTAAATTAATAGAAATTATACATGCCTGACCAGTAGATGTCAGCATATATTTATCGATCACGTAGATTCAGACAGCCCTTATCGCGTCGAGATGAGACGTGAGTACATGAATGGTACAGACAGATTTTTGTATATAAAATATCGCTGTTAGTATGTACTTACTCTACTTACTCTCAATACGTCACAATGTAACATCAAGAGTATACAGGAGCCTTGAGCTCCTGACAATAAATATACTACAGTCGCTACAATCCTTCGTGTTATTCATCTCACCTACAAGTAACTACACAACTTATATCACCGTGTCTTTAATCATATATATAAGTTCGCTATAAATGACATAGAGCTGATCTTATGCTGGAGCTGGAAGGTGGCCATAGAAACTCTCGAGAAACGTGGCAACATCATTAAGTTTGTACTCATTTGATTCGTCTCGGGGCATTCCAGTAAAAGCTTGTTTTTAAAAAGCTTTTTCATTTAATTTATTAACAACCTATCTCATCTCTGGTTAAAACTGAATTCTCAAAATGGCACCCGCAATATGAAAAAGGGGGATGGGGTTTTTTCACAGACTTCAAGAAAGGAGGAGGTTATCAATTCGACTGTTTTTTAAACGGTTTTATTTAGCTCACCCCGTTTGTTTTATTTGTTTATTATTCTTGGGTCAAATTTGGTAATTCAAATTTCACCCTCTTCCTGTCAACCGATTGATCTGAAATTTTGTATACACTTTGGATTTTGGTGACAATACAATTATGTTTATTCATTATCATTATAAATTCAAGATGGCCGCCGCTACAAAATGGCGGATAATTTATGTTTTATTAATCCCATCAATATGGGTATCAAATGAAAGGGCTCAACAAGCAGAATACAATATACTATAAAAAATTGAAATCCAAGATGGCGGCCGCTACAAAATGGCGGATAACGTAGGTTTTATCGATCCCATCAATATGGGTATCAAATGAAAGTGCTCAACCAGTATAATACAATGTACTATATAAAATTAAAATCCAAGATGGCGGCCTCTACAAAATGGCGGATAACTTAGGTTTTATCAATCCCATCAACATGGGTATCAAATGAAAGGTCTCAACAAGTAGAATACAATTTACTATGCAAAATTGAAATCTAAGATGGCCGCCGCTACCAAATGGCTGATAACAATTTTTTATCAATCCCACCAATATGGGTATCAAATAAAAGGGCTTGACAAGAAGAATACAGTGCACTATACAACCTCAATATTTAAGATGGGCGCAGCCACCAAATGGCGTATAATAATAAGATTTAAATTTAGAAATTGAATCTGTAATTTAGGTATCTGATTATTACTATGAAAAATTAAACCTAAAAACTTGAAAATAAAAAATATGTAAAAAAGTTTTTTAATTTAAACGGTTTTATCGAAAATAATGTACTAAAAAGTAAAAAATAAAAAAAACATTGTCTGATAAAAAATAAAATCGTTGGGCTCGTGTTTCCATCAAGTCAACTCAGTTTACGCTACGCCCAACGATTTTATTTTTTATCAGACAATGTTTTTTTTATTTTTTACTTTTTAGTACATTATTTTCGATAAAACCGTTTAAATTAAAAAACTTTTTTACATATTTTTTATTTTAGGTTTGTTACCTCATAACTTTCGACTGTGTGTAATTTTTATGATTCTTTTTTAACCGATTTCTAAAAAAGGAGGAGGTTCTCAATTCGGCTGTTTTTTTTTATGTTTGTTACCTCATAACTTTTGACTGGGTGAACCGATTTTGATAATTATTTTTTTATTTGAAAGCTGGTGCTTCCCGAAAGGTCCCATTTAAATTTGGTCCAGATTTAAGTCGGTTTTTTTTTGTTATAATTTGTAGGTAATTATTTATTTGAAAGCTGGTGCTTACCGTGTGGTCCCATTTCAATTTGGTCCACTACTTGAAGGCGGTTTTGTTTTGTTAAAATTTGAGATTATTCATACTTTAGTAATATGTGTATCAAATGAAAGATCGTGAAAAGATCATTTCAAAATTCTATATATCATACCACCTTTGCATTACTATAGTACACTATATCAATTAGTAAACTCAAACACAAAAAGTTGTCAGATTCTTTCATTGTTAAGCAGTATGTTTTTTTTCATTTTCTTGACAAGTTTCAGTTGTCAAAACAAGAAAAAAACTCTTTTTAAAGGTAAATTTAGACCGTTTTAAAAACTGGAGATGGTTATTGTAAACTATACTCTTTGCGCTGTAGCATGGTGCGTGACAGTTTCACTAACATTTCGTTTCATTCTTGAAAGTTGCCGCGATTTACAAATTATGACTTAGTATTTCAGTTGTACTACATTCGCAATATATTAAATCAATAATAACTGTAGTAAATGTAGTAACTTGTTCAGGATACAATGGAACTGGCGGATACGTAAAAGTTCCAAAAAAATAATATAAAAAAAACTGTAGTAAATTAAATCAACCAGAATGTTCTAGTTTACAAATAAATGCCACACCATGCTACAGCGCAAAGAGTATAAATCATGTCAAAAAAACAAATACTCTTTATAAGGCATATTGAGACCGTTTTATGTAATATACCTATTTGTAGGTTAAACAGAAGATATGTTATTGAAAACGGTCGTTAGTCGACTCTTACGATACCCACAGGATAAATAGAGGTGGTACTCTCAATCCGTCAGTACTCTGACGTCACAGATGATAAATAATAATATAATAATAATAAATATTTTGGACATCTAACACACAACGCCATCTAGTCCCAAGCTAAGCAGAGCTTGTGTTATGGGTACTAGACAACTGATACAAATACATATATACTTTTTTTTTGTAAATAGATACATATTATACATAGAAAACACCCAAACTCCGAAACAAATATTTGTAGATCATACAAACATTTGGTCCGACCCGGGAATCGAACCCGAGACCTCATGATCAGCAGTCGCACACGCCAACCGCGAGACCAATGAGGCAGTCAAAATAAAAACATAATAATGAATAATATAAACTGCGTCATTGTTATTTCGTGGTTTATCCACAACAGCCACAATTGAAAACCTGTTTTGTTATTTGATAGGATTTACCAAACGCTATCGTTTTTATTGTGAATTTATCTGGTGTCCGGCGGTGATAGGTGACGATGTCGCTGGGTTCCACTGATTTTGCATCTGTGTGTTGATATGACGCCCCCCAGTGGGATGCAGCTTCTGCGACGCAATTTAAAATACACACATCAAAAGTGTCTAGGGATCAACATATGTGTCTAGGGATCAACATATATTTTTGCAATAACTTTTCTCCTGATTGATATTAATTAAAATTTTCTTTAAGGATTCATCAAATAAAGTGTTTTCGTTTGTCACAGTAACGATAAACCAAGTCACCTTTGCATTAATAAAGAAATTTGCCATTTTCCTAATAAAAGGATTTTTGACATTTGAACCACTAACATTAAAGTTCGAAAAAAAGACTGAAATAACAGTTTTCTTGAAAATTTTATTAAGTAACTTAAACAATTAATAATCCGTGTTTCTACCGCGAACACTAACAACACAAGAATCGGTTTGGCATACTCAAAATGAGTTCATCCAAATCACGCTGTGGAATGGCCGCCCATGTTCGTTGCAACAACAAAAAAAGGTCTTCTTGCGACTGGATACCCTCCATATTCGGCAGAGCTCTTCTCTGTAGCATATCCCATGCATGCTCAATCGGGTTCAAGTCTGGCGACTGAGCAGGCCAGCGCCAAAGCCACATCTCAATCTCAAGAAATCCGCATAAAAATGCTTGATCCCTAGACACTTTTGATGTGTGTAGTTCGAATAGCTAAATTTATAATTAAGTACTGTTTTTTTTTATTCACTTTATCTTTTGGGGTTTAATTATTTGAATTTGGAAGATTAAATTAAGAGCTGTTGAAATCACATTGTCTTTTCTTTTTTTTTCTCCCCATTTGGCAGGAGAACTTGGCTCGCACTTCTGTGCATTTGCCAGCGTCAAGTTTTAAAACACATTGTCTTGTCTTGTCATATTTATAACAAACCGAATTAAAAAGTAAAAAGCTTACCAGCTAGTTCGTTTTTTTTTTAAATAAAATTAACAATTGACAGTTTACAATTGAAGATAAAAGGTATATTAAATTTGTTTTAAAAATAAATTAATCGTACAAATATTTGTTAGTAAACAGCCAAAGACGAAACAGTTCTATATTTATTTGTTTTCTTAGCTAATGATTTTCTTTTGTTTATTTTTAGAAGTTAACGTCGAAGGGTTGAATGTTTTTCACTCTTTGAATGGAAATTTGCAGTAACTAATTAGTTAGTAATTAATACAACTATTGTTATCGCTCTGTTTTTAATTCAATTACATTTATTAAAAGTTTGAATGAACGTCGGTATACGTAATTCGAGCTACGTTTTAGATATTGGCTTTTTGCGTCAACTACTGGTTACATATTGTTTGTTATCAATGTTTTTTGTGTTGCGAATACATATTTTTATAAACAGAAATGTTTTTGTAGATCTTATTACATACTTTACATTTGAATCTAGTTTTTTAACCGACTTCAAAAAGGAAGAGGTTATGTATCAGCTCTCGCCTAAATATTCAGACATACCTACCTATTAAAAAATATTTGTGGAAGTTAAAGCAACAACTGAATTTCACTAATAAGGGGGTCCTCTTTATTATTGTATAGCTACTACTGACTAGCTGAGCCCCGCGGTGTTACCCGAGGCAAAAAACAACCACTGTTAACGCCGCATGATGATAGGATATTAGGATAGTCTAAAAAAAGTATCCTAAGTTACTCCTTATAACATCAACTATTTGCTAGTGAAAGTTCTTTCAAAATCGTTACAGCCGTTCCAGATCTTAGCTTGAACAAACAGACAGACACAAAAATTAAAAAATAGATTTTTGATGTAAGTACCGTAAACGCTCATATGAATTTAGTTGTTAGTTTGAATTTATAAACAGACACTTCAATTTTATTGATATGTATAGATGTGCTCAATTACTTTAAAAAAAAAAAGTAAAAACTAACGCTAAACTAACTAACTAACTAACGCGTGACTACGGCTTTTGAAACTTGTTTCATACTTTTTCAGCGTCGTTTTTTGTCGTAGTTGGGTTTTAGTTTTTACTTTTTTTTTATGTTTTGGTGCCTCTATAATATTAATTTCTTTGCAAAGTATATTTTAAATAGAAATATCACAATTATCGAATAAATACAAATACAGACAAAGTCACGAGAAAATGCTAATAATATATATATGTCGGAGTGAGGGTATCCAAATAATAAAAGTGATACAAACATTTGCCACTATCGAACACTACGGAACACTCTATATAAAGCGGCGCGATCGGCAACAGGACACAGTTCTCTTCAGATCTCGCGACGACCATATCTATTATTTGCGATTTATTTTATCTCTGTGTTTTATATTGTGTGTATGAGGCGATATTTATCAGTGGGGGAATTACTAGCCTAGGTGGCGAATTCCACAGGGCATCGCGGAGGGGTGAGCGTTGCCCCAATTCCCTCATGGGGGGTTGCTGATGGTGTTTAAGTTGATTCGTATCCGTTTAGTAGTGATTAGTGTTTGGCTTTGGTCCAGATTGGCTGTATCTGTCATTCATGTTCTCGTTTATTCTTGTGTCTCCGACATCAGAAGTGCGATCTGAATCTCATTTGCCCACAACGTTTGAGAGTGTAACGGATCGTCAGTCGCGGCAAGCTGTCGAACTACCCTCCGCTCGAAAATCGTACGAGGTGTCATTTGTTAAATTTTTGTAAGCGAGAACGCTCACATAGTGTCAAAGTGTCGGTATAGCCTTTTCGCGTACGAACGGTTTATGAGACGTGCGGCCTACAACAGCGGCAGCGTGCGGTAGTAAAAGCAACGCATCGGTAACTGGGAAGTAACCGGTATGTACGGACAACTCCAACAATCCGGTGAGTCGTACTATTTTTATTTTGTGCTGAGTGCTCTTTAATAAGATAAGTTCTGTCAGATGAATTTCTAGGCAAACGACAATATTGTGTAATTTATACTCTCGATTGTTTGATTGATTGTTGATTTTTGTGTAAACAAAAATAAAATAGTGGAATAAGTAAAAGTGATTTTAATTCAAAAATGGACAATATTGTGCAGTAACATTATTGAGGGTAGGTAATGCCCGCACTTATTGTAGCATCGAAATTCTATGTACAGTTTTAATCCATATTTATTCATTTTCATGTAGTACACGATTACTGTATTTCAAACGACATAATTATGGAAGAGATCTGCTTGCATTAGGGTTTTAAGCAGCAATTTTCGAAAAGAATCTTGTTCTTAAAAATAATAAGGTCGTTTCTATTGGTGGCATCGGTACAAAGGTAGTCGATTTAGGAAATTTAGAGTGTAGTATTATACCATAGCAGAAATATGTCAGAAATGGAGCTGCCTGGGATTGAGCTGCCGATTTTGCACATGCTGTTTGTTTATTGTTTAAATTTATTTCTTATTTTTAACCCCCGACGCAAAAAGAGGGGTGTTATAAGTTTGACGTGTCTGTCTGTCTGTGGCACCGTAGCTCGCGAATGGATGAAGTGATTTCAATTTAGTTTTTTTGTATGAAAGGTGAGTTACGTGCGAGTGTTCTTAGACATGTTTCATGAAAATCGGTTGAGTCGTTTAAAAAGTTATGGGGGTAAAAGTGGGGAAGAATAACCGAATGTCTGCAAAACGTGCCAGTATAATCGTTAAATGACAATTGTGTAATTGATAACTTCGACCTGATGCTGCATAAGCGGTTTTTTTATTTATTCAATTTTAAATTTATGATTGTGATGTGATTTTTAGTTTGAGGCGGATTCATCTTTGATTGTAGCCATTAACATTTTTTTAATTATTATTTTGAACAATTTGAGATAGTTGTGACTCGAATTATAATTACCGTTTTTTTATTTTGTGATGAAATGTCGATATTTTCAGTAAAGATAAAAAAAACTGGTCGGACTTCTATTTGGTGTCAGCTATCTCACCAGCAGCGGGTGATTGTAGCTGGCATGTCTATGTAGTTGGCAGATATACGTGTGGTAGTCACAAGGGATGACTAACTGTTACATTTGTGGTGGTCACAGGGATGACCTACGATACTATTTATTTGGATTGCTTTGAGAATTTGCAGCAGTAGTCAATTACTAAAGTTCTTATTTTATGTTGTTTTGATTTTAATAACGATGTTACTATTTTCTTTTGCTGTTCAGTAGTGTACTGTTTTATTGAGACAGAATAGACAGTGAGGTCAGATATGGCAGAGTGAGAGAGATACTGTGTGTACACGTATGTGACATTTGATAGGGAAAGTGTAAATTAGTAAAGTTTGATCTCAGTAACTTAGTTTTGATTCAAAGTTAAGAAAGAAATTAGACAAAGTTAAATCCTAAATATGAAGGACCGTTTAAAATTGTAGAGTTGCTCGATGGCGATCGTTATACTTTGAAATCTTTAACTGGTAAGAGAACCTATAAATGCGCTCGCGATCGCACACGAGAGTCTCCTTTATGTGTTATACCCGAGGAGGTAGATTTGTCTCGCATTGATAATAGTGAGGAATATCCCCGTAGATCAAGTCCCTATTGATGTTGATGATGATAATCAAGGGTTAATTAATGCTGATGCAATGGAATGAAATTGCGTTGTAATTGTGTGGCGAGTAGTCTCTATAATGAGATATGAGATATCCTAACAGCGTGGTGGTTGTTAAAGTTTAGTTAAGTTTTGTGAAAGGCGAGGTGGCCATTGAAAGGCGAGGTGGCCACTGAAAGGCGAGGTGGCCACTGAAAGGCGAGGTGGCCACTGAAAGGCGAGGTGGCCACTGAAAGGCGAGGTGGCCACTGAAAGGCGAGGTGGCCACTGAAAGGCGAGGTGGCCACTGAAAGGCGAGGTGGCCACTGAAAGGCGAGGTGGCCATTGAAAGGCGAGGTGGCCATTGAAAAGTGAAATTGGTAGAATAAGAGGCCATGTAGATATTGTTAATAATAATAATCCAAAAATGTGTAACGCGATAAACGGTGAGGTGACTGTTGCGATACTACTTACTGGTGTTATTAATTTAGTATGTAGCGAGAAGTCTATTAGCATTCAGATTTGATAACGAAAAGCCTATTTTATGAGAATGTCCTAAATGAAGTTGTTCCACAGAAGATAAAATGTAATAATGTACCCAATGTCCTTGGTCAGGAGTGGCCGAACAACTCAAAAATCTCTTTCTTTTCTGCGGATAATGATGATGATGCCTTCAACATCACACGAGGACGTGTAATACGTCAGGACGGCCGTGTCGGAGTGAGGGTATCCAAATAATAAAAGTGATACAAACATTTGCCACTATCGAACACTACGGAACACTCTATATAAAGCGGCGCGATCGGCAACAGGACACAGTTCTCTTCAGATCTCGCGACGACCATATCTATTATTTGATTTGCGATTTATTTTATCTCTGTGTTTTATATTGTGTGTATGAGGCGATATTTATCAGTGGGGGAATTACTAGCCTAGGTGGCGAATTCCACAGGGCATCGCGGAGGGGTGAGCGTTGCCCCAATCCCCTCATGGGGGGTTGCTGATGGTGTTTAAGTTGATTCGTATCCGTTTAGTAGTGATTAGTGTTTGGCTTTGGTCCAGATTGGCTGTATCTGTCATTCATGTTCTCGTTTATTCTTGTGTCTCCGACATATATATATGTAATATATATATTTAAAATGTACAAGTAACGCCCTTTCCAATGATACCAAACACGGCATATTTATCTCAAATTATTTTTTTAATACAGTACTTTATATCGGCTAGAGGGCGCCACATTAGATTCAGTGACATGTCATATAGCCTATAACCAGCGGACAATCAAGACACTTCTAACGATATCTCATTCGTCCAGTTCTAATTAGTAGTTAAGGAGCTATGAGGGAACAGATGAACATACATACATACATAGCCTGTCAAAATCATAACCCTCCTTTGGCTTTGCCGTAGTCGGGTAAAAAATAGCCCATTTAACTCTAAGATGAACAACATTCCTAGAATAACATATATAATTGTTCTATTGTTAAACTCAACACAACAAACAGATGCAAGGAACTCATTAATATGTCTTTAAATCTCTTACATTGTATTGAAATACACACATCAAAAGTGTCTAGGGATCCAGCATTTTTATGCGGATTTCTTGAGATTGAGATGTGGCTTTGGCCCTGGCCTGCTCAGTCGCCAGACTTGAACCCGATTGAGCATGCATGGGATATGCTACAGAGAAGAGCTCTGCCGAATATGGAGGGTATCCAGTCGCAAGAAGACCTTTTTTTGTTGTTGCAACGAACATGGGCGGCCATTCCACAGCGTGATTTGGATGAACTCATTTTGAGTATGCCAAACCGATGTTCTTGTGTTAGTGTTCGCGGTAGAAACACGGATTATTAATTGTTTAAGTTACCTAATAAAATTTTAAAGAAAACTGTTATTTCAGTCTTTTTTTCGAACTTTAATGTTAGTGGTTCAAATGTCAAAACTCCTTTTATTAGGAAAATGGCAAATTTCTTTATTAATGCAAAGGTGACTTGGTTTATCGTTACTGTGACAAACGAAAACACTTTATTTGATGAATCCTTAAAGAAAATTTTAATTAATATCAATCAGGAGAAAAGTTATTGCAAAAATATATGTTGATCCCTAGACACTTTTGATGTGTGTACGTGCAAACAGTGTTGCCACGTTAATCGAGGAAACTAAAGAATTTTGGGAACTCATAAAAAAGGACAGGTTTTACCTACCGGAAAATTAAAGTGGATAACAATTCTAAGTGTTTGGAGAACTTTATTTCGAAATAAAACATACTTCTGAGTATTTTTATTTCCACTTAAAAACAACTATGAACTATTATTTAAATGAACTATTTACTCTTTTTTTAAATAATAATACTAGCTGAACCGGCAACCTTCGTTCCGCCTAACAGTCAATGAATGAGCAGATAATGTTTTTTAAAGATATTTTTATTGATGAATACAATATGTAAAGTAGTATTATATTACCAACCCTATTCCGGACGAAGACAAATCCAAAAACACAAATCATAAAAATTGGTCCAGCCATTCTTAAGAGTGTAATTAAAACGACTTTGGTTTATATTAGGTCTTTACCTATGAAATTGCCGTTCTTCAGTACTGGTCGCTTCAAATAAAAAAAAGTTTGTAATGGCTCTGTATTCTAAATTCAAAAGTATTTTGTTTTAAAACCATGACATTCTATTTACAAACTCAGTGTTTTTTTTTCTGATTAGCGTTGTGTTTTCATTACATTTGATCATTTTTCGTCATAATGGATACTTTAAAAATTCGTGTAATTATAGAATACTAGCTTTTGCCCGCGGCTCCACCCGCGTGCATGTCGGTTATTACAAAAAATGTGATAAATGAAGAACCGCTCGACCGATTTTGTGCAAACTTCACATAAACTAACTACTAAATAGTTGGATAGGTGAGCCCATTCTTGAGTTATAAAATTAAAACGAAAAGTTGCATTGATTTTTATATTTTATATTGATACTAGCTGACCCGGCGAACTTTGTACCGCCATATTTATATACAACTAGCTGTTGCCCGCGGCTTTGCTCGCGTGGAAGTTAATTATATGTATTTATTTAAAACTGTAAGTATCTATGAATACTGTGTTCACGTTTTTAAACGTATTTATTTATAATCAATAGTCCATTAAAATTGACTTTCACACACACTTTCGACCCTTATTTTAACCCCTTTAGGAATAGAATTCCCATAAATGCTGATATAAGTATTCATTTATTTGTAATCAAAAGCCTGAAGACAACGTTTCAGGCTACTAAATTAAAAAATGACGGACTTCCAGTCTAGCCTAGGGATAGAATATCCAGAAACGCTTAAATACGTATCTCATCAACATCATCGCAGTCCACTGCTGGACATAGGCATCTCCAATTGCACGCCACTTGATTCGATCCTCAGCTTCTCTCATCCAGCTCCTGCCAGCCGTCTTGGGCAGATCATTTTTCCACCTGGCCTGTGGACGTTCTACGCTACGTTTGCCGAGACGGTCACCACTCACGAACCCGTTTATCCCAACGGTTATCAGTTCTACGGCTAATATGGCCAGCCCACTGGCACTTCAGTTTGCTTATCCCGTGGGCTATGTCAATGACCTTGGTTCTCTACCGGATCACCTCATTCTTGATGCGATCCCTTAGAGAAACGTTGAGCTTTTGTGATGAGAAAAATTAATCATTATTATTATTATAGCCCTCTCCATAGCGACTTTGAACTTGTGGACCAGCCGTGTCGTGTCCACGTTTCGGCACAGTATGTCATGACAGGTAGGACGTATTGATTGAAGAGTTTCGTATTTAGGCACTGTGGGATTGACGATGAAAAGACCCGACAAAGTTTCCCAAAGGCTGCCCAACCCGGCTGAATTCTCCTGTTCATCTCGTCCTCGAAGTTGTTTCTACTTAACTGCAAAGTCTGCCCGAGGTACCACACATATTTTTGAACAACTTCAAGAACGGCACCGTGAACCACAACCGGTTCCGGTAGAACATGTTCGTACATACGTATCTACTCATTTTTAATCAGTAGCCATAAATAAAGTTGCATGTTTCTAACTTCAAGAATGACGGACTTCCAGAATAACCTATATACGAAATATCAACCCCTATTTAACCTCTTAGGGGTAGATTATCCAGAAACGCTTAAACACGTATCTACTATTTTTTAATCAGTAGCCCAAAAGTAAAGAACGACGAACTTCCTTACAAACTTTCAACCCCGATTTCACCCCCTTAGGGGTAGAATATTAAGAAACGTTTAAGTACGTATCTATTCATTTTAAATCAGTAGCCCAAAAGTAAAGAATGACGAACATCCTTACAAACTTTCAACCCCGATTTCACCCCCTTAGGGGTAGATTATCCAGAAACGCTTAAACACGTATCTACTATTTTTTAATGAGTAGCCCAAAAATAAAGAATGACGAACTCCCTTACAAACTTTCAACCCCGATTTCACCCCCTTAGGGGTAGAATATTAAGAAACGTTTAAATACGTATCTATTCATTTTAAATCAGTAGCCCAAAACTAAAGAATGACGAACATCCTTACAAACTTTCAACCCCGATTTCACCCCCTTAGGGGTAGAATATTAAGAAACGTTTCAATACGTATCTATTTATTTTAAATCAGTACCCCAAAAATAAAGTTTCACGTTTCTTACTTACAAAATGACGAACTTCCATACAAACTTTCAACCCCTATTTCACCACCTTAGGGGTAGAATATTCAGAAACGTTGAAACACGTATCAATGCATTTTTAATCAGCAGCCAAAAAATAAAGTTTCATGTTTCTGACTTCAAAAATTACGAACTTCCAGACTGACCTATATACGAAATAACAACCCCTATTTCACCCCTTAGGGGTAGAATATCCAGAAACGCTTCAATACGTATCTACCCATTTTTAATCAGTAGCCCAAAACTACATTTTCATGTTTCTCACTTAAAAAATGACGGACTTCCTTACAAACTTTCAACCCTTATTTCACCCCTTTACGGGCATAATATCCAGAAACTCCCAAATACGTATCTAATCATTTTTATTAAGTAGCCCAAAAATAAAGTATCATATTTCTTATTTAAAAAATTACGGACTTCCATACAAACTTTTAACCCCTATTTCACCCCCTTAAGGGTAGAATATCCAGAAACGCTTACACGTATCTACTCTTTTTTAATCAGTAGCCCAAAAGTAAAGTTTCACGTTTCTTACTTAAAAAATGACGAACTTCCATACAAACTTTCAACCCCTATTTAACCCCCTTAGGGGTAGAATATTAAGAAACGTTTTAATACGTATCTATTCATTTTAAATCGGTACCCCAAAAATAAAGTTTCATGTTTCTTACTTAAAAAATGACGAACTTCCTTACAAACTTTCAACCCTTATTTCACCCCTTTACGGGCATAATATCCAGAAACGCTGAAACACGTATCAATTCATTTTTAATCAGCAGCCTAAAAATAAAGTTTCATGTTTTTAACTTAAAAGATCACGGACTTCCAGACTGACCTATATACGAAATAACAACCCCTATATCACCCCTTAGGCGTAGAATATCCAGAAACGCTTCAATACGTATCTACCCATTTTTAATCAGTAGCCCAAAACTACATTTTCATGTTTCTCACTTAAAAAATGACGGACTTCCTTACAAACTTTCAACCCTTATTTCACCCCTTTACGGGCATAATATCCAGAAACGCTGAAACACGTATCAATTCATTTTTAATCAGCAGCCTAAAAATAAAGTTTCATGTTTTTAACTTAAAAGATCACGGACTTCCAGACTGACCTAAATACGAAATAACAACCCCTATTTAACCCCTTAGGGGTAGAATATCCAGAAACGCTTAAATACATATCTACTCTTTTTTAATCAGTAGCCCAAAAGTAAAGTTTCATGTTTCTTACTTCAAAAATGACGAACTTCCATACAAACTTTCAACCCCTATTTAACCCCCTTAGGGGTGGAATTTCAAAAAATCCTTTCTTAGTGCTCACTTACGTCATATAAAGAACCTACATGCAAAATTTCAGGATTGTAGCTTCAGCGGTTTGGGCTGTGCGTTGATCTCTGGGTATGTCAGTCAGTCAGTCATATAGATGAGTTCCGTCGTGGCACCAACGCGACACAAACGGCACGTAACATCAAAATCGTTTCCGGAGAGAACTGTATAAACGAACGCACAACCCGTTATTGGTTTTCCCGGTTCCGTTCTGGAAATTTTGACTTGAAAAATGAAGCTCGTGGTCGTCCGGAGACTTTGGTTAACAATAATGAATTTAAGGCGATTGTGGAAGCTGACGAAACTCAATCTACAGCTGAGCTAGCAGGAGCTTTTAATGTAAGCATCAAAACAATATTGATCCATTTGCGACAAATTGGCAAGGTAAAAAAGCTTGATAGATGGGTGCCCCACGACCTTAACGATCGCCAGCGCAACGTACGCGTCGAGACTTGCCTTGCGCTGCTCAACAGGCAAAGAAATGAAGGAATTTTGAAACGAATTCTTACGTGCTGGATTCTGTTCGACAATCTAAAGCGCTCAGCAAGTTGGTTAGACCCTGGTTCAGCACCAAAGCAATGCCCTAAACCAAAAATGACCCCTAAAAAGGTGATGGTCACTGTTTGGTGGTCTAGTGCGGGTGTGATTCACCATAACTTTTTACAAAACGGCATGAGCATTAATGCAGATGTTTACTGTGAAGAACTGGAGAGAATAATGGAGAAGCTTGCACATCTGCAACCAGCTTTGGTCAATCGGTCGTCCCACTGCTCCTTCACGACATCGCGCGAACTCCATACCGCGCAACAGACAGTCTCCAAGCTGCAAGAGCTGGGGTTGGAAGCTCTCCCTCATCCGCCATACTCACCAGACCTTGCACCTACCGACTATTACTTTTTCCAAAATTTAGACAACTTTTTAGTGGGTAAAAAATTCAATTCCCGAGAGGCAGTACAAAATGCCTTTGAAGAGTTTTTTGCCTCCCGTCCAGCTGATTTTTACAAGAAGGGCATCAAAAAAAATGCCAATGCGTTGGCAAAGATGCGTCGATTGCATGGGTGATTACTTCAAATAACAGAAATAAAAAAGTTTTAAAAAATAAGTACTTTCACTTATTGCATAGAAAACGGCAATTTCAAAGGTAAAGACCTATTATGTATACTAGCGACCCGCCCCGGCTTCGCACGGGTGGATTTCAGATGCCCCCGCCGACGACACGATTCGTGCATTTTAAATCTATAATATCTTCGAATATATTCATTTAAATTAGATACTGTAAAGGGCCATTTTTAACCGACTTCCAAAAAGGAGGAGGTTCTATGTTCCACTGTATGTATTTTTTTTTTTGTATGTATGTTCACTGATTACTCCGTCAGTTGTGGACTGATTTTGAATTTTTTTTTTGTATTCGAATGGGTATGCTTCCGAGGTGGTCCCATTGCCAGCATATCAGGATCTGATGATGGGATCCCAGGGAAATCGAGGGAAACCCTCATTTTTTATAGGCACATACTATGTTTTTCGTATATTTTCTGAAGTTACACCGGTATTTGCGTCTGGTAGTCATCATTTTATGATGATGAGCTGATGATGTAAGGTACAACTCCTTAACGGTTAGGAGTTGGAGGATAAATCTTTAAATATCATATGTACATATGTTACCTTTAGTCGTATTCTTTCAAATTATTTAAGTAAGCTGACGATGGAAGGTGGAAGGTACAACTCCTCAACGGTTAGGAGTTGGAGGATAATTCTTTCAATTTCATACGTATCTAAAGACCTTCAGTCGTATATTAAAATAGAAATCTACGGGATTGCTACCATATACCTTTTTGTTTGTGAGTATCCTTCAGTCGTATACTTTCAAGTTATTTAGGTGAGCTGATGATAGAAGGTTAAACTCTTCAACAGTTAGGGATTAGAGGGTGATTTTAATATTACACGTACGTATTGGTGACGAGCAGATTCCCTAGCGGCAAGCCGCAGAACTAACGTATGACAGATAAAAATACGTATACACGTTAACATTCCACTTTTAAAATACTGATCACCATCACGAAGTGGTCTTATAGTATTTTTTACTACTCCGTAGACGTCTATCAATGAAATCATTGTAGAAAGAATTTAAAATAACAATGCACTCGCTCTGTATATTAAACTGTCAGGTAGAAGTATCTGTCTTACGTTAGTTCCGCAAACGGCCACTAGGGAAATCTGCTCGTCACCAATAGACCTTAATTTGTATTCTTGATGATGAAATTTGATGAAATAGTTCTACTTACTACTTACCTACGAAGGTTTGCACTAAAAACTGAAAAACTAAACTTTTTATAAAAAAAAAAAAACGACTTCCAAAAAACATCCAACGAAAACTCTCTGCCAAAAAAACACTTAAAAGAGTAAAATAAACTGGTTCTTCATAAATTGCCTATACCTATTCTATATTCATTTAAATAGTAGTATTATAATGTGTGCTAGGTACCTAAAATCTGTTTGAAGTCGGTGCCAAGTGTATATCGCTTAGACTTTTGTAATTTTTCGTTTGTATTCTTTTTGGCTTAGCAGCAAACAAAGGGATATGGGGACATAGGGACAGAGAAAGCGACTTTGTTTTATACTATGTAGTGATATATATATATAACTAGCTGACCCGGCGAACTTCGTCCCGCCATATTTACATATCTGTCTCAGCTTCCCACAGGCAGTGTACAGTCGCGGACAAAAAAAAGTGCTGTCGTGTTTCGTTGGTGAGTGCGAGACCTGAGGCCCAAATAGTCTAGTCAACAAGTTCCATACTTGTTGACTAGACTAAAAGATGCAGCAGCATCACTAGGCCGCCATGGTGTGGGTCGCCATACTGCATTGTCTGCATTCGCAGTGAGTATGGTGACCACCACTTTTGGATTCTGCTTATGCTTTCCATCAGGCAGAGTAGAGTCATTATGGCGGGCCATACATAAAAAAAAAAAAAAGACTTCCTGACTGACTTTGACTTTTTATTTTTTTCTTTCTAGCAAAAAAAGAATGAAAGAAATCGGACTGTGTTATTGAATTACAACTAAGTACATATTTTGACTTTCATCCCCTCTCTGCAGGAAACCGTGCTGAATTTCGGGATAAAAAGTATCCCATGTCCTACCTCGTAGTATGAACTCAAATCATACCAAGTTTCATTTGAATTAGTTTTCATTCAGTATTTCATTGTCATTCAGTAGTTTCAGCGTGATGCGCGGCCAAGATACCGGTAGACGGACAGACAGACTAAAATGAAAAAAAATACAGTTTTGGCTTTAGTATCGACTATAGAGAGCCTCCAAAAAAAATTTTCAAAATATCTTAAATGTACAGAATTGGACCTGTTACATTTTTATTATAAGTATAAGTATAGACACAGTCATAGATCTACCCTATTGCCCAGACGCCGACGAATAATCTGAGGAACTTTAGATTGAATTAAAATTGCTACTGAATAAGTATCGTCGCCGCCACTCCGATAGTCGGCGCCGACCCATAGAGTCCACGGGCATACCCCGAACCAAACTTTATGTCGTCTGGGAACACAATTAAATCGACAATATGAATTTGTAAGAAGAGACATTTGTAAGAAAAGTTCCAATAAATAGTCATACTAATTTCTGATGTTTGGTGATATACATATTATACTTATAATTATGTATTAGTATGTAGGCCTTAAACATATTTGAACATATATCAAGGTCAGTGCAATGTATGTAGTGCCTGCGTAGCATTACGTGAACAAAAAGCATGATACTGAACTCTAAACACATCCGCTCAATTAAATTAAAGCGACAAAATTGGCCATTTGGCAAAATTATCCACACGGACCTGATTGACCCGATTAAATTGCAACATGCTCAAGTCATGCGACTGTGGTCACCTAATGACCTTGAGTTAGAGTTGAGAGTCTGAGATACTTATAATTTAATTGAAAATCTAGACAAACAAACTATGTAATAAGATCATTTTCTTTACACATACGACAGTTTTTAGCAGAATTCATTTATTTCAAATTCTAATACCAAGTCCCGATAAACTCGGCTTTTAAGGGAATATTATTCCTGTCGTAAAAGATACTGTTCAAACAAGATCAGCTAACTGTTATTGTAAAATAAATTCTAAACCCGTGTCATAAAGTTCAAAATGTCGTGAAGCATGTGCTGTCATATAATATGTCATTGAACTTGAATAAGGCCGTTATAGTCAGCTGTGGCACGCCGCGCACGAGACAGTCGCGGCCCGCTGTATTCGTCTCGTGCGCACGCCTGCTACGTTTGTTTTGGTGACGTCATACGTTAGTAGTACTATTTATTATTAGATTATTATTAGTGTTACTATTTTTAGCCGGAGTTTGGTAACTTGGAATTTTTCTTATTTGTTCTTAGTTTGACGTACATATAATCATAAATTTTTAAAATGATTAGGAAAACCAAGTTATTCGATGTAATTTATTTGTTTAGGTTGATTTTGAATAGGTAACTACGTTTTACGAGATTTGTATATATGTGTGATTTACGTAATTTGAAATTATAAGCACTAACTTGAGCCCACGGATATCACGGTATAAAATATCCTACCTATGTGTTATCTGATATTTAAGCTATATTACTGTAAAGTTTCATCTACAAATATACATAAATCCATACAGCTGCATGCAGCCTCACAAACTTTCCAATACCGTCTAAGTATCCTAAAAGAAAGAGGCAGCAATCCCGGACTGGGCCTGGTTAGTCGCCACTCGATCCGGAAATCAGATAGTCGGGTTCTACACATAATGGCTTCAGAGGCTGACCGTGGGGGTGGTTTTTAATGGAAACACCAAATACCCTTGACTCCTGTGTGTGTCCCTTAGGAGCCGAAAGGAAAAGGTAGTAGAGCCACGCTGATTTCAGCACGAACGGGTCGGCTCGACCGGGGCGGTACTACCCGCGCACAGTAAATCAACATAAAATGACAGCGTGCTGTCGTGTTTCGTTGGTGAGTGCGAGACCGGAGGCCCAATTAGTCTAGTCAACAAGTTCCAAACTTGTTGACTAGACTAAAAGATGCAGCAGCATCACTAGGCCGCCATGGTGTGGGTCTCCATGCTGCATTGTCTGCATTCGCAGTGAGCATGGTGACCACCACTCTTGGATTCTGCTTATGCTTTCCATCAGGCAGAGTAGAGTCATTTTGGCTGGCCAAACAAAAAAAAAAAAAAAAACAAACCTGTCACCAAATAAAGAAGACGAGAGTTATGTGACCTTAGTTTGACGTAAATAATTTTATAATTAGGTTTATAATCTGATTAAAAGTAATCACAATTACTTTTATCTTACTTAAGTATACTCATTAAAATCACATGACTATACGTATTTATTTAGTTGGATGTTTACATTTTTGATTATTTTTTGTGTATCTATGATATATGAGCCTGCCAAAATGACTACTCTGCCTGATGGAAAGCATAAGCAGAATCCAAGAGTGGCGATCACTATACTCATTGTGAACGCAGACAATGCAACAATGCAGCATGGTGACCCACACTAGGGCGGTCTATTTCGATGCTTCTACATCATTCTCCGGTCATTGGTCTTTTGGTTCTCGAGTTTACTCTCCAATTCTACTGATCATTTGTTTTTAAACATATCAATATGTTTTTTTGCAACAACAACTTTTAGTAATCCACTGCTGGCCATGACCTCTCCTAATATAAGCTTAGGTCTACTATTCTATACTACGCTGGCCAGACGGGTTGGTATAGGGTTTGTTGGCAAGGATCCGGATCTGTTAATAACAGCAATTCCCGGATCCCTCCCATATCAGTCGCAGAGTGGCACACTGTGTGGTTTTAGTCGGTCCGATTCCGACACACCACCCCACCGCAGACCCCGATGGGGTGACGGCACGTGGGGGTTTCCAAACATAAAAAGGGTTTGTTTAAGTTGTCCTTCTCTTTGCAGTGATGTTATCCTGCATAGTTTGCTCCCTTTGGTCTGGGTGAACCGATTCTGATATCCCAACGGTGGTACCATGATAAAGACACTAAGATCTGATGATGGCATCCAAGAGAAATCGAGTTGAACCTTGAAGTCGGTTTTTGTTTTTGTAAAAAAATTGTTATCTGCATTCACAATGAGTTTGGTGACCACCAGTCACCACTCTTGGATTCTGTTTATGCTTTCCATCAGGCAGAGTAGAGTCATTTTGGCAGGGCCATACATAAATAAATAATAAATAAGATATTCAAATGTCAATGTTTCAGGTAGTGGCAGTTAAATAACTATTGTTATCGAACGCTTACTTACGTATCGACAGTACCAAGCCACAATCCATCACCATACTTCGCGATAAACATACCTTCAGAAAGATAAATTTATTATTTTCGTCACTTAGTATCTGATATGAAAAGTTAAAAATCATCTTTTTCTACTTAGTAACTAAATTAAATAATGTGAAATATTGTGAAATATTGCTTATTTACCCAGCATACAATCCCAACATCTTCAAAACTCCGAGCGTACAGAGTATAGTGTTTCTATAAATTAGAAAAACTCAATAACACTTTTTGGCTCGACCCGGGAATTGAACTCTCTTGATCGGCAGTTGCGTGAACTACTAGACACGAGGCAGTTTGAAAGTTTGGGTCCTCGGAGAGCACGTAAAGCTGTCGGTCCAGCACCTGTCCCCTCAGTCATGTCGGATAACCGTCCTATCGGATTATAAGAGATTGAGGGAACAGATTGTGTACCTGTGTTTGCGCACACACTTGTGCACTATAATATCTCCGGCGCAGTTGGCTGGCATGCCTAATATCGGCTAGGAGAACATCATGTATAATGCACGTATCTTCGAGCAGTTTCGTTTCGTTATAATATAGTTTACTAAGCAACAACTAATAAAAATTAATTATGTGCATGTGTAAATTACACACGACGTCCATTCAAGTGGTGGCGGCCATATTTAATTTATTGTATGACGCACGCCACCGTTCGGAAACGTCTTGAGATTTTTCCCGCTCTAATGTTTATAAACTCAAATAAGGTAAAACTTAGATATTTTTATTCAAATGTTTCTTCGTATCTACGTGTCTTGTAGAGAACTAAAAAGCAGGTAAAGAAAGTATTTATTTGTCTCTTTTTGTTGGTATTTTATTACCCATTTACGTCAGAAGGTGCGGAACGGAATAATAAGGAATACTAACTTAAATAATGGTTGCTTGGTATGACCAAACTGAAAAAATATTAATATAAAGACTAAAGATTCAGCGTATGTACAATACAAACACTTTTTTTTTTTAAGGACAACTCCCGCATTAGGAATAAACATTCTGTGTCGCGGGGGACTTTATAGACATACATGAAACGGACGAAACACAATTAACACCCAAACTCAGAACAACAATTTGTGGATCACACAAAGTGTTGTCCCGTGTAGGATTTGAACCCACAACACTTGGCGAATTGGCAAGCGGCGTGGCGACCGCCTAAACCACTAGGTCAACCGTGCATTTAATGCTGAATCGGGTATTATTCACTATTTCATTATAGTGAGGTACCTACTATTACATTTTGGCTTGGCACCGACTTCAAACCTATGAATAGGTAGCACATACAATTTAAGTTATTTTATACTTTTTAGTTTTTGAAGCCGGTTTTTTTAAACGGAGTTTTTTTTTATTTTTCGCTTTTTAGTCTTTCTCAAGTCTCTCATCATCATTTCATTTAAAATTTAATGATGTCTACAGAATATGAAGGCATGCAGACAATTGCTCGTAAATTCATTGCAGGCGCTCACGTTAATTTGACGGTTTTCTTCGATTTCCTTAGGATCCCATCATCAGATCCTGATATGGTGGCCATGGGACCACTTGGGGAACATACCCTTTCGAATACAAAAAGAATTTTCAAAATCGGTCCACAATTGACGGAGTAATCGATGTACATACATAAAAAAAAAAAAAAAAGCGATGAAATTGAGAACCTCCTTCTTTTGGAAGTCGGTTAAAAAATAGATGTTTCCTCATTATTATCTTACTTAAGGCACACATAAATGACCTCTAAAGTTATCCACTAAGATATAAAACTATACAATTTGTACTCTTAATAGTACATTTCATAATTTTTCCGTTTGTCCTCGTCCACTGGTATATTTTCCATTCATTTCATTCATTTCCGGTATTTTAAAGACTAATTGTTATAGCGATTAACTAAAGACTAGACATTGGCGTACTTGCCTTTTCCATCTAAAGGCGCGTTTCCATTGAAATTTGACAACACAAAAAAGGTTGACAACACAAAAGTTGCCAACTTTTGTTCGATGGAGACTCGGTTTTACAGAAACTTTTATCACCAATATTACTGTAAAGTTTTATCCAAATCCTTTCAGTAGTTTTTGCGTGAAAGAGTAACAAACAAACATCCATCCATCCATCCATACTTACAAACTTTCGCGTTTATAATTTAATAGCGACCCGCCCCGGCTTCGCACTGGTGGATTTCAGATGCCCCCGCCGACGACACGATTCGTGCATTTTAAATCTGTAATATCTTCGAATATATTCATATTAATTAGATACTGTAAAGCCATTTTGATCTATATTAAATGCACAATGTATTTAATTTACTTAATTGTATAAGGATTCATTCTGTATTGCTTAAAATCGCTTCCTAAATAAGCCATTATTTCTCGTAAAAATAAAGGAATAAAAAATGGTTGTTGTGGATTATCCCTAAGAGATAGACATATACCGTCGCGGACTTTTTTATAGGTCTTTTTAACGTGTACAATACTGTAGTACATTATTTTGATCTACCTCGTAGGGTGCAACTAGCGTTTGCAATGTAAGCGCAAAAAATGTGTTCATTTGCTACATCACATTAGAAACCTCGAAAATTAACAGTGTTTCCATACTATATTTTGCATTTATTATACATAAAAACCTTCCTCTTGAATAACTCTATTTATTAAAGAAACCCGCATCAAAATCCGTTGTGTAGTTTTAAAGATTTAAGCAAACAAAGGGATATAGGGACAGAGAAAGCGACTTTGTTTTTACCCAACTACGGCAAAGCCAAAAGAGGGTTATGATTTGGACAGGCTATGTATGTATGTATTTAAGTTCATTTGTTCCCTCATAGCTCCTCAACTACTTATTAGAACTGGACAAATGAGGTATCGTTAGAAGCGTCTTGATCGTCTGCTGGTTATAGGCTATATGACGTGTCGCTGAATCTAATGTGGCGCCCTCTAGCCGACATAAAGTAATGAATTAAAAAATTAATTTGAGATAAATATGCCGTGTTTGGTATCATTGGAAAGGGCGTTACTTGTATATTTCAAATATAGATATATTATATATTAATAATGGTACCAAACATGTTAAATAAAAAAAATTAAAAACTAAAACCCAACTACGACAAAAAACGACGCTGAAAAAGTATGAAACAAGTTTCAAAAGCCGTAGTCACACGTTACATAGAAACGCACCATAACACTTTAACAACTTTTATATACTATGTAGTGATGATGATGATAGTGAAGTAGGATGTGTTAATTGGAAGTTATGCACACTTAAATTTTGTTTATTTCTGTAGATGAGAGTTCAACTTAATGGCAATTAAAGAAAACAAAGTATTCAAAAGTCTCAAAAAAATCATTACCATTTATATTCCACTCTCTTTTCAGGTACAATGCTGAAAGAAATCAGCTCCCTTATCTTAAAGCATACAGCAGTATCCCGAAGACATTTGACTCCGGAGCTAGCGTTGAGGCTGATAACTCCTGACTGTCCGCTATGGAGAGCTGGAGAAGATGAGGTGCCTTTCAAGGACCCTTTCTGGGCCTTCTATTGGCCTGGGGGTCAGGCTACTGCGAGGTATGTAAAATGAAGGACATACTGGCTAAGGAAAGTAAGAGAGCATTATAAGACTGTATTTTTGTTTGAAGTTACACCACAGAACGAAGTCAGTCTATAAATAAACAAAAAAAAACCGATTCACCGTGGGAGAGCCACGCTTCGGCATGAATGGGCCGGCTCGACCGGAGTGATACCACGGCTTCACAGAAAACCGGTGTGAAATAGCGCTTGCGCTGTGTTTTACCGAGTGAGTGAGGATACCGGAGGCCCATACCCAAACCCCTCCCCACATCCCTCTCCCCATCCCCCAAAGGCCGGCAACGCACTTGTAACGCCATTAGTGTTGCGGGTGTCCATGGGCAGCGGTAATCGCTTACCATCAGGTGATACGTTTGCTCGTTTGCCCCCGTATTCTATAAAAAAACCGACTTCAAAAATTATATAATATTAAAATGGGACCATACAGGAAGCACCAGCTTTAAAATAAAATATAATCATCTAAAGCGGTTCACTTCGTCGAAAGTTCTGAGGTAACAAACATTAAAAAAAACAGTCGAATTGAGAACCTCCTCCTTTTTTGAAGTCGGTTAAAAGAAGCTTAAGTTATTTCTATATGAGCCTGCCAAAGTGACTCCACTCTGCCTGATGGAAAGCAGAGGATAAAATATTTTGACAGCAACGACATTGGAAAAGGACCAGAAATTATTAATTGAACCATCAAGTTGTTAATGTTGTTATTGATACAGAGAGGCTCTGAAAGAAAGCTCTCTGCCAGTGAAAGGCCCGTGAAAATCTGTCCAGGCGTTCCAGAGATTAACCGGAACAAACAGACAAACAAAAAAAAAACAACAAACTATTTTTTGATGTAGGTACCGTATAATAATTTCATATGTATTAGGTCTTTACCTATGAAATTGCCGTTCTTCAGTACTGGTCATTTCAAATAAAAAAAAGTTTGTAATGGCTCTGTATTCTAAATTCAAATTAATTTTATTTTAAAACCATGACATTCTGTTTACAAACTCAGTCTTTTGTTTTTTGATTAGCGTTGTATTTTCATTACATTTGAACATTTTTCGTCATAATGGATACTTTAAAAATTCGTGTAATTATGGAATATGAGTTCCGTCGTGGCACCAACGCGACACAAACGGCACGTAACATGAAAAACGTTTACGGAGAGAACTGTACAAACGAACGCACAACCCGATTTTGGTTGTCCCGGTTCCGTTTTGGAAATTTTGACTTGAAAAATGAAGCTCGTAGTCGTCCGGAGACTTTGGTTAACAATAATGAATTAAAGGCGATTGTGGAAGCTGACGAAACTCAATCCACAGCTGAGCTAGCAGCAGCTTTTAATGTAAGCATCAAAACAATATTGATCCATTTGCGACAAATTGGCAATGTAAAAAAGCTTGATAGATGGGTGCCCCACGACCTTAACGATCGCCAGCGCAACGTACGCGTCGAGACCTGCCTTGCGCTGCTCAACAGGCAAAGAAATGAATTAATTTTGAAACGAATTGTTACCCAGATCCATACCAATGCATCGAGGAGTGAGACAAGGGAACGTTATATCCCCGAAATTGTTCACTAATGCAATGGAGGACTTGTTCAAGATGCTGCACTGGAAAGGGCGCGGCATCAACATCAATGGCGAATACATCTCTCACTTGCGATTTGCAGACGACATCGTCATCATGGCAGAGACGCTGCAGGACCTACAACAGATGCTGAATGACCTAGCTGACTCTTCTGTACGCATCGGCCTTCGGATGAATTTGGACAAGACCAAGGTCATGTTCAATGAACATGTTATACCGGAACCGGTTGCGGTACACGGTGCCGTTCTCGAAGTTGTTCAAAAATATGTATACCTCGGGCAGACTTTGCAGTTAGGTAGAAACAACTTTGAGGACGAGGTGAACAGAAGAATCCAGCTGGGTTGGGCAGCGTTTGGGAAGCTTCGTCGGGTCTTCTCATCGTCGATCCCACAGTGCCTTAAGGCGAAAGTCTTCAATGCGTGCGTCCTACCCGTAATGACATACGGAGCCGAAACGTGGACACTTACGATACGGCTGGTCCACAAGTTTAAAGTCGCTCAGCGTGCTATGGAGAGGGCTATGCTCGGTGTTTCTCTAAGGGATCGTATTAGAAACGAGGTTATCCGGCAGAGAACTAGGGTAATCGACATAGCCCACAGGATTAGCAAGCTGAAGTGGCAGTGGGCTGGCCATATTTGCCGTAGAACCGACTACCGTTGGGGTAAACGGGTTCTTGAGTGGAGACCGCGTCTCGGCAAACGTAGTGTAGGACGTCCACAGGCCAGGTGGAGTGATGATTTGCGCAAGACGGCTGGCAGAAGCTGGATGCGAGTAGCCGAGGATCGAACTAAGTGGCGTGCAATTGGAGAGGCCTATGTCCAGCAGTGGACTGCGATAGGCTGATCATGAATTGTTACGTGCGACGAAAAATGGATTCTGTTCGACAATCGAAAGCGCTCAGCAAGTTGGTTAGACCCTGGTTCAGCACCAAAGCAATGCCTTAAACCAAAAATGACCCCTAAAAAGGTGATGGTCACTGTTTGGTGGTCTAGTGCGGGTGTGATTCACCACAGCTTTTTACAAAACGGCATGAGCATTAATGCAGATGTGTACTGTGAAGAACTGGAGAGAATGATGGAGAAGCTTGCACATCTACAACCAGCTTTGGTCAATCGGTCGTCCCCACTGCTCCTTCACGACAACGCGCGACCCCATACTGCGCAACAGACAGTCTCCAAGCTGCAAGAGCTGGGGTTGGAAGCTCTCCCTCATCCGCCATACTCACCAGACCTTGCACCTACCGACTATTACTTTTTCCAAAATTTAGACAACTTTTTAGAGGGTAAAAAATTCAATTCCCGAGAGGCAGTACAAAATGCCTTTGAAGAGTTTGTTGCCTCCCGTCCAGCTGATTTTTACAAGAAGGGCATCAATAAACTGTCAATGCGTTGGCAAAGATGCGTCCATTGCATGGGTGATTACTTCGAATAACAGAAATAAAAAAGTTTGAAAAAATAAGTACTTTCACTTATTGCATACAAAACGGCGATTTCTTAGGTAAAGACCTATAATTTAGTGATACGGTTAATTTGAAATTACAAATAGAAACTTCAATTTTATTTATTTGTATAGATCTTACTAATATGATGAACGCGAAAGTTTGTATGGATGGATGTTTGTTACTCTTTCACGCAAAAACTACTGAACGGATTTGGATTAAACTTTACAGTAATATAGCTTATAAATACATCAGAATAACACATAGGCTTCTATTTGCCGCGATAACCGACATTGTATACTCAGGCGGAGCCGCGGGCAACCACTAGTGTTTTATATTAACGAAATATATTAAATTATTGTTTGTCTTCTAATAGGTATAATAAACACATAAAATATTATACATAGTTATCTCTGTCCCAATTCGGTACGCCAACAAAACATGCTTTTTCCGCGAACGTCTGACTCATCGGCATAGAGTCCTGTAATACAGCAACTAATCCCGAATGACTCATACTGTTCCAGTGTTCCCCATCCCTTTCAAGGATTTGCTATCTCCCTCTCAGTTTTCCGTTGCCCATCCGTTCCATTCAAGGGTTTGCTGTCTCTTTCTAAGCGGTTTTCCATTCCCCATGCCTTTCAAGGATTTACTGTCCCCCTCTTTGCGGTTTTCTACCTCAAATGCTCTCAATTCTGAAGTAAGGAGGTGGAGGCGTTCAGCGTGATAAGTTTTGATCAACTTTTGTTTTTATGAGTCATACAGTGTGTAGATAAACTTAAAACCTCTTTTAAAAGGTACTTTTTTAAAATAGTGTATAGTTTTATGAATTTAACTTTTGAACAAGTGTTTTATTTAAAAATCCTTGTCGATGGTTCTAAAATTGTAATTGATTTAATAGGTTTTTTTTTATGTATATGACTCTACTCTTTCTGATGGAAAACATAAGCAGAATCTAAGAGTGGTGGTCACGAAACTCATTGCGAATGCAGACAATATAGAATGGTGACCCACACCATGCGGGCCTAGTGATGCTTCTGCATCATTGAGCCTCCGGTCTGGCACTCACCAATGAAACACGACAGTAAGAATGTTGTCATTTTACTTTGATATGATAGATATTTAAATTACTCGGATCAAATGTATTGAAGTGAATTTGTATTTACATAGGTACCTATTTTTATTTATTTTGTATCAAGTCATTGGAAAGAAACTGAAATGTTATTTTTAAGATTAGTTTTAAAATAAGTACCTGGATGATCGAGCTTTATTCGGTATTTTTTTTGGTGATTTTTCTAAAAATGAATCCTAGCTAGAGATAGATCGATTTATTGCCCCCGAACCCTAAATAATAAATTTCATGAAAATCGTCGGAGCCGTTAACTAGATGTAATTTTTTTTAAAAAATTACTTATTATTTAAAGGTATTAGTTACATAGTATAACAAAAATATACAGGTTTTTTTGTAGTTCATATACTTTCATGTAGTTAGAACATTTACTATCGTAACCTAAGTAGTAGTAGGTAATTATTTCTCTTAATTTTACAACATGCTTGTTAACTTTCCTTAGGAAGAAAATAGAAATATACCTACGCCAAACATCATACTTAACTTACAAAACTTTTTGTGTTTATCCACGCAATAAAAACGCTCTCATTTTTAGATAACCTACATAAATGAACCAAAAAATGTGTAAACAATTTATGGTACCACCCACCACCAACCATCCAGTATAAATTAATAACTAGGTTCTTCCCCTAATGTTATTCCTGAACAATACCCAGCTTTATAATACTAGTATGGATGACACTCACAAAGTGGGCGAGCCACGTTTCGGCATGCATGGGCCGGCTCGACAGGAGTGATATCACGGCCGCACAGAAAACCGGTGTGAAATAGTTTCACCGAGAGAGTGAGGACCGGAGGTCCGTACCCCAACCCCTCCCCCCATTCCCCTCCCTATCCCCCATAGGCCGGCAACGCAATTGTGATGCCTCTGGTGTTGCGGGTGTCCATGGGCGGCGGTAATCGCTTACCATCAGGCGATACGTCTGCTTGTTTGCCTCCTATTCCATAAAAAAACAAAGGTGGTTTTTATATTTGTAAAAGAATTTTCAAAATCAATTCAATAGATCCAGAGATTAAGTCCTACAAACTCACAAATATATATACTAGCTGACCTACGCAACCTCGTTTGCGACCAAACTACCATCTCCCGTTTAACCCCAAAAGGGGGTTGATTTCTAAAGATACATTATTAATACAGCTCCACACCATCTATAGAGCATACATTTTAAATTTCAAGTCTCTTACTTCAAAAACATAGGACTTTCATACAAACTTCCAACTCCCGTTTTACCGCCTTAGGGGTGGAGTTTCGTAAAATCCGTTCTTAGCGGATGTCTACACCCTATAAGGAACCTACCTGCTAAATTTCAAGTTTGTAGGTGTTATAGTTTCTGAGATTTCGTGATTAATAAGTGAGTGGTATTTTGCTTTTATATATAAAGATGTTGTATGCTACGAGTACTACTATACTAATAAGTAGGATAGATTCTACTGTAGATACTACAATTCTTCTGCAGGATACCAAACATGCATGCAAATAAAAAGAAAGTCACATATTTATTATCTATAACGTGAATCATACAATTCATACATCATCATACATTTTTACTGCCCTGATACAGTCCACGTTCGGAGAAGATTTACGATATCTATATTGCATTAAACACGGACTTTCCTACACTTAAATATACCTGAACGTACTGTTATCTCCATTGGATTTCCTTTTGTATACAGTTTTGAGATAAATTCAGAAAATACTTACATTATCTATTCAAAAATCCAACATTCCAAACTCAAGTGCTTGAAACACTTTAAGTGCAAACATAATAATAGTATTAGGTATAACATAATATTACTGTAATAAAAGTAATACGAGTATTTAATATCAACAGCCTTAACAGTGCACTGCTGAACATAGGGCTCTCTGAAGTAAGGAGTTTAGGCCTCCTATCCCACGCTGCCCAGACGGGTTGGTATTGGGTTTGTTTCAAATTTTCTTTCTCTTTGCAGTTATGCTGTCCTGTGTAGTTTGCTCCCATAAGCCGGGTCTCCACTGAACAAAAGTTGTCAGTTTTTGTGTTGTCAACACGTGTTGGTGACAAAAGTTTCTGTAATTACCTTGTGTTGGCAACAAAAATTGACAACAAATGTTGAGAACAGTGTTTCCGTTTTTGGCGGTAAACGTCAAAAGAATACGCTTGTTGCAAATATTTATTGGCTCTGTGGTGACGCTTAGTTCGAATGTTTTTCAAATTGTTGGCGACTCAGTGTAGACGATTTTTTGAAGTGTTGCAAACAGTCAGAAACACTGAAATTGCCAACATTTTGGTGGAGACGCGCCTTTAGTCGCATGTGACGATACCCACGGAATGGGTAAGGTCGGAATATGAGTATTTATGTGATACTAAAACATATTAGAATGTAACAACGTTATTTAGTACTTATTAAAAGTATTAATGTAGACATCGGATTATATGCATTTGCATGTTTTCATATGCAAATGCATATAATTCTATTTTTTTAGCGTTATTGCATATTTTGGTACTTTTTCATTGACAGTGCTTATTTTAGTAGTTTACGTGCTAGGCGTGTAATAATATATATATAGGCGTATAATTGTTGGAAAATTATCTAAAGAGCCCTCTACTCTCCATTTGGTTGCTTGCAAGGTCCTACAAAAAACAAACCATTCAACTATCGCACGGTTCATGAATGATTCCATCAGAACACTATTTCCCGATTTGTTTATAGACGAGAAAATATGTGTTTTTGTTTCTGACGAAGCGCCTTAGAGTATACATAAGCGATGCGCCTTATCGGTTTTTTTTTTTGTTAAAACTTGTAATTTTTTAAAAGCACCATTGCGAGTACAAGCATATAAATAGGAACTACCAAACGTAGCACTACCCCTAGAACCAACATAAACACGGTGGGAACCAATATATTAATGTTTTTTGGATTGTGCATATTTTATGCATATTTCTCCTTTTTTTAGTGCATATTTGCATGCATATTTCGGCATTTTGATAGTGCATATAACCGATGTCTACTTATTAGTAGTATTATTAGTATTTGTGATATTAAGGCAGTTATTCTAATTCTTTTTTAAAATTAAATAATGGATATTCCATATTGGAATTTTAAACAGAATATTATTATGTACCTACATCGAACGATTTGTAAAATTGATACTGCAACATAGAAAAAAAAAACTATGTTCATACCTCCTATTTATTTTAAAATTTTATTCTTATCCTACGAAGTCTTATTTCATTTGTTGGCTCTACTTCTGAGCAGTTAATTCATAATTTAAAAAATGATGCTTCTTTTATTGAAGATGTGACCTTATCTGAATGGAATAAAGTTTATTGCAGTAAAAAGTTAGATAGAAGTGACTCATTTAAACGGTTTTTCTGGTTTTATTCATAGTACAGAAAGGCTTCGTGAAAAAATATTGACGTTGCTTATTTAAATCAAATGTAGGTACTCGGGTTTATACCAACGTGACTTTTTTTCGGCAATTGAAGTAATATTTTTATAGTTATTGAAGTTTTTTTGGGTTTGTAACGTATATGATATCATTTTTAGCAGTTTACTTTTTTAAATGAACAGAAACGTAATCTCATGATGATATGTGCCTACCTACCGCTGTTCATGGACACTTGTATCTGAAAAGTCAAACATACACTGTACACACGTACAGTGTATGTTTGACTTCTCTCCCCAGAATTGAGAAGAGAAGGGCCTAGTCTTAATCAAGATATCCCATTTCCCCTGTTCTATCTTATTTTTTTCAATTAATTAGAAAACATAGGTGCTTAGTTAGTGTATGCAACTGCCGACCGGTCTCGGGTTCGATTCCCAGGTCGGGCCAAAAATGTTGGATGGTTTTTCTCTCAAGAAATTCCTGATTACAGCCCGAAGTACAGAAGTTTGGCGGTGTTTCACGCCCATGCCCGAGTATGTTAAGCAGTCGGTCTCAGCTGTCATGAACATCCATGGCAATCTTTATTCGGAAGTCAGGGCACTCAAATAACTGACAACTAGTTCAAACTTCGAATTCAGTTCACCTTCAGGGTTGCGGAGGTCCGATGACAGTCGCTTAGTGGAAAACTGTTCTTCAGGTAAAGCCGGTTGAATTAGTAGCCGACCCCAAATAATGTTGGGAATAATAAAGGCTAGGAAGATATATAATTCAGTATACAAAGGGAATATGCTTCATAGTTCATTTATTTATATTGAGCACATTCTTGATTTTTAAAATCTAGGAATCTACACTACTAATAACTTAAATAAATAATGCAGTGTAGTTATAATCCCTACTATAGATAAGACCGAAGGAAGAAAGTTCATTGAAGAATAAAACAACATACAACAGCATTGCGTGAAAGAGCGAAACAAAACATAATTTACCTTACGTAGAACGAGACAGATAGTAAATAAACCTGTAGCTTAACGATAAAGAGAGATAGAATATTTATTCAAGTTAATGGAAAGAGATAGAAGAAAGTGGGTGACTCATTTTGAATGAATTATAGGATATGATTACGATGACTCAGAGTTCTGGAATTTTGTGAATATGTAGGATAAAGTATTCGATAAAACATATCTGATTATTATCCGTTTCTTAAACAATATCTATCTTGTAACATACTCATATTTACTATTTACCTACGTAGGTATTATAAAATGAGTTCCGAAAACCGATACCATTTTTTTTTCATTTTAGGCATATTTAAATAAAGAATTTGCGAACGTGTCGCGTCAGCATAGGGTCATCAGTTGTATGTTTAGTTATTCTTATTTTAAGTTTGGGTATATAGTTCCTTTAAAAGAAAATTTAAATCATTTTATTTACATATTTCCATAAAACCATGATGATCAGATCACCCATGTTTTTAGGATAATTGTTTGAAGTAATTTAATCTTCCTGACTCCCATTTTTCTTAAGAATGATGGATATTGATTTCTTTCAACTCAGTCTGATCGTGAATGATGATGATTATAGTTCATGTGATGACGAATTAAGGATACGAAGCGTCACCATCCCTGTTCATCCCGTGGGTGTCGTAAGAGGAAACTATGCAAGACAGTAGTGCTGCAAAGAGAAAGAAAACTTGATACAAATCCATCTACCATTGACATCATAGTACAGTAGGCAAAACCTCCTTTCTAAGAGCGGGGCCTATGTCCAGCAGTGGACTATTAAACGCTCTTTAGAGTGTTTTTTTTTTCGGCTTCTAACACACAACGCCATCCAGTCCCAAGCTAAGTAGAGCTTGTGTACTAGACAACTGATATAAATACATATATACTTATTTTTGTAAATACATACATATTATTTTTTTTTTATTTTTTTTTATTACACACAACATCATCTAGTCCCAAACTAAGCAGAGCTTGTATTATGGGTACTAAACAACTGATATAAATACATACACATACTTTTTTTTTGTAAATACATACATATTATACATAGAAAACACCCAGACCCCGAAACAAATATTTGTGCATCACACAAATATATGGTCCGACCCGGGAATCGAACCCGAGACCTCTTGATCAGCAGCCGCGTACGCTAACCACTAGACCAACAAGGCAGTCGTATATTATATATAGAAAACACCCAAACTCCGAAACAAACATTTGCAGATCATAAGATCATATTAATATTTGGTCCGACCCAGGAATCGAACCCGAGACCTCAAGCACAGGATTCGCTTACGCTACCACTTACGCCACCGAGGCTAAGATTACTACAAAACAATGTAAAATCTCGTAGAGAAGTTCACTACTCACAGATAGTATATCTACTAGTTTACACTGTATCTATTCGTAGATATCTACGAATATTACATAGATTACGATTACAATGTCACAAAATCAAAAATAAAATTTATTATCTGATTGCAAAAGCCAATCAAAGATACTAACAAAACACATTAGATTATTAGATAAACAAGTTATGGAGCCAAATCAACAATCTGATAAAGTTTATAATTATCTTGGTAAAAGTATTTGTTATACAAAAACAGAAACAAAATGACAACAATGCTATGTTCTGCTAAGATAATGGTGTCATCAATGTTTAATCGTCCACTGCTCAACATGAGGCCTCTTGGAGGTTTCGGTCTACTCTACCACGCTGGTCAGATAAATGGATATAGGGCTTGTTGTCAAGTTATTCCTTGGCAGTGTCAGTGTCCTAGTTTGCTTCGTTTTCGGCTCTTACAACACTCACGGGATGAACAGGGGTGGTGATACTCCGTATTCTTACGAAGCGGTGGATTGATTGGAACTTTGTTTATAATGTTGTTAATAGAAATATAAGTCATCACTGACCTCCGATCCAAAACGGGGATCACCGATGTGCTAACTCGCATCTATTAGTAGAAGTGGCGATGGACAGTTCAAACGCTATGGGACACAACGGGGAAGTGGAGCATAGAGGTGGCAAAATGGTACCCAAGAGATAGCAGACAGTACCACAGATGGGAGGACGACTATAAGATTACAGCCGGACTGAACTGGAGAATTAACATTAGTTGAAGGAATGTCGTACTTATTTTAACCGTTAAAGGGATCATTAAATCGTCTCGGCTGATCTGATGATGGAATCGTAAGCGGAATAATGGAACTCTTCAGTGGTTACTCGTAAACGTCTCAAAATTAGATTGACCTGATTTAGTGCAACAGATTGGGATTTGCAACCACAGTCTGGCACTGTGAAGAGAAGGACACCAACCCGTCTGGTCAACGTCAGCTTATATGTCCAGCAGTGGACCATTGAAAGCTGTTGACGATGATGATGACTATAATAATGCTAATAATTCCTTAATTTCCTAAAAATTACAATTTGTGGATACACTTATTCATAAGATGTCTGTTAGCAGTGTGCATATGCCTCTAGCGACTTAATGTTTTGTTAAATAAAATGATTTGGGTCTACTTTTTATCCGTTTTTATTACTGGTTTCACAGGTTTTGTACATTATACTTAACAGAGAGACGCCATTACATTTAGCCGCCATTATTGGAAGAGACAAAAGCAGTGAACAACATTCTTTATGGTTGTGTCATAGCAAACCTTCTCCAATTCGGTCCAGCTGTGAGCTTTAAGTCATATTCCCATCTGTGGTACTATCTGCTCCGGTTTCTCCTGCGATCCCTTGGTTACCAATTTGTCACCTCTATGTTCCACTTCCCCGTTGTATCCCATCGCATGTGAGTCATGTGACCCGCCACCTATGCTGATCGACGCGAGTTAGCACATCGGCGACCCCGTTCTGGATCGGCGGTCGGTGATGGTGATGACTAATATTTAATAAAACATATTTCTTAGACTTTATTGTTAGATACTTCATAATAATTATTATCTATTAAAATAAATTATCCACATAAGCTATGTGTCGTTATAGTAAGATAAGTGAACACTTGTGTAGTAAAATATTTCATGAAAGAACATCGTGAATCGTGACTGTCACATTTTTAGACTTGACAATTATCTTTATCGCTTACATGTGCGCGTGTATCAAATGTAAACAATAAATATAATGTGGGTATTATGAGCATTCGTTTTTACAACCAAAATTATTTATCTAAAAAAACCCCTTTATGTCACAATGACAACCCTGAATTTGCGAACGTCAAAAGAGTAGGGTGACCAAGTGTGCGTAAATAGTAATAATAATATAATTGTATTTGCTTAAATGTGGTAAAAAAAGATTGTAAAAAAAATAAAAATAGGCACGATAGACACTTAAAAATAGATAGGAAAGTCATTATCTATATTAAGTATATTGCGCGCGGGTATTAAATGTAAAAAATAAATATAGGCAATATTAATTATAACGACCATTCGTTTTTACAACAAATACAATTGTTTTATTAAAAAACAGTTGTATGACAACCTTTTTGTGAATGTCAAAAGAATAGGGCGACCAAATGTGCCATAAAATCATGGGATAAATCTCTTATTGTGTAACTTATTAATAACGTTGAAATGTAGTACTGTAGGAGAACTGCATTTTGACGAGAGTAATACCATGGCCTTACAGAAAACCGGTTAGTGATTCTTTCGTTGCTTTTAACCGATAAAGTGTTAGGTTTCGTTGCTTTAAACCGATAAAGGGTGGCCCCGCACCCCACCTCTTCTCTGTTTCGGAGAGAGGACTCGAAAGGCGGCAACGCATTTGTGAATCTTATGACACAGGTGCCCAAGGTCAGCGGTAGCCACTTATCATCAGGTGATCTTCGTTTGCCACTTGTGCTATAAAAATGGTGACTTGTGTCTTTTCATCCCTCGATCTTCTATTTCTACTTCTATTTTCTACAGGAATTGCCTTAAAAATAGTACTTTCTTTAAGAATAGACTAGAATTTAAGTAGCTAAGTAAGCTCTCACTCCATTTATACCTGACCACGGCGAAGCCAAAATGGAGGATAATAGTTTTAACACTCTATATATGTTTGGATGTTCCAATAAAGTTTCAATGGATTCGTGATAATGACCCGTGTGACATAGGCTATATACATTTTATCAATAGATGTTACATAGTTTTATAGGTAGTAGAGCCACGCTGATTTCAGAACGAACGGGCTGACTCTACCGGCGTAGTTCTACCTTCTCACGGAAGATCAACCAAAAATAACGCATTTATGCTGTCGTGTTTCGTTGATGAGTCCGAGACTGGAGTTCCGATGATGTAGAAGCATCTCAATAGCCATAGTGTGGGTCACCACACTGCATTGTCTGCATTTGCAATGAGTATGGTAACCACTACTCCTGGATTCTGCTCTTGCTTTCCATCAGGCAGAGTAGAGTCATTCTGGCAGGCTTATACCTACATAAAAAAGTTGGGTTATAGTTTTCTAAAAAAAAATCGTGTGTTGTGAATATTCAAGGACAGGATTTATCAGAGTGACCTACCTGTCTTTAAATCTATATCACTCTTAAAAGTGCATTGTCTGATAACAGAACGAGAATTTTTCCAACAAATAAAATAATTTCCACCGTTATCTGCCAATAAACCCCAAGGATGTAGGGTCATTGCACCTACATCCTTGTCACACTACTATTTACGTGTAGTGCACATGATATACGAACATACAATATTAATTCTTACTAATCATGCTAATAACATCGTAAAGATATATAGCATGTACATATATAAATAATAAATGTTTTATACTTATGTTTGAATGTCCAATTGTTTGCCAGATATGTAAAAGAAAAAGTTGTTTTTCTAAATAACATTTAAAAAACGCTAAGTAATAAATAAAACTCTCGTCTTCCGAGACATTTTCCCGAACTAGAATGGGATTGGCTTCAACGAACGTCTATATAACAATTTCAATTTCTAGTTAAATCTGGAGAATGTGTAACTTTTTCAATATGATTCAATACTTTCATAGATATGCAGGATATATTTTTTTCTTTTTGCGCTGAATACATCTTTAGGCGCGTTGAGTACTTTTTGAGTGAACAAAAATCATGGAACTAGGTATATGTATACCCATGAGCTAGGTATATGTATACTGTGTATATACACAGTATACATATAGCGTGACAGACAGACAGACTGAGTTACTTTTGAATTTATTAGTATAATAAATAAATAATAATAAATAAATATTTCGGACATCTAACACACAGCGCTATATAGTCCCAAGCTAAGCAGAGCTTGTGTTATGGGTACTAGACAACTGATATAAATACTTATTTACTTTTTTTTTCTAAATACATACATATTATACATAGAAAACACTCAAACTCCGAAACAAATATTTTTAGACCAAACATTTGGTACGACCTGGGAATCGAACCCGAGACCTCAAGCACAGCAGTCGCATACGCTACCACTGCGCTACCGAGGCAGTTTATATAGATAAAGATTGCACTGAGTCAGCTGTTAATTTAATTATTTTATTGTTTTATAATATACTAGCTGACCCACGCAACCTCGTTTGCGTCCAAACTACCATCCCCCGTTTTAAACCCAAAAGGGGGTTGATTTCTAAAGATACATTATTAATACACCTCCACACCATCTATAGAGCATACATTTTAAATTTCAAGTCTCTTAGTTCAAAAACACAGCACTTTCATACAAACGTCCAACCCCCGTTTTACCCCCTTAGGGGTGGAGTTTCGTAAAATCCGTTCTTAGCGGATGTCTACACCCTATAAGGAACCTACCAGCTAAAATTCAAGTTTGTAGGTGTTATAGTTTCTGAGATTTCGTGATTAATAAGTGAGTGGTATTTCGCTTTTATATACAAAAATAGATAGACTAGCGATTTAACAACAACATTTAATACTACGTTAAGATTGTACACACAACATCAATATTATTAATTTAAATTGATTGTTTTTTCAGAGTTCCGTATCCAAAGGTTGAAAACGGGACCCTACTACTAAGGCTCCATTGCCATTCCCGTCTGTTTGTCACCAAGCTGTATCTCATAAACCGTGGTAGCTATATAGTTGACACTTTCACAGATGATGTATTTCTGTTGCCGTTATAACAATAAATAAAATAAAAAAAAAATTTGAGTATAGTTTATGTTTAAGGAGCTCCCATTACAACAAACCTGATTTTTTGCCGATTTTTGTTCCATATTAATAACTAGCTGACCTGGGCTATCTAACCCTAAAAGAATTAAATGATATGATCTACAAATATTTGTTTCGGAGTTTGGGTGTTTTCTATGTATAATATGTATGTATTTACAAAAAAAAAAGTATATATGTATTTGTATCAGTTGTCTAGTACCCATAACACAAGCTCTGCTTAGCTTGGGACTAGATGGCGTTGTGTGTTAGATGTCCGAAATATTTATTATTATTTTATTTATTAATTTTCCAAATCGGACCAGTAGTTCTTGAGATTAGCGCTTCAAACAAACAAACAAACTCTTCAGCATTATGATAATAGCCAAGTATAAATATATATATATAATAATATACAAGGTGGATATAACAATACGATACTAAATGTAACCGTGGGCTATTTAAATGTGTTGGTTTACTTTGGGATTGTTTAATTTATCCGAAAACGGATACAAAAAAAATTAAATTTTCAAACAAACTAAATATTTTAAAAATACAAACCAATAAGGACACCATTTGTAATTTAAGGTCACTAACCTTAGTGGCCACGGTACCGGCTGGCGGCTGTAAAATAGTTACCTAAACGACGCGCGATGTAGGTTTACAAAGTAAATACCAACTTTATCGCCGTAAGCTAAATAGCACTAGTAATATTTATTATGTATTTACGTAAATTTGATCATCTCGTGTCGAGTTTACAACCGGAAGAGCATTATCTCTATTAGGAATAAAAGATTGATTTTTCTCGTATGTCCTGGATAGTATGTACAATAATCCGACTATTGGTAGGTAGGATTAATGAACATTCTCCATAAAGTAATATCTTATCCGTAGTAAAATATTTACTAGCCGTATAAGTGTAACCGAGTCGAGACATTGTCTAAATTCACACAAAATAACAAAACGCTCCGTAATAACTAACAAACTTAACTAATGAGTCATGTCACTGTAAAATCACTACAAATAAATAACTATTAATAATCAATAGGTACAACAACGCGACACAGAGCACCCGCGCCGATGTCGGCGGCTACTTCAAAGGTTCAAAGGTAACGCAGCGCGTGCGACGATGCGACGCCCTCGGTCATTAACCCAACAACATCGTGTAGTAAATTTCAAAAACGAAAAATAGTGTCCTATGGCTAAACTACTGAACCAATTTTATTGAAATTTTGTTGATAGAATTGTATCATGTGTAGGTGGGTCTAGTTCAAATTAATATCGTATTGTCATATCCACCCTGTATATAGTAACAGGTAGACGCTTGAAATGTATAGATAATGGTACGAAACCCCACTGCGCTAGTTCGACTCGCACTTGACCGATTTTTTAAGGTTCCGTTGTTCATGTCTCGGAACCCTTATAGGTTCGTCATGTCCGTCTGTCCGTCCTGGCCTTCCAAACCGTTAGGAGTATGGATAGGTATATTTACCACGTCGAAAAAGTGCTATTATGAAATCATAAGGCCTAACTATGTAAACATGTAAAATATTAATAATTTTTTTTACAAATTAACTAGTAACTACGGAACCCTATTCAATGCGTGCCCTGACACGCACTTTGCCGGGTTTTTTGATTCTAAGCATGACTTGTATTTTCATTATCAAGTGACCTATTTAGTTTTATTGACCGCGTGTAAAGGTTAGATAAATTTAATATTGTTTTTACAACACTATTATTTTGTTTCAGCTGGCCTGTTGATCTAGTGGTTAGTGATTCTAAGGCCCGTATTTTAAAAGGCGTCTCAGTCGTGAATCTAGTTTTAAAACTAGTTTTAAGAAGAGATTTTATTATTGAACGCCTCTTGAGACAAGATTTACTGATCGTTAATCAAGTGAGTAAAGATCAACGAATCTCTGCTTATAGCTTATTTTAGAACGATGTTTATATCAAAATCTCCTCTCAGGAATAGATTTTGATAGATGTGATCTCTGTTTACCTGAGACAAGACCAATCTAGTCTCAAGTGGTAATTTCTAAGGCGTTTTACTGGAAACTAACATATTTTATAATGATGTTTCTGAATAACAACGAAAAATTTACTTTACCTTACTTTATTTACGAAAGAATTACTTATCATACACATTTCAATTCACTTTAATTAACATTATTTCATTATATTCAATACACTTTAAACACATAATTAACCATTTGTTTCAATTAATATCACTCACAACCTTTTGGTTTATGAAAAAAAATATTATTTTTGTAGATTTCAAAACCAAAACATAGTTTGACACTTCAACATGACAAGTGTTGATAACAATTTGAACGTTCCGTTATATGTAATATCTAGCCATTTTTATTTTAATATTTTAAAATTTAATTTAGGGCAAGTTGCTTGTTATTATTATGTTTACATTGATACATTAGCCAATAGTGTATATAATAATATATAAACTAACAACCAATAATATATAAATTATGTTTGTTCAATATATTTTGTTTCTTATAATTTGATGCGTGATACGGAACAATAATTTCGATAATGCAGAAACGTAACTGAGAACATACTGTGAGTTGAGATTAGATATTGAAACTACACACATCAAAAGTGTCTAGGGATCAACATATGTGTCTAGGGATCAACATATATTTTTGCAATAACTTTTCTCCTGATTGATATTAATTAAAATTTTCTTTAAGGATTCATCAAATAAAGTGTTTTCGTTTGTCACAGTAACGATAAACCAAGTCACCTTTGCATTAATAAAGAAATTTGCCATTTTCCTAATAAAGGGATTTTTGACATTTGAACCACTAACATTAAAGTTCGAAAAAAAGACTGAAATAACAGTTTTCTTTAAAATTTTATTAGGTAACTTAAACAATTAATAATCCGTGTTTCTACCGCGAACACTAACAACACAAGAACATCGGTTTGGCATACTCAAAATGAGTTCATCCAAATCACGCTGTGGAATGGCCGCCCATGTTCGTTGCAACAACAAAAAAAGGTCTTCTTGCGACTGGATACCCTCCATATTCGGCAGAGCTCTTCTCTGTAGCATATCCCATGCATGCTCAATCGGGTTCAAGTCTGGCGACTGAGCAGGCCAGGGCCAAAGCCACATCTCAATCTCAAGAAATCCGCATAAAAATGCTTGATCCCAAGACACTTTTGATGTGTGTAGTTTCAGCTGAGTAGAACTCAATTCTCATTCTATAATAAGAGAGACGCTTGAGATTTGATGAGAACTTGAAACTCGTTTCAGCTGATCAGAGTTCAACGGATACTTGAGACGGATCGTGTCTTCGATTCCCACCTAGGACAAGAAACACAATTTTGTGTAATTTAACTATACTATCGTGCCCTGTGTCTAGGTGTAATAACAATAATTGTGTATTTAGAAATATATTAATATGTTCTTCAGCAGTTTGTTTACCATGGTAAGCTAAATCCGTCCAGTAGTTTTTGTGTGTAAGGTAACAAACGTCCATACATATCGCTAAGCTTCGCAAATAAATAAATACATATTTCGGACATCTAACACACAACGCCATTTAGTCCCAAGCTAAGCAGAGCTTTTGTTATGGGTACTAGACAACTGATATAAATACATTTATATTTTATTTTGTAAATACATACATGTCATACATGGAAAACACCTAAACTCCGAAACAAATTTTTGCAGATCATACAAACATTTGGTCCGACCCGGGCATCGAACCCGAGACCTCAAGCACAGCAGTCACATACGCTACCACGACGCCACCGAGGCAGTTATATAAATATAGTACAGGTTTTGTCTAGTTTGAGATTAGACGGCCGTGTGTGAGATGTTGAGTTGATGAAAGAGTTGCAAACGTCTTTAGAAAAACTTTCTAATTTATAATATTAGTAGGAACAGGATAGGACGGACATTATTTGCTTGCCATTCCTGTTTAATTTTCCTCAATGTATAGTACAGCCCTGCGCCTGGTTCTATATAGTTTGAGATCAGATGGCCACATATAAGATACAATCCTATAGGTACTCCAGGGTAATAATCAATATAATATTCCAAATTACATAAACAAACCCGCCCCTCCAGTTGCTATGGAAACGAGCTTGAGTCAGACTCAAGGTGAGTCAGACGTGGGCGCGTAAGTGCGACCTTCAACCTGCGTCCTTGACCCTTGAGGGCGGAGCTGTTTCAGTTTGTGACCCGGTTGTGTAACGGATGAATCATTGTTTTGAACATATTGATACCTGTTATGAGTTGAGGAGAATACATGGGCGGAAGCAAAGAGATGAGCGAACGTTTAATTAAATAGTAGAGCCACGCTGATTTCAGCAAAAACGGGCCGGTTCGACCGGGGCGGTACCCTCGCACAGAAGATCAACCTAAAATGACAGCATTTGTGCTGTTGTGTTTCGTTGGTGAGTGCGAGACCGGATGCCCAATGATGCAGAAGCATCTCAATAGGTCGCCATAGTATGGGTCACCATCACCATGCTACATTCTTGCGTTGTCTGTATTCGCAATGAGTATGGTGACCACCACTATTGGCTTCTGCTTATGCTTTCCATCAAGCAGAGTAGAGACACTTGGATAGGCTCATACATACAAAAAAAAAACATAATTGAACACGTCCTTTTTATCTCTTCGCTAATGTCACCAGGTTCACTGAAATATGTTGTGAAATATAATATATACATATTATGTACAAAACACACATATTATATACAGAGTAAATAAACATTTAATCGCATAAACAAATGTTTTATGTACCGTCACTCACGTATGTTCAACGCAAATATTATTTTATTTTATTATTTATCTTTATTCTACTTTTTTATTCAAATATTGTGTCAGACTGGACTAATTTGCCTAATTAATAAAGAGAAAGTAAAACCAAGAAACGAAAATGTCAAGTAAAATTGTTTAAAAATTAAGGAAAAAGTATCAAGTACCAGACATATTCCATATTAATATAATAAATTCGTAAGTAACTCTGTCTATCTGTCAGTCTGTGATGTTGTCACGACTAAACCGCTGCACCGCTTTCAATTAAATTTGGCATGGTGATACTTTGATTGACATCCGACTCCGCCAGACTCAGAAGCTGACTAAATCCGATCGATCTAGAAAGTTCAAAAACTTTCAACCTTCGATCAATTATTGATCGAAGCTTTCAACTCAATTCTCTGTCAGTTGTATTTCTCAGAACTCAGAATAAATTAAATTAGGGATGTAGAATTACGGTTGCCAGACTAAAAAAACAGAAACGTCGGATGTCTATTCATATTTAGCCGGACATTTTGCGGTGTATGCTTCGTAGTGATTTTAAAAGGTCCTCCGGATTCCTGCGCATTTTCGGATAGTAATATTTATGTCAATGTTTTTCTGAAATAGTGTCTTTTGAGCCTTACACTTTAGTGGAGTATTCAGCGTTGACAGAGTAAAAATGAGACTGCGGCAGCGATTAGCAAGGCTAAAAGCCATGGTTCTATCAATGGTATTTACTGAGAGTCCGTTTGATTCTACCACTACATGCAAACTAAACAGGTGGCGTAAAGGGAAAGAACAAGTCCGCCTAGCCTAGTTGACATTCTACAAACGTAAACGTTATTAGAAAACTAACAAATGGATGGGTTTAACGTTATCTCAACGCTAATTCAAGCGGTCAAAACAGAATAAAGGCGATTGTAGAAAGAGATACGACGCGAAACACTTGCACCTTGGATAAGGTTCACTAGGTTCAGTACTTTCTGTCAAAGAAGAGGCACTATTCAGACAATCCCTGTATATATTACTGTATATAATTTACATATTACTCAAATCTACTACATATATCACTCAGTTAATTGGTAAATAGACTTTATAATGTTGCGTACGATTAGATGTTATCGCATTAAGACTGACGCTGGCGCCAGAGAGTAATTTTAATTTGTTTAAAAGTAAATAGCGATAGTGACAATGAATGACATTGAATTTTTTCAAAAATAATAATAATTTTTCGTTATTATATCCGTACATTGGCTGGACGATTTTCATGGAAGCCTAAGAAGAGCTAGATTTCTATACAAATACATAGCTGACACGACAAACGTTATTCTGCTATTAAAATTAAAAAAAAGGAAATCGATACTGAAATAAAGGCATATTCACATACTTGCCAAATGTAGTTTTTTTTTAATTAAAATCGGTCAAGCCGTTTCGGAATAGTACGACCACAAACATCGTGACACAAGATATTTCCTTCTTATTAGATTAGGCCGGACACGACCGTCAAGAGCCCGGCTAAAATTAATCACCAACAACCCTATACAGAATAGTCTTGGAAATCCATACATTAGCAGAAGCTCTTACTAATACTCCAATAAACACTCTGGACAGAAGCAAACAAACATATTCCGGGAAAACGTTACAACAATACTTGGTTTCTGCGAAACCTCACTGCAACCCGCTTACGAGAGCATCTACATTCCGAGAACTACCCTTTTTCCTCCCTATTAAGGCAACTCTCAAGCCAGGGAAAATTTCGCCGCAAATAATTTGCTGCTATATTTTATTAAATTAAGAATTTAATAAAAACTTAAATTTGCAAATAAATTAAATTATCTGTTTTTTAAATCATAAAAGTGCTCACATGGTAGTTTTAGGTACTGACTAAAAAAATCACAAAGCAGTCATGAGGACTGATGACAGAAGTGAAAAATCAAAACTACACCCATCAAAAGTGTCTAGGGATCAAGCATTTTTATGCGGATTTCTTGAGATTGAGATGTGGCTTTGGCCCTGGCCTGCTCAGTCGCCAGACTTGAACCCGATTGAGCATGCATGAGATATGCTACAGAGAAGAGCTCTGCCGAATATGGAGGGTATCCAGTCGCAAGAAGACCTTTTTTTGTTGTTGCAACGAACATGGGCGGCCATTCCACAGCGTGATTTGGATGAACTCATTTTGAGTATGCCAAACCGATGTTCTTGTTTTAGTGTTCGCGGTAGAAACACGGATTATTAATTGTTTAAGTTACCTAATAAAATTTTAAAGAAAACTGTTATTTCAGTCTTTTTTCGAACTTTAATGTTAGTGGTTCAAATGTCAAAAATCCTTTTATTAGGAAAATGGCAAATTTCTTTATTAATGCAAAGGTGACTTGGTTTATCGTTACTGTACTGTTTGTACTGTCGTACAAACGAAAACACTTTATTTGATGAATCCTTAAAGAAAATTTTAATTAATATCAATCAGGAGAAAAGTTATTGCAAAAATATATGTTGATCCCTAGACACATATGTTGATCCCTAGACACTTTTGATGTGTGTATAATCTGAAATTGATCTCTTTGCTTTTTAAATAAAATGCGCGATAAAAAGTAGAACAAAATATAGCTTATGAAAGCGTGCGTTAACGAGTTGACGATCAAGCGAGTTTCATGCTTTTTGTTCACCCAAAAAGAACACATATATTCTCAGTATACATATAGTGATATAGCTCATGGTAACGATGACGCGAATTCCATTATTTTTGTTTGTTCACCCAAAAAGTGTTCAACTTAGAGAAGTTTTCACGTCAAAAACAATATTTAGAGAAATCGTTGCCTTCAAGCTATTCCATAGTAATAGAATTCGGTATAGTATAGAGATCCTTGATTGCACGCATAAAATCTTAGTGCAATCTTAAAATAATTTAAATAAAATTGTGACGATTTGGGTCTTAGTCCATACAGATTTCCATTTAAAGACGTAGGTTCTCTTTCCACAGTGCAAATAAACCCTAAAGGAAGGGACGGGTGGTGTAACATATCTAAGGGAGCATTTATAGTAATACAGACAGTGAGGAGTTCCAAGAAATGAATGGAATTATCTAGTCTCGCCGTCCAACGGCTTCGGAGAAACGGGGGGAAAATTGGCAAACTTTTAGAACATTTATTTTGATATTTTTACTTGATCTTGAACGAAATCTTGTAAATCGTTTGTTTTACGAGGTCGCGAATAGTTTTATAAACACAGAATATTTTCTCTGATCTGACACACTTACTTGCCGTGATTTGAGACACTTAAAGGTCATCATCATCATCATCAATAGCCCTTACCAGTCCGCTACTGGACATAATAATAAAACTTTATTTGAAAAACAAAGCACACAACCAAAATACAAATTTTTAAACACAGTAAAATAATATAAAAATAAGATTTTAACAAATAGTTTCTTTTTTCCTTTTTGAGGCTTGTAGATTTTCAAATGATGCATGAAGCATGCATAATTTTTGGCATGGAGTATAGAGGTAAGGAGTACAATCTCTGATGGGCTCTTATGGGGAAAATTGTCCATCAAGCATGACTAAATAATAGTACGAGAACCGACCACAGAGGCGCTAGAGTGAGACGAGAGTGGGATATCGTTTTAATTCTTTTTATTAAATTGTGGTTTAAAAATTAATAACTTTGCGTAGTATCCTGTCCGACAAATGTAAAAAAATAATAGTTCATTTCATTATCTTTTCTAATTCTTTAAAATTTACACTCGTTGCACAGTGGCGTCACCTAATTAGTGCATTTTGGCGGACACTTTTTTAACATAGAGATTGTACTCCTTAACTCTACACTCCATAATTTTTGTATTTTTTATGAAAAGTTCAGACGACGAACAAGAAATTCATCCACAAAACTTGTACGTAACAAATCAATCCTCCTAAACTGACTAATCAATCACGGCATAGACCTCCTCTCCCTTTTCCTCCTCTTCTCTCTGTCCTCTTCCGAGGTTTTGGCCTACAATACCATGCAAATAAGTTTCCAGTGTTGTATACGTATATTATAACCTAGTCTTTTCATTGTAAGTAAAGAGCCCGGGACCACGGGTCATCACTTCACGGAGTCTTACGGTGAACTATCCTAAAGCAACGCTCACAAGTGTTCCTAAATTCTAACCACAAAGGACTGGACTTGGAGGATCTATCAAGGAAGTCTCCACTTCCATGACAGAACTTTTTCACTCAATAAACATAAGGTAGTTACACCATTGCGTGCAGAGGACCTTCGCCTTTCACCCTAAAAGGGGCGTGTGAACTGTTTTATTAGGGTAGCGAATAACCTTACCCATTACCGGTTACCTCTGTTGCTCTCCATTTATATATTCACTGGTTAAAAGGTGTTAGACTTTAATTCAAACAATAAATATTAATAAAGAAACTTTACCAGTCACAACTTACTCAAAATTTTGCCTATACGTGTGGTGACAGTTTAAGAAATCGGAGTATCACCAGCTCTATTCGTCCTATTGATTTAGAAAGAGGAGACATCACTGAAAAGAGAAGGAAAATATATAACAAACATGATATGTACCAAACCGTCTGACCAATAGTACAGTTGGTCAAAATTTTCTTTCTAAGGGGTCTATGTCTGGTACCTAGTTAAGGGGTTCGATGATGACAATGCTGATGACTTGGCCGTCAGCCCTGATGTAGAAATGACTCGTGGGTATTTCCACACAATAAAACAAGACCAAAATAGTATACATATAAACTAAAAAAATCTTGTAACCCGGTTACATAAATTGAGTTTACATATATTCCTGTTAAAAATCTACTAATAATGACTACATTTATTACGTTCTTAGTATCCTAAACAACCGATATCAAACAGAAAAGATCAACAAAACAAATTGACCGACGTGATAATTGTATTGGATTTGGCAAATTATCAAGTTTACACTTTGCTTCTAATGAAGACGTGTGCTAACTGTGTTAGGAACGAATTCTACACAGCCCTTGTTTGAATACGGCGAAACAATGATTCGAACATTCTTTGTAGCTAGAATTCTTACAATTAAGAAAAGTAAATTTGTCCGTGGGGAAACCTGAATTGCGAAAAGATTTCCATATAAATGTTCATCCATCCTTTAAACCTATCTTTTCTTAGAGGGTGCTCACAAAGTCACAACATAAGAAGACTCTGTTCGTTGAACTAATATTAGGATGAATCAGACTGATAGTACAGCTAAGATATTTAACGTGTATGTCTTCTTTTGATGAAATGGCAACCAGCAAGATCACTCGGATCAGCTATTTCTGCCAAGGTCGAGTGTTTTAAGTCTTCAAATCTTTAAGTCGTGATGAAATTAATGATAAAAAATATAAAAAACTAGCTGACCCGGCGAACATATTTACATATATGTATCAGCTTCACACAGGCAGTGCACAGTCGTGGACAAGAAAAAGACTTTTCCCGTTATCTTTTATTTTATTTTGTATACAAACCTTTTCCTAACAATAACGAATAGATAAAAAATAATAATTTGGTGCAGCCGATCGAATTATGCGCACACATACATTTCACATTTACATTTTATATACCTACTAGCTGATCCGGCAAACGTTGTTTTACTATAAAAAAAATTATAATTGGGGTATAAAAAATAGATGTTGGTCGATTCTCAGACCTACCCGATATGCGATACACCAAATTTCATAAAAATCGGTCCAGCCGTTTCAGAGGAGTATGGTAACTAACATTGTGACACGAGAATTTTATATATAAGATATAGATGTGGATGAGATGAAATGGGTACCGTCTTACGAAAAAACAAAAACAAAAAATACCGATGAAATTGAGAACCTCCTCCTGGTGGAAGTCGGTTAAAAAACTATCTCCTTTAACGTGTTTATGATGTAACATATTATGTAAACATATTATATTGACAACCATTATAAAAACTAATATAAAGCCTGTTTACATTGTGACGAAAACGTTAAATGACAGAAAAACTGAATTATTAAAAGACCAAAATGATTTAACACATCCCCTTATAAACAGAAACGAATATCTCAAATAACAGAGAGCAATAAATTTTAATGTGAATAGCCATTTATTATGAAACTAGTTGTTGCTCGCGGCTCCGCCCGCCTGTATGTCGGTTATCGCGGCAAATAGTAGTCTAAGACTTCCCTAGTGGCCGTTTGCGGAACTAACGTATGACAGATACTTCTACCTGACAGTTTAATATACAGAGCGAGTGCATTGTTATTATTTCATTGATAGACGTCTACGGAGTAGTAAAAAATACTATAACCACTTCGTGAGGGTGAACAGTATTTTAAAAGTGGAATGTTATCGTGTATATGTATTTTTATCTGTCATACGTTATACTATTTCCATTTCTTTATTTTCTCGATGACAGTTCTTTGTGGAAACTTGAACGGGCGTCTTTTTTACATTTTGTATACATTATTTAATAAAAATATGACGCTTACGCACGTACAAGGTCATAGCAGATGGATGGAAACTCATAGGGATGGAGCTATCGATAAACGTAATACGATAACAGACCCGATATTTTTTTACAAAGTGTAAGAAACTAAACATTGCCGGATAATTTTGTACAAATTTATTAACTAATGTTACATTTCATTACAAGACGTAATTATATTATGTTGATTCTTTATTTATTTATTTTAATCAAAATCTGATGAATCGTCACTGTCACTCGATAAGCTCTCCCTAACATATATTATAAGTTTCTGTACTTCTATATTATCGAATGCCACAAGAATTTCCCAATCCGACGCTACAATGTTTTACTTCCGCACATGCATTTTTAATAAATCTAACATCTTGTTTGCCGTAAAAGGGGGATGGGTATTGTTTCGAGCGGCGTGTCGTTTGATTTGTGCCCATATTAGTTCTATAGCATTGTACTGGCAATGATACGGCGGCAGTCAATGATAAGAGAGACAAAGAACTCAATGACCACATTCGGCAGCTATTTCGTCGATAATATATGTTTTAGGGAGGCTTTTTTTCGATTTTAAAATATTCACTAATTGTACTTTTAATAAAGTACTATCCACATTTTCGCCATGACGTTAAAGCCAGTCAATTATCTTGTTTTTATTGGCCTGCGTCGGCATTTTATAAATTTGTCTGGAGTTATATGTAACATTGTCCATAATAATTATCGACGGTTCTTCCAGAGATTGCACCATTTCTTAGATTGTATCATTTCTTTAAACCATCCTTCGTAAATCTAAGTGGTCTAATCTCTTCGTGGTAGTCCACTGTTTTCTTGGATTTAAAGGCCAGTAAAGCAAAGATTCGTGTCAGACACGAATCCTTTCGTAGACCCTGCATGGCACATGATAAGGCGTTCACCTTTTCCCATTGGCACTGAACTAGTGGAAGCGGCGGTGTCGTCCGTCTAGTTCTTAGATACTGTGTGGTTTGCATTTAACCAAGTCTCGTCAGTGAAAATAACATTTGACCTTTGACCAATCTGATATATTTTTGGCTTCGCTCTAAAATTCGCAGCGAGCCATAGCAACGTCGTGACGCTTATCAATATTTTACTTTTGTTCGATTTTTTATAAGAAAATCCAATTTCTTTCAAAACCAAGCTAAATGACGATTTTTGGCAATGGAACAAACCACATTCACGTAAAGAAACAACAAGTTTTTTAAGTGTTGGAATTTCTTTGCGCAAGTAATAGTCATATACACACATCAAAAGTGTCTAGGGATCAAGCATTTTTATGCGGATTTCTTGAGATTGAGATGTGGCTTTGGCCCTGGCCTGCTCAGTCGCCAGACTTGAACCCGATTGAGCATGCATGGGATATGCTACAGAGAAGAGCTCTGCCGAATATGGAGGGTATCCAGTCACAAGAAGACCTTTTTTTGTTGTTGCAACGAACATGGGCGGCCATTCCACAGCGTGTTTGGATGAACTCATTTTGAGTATGCCAAACCGATGTTCTTGTGTTGTTAGTGTTCTCGGTAGAAACACGGATTATTAATTGTTTAAGTTACCTAATAAATTACCTAAAAAATTTTAAAGAAAACTGTTATTTCAGTCTTTTTTTCGAACTTTAATGTTAGTGGTTCAAATGTCAAAAATCCCTTTATTAGGAAAATGGCAAATTTCTTTATTAATGCAAAGGTGACTTGGTTTATCGTTACTGTGACAAACGAAAACACTTTATTTGATGAATCCTTAAAGAAAATTTTAATTAATATCAATCAGGAGAAAAGTTATTGCAAAAATATATGTTGATCCCTAGACACATATGGATCAACATATGTGTCTAGGGATCTATATTATCGATATATTATCGATTCTATATTATCGAATGCCACAAGAATTTCCCAATCCGACGCTACAATGTTTTACTTCCGCACATGCATTTTTAATAAATCTAACATCTTGTTTGCCGTAAAAGGGGGATGGGTATTGTTTCGAGCGGCGTGTCGTTTGATTTGTGCCCATATTAGTTCTATAGCATTGTACTGGCAATGATACGGCGGCAGTCAATGATAAGAGAGACAAAGAACTCAATGACCACATTCGGCAGCTATTTCGTCGATAATATATGTTTTAGGGAGGCTTTTTTTCGATTTTAAAATATTCACTAATTGTACTTTTAATAAAGTACTATCCACATTTTCGCCATGACGTTAAAGCCAGTCAATTATCTTGTTTTTATTGGCCTGCGTCGGCATTTTATAAATTTGTCTGGAGTTATATGTAACATTGTCCATAATAATTATCGACGGTTCTTCCAGAGATTGCACCATTTCTTAGATTGTATCATTTCTTTAAACCATCCTTCGTAAATCTAAGTGGTCTAATCTCTTCGTGGTAGTCCACTGTTTTCTTGGATTTAAAGGCCAGTAAAGCAAAGATTCGTGTCAGACACGAATCCTTTCGTAGACCCTGCATGGCACATGATAAGGCGTTCACCTTTTCCCATTGGCACTGAACTAGTGGAAGCGGCGGTGTCGTCCGTCTAGTTCTTAGATACTGTGTGGTTTGCATTTAACCAAGTCTCGTCAGTGAAAATAACATTTGACCTTTGACCAATCTGATATATTTTTGGCTTCGCTCTAAAATTCGCAGCGAGCCATAGCAACGTCGTGACGCTTATCAATATTTTACTTTTGTTCGATTTTTTATAAGAAAATCCAATTTCTTTCAAAACCAAGCTAAATGACGATTTTTGGCAATGGAACAAACCACATTCACGTAAAGAAACAACAAGTTTTTTAAGTGTTGGAATTTCTTTGCGCAAGTAATAGTCATATACACACATCAAAAGTGTCTAGGGATCAAGCATTTTTATGCGGATTTCTTGAGATTGAGATGTGGCTTTGGCCCTGGCCTGCTCAGTCGCCAGACTTGAACCCGATTGAGCATGCATGGGATATGCTACAGAGAAGAGCTCTGCCGAATATGGAGGGTATCCAGTCACAAGAAGACCTTTTTTTGTTGTTGCAACGAACATGGGCGGCCATTCCACAGCGTGTTTGGATGAACTCATTTTGAGTATGCCAAACCGATGTTCTTGTGTTGTTAGTGTTCTCGGTAGAAACACGGATTATTAATTGTTTAAGTTACCTAATAAATTACCTAAAAAATTTTAAAGAAAACTGTTATTTCAGTCTTTTTTTCGAACTTTAATGTTAGTGGTTCAAATGTCAAAAATCCCTTTATTAGGAAAATGGCAAATTTCTTTATTAATGCAAAGGTGACTTGGTTTATCGTTACTGTGACAAACGAAAACACTTTATTTGATGAATCCTTAAAGAAAATTTTAATTAATATCAATCAGGAGAAAAGTTATTGCAAAAATATATGTTGATCCCTAGACACATATGTTGATCCCTAGACACTTTTGATGTGTGTATATGACGGCGAGTTATCAATCGATGTCACACGACGTGGTTGGCGTTTTTTCTTCGTCGTACGAAGCTTATTTTCCTGTGTGCCGCTTGTACCGGTAGTAATTTTTGAAATTGTAGGTCCACTAATTCCTAATGCGGCCTAAACACGCTCTCGCACTTGCGACAGTGGTAATAGCGGGCCACCATTTTGATACTCTGCTTCAAAGCAATTACGAACCTTGATCACCAGTTCTCTCGCCTGCCTTTTCAGAACAGATCCTTTAGGCATTTTGACATTTGACAGCTGGGCAGCAATCAACACGGAGGAACACAAAATACACAACGTAACGTATGTATGGATAATGTGAAAAAACTCAGCGAACAGAAATGTAGTGACTTTAAAGCACGACCGTCTTGTTGCGAGTGACAGATTAAAACAAACACAAAATGGTGGTGGGTCATTGAGTGTTCCCAGCTTGCAAAAATATATTTGAATGTTTTTGTTGTATTTGTCTTTGTTCAAAACATAATAAATATATGCGATCGATATCATTACTTATTTGGTCACAACACTACAACTATCAAATTAGAACTGTCATCGAGAAAATAAAGAAATGGAAAGAGTATAGTTCTGCGACTTGCCGCTAGGGAATCTGCTCGTCACCAATATTACTGTAAAGTTTCATCCAAATCTGTTCAGTACAAAAAATGCAGTTTTTTTATTTGTTCTAAAAATCTATATTATAAGAAATTAAGACAGACATAAAAACACAAAAACAAATACAATTTCATTTTACAAACTTCAAAATAAACCTCTGCATCATGACCTACTGGGACTGGCACCATTATCATGTTGAATGGTAATGCTAACTCAGTTTTTTAAAATATTAGTATCTTGTTTCAATAGCGCCATCTGTTACACAATCACCTTTGAAAATTTTGTCTCAACAGGCCAGTTCTATTGGCCAGTAGATGGCGTTAAAAGTACTACACCACAAAGTTCACCTAAAATAAAATAGATGGCAGTACCTGTATTCTTCTGAAATTTTATTTTAATTTAACCCATATAAATTTTACAGGTACATCCTGGATAATGAAAATATAGTAAAAAATCGTCACGTCTTAGATATCGGTTGCGGTTGTGGAGCCGGTTCTATAGCAGCTGCCATAAAGAACGCTCAGCGCGTAGTGGCAAATGACATTGATATTTGTAAGTGTTGGTCATCGTCATTCAACAGTTTTCAGATTTCTTAAATATTTCTTTTATTATTTAGTTTCTAAATAAATAACTTCATACAAAACATTTCTACAAAGAGAAATACGATCAAAAAAGCTTGGAGATGCCGGGGATCGAACCCGGGGCCTTTCACATGCAAAGCGAACGCTCTACCACTGAGCTACATCCCCGCTTGTCATTGATGTCAAAATTAATGTTCAATTACAGATGCAATAAATGCTACGCAAATAAATGCCGAACTTAACAAAACCGCTGTTGAAATCAGTGAAGAAAATATGATTGGTGATGATTGTCGAAGCTTTGAAACGATATTAATAGGTGATATGTTTTACGATGAAGAGTTCGCGAACCGTTTATTTGAATGGCTGCACACACTTAGCCGGAATGGAAAAACTGTAAGTTCTTTCAAGATCTTTTAAAATAAAAATCAATGTTTTTAATCCTTGTGGTAATGAATTAAGAATACAGTGTTATTATTAAAAAATATCACCCCTGTTCATCTAATGGGTGTAGTAAAAGGCTAGGGGGATAAACTATGCAGGAAAGCAACATTGCAAAGAAAGGTAAACTTCAAAAAACAAAAAAAAAATACAAAAAAACGACTTCAAGAACTGGACCAATTGAAATAGGTCACGGGAAGCACCAGCTTTCAAATGAAAAAAGAAAGAATGAAGAACGCCCATGAAGGGTTCCGAAGCAGCAAGTAACATAAAATAAAAGTTCTTGTAGTTCCTTGTAACTTTGATCAATGTTTTAATAATAGTGTATTTTTTTGCGGTTTACCATTTATGACGTATTAAAAAAAAGTACTTACTAAATCTCGTTCAAACCAATTTTCGGTGGAAGTTTGCATGGTAATGTACATCATATATTTTTTTTAGTTTTATCATTCTCTTATTTTAGATGTTACAGGGGGGGGGCACTCATTTTACCACTTTGGAAGTGTCTCTCGCGCAAACTATTCAGTTTAGAAAAAATCAAATTAGAAACCTCAATATCAATTTTTTTGAGTTTCAGTTCTAAGTAGGACCCCCAAAATTTATTGTTTTTTTATTTTTGTGTAAAAATCTTAATGCGGTTTACAGAATACATCTACTTACCAAGTTTCAACAGTATAGTTTTTATAGTTTCGGAATAAAGTGGCTGTGACATACGGACGGACAGACAGACATGACAAATCTATAAGGTAAATCTAAATGGTTGTCTGTAAAGTCTGTTTACAGACGATAGTTTAACGTGACAACATCATAACGAAACATTGATGAAATGATGCTTGCACTTCAAGCCTTAAATGGAACGCCTAATAGCGAGATAACGACGCATGTCGAGGTAACGACGCATGTCGAGGTAACGAGTTCGTGTGTGCAGCCGGCTCCATCGAATTATAAGACGTCACGTCAAAATTCCTGTAAAGTTTTATCTAAATCCGTTCAGTAGTTTTTGCGTGAAAGAGATACACATTTTTTTTATGGAAAAAAATATAAAAATAAAAATACGAGCAGACGTATCGCCTGACGGTAAGCGATTACCGCTACCCATGGACACTCGCAACACCAGAGGCGTCACAAGTGCATTGCCGGCCTTTGGGGGATGGGAAGAGGGGCTGGGGTATGGGCCTCCGGTATCCTCACTCACTCGGTAAAACACAGCGCAAGCGCTATTTCACACAGGTTTTGCACTGTGAGGCCGTGGTATCACTCCGGTCGAGCATTCATGCCGAAACGTGGCTCTTCCACGGTAAATGCTACCGTGGGAGAACCACGTGGGTTGAAAAGGAAGCTAACTTCCCCATAAGTTTTCGATTTTATAATCTTAAGTAGGATGAGGATATTTTTTATGTCAATTTTTTTAAAAGACAACACCCGCATTTAGAATAAACATCCTGTGTCGCGGGGGACTTTACAAACATACATGCAACGGACACAAAGATCACTCAGACTCAGTACAACAATTTGCAACTCACACAAAGTGTTGTCCCATGAAGGATTTGAACCCACAACACTTGGCGCAGTAGAAAGCGGCGTGGTGACTGCTCAGGCCAAGCGTGCAGTCAAAAATTTGTTCTTTTTGCGTTCGGATACTATTGATCAGAATAATCTGATCAATAGTATGTTAGAACACAAAGTTTCATCATAAGATGAAACTTTGTGTTCTAAAGAAAGCCGCAACGGTTTCTGGCGCAAAAATCTATATAAATGAGCTCCTTAGTTTCGTTAGTTCTATATACCTGCAATGAATCATTATTGTATTATTTTAATTAAAACTTTTTTTATAATCACCTGACTTGTTACCTCGCCAATGGGTAACAACAGCAGCGCAGAATGAAAACGTAGCCAGAAAAAAAAAAATCTTAGGTAAACCTCCTAAAACCTATCACCTTAATTCTTTAATGTTACCATATATCACTTTATTACAAGCTTTATAATAACTTGCAATGTATGTATGCTTGTATGTTCGGGTGGAATCTTACAACTCAATTTTGAAGCAGATATCTTCAACCGATTTTGCTGAAATTTTGTAAGCATATGTATACAGCGTGACAATACAATATTATAATGACATGGAGCTGATCTGATGCTGGAGCTGGAAGGTGGCCATATGAACTCTGTAAAAAAACGTCGCAACATCATCGAGTTTGGACTTGTTTGATTTGCCTCGAGGCATTCCAGTAATAGCTTGTTTTTAAAAGCTTGTGGCGACAGAGGGCCTTCGCTGGCGCCGTCCTGTCGCGCCATGCGTACGTACGTCCAATCGCTGCCCTAGCAAACAAATTATGAACGAAATCTCAGCGCGCGCACGTATTTATATAAACTGTCACTAAGCGATAATAGTTCTCTCTCACTCAATTATATCACTCTCTCACTCACGCGTAAATTCAAGCTCGCTGGTACAGCCACGAGTTGTATGCCAATTTTGTGTATATATTAAAGTGCATTTTAGCAAATAAATAAGAAAAGTCGTAACCTCCTCCGAGTTTCACTACTATCCTATCTACGGAACAAAGGCTAACAGCTGGGCCGGTTAGGATAGTGAACCATCACATCTCCCTGGTATTTAGGCTACGGATCAAAAACTAAACAGCTGGGCCGGCCACATACCTATATCCCAGTACCTACACTCTCAGCCAGCTGGCATAGCGTGTATAACCAAGTTATACGCAAACTATACGGGTCAGCAAGCACCACAGCTGTCCCGAAATTGGTGACCCCGAACCCAAACAAACGCTCCTTCGCATTCACGGCGACGACTCGGCGTACCTACTGGCAAGACGTCGTTCGGCTGACCGCGTGTACATACCTATCGCACAGCCGACGCGTCGTACCTACCTTCTCGCCGCTAACGACAACGCAACGAGCGCAGTTTCCACCACTACTGTCCACGTGTACCTACAGCCATGACGAATGAAGCGAACACAGAATTTAGCGACGCCCAGGGAGTTACAATTCAGAGCGACGTAGCCACAATCTCGCTGCCTGCACGTCTACCACCATTTTGGCGCCAAAACCCACGACTATGGTTCGCGCAGTTTGAAGCCGCCGTCGCTGCAAGTAAAATCGGAGAAGAACAGAAATTCAATTTAGTTGTCCCGCTACTCGGCTGCGATGACCTCGAACAAATCGCCGACATTATATTAAATCCACCTGCTACTGGGAAATACATAACGTTGAAGAACAGACTTATATCCACGTATCAAGAATCAGACCATCGTCAGTTACAGAAACTACTTTGTGGTCTAGAACTCGGAGACTCAAAACCTAGCCAATTACTACGTAAAATGCGTGAACTCAGCGGCAAGTTATTAACAGACGAGGCGTTACAAGTAATATGGCTTAATCAATTACCTACACAGATCCGCGGCATCCTAGCCATCAACAAAGAATCTTCACTTGAAATCCTAGCTGCAATGGCTGACAGAATGTTAGAACACTTCGAACCCGCAATCACTGCTGCCATTACCACCACTACGTCGTGCCAAAGTAAAGAAAATAATAATACGGAAACAGGAAACCTCCAAATCAACCTACTTACAAAACAAATCGAAAAATTGTCACTAGAAGTAGCCGAACTAAAATCAAACCAGCAACGCTCAACGTACTTCCCGCCTTACCATCCACCACACCGTTCGCGCTTTGACGGACACTCAAGAGCGCCGAGTAAACATCGTGCGCCGTCGCGTTCCCGCCAACGCGGGCCCGACGACGCCGATTGGCTATGCTACTATCATTACTGCTACGGTGACTACGCTCGTAAATGCGAATCACCATGCTCGAAGAATAAGCGTAATGATATTATTAATACAAGTAATAAACAGGAAAACTAACAAAAGCACCGACTGTGGCGGGCGTCGGTGTGAACCATGGAACCCACCGCCTATGTATTATAGATAGCAATAACAAAGAGAAATTTCTAGTCGACACAGGAGCCGACATATCCGTACTGGCAAAGAAAACTAGATTTTTAAGACCTACAGAAAATAGTTATAAATTATACGCTGCGAACAGTGCGAACGGAACAGAGATACGTACCTACGGCGAGCGCACACTAGAGCTCAACTTAGGCTTACGTAGAAGTTTCAAATGGACATTTATGGTCGCCGACGTAAAAACTTCAATATTAGGTGCAGACTTCCTCGCAAAATATAAGTTATTAGTCGACTTACACAACTGAAAATTAATAGATAGTATCACCGAGCTCAGCATTAACGCCTTTGAAATATGTAACACTGAAGAATCCGTCTACCTAATTAACCGTAATCACCCTTATCATGAGATACTGAAGCAATATCCTGACTTGTTACGACCAATGTCACTCAAAACTACAGCTAAACATGACGTCACACACCGCATCGAAACCACGGGACCGCCTTTATTCTCAAGGCCGCGTCCGCTCCCGCCCGATAAATACAAAACCGCCAAGATTGAGTTCGAGAAGATGATAGAAATGGGTATATGTAAGCCATCAAACAGCCCTTGGGCCAGCCCACTACACGTCGTAAAGAAAAAAGACGGTTCACTACGAGTGTGTGGTGTTTATAGAAGACTCAACGCCGTTACAATACCAGATAGATACCCTATACCGAGGATTCACGACTTTACCTACCAGTTACACGGAAAAACTATATTCTCGAAGCTTGATATGAAAAATGCTTTTTACGCTCTGCCATTAGAAAAAGAAGACGCCGCGAAGACTGCAATCATCACCCCGTTTGGGCTCTTTGAATTCAACCGCATGCCCTTTGGTTTACGTAACGCTGGTCAAACCTTTCAACGATTTATGCATGATGTGTTAAGGGGACTTGATGACATCTGTTTTTCTTATATGGATGATTTAATCATATTCTCAAACCTCAGTGACCATGAAAAACACTTACATAAAGTACTCGAATGCCTTAACCAGTATGGAGTCACACTTAACATCAATAAATGCGAATTTGGTAAAAACAAGATACAATTTCTAGGCTACGAAGTATCATCAGACGGAATCAAACCCACGGAAGAGCGCGTCCAAGCGATAAAGAATTACCCGAAACCCACTACGATACAAGAACTAAGAAGATTTTTAGGCATGATTAACTTTTACCGCAACTGTTTACCTCATCAATCAGAACATCAATGCCTACTCAATAAAGACCTACACAGCTCTAAGAAGAATGACAAGTCATCAATTCAATGGACTCCTGAAGCTGAAAAATCCTTTGAGCAATGCCGCCAAAGCATACTCGAAGCGACTACACTCACGCACCCAATACCTAAAGCGCCACTGTGCTTATTAACTGACGCATCCGACACGAGCCTCGGCGCTGTACTACAACAAAAAGTTAACAGCGTATGGAAACCGCTTGCCTTTTACTCGAAAACAATGAATGACACACAGCGCAGATACAGCGTGTACGATCGCGAATTACTAGCTATGTACACCGCTGTTAAGAGCCTACGTCGGCTGATTGAGGGTAACGATCTCACTATATGCACAGATCACAAACCCCTTACCTACGCACTTACGAGAGCACCGAATAGAATAGCAGTGATACACCGAGACGAGAACGACAACTACACTACATAAGTCAATTCTGTTCAAATATAAAATACATTCACGGAGATCGAAATGAAGCAGCCGACGCGTTATCACGAATATCAGAAATAGAAGTACTTAATCACACAATCGACTACAATAAATTAGCAATAGAACAAGAGAACGACACAGAACTACAAGCCTGCATGAAACAAAGTAATCTAAAGTTTTCACACATCACACTACCCGGGGGTCAACGACCGATATGGTGCGAAACATCTACAACGAACATTCGACCATACCTACCACTAAGTTATCGTTTTGTAGCATTCAAAGCGCAACACGAACTAAGTCACCCCGGCATACGAACAACAAGAAAAATAATGACTACAAAATTCTTCTGGCCGTCTATGAACAAAGATGTAACTACGTGGTCAAGGTCATGCATCGGTTGTCAACGCGCGAAAATACAAAGACACGTAATTAGTCCACTCGGCGAGTTTCAACAATCATCGCGTTTTGAACACCTACACGTCGACATAGTTGGACCGCTACCACCATCAAACGACTATAGGTATTTAGTTACAATGATCGACCGCTGTACTAAATGGCCCGAGGCAATACCTACCCGTGTCATCACCGCCGAGACAATAGCGAAAGCTGTTTACGAAGGATGGATAACACGATTCGGTTGTTCTTTACGAATCACAACCGACCAAGGCAGACAATTTGAGTCATCACTATTCCACTCACTAATGAAGAAACTCGGCGTCACTCGCATACGCACCACTGCATTCCACCCACAAGCAAACGGACAGATAGAACGATGGCATCGTACTTTAAAAGCAGCACTAATGGCAAGATCCGCGAGTTGCAGATGGAGCGAAGAATTACCTACTGTGCTACTAGGACTACGTACAGCACTTTGTCAAGACTCTTCAGTTAGCCCTGCCTTAATGACCTACGGTTCTACACTGCGCATCCCGTCGGACTTCTTCGTGCCTACAAAGCCGAACATGAACGACGCAGAGTTCGTTCGTCAGCTGACCGAAACAATGTCGTCATTAACACCTACAAAAAGATCGCATACATCGAACCTGCACACATTCGTACATAAGGACCTACAAACATGTACACATGTGTTTGTGCGAAACGACACCATCCGCCGTCCACTTACACCGCCATACGAAGGTCCTTACAAAGTTTTACAACGTAGCGCAAATGGCAAACAATTCACCATTCAACTACCATTACGTACGACAGTAATATCAATAGATCGACTGAAACCAGCCTATACATATAGCGACGAACAATGTACATCACATCCTCAAACATATCCCAATACGACAATGCAAGCAACACCGCCAACTTCGAGTACCAATACTACGAGTGCAGCCGCCGCGACGTCGAGCAACACAGATGAGCCAGCCACGAAACGCAACACCTACGTCACCCGAGCCGGGAGGCCAGTTATACCCAACGTACGCTTCGCTTGAGGGGGAGTAATGTGGCGACAGAGCGCCTTCGCTGGCGCCGTCCTGTCGCGCCATGCGTACGTACGTCCAATCGCTGCCCTAGCAAACAAATTATGAACGGAATCTCAGCGCGCGCACGTATTTATATAAACTGTCACTAAGAGATAATCGTTCTCTCTCACTCAATTATATCACTCTCTCACTCACGCGTAAATTCAAGCTCGCTGGTACAGCCACGAGTTGTATGCCAATTTTGTGTATATATTAAAGTGCATTTTAGCAAATAAATAAGAAAAGTCGTAACCTCCTCCGAGTTTCACTACTATCCTATCTACGGAACAAAGGCTAACAGCTGGGCCGGTTAGGATAGTGAACCATCACCTCTCCCTGGTATTTAGGCTACGGATCAAAAGCTAAACAGCTGGGCCGGCCACATACCTATATCCCAGTACCTACACTCTCAGCCAGCTGGCATAGCGTGTATGACCAAGTTATACGCAAACTATACGGGTCAGCAAGCACCACAGCTGTCCCGAAAAGCTTTTTAATTTAATTCATTTACATTAACTTTACTTATTTTATTACATTTCCCAGGTACTAATAGGCGACCCTGGCAGACACGGGCTGACTGAGAAGCGTCGAAGACACATGACACTCCTAGCTAAATACAAACTGCCTAAAGACACTGCTGAACAGAACAATGGCTTTACACACACAACTGTTTGGCAATTAAAATAGTTTTAAAATAAAATACTACTTCATCTTAAACCAGAATTATTATTTTATTAATAAGTGTTAGAAATAGAGGGCGCTAGTTGTCAATTACGATGAGTAGCATTTCTTAAACATGGTAATTTCTTCATAATCGTTCCCCCATCACTAAGGATGGGAGAGCCACGCTTTGACATGAATGGGCCGGCTCGACCGGAGTGATACCACGGCCTCACAGAAAACCAGTGTGAAATAGTACTTGCGCTGTGTTTCACCGATTGAGAGAGGATACCGGAGACCCATACTCCAACCCCTCCCCCTATCGCCCCCCATCCCCCAATGGCCAGTAACGCACTTGTGAAGCTTCTGGTGTTGCAGGTGTCCATGGGCGGCGGAAATCGCTTATCATCAGGCGATACGTCTGCTCGTTTTCCCGCCTATTACTTAAAAAAAAAAAATCAAAATTCCTTAAAATGACAGTTGTTCTTCTCCTACTGATACGGTCCGTCGCGTGATGGAAGGCGGGGGCTTAAAGGAGTTGCAGGTATCTCTAGGTCTTTTGAATTCTATTTTCCCCAAAACCACCAGTCTCTCTAAGATGTCAGTCTCTGCGCACGATATGGCCAAATCAGTTTAGGACACGGTGTAGACAAATAGAGGATATTCGTTTGGTGTTTTCTATTTTAAGGTCTTTGTGGACTAATATTTTGTGCGGCAGGGGCACTATGCAACTAATATATATCCATCTATTTCAATAAGTGGGCCGTGGGAGAGCCACGCTTCGGCATGAATGGGTCGGCTCGACCGGAGTGATACCACGGCCTCGCAGAAAACCGGTGTGAAATAGCGCTTGCGCTGTGTTTCACCGAGTGAGTAAGAATACCGGAGGCCCATACCCCAACCCAACCCCTCCCCACATCCCTTTCCGCATCCCCCAATGGTCGGCAACGCACTTGTGACGCCTCTGGTGTTGCGGGTGTGCATGGGCGGCGGTAATCGTTTACCATCAGGTGATACATCTGCTCGGTTGCCACCTATACCATAAAAAAAATCCTCGACCTGAGTGGTTCCAGGGGCTGAGAGAAAACCAGTCAAAGCTGTTTTGCTATTCACTTCCTAAGTGAGCATCGTCATCATCAGCCTATAGCAGTCCACAATTGGACATAGGCCTCTCCGAACCCAAGTCACTCTGATCAATTTTGGGCTTTTCGCATCCAGCTTCTGCCAGTCATTTTGCGCAAGTCATCACCGAAGTAAGTGAAAAGTAAGTCAGAATAACGGAGCCCAAACCCATAAACCCCCTGGACCCTAAGGTCTAGGGGAGGGGCTTCTATGACTCTTGAGTAAGGTACAGTTGTCCATTGACGAGCTGTAGTCACTTGGTTACTAGTGACCTGTCTGCCCGTTTGGCCTCCACTACTATTAAATAAGAAAGCAAATTACTCGCGCCAATATCCTTGCAGAGTTTGTAACATCGTTTTTTTTGCTTTCAATGTTTAACAATTTTTGTTTCAGCGCCCTCTCGTTCACTGTAGTTCGAACTACAATTGGATGTTGTGCGCGATCGAAGTACCGGGCTTTTGGTACACCTAGGTGGCACCAGGTGGCGTATGTTTTGAAGGATATTTTTTGTTGACATTCGAACACTTAGAAATAGTGAGACATTATCATATGTGTATCATACGATTCTCATTACATCTTAAATTGATCGCAAATAAGCAAGGAGAATGGAAGTTGTACGTCCTGTTCGCACATCCAGCAATGGGGTAGGGGTTTTTCATCGAGAATATTCGATGAGAAGTCTATATAGATAGGTGTGTGTGGCAGATAATTTCATTTCTTAAATCTTCTCTCATGAACTCTGAGGAAGCTTTGCTTACTGTGTATATTGATATCCTTGTTGGTAGTGTTTGTGAGTGTTCAAGTCCCACTGTCTGTGGTAAGTTAACCTCAAAAAGGTTTTTCCTTATTATCTTAATGTATGTAGAATATACCATCAGGCTATTTAATTTTGTTTATAGGGTCGTTAGATTACCGCTGAAAATCTACCTACATTTTACCCGCCTTGTGGTTCAAGATTTGTTGCTGAGGAGGGTGACTATTGGCAGCTCACAGCTCACTCCTCAAGACCCATCTGCCCTACCTTGAGGGAAGTTCACATAATCCTTAAATTGAAATTAATTAATATTTTTACTTAGCACCTACAAGTGGATCACTGGTGGACGTCTCCTCAAGCTACCTTGAGCTGGAGAGAGTCTACGGCTGACTACCTTGAGTCAGAGAGGTGACCAGAGGGTGGCTATCCTGTGCTGACCAGTCTACAGGCTTATAGTGTCGAAGAAAAAGACGGAATAATTTTATTTTGTAATTTTAAACTACCTTATAAGTTTCCTTATAATTTTATATTTTTTATTTCACAATTGTAAAATAACTTGAATGGAATAAAAGTTTGTATGTGTCGTAAGTCGTTTCACTGAAGCCTCCCGTGTACCCTCTGCATCCTCACTTTAAAATTTTACCAAAATTCTTACGGCGCCCTGAGGTCTTATGTTCTATCCTGAGTCGAAACCGGTGAGTTTCCACCTGACAAGTTCAGGGGTTACAAATTAGCGACCAACGTTTGGCTAACTTTTCGAACCCTGAGGGTGTGCTGAGTGTAGTTCCCGGGAGAACTTTGGATGAGACGCTTACTATCCGTCCGAGACTACCCAGGACGTTAATTGGTTTTGTGAAGTGCAGTTCACATGTAATAATTATCTCATTGCATTTTTCAGCACATTATTACCATCTCTGCGGTGTGGAAAAGCTTTGAGCAAAATTCAAAATTAAATCAAAATTTTAACTGCACAAATTTTGGTAAGTCTTTTTGAATTATTTTGGCGAGAACATTCTTTTTTTTTTTTCCTTGTTTGTGTTTTATCAAGTTCTTGTGTTTGTTCCCTAAGGGATCAGCACATACATATAGCTTTTGTTTTGTTCGGGTTTTCCTTGAATAACTTTATTTTTTTACTTTTTATATTCCTACCTACTTACAACTTAAGTAGATAAATGTGTGATTAACTTCATTTTAATTCTATAAGAGGGTTTGCATGATATAATCAAAAGGATATTGTGCTTCCCTATAACTTGTTTGTAATTTTAACATAATAATTTAACCTTTTAGTGTATCAATTTAAATTTCAATCTAGGACACTTTACATAAATAAAAGTAGGGTATACTTTTATCTATAGTAAAGAAAACTTTTATAACTTAAGATTTTTTTTCTTTTATGGTTTTAAGAAGCAGGAACCTATTGTTCATTGAATATAGATTGTTAGTAACTACTTTATAGTTGTGGAAACATGAAGCAAACATCATTAATGTATTAGAATCGAATCTGTAATTAACTTAGAGTTAGAAAGGGGATCAAAGGAAAAAAAGTTTTCTTTTCTTACCCCACATATTAGGTAAAACTGTTTAAAATAATTATAAACTTGTAATTAAAAGTAACATTTAAGAATATTTTTGAGGTTATTGTGTTAATATAGTAACACATTATTTTTATAACATTCAGCCTAATCTTTTTGTAGGACTGAATCTTTTATTCTCTCACTAAGAAGAACTTAGTGCTTTATATATAAATTTTTTTTATTGTCAACAAATTTATTTTTGAATTTTAAAACATCATGGCCCAGCTGATTAAATGTATTAATTATTGAAAAGGATGAACTTATTAACGTATTGTCTGCCGTGGGTGTTTCAGCGAATCCCGATGACACGGAGATCAATTTGAGGAGTGAGCTGCGCACTGCGTTGCGGCTTGTCCAGCGTGGCAGCATTGAGGCCAGCGCTTTTGTCCCTGTTTCTGCTGCTTCTAAGCTGTATTTCTGGGAGCCGAAGGTCCTTGAACTGGAGGGAGTCCTTTCTTCAGGTGATTTTTTTTCTATTAAGGCTAGTCGCCGAAGAGTTACATTGAGGGCTAATTGTCTTCTAACTAGGTTAGCAAGGAGTAGTTTTGTCTGTCCAGAACTTGTAGGTATCCGTGACATGTTAGTCAAAATTTTGTCTGTGTCAGAAGCGGATACCGACTATGTCTCTGATGATTAGGAAACGGAGATACTTCCTACACATAGTGAACAAATAAATTACACCTCACTTGTGTAGAGGACGGACTGTACGATGCTACCCAAAGCAAAAACTATTGCTGGGTTGCCGACGAGTGACACGCCTGATCAGGATTCTGGGGACTGCAAGGTTTGAATCCTCCTTTCTTGTAGGTCCATGGGTTACAACTTGTTCCCCCCTGACAGGTCTAGTTGTTACAAATTGGTACCTAAGCGTAGTGGCTGTTAAACGCTCGCTTTTGGTTTGTGATCTGTCCGATATCTAAGTGTAGTGAGCAGGAACAACCTTGTGTTCCTTCTCCTCACTGTATCGGACCACTCTCCAAATCGAACGTCAAATAGGGAGATAACAATTTCGCATCGAACAGTTCCTCTCCGACACACACCTCTCCACTCGGTTGCACATATATGTGTGCAATATACCGTGATTTAGGGTGTGATGTCAATAAAGTAGTTTCTCTAGGAGTTAAGTGTTTTTAACTTAACCTACCTATATTTTAAATTTTCTTCTTATAAACTCTGTGTCCTAACATTTGAGGTCATCACAGCTTTTTCTTTGTTTATTACTGTTTTGGTTATTCCCTTCGTGCTTTACTCAGGGAACACTGTGGGGAGGGGATGGTGTAACATCGTTTTTTTTGCTTTCAATGTTTAACAATTTTTGTTTCAGCGCCCTCTCGTTCACTGTAGTTCGAACTACAATTGGATGTTGTGCGCGATCGAAGTACCGGGCTTTTGGTACACCTAGGTGGCACCAGGTGGCGTATGTTTTGAAGGATATTTTTTGTTGACATTCGAACACTTAGAAATAGTGAGACATTATCATATGTGTATCATACGATTCTCATTACATCTTAAATTGATCGCAAATAAGCAAGGAGAATGGAAGTTGTACGTCCTGTTCGCACATCCAGCAATGGGGTAGGGGTTTTTCATCGAGAATATTCGATGAGAAGTCTATATAGATAGGTGTGTGTGGCAGATAATTTCATTTCTTAAATCTTCTCTCATGAACTCTGAGGAAGCTTTGCTTACTGTGTATATTGATATCCTTGTTGGTAGTGTTTGTGAGTGTTCAAGTCCCACTGTCTGTGGTAAGTTAACCTCAAAAAGGTTTTTCCTTATTATCTTAATGTATGTAGAATATACCATCAGGCTATTTAATTTTGTTTATAGGGTCGTTAGATTACTGCTGAAAATCTACCTACATTTTACCCGCCTTGTGGTTCAAGATTTGTTGCTGAGGAGGGTGACTATTGGCAGCTCACAGCTCACTCCTCAAGACCCATCTGCCCTACCTTGAGGGAAGTTCACATAATCCTTAGATTGAAATTAATTAATATTTTTACTTAGCACCTACAAGTGGATCACTGGTGGACGTCTCCTCAAGCTACCTTGAGCTGGAGAGAGTCTACGGCTGACTACCTTGAGTGAGAGAGGTGACCAGAGGGTGGCTATCCTGTGCTGACTTATAGTGTCGAAGAAAAAGACGGAATAATTTTATTTTGTAATTTTAAACTACCTTATAAGTTTCCTTATAATTTTATATTTTTTATTTCACAATTGTAAAATAACTTGAATGGAATAAAAGTTTGTATGTGTCGTAAGTCGTTTCACTGAAGCCTCCCGTGGACCCTCTGCATCCTCACTTTAAAATTTTACCAAAATTCTTACGGCGCCCTGAGGTCTTATATTCTATCCTGAGTCGAAACCGGTGAGTTTCCACCTGACAAGTTCAGGGGTTACAAGTTAGGTAGAGATACGAGGTGGTCTGAAAAGTCTCCGACCTCAACGTAAAATGTTTGTATTTTGCTACGGTGAGAATCTACAAAAAAACGTAAAATCTTACCTTAGAAAAATACAAATTAATCTTATTAGTATCAAGTTTTCACGGAATGAAGAAATATGTCATATTAACTACTTAAAGTGCTATAAGTTGTTTTCTAATTAACTTGACTTTGCATATCACTTTGCATAAAGTTATCAACGAGGCAGAGAAAATTAAAAAATAGGGTCAGTACCCTGAGTTCTGTTTTCGTTTTTTTTCTCTTCCTGCTAGGCAGGAGAACTTGGCTGGTGGTGCTGCTGCTACCGACTTGAAGTTTTGTTAGCTGATGCTTTTTAGGGTTCCGTATCCAAAGATTAAAATCGGTACCCTATTACTAAGACTCCGCAGTCCGCCTGTCTGTCCGTCCGTCCGTCTGTTTGTAGCTGTTGTGACTGTATTTCATCAACCGTGATATCTGCTAATCCGCGGGCAATACCTCAGACATTATAAAAGTCTTTAATTATTATTTTTCATCCGAAAAGAGAAGAAAATCAAAATAAATGCAAACGAAAAAAGAAAGGTCATAGAAATTGCATCTGACCTTTGGGAAACAAAGACCCTTGCATCTGCGCAGTGGGCAGAAGCGTTGCCTAGTTACCTCTACAGGTAGGTACTAGATACTAGATCTAGATATAGCCTATAATGCCGGCACTAAATCAATATTTCGGACGTGTGGTGCGTTCGGAAACCTATTAGGACCATTTCATTTCACATTTCTGGTAATAATTTCGCAACTTAAAACCCCGTAAATACAAAAGTGATGTATTTACTGTTAATTCTTTAATAATTTCGAGATATATTTGTAAAATGCATAGGTATAAAGTTAGGGTTTTAATTAGTTTTCAAGTGAGGCAATTTCTTTGAAGTTTGTTTTTTGAACATCAATTCCTGATTTATTTCGCGAGAAATACGGCAATCGCGTCCCGCGTTTCGACTTATAAATACTAATAAATAGTGTTGTGCCCAAAAATAATTGATTTTGATAAAATGGGTGAGTGATTTTTTATTTTATTGATTTTCGTGAAGTAACTTAATATTCTATATAGTAGATATTTGTTTTGAATGAGGTTTTTTTTTTTTGATTTCCGATATTGATTGCTAGGTATCTAGTATTGATCGATTTTATTTTGTTTCTTTTTTTTTCGATCTAAATACAAAAGTTTTGTGAACACGCTTTAATTAAAACATTTTGATATACCCTGAATGAAATCAAGTATACTCAGTCCGAGGGGGTCATGACCTCCTTGATCGAGAGAGACCCTCACGTAACGCGCTCATGAACGTTCTGGGAATCACGAACTTAATGACTAGCGATGTTCCAGGATTATGACCCCCATGTCTTGTATGTCCTGGGTTAATGAGCTCTATGGTGATGATATTCTAGAGCTTGAGCACCGTGGCGGTAATGTACTGGGGTTATATCGTCCGTGTCCAAGGAGGTCTTGGAATCATGATGCCCATTGGCCCCATTGCCCATTATTCCCTCCCTGGGGTGAATTATAAAATCTTTGTATTCTAGTTAAATGGCTTTGTGACTACGCTATAAATAAATCGCTTTAGTGTATCCAGTATTTAATCAAGTACACCCAGCTCAGGGCAGAAGGGTCATGATCCTCTTAATTCGAACCCCCATTAGCCAGAATTCTTTGGGGTAATAACCTTATAACCGATAGGTGACGAAAACATTCAGGAGGTCATGGCTCTCTTAACTGGGGTGCCTCCCCAGTAACTGCTGTTGATAAAATGAGACAAAGTGGTCAAAACACGAGCACCAAATAGAAAATACCTGACCACAATTCGTTGTCAAATATGGTCTTACATGCGTGTAGCACGATGGACTTTTGTCATAGTGGTCTTTTTATTTACAACCATTTTGAAAATCCCTTCGCAGGTCCTAAGAATACGGTATTCCATAAAAGTCATCTTTCCGTCAATGCCGCCCTACGTAAGACCCTATCCTGGGAGCTTTAGGAACTGTAAGCTTTCCTCTGTGAAGCGGTCCAATAACATCGTTGCGTCTCGATCGCGTCTTGAAGTGATCCAGTCGCTCTTGTATCTAATAGCCGCAGTTCTCTTAATCTGCCACCAGGGGTCCCCATATTGTAAGGCCTCTCTAAGCGTAGAAGACCACAGGCTCTTCTACGCTTGAGATCAGCTTCGATCCCATTCAGAGCAAATTTTACTGGAGCATCAAAACTTCACAGAAAGAGTCTGCTAAACTCCAGCTATTCTCACATGCCAGCGTGGCAATAATGATTTTTGTCAGGAAAAACCAACAACAATATTTATACCCAGTCGGTCACTCATCTAAGTATTAACCACGCCCAATGTTGCTTAACTTTAGTAATCGAACGAGAATCGTCGTTTTCAACATGGCATGAACGTTGACTGGCTATATCCTTATTTGAATATTTCAAACAGCATTTTGACATTAACTTTGCGACTGGTTCTCAAGTTTTTGCTTCGAAATTTCTTGGTATTTTATTTTCTCAGAACCGGTTGATACTAATGCTGCGTCACCTGGGTCTCCATTAAGAGAACCAGAGCCGACTGATTGGCTGGAAGACTTTGAGTATTATGAGGAGGATGGTGAGTAAAACAGAAAAAAATGCAAATAAATTGTTTCATACAATACATGTGTTAATTTTCCATTAGGAGCTAATTTGCAGTCAATCATGAATATGTGGGAGTCTTTGTTTAAATAATAATTCATAAATTGAATTCCTGCAATGCTTTGTATTCGATAATAGGTACATCAATTAAAACGCAATTACAAAACTTCTGTAACTATCCGGCTTTCGGCCAATCCAGCTTAAAATATTTTTTAAACATATCCTGCTAAACAAATAGTTAGTCCTGTCATGGATGACTTAGTTGTTTAAGCGGTCACGTACGCACAAAGTCTTATGGGTTCAAACACCACGTGGGACACCACTTTGCATGGCCCATCAATTGTTATTCTGAATTTGAGTGTTCTTTGTGTTCGTTTCATTATGTTTGGAAAGCCCCCGCTTCACAAGAAAACTCCTAGTGTGGGAGTTGCCTTTATATATTTATAGTCCCTGTCGTGATTAAGAATACGGAGTGTTGTGTTATGAGAGGCAACTCAGGGAAAAAATTACGCCGGCCAAAACCCTCATTTTTATGGAGAAACCCATATTCAGCCGTTGACTGTTAAAGGCTATTGATTATGTTGCGTTTTTTTCTTCTTAATTGTTAGGTTTTCTTTCAGAGGATCCTGGCACTGCATCATCTGTCTTCCCATTGAGGGAACCAAAACCACCTAGGCTGCAAGATGAGTCTGATTATGATGATGATGGCGGTAAGTAAAACAAAAACACAATTTCGTATATCATTACAAAATAGACAGAGATACATACACCGAGAATCAGTTCTTTTAAATACTTCTTGAAAAAACTAGGGTAGCTAAAACAAATCTCTACATTGACAAACTGTTTTGCAGCTTGGTGGGTTAGCAATTGCGATCTTGTTCCAAATTATGAGATTGTTTTTCTATTGTAAGATTTTTAGGTAAATATTTTATTACTAGCTGACCTACAACTTCGTCTGCGTCTCTTTCCAACTAGGCTCGGCTCCTATTGGTCTAAGCGTAATGTTAACTATCCTATCTTAGGCTCACCAGCAAAATATTCATAATTAAAAACTTGAAAATCGGTTAGACAGTCTTGGAGTTCATCATGAGCAACAACGTGGTATAAGAATTATATAAAATAGACACCCAACTGACGTTTAGCAGTGTACTCTAACCCAAATAAGAAATATTTGATTTTGAGTTCTTCGTTCTTTTTTCAGAGTCGATTGTAAGTTCGGCACATAACTCTCCAGTAAGAGAAATACAACCAGCTCAGCCGCAACAAGAGTCTGATCATGATGACGATGGTAAGGAAAGCCATGGAAAAAAGTAACAAAAAAACTACACTTTAATTTCCAAATCCATCCTAAAGTAACTCTGTCTGTCTGCCTGTTGGAGTCCGTTCACACAGACCGGCTCGCAGAGGAGAGAAGATTTTTATCACATTGGAAACAGAGGTTTGAGTAATTGTAATAAGGTTTATTTTTGCATATGCACTTCTTTTGTCATCAAGAATGCTTGAACGCACTTAGTTTGAAATAATTAGAGGAGCCGACCGGCTCCAATTGCGTGTCTCCGATCGGCTCTTATTCTTTTCCACAGCCGGTCTATGTAAAATAGTTGGCGGCTCCGCTCCGGCCAATTCCAAGCGTATAAGATCCGGTCTGTGTGAAAAGAAAAATTCGAGCCGATGCTCTCCGAGCCGGTCTGTGTGAACGGACCCTTACGCTTCCATAGCTAAACCGTTGCACTGATTTCAATGAAATTTGCTTGAAGATTCTTGAGAAAGGATATAGGCGACTCTTTACATCGATAATCACGCAGGCAGAGCCGCGGGCAAAAGCTTTATAATTAGACTCAATACACTCCTTTCACCGGTCTAACTTTAGAGTTTATTGATTGTTTTAATGAAATTGTTGTTTTTTTTTTTCAGAGCCGGTTAATAATTCCGCGCCTAACTCTCCATCAAAAGAATCAGAGCAAGATGAGTTTGAATATGATGACGAGGACGACGGTAAGGAAATAAAAGAAAATTTTAAAATAAACTGTTCATCAGTTCATTTAGTTTATTTTGAATTACGCGCTAATTTGCCCTCAATTATGTAGACGAACGTTTCGATATTCATTTAAATGTTTTCAGGGCGCTTTTCACGATAATACAACATTTAAGAGCTAAAGTCGAATATCCTGTAACTACGCGGCACTCGGCATATCTGGCGTTCGGCCTATCCGACGTTCGGCTTAAATTTATTACTAGTACAAATTCTCATCTCTTTCTGAGCAACTCTTAAAAATAGTGTAAAAACATGTAATTTCTATTATATTTTTTTTTCTGTTTTGTAAGTAATAAAACCTTAGGTACCTTTTTTTCAGTGAGGGCTCGTAACTCCCCATTGACAATATTAAAGCCAACTGAGAATCCAGACGACAGTGATTATTACGATGACCGTAAGTAAATAAAAGCAAGTGCTTTTCACTAAAGTAATTGCAATTCATCACATTTTAGAAAGAATAAACAATAAAAATCCCTTTATTTAATGCATCTACAAAACATTTCTTAACAATATTAGTTTCATAATGAAATGTGAAATGCAGTTGGTAGTTCATCAATTTATTAGACGTCGTCACGTCAAAAAAACCTTTTAAGTATATTGTAAAGACAATAAAGAATCTAGAAAAAAATATTTGAGACAAATAATTTTTTATGCATATTCCCTATGTCTTTAAGGTTTCCATTTTTAACCGACTTCTTATATCGCAAGGTTATATTGGATTGCACCATTGTGCTTGTGACTAATGTTCGTAGTCTTTAGTGTTTGATTGAGATTGAATAACCATGCCAGTGATGATGCTTAGTATTTAACATCCAAAAATCAAAAAGCTTTTATTTCAAGTAAGCCTTTTCAAGACTTTTTTGACACCAATGTGATGTCAAAGATGTTATTTTTCAATCACTATTTTACACTTTGTATCTTGTTTTTAATCACTTATTGAATATGTATTCGATGTCATTCGTGGCACAGCAGCGCCTTCTCATAGCTTCTCCCCTAAAGAAGAAAGAAAAAAAGGAAATAATGTAATGTTTTAATAATTAGGTGCAAAATAACTTGTCCATGTAGTTATTTAATACAGAACGTTCGGTTTTGATTCACGTATCACGATCTAAAATGCACTTTAGCAGTAAGCGTGGGAGTCACTATTTCATTAAGCACCTTCAAAACTTTCTAAACAATAATGCAATAGATAAAAGCTAAATCGAATATCCTATAACTATCCGGAGTTCGGCTAATTCGGCCTAAAACAATCCAACTCTATCTGAACATTCGACAACAGTCTCATTCTTTAATTTTGCGACTAGTGTGATTTGGTTTGATATCCGGCTATCCGGCTACAGAGGTATTTTTTTAGAGACTCTTAAAAAGAATGGCGTAAGACATTTTATTCTTCTTAATACCTGTCGTGTCGTAAGTAGTTTAAACAAGTAAAATTTTAACAAAAAAAAACCGACTTCAAGGTGCGACTCGATTTCTCTTGGATGCCATCATCAGATCTTAGTGTCCTTATCATGGTACCACCATTGGGATATCTCCTTTCCATTAAAAAAGTAATCATTAAAATCGGTTCATAAACGACGAAGTTATTCGCGAACACACATAAAAAAAACATATACGGTCGAATTGAGAACCTCTTCCTTTTTTGAAGTCGGTTAAAAAACTTTCGTGCCCATAGGCACATAATAACTCATAGCCATAGGTCTCTGTAGATTGATAGTTTTATTTTCGCTTTCTAAATCATTAAGATTTTTTTCCAGACACGAATGATAGTGCTTTTCCTGCCTCTCCAAGTAGAGAAGCTAAGATGGCAGCGGAGCAAGCTAAGGCTGATGCGGAGAGAAGTAAATAAATTATAATATTTTTCACATTTATTTTCGGTATGGAGACGAGACGAGTTAAGCAGCATACGGACCCCTAATCATCCCATAGGTGCCGTAAGAACCAACTAAGGGAAAACACTGTCCTAGACAGCAGCACTGCAAAGTGCTATCTCCTATACTATAACTACGCTGATATAGTCAGCTGAATCTACCGATTCTGGTCAGCGTAGTTATAGTAGGCAAAAATAATAAATATATACATTCTAAGGAGCGGCCTATGACCAGCATTGCCCAACTAAAAGCTGTTAATCTGTTGGTCAGTTTGAGTGCGAGATAGCTATCCGATGGGGCAGTCACTTTTACACTGAAATGTCAAAATATATAATGGTTGTAGGGGAAGCAGAACTCGCTCAACCATCAACTTCGCGCAAACGAACCATCACACCTCCAGCTGATCGGGAGAGGTTGCGTCTATACGGTAAGTATCACTATTACAGTATTACTTACCTTAAAACTCACTGTTCTGTAGATATTCTGCCGATCATCTTTGTCATCAAATATCTTTTTTTTTTAAACACAGAGATAGTCTCTCTAGCAAATTTCATACAATATAATTCAGGTTTTTAGACCAAGTAAGTTCCGCAAATCTTTGTCACGGTTTTCGCTGATGTTTATTACGACAGGCCATTATCAGAACAATAGTTTTCGGGAATCTAATAAATTGTAGACAGGTCTAAGGCTGCAGATGAATTGGAGTAAGGTAAACCAATAAGACAGTAGATCCATGTGTCCAACTGTGCACAGCCCAAGTGTCAGATTGAAAACAGGAGCTGAAGTGCAGATTTTCATGGGAGGAGTCGCTACGTGTATTGTCATCTTTGATTGGATGGGTCACGCAGACTAGCACGCAAGATATCTCTCTTTCTCTGCGATCTGTTTTAATTCTTGATAAGTCACGAAATATTGTTCTAGGGTTATAGACCTTCCTTGTGAAAATATGGTGGAATGTATCCCACAAAATACTAAAAACTACTTTAAGATATAAATGCATATATTTGCTTGATTTCCAGGCGCATCAATCTACTCTGCTATAATCGGATCCCCTGAGCGGTTGAGCGAGTACCAGGAGATGCAATTAGAACTGACTGGTAAGGTACTTATTTTTTACATCAAGAACCTCTTAGAAATACCCAAGTATAGCTTGGCAGAAAAGATTCTGACGTGGTGACAGTTGAAACTAAAATTTATTATAATAATATGTGGTTTTGGTATTGGGTACTGGTTTATTTGTCACTATTCCGAGATATGCAAGATTGATACTTGAAATAAAAAATGTACATGGATTAATACGATTTATATTTTTAAATTTAAATTTTGTGGTAAATCTGTCAATACAATAAGAAAAATAGTTGATGAAGGTGAAAAAAACAATTATTATTTTTCTACGCCTGGAGAAACCGAAAAAGTCACCGAAAGAAATTGATGATTTTGATTTATGTGCAATCAGACTAAAATTCACTTTTTCTACACTAAAAAGAAGCAGCTGGTGCGATTGCTCAACATTAAATCTGGGTGTCGGGTTCAATCGGCAATCTTCGAGCTGTCAGTGGCGAAGGACAGTAATAAATAGAAAATAATGTTGTCTATCCACAGACCGTGAAAGGAGGCAGAGAATCGAGGATATCGTCGACGAAAGGAACCCATGCCACTGCCCAACTAATACTTTCGACTTGTGCACGGAAGACAATCCCTACACGGAATCGATTGTCAGTAAACTGAGGAAGATGCCGAAATGTCTTCACTACCGAGCTTATAGGGATGTTCTGGTATACTTTAAGTACTTGCGTCGCAAGCATCGCAAAATGCTGCTGCGTAATTCCCCCATTAATAATGTTTCTTGTTAAGTTTTACGGGGTTGCTATATCAACGCAAAATCCCACTGAATGTCATCTTTTTGTCTGTTCACTAGATTAAACTTTAATAGTGTCTGAAACTGGAACGCAACTGTCAAATGATAATGACGTTTCAAAGTAGGGTAAAGATCATATTGTCTCACTTTACTATATGCTTTTACGTTAATAGAGATGTTCTCTACTTTTAAGGTTTAAAATACTGTGTTCTCACTTCTTAGGTATTAGTATGTATGAAATAAAGATTGTCCGGTCATGAAACTGTTCTGCTTACTGTTATGACAAATGTTGAAAAAAAGCACTTAAAATTAGCACAAAGAGTTTTTGGAGAATGGCAATTTTTTTCTGATTAATAGGTACTCTATTTCTTTCTAATGTATGTTGGCGTGAAATCTGAATTCCGTCATCAGTATACTAAATTGAATCTGAGCGAATTTTATTACCATTATTTATTATTTAGATGATTGTATGTCGATGCCTGACTTATATTTCGTACCAGTGCTAAATGTAGTCACCGTCTCCTTTGTTGAACAGACATCTTTTGGCTGGAACGGTTCGGTGAATACTGAACGGCGAGCCAAAAGATGTGTCACTCGATCGATTAATGCTGAATATGTGGACGAAAGCCCATGCCGTGATTTTTACTCGACATGTTTGCTCAATCGAGTAAAACGTATGTGAGTACTTAGCTTTAGAATAACTTTTGACTTTTTGAATGTGTTAGTTCGTGGTACAAATGTATATATATTTATTTTGGTGTTTAATAGGATAAGGTTATTAGTACCTTAAAACACAGCTGACATCAATATTTATAATCATACATAATAATTAATGTGTATATTATTAGGTCATTATGATGATGTTCTCATACATATTCTTTACATTCAATTAGTAATAACATAACTATCAAGACTTTCTTCTAGAATGTGCTCAATATTTGTTCTATCACATTATTTTGTATGTTTCGTGATTTCTTTCAAGTCTGTAAATTTATTACAGCGCCATCTATTATACATAAACCGAATTACTGTAGAATTAGATCTGTGTTTTTAAAATTATACGATAAACTTAATAAAGTTCACATAAGTAATAAGTCTACATTATTTTAATAGAAGTTTTTAAAATTTGAAGAATTTAGAACTGATGAGGTCCATAAATAAAGCAAGAAAGTCTATACAAAACTTATTTAATTATCCAAAATAGTAATAAAATTACATTATTGCTTTCTACAAAGCACTATTTTCATAAGTCGTTGTAAATCGTTGTTAATCAAATTAGTATAGCCAGAAGAAATAGTCATCCATTGAAAATTGTTCTTTCACTGTTTTTTTTTATACAGGAAATATGAAAGTAGGAATCAAAATAGATCAAAAATATACAGTAATTTAAACAATATAAATATTGATATTATTAATACAAATATAATATAAATATTCTTAGTGCTAATTCAACAAAATTGGGCGATTTAAAAGTTGTTGTTTTTTTCGTTGAATTATTCATTATGGAAGCGTAATCGTTACAGCAGAAAAATACTAAATAAAAGTATTCCAAGCTATAGTTAATTAAAAGTATCAAAGTAACTGACATTTTAAATAGGAAGAGTTGACTATTTCTTATAATGTGGCTACCACATGGTAAATTTTACATGTTTACGAATTAGGTACGTTTTTAGTTACTCTCTTAAATATAATACAAAATCTTACATTTTATTTATTATAATATAAAAATCTAGAAGAATATTTACACTATCTTAGTAAGTATTCAGAAAAAAAATACTTTTTTGAGTAGTTTACCAAAATAATTTAAATCGGTGTTTCTTATCGGAACCTTAAACTAAATAGAAAACTGCCATCTATTAGCGACTACCTATACTAACTACACAAAGCCACCTGGTGGCAAACATCTGAACTACATATACCAATTTAAACAAATAGATGGCATTACTTGTTTCACTTACAGAAACGTCATCTAGTAGAAAAATTAAGTACAAAATTAAAGAAAAATTAAGGTACGTTTTATAGCTGATAGTTATGCATAGTATTCGCATAAATTCCATGTTTGGATCTCGCAGTTCTTCCTGAATAGTGAGAGTAGGTATCCATATCCATTGTAGCGTGCGGATGCATTATCAGAACTGGTTGAAGAGCGAGCGACTTTCTCGAGCCGGAGACAGATGTCGCGTCGGTCACGTAGCCATTGTTTACTTCACCTGGAAAGAGCACAGATTATAAATGAGAATAGTAAACTTGTACTTGCATGGTAATATACGCAGTAATCGTACAGTCATGCTGTTTGGTATGCAGACATTTGCTAAGATTCTAATACCTTGCATGTGCAGTAGACATGTTTTTTAGTAGTACTAAATGTTTGTGTCTTACTTATACTTCATAAAGACTCGCTGAGCCCCGTGATGTTATTGCTAAGTGATTTTCTTTTCAATTATTTCTAAATCCTGCTAAATCTTAACAATGACAATATAACGGTACTGATTTTGTCAACCCACGATCAAATCTTTTCTCGCTGATTCATCGATATAAAAAACTAATACTGATATTTGCTTCTTTCTTTGTAATGACAGAAATCTAGCATTTATATATGTATATATATATATTTTAAAAGACAACTCCCGCACTAGGAATAAATCCTGTGTCGCGGGGGACTTTACAAACATACATGAAACGGACGCAAGGAACACCCAGACCCAGAACAATAATTTGTGGACCACACAAAGTGTTGTCCTACGTGGGATTTGAACCCACGACACTTGGCGAAGTAGGAAACGGCGTGGTGACCGCTAAACCACTAGGCCAAACGTGCAGTCGATATCTCGATGGATGTAAAAGAAAATACCGAAAGGCCATGAGCAAATTATGGAGTGTCCCCGTGTGATCAGCCCCGCGTTGCAACAACAACCGCGGGTAAAGCTGCAAGGCGATGCTAGTCTAAAAGTTGCCTAATTTACCCCTTATATAATCAGTTATCTGCCAGTGAAAGTCATGTCAAAATCGGTTCAGCCGTTCCAGAGATTAGCCGGAACAAACAGACAGACCAAAAATTAAAGGGTAGCGTGATGATTTATAACCTATAGCCTTCCTCGATATCGACCGGTCCTTCCTGAGATTAGCGGGTTCAATCAAACAAAAAAAATCTTCAGCTTTATAATGATGATGATAAAACACGTGGGAGAGCCACGCTTCGGCATGAATGGGCCGGCTCGACCGGAGTGATACCACGGCCTCACAGAAAACCGGTGTGAAATAGTGCTTGCGATGTGTTTCATCGAGTGAGTGAGGATACCGGAGGCCCATACCTCAATCCCCCTCCCCGTAACTACCCCCCATCCCTCCAAAGGCCGGCAACGCACTTGTGACGCCATTGGTGTTACAGATGTCCATCTGTCATTGTGCGACCATGGTCAATTCAAGTTTTTAATATATTTCAAATATACATATTAAATAAATAAAATGATTTCAATATGGCAAATTGATTTATTTTTCGAGGACGACCTGTTGTTTATTTGAATAAATATCTTCGTAATCAATTATTATATTATCTATCTGTATAGTGATCTATTACAGAGTTTCACCCATCCTATGGGTGTCGTAAGACTAAAGCAAGAAACTACGTAGTGTCCAGCCTCAGGGGTGATTCTTGTCACCTCTCAGTCGTGAGGTACGGCACGGGGGACTCCAGAAGCCGCCGATGCGTTTCTGGAGCCCTTCCCGACCGCCGCGGGGTTTAGTGTGTAGACCGGTCCTCCGGTCTACACACTAATTTATTTTGATACCACACTCGATGTATTTTTAAAACATTAATTATTTTTTATATTACTTTTTGGCGCCAAAAATCCTTATTTTTTTTATTTTTTTATTTTGATGTACCCAGTGTCACTCTCACGACTAAGACGAATCTATTGACACCACTCACATAAAAATACGACAAGCCGTTTAGGCTCTAGGGCGTGCCAAAGAAATATACATACATGCATACATACATACATACATACACTCGAAAAACATAACCCTCCTTTCGCAGTCGGGTAAAAAAATACAGTCGAATTGAGAACCTCCTCCTTTTCTGAAGTCAGTTAAAAATCCACACGCATTCTCATCATACTTGGTATTCCTAAAATGTGTGTCGCATACAACTGGATTCTCATAAATATGCGACATCGAGCGGTGAGCGGCACGGTTACAAGTGTTACAACGCGAACCTTGTAAAGCTGTACTTGGTTCTACATTCTGTTTTGCATGACCGTTGTACAGAAGCCATTTGTAAAACTTATTAGCAAGAAAGTCAGGAGTTAAGGTGGTTTAAGTACTGCAATAAATGGCATCTATGTGTATACTAATATTATGAAGAAGATTTTTTTAAGTGATAAGCGTAGTCTTATCTAAGTATTGTTTGTCCGCGCCTGCAGCATCATAAAGTAAAATTAGTTTGACTAATTTTCATTTTTATTCACTTTTTTATAAGTTTCTGAGCCAGAGAATAGCACATATTTTTATTTCTTTCATATTGAGTAACTTTCATTATAATCAGCGAATCAAAACAGCATTAGTGTTCAAGTTTCGTGACGGGTATCGTACTATTCAATACAATTCAAACTAGTAGAAATATAATTTTAAAACACAACTTTTCCCTTTGTTCGTGCAAAATATCGCCAAATATACTCATTACACGCGCTTTCACTGTCATTTTTTAAATGTTTAATATATCAGGGTTGTCACGCATTGGTTTAGACTGTACTATCCTAACTGATATTAAAGTTAAATATTTCTTTCTAAAATTTTCTCCTCCACGTCTAAAGCACTGACTTATTTTTTTAAACTCTGTCACAAATGGAAAGCTACATTATCAGCGAATAACATGGTTGTTTTTTACCGCGATAAACAGCATACACGCTGTCGGAGAAGCGGGCTAAAAAGGCGCTAAATTCAGTAATAAATAAATAGCGTAACTTTTATATAAAAATAAATTGCTGTTCGTTTGTGTCGCTAAAACCCGAGAACGGCTGGGCCGATTTAGCTGATTTTGGTTTCGAAATGTTTTTCGTAGTCCAGGGAAGGTTTAAACGGTGAAAAATTAAAAATAACTTGAAAATGTAAATGTGATGTGTACGAAGTAGAGGGCACAGCTAGTATTGTATAAATATTAAAGTATCTTGACACATCTCATTCACGGCCATCTAAGCTCAAATTAGATCTACCTAATTTAAGATTAGATGGTGTTGTATTACGTTTACTTGTAGGCTCTATACCATACCTACCATACCTATACTATGGCAACGGGCCATTAATATTAAATGGAAAATAAATTAACAAATATTGACATTTTGGATCTAATGTAATCTCGCGGTATTTATAACTGTAGGCGTAATATTAGTTTGCTATTTTAATTAAAATGTGCAGATGACCACATATGAATAAATTATTGCTATTATAAATGCGAAAATTTTGAGAGATATTTGTTAATCAATTGCGCTGGAACGGGTAAACGGATTTCAAAGAGTTATGTCTCAGAGACGGATTATTGATTGAAATAGCTCTTGAATCTAGAAAAAATAATTGACAAAATCAACATTAACAACAGTGAATTCGTGAGAAAAAGCTAGTGTGTTATAAACACTTGTTTTCAGATCTAGAACATTGTGTAATAAATTTTTATTTATTATGTTAGAAGTTGCTAGTTTTTACAAAAAAATGCATGTCGATTTGTTAATTTAGAATAAAATATTGGACATGGTTTCGATAGATCTATATAAAAAAATTGTTACTTAATCACGACTTATTAAAATGCCCCAATATGCCTTATATTCTTCAAATTTAAATGGCATTTAATAGAAACACTACCACCTAGCTAGAAAAAGCTTTTTTTAAATCGGTTCATAAATTACTAACTTGTCTAAATTTAGAAACTCCGTCTTTTTTAAAGTCGGTTAAAACAACATTAACGGGAGAGAATCTTAACAAAATGTGAAGTAATTCTTAAGTAATTAGATTTCAGCTCAAAAAATGTGTTTATTTAGATATGTACTAGCTTTGCCCGAGGCTCTACTCGCGTATATGTTCGTTACCGCAAAAAAATAACCTGTGTAATTTTCCAAGGTCTTTCCAATTAATCTCTATCCGAAATTTATTCAAATCGGTTAAGCGGTTTAGCTATGAATGCATAATAGACAGACAAGAGTAACTTTCGAATTTATAATATTAGTATAGATTAAATATAATTTTTTTGCTTTCGCCAACCCTAGGTAAATGCTCACACAAATGCACTCATGTGCCCACACCGTGTCGCTCTGTGTCCGGTAATTAGGGTGGAAACACTGATATAACCATTATATTATGTAATACCAGTAATTGTTTCATACAAAACGTTTATGGCTTTGTTTTCCAGCACCGAATTTAGGACCTTTGGAAGAACTTTCCATAGTTCAAGTCGGCGGTTTGACAAGAAGTGTTTTAATAATGGGTCGAGTGGTTTTGGAAGTTCCATAATTTATTTTTACTGCTGATCCGTCAACAACCCATAACGTCCCACTGCTGGGCTCGAGTCTCCTCTCAGGAGAGGATTACGGCCATACGTCCCCACGCTGGCCGAGTGCGGGTTGGGGACTGACAAGACAACGTTGTGGCTACGTATCTTGACGTTGGATGTTTTTAAGCCGCCCAAAGGCCTCCAACTATGCTTCACGCCTATTATCCTATGACTAGCTGACCCACGCAACGTCGTTTACGTCTCCTATTGCCCGTAGCGTAAGAAAATCCCCCGTTTTTGTAACATTCTTCATTGATGCGCCGCTCCTATTGGTCTTAGCGTGGTGATATATAGCCCATAGCCTTCTTTTTCAAATGGTACCAGCGGTTCCTGTATTAGCGCGTTCAAACAAACAAACTCTTCAACTTTATATATAGTTTATGTATAGAAGCGTGGACGGTATTTTGTTTACTTTAGTATGGAACTGTGCATCTATGAAATATTTGATCGAAGTTCCTAGCCTTTATTAAAACATTTTCAGTATACACGTTAGAAGAGTCAACAAACAAACCCATTCACTACACTGCTTCGGCATAAACAGACAAATCATATTTTACTTGTCGGTGTACGCCACCTTCGGCTCCTTTGATTTTGCTTTGACAAAAAGCCGCACGTGGAACGGCGGCGCGATCAAAGTGGCCGTATCTAAGCGAATGGACTATATAAGTACGTAGCTCAAAACCTCCTTTCTGAGTAGCGGCCTATGACAGCTGTGGACTGTACATAAAAGCTGTTGATAATGATGATGAAATATAAAGTAAGTATTACCTTTATACAGCGAAGGTGGAGGATATCCACTATCTGACTGCAGTCGCACGTGCCGTGTCGCCAGGATGAAGGCCAGAGCAGACAGCACTATGCCGTCCATACATCCTATCACGGCGAGAAGGTATGCCCAGCGTATGTGACATCGACCTGGAGATAGAACAATCAATGTTACATAACAGAAATCAAAGTATTTTACTCAATAATCTAGTTTCGAATTCCGCATACAGTGTAAACATATACTTTAAGGCCATCTAACGGAGACACACCGAACTATGGAGTAACTACCACTTATCACTGCATCGCGCAATGAAAATTCTAACGTTAATTAGTAAATAATTATATACAAATTCCCAGCATGAACCGTTGAACTATATCTGAACAGAGGATTTGTTATTTATATTGTAGGGACATAACAACTATTACTGTACTATGGAACTAACCTTTAGTCGTGCAAGCTCCGCCCGCTTGGACATTGCTTATCGCGATGAAAAGTAACCCATGTCGTTCCTCAAAGTCCAAGGTATCCCCTGGTCAAATTTAATCGAAATCGGTCTATAGGTTTCGGCGTGAAAATGTAGCAGACAGAGTTACTTTCGAATTTATAATATTAGTATTGATAGTAGGTGTAGGGACACGAGTTAAGATCAACACGTCTCCTCATTTAACTCTCTACACACAAGTTAGTACCGTTTAGGAAACATTGTGCTAAGATATTCCCTCAAAGTTTGGGGAACTTAGCACAATACCCTAAAGTAGGAAGTAGGCTTGGCCCTCCTATAATCTCACTCACTCGGTAACGGCAGAATTCTTCATGAGTGACCCCCCCGCCAATCTGACATTCTACAAATCTAAACTGACTGCACGATTGGCCTAGTGGTTTGAGCGGTCATCACGTCTCCCTCTACGGCAAGTGCTGTGGGTTCAAATCCTACATGGCACAACACTTTGTGTGATCCATAAATTCTTTTTCTTTTTTTAAAAAGACAACTCCCGCACTAGGAATAAATACTGTGTCGCGGGGGACTTTACAAACATACACGAAACGGACACAAAGAACACCCAGACTCAGAACAACAGTTTGTGGATCACACAAAGTGTTGTCCTATGTGGGATTTGAACCCACGACACTTGGCGAAGTAGGAAACGGCGTGGTGACGGTTAAACCACTAGGCCAAAGTGCAGTCGAAATTGTTGTTCTGAGTCTGGGTGTTTTTTTGTGTCCGTTTCATGTATTGTAAAAACCCCCACAGGCACAGGATGTTTATTCTTAGTGCGGAAGTTATCTTTAAAAAAAAAAGCTCTCGAGATAAGTCGCGGGTGATGGTCTCATATAAATGTGTAAGACTAAAGTCCGTGGGAATCATGTAGCAGTCGCTACTTTTTTAAATTATATCTACTTATAGAAAAGGCGATACGCAAGCACGGTTAGCCGTTTAACGTGCCTTTCGCTGTTCTTGAGGCATGTGGTGTGCACTCGGCACTCTCTCGTCCGCTATACACAGATTATAGATCTGTAAAAGCCACGCCCTGTCTGGACTTCGCAACCATTTCTTTTGCTATAGACTAAGATTACGAAGCCTTGCGTGTAATGTTGTGGAGGATAATCTATCTTTGACATCCTAACCGGATGAATCGAATTGAATATAGTTTTTTTTTTATAGCTTTGTAGAGACTTTTCTTCTCAGTTAGAGTTCTTAGTTATTTAAATAAATTCTGATCATTCCACAGAAAACGGAAAAACAGACGTAAATACGTATATTTCTCTGTTTTGTAGATAGATTTTAAAGTCGGGGAAAAGACACTACTTCGTTTTCATATAAACAAGAAATATACCTAGCATCTAAAATCTAAAACATCTAAAGACAATATTTATAAAAATCTATTTCAATTAAATATATCAAACACTCTTTTATAGGTATAAATATTTTTGTAATGATTTGTATTTGAACAAACTTTACATTCAAAATCATCATCATCATCAGCCCGTTGCAGTCCACTGTTGGACAAAGGCCTCTTCCAGGAGATACCACAGAGCCTGGTCTGTTGCCTTTGCATCCATTCTCCGCCGGCCCTCTTGTGCAAGTCGTCTCGCCATCTGGTCAAAGGGCGTCTAGCTCTACGTTTGCTAAGACGCAATCAATTCGAAATTGTAACACGATTTTTTTTTTTAAATGGCAACACCGCTAAGCGATTAATCCAATTTAAAAATAATTAAGATCAAGGCTATACGTGCATTGTGATCAATAAATGATAAATTGGTTGAGGTCTTGCGGCCTAAACACAAATTAATGGGTTTTATAATGCATCTCTAACATTTAATTGGTAAAGTTTATTCCTAATTTAATGAATCCCCTTGTCCCAGTGTTGCTTAATCAGAAATAACCATTCTCCCTAAATCCCTTTCTAAAAATCTGAGCCTCAGAAAATAGTTAAACTACCTAGTACGTTTGCGCACAGATTTCTGACGTATGATGTTTCAGTCAGCTATCCAAAAATATTTATCATCTTCTTAAAGAAAAGTCTCAAAATAGTTTTTTCTTAAGATCGTATTCTTACTAGCTTTCAGTTCCCGTAGTTAATGGACGACCCCTTACAACAGAAGATTTACAACAGAAGATTTATCAAACGTTGAAAAGGTAAGTTATGATCACGTTAATGAATCGTTTTTTTTTCCAGACCTAGGTCTAATCAATAAAAACGAATTAAAAGTTGTAACATAACTTGCCTAAATTGTATTGGTCTGCTGTAGGTCCACAAGTCTCTTGCACAGCTGTCTCACTCCATCCGGCTGGGTATACCGCCACACCAGCCACCATACTGATTGCTGAAAAGAAAAGAAAAATAGATAAGTACTATTTTATTTATTTATAGAAAGACTTCTTGTTGGAAACCTTTTGTTTCTTATCTCGTCGTTCAAATGTAACCTCAAAAAACTAAGAATCCATACTAACATTATATTATCCATGGGTTTTTTATATAAGGCCCTGCCAAAATGACTCAACTCTGCCTAATGGAAAGCATAAGCAGAATCCAAGAGTGGTGATCACCATACTCATTGCGAATGCAGACAATGCAACAACGCAGAATGGTGACCCACACTATGGCGGCCTAGTGATGCTTCTGCATCATTGGGCCTCTAGTCTCGCACTCACCAACGAAACACGACACTGCGAACGTCATTTTACTTTGATTTTCTGTGCGAGGGTAGTACCACTCCGGTCGAGCCGGTACTAACATTATGAATTCGAAAGTATCTGTGTCTGTCTGTTACGCTTTTAAAGCTTAATAGTTGATCGATTTCAGATACTTTGATTCTTGAGGAAGGGCAGGCTACCGTTTACCGCGAAAACCGACAAAAACCGGGGCAAAGCCGCGGGCAACAGTTAGTGATAGTAGAAGTTCGAAAGTAACTATCTGTCTATAACACCGCGGGGCTCAGTTAGTATTTTATAAGGACATTCATAAAACCATCAAAACTTGAACGTTCTTTGTTCATCAAAGGTCTGAGAAAATTTCCACCAAATTGTTCACATATTTATCCACTTTTCCATCAGTTTCTTAACTTTCATTACTTTAAATAACCTTAACAAATAACTAAATATGTTCCCATGACATGAATTCAGAAGTACTTTTACGCACATTCGCTAAAGATATAGTACCTAATCATCCAATTGAAACAGAAACTAGCTGGGAAGTATTCGTAGGTCTTCATTGTCTGAACTGCATTGTTTAAGGGTACGTGTGAGAGCGAATGAAGGTCGTATACCATCTAAACAGGCATTGTAACGATGCATAGAGTGATTCTTTGTTATCTGCTGTATAAATGAAAGGTCCGTACATTACAATAATATAATTTCCGGTTCATCTGATCTCAAATTAGGCAGAGGCTTTACTCGACTGTTGAAACCTATGCTAACGTTACAAAGCTGAAGAATTTGTTTGATTTTTTCACACGCTTATCTCAGGAAGTCCTGTTCCGATTTAAAAAATCTTTGAGTGTTTGTTAACTGCCTCGTTGGTCTAGCGGTTGGCGTGTGCGACCGCTGATCATAAGGTCTCGGGTTCGATTCCCGGGTCGGACCAAATGTTTGTATGATCTACAAATATTTGTTTCGGAGTTTTGGTGTTTTCTATGTATAATATGTATGTGTTTACAAAAAAAAGTATATAAGTAATTATATCAGTTGTCTAGTACCACAGATCACCCCGGAGTGATCTGTGTCTAGTACCCATAACACAAGCTCTGCTTAGCTTGGGACTAAATGGCGTTGTGTGTTAGATGTCCGAAATATTTATTTATATTTAATCCAGTTTTTGAGGAACGATATAGGCTATTACCATCACGCTACAACCGTTAAGGTTTCTAGTTAAAATATTTTAAAAAAAGTCCGCGACAGAGGTTGCTTGAGTCATTAAGACTACCTGTGTACTGTGAACACATACGAAAAATGATTACCGCGATATCCGATATAAGTATGTTTATAGCAGTATAAGCGGCAGGTTTAACTTTACATAGTTGTGAATAGGTATATTTTACTTTATGATATATTATATCATCTGACATCTCACTCCTATACCCCCTGTATAGAAGTATGAGATGTCTTCAGATGATGGCAAGATAGGCTCTTGCTCATGAACACTTACAACTCAAGAGCTTATCCAGAATCTGGACGGTCTCGGCGGGCTCCGGGACCCCGCTAACTAAATAAAAAACCAAAGGATTGTCTAACCCTGGTTTTCTGTGACACAAGTACCTACTACGGTTGAGCCTGCCCATTTGTGATGCAGGTCTCCTACATTAAAAGACGTAACTACATAGTTATAGACAACTTTCCCCGTTTAGTATTAGAAAGCTCGTTCATTTACTTGCAGTTACTGTAGATATTCATGTCCGGTACTATAATATTGCTGTTTACATAAGAAAATGCTACTTTACACATTACTAGTTTCTTAATGATGTATTATAAAGTCCTTAATAAGAAACCCGGAAAAGCTATTAATTTTGTTATCTAGGTAATTATTTCCGTGTGGACGGATTATACAAAGTGTCATCATTTACCAATTCTGCCATTGGTCGTTATATGAACAGATTAAGGAGCAAACTATACCAACAGCACGGCAAAGAGAAAGGATTCTTTAAACAAACCTTATAGCATCCTGTCTCGCCTATATTGTATGGTAGGTCAAATCTCCCAGGAGAGTGTTGATGAGTATTTGGAGACCTAGACATGTTGCCTGGTGAGCAATCAACGTATTGACTGAGATGAATATTAATTCTGTCTTATATTTCTCTTGAATTTTATATTCTATGTCTCAATATATGCAAGATATAGCAAGAGAGTACCTAGTAGTAGCTAGGGATACACCGAATAACATAAATAACATCCAATACTTGCATTTTGAAGTATAAATAGTGAAGTAAGCGGAACAAAACCTAACCGCAAATGTCTGGGTACTACTGAGTAATACAATACCACAAAGTACAACATTCTGGAGTCATCTTGCCACATCGTGCGATCGGTTTTATTATTCGGAAATCTTCATTGCATCACTTAGGTTATGATTTCTTCGATTGCATATAACCGACGATAGTCGTCCGGCGGATCAGGTGTACGGTATTTTTTTTTGTACTTAAACTTAAACTTTAAACTTCCAAGGTCGAGTCTAATTTATGGAATATTTATATAATTGTTAGCAATTTAGACGCTTGTTAAGAGAATTTTCCAGACCAGGTTGCCTAAGGCTGACTGTCGTTTTCGGAGTCACAGTGGTTTTTAGTGGAGTCACCCTGTTCTCAATGCTCCTGCATCAGACAATGAAGATCCGGATTGGCTGCGATATAGCAGTCAGACCACGTTACTTATCTAAAAATTTAATTGTATAACTCAAAATATAAAAAAAATACCTACGTAACGTAATTCGGCAGTTTTACGGTGATTTTCACCGGTAAGTTTCCCTTCATTAGCGCATGAAATGTGAAACCGGAGGTAGTATTTCGTAGGCTTTCTTCGCCACTGTACCGAGACCAACCATTCGAACTAGCGCTCACATCCAACGACTTTCAATATTAATTATTATAATCATTTTTACGCTTTAAACTGCCCGTAATAGTGGAAAGTGTTCTTTTATAGATAATGTTGTTTTGTTCTGTTGTTACGAAAGAGAAAATTACTAGGATTTATTTCTGTGACAGAAAGTTTCTAAGTGTTTGAATATCTGTCTAACTATAGTGTCCTAAGCGGCTGGATCTCTCTTGATTTAGATTATTTACACAAAAGGTGATGAGAGTGCTATGTACTTGAACGTGTTTCAAAAATGCGAATTCCCTGGACAGCTCACCACTCAAACGCATATATCCTCAAGGAACTGGATATTGTAGAACACCTAGCATCCTTATGTCTTCAAATATTTTGGGCAGGTTATAACCTCGAAAGGTTGGTGGTGACGGGCAAGATCGAGAGTAAAAGACCCAGAGGCCGTAATCCATTGCGTTGGGCTGATGAAATCTTCTCCACTCTCAGCAGTACGATTCATGCTATACCTAGCACACTGCTCAACAGAGGAACAGGTGGCGAGCTTTCACTTGCAGAATACTTCCAAATAGGGATTGCGACCCTCAGAATTGAGGATATACAAGGAGAGGATTCAAAAAGTTACTATTGCCCCTAAAGCGTCCTCCGAATTGACAACCTTCTGCTTTTTCAAATCGATAATTTTCTTTCCTAACTTGAAAGATAAGATAAAAATCATAACGGTTACAGCAAAGTAGCTATTACATAATAACGTTACAGACACTATTTATTGTAATGAAGGTATTTTAACTACTTATTAAATCGTAACACACGTATTTAACTTAAGGAAATGGACCTTACTGTTATAATATAATATAGAACTCTGACGAAATATTAGTATTGTGTCAGTGATATAAAAGTACCACTTCTTTATCTTTACATAGTATAAAAATGAAGTTGCTTCTGCTGTCTATTCGCTTAGACTTTTAAACTACTCAACGGATTTCAATGCAGTTTTCAGCAAAAAAAATAGAGAGATTCAAGAGGAAGGTTTATATGTGTAATACATGCATATTATAGTAGAGAAAATTCGAGTATTTCAAAGACTTCCGTGCGAAACCGGGCCGGGTCGCCAGTATCAGATACGAGTATAATACAAACTATGTAAATATATTGTAACAACTACAATACGCTTTTAGCACTTTTAAATGTGTTAAAACGTCGATAAGGAAGTATTAAACAACAAATTAGAAACGTAGGTGTGAAATTAGGACATTTATTTAATAAATTTAGGATATTTTTGCTCTTAGGATCTCTTAAAATATTTATCACAGAAAAAAAAAAGTCCTTCAATAGTCAGCAAAGCAAGAATATTTGTGTATGCTGTTGATCCGACATTTGGACCCAGACATCTTATAATCTATGGTAGCACCGACGACCGAAGTCAAATGGTCAATAATATAGCGCGCGTTTCCGCGACTTCCAGTTACACCACTTCCGTCCCTTTTCGCAAAATCAGAGATTCAAGAAAAGTAAGAGGAAAGATGTGATTCATCTAAAACGAAAGTTGCTAAAAATATTGCATGATCATAAAACTTTCGCAAACTTATTAGCAATAAGCATGATTATCATCGATATAGCATGATATGAAATAAACATTATATTTAACGTTTAGACATTCGGTAACATCACTATTTTTTCGTTACATTACTAAATTTAATTATATGAACTTGTCATCCGTTGGTAATCTACAATTAAAATGGAAGCGAAGCTGTTCAGATTCAGCCATGTTTATCTCTCTGTTCTCACAACTGCATATCGATCTTTACTGTCATTTTCGCAAGCGTTTTTTAAAAGAAACTATAACTTTTGTACAGCAAGATCAAAAGCATGTACATGAAAACTTAATCTGTCTTAGAAAACGGCAACGAAATTAGACGTTATTGAAGGAGTTGGATATTAACTTTGTTTAATTTATATCGTATTAAAATTTCATATGGCTAGTTTCCAAAAGCGAGAGGCTCTACTTAAAGAGCGAAATGTTCTGCTACGACAATTTTAGACGTCAAGTTGATTTGAGCATTCAGCTTTCACTCCTCTAGGTAATTTACCCCACACAGCCAGGTCCAATCATTGAAATACACGTAAAATATGTATTTTTTAATAACTGTGATTAACTCACTAAAATTGATTTACTATTATTTTCCATTGTCTTTTACTTTTTGTGATAAATTAGACAATTGAAAAGCAAATTAAATGTGAAATTGTAACGAATGTAATGTTTCAGTATTATGTAAAACTTAATGTCATGAGAACTTCGAATGAAATTAGAACTGTGATCTTTAAACAATAGGTATAGATACACTTTGGACACTAGTGCGATGCAGATACCAATACAATGCCATCTATCGAACACCTTACTCAACTTTTCTCATGTATCAATATTTCTTGAGTCCTTCACATACTGTGTGGATCTTTAATTTAATAGTCCAATGCTGGACATGAGCCTTTTCTTAGAAAGAAGGATTTGGTATACTATACTACGCTGGCCAGATGAGTTGGGGTAGAGTAAGTTCCAAGTTTTCCTTCTTCTTGCAGTGATGTTGTGCTCTTTTAGTCGGCTCTTTAACACCATTGGGATGAATAGGGGTGGTGACACTCCGCATTCTTAAGCCATCACCACAAGGGTAGCCCAGTTGCACCCGGTGATTAGAAACAATCACCGAGGGTAAACAACGACGGCGCGGTCAGTACCTGCATGGGTTACCGCTAGTGGCATGATACCACGAGCGTCTCCGTGGTTCGGAGGTCACGTTAAGCATTCACTCCCAGTCGTTATCCTATGATAACAGTAGTGAAGCTTAGTTGAAGGATTACGTAGCCACAACGTTGCCTTGCAAGGCCCCAACCCGCACTCGGCCAGCGTGGGGACGTATGGTTTTAACCCTCTCCTGAGAGGAGACCCGAGCCCAGTAGTGGGACGTAATGGGTTGTTGATGATGATGACACGGGTAGACAGACACGGACAAACTGGGTTCTTTAACACATTTTTTTCACCACGGAAATGTAGATTTTATACAATGGTAATAATGTCTATTGTGCAGTTTAGTGCAGATAAATGTGACGTAAGTTGGTTGGAAAGTTGGATTCTGAGTGAAGCAACAGCGGTATTATCCGAATTGATGTTACAGCAATATTTCTGCGCCTTTATGTTACAAACTTTACTACTTAGGTTTTATGATAGGTGCTAAAATGTTTGAGAAATATCTGTATTTAATATTAGTTTAATATTGCTTCAGAGTTAAATGATCGTATTAATATTAATTGTATTGTGATTTTATTCGACAAGCTGTTACTCTAATGGTAATACTTGTTTCTAAAGTTGGAAGTCGTGGATTCGATTGGAATACAAATAAGTTGGTGATTACTACGATAGTTGGGCACTTCTGAAATTTCTAATTTTACACATTAATTTTGCAAATAACATTCTAAGTTATAAGTTTTCACTTCTATCGGCAGTCCTTATGACTGCCAATTTTTTTTCAACGCCTTTTTAGTGGGCTGAAAGCACATAGTCTGGGTATTTCTTAGAGTGAAGAGCTGAGTGAAAAGACCACATACTCCTGGCACCTGTATCACCAAGAAGCCTGTGTGGCACCTGTAGGGATTACCCATATCGTCAACAAAAAGCCTAAGTTTTGCAACTAAAAAGTGTAAGTGTATTTGATTACACGTTCATATTGAAGAGATGTGGGTGTGTAATTAGGTTAAACGGACACGCCTTTAGGGCTCCCGCACATAACTGGGAATTCGCAAAACATCGCAAATATCTGTGAGCTCGCACGAATGCACGCCGCATCGCAGTTATGTGTGGGAGCCCTTACTTTCTGAGAACGCTGGACCTCTAAGATTTGCCGAAATGCTCTTCTTTTTTTTTCAATTGACTTTTCTATGTCCATTGTTACAGCCCGACTGTCTGTCTCTTTTCATATACCAGACATTCTACAGTTATTTGCGGTGTAATAAACGTACGAACTATACAAGAACAGTTTAATATATGATACGGTTGTCCAGTGGTTAGAAACCTTCACTGCCAGACCAGAGATCGTGGGTTCTGTTCCCACCAGTAAAAAAAAAATTGTGTGCAAAACCATTTGTTTTGTGTCTGATTGTAATTTGTCTGTGACTTGAAAAGGAATAGTTGAGTCCAGAAAAATTAATAGGAAATTCCCTCTAGTTTCTTCAAAGAAGTCCAGGAATCTAGTATGAGGTAACGTCATTTCATCATCATCATCAGCCAGTCCACTGCTGGACTAAGCCTTTCCAATTGCACGTCACTTGGTTTGATCCTCGGCGTCTCGCATCCAGCAACAAACACCAAAAAAAAAAGACATTAAGACTTTAGCAAATCGAAGAACATACAGTCGAGACCGGCATGTCCTGTCCATCAAAATCTAAAACAAATAATATATCTGCCATCTAACTATTGACAACATAATAACCTCGTCTGTCAATTTGCAGAACGTTGCAAAGGTCAACAAGCGGATGTTAGCATAGCCCAGACATTATATAAGTGGTTGCCCAACTTTTTAAAAGTGCCTATCGTGAACTATAACAGAACAGTAAGATTTTTTTTTAAAGTATATCTTCGAAGACAAAGAGACCAATCGGTTATGTAAAGTTCTAATAGCTAATCTGAAGCGCTCTTCTAATTGATCCTACCTCCTCCCTTCTTGTAACCACACGTGCTGGCCTTTGAAGTCACCGTCATAGAGTCGTAGAAATACGTTCTCGAACCAAACGGTTTGGTTCTTCCTTCCTGTGCCGAGCAGTCACAAACTGGAACTCTCTACCAGCGCACGTATTTCCCTCTCACTATGATCCCGGGTCCTTTAAGCGGGGCGTGCAAAAGCATCTCACTAAGCCGCCATAGTGTGGGACGCCATACTGCAGTGTCTGCTTTCGCAGTGAGTATGGTGGCCCCCACTGTTGGATTCTGCTTGAGCTTACCACCAGGCTGAGCAGAGTCACTTTGGCAGATTATTTATAAAAAACAGGTATCTTTATCAAGAAACAAAACCAAAGAAAATTTTGTAGTTTTCCTATATTTGTTAGTCATCAAACCTATGCATCGTTTCGACAAAGTTCATTGACTTTTTTTATATGAGCCTGCCAAAGTGCTATTATACTTTGCCTGGTGGAAAGCATGAGCAGAATCTAAGAGCAGTAGTATTCAGTGCGAAAGCAGACGATGCAGCATGGTGACATTGGTGAACTCTACCATGGCGACTTATTGAGATAGTTTTGCATCATTGGGCTTCAGTCTCGCACTCACCAACGAAACATGACAGCAGAAGTTGTTAATGTAATGCTATAAACATTACTGCCAATAAAAAACTTATTTTTAAAAGGTAGTAAAGCTACGCTGATTTCAGCACGAACTCCGCCTCGAACGGGGCGGTCCGCGGTACTACCCTCACCTCGCACAGAAGATCAACGTAAAATGACAGCGTTCGAGCTGTCGTGTTTCGTTGGTGAGTGCGAGACCGGAGGCCCAATGATGCAGAAGCATCAATAGGCCTCCATGGTATGGGTCACTAGGTATACAGCATTGTCTGCATTCGCAATGAGTATGGTGACCACCACTCTTGGATGCTGCTTATGCTCTCGACCAGGCAGAGTAGAGTCACTTTGGCAGGCAAATACATAAAAAAAACAGTAAGTTGTTTTAGTCATGTATTGCTCAATGTAATTATAGCAATTATGAATTGCATTTGCAACGGCACCACAAATCGCTGCTTTTGTAAGGTGCAGAATTTGTTTCCGTTAGTAATTTTAGTGCATTATTTCATTACGTAAAATCGCTTCAAATTAAATGTGAATGGAAGGTACTAATTTCAAGTTATTTTAAGAGAAACTTACTTTGAATGGCTACGAATATTAACTTTGGATTGATTTTTTTTAGAAAGGCAAGTCCCGCCCTTGGAACAAATCCTGTGTCGCGGGGGACTTAACAAACATACATGTAACGGTCACAAAGAACACCCAGACTCAGAGCAACAATTTCTGGATCACGCAAAGTATTGTCCATGTGGGATTTGAACCCACAACACTTGACGAAGTAAAAGCGGCGTGGCGTACGCTTAAAATACTAGAGGCCATACGTGCAGTCAAATTGAGAATGTATTTAAGAAATATTTGCGAGTTAATAGTTGTTTTAAAAAAAGGACTCGGTCATCCTGATTTTGAACGACTAGAAACTCTTGAGCTGCGTCACTGGTCACCATGATGAATAGGGGTTAATCCCGTGCACAGAATAAAGATCTATTCTGTGATCCCGTGAGTATCGCCCTTACAGTTACTCTCTAAGAATGACACATGCATTTACAGTTATAAAGTGTTAAAAATAAGAAATAGATGCTTATGTATACTACGAATATTAAAATCGACCACTTAGGACTTTTTTTTTATTATGGAATAGGGGGCAAACGAACAGACGTACCGCCTGATGGTAAGCGATTACCACAGCCCATGGACACCCGCAACACCAGAGGCGTCACAAGTGCGTTGCCGGCCTTTAGGGGATGGGGGAGGGGTTGGGGTATGGGCCTCCGGTATCATCACTCACTCGGTGAAACACAACTATTTCACAAGCACAAGCAAGCGCTATTTCACAACGGTTTTCTGAGGCCATGGTATCACTTCGGTTAAGCCGGCCCAGCGTTGTTCTCCCACGTTTATACTGAATTTCAAAAATATACTCAAATTGGTTAAAAATAAATCTCATCACTGCTAAAGTACGACCACGACACAATCAAACAACACCTCAGCTATATTGAGACAATATACTATGGACGTAACACCAGAAGTATTTTCACCTTTTTTTTTGAAGTGAAAGTACTTAAATAATATTTTTATACATATTACAAAATAATAAATTATTTATAATTTACCAAAATAAAGCATATCATATAATATGGATCTCGGTCTGCAATAAATGATAATAAATTAAATAATTAGTCATTAATATCGCATCATATTATCATTATCTGCATTCAGTGAGTATGGTGATCACTACTCTTGAATTCAGGCTTTCCATCAGGCTGAGTGGAAGCACTTTCCGCGCTTCGTCTGTCTTTTTACCTGACTGTTTGAACACTGATCCAAAAGTGCGAACAAAATTTTCTGCGTGTTTAATAGTTATTTTTAAATTAAATATTGAACAGAGTGGCCACGTCGGCTAGCGTAGTATACGCGGCCAAAATCTATAAAGGAGAGGCCTATGTCCAGCAGTGGACAGTTAAAAGCTGCTGATGATGAGTTTGGTTTTATTATTAACTAGCTTTTACACGCGGCTTCGCTCACGCAGACTTTCATCCCCTGATTTACCCCCTTGGGGAAGGAATTTCCAAAATTCCTTTCTTAGTGCTCACTTACGTTATATAAAGAACCTACATGCAAAATTTCAAGTTTCTAGCTTCAGCGGTTAGGGCTCTGCTTTGATCCCTGGGTATGTCAGTCAGTTAGTCACATTACTCTTTAATATATATAGATAGATTTCTAAGATTTATTACGAAATATTAGTATTAGAAGCTAAATAATCTAGTTGCATCAGAAAACGATTTTTCTTTCTTTCATCAGTATTCGTTAGTAAATATATAATAGATATCTAGTTAAATAGAAACAGTGAGAGATCTTACACAGTTCTACCCAGCTTTCTTTTTGTGTTGTTTCAATATGTAACGAAAGAGTTACACGAGGAAGCTGGTGATTCGCCAGATTTACCAGCGTAGTTGATTCAACTTAAAAACCGATGATTATTGTAAAAGAAGATGAAATGCATTTTTCCATAAAACGTGTCATCAATATAAATGATTTGATTTATATTATTTGATCGGTCATTTCTGGAGAAAGCCGGATTGTCTTAACATGATTTTGCCTGTTTAGTTTGTTTGGTTGAACACGCTTATCTCAGGAACTACTTGTTCTAATTGAAAAAATATATTCATTAGTATTGGATAGGCATTTTATTAAGCAAGGTTTCATATTTATTTATACTTAAAAACAAATTACACGTTTGAACTTAACGACGATTTCTGCGAGATTTAATTAATTTATTCAACTTTTTGTGTTTGAGGTTAACCAACTTAACATTTTTTATATACAGATAAACATAATGCGGTATAAGTTGTCTATTACACACAACTTTTCACAACAGTTTTCTCCAGGTAATGAGAAAGTCGAGGTACATTTTCTTCGCTTTCGAACAGGTTTAATCATATCAGTGCATTTACTCAGTACACTTTACACAACATAAAAAAAAACCTGACACTCGCTTAAATAGTTTCGGAGTTCATCGTGAGCAACAACACTGACACAAGAATTATTTATAACTAGCTGACCCGGCGAACTTCGTACCGCCATATTTACATGTCTCAGCTTCCCACAGGCAGTGTACAGTCGCGGACAAAAAAACACTTTTCCCGTTTTTGTTTCTTTTAGCAATAAAAAAACCAATGAAATCGGACTACGTGTTATTGAATTACAACTAAGTATATATTTTGACTTTCATCCCCTCTCTCCAGGAAACCGTGCTGAATTTCGGGATAAAAAGTATCCTATATATTTCCTACCTCGTAGTGTAAACTCAAATCATGCCAAGTTTCATTTGAATCCGTTCAATAGTTTCGGCGTGATACGCGGCCAAGGTACAGACAGACAGACAAAATTACAGTTTTGGCTTCAGTATCGATTATAGAGAGCCCTCCAAAAAAAAAAAATCTAAATATCTATAATGTACAGAATTGGACCTGTTACATTTTTATTTTAAGTAATTATAGTTTTTTTTTTATTTGTATCTCGAGGACTTCAGGTAGCAAGGGTTGCTGAGTTTTTTTCTTAATAACTAACGATTCATTGGTTTGTATTAAGTAAACAAAGAGACTCTATAATAGTTATCCTCAGTTCCTTAGCGAAATAATGAAACAAATTATAATTACGAATGGTTGACTTAATTATGAATGCTTTCTAACGTAACTTGAAATGTTTGGAAGTCGTGGGAACGAATTATTTTTTATTGATTTTGCGCAAATGAATACTTTTGAGTAGTGGTGAAACTTTGAAGGTACGAGATACGAGCTTTTCAAGATTATAGATTTATGATTTGTATCGTTACCTTTATATGTATTTGTTTCTTTTTCAATAAATTACTTTGTTTAACGCATATAGTGTTAAAAAAAATAATTAGTAATTTTCGCAGCTATGGCGTTGTTTCCCGCCCGGGCCTCGAAGAGCACGTTAAGCCGTCGGTCCCGGTTGTCATGATCACCCACCAATTGGTGACATCACATCACATGATCGTTATTGAGAAGTCAGTCCCCTCAAATATATTGACAACTAATACAACTTTCGAATTCAGTTCACTCTCAGGTTTGCCGTCTCAGGAGGTCCGAGTCCAGTCGCTCCGTTTGAAAACTGATATTTAGGTAAAACCAGTTGAACTACTAGCCGACCCTAATTAATCTTGGGAATAATAAAGGGAAATGAAGAGTAATTCTCGCAGCTGATTATTTTTACAAGTTTTTTATTAGTTTCACCTGTATGTTTATTTGTAACCGACTCCTTTGGACTTGATTTTGACTCACTTTTAAAAGTCAGATTTCATTTAAACTTAATAGACTTAAGACATTTAAATAATAAAAACAACAACAATAAAAAAAAGAGTTAAAAAAATTAAAAAAAACACGCTATATTACAATAAATTAAACTAAAAAGTTTTTGTGATTTGTCTGCCTTGTTTGTCTCGCGGTTGGCGTGTGCGACTGCTAATCATGAGGTCTTGGGTTCGATTCCCGGGTCGGACCAAATGTTTGTATGATCTACAAATATTTGTTTCGGAGTTTGGGTGTTTTCTATGTATAATATGTATGTATTTACAAAAAAAAAGTATATATGTAATTGTATCAGTTGTCTAGTACCCATAACACAAGCTCTGCTTAGCTTGGGACTAGATGGCGTTGTGTGCAATTAGATGTCCGAAAATATTTATTATATTATTATTATTATTTATTATTATAAACTAAAAAGTAGAAAATATTATGTTGTAATCACCTACCCAGAAAGGGAGGAGATAAGGAATGAACGGTTGTTTACAGAAGTTCGTCAACCACACAAAATGAGAATAACTCACACGAACAAAGCCACGGGCAATACCAAGTGTTTTAAGTTATTAATTTCACAGTACAAATAGTTACACAACCATTTTTGTCAAGCGAAATTACTTGTAAATCAAGCAAGACTAAATCCCTTACATAATCTTACTGTGTAAGTAGAGTTGTACATTTTTAATGGACGTATTGAAGCCCAGTTTGGCCTCAATATATAACACAGTCACGATTTTCTCGTGTGTCTGTGCGTGTGTGCAATTCTTATATAATAAATTAAATAAGTACAATAAAAAAGCAATATGCAATGGTTATGTGGCGACTTCCACATACAGCGCAACAGAAATATACTACAGCGCCATCTACCGAAGTTACACTGAACTACGGAGTAACAAAGGAAACTAAGAAACTACCAATCCTAAATCGCGCAGTGAAAGTTCCGCCAGGCATGATCACCTCGCCTGGTCGGAGGATCCTCCCTTTGTGTTGTTGGGACATGAGTTGACATGACACACCTGTCCCCCACAGTTACTTTGGATTAGCCCCCATAACCGCTAAGTCTGACTACGGAAATAAATGCGGGGCAGTTTTTGGGGACTGCTGATAGAAATGAAAACTAAGTAAGTTGAGTAGGTTTGTTTGTTTTACCGGGTCATTTCCGCACTTAGCCTCTTGATTGGGCCGTTGTACGTGAGTTTGTCATTTTCCTACTCCAACCATCCTAGATCATACCAGATACTCAGCAGCCTTTTCAGGTCACTACATGCTTCCGGGAGTGATGTTGATTGGAGGATGTCCGCCCGTTGATCTGCCACACTTCTACACTCTGCGAGAACGTGCTGCGGCGTTTCTTCTGCCCCCTGCACAGAGGGCTGTCGGTTACGCCTATAGTGAATAGGTGCTTGTTTAGGCGACAGTACCCTGTCAGGATATCTGTGACCTTCCTGAGAGCGTCCCTTGTTAGTCTAATCAGGTTGCGGGCTAGTCTTTTTGATGCTACCGGAACTGCACTTTTATAAGTTGAGTAGGTATGACGAGGTTGACGCGAGTTTCCCGCTTTTTGTTGATCCAAAAAGTACACACACACAGTATACTGGTACTTAAAATTCATTGAAAGAGTTCGGTGATGATGACGCAAGTGCCATGAATTTTTTCAGCCAAAAAGTACTCAAAGCGCATAATGAAGTTTTCACTTCTAAAACCCATATGCTCCGACCGACGACGCGGATTGATATTGTTGGTCCGACTAATCAGACCACGCTGACGTTTTGTTCCTGTTGGTCTGACTGACCGGATGGTGTGAACTTATTTTGTTTTATGATCACTCGGACCACGATGACTCAGAGAAAATAACAGTCTGCCTACACCAGTGGGAGTGACTTTGTATTTTGTAATTTACATTTTAGATGCAGGAAAGAGTACCTAAATATTTTTAGTGTGAGGAAAATGTTGCCATGCTGTATTTTAAGCTGGTTGCCCATTTTGGTACCGGTAAATCTATATCTATACTAATATTAGAAACGCGAAAGTTTGTAAGTATGGATGGATGGATGGATGTTTGTTACTCTTTCACGCAAAAACTACTAACGGATTTGGATAAAACTTTACAGTAATACTAGCGACCCGCCCCGGCTTCGCACGGGTGGATTTCAGATGCCCCCGCCGACAACACGATTCGTGCATTTTAAATCTGTAATATCTTCGAATATATTCATTTAAATTAGATACTGTAAAGGGCCATTTTGATCTATATTAAATGCACAATGCATTTAATTTACTCAATTTTATAAGGATTCATTCTGTATTGCTTAAAATCAGTTCGTAAATAAGCCATTATTTCTCGTAAATAGAAAGGAATAAAAAATGGTTGTTGTGGGTTATCCCTAAGAGATAGACATATACCGTCGCGGACTTTTTTGTAGTACTTTTTAAGGTGTACAATACTGTAGTACATTATTTTGATCTATCTCGTAGGGTGCAACCAGCGCTTGCAATGTAAGCGCAAAAAAATGTGTTTATTTGCTACATCACATTAGAAACCTCGAAAATTAACAGTGTTTCCATACTATATTATTTATTATACATAAAAACCTTCCCCTTGAATCACTCTATCTATTAAAGAAACCCGCATCGAAATCCGTTGCGTAGTTTTAAAGATTTAAGCAAACAAAGGGACATAGGGACAGAGAAAGCGACTTTGTTTTATACTATGTAGTGATGATAGCTTAGACATCAGAATAACACATAGGCTACTATTTGCCGCGATAACCGACATAAACGCGGGCGGAGCCGCGGGCAACCACTAGTTAATTCATAAACAGAAAGAACCATCATCCTACCCTTTTCCCAACTTTATTTAGGGTCGGTGCAATGAGTTTTTCCTTCCATTCTTCTCTATCATTCTTCAGTTTACTGGTTACTCCCTTCCCCGCCATATTCTCTTATTCGCAGTCCATCCTTTTTTTCGTTGGTCGTCCTTTTCTCTTATATCCGTCGACTCCCATACTTGAAACTTTCTTAACTACATTTTGCTCATCTCGACGCATCACATGTCCATACCAGGTTAACCTGTTGCTCCTCAACTTTTCATCCAGAGATGCTACTTTCAGGCTTCCTTTAAAGTATTCATTTTTTACCTTATCTAGTCACACCACACATGCATCTCAACATTCGCCGTTCAGCTACCCAGCTGAACAGACGGTTGCATTTCTCCACATAGTTGTTAAATCTTTCATATTACGCGTCAAAAGGTTACATAAACAGCCATATAAAATTAATAATTATGCAGAAAGTTAAGTAATAATTGGCAATTTTTAATTACTTATCTGTTATTTCAATGACCCTAGCTGCTAATTCAGAGGTCGTCTGTTCGATTTGCACCCAGAATAAATAATTATTGTTTAATGAACGCGGTCTTTCGATCTGTACCAATCCGCCTGGTCACCATTATATATTGGAGACCAAAACCTCTTTTCACGGAAAAGGCTCATGTTTTTTTTAAATTAAATAGTAGGCAAACGAGCAGACGTGTCGCCCGATGGTAAGCGATTATCGCCGCCCATGGACACCGCAACACCATAGGCGTCACAAGTGCGTTACTGAAGTACCAGCCAGCAGTAGAATGTTATAATCCTTTTATTAAAAATACCACTCCCACTTTAGGAATGTACATTTAGGAGACTTTACAAACCTTCAAAACACTGGGATCACAAAGTTTTGTAACATGTGGGGTTTGATGAACCCATAACGCTCAACATAGTAGAAAACAGCGTGGCTACTGCTAAAATCACTAGGCTAACCGTGCAGTCAATTAATTTATAGGTTACTAGCTTTTGAGCGCGGCTTCCGCGAGTTTCTCGGTTATCGCGATAAAAAATAGCATACGCCTTTTCTCAAGAATTAAAGCATCTCCCCATGCCAAATCTCATTAAAATCGGTGTAACGGTTTAGCCCTGAAAGCAGGACAGACAGGCAGACAAAGTTACTTTCGGATTTATAATATTGGTACGGATTAGTTGATGAAGAGTCAGCAGTTGAAAAAGCATAATACAGGATCATCCTAGGTTGTGATCAAACGGCCGTGTGTGATATATCAGCAAGACTGTTATCTCTGGAACGGCTGGACCGATTGTGACGGGACTATCACTGATAGGTAGCTGATGATATAAGAAGTAACTTAGTACTTAACTTACTTTTTAAGACTAGCTTCTCCCCGCAGCGTTACCCGCGGTACGACAATAACCGCGGGTAACACCGCGGGGTTCAGCTACTCTATATAAATAAAAATGAATGTTGCTAAGTGCATAACTCGAGAATGGCTGGACCAATCCGGACCAATAACTAATTTATTTTTTTAACCGACTTCAAAAAAAGGAGGTTTCTCAATTCGACCGTATATATTTTTGTATGATCCTTAAGGTCCACGGGCGGTATTATAATAATTAAAAAAAAAAGTGGTTCCACGGGAGGTTCACAGGACGAAGTCTGTCTGGGCAGCTAGTTATTAATACAAACATAGATATTATCTAAAATATGCACTGGCAATGTTTTTGTAACAATACAATTATTTACATTATAATTGTTATTTCGTCATTTCACTAATGGTGCGTATTTCAGTAAGCTTTGTGCCAGTTTTTTTAATTATTAAGTTATTGCGTTAAGAACGTTTGTATGGGATTACAAGAGTCACGCTTGATAGCGCGCTTTCTGTTCTAAATTTAAGTTTGAGGAAATGAATAGTGTTGCCATAGAGAACAAAAAAGGTCGAGTCTTTAATTGATGAACATTTATTTAAAGTTTAAAGGTTTAAAAGGTATTTTTTCTCTTCAAAATGACTAGAGTTAAATGCGAGGTTTTTAGGTATTTACTTTTGCTTTTCGGACTTTCGAATTTTATCACTGGAGCCTATTCTCCTATCCCTTCTGGTTAGAAGGACAAGCTTGATAATGTAAAAAATTGCACTAGTTATGTTTTATTTAATTGTTTTACAAAGAAAGTGTTCAAGTATTTCACGATTTAAACACAAGTATTTTAAAATAAGTCAATTTGATAAGACCTAGTTAAAGGCGCTACCCCCATTTCTAGAAAAACGTAGTTAAGAATGGTCCCTTGCACGTTCGCATGGATTACGTGAGATATAAGCTCTGTCATGTCACGTAACGAACATTATTGATCATATTGATATAGCCTCCATGATACGATCTAATCTTAGTTATGATTTCTGTTTTATAGTTTATTCAGATAACACTTGTCTGTCCTGTTTTTTTTTTAATAATTCGAAATACAAAAGGTGTGTTTCAAAATTCGAAAGAAAAGCGCCAAGATCCAAATTCGAAATATAAATTGTTTGGTAACAACGTAAATAGTTCACACTATGACATGAAAGATCAAAAACTATTTCATCTATTGCATCAGTTTCTCACGAAACAGAAGTAGGTCACAATTACCCAATACAAACATTAAAATCAAAACAATAGGAGTTAAAATCATATGAATTAAAAGCCTCGCAAATTTTATAGTCTTAATTTAGACACATATTGATGCATACTCATTCTCACATCCCATTTTTGAACCCATTGTGAGATCCGATTTCGTCAAATTATTACCTCAACTTGAACAATAAATTGGGTTATGTGATACCTTAATATTAGACATTGTGTTTTATGCACAGTTTTAGCACAAAATTCTAAGCAATAAAATCTCAAATTGTTTTACACTGATTTTATTTCGTCAGAATTGTTAAGCATTTGCAAACTCTTCAGGCGTCGGCATATGAGCTCGTACTCTGGCGAGTCTATCCTCGTCAAGATTGAGACTTTTCCGCTTACAAGCAATATCTTTCTCCAACTCGCCTCTGTACTTCATCAACTCATTCCTCGCAATTTCGGCATCTCTTAGCTTATCATTTAGAGCTACAGCCGTCTCCTTGATATACTTAGATTCATCCATCAGGGCGTACTGTGCTTCATCGCGACAATTTTCGACACCCGGCCGGCTGTAGTTACGGTTAAATAGTCTGGTCATTACTAACTTGTTTCTCGCATCTACTTGCCTCAAGGCGTCTTTTAAATTGTCAATCAAATTCTCAATATTAACGATGGCTTGCAAGTTATCTTTCAGAGTCTCCTCTAGCTTTGCACACATCTGTTCTGTCGCTTCAACCTTCTCAGCTAATGCAGCATTGGTTCTATCTGCCTGGAGTTTCATATCTTGAGAGCCATCAGCGATTACTGACGTCAGAAGACCTCGTAACTCGATCGACTTTTTCCTAACCTCCTCGCAGTTTTCAATGCTTTCATTACAATAATGTTTCCAATATTCCAAAGAGGTAGCATTTTCCGGCCATCTAGCCACACCCGGATGTCGCATTATCAAACTTGCGTCACTTCCCATTGCTACGTTCTGTGTATCTACATTTAAAGCTACCGTCTTGTCACACCAGTCGTATTCGAGACTCGACTTGGCTGATTTGTTCTTTTCCATTTGTCTTTCTACTTTCGCAAGGGTCTCTTGAAATAACTTCCTGATTTCTCCTACTATAGCTACCTCTTTTATCAATTCTTGCTCAGCGTCATCTCTTACCATGTCAGGTTCGTAACGATGTGTTCGAAGTTCCAAACATTCCCTCGATATTGCCTCAGGTAACATCAAAATTCTACATGCACCTTTCAACTTTGATCTGTCATCATCTAGAGTGTTAATTTCATCAGCCATAGCTTTGATAGTCTTTTCTGCCTTCTTCTTCCACTGAGCAAGATCTTTAGTTCGTTCCACTAACTTTTTGTGGGCAATGGCCTGTTTCTCGTCTTCTGTCTTAAAGGCATTCTTCTTAAAGTTCTGTATAGATATATCAAGAGCTTTGGCTTTGTTAGTTGCAGTAGGGGTTAATGTATACTGGTTATTCTTTCTCCACTCTCCTGTTGAATAGCGTGTGATTGAGTACTTATCAACAACCGGTCTGACACCAGTCATGCCTGCTTGGGGTGTCCAGTCTATATGGCCTGTTGCCCAGGGCCCGACGGGTGACATTCCGAGCATGTCTCCGCTAGTGGTATCCGTAGGTTGAGGGAGATACTGAGGGGGTGCATCAGGAGGAATATGCTTCTTCTCTGGTGGTTGAACCAGGCCAGGAGTGTAAGGCGAAGCGAAGGGATTAGACACAAGTCGTGCGGCACCAGCGACCTGGAACTTCTGTTCTTTGACAGACTCCTTCGTTTTTGGACATATGTGAGGGCAAGTATTTTTGTACATTTTTACTAGAATTTAGTGTCTTGTTTCCTGTACACTATATAATAATAATAAATAAATAAATTACTAATCTATGTTATCATCAGCACGCTAATATATATTTATAAATGTCATTTTAATTTGACAGACATTTTAAAAAGTGTACGGGCTAGCTTTTTTAGTGGTTGTAAGTGTCATAGATATAATATATAACCTTTTTACGTTTTAAATAGGTCTGCTATACTTATTATATGGCCATATTTATCTTTCTTGTGTGGAATGAGTGACCACAGTTTAGTCTTTGTTATATTGTCTATCTTTTATGCTTGAACCTATCTCTCAGTGAAAGGCAAAGAAAAAATATGTAAGGTAAAAGTGTTTTTTCTTGAGGCCATAGGATGAGTCTCGTCCAGTAAATACGTTGTGACGTATTCACGTATTTACTTACTTACATTTACATCGGCGGCAGCGTTGTCAGACGTCCGATTTTTTAATCAAAATTTTAATGTTCCGCTTTACCGGGATGACTGACCGGACCCGAAAGTTTAGGTAGTGAAAATGCTTGATCGACACCAAAATGGACAGGAACAACGGACAGGAAGGCAATAAAAGAAATTCTAAGGCGATGGGTAGCAGAAAAACAAAAAATTTGAGAACGACCTTCCTTTTTTCTTTTTTTTAGTCACTCATATATGTCGTAAAGGTTACTTTCTTTACATTGTCCCACTTTCGACGAAATAATCCCGCTTTTTCTCACTAAAAAGTTTCAAAATCTCGATTTGACAAAATAAACTGGCAACGCCGATCGGCGGTAATACGGAAGTTGAAGTTACCTCATGTAACGTAATTTACGGAAGAGCCTTCCATCACTGGCACAAAAACTAAAAGTAGTTAATTTTATTTTACAACAGGTTTCCCAAGTTTGAGGTGAAATAGTGTTGCCAGGTCGATACTTAATTCTGCTCTAAGTAACCAACACCTATACCTACATATGTGTGTATATGCTAACTGCACCCTGTGGTGTTACCCGCGATTCAAGTAATTGCCATACCAAAGAACTCTATATTTTGAGGGATAAAATTAAGCCTATATGTTAATCCAGGGTGTCAGTTAACTCCATATCAAGTTTAATCGGATTTAGTGCAGCCGTTTCAAACTTCCTTTAGCGCGATGTTTACTCTGTGCTTTTTGTTCTAATAAAAACTAAAACTTTTTAATTTAACAATATTGTAAACATTTTGGACTACTACGATAGTGTGATGATGTTCCTGCCCCGAGCCGATTTCGGCCACGGCGGCCAGTCTCAACGGAGACCAGCCAACTACGCAGGAGATTATTGTAGTGCTCAAGTGAGTGCGCAAACACAAGTGCACTCTCTGTTCCCTCACTCTCACAATCCGGTGGAACGGCTATGCTACACGAACGGGGAGAGATCAGACTACTAAATTTCCTTCCCACTATGATCCCGGGTCCTTTAAACGGGGCGTGGAAAAGCATCTCACTGGGTCGCCATAGTGTAGGTAGCCATTCTGCATTCGTAATGAATAGGTATGGTGGCCCCCACTCTTGCATTCTACTCAAGTTCTCCCTCAGGTTGAGTAGAGTCACTTTAGCAGGCCTTCAAATAGAAAAAAAATCAGCCATATCTGTTAAGTTTTCTGGCGTCACATGGTAACAAACATCCATATTCAACTCACAACCTACCTCTTAAATAACTTATGTGAAATAAAGAAGACTTCGATATATCTTAAGTTAAACGTACTAACTTAAGTAATTGATACTAAGAATCGCTATTTACTAACAAAGAAACATAAAACCCTAATCGTCAAAAATTTAAATTCACACACAGAAATAAAATTTAAAGCATTTCTCAAAAAGAAAAACTATGATCCGATTACGTATAAATCTTTTTGATAACTTAATTAGTCTATGTCACCCGGACTATTGTTACGAATCTACTGACAACTCATCCATTAAAATTGGTTCAGTAGTTTAGCAGCTACGGTAGAACATACAAACATACATAGACTGCAAAACTATTACAGTTTCCTTTGCCTTCGACGGAGTCAGGTAAAAATAAATTTGTATAAACTGCCTCGGTGGCGCAGTGGTAGCGTATGCGACTGCTATGCTTGAGGTCTCGGGTTCGATTCCCGGGTCGGACCAAATGTTTGTATGATCTACAAATATTTCTTTCGGAGTTTGGGTGTGTTCTATGTATAATATGTATGTATTTACAAAGAAAAAGTATATAAGTATTTGTATCAGTTGTCTAGTACACATAACACAAGCTCTGCTTAGCTTGGGTCTAGATGGCGTTGTGTTACTAGATGTCCGAAATATTAAAAAAAATATAAAAAAATATTGACGCTAAATATGACTATAACACCAATTTGATATGGCAACACTGATGCGAACTTTAAACAATACTGAGACCTTTTGCGTTAAGTAACTGCTTCCCATGCAGGCTAACGGTAATGGATAAGTATACATCTATGTAATTGATAGCGATGGTATCAAACATAATACAAACCCTACATACAATAGTATTTTAACCGACTTCATAAAAGGAGGAGGTTCTCAATTCGATTGTATTTAATATTGAAAACTGGTGCTTTTCCCTAACTTGAACCAGTCTAACACAACACGAGGAACTGCTGGACTAAACTATTAGGGTTTCTAGATAGGTCGAAAAACCCCTAAAACTAACAATAGGTGTTCGTGAAAATTCGTATACCATAGCAGTAAATGCCAAAGTAAATTTGCAAGATAGGTGATTAATAGATAATCTTAAACTATCTATTTACAACCTTGCATAATCTTACACTAAGAATAAAAACTAATACCCACAAAGCAGGAGTGAAAGGAGGCAATAATAAATAATAGGTACTCAAACATTGCTATTTGTGTAAATTACCAAATACTTATGCAATCACAGATTACGTCTCCACACTTCACGAAAGGATGCTTCGGTTCCGGTGGCTGCTTACAAGGCCTTGTGACGGTGTAACATCATAATTACCAGCGTAGCATAAACAATAAGATGAATAACACTACATGATTACTATTTTATTATTACAAGCTGTTTATTAAATAAATAAATTAATATTTCGGACATCTAGTAACACAACGCCATCTAGACCCAAGCTAAGCAGAGCTTGTGTCATGGGTAGTGGGTACTAGAGAACTGATATAAATACATATATATGTACTTTTTTTGTAAATACATACATATTATACGTAGAAAACACTCAAACTCCGAAACAAATATTTGCAGATCATACAAACATTTGGGAATCGAACCCGAGACCTCAAGCTCAGCAGTCGCATATGCAACCACCGCGCCACCGAGGCAGTCAATTAACTTGCAATGTATGTATGTTCGGGTGGAATCTTGCCACTTCATTTTGAAGCAGATACCTTTAATCGATTTTGCTGAAATTTTGCAAGCATATGTATACAGCGTGACAATACAATATTATAATGACATGGAGCTGATCTGATGCTGGAGCTGGAAGGTGGCCATAGGAGCTCTGTAAAGAAACGTCGCAACACCATCGAGTTTGATTCGTTTTATTCTTCTTAGGGCATTGTATAAAAGCTTGTTTTTAAAAGTTTTTGTTTTAATTTAAACATAATATGTAAACATAACTGTACTCCCCTGAGGTAGTTGAGCCAAATTTCAACATATACGGTTTTTTATGTGCAGAACCCCCGTTACCCGTGTCGCTCGGTATCGACTAAAACATTAAGGTGTGCCCCTTTGCGCCTCAGGTAGGAAGAATCTTTGGACATCTATTATTATTAGAGAGTTATAGCAGTAAACAGTTGTTCCGTTGCTGTTTACAGAGTTAGATTTCCAGAAACCATAACCAATCCCCCAATAAACCATCTATCGGTGACCCATCCCACCCACTAAAAATATTCCCGCGAGGGACATTAAACATACATAAAACGAACACAAGAACACCCAGACTCAGGATAACAATTTATGGATCACACAAAGTGTTATTCCATGTAGGCGAACCCACAACAGCGCAGTCGGTAAAGAATATAGACGTCTAATACTTCATTACTCAGTTATTCTTTGCACATTTCAGATGCCATAGAAAAAAAGTATGAATTGACATATGCAACTCGAAAACACATTTTGAAGACGCAATTTTGGTTGTACAAGAAAACAAATAAAAACCACAAAAAAGCTTACAACTTACCAAAAATTGTCACGTTTATATATTACTAGCTGTCCGCCCGCGGTTCCACCCGCGTGTACGTCGGTTATCACAGCAAATAGTATCCTACGTGTTATTCTAATTGTGTTAATTACCCTGGGTTATTTTAACAGCATTCAAAGTTCCATCCTTGCTTAATGTTTCATTTAAACCAAATGTAATAAAGCTAAACCTTTATATACTTTTCAAAATGTATCTAGGATTTATATATCAAGAAAAAATAAAAAGCCAAACAAGACAGGTCATATCAGTATCCAGCGAGCTCAGACGCAGAGGGATAATGAGACCGAATCATTCCACATCTCTCTCTATCGATGTTTAGCGTCTTCCTCTTAGAAGCTATATCTCTCTCCAATAAAATCCTCTTTTCCAATAAATCGCGTCTCACTCTCTCCGCATTTCGCAGTTGTCCAAGAAGAGAAGTGACAGTCTCGTGAATCTTCTTCACTTCTTCAATCAAACCTACATGAGGCTGATCCCTTACACTCTCACCGTGAGGTCTCCCAACGTTTCTATTATAAAGCCTCGTTTGTGCAAGTTTCATAGCTGCATCCATTTTTTTAACGGATTCTTGAAGATTTCCTATCAAAGCTTCCATATCAGCGATCTTTTGTAGCGTTGTTCTCAGCAACTTTTCAAGTTTAGTGCATAGTTCAGATTGAATCGCCACAGTTTCGGCTAAAGCTATGTCAGTTTTATCTGCTTGGTTACGTAATTTTCTTCCGTTGCTTACCAAGATGGCATCGAGGCTGCCCCTTAAATCTGCAGACTTCTGACGAGTCGCTTCGCAATTTTCAATTGTTTCTCGACAGAAAAATTCCCAATATTCTAACGGTGCTGTATAGTCTCCATACCTTGTAGCTCCCGGTTTAAACATTATGGTGTTCGATTTTGTTGTGAGACCTAAATTTTCAGACTCAGTAGTATAAGCCAAAGCCTTGTCACAAAAGTCGTATTCAATCTTCTGTTTGGAAGCTTTATTAATAGCCATTTGCTCTTCTATACTATCTAAAGTATTCTTCAAAGTAGCTCTTACTTCTTGCACTAGCTTATTTTCTTTAAGTAGTTCCTGTTCAGCAAGATCGGCTACTAAGTCCGGTGTAAATCGATTAGAGCGAAGATCCAAGCATTCATTTGTGATCGATTCAGGTAACATCAAAACTCTAGAGGCACCTTTTAATCGCTGTCTGTCTATTTCCAACAATTCTACCTCATGAGTTATGGCTTTACAAGCTTTCTCCACTTCCACTTTCCATCTAAATATATCTCTAGCTTTTTGCTTTAATCTGTTATTGTTATCTAATTGTTGCTTATCGACATTACCAAAAGCTTGCATCATGCAAGTCTTAGCATTGTAGTCTACAATGTTGGCTTCATTTATTATATCAGGATCAAGTACACTCTCATTATGTTTTCTCCATTCGTTGAGAGAATATCTGCTGATTGAATACTTGTTTACGCTCGGTCTAGTACCGGTCATACTCGCAAGCGGAGTCCAGTCTACCTTACCATCTGGCCCTGGCTTCAATTTCGGGAGGTATTCATTACCTGTTGGTGGAGGCTTTAGAGATTCTGGTGGATTTTCTACAGATCCAGCAGGCATTTCATCAATTTTTTTCAACTTCTTTGCCTCTTGGTCTTCCCTAGCTTCTTTAAGCTCTGCCATTGCTTTCTCGGGTGTTTTCTTGGCTTTTTTAAAAGCACCCTTGTCAGTGCATATTTTAGGACACAAATCATCTTCGGGAAAAGTTGTAAGTTGTTCCGCCATTTTAAGAGTTCAGATTGTTATATCAATATCTTGTTAAATAATAATAATTCAGTAAATTTAAAACTAAGAAAAACATAAAATAAAACTAATCTTTATCCAAGTAATAAAATATGACAAATGACTTTAGAAAATTTCCATAAAATTTCTTCTTTGAACCACAAAGCAAAATATATACTTAACATCTGACCTTTTTTTCTATCATTCTCTTTGAAGACACTCACTTAAACAGGGTGATTAAAGTAAAGTAGTGTAACGGATAAGCTGTCACCTGAGCCTAAAACAATCGAATATGTGCTCTTGCTCTATCAATTATTTTATGAATTAAAATACAAGAGTACACTGCCGTATTAGTTAGTAGTTCCACCACTGTACTTTAGAATTGCCATTCGTTCATAAAACTATTAGGATAGTCAGAGTGGGTCAGAAGAACATATACACAGTACGCCTGAGTGACATGAACATTAATGGTTAAAATTACGAACTAGTATTAAACTAGACTTTCGTTGCTTTTTACCGAGTAAGTGGGAGTGTTGGATACCATTAAGATCAAACATCAGAAATTGTGTTACAGAATGTATAAAGTCATTTAAGAAGAATTTGTTAAATTGTATGAAATGCTCATCAAAATTAAATTGTGCCCAAAAATTCACAATCCAGAAAGCTCTGAAGCAGTAGGATAATAAGACCTAATCAGTCCACACCTTTCTCTATCAATGCTAAGACTCTTCCTCTTAGCTGCTATCTCTTTTTCTAATTCTAACCTCTTTGCTATGAGATTTCTACTAGTTTTTTCAGCATTCTTCAATTGTGCAAGAAGAGAGGCAGCAGTTCCGTGAATAATTTTCACCTCATTTAATAAACCTATATGGGGCTTGTCTCTCACGTTTTCATCATGAGGCCTTCCTATGTTTCGATTGTCTAATCTCGTTTGTGCCAATTTCATGGCTCTATCAGATTTCAGAATACTGTCTTGAAGATCTTTTATCAACAATTCAACCTCTGCTAACGACTGTAATACGGATCTAACATGTTCTTCTAACTGTGTTACTAGTTCAGATGTAAGCGCTATAATCTCGGCGAATGCTTTATCAGTTCTGTCCGCTTGATTACGCAGATTATTCCCATTGTTCACAAGAAGAGCATTTACAGTGCTTCGGAGATCTGCGGATGTTTGGCGAACAGCCTCAATATTTTTTATATTATCTCTGCAGAAATATTCCCAATACGATAAAGGCGCTGTAGCATTGCTAAATTTTACGGCTCCGGGTTTAAACATAATTGTATTAGAATTTGGATTTAAACTCAAATTCTCTGATTCATTAGCATAAGCTGCAGTTTTATCACACCATTCGTATTCTATTTTATGATTAGCTGCCTTATCGATTGATAGTTGTTCATCTATTTCATCTAATGCAGATTGGAAATTAAGTTTCACTTTAGAAATCATTTCCATCTCCTTTTCTAACTCTTGCTCTGCTAAATCAGCTACTAATTCTGTTTTAGCTCTCCTAGAACGCAATTCCATGCACTCTTTAGATATAGCTTCAGGTAATAATATTGCTCTACAGGCATTTCTTACGCGTTGTTTCTCAATTCCAAGTAATTTAATTTCTTTGGCTATTGCTTTACAAGCTATCTCAACTTCTACTTTCCATCTGAATAATCCTTTAGCATTATTTTTCAGTAGATTATTGTCTTTGAGGTGTGCTTGATCCATATTACCAAAGGCTGCATTGATAGCTGTCTGACCGTTATAATTTAAAATATTAGACTCAGATATTACCGAGGTATCCAACATCTTCTCGTTATGTTTTCTCCAGTTACGTAGGGTATACCTGTTTATAGAATGTTCGTTTACAATGGGACCAATTCCTGACAGTGCGATTATTTCTAAATCGTCCATTTTTGTATCGGTATATGGATTTTCTTGCAAAACAAGGTCTTGGTGCCTCTTAATGGCTTTTTTAATAGCCTCTTTCTTACTATCTTGCCTAACATTGGTTTTGTGTACGAAATTTCCCTGATCAATTATTCCTTGTTTTTCTGTATCCTGTACTTTCACAAAACCTCCTTTATCATGACATGTATCTGGACACTGGTCACCTTCGGGAGAAGTAAGTAACTGTGATATTTTATGTAAAACTTACAATAGATTTTAGAAAATTGTAAGCTTTGTAAAATGAGTAAACAACAATCAAATAGTAACAATCGTTAAGATTTTTTTTTACTTATAATCAGCCTACTGGAAAATTTAGTTTTTTTATTAACTTTATGGCCTTTTTATAATTTTTAAAGCAAAGAGAAACGTACTTAAAGGAAAGGTACCATACCATACTTATTATTTTATTCAAACTTTTTACGGTATAGGGGGGAAAACAGACGAGTCACCATGGTAAGTGACTACCGTCGCCCATGAACATACGAATTCTCAAGAGTACTCAAGAGTCAAGTGCATTGATGCCCGGTACATATCTGCCGAAGAATGACTCTCTCACTATTAATCAGGACTCTCTCATATTAAACGATAAGAGTAGGTTTACGTCGGTAGTGCACTGAGTCGGGTGAACTCACAACTATTTAAACGTTAGTCTTGGCAATTTGGTTACGACTTCTATTTGTGACTGCTTCCCTTCTACCAAGCAATAACATTCACGTGTTAAAAATACCACCCCTATTCTCATCCCATGGCATTGGTGTCGTAAGAGACAACCAAAGGAGTAAACTAAACAGGACAACATTACTGCAAAGACGTGGGAGAGCCACACTTCGGCATGAATGGGCCGGCTCAACCGGAGTGATACTACGGCCTCACAGAAAACTGGTGTGAAAAAGTGCTTGCGCTGTGTTTCACCGAGTGAGTGAGGATACCACCCATACCCCAACCCCCATCACCCCAAAGGCCGGCAACGCACTTGTGACGCCTCTGGTGTTGCAGGTGTCCATGGGTGGCGGTAATCACTTACCATCAGGCGATACGTCTGCTCGTCTGCCCGCATATTCCATATAAAAAAAGAGAAAGGAAAACTTGAAACATATTCTATACCAACCCGTCAACGGCTATGGCCAGCGGGGTATGGAAAACATCATTTTTAAAGGAGAGGAGGTTATTGATAATGTTCGTTAGATTAGATCGCTTAGACGATACTTCGAACATTGCAGTCCTTTCCTATTTACGTTTAGGTTATACGGAAGGTAAGTTCTTGCCATATTGAAAAATATTCTAATACCGCTACTCTGTTTAACAAATAACAGTTATGCTAGTTACCTCCTGGGAAAGACAATGGTTTATTATTATTATTAAGATATCGTACATCAAGAAGCGTTTGTTAGTAGATGAATAACGGACAGACACATTTCACACGGTGTCACCGTTTAATAATTACCGATATTCTCATAAAACAGTTACACACATATAATGAATATTGCCAGGTTGAATAATAATACGTACTATCATAGACAATTTATGCAGTAAATAGAAACCAAAGTGACAACTAATAATGAATATTTCTGAGGATTTCGATTACCACGTTGACAGTTTTATTTTATTAACTAGCTTTTGGAGGTCGGTTATCGCGGTGATTCTTTTAACTCATATTTTTTATTTATTTATGTACCCGATTGAAATTAAACAAACACTAAATGGAGTAACCCACAACGCATTAGTAAAAACCGTATTCAAATCGGTTAAGCCGTTTCTGAGATTAGCGTACACAAACGTACAGACAAACAGACAAAAATCTAAAAAATCATTGTTTTGGGTTCTATTGCGTTCATAAAGCCCCTGTAATAGTTTTTTATTTCTATTTATTATTATTTTTATTTCTATTATTTTTTATTTCTATATATCTTCCATTTACACACAGCGATCTGTTACAATTTTATAATAATTGTATTGATTATAGTCTATTCGTTTGGATAGTGTCGGTGCACCCGCACGCAATTGTGGTTATTGTTGTGAAATACGAATATATTAATTCATAGAACGGCGTAAACTGACAAATCATACTTGCTTGTGGGTGTACATTGAGGCGGGCCTTTGATTTTGTGGCGGCTTGCCGCTAGTGCGACGGCCGCGCGATCAAAATGACCGTATTTAAGCGAATTGAATATAATAGTTATGCTCGGTAAAAATGTTTTTTGTTCTATGCAATTGTATTAGACATTTTTAATACTTTATGTATTATACAATACACAAATAAACATGTATAATTACTTGGAGCATGAATAAATAATGCTATTTAATTCATAATTATACTCTAACGGCTATATTTACGTGCGGTGCGCAACTTCAATGTCTGTTGTTATTATATCACAGTCGACTTTTACTTTATTAAGCCAAATAGGATGTAGAAGTAATATTACTGCATGTGCGCACAATAATTTATATTTTACTACCTTGTGTACATGTACATGCGGTTACACTTGCGTTAATGTAGAGTTTTATTTGTCATAAGGTGTTGAAACAGTGCTTTATTTCAGGATGAAAGATTTCTTTTCAGTACACTTAAAAACGTTTCTGTGAAATTTTTATGGTTAACGGTTATGAAAGTTTCTTTTTTAAATTGTGACTTTAACCGCTTTCTATGCATTTGAGTTTTAAAATATAAATAAGGAAATAGTAGCCGTGTGTGCGGTGATAAGTTAAGTTAATAACTATAAATTCTCAAAATTAAAAAAAAAAACGACAACCTGCGTTCCCTTTAAAAAGTAAAAAACACGTTATGCGCTTTCATTTGAGACCCCTCTCGATGATATTTTTGCAGACATTCGGTTATTCTTCCCCACTTTCACCCCCATAACTTTTAAACGACTCAACCGATTTTCATGAAACATGTCTAAGAACACTTGCACGTAACTCACCTTTCATACAAACAAACTAAATTGAAATCGCTTCATCCGTTCGCGAGCTACGGTGCCACAGACAGACACGTAAAACTCATAACACCCCTCTTTTTGCGTCGGGGGTTAAAAAGTAACAGAGTATCACATCCCCTATTCATACGTGGGTGTCGTGAAGCCGGGTCTCCACCGAACAAAAGTTGTCAATTTTTGTGTTGACAACACGTGTTGGTGACAAAAGTTTCTGTAATTTCCTTGTGTTGGCAACAAAAATCGTCAATAAATGTTGGGAACAGTGTTTTTGTTTTTGGCGGAAAACGTCAAAAGAATACGCTTGTTGCAAATACACACATCAAAAGTGTCTAGGGATCAACATATATTTTTATTATTTTTGCAATAACTTTTCTCCTGATTGATATTAATTAAAATTTTCTTTAAGGATTCATCAAATAAAGTGTTTTCGTTTGTCACAGTAATGATAAACCAAGTCACCTTTGCATTAATAAAGAAATTTGCCATTTTCCTAATAAAGGGATTTTTGACATTTGAACCACTAACATTAAAGTTCGAAAAAAAGACTGAAATAACAGTTTTCTTTAAAATTTTATTAGGTAACTTAAACAATTAATAATCCGTGTTTCTACCGCGAACACTAACAACACAAGAACATCGGTTTGGCATACTCAAAATGAGTTCATCCAAATCACGCTGTGGAAACCTTCCATATTCGGCAGAGCTCGTCTCTGTAGCATATCCCATGCATGCTCAATCGGGTTCAAGTCTGGCGACTGAGCAGGCCAGGGCAGGACATTGATGTTAGCTGCGGCGAGAGTCTGTCTTACAACTCTTGCGGTGTGCGGTCGTGCATTATCATGCATTAACTGAAATAAGGGACCGATTTGCACTTGTAGAGGAACGATGACGTCTGATACAATCGTCTCAGCATAAATTTGAGCGTTGAGGTTGCCTCTGATCCAAATCAACTCAGTTCTTCCGCCGATCCAAATACCCGCCCATACCATGATGGTTCCACCACTATAAGGATGGACTTCCTGGCAGGATTTTAATCGCTGTTGGCGTCCAGGGGTTCTCCAGTGTCGTATACGTCTTGTATCCGGTCTCATACCAAAACGAGACTCATCAGAAAAGCACACGAAACGCCATTGTTCTTCTGCCCAATTTCTGTGTTCAAGAGCCCATTGATATCGAATCCTACGATTGTGCATTGCTATAGGTGGTACCCGTAGCGGTCTTCGGGAATGAAGGTTCACTTCATGCAAGCGGTTTCTGACTGTTTGGTCGCTAATTAAGTTCCCTGAAGAGTGATGAAGCCTCACGGCTAACATCATGGCGGTTATTGTTGGAGCTCTTCGAGTTAAGATTTAAATGTATCGGTCTTGTCTCCGTGTGGTGCAGCGATACCGTCCTCCATGGCGCTCAGCCACGGTACCAGTGCTTCGGTAACGTGTCCAAAGTCGACTGATAACACTCTGACTTGTATTCAGAGCTAAAGCCACAGTACGTTGCCGGGAACCAGCTTCTATCATTCCCACGGCTCTGAGCATTTCTTCCCTGCTTAAATGACGTCGCCGCTCCATAATAACGTTGGTTTTAATCAGTAGTAAGGAAACAGTAGCACTAATAATGTCTTCAATGCGTTGTATGTTTTATAGGGAAAATATTGACAGCTGATTTTCATCTTTTACTCGAATTTGATTGACAGTTCCTGATTCAAATTATGAAATGCACCAAAAAGGATCCATATAAATTTATAAAATCATAAATTTACTACAAAGCCACATCTCAATCTCAAGAAATCCGCATAAAAATGCTTGATCCCTAGACACTTTTGATGTGTGTATTTATTGGCTCTGTGGTGACGCTTAGTTCAAATGTTTTTCAAATTGTTGGCGACTCGGTGTAGACACAATGGAAACAAAATATGGTGATTTTTTGAAGTGTTGCAAACAGTTGGAAATACTGAAATTGCCAACAATTTTGGTGGAGACGCGGCCTTAAGAACCGAATTAAGGAGCAAACTACGCATGACAACATCACTACAAACAGAAGCAAAACTTGACTCAAACTTTATAGACATCAATCTGTCTGGTCAGCGTGATGTAAAAGTCCAAAACCTGTTTTTTTTGCGTTGCGAAAGGGGGCTAGATGGATTAAGACCAAAATTTGTAACGACACTTTTAACATTGAGTTGACGTCATAGTGATGGATAGTATATATATATATATATGTATATGTATATAAACATCGTTCCATCCGGGTGTTTTTTAGGTTCAAACTACCCCCCCCCACCCGATTTTTCAACACTATTGAAATGATTTACACCTCTCATTTTTATAATAATGTTACGGTTAAAGGGACATAGTCATTTTATTATATTGAAACACCCACCGAAACTAGAAGTTGGCTACGCCCGTGACATCAATACCTCTCTTTTAACAATTAAAAAACCACAAAACACCTTTGTTACCTAAGTACCAAACTACCCATTTAGGCAGTTTTCTATCCATTAATTAGCAGCTCAAAAATGTAGCCCACTGTTTTTTTCCGGTCACGTAGCGGTTTAGTGAACTCGTCAGCCGATAAGGTCACACGTATGAGGCTTCGTATGCTGTGTGATATTATGGCAACCTCTTATATGGAGGCGTCTTGTCGTCTCAATGAATACTTCCAATGATAATAAGATTCTAATTTTTGTTTTGGTTATATTGTAAAACATTTGTGTATTTATAAAGTGAATAGATTGCAGCTTTCGCATTTATAATATTATAGCAGTAAGGATAGCAGAATTATGAGTGCACTTGGAAAAATATGAGCCCGATTGATGACAATAGGCTTGCGACCTATTAAATAAGTAAGAATAAAACTATAGTCAACCAAACGCCCACGTTTTAATATTCTTTCCGTCCCTTCAAAAATAAAGACCAACATTATTTCAATATAAATTTACGTTATTGTTTGTAACAACAGTAGGTTAACCACACCTATTATCAAATGATCAATGGACAGGACATCATACGGAATTTTTGTTGCATGACAAATAACTTGTGTTACCAGTTTCGTTAATAGGATCTTGTTCACTTCGAATCAAACGCTTGCTAATTCGATTTAAATGTTATGTCGCAATTATAATATCGAATTGGTCTGTGGTTGGACAGGTTAGTACCTACTTACTTAATTAATAGCAATCAGGGCAAGTTTCCGTATAATTTTTGTTTATTTTGGTATAGGAGTCAAACGAGAAGATGGGTCACTTGATGGTAAGAAATATGGATACTGAACCAAATCCTAACACAACTATAGCGTGATTCAGAAGATCGATTTAGCGCCATTTATCGAGTTCTTTACCAGATATGTGTCATACAAGACAATTTTTAACCGACTTCCAAAAGGAGGAGGTTCTCAATTTCATCGGTTTTTTTTTTTTATGTATGTACATCGATTACTCCCTCAATTGTGGACTGATTTTAAAAATTCTCTTTGTATTCAAAAGGGTATGCTCCCCATGTGGTCCCATGGCCACCATATCAGGATGTGATGATGGGATCCTAAGGAAATCGAAGGAAAATTTACGTGAGCGCCTGCAATGAAGTTACGAGCAATTGTCTGCATGTCTTCATATTCTGTAGACATCACTAAATTTTAAATGAAATGATGATGAGAGACTTGAGAAAGACTAAAAAGCGAAAAATAAAAAATAAACTTCGTTTAAAAAAACCGACTTCAAAAACTAAAAAGTATAAAATAACTTAATTTGTATGTGCTACCTACTCATAGGTTTGAAGTCGGTGCCAAGCCAAAATGTAATAGTAGGTACCGCACTCTTCGCGTTGAACAAAACAACCGAAGCATCGTTGACGTTCGTCTCGAAATATAACGAGTGTGGTAACTTCTATTCCATTGGCTTGGCACTGACGTCAAACCTAAGAAAAGGTAGCACATACAAATTAAGTTATTTTATACTTTTTAGTTTTTGAAGTCGGTTTTTTTAAACGAAGTTTTTTTTTGTACAATAGGACTTACTATTAAAATGTTTTAATACTACGTGCTACGTATATCTCCCATCCTTTGGTCACCTATTTATACTGTAGTTTAAGGTACTATATTTGTTTTAACGATTCTTTACATTTGTTTACAAAACAGTTATTTTACTAATACCATTAGTGATCTTAAAAGGCTTCTCGTATTTCGTGCGACGAACAGGAATTATATTACACTTCTATAATTACATTAACTGTTTAAGTGATGTGTGAGAATACTATTATCGACAATATAGATTAAATTGTCGATATTAAATTAATACATTTTTAGGATATTTATTTTTTTGTAATTAATGTTAGGTATGTATACCTAAACTGATGAGCCTTAAAAGGTAACGACTGCACATTTGGCCTAGTGGTTTAACGGTCACCTCGCCGTTTCCTACTTCGCCAAGTGTCGTGGGTTCAAATTCAAAAAAGTTAGTATATATTTAGAACGGAACGCCTACAAACTGTTATAACAGTTTGGCGAATAAAGACAATGTAAAAAAATGTAACTTAAATGTGAATAAAGATTTATAAAAAAAAAACCCACGTAGGACAACACTTTGTGTGATCCACAAATTGTTGTTCTGAGTCTGGGTGTTCTTTGTGTCCGTTTCATGTATGTTTGTAAAGTCCCCAGCAACACAGGATTTATTCCTAGAATTTATTAGAATTTCTTTCTAAAAAAAAAGTATAAGTATGATAATATTCGCCTTTCTCAATATCGAATTTCAACGAATACCCGTAAATGCAATATAATGTAACAACTAAGCAATTTGATTCTGACATGTGAATTCATATGATTACTTACTTATAATTAATTAATTTAGGTATCTTAATTTTTACTACAACGAGAATTAATAAAAAGAATACCTACACAATTAACTGTAAATACTTACATGAATGATACTCAATGAATGGCAAGTCAGATTTGAAAGTTAAAAAATACTTTCGCAGGGCTCTAATTACTCAGGAATTTGCAAATGGCCGACGTTCTTTTGTTTGGTTAAAGTTAAACGAATGACGTCACTTTTTAATTTGAGTCATTCCCGTTCTGTTCAAGTTTCGATCAGAATTTGTTTTTAATAAGTAGAATTCAAAATCTTTATTGCTAACTAAGTGTAGGTACATTTGTGATCTTAGAATATAACTTGTCTCAACTTAGTAGCCTTTTACAGGCATTGCAAATTTCAGAGAAGATGACGATGTTACTCACATTACATAGGTATTACGTTATAGAATGTTAGAATTATATAAAGATAAACAAATTAATAACTATAACTAAAAAATTAAGTAATAAAGTGAACCATTTTAAAATCCTTAAAAAATGAAATAAAAAGATCATTGATATAATGACATTTTACATCGAACATGTTTGTCGATCGTTTTCGATGTTTATCGAATTTGTTTTTAATAAGTAGTATTTCCATTAAACGATAATAGTAAATCAAATTTAAATGATTTACTAACAAAAAAAAGGCAAAAAAATGTTAACAAGATTTAAATGGCTTTTCGAAACATTATTTTCGAAATTGATAATTAATGACTATCATCAGTCACAGTAGAATTTAATTTCGTAAATTAAATAAGTCATAATGTGGTCACATTGGCGTTTCTTTTTTTTATGTTATTCATAAATTGGCAATTTTATAAGTTGCAATGTATTATTGGTTAATTATATTTTATTTCGTATTGTTTTGTCATAAACTCAAGGATTTTCGTGCGTTTTAATCTTATTGATATTTATACTAAAACCTATTCGACCTTCACTGCACATTCTACTGCATAATATGTCACGGCAAGTCGGTATTATCGCCTTACAATTCTTTTGTAAGATGGAAAGAGATATATACATATAAATTATTTTATTCATTCATATTATACACTAGCTGAACCCCGCGGTGTTGCCCGCGGTTACTGTCGTACCGCGGGTAACGCCGCGGGGCGGAGCTAGTCTAAAAAAAGTAGCCTAAGACTTACTCCTTAGATCATCAGCAATCCGCCAGTAAAAGTCCCGTTAAAATCGGTCCAGCCGTTCCAGAGATTAGCCGGAACAAACAGACACAGAGACAAAAATTGTTAAAACAAAATACCTATATTATTTTAGTATATGTACCGTGTATACATACATATGCATTTTGTAAAAAGCGGTTATTTTAATATTAAAAACAGACACTCCGATTTTATTTATTTGTATAGATGTTATTTTATTTGGTCGCCGTCTTCGAACAATTACCGACTTTTTGGTGATGTTCTGAAGAAGGGCCGTATGAAAAGCACCAGGAACCGACGAGCAAGCAACAATGAATGAATATGGATATAGCAAATTAAAACCGGCATCAGGGCAGTTGAAGTGGAAATCAATTGTCTCTGCCTTACCCTCTGGGAAATAGGCGTAATGTTATGTATATTTGTAGCTAATGTGATGAATGCCATTTACTATAATTTATTCATTTTTACAAGCTTTTTATTAACTTGCAATGTATGTATGCTTGTATGTTCGGGTGGAATCTTGCAACTCAATTTTGAAGCAGATATCTTCAACCGATTTTGCTGAAATTTTGCAAGCATATGTATACAGCATGACAATACAATATTATAATGACATGGAGCTGATCTAATGCTGGAGCTGGAAGGTGGCCATAGGAACTCTGTAAAGAAACGTCGCAACATCATCGAGTTAGGACTCGTTTGATTCGTCTCGAGGCATTCCTGTAAAAGCTTGTTTAAAAATATTTTTTTAATTTAATTTATTAGGTATACAAATTGATGATCCTCATTTACTTAATATAATTAATGTAATTATGTTAGCATTTGCTCATAACGAAGGTAACAAACTTACGGCTTTATATTACACATTTATTAATTTAGAATTATTTATGTGTGTCAGTAGTTTTATGTTATGAAAGCGAGCAGACACCTGATGGAAAGTGATTACCTCCACCCATGAACTCCTGCAACTTAGTTGAACCGATTCAACCTCCTCTTATAAGTACCTACTCAATGTACTAAAAGAGGAGGCTGAAATGGTTCGTATTTTATACGTTCTTAAGGGCGCTTTCATATGACGCGAAATATCGACGAATATCGACCTATCAACGTCGCGCGGGCGATATTAGGCTACCGCGTGGCTGCCGCGCGGTTTGGTGGCTACTAAGAATGTTTACGTTGTGGACTAGTCAATAAAGTTTAACTTGCTATAAAAAAAGAAACAAATACGCGGTCAATACGCGGCCAACGCGCGGCGGCCGCAAGAAAATTTTCGCGTCGCCTGTCTGGGCCCTAAAGGTAGATCGGCAGTTTTTTGCCTTCTTTGACGTTTGTCACACAACACTAATGAACAATAAAAAAACAAATCCTACCATAGATCACAGAAGTCAATTTTTTTTTTAATAACTACCTCCTACTTTACACATAGGGATAAATATTTTGTATAATATGTTTAATAACACTAACTATTCTAACTAATTTCAACTTTGCCATTATAAACGCCTTTCATTTTTGCCGTTAGCATTCGAAGGATGTGGTATCTTTGAATCTAGCACCTGCTTTTTACGATTGCGCCGGATGTTCGAAGCTTGCAGCACCTGTCCAGTCCGTAGAATAATGTTGTGTGTTTCACCTAGCTATGTCTGGTCCAATCTCAGAAATACTTGTTTTACGATCAGCCCGAGCAAGGTCAAGCGAAGTACCTTTTAAGCGCGTAAACTTTCACTGTACAATATTTGTGACCAATTCTCAATTCGAAAATATTCAAATATTTTAAACGTATTCGTTTTGCATACCTACCATAAACACATTTTTAAGGCACGTGTTATGATTATGAATCAGTTACGAATTGTTTTAATTATAAAAAATTAAAATACTTATATTAATTATTATATAATAATTATAGTTATCAAATTTTATGATAATTAAAAGACAATTAGGTATGAACGTTAGGTAGGTAAGTACCTATGTAGTGTTCTGATAAGTACTTATCCTGTGAACGTTAATTAAAACTTATCAATAAGTTCATTACTTACTACTTACTTTTAGAGTAGGAATTTTTAAATTTTACTTACCAGACAATATCTGTAGCCATCCGCAGATATGGAAAACTGTTGTAGATTGACAAAAGAAGAATAACAACATTGCACAGATGGTAAATAAGGCCAGAGCAACCGCTGCACCCACTAACACAGTCGCAATTTTGAACACGAGTCCGGTTATTGACAGGAAATCGTCTAATCTCCCCTTACAGTCCTCAAGGGCTTCGTCTGCCCTACATATTTGCCACAACCCAAACTTTCTAGGGTACTCAGTCTCCAAATCTCCGATCCATTCAGGTGTCACAAATGCAACGACGCATATAATCGCGTAGCAAATCGTGAATATCGCCCAAAGTACACCGATAGCTTTTGAATTACGGACATAGTTCGTCGCGTACAAATGTGATGAATCCACGTACTCGATTTTTGAACCCATTTTGTTGGTATCCGGTTGTTTACTTAACTTTTTTACAGAACACTACACAAAAAAACAAATCACAAGTTATTCGCAACACATTGTTTGGTTATAGTCCTTATGCGATTGTCGTTAAGGCTGATCGGTTTACGTTGCACTAATTCCATTCATATCTTGAAGGAAAAGTATTATTGCAAAGTAGTCGAGGACGCGAGAAACACGACACGGACACGGAACAGACGAAACACGAGCTAGCACAACCACTCGCTGCGCGCCATTCGGTAAAGTGAACAGAGGTGGGGATAGGTAATGAAGCTGCTAGTTTGACGAAGTTTGACCTATCGCCTTTACGTACAGAGCGTGGTAACTTTTTTAGTATTACTTTTATTGTTATTTAACGCTTACAATAAAATTATATGCAAAGATGACTCAGGGGATTAAGTTAATCTGCAGTAACAAAAGAAATAATTGTGACAATACTGATAAATTAATGTTTTTATTTTTTATTTTTAAGAATTAGTGTAGGAGTCAGCAGAGCCATCTAGACTTCGAAATGAAAAATTAACATTAAAATTTCGATAAAATGTGACATCTAGCGGCCACATTACGAACTATGATAGTTCGTTTCCAATAATTTCCGTCAGAGGGTTTGATGCTTATATCAAACAAAACTGAAATGGGAAGGTAGGTAACTTCTAATAAATTGAAAAAAGGTTTCCTGTACTTTACTTTTATTTGTATTTTAATTAAGTAAAAACTCAAGTACTAAGGTTTTTGAAATAACAAATATATACCTACCAATTACCATTCGTTTATAATTATTAATTATATTATACAATCTTTATAGCTAGACCAATGTTTCGACTGCGACTGAACTGGACTGAACATTGCACGAAGCGACGCCTTAGTGGTCTTTAGAGCTTAATCACTAGGTACTTAGAAAACTAAGTCCTCCGCCGCGTCTGTCTGACTGTCTGTCTGTCTCCAACCCCTCCCTATCCCCCAAAGGCCGGCAACCCACTTGTGACGCCTCTGTTGTTGCGGGTGTCAATGGGCGGCGGTAACCGCTTATCATCAGGCGAAACGTCTGCTTGTTTGCCCACTATTCCATAAAAAAAACTTCTACAGAGATACCATACAGCATAAATTATGTATTCTACAGTTTTTCGTGTGTGGAAACAGAACGAAATTATTACATCCACTGATCCACTTCTTATATATATAATTTTTCTCATCTGAACTGACTACAATAATTTTTGACAAAAAAATGCAAAACTTTTGCAAATGCAACGGTAGGTACGTCATTAATGTCAAAATGATAGCAAGGCAACTGAAACCTGAGTTGCCAGATGTATCTCATTTTTGCCATCTCTCCTTTTTTTATAACGATTTTTTTTTATACTTGTAAATTAACATTATCCATAGGAGTTCAATCATACATTCTTTTAAATTTCATTATGTTTTATAAGACATTACGCAACGTGAATTTGTTGCTACCTAGTCGAAAAACTGCTAAAAATGTTTGGATCGTAAAACAAATGGAAAAATAAAAATTGGCGATTGAGAGACGACACGGCATGGCAGACTTCCCTCCCTGTTCACGCGGCTGCTTATCGGACATTACTTCCAGTTCCTCGGGGATTACTTGTGAGGCTTCGGGTGCCTTGTGTAGCTGCAATAGTTTTAGGTACGAATACGAAACCTTTATGTACTACTAGTATTGATTTGATTGAAGTACTACCAGTTAATGCACTAGAAACTAGAGAGAGAATTGATTGCCACATTATTTCGTACATATTTTAGCTACTTCCACTATTACGGCTGGCAGCATTGTGCAACGTCAAGCTCTTTTAACATTTTTAAAGTACCAATCACAGAGCTTGTATCCGAAAGATTTATTTCATTTAAATTCTACGAAATATAATATGCTTAGATTATTCTAAGTATTTTTTTATGTGCTCTTAGTGACTGATAAAAAATTTAAACTATAAACCTAAATCACTTAGACGATAGTTTTGGGAAACGCAGAAAAAGCATAAGGTCAAATTTCGTGACAACCACTACATCTGCCAATTTATTGTCTTGAATTCGCTGTGGTGAACTGTTGTCTTGAATCAGTCTGTTTATCTGTTTTTTACAGTATTTTGCCCACGTATCTCAAAGAAATTCGACTGAAATTGATATCTGTGCTTTGTTTACTTTAAACATTGTTGTTGCACAGAAATGTGATAGTGTATTTATAAGTGTTATTAGTGTATAATAAAATGTCGGCAAAGGATAAGTGGGTTCGCCGGTTCTCCGTTGACGAGACTGCAAAACATAAAAATGGATTTACTATTTACAAGATAACTTCTGTGGTAAATATTGCACTTATTTATTGAAGTTTAGTTTTCAAATATATTTCATTGTCATAAATGATTCTTAGAATCCTATAGATATCCATGTGATAATTTTTAATTATTTTCCTTTTAAGTACCCATTCGTTCAAATTATAAATTATTATGCATAATGCAATTTAAATGAATATATTAGAATATTTATATTTATTTCACTATGACTTTGGTGTTTTTTTTAAATGTCATGAGTAACACAATGTTGCACAATAATATACAATTGGAAAACTAATAAGTCTCTACTTAAATCATAGAATATATTAAGTATGCCTTTTATTTTATCAAAGTACAAAGCTGATAAATTTTTTTTTTTCAATTTAGTTAAAATTTAAAAAATGCATAATGCAAAACATGGGGTTTTAGTTCATATAATAATATTTACATAATACAATGTTAAAAATGTCTCAACTTGAGACATTAAAAGAGAAAGAGACTTGAGAAGTTAGGTGTCTTTACTTTGCTTATTTTTTGTTCTTATAAGTCATAAAAGAATATTCAAAATCTACAAAACTGCCTTTAATTAAAAAAATATGACAATTGTCCAACCATAAAATGATAATGCCTATGGCTTAGCTATGGCTGAAGATTTATTGAGCTTTATTTAATTTATAGTCAAATCAGCATAATGTAGGGATTCTAAGTTTTGACATCTAAGTCTAATCAAGCATTTGAAAGTTATGATGGAATAAAAAACTCACATACAAGAATATGCATCTATGAACCTTGAAAATATTACTATAAAGTAGCAACAGTGGCTGAAAAGTTGAGAAGCAGCAGGTTAACCTGGTATAGACACGTGATGCGTAGAGATGAGCAAAATGTAGTTAAAAAACTTTTTAAGTATGGAAGTCAATGGATATAAGAGTATAGGATGACCAAAGAAAAAATTGATGAACTGCGTAAAAGAGGATATGGTAAGAAAGGGAGTAAGCAGGGAATGCAGTGATCGAGGAGAATGGAGGAAGAAAACTCATTGCACGGACCTCAAATAAATTTGGGAAAAGGATAGGAAGATGATGATGAACGTGGAAAATATTATAAAAAAAACATTTTTCCTCTAGTTTGCTATGTGAAAGCACATGGTTTGATATCTCCTCTATATTAAACTCGAGACACCTGTTTTAATAATACAACCACACTAGTAGTGTGATGTAACGGTATCAAAATATCTTTAAATGATTTTTAAACCAATTAATCACAAATCATCTTGATCTTGAACTCGCGGGCTGGGCTTCCGCAACTCTACGACTTTGTTGCGCTTATTTTGCGTAATGGATCGGCATTATTTGTGCCAACCCAGTTGCTCCAGGAAGCCCAGCAGACCATTTGCGTTGCCGACGACTTTTTGAAGTGACCTCGGCGATCCGAGGTGTCTCGCACAGTATTAATCACAAAGCATATGACCAGGCTAGCCTGATGAATGCAACTACAGTGAACTGCTATGCATGATGATCATTTAAAAAATAACATGAATATCGGTTAGAATCTAACCTTTATTCATGTTATTTTTTATTAAGTACCTGGATGACCGAGCGTCGCTCGGTATTTTTTTTTAAATAAGTTGTTTAGAAGCGCCCTCTCTTGGTACGCCCTGATACTGTTTATTCTGCACCTTATTCCAGTATAGTTTAATGTAGTTCGCTCGATTTGCGATAGATGGCGCTAGATGTACATTGATTTTATATATTTGATTGTTAAAAACATGAATAAAAAAAATTCTAAAAATGAATCCCAGCTAGATCGATTTATCGTCCCTGAAAACCCCTGCATACTAAATTTCATGAAAATCGTTGAAGCCGTTTCCGAGATTCAGATTATAAATATATATATATACTAGCTGATCCGGCGAACTTCGTACCGCCATATTTATGACCCACGTAACATCGTTTACGTTTTTGTAAATCTAAACCATTCCCAGATCCCCTTGAACACACACAAAAAATTTCAAAAAATTTCATCAAAATCGGTCCAGTCTTTTTTGTGAATCTAAACCATTCCCAGATCCCCTTGAACACACACAAAAAATTTCATCAAAATTGGTCCAGTCGTTTAGGAGGAGTTCAGTCACATACACACGCACACAAGAAATATATATATTAAGATATACAAGAATTGCTCTTTTAAAGGTATTAGATAGATAAGGGTAGTGTCTATTAGTGACCGACCGAAGGTTCGGTTTCGGCTAGTTTCGGCCAAAAAAGCCTAGGTTCGGCCGTGGTTTCGGTTTCGGCCAAAAAATGGCCGAACCTTCGGCCGCGCCGAAGCTCGAGTGAGTGTGAATAATCGTGCGTCATTCGGCGAACTTTGTTACTCACTCGTGCTCACACGCTCACATGGCCGGCTCAGTTCGCCTCCCTTAATTCCATCGTTAATCGAATTGAGTTTATGTTTAACATATGTATGATTAACATATTATGGCATACTGTATTTGTTTAGTTAAGACATGTTCATGACACGAAACATAAAAAATATATTTAATACGTACTTTAATCATAGAATATGCAAATACATGTTTAAATATCTACTAAATTTCCGTATATAACAGGAATTTCATAATTGTTTAACTGTTATTCCAATAAAAGTTACTATCATCGCTTTGAGCTTTTCTTAAAGCTTAAATAAACTATAATTAAATCAACTTAACACGGCAATGTCACAGTTCTGATCTTGTCCTTTATTCAGTGTCACGAAGTCATTTTTTTCCATCCATCAGAAGCCATCGCTACAAGTTGATTTGACAACAACAAAATGCACAAACCTTTTGTGTGAAAATATTCACAATTTTCGAGCGCCATTGTAATACTGTTGCAAATTAATTCAACAAAAATTGTAATAATATTTTTTTCGATAAAAAATAAACTGACTTCAAAGAAAAACGAAAAGAAAACTCCATGCCTAGAAACACTAAAAAGCGTAAAATAAATTGGCTCCTTAAATTACTATGTGGCAACTCTTGTGTCTTTTTAGGTATTTATTTATTTAAACAAAGTAGTGTTATAGTGTGTGCTATGTACCTACCTAAAACCTGTTTGGAGTCGGTGCTAAGCCCAAAATATTACGAACAATTTCAAAAATCTAAGCGATCTTTACCAAAATTAAAATAGGTCACGGATATATAACAAAAAGCGTAGAGTCGCGTAACCGCACTAGATGGTGTTGCTCTTTACGACTTAGAGCCCAACGATATTCCTAACAAGCTGCATGATGAAAAGCGAAGAAGCGTTACGCAAAGAACAACAGTGAAGACGAATTGTAAATATTTAAGTAAATGAACCCCTTAAAATAAACTAGGCGTATAGATATAGTATAGGTTCCCAATCCGAACTTCAGCTTTGCATGTCTAGTTTTTTCCTACAGACGACTAGTTTCTCTATCCTCTAACTCTTAATCTCACCTGTCAGATCACCTAAATAACTTAAAAGAATACAACTAAGGCTCTATTCATGTATATGGTATGTAAATAATCTTTCTCTAAACCCTAATCGTTTTACTTTCTATTATCAGCTCATGTGAATAACTGAAACAAAACGACTAAAGGTAACATACATATGACATTTGAAGATTTATATTCCAAATTCTAACCGTTAAGGAGTCTTACCTTCTATCATCAGCTCATCATCATAAAATCATGACCACCAGACGTAAATACCGGAATAGTTTTAGAAAATATATGATAAACATGGAACATGCCTAAAAAAATTGTGGGTATCCCTCAATTTCCTTGAGATCCCGTCATCACCTTATATGGTGCCAATAGGACTACCTCGGGTGCATGCCCTTCCAAATACAAAAAAAAATTCCAAAATCGGTTTCCAATTGACGGAGTAATCGGTGAACATACATAAAAAATACAAACCCTAATTACTTACCTAAAATACACACATCAAAAGTGTCTAGGGATCAAGCATTTTTATGCGGATTTCTTGAGATTGAGATGTGGCTTTGGCCCTGGCCTGCTCAGTCGCCAGACTTGAACCCGATTGAGCATGCATGGGATATGCTACAGAGAAGAGCTCTGCCGAATATGGAGGGTATCCAGTCGCAAGAAGATCTTTTTTTGTTGTTGCAACGAACATGGGCGGCCATTCCACAGCGTGATTTGGATGAACTCATTTTGAGTATGCCAAACCGATGTTCTTGTGTTAGTGTTCGCGGTAGAAACACGGATTATTAATTGTTTAAGTTACCTAATAAAATTTTAAAGAAAACTGTTATTTCAGTCTTTTTTTCGAACTTTAATGTTAGTGGTTCAAATGTCAAAAATCCTTTTATTAGGAAAATGGCAAATTTCTTTATTAATGCAAAGGTGACTTGGTTTATCGTTACTGTGACAAACGAAAACACTTTATTTGATGAATCCTTAAAGAAAATTTTAATTAATATCAATCAGGAGAAAAGTTATTGCAAAAATATATGTTGATCCCTAGACACATATGTTGATCCCTAGACACTTTTGATGTGTGTATAACAACTTTTGAAAAAATGGGTTTGATTCACGTATTTTTCAAGGGCAAAAAAGGTTCGGTTTCGGTTTCGGCCGAAACTGAGAGCCAGGCCGAAGGTTCGGTTTTGGTTTTGGCTGAAAAACCAGTTTCGGTCGGACACTATTTGTAATATTAAAATAATCGCTTTTTACTAAATGCCTAAGTATGTATACACTCTACCTACATTTACCAAAATAACTTTTTTTTCCATATTTGTCTGTCTGTTTGCTCCGGCTAATCTCCGGAACGGCTGGACCGATTTTGACGGGACTTTCACTGATAGGTAGCTGATGATTTCAGGAGTAATTTAGGCTACATGTTTAGACTAGCTTCGCCCCGCGGCGTTACCCGCAGTACAACAATAACCGCGGGGTTCAGCTAGTATTTATATATTTATACAAGAATTGCTCATTTAAAGGTATTAGATAACCATACTTTTGCATATACATCTTATTTAAATACACACTACATACATACACAGATGAAATACATTTACATAAAAACAAATACAAATATTAATAACATTTGTAAAGTATTCTGTTTCTGATAAAAAACCACTTGTAGAGTTTGTACATTTTACACTTAAAACAATAGTGGTAGAAATGGTAGAGGAAACCCTAACCCTAAATATAATAATGGGTATTTCCAGTAAGGAAATACCCTTTATGGAGCTCTATTGTAAACCAACATAATAAAATCTATCAAATATATATATATTATTATAAATATATCATGAGGAAAAGATATGAACAAATATTTAAGGAAAATAAAAGGTAAGTAAGTAGTGATAATATTAGCTACTAGTTGAGCCTCGCAGTGTTACATGCGATATAACATTAACTGCAGGTTATGCGGCGGGTGGAAGCTGATCTAAAAAAGCGGTCAAGTGCGAGTCGGACTCGCCCATGAAGGGTTCCGAAGCAGCAAGTAACATAATATAAAAGTTCTTGTAGTTCGTTGTAACTTTAATCGATGTTTTAACAGTTTTTTGCGGTTTACCATTTATGACGTATTAAAAAAAAACTACTTACTAGATCTTGTTCATACCAATTTTCGGTGGATGTTTTGGTTTGTATGGTAATGTACATCATATTTTTTTTTTAGTTTTATCATTATCTTATTTTAGAAGTTACAGGGGGGGGGGACACATTTTACCAATTTTGAAGTGTCTCTCGCGAAAAATATTCAGTTAAAAAAATAATAATATTAGAAACATCAATATCATTTTTGAAGACCTATCCATAAATACGTATAGGTTTGATGAAAAAAAAATTTTTGAGTTTCAGTTCTATGTATGGGGACCCCCAAAATTTATTGTTTTTTTTTATTTTTGTGTGAAAATCTGAATGCGGTTCACAGAATACATCTGCTTACCAAGTTTCAACAGTATAGTTCTTTTTTTTTTTTTTGCATGGGACTAATCCCGCCCACATGCCCACCACTGTAACTCCTGTACACCAGGATCAACAGCGGTGACCCACGAAAACACCGAGTTATGACACTCGGGAAGTCCCAGGAAAAATTTAACTGTCTTGGAACCCGCAACGAAATTAATCAGAAGAAAACTGGAGGAGTTGGAAATATAATAAGTCCACTTCCCTCCTTAGCAAAGCGGGAGACAAAATGGAGTCAAAATAGGCAGACGCCTTTTTCAAACCGGGAAGCATTACGGATAAAAATATTATGGGTCCTAAGTGAGCTATATTTGATTTCTATAGTATGTATGGCAGAATCGCTTAAACGCACGGAAATTCACCGCAGTTGACACAAGATCCCCATAATATACTACCCCAGACGTCATTTGTAAGCTATTTAGCATCATGTTACGTTCATTGTACCAAAGACTACATTCCCAGAGGATATGATGAGCCGACTGTTCACAGCTAGAATCAGGTGTTGAGCATTGACACAATGGTGAATCGACTAATTTAAATGAGTATAGTTTGCTCTTAAAGTTACCGTGGCCTGTAAGAAATTGAGCGACACAGTGATCTACCTCGAGCCATGTCCTTGACAACCTTTCGCGAACAGGTGGAAAGGACTGGTAGAGGTGGCGCCCCTTAGATGATTCGTCCCATCGTTGCTGCCATTCATCCAAGAGGTCGTTATAGACATTGGATTTTTGTTGAAACAATCTTATGATTTTACCGCGGTCTCGTATGCCCAAAAAATCGCATTCCATGTTTTGTAGTGTGGAATAGTACATGGCTGCACGTCTTTGCACCTCCAGATCGACCGGAAGAACACCTGCCAACACCGGTAAAGCCTCAGTGCTAACCGTCCTATATGCCTTGCACAAGAAAATCAATGCAGGTCGTTGGCCTTGTAACAGTTTGCGACGGACTGCACCTACAGTCGCCCTATCTGCCCATACAGGAGCACCATAGCAAATAGAACCCAAATAAGTAGCTCCATATATGATCTTTAGTGTATTATATGACAGACCCCATGTCGCAGTTGATATCCTCGTCAGTGCAAAGAAACTCTTTTTAGACTTTTCATTAACTGTTCTAATGTGTTCAATAAATGAAAAATTTCTTTCTAAAACCAATCCTAAATAACAAACCGAGGTTTTATTTTTAATAGTATCGTATAGTTCTTATAGTTTCGGAATAAAGTGGCTGTGACAGATGGACGGACAGACAGACAGACAGACGGACGGACAGACAGACAGACATGACGAATCTATAAGGGTTCCGTTTTTTGCTTTTGGCACGGAACCCTAAAAAGTAGCCTAAGTTAATCCTTATATCATCAGCTATCTGAAGTGAAAGTCCCGTCAAATCGGGCCAGCTGTTCCAGAGATTAGCAAGAACAAACAGACAGACTTTTATAGACTAGCTTCGCCCCGCGGCGTTACCTGCGGTACGACAATCACCGCGGGTACCACCGCGGGACTCAGCTAGTTATGTATATAATATTATATAATTTCAATTGCAATTCAAAAGCATCTCTACCCAACAAAGATTGTCAGTATTTCTCTATTTCTATCTCTTTCTCTTTTCCTGATTAATTCCTTTTAGGAATTCCTTCTAGGAATTAATCCCTGCAAAAAATATTAGTTATACATAAGTCTGTCAAGACGAATTCTGTATTATTTTTGGTTCGGTTGTTCATGAGTTACCCAAATAAAAATGTTTTGTGAAAAAAGTGCTTGCTATCTCTCTCTAAATAACAACGAGAACTATAATGCCAGTTCACATCAGCATACTACTGAACATTTAAACTTCACAGTGAGATAGCCATATTTAATTTGCAATTAGAGAGCTGACTAATTACAGCATATGCTGTAGATGCATACTTTCTCTTTTAAAATTATATTCACTTCAAATAATTCTCAGTATTGCAATGGTGACTGTTAGTATTCATTTAAACTTAGAACAGTTTGTCTGTGTGTAGACTTATTCATTTTTTATGGAGAAATTAATTTATTCTTTACCTGCCTGTCCTTACTCAGTCCTAACAAAGTATCTCCATGATGATTTTTCATTAAAATAGGTGCAGCGACTTAGCAGTGAAAACGTGTCCGACATAGAAATGTTACTTTCGAATCCTACTAATATTATAAACGCGAAAGTTTGTAAGTATGGATAGAGGGATGTTTGTTACTCTTTCACGCAAAAACTACTAAACGGATTTGAATGAAACCTTACAGTAATATAGCTTATATATCAGAATAACACATAGGCTACTATTTGCCGCGATAACCGACATGTACGCGGGCGGAGCCGCAGGCAACAACTAGTACTCCATACTAATATGATAAACTAGTTGTTGTCCAGTAGTTTTTGCGTGAAAGATAACAAACATCCATCTATCCATCCATACTTACAAACTTTCGCGTTTATAGTATTAGTATAGATATAGATTAATATCTATAGCATTTAGGCCCTGTTCCACTGTTTACAGATAAGTTCCGGATAGCTTTTCTTACTGACGGTTTGACGCAATTTTTATGGAAGGTACGGTTAATTATCTCTGAGATAAGTCATCCCAAACTTATCTGTAACCGGAGGAACAGTGCCTTAGCCTACTTTTTTTATGCAGCAATTTAGCTGTTTGTAGGAAGTGTATGTATAAAAAATATAATAAGCGCAATAATTGGAAGAAACAGAATAATTAGAAGAAGCTATAACTGTTCAAGGACCCGTATTTCTAGACAAAACTTACGGTAATTTTATTACAACTGAATGTAAATAAGTCAAAGCGCCTAATAAAACTAAAATTATATAAGTTACTAGATACACGCGGGGTTATCTGCGATTGTTAAAAATATTCCAAATTCTTGTTCATCCCACTGAAATACACATACATTTTTCGGTTTAAAATTAGCCAGTCAACATGTTTGCTGACTGCTGAAGTCTAAACCTCCGGCCTGGCAGTTTAAACGTTCACATAAATTGACATTTATCAAATGAGAATATTAGGTCTTTACCTATGAAATTGCCGTTCTTCAGTACTGGTCATTTCAAATAAAAAAAAAATTGTAATGGCTCTGTATTCTAAATTCAAATTAATTTTGTTTTAAACCCATGACATTCTATTTACAAACTCAGTCTTTTGTTTTCTGATTAGCGTTGTATTTTCATTACATTTGAACATTTTTCGTCATAATGGATACTTTAAAAATTCGTGTAATTAATTATGGAATATGAGTTCCATCGTGGCACCAACGCGACACAAACGGCACGTAACATCAAAAACGTTTACGGAGAGAACTGTATAAACGAACGCACAACCCGTTATTCGTTTTCCCGGTTCCGTTCTGGAAATTTTGACTTGAAAAATGAAGCTCGTGGTCGTCCGGAGACTTTGGTTAACATTAATGGCGATTGGGGAAGCTGACGAAACTCAATCTACAGCTGAGCTAGCAGGAGCTTTTATGGTAAGCATCAAAACAATATTGATCCATTTGCGACAAATTGGCAAGGTAAAAAAGCTTTATAGATGGGTGCCCCACGACCTTAACGATCGCCAACGCAACGTACGCGTCGAGACTTGCCTTGCGCTGCTCAACAGGCAAAGAAATGAAGGAATTTTGAAACGAATTCTTACGTGCGACGAAATATGGATTCTGTTCGACAATCGAAAGCGTTCAGCGAGTTGGTTAGACCCTGGTTCAGCACCAAAGCAATGCCCTAAACCAAAAATGACCCCAAAAAGGTGATGGTCACTGTTTGGTGGTCTAGTGCGGGTGTGATTCACCACAGCTTTTTACAAAACGGCATGAGCATTAATGCAGATGTGTACTGTGAAGAACTGGAGAGAATGATGGAGAAGCTTGCACATCTGCAACCAGCTTTGGTCAATCGGTCGTCCCCACTGCTCCTTCACGACATCGCGCGAACTCCATACTGCGCAACAGACAGTCTCCAAGCTGCAAGAGCTGGGGTTGGAAGCTCTTCCTCATCCGCCATACTCACCAGACCTTGCACCTACCGACTATTACTTTTTCCAAAATTTAGACAACTTTTTAGTGGGTAAAAAATTCAATTCCCGAGAGGCAGTACAAAATGCCTTTGAAGAGTTTTTTGCCTCCCGTCCAGCTGATTTTTACAAGAAGGGCATCAAAAAAAATGCCAATGCGTTGGCAAAGATGCGTCGATTGCATGGGTGATTACTTCAAATAACAGAAATAAAAAAGTTTAAAAAAATAAGTATTTCACTTATTGCATACAAAACGGCAATTTCATAGGTAAAGACCTATTATTATACGTATATTTCCACTTTTGCATGAAAAGCGACAGGCGCAATACGTAAATAAAGAAAAGGGTTGAAAACGGAGTGTATTAAGTCATTCTTGATAATATATTTGTTAATACATACAATGAATATTTATAAAAATGAGTGAGCGAATGTTATCGGTTTTATAGGTGAACGGTGCTAAGTGTATTTGTAAATAATATAGAAAACAGTTTCTTTAAGGAAAGAAATAAATATAATCTATGTCTTTCTTAGTATTGATTATGATATGATATTTATTTTGTCACTTGCCTCTTTATATTCATACTTATCTTGACATCAAGTCTATCGGTCATTCTGCTTTTAAGGCGATAACCTACATATGTATTTTAATTCTCACCACTTGGCCATTTTTTACCCGACTACGGCAAAGCCAAAGGAGGGTTATGATTTTGACAGGCTATGTATGTATGTTCATTTGTTCCCTCATAGCTCCTTAACTAATAATTAGAACTGGACAAACGAGGTATCGTTAGAAGCGTCTTGATCGTCTGCTGGTTATAGGTTATATGACGTGTGACTGAACTTAATGTGGCGCCCTCTAGCCGACATAAAGTACTGTATTAAATAAATAAATTTGATATAAATATGCCGTGTTTGGTATCACTGGAAAGGGCGATAATTGTACATTTCAAATATATATATTATATATTAATAACGCACTAAAACATTTAAAAAAAAGTCAAAACTAAAACCCAACTACGACAAAAAACGACGCTGAAAAAGTATAAAACAAGTTTGAAAAGCCGTAGTCACACGTTACATAGCAACGCACCATAACACTTTAACAACGTGTGACTACGGCTTTTTACCGTGTACAAACATACATTAGTAATAAATGAACCGCTTGTACGGGGTACAAGTGGCGTGGAGGAAGGGCGAGAACGGGAAGCGGTAGTAGTGCGGGTGGCAGACACTCTTCGTATATAATGCGCCTACTTCTGCACCTCTGTATCTCACTATACTATTTCCATTTCTTTATTTTCTCGATGACAGCTCTTTGTGGAAACTTGAACGAGCGTCTTTATTACATTATGTATACATTATTTAATAAAAATATGACGCTTACGCACGTACAAGGTCATAGCAGATGGATGGAAACTCATAGGGATGGAGCTATCGATAAACGTAATACGATAACAGACCCGATATTTTTTACAAAGTGTAAGAAACTAAACTATTGCCGGATAATTTTGTACAAATTTATTAACTAATATTACATTTCATTACAAGATGTAATTATAATATGTTGATTCTTTATTTATTTATTTTAATCAAAATCTGATGAATCGTCATTGTCACTCGATGAGCTCTCCCTAACATATATTATAAGTTCCTGTACTTCTATATTATCGAATGCCACATGAATTTCCCAATCCGACGCTATAATGTTTTACTTCCGCACATGCATTTTTTAATAAATCTAACCCCTTGTTTGCCCTAAAAGGGGGATGGGTATTGTTTCGAGCGGTGTGTCCTTTGATTTGTGCCCATATTAGTTCTATAGCATTGTACTGGCAATGATACGGCGGAAGTCGAAGAACCCAATGACCAGAGTCGGCAGCTATTTCGTCGGTAATATATCTTTTTAGGGAGGCTTTTTTTCGATTTTAAAATATTCACTAATTGTACTTTTAATAAAATACCATCCACATTTTCGCCATGACGTTAGAGCCAGTCAATTATCTCTTGTTTTTTATTGGCCTGCGTCGGCATTTTATCAATTTGTCTGGAGTGATATGTAGCGTTGTCCATAATAATTATCTTCGGTTCTTCCAGAGATTGCACCATTTCTTTAAACCATCTCATAAATCTCCGCGTTAATTTCTTCGTGGTAGTCCACTGTTTTCTTGGATTTAAAGGCCAGTAAAGCATCTGACACGAATCCTTTCGTAGACCCTGCATGTCATATGATAAGGCGTTCACCTTTTCCCATTGGCACTGAACTAGTTGAAGTGGCGGTGTCGTCAGACCAGTTCTTAGATACTGTGTGGTTTGCATTTAATCAAGTCTCGTCAGTGAAAATAACATTTGAGCAATCTGAGATCTTTTTGGCTTCGCTCAAAAATTCGCAGCGAGCCATAGCAACGTCGTGACGTTCCATCAATATTTTACGTTTGTTCGATTTTTTATAAGAAAATGCAATTTCTTGAAAACCAAGCTAAATGACGATTTTTGTACATGGAACACACCACATTCACGTAAAGAAACAACAAGTTTTTTAAGTGTTGGAATTTCTTTGAGCAAGTAATATTCATATATATGACGGCGAATAGCGACAGCGTCGAAGTTGTCAACCGATGTCACAGGACGTGGTTGGCGTTTTTTCTTCGGCGTACGAAGCTTATTTTCATGTGTGCCGCTTGTACCGGTAGTAGTGCTTTAAAGTCAATACGACTTTAAAGCACGACCGTCTTGTTGCGAGTAACAGATTAAAACAAACACAAAATGGTGGTGGGTCATTGAGTGTTCCCAGCTTGCAAAAATATATTTGAATGTTTTTGTTGTATTTGTCTTTGTTCAAAACATAATAAATATATGCGATCGATATCATTACTTATTTGGTCGCAACACTACAACTATCAAATTAGAACTGTCATCGAGTAAATAAAGAAATGGAAATAGTATAGCGAACACTACTTCGCTTCTACGGCTCGTTTAAAAGTAATTTTCACATAATTCGAGACATTTTTTTTATGAAAAATATTGTATCATATGTTATACATATTTTTACGCAAAATGACGGAATCAGAATACATTTTTTTTGTTTTTCGTACCCAAAGGGTAAAAACGGGACCTCAATACTAAGACTCCACACACTCCACTGTCCACAAGCCTGTCCGTCCGTTTGTCACCAGTTTGTGTCTCATGAATCGTGATAGCTAGACATTTGAAAATTTTGCAGATGTTGCCGCTATTACAATAAAAACTAAAAACAATAAAATAAATATTTAAGGGGGCTCTCATACAACAAACTTTCCCCGTTTTTCGCTCGATATTAGTAATATTATAGTAGGAACGGACTCGCCCATGAAGGGTTCCGCAGCAGCAAGTAACATAATATAATTTTTATTTTATTTTTATATTTGTGTTGATTGAATGAAAGGTAAATTGCAGTTTACGATTGATGACGTAAAAAAAAAAACTACTTACTAGATTTCGTTCAAACCAATTTTCGTTGTAAGTTTGCATGGTAATGTACATCATATATTTTTTTTAGATTTATCATTCTCTTATTTTAGAAGTTACAGGGGGGGACACACATTTTACCACTTTGGAAGTGTCTCTCGCGCAAACTATTCAGTTTAGAAAAAAATGATATTAGAAACCTCAATATCATTTTCGAAGACCTATTCATAGATACCCCTAATTATTTTAACACGTATGGGTTTGATGAAAAAAATATTTTTGAGTTTTAGTTCTAAGTACGGGGACCCCCAAAATTTATTGTTTTTTTTCTATTTTAGTGTGAAAATCTTAATGCGGTTCACATAATACATCTACTTACCAAGTTTCAACATTATAGGTCTTATAGTTTCGGAATAAAGTGGCTGTGACATACGGACGGACAGACAGACGGACAGACATGACGAATCTATAAGGGTTCCGTTTTTTGCCTTTGGCACGGAACCCTAAAAACGAACACCTGATTTTCTTTTTGGCGCATTTAACAAGAAGGTTTCATATCATAACTAAAAAAAATATATAAAATGATTTCAGTTATTCCTGATCGAATCTCCGGAATCATTGACAGAAGTGTCAGTATGGAAGAGGTACAGCGATGTGCAGAGGTTACACAAGAGTATGCGGTCCCTGCACGCTGGTCTACACTTGCGGGGAACCTTCCCTACCTTGCAAAGATACAGCTATTTTAAGAGGTTCCAAAAAGAGGTTCGTGTAGTCACACAACTTTTTTTATGTAATAGACTTAAATAGACTAACTTTAATTCATTAATACATATTTTTTATGTATGCCACTTAAGAACTCCGGCGTTTGTATACCGGTATTTGAAAGAGATTTCTTCCCGTTTGTTCAAATTAAATGTGAAAGAAAATAAAACCAATCCAGTGGTGAATTAAGAAATTGTTCTTTCTTTCGTTCGTTCTTATTATAGGTGCATTGAAAGCAGTGATACTTTTTTAAAGCTAATTATTATATTAGTCACACGCAACCTCGGTCGATAACTGTTAACTAAGAATCGGTTGAAGAGAGGAGAAAAAAAAGAATGATTGTTGTGAATATTTATAACTTGCATTATGCAATTCGATATTTAATTTGACTTGTTTCTTTCTCTCCATAATCCAATCTTGAATACCCAAAGCGCAATATATTGTTTTAAACTTTCATGGTCATTAACATTAAAATACTACGGGATTGCTACCATGTACCTTTTTGTTTGTGAGTATCCGATATTTCGGCGCTGTTGCAAGCGCCATGATCTCGGAGTAACTGAAGATCTTGCGGGTGGGATGTTATTGGCAGACATATCGGTCTACCCTCTTTCGCAGTCTTTTACTACGATCGCCCCCGGTACCACTGTTCACTAACTCACTATTCACTCGTCATCATCATCATCACGCCATGCGACAGAATTTTAGTCGGCCTTTAAGTGTAGAGACGTAATTGTTCTATCTATAATGTGAATTATGAATGTTGATGATGTAAATTTATGCAATAGATAAGCATACGATTACACGTAACGCCACTTTTTGCTACTGTAGCATGTATATATATATCTCTTCAGTTCTAGAATTTTTACGAATTCATCAGGGTTTTAAATGAGTTTTACTGCAAGAGAGCCATGTTTCGGCACAAAAGGAAAGCTCCACTACCACGACCTTTCATATAAGTAATATCTTCTTTTTGCTTTTCACTGAGTGAATGAGGTACGTCGTGGAAAAAACCTCTAACTCTCCTCTCGCCTAGTTAGTTGCTTGACTCAAGAGGCTTCTCACATCCTCATCATCCTCCAGCTCCTGCCAGCCATCTTGTACGAACTCCATCTGGCCTGTGAATGGAGAATGGCAATGGCAAAAATCGATCACAGTGGCGTGCAATAGTGAAGCTTATGTCCAACAGTTGACTTCAATAGACTGATGATAAGTCAAGAGGCGGAAAACCGGTGTGAAACAGCGCTTGCGCTGTGTTTCACCGAGTGAGTGATGATACTGGAGGCCCATACCCCATCCCCTCCCCCCATCCCTTGCCCCATCCCCCAAAGGCTGGCAACGCACTTGTAACGCCTCTGGTGTTGCGGGTGTCCATGGGCGGCGGTAATCGCTTACCATCAGGCGATACGTCTGCTTGATTGCCCCTTTTTCTATATAAAAAAAGGTATTGTGTCTCTACTATTGCAGCTGTTCATATATGGCGTAGTCACATGCTTTCAGACAACCCGTTGTTATACAAAAAAATTATATCATGCAAGTAATCTGAGTGTTGTCTCTATTCCAGGTTATAGAAGAAAGAGCTAAAACAATAAAGTTGTTATTGGAGTTCATAGCTGAACATCGGCTTCTTTTCGCCAGCACAGAGTTTGTCAACTTTTTACAGGTACTTTTTTTATGGTTTAGGTGTATATTTTAATATTGCTATCTAATTCCTTTAAACGAGCAATTCTTGTATATATATTTATAATCTGAATCTCGGAAACGTCTCCAACGATTTTCATGAAATTTTGTATGCAGGGGTTTTCGGGGGCGATAAATCGATCTAGCTAGGATTCATTTTTAGAAAATGTCGTTTTATTCGTGTTTTCAACAATCAAATATGATCAATGTACATCTAACGCCATCTATCGCAACTCGAGCGAACTACATTATACTGGAATTAGGTGCAGAATAAACAGTACCAGGGCGTACCAAGAAAGGACACCACTAAACAACTTACACACATCAAAAGTGTCTAGGGATCAAGCATTTTTATGCGGATTTCTTGAGATTGAGATGTGGCTTTGGCCCTGGCCTGCTCAGTCGCCAGACTTGAACCCGATTGAGCATGCATGGGATATGCTACAGAGAAGAGCTCTGCCGAATATGGAGGGTATCTAGTCGCAAGAAGACCTTTCTTTGTTGTTGCAACGAACATGGGCGGCCATTCCACAGCGTGATTTGGATGAACTCATTTTGAGTATGCCAAACCGATTCTTGTGTTGTTAGTGTTCGCGGTAGAAACACGGATTATTAATTGTCTAAGTTACCTAATAAAATTTTAAAGAAAACTGTTATTTCAGTCTTTTTTTCGAACTTTAATGTTAGTGGATCAAATGTCAAAAATCCCTTTATTAGGAAAATGGCAAATTTCTTTATTAATGCAAAGGTGACTTGGTTTATCGTTACTGTGACAAACGAAAACACTTTATTTGATGAATCCTTAAAGAAAATTTTAATTAATATCAATCAGGAGAAAAGTTATTGCAAAAATATATGTTGATCCCTAGACACATATGTTGATCCCTAGACACTTTTGATGTGTGTATTTAAAAAGAAATACCGAGCGACGCTTGGTCATCCAGGTACTTATTTTTTAACATAGCAATATTGAATAATGTTTATAGTATTGTTTGAATTATTATTATTTCTTAATTACCAATTTGATGAGTATTTTATTTTAAGCTTAGAAATTAGGTATTTGATCTAAATGTGATAATAATTTCCTCCAAGCCTCAGCTGGACCATGTTGGAAGTTTCGATAGCTCTTTTTGGGTAGTATTATAATAATGAGACTAATGATACCCAGTAACACATTGTTCAAACTAATTAAAGTGTGCGCTTGCGACGCCATTTTGACAGAAGTATTAGCGCCAATCCCGACGCAGTGTTGCCAGGCAAATGTAGGGGAGAGCGTCCATGGAGAACGTAGCTTGCAGGATATTCTGCATTTATTTTTACCAGAAAATGTAAACAGTGTAAAATAAATTCTATGTGCTGTTTTTTATTAAAACAAAGAACATTATAATAATAAATATTTCGGACATCTAACACACAACGCCATCTAGTCCTAAGCTAAGCAGAGCTTGTGTTATGGGTACTAGACAACTGATACAAATACACATATACTTTTTTTTTGTAAATACATACATATTATACATAGAAAACACCCAAACTCCGAAACAAATATTTGTAGATCATACAAACATTTGGTCCGACCCGGGAATCGAACCCGAGACCTCATGATCAGCAGTCGCACACGCCAACCGCGAGACCTACGAGGCAGTTTTATCCTTTGGATACGGAACACGAAACATTATTCACACCACCCTATGTTAATATAATAAATATATGAATATTTTACAGACAGGATACCCAAAACCGGATCCACCAGCAGGAGGCGTCATCAACACCATCAGATCGTCTCTACACTTACCGATCGAAGAAACGCCCCCTCTTGAATACCAGACGGACGATGATGACGCTTCCAGCCCCACTCATTCTGGTAAGGATCGAGAGATCTCTTGTGTATAAGCACCAAGCACTGTGTATATGAATAGGACTTCAGAGGGCCTAGTATGAATTTATTTCACATGTAGGTAGTTGCATCCGCGCTTGGTGTTGCGATTGGTCCGCACTGCAATTTTCACCAATCGCAATGTCAAACACGTTTGCCGTCGATAGTGAGTTGATCTATACATACAAATTGTCGGAGTCGATTTTGACGGGACATTCACAAACACATAGATATTAGGAGTAACTCAGGCTACTTTTGTAAGGGTACAAGAACAATCGCGGGGCTTAGCTAGTTTGGAATAAACTCACACTAGGCCCTTCGGCACTATTGCGTAATAGCGCACAGGAACATAGATTCTGTTGTAAAATTGTAAGCACTTGCTTAGCACTTCAACTCAAAGTTAGATGGGTCTGTAAAATATTTAAAAAAAAATCTTAACATTTTCCTAGCTAGTAACTGTGTAAATAAGTGGGTGATCTGAAAAGTTTCCGACCCAACAATGATAAGACATTGTTTATTTAATTTTCTACATAGTCACGTTGAACTCGAGTCTCTTTTTTTAGGAAACTAGGTCACTTTATTTAAAAAAAAAATATAAACTTAAATAATCTTCAGGCGATAATCTATTTCCGACCTTATGGTTATGGCAATACGACATGCCTATAAGTTTTGATACGATGAAGTCTGTCGGGGCAGCTATATTTGAATTTAATTCTACCTGAATGTAGGTATTAATACTTTAGGCCTTTTAGGAAATAGGTAATTGTGTTAATGTTTTCCATTTTAATTGTCTCGATAGAGCAATATTTGTTTCACAAAAGTGGTGTAACGGTGAAACTCCGTTTTGCAGCGCGAGCAGCAACTGAAACTCCGGTCAGCCACTCAATGTCTCGAGACGAGACAGACTTCATATCACAAATACCAATATACGAAGCTGCCGACGTCGAAATAAGACAATCACCCAAAAAGATCTCGGCAGCAAGTAGTTTCGAATCCATCAACTCTTTAGAAAGCATAGACAGTGACATTTACGAAGAACTCAGCAAAGTGACAGTGGACAAAAAAGTATGTGTCAAATCGAAAGCAGTGTTGCCAGACTTAATAAATTTTGACGCGCCATCTACTTCTAAATTTGAGGATTACCACACTATGAGGAATAAAAAGTCGGATACGGATACGGTTTCTCTAAATTCAAATGTTTGTTCCACAAGTTCGTATGACGTAGACTCGCAGAGGAGTAGTTCGCGGGTGTCGGTGTGTAGCAAAAGTGTTTTGTCTCTGTCTAACGCGGAGTGTAAGACTAAGACAGAGGATAGTTATGTGTTCGAAGCTGGGTATATGCTGAACTTGGCAGCGAGGTGTGAAGATATGGGGGACTATCAGAAAGCGTTTGAGTGTTATAAGAGCGGCATTGAGAAGATGTTGATTGGAGTACAGAGTGAGTATACCATATCTATCTACTGTTATAGCAGTATAGGCGATTCTGCCATACATACTATTTTAATCAGATATAGCTCACTTAGGACCCATAATATCTTTATCCGTGGTACTTCCCGGTTTGAAAAAGGTATCTGCCTATTTTGACTTTATTTTGTCTTCCGCTTTGCTAAGGAGGGAAGTGGACTTATTATATTTCTAACTCCTCCAGTTTTTCTTCTGATTAATTTCGTTGCGGGTTCCAAGACAGTCTAATTTTTCCTGGGAGTTCCCGAGTGTCATAACTCGGTGTTTTCGTGGGTCACTGCTGTTGATCTTAGTGTACAGGAGTTACAGTGGTGGGCGGGATAAGTACTTTTTTTTTATAGAATAAGCCGGCAAACGAGCAAACGTATCGCCTGATGGTAAGCGATTACCGCCGCCCATGGACACCTGCAACACCAGAGGCGTCACAAGTGCGTTACCGGCCTTTGGGAGGGGGGTAGATAGGGGGAGGGGTTGGGGTATGGGCCTTCGGTATCCTCACGCACTCGGTGAAACACAGCGCAAGCACTATTTCACACGGGTTTTCTGTGAGGCCGTGGTAACACTCCGGTCGAGCCGGCCCATTCTTGCCGAAGCGTGGCTCTCCCACGGTGAATACTGTTATAGCATCAACAGGTTTTAATAATCCTCTGCTGGACTTAGGCTTCTCCTCAGAACGGAGTAATTGGCTTTCTATACCTCTCTAGCCAGAGGAATTTGTATAGAGTTTGTTACAAGTTGTCCTTCTCTTTGCAGTGCTGTTGTCCTGGTAGTTTGCTCCCTTATGGGCCTACCACACGCGCAAGTATCACCACAGTTTTGCCTGCGCAGGCCGGCTTGTACACGGAACACCGTGCGTGTGGTTGATAAAACTGTATCACGCGCCAACCAACTGTATCACGACAGTTTTACCTGCACTTTAGTCGGCTCTTACGACACCTATGGGATGAATAGTGGTGGTGACCCTCCGTATTCTTAATACGTCACCACACGTATGAGGAATACTACTTGTTATTTTTACACATTATTTATACCGTGGGAGAGCCACGCTTCGGCATGAATGGGCCGGCTCAACCGGAGTGACACCACGGCCTCACAGAAAACCGGTGTGAAATAGTGCTTGAGCTGTGTTTCACCGAGTGATGACACCGGAGGCCCATACCCCAATCCCCTACCTCCCCTCCCCCATCCCCAAAAGGCCGGCAACGCACTTGTGACGCTTCTGGTGTTGCAGGTGTCCATGGGTGGCGGTAATCGCTTACCATTAGGCGATACGTCTGCTCGTTTGCCCGCCTATTACATAAAAAAAAAAGATTTTGTTTGCATGAATGTTGGGAGTTATCACTAAAACTACTGACCCGGTTTTGCATTCGCGTGTATATCATCAAAATGTATTAATACAACCACTGACGAAATATATACTTAGACTTACACCGCATGAACTTAGAGTTGTACGCGGATATATAATAAGCATAATGTTCACTAGATGTCACTAAGTGTATCAAATCGTAAATTTGAAAGATATTTTCTGAGCTTCTACTCCGATACGAATCCGAGAGTAAACTGTCAAGTTTATTTGTTTTTGTATTAGTGAAAATGTCCCACTAGATGTCGTTTTCCACATAATTACATTAGTAATTTATGTGATATTTTATTAAATCGTCCAAGAGCACACAAATAAATAAAATTTAAATGTCTGTTTATAATTTCAAATAAACAGCTTCTTCATAAATGCTTCTCAGTAAATACGGTACATGAATATATATTTTTTTATTAATTTTTGTATGAAACTTTTTAAATTTTCACATAAAACTCTGTATGTAGGTCTAGCTACTTAATTGTGTTATAATAATCAAAATTTGTTGAAAAAATCCATATATTATATATGTTATATTAGGTTATATTATTCAGTGATGAAAGCTCAGTAGGCTGAAGCCTAGGGCGGCTTCGTTTAGGGGGCGGCAAATTAAATGATTTAAAAAAACTACATTTCTGTAATAGAAATGGAGAAATTAAGTCTTGGCAGTTTAACAAGAAGAAATAATGTATTAATGTTTAAGAAAAATGTTGTTTGAGAAATTCTATATGCTTGTTAAAATACATCTTTGTAAATATCTGTTTATAAGACATCTCAATAGCAGTTAAATTTTACAATTTAAATTAGTAATTTTAACTAAACATTTTCTTAATTACCACTGAAGGTGGCATGAGTTGCTAGAATGCACTGCTGCGTCCGTTTCAGCGGCTGGCGGCAAATTAGGTCCAAGTAGAAATTTTCATCCTTGGTCCTTTCCGCCACCTCTTTCTGTGCAATGTCATCTTCGCAGAAGATAAAACTCTGTTGCTATCCACTATGGAGCATAACATGGTTGGCAGCGAGAGATATTCTCCCATAACTGCATTCTATATCCAACGCTGCGATGCTGAAGTAATGGCACAGTGAATCGGCACAATACACTGGACAGGCAGGATTCAACTCACTTCTAGTAACCGCGTGCAGGTATTTCCGAAGCAACTGTGACCGGAAAGAACCTGCGTTACGCGGAACAAATCTCACATGGATATTCCTCACAACGCGCATTCTGCCTCCGTAGACATTATGTAATAAACGCGTGTGGCTCAAACCAACAACACTCTCTACTGTCTACTCTCTACTCTCCTGTGGCGCACCCTACTCTAGGCGGTCAGTGCTACCGTCTACACCGGGTACCGTAAAGTGTTATTAACCGGAGAATTCTGCGGTACATCTTGTCGCAACACTCAGTTTACCTAAATTCGGCAAAAGCTTTCGAGCAAACTATTGAAAGTGTGTGTGTGAAACTGTCGTCAACCTACTGTTAAGGAACAGGCCTAGATACATTATTTGGGATTAATACAGTACGAGAACTGAATTGAACACGATTGAGGCGTCTTAAAGTGGCCTCAGATATTCATCTTGGAACGACACGTATATTTTATTATGTCACAATAATGATATCTATGTCGATTACTGAAAGAAAAATAATGTAACAGCTCATAATCTTCACTTTTTAAATATTTAAGTAAAACTTAATCTTTATTAAGTTAATTTTTTTTTTTCGTGGGTAGGTGTTGAAAAGTTCACACGCATTTGTAAAAGCTCCTTGAATATTTTAATAATTTACTTAGTATTTGCAAGGCCTTCATTGTTTACATGTGTTCACTGAAGTTTCTAAGCCACCTGCCAGCTTTTTTTTGCACAAATATAAACATCTGCAAACCAACTCTTACAAGTTCCTCAAGTAATTTTATTGTTCTGAGTTTACAAAATGTACCTATTTCTTATTTCACGCAAAATTCAATTCACTATGATTGAAATACTAATATACAATCGAATCGAATCGTCAATTGTCAAGAAGTTTCAATTCAGCTGGAATCTCTGGCGCTGCACGCGCTGTGTGGAGACGTGGCTCCGTTACGCATCTGCTATCGTATTTACAATGGGGAGTACTCCGAGCAATTGATTGAATTGATCCCTGCCTCCTTTTTTTGCCATCATCCTACGCTTTCATCATCATCATCATTTAGGTGTCAACTGTGCGCTTTTCGAGAAAATTTCTGCCCTACACAACAAAACTGTGGAATGAACTGTCGACTGCGGTATTCCGGGACCAATACGACCTTCAATCAATCTTCAAGAAAAGAGCATACTTCTCCTTAAAAGCCTTGTGACACCTCTGGTGTTGCGGGTATTCATGGGCAGCGGTAAATAATAAATAAATAAGTTGCCGTTCATGAGTGCATTGTTTCTCGTTGTTTACTGCGTGTTTTGGTGATAATGATGGTTTTGGAGAAAATTATTTGCTTTTTCCAACGGCTAACTGGATAAAATCACCATCTTCATCCTCACAGTTTTTTGTTATGGGGACTCTTTAAGAAATTAACTAAATTACTCCTAAATATGGTCCTTAGCAACTTTGCTTTTGGATTTTTGTTGCTTTTGCCGAAATTGCGCAAACAAATTTTCTATTACATCCTGATTCAATTTTTAACCGACTTCCAAAAAAGGAGGAGGTTTCTCAATTCGACAGTATATATGTTTTTTTTATGTGTGTTCGCGGATAACTTCGTCGTTTATGAACCGATTTTGATGATTCTTTTTTTAATGGAAAGGATATGTCCCAACGGTGATACCATGATAAGGACATTACGATCTGATAATGGCATCCAAGAGAAATCAAGTCGAACATTGAAGTTGGTTTTTGTTTTAGTTAATTGTGTAATTTTTCAAATAATTTTTGCCCGTCTTTATCGCATTTAATGCATGTGTTACTTTTTTTAAACAATGCGTGTTTCTATGGCATCTCATATTTTTTTATTACTGTTCAATGGGCCTATCTGTCAATTTTGTAAGTGATCGATTCAAGTTTTAAGTTTTGTCTATTTCGTATGGTTTGGTAACATCTTGTAACGAAATTTGCTCATTGCCGTTAACATAGTTATTGTTTAAAAAATGATTTTGAATACTTTTAATTAAATGTGGTACATCAAAAAACGCAAATAATTTTACAAAACGTTGCAAAAGAAAAAGGAAAAGTTACTAGATATCCCTGATTTCTTGCATGTATTTTGGTTTTTCGTAGCCCGACCGCAAAAAACAGCTTTTAGCAGAAGCCCACTTATTATCAAATAGTTTATTTATAGTAGCTTTTAAAAGAGTTGTAACAATTCTGCTTTTACTGCTGATGGAATATTATAAGTTACACATTATTGCGATTTCATCGAAAGTGATCACACAAGTTTTATCTTTAATTAATGCATTTCGAATTTCTGTTATTCTTTTTTTAAATAGATCAGGGCAAAACAATCGGATTTTGCTAGCCACTTTCGGAGTTTCGGATTGTGGTTGGAGCGGCAAGTACTACACCTTGCCGCCTTAGAAAAAAATACACTTTAGATTTGTAAAATAATGACAAGCTGAATTTATTTTCGTCTTCTGTCCAATTCATATCCTTAATTTTCGTAGCTGCATCAATGTCAATTCTCTAGAAACCTCTTCTGAACTCTTTAGATTTTAAAATGCTGTCATCAGATTTTGGATTTTGCCGTAATTTAAATAATAGGATAAAAAAATTGTTAGAAAACTGTTTAAAGTGTATGTCTATGAAATAATATTTATTTGTTAATCTCCTGACTGATTTAATGTGATTTTAATATTACTTGTTGTACAAATTAAAATATGTATAATAAAAACTTGAGAGGTGTCAAAGAACACCCGGATGGAACGAAGTTTATATATATATTATATTTGATATGCTCCTACTAATAAAAATGCGCATAAAATACTCAAATTATTTTAGTAATAATCAAGCTTTACAAAATATACTATAAAACAATATATTTTATGTAAATAAATGCAAAAACCCAACATCACGTGGTGTTCCAAGGCGGTCACCTATCCAAGTACTAACCACGCCCGATGTTGCTTAACGTCGATGATCGGACGAGAACCGGTGTATTCAACATGGTATGGACGTTGGCAATCAGTTTGTTATATTTAACGGTGAGTATCCAGCACTATGACGTCAATTCAATGTTAAAAGTGTGGTTACAATTTTTGGCACGAAAAGTGTCGTTACATTTTTTTCCGTCTAGCCCCCTTTCGCAACGCGTGATAAGGAACTTCGTTCCAAAATAAAGATTATACTTTGCAGTTCAATCATTTATTTTATATTAAAATGATATATAATGACCTAAAATTTATTGATTATGTCATATCAGACAGGAAATAAAATCGCTCAACATTATTATCTACACCATAGATTTACATGATTGAATAGAATATATTTAAATTAGGGGGCTTCCATTAATTACGTAAGGTGTTTTAGGGGGGAGGGGATTGAGCTAAATCTTTTCAAATTTCACTTAGGGGGGTCTTGGCAAATATCACGTAATTATTGTGTAAAATTGCGTGAAAAATTATTTCCGAATAAAATATGGCCAAATCTGACACAATAGTGTTTGTCGTATTCGTCCGAACTCCGCAGAGCAGCGAAGTAGCATTCGATTTTGCTTTGCTAGTCTTCAATCGAAGTAATAGAACCAGTTCAATAATCCAACACGTTTACAGCCAAAACATAAATTTGAAGAATCTCGCGTGAGATTTGGGGACGCGGGAGGGAGTTGATGAAAATCTTACGATATCTCACCAAGGCGGGAGGGGAGGTCGAAAAATTCTCAAAAATGCCTCACGTAATTAATGGACGCCCCTTTACGATATATCGTTGAAATAATTTGTTTGTTTACTTACTCTTCGTAAGACAACTAACCATTTGACAAATCAAAGTCCGACGTAATTGTAGCCACTTGGTGGCGCTATCATCGCGCATCCAGCATATAATATTCTATATGTCATATCAATAACTTATAAATGTGACATCTAGCGTAGTAAATAGGTCATTATATTCAAGTTTATTTAAATCGATTGCAACGACATCTCCTAAAAATAGGTGATAACTTATAGTTACGCAATTGAAAAATATTTTTTTTAAACAAGCATTAGAAAGTAAGATTTATATTCGAAAAATAATAAAATAATTACTATAATTGAAGCATATCAATAAAATGTTGATAGAGTTTGTTAAACTATTTCTAGTACCTTATTTTTGCGCGCCATCTAGATTTAAGTGAATTTTTCTAGCTTTTATCGGTGTACAGTTTGGGCCAGGGGAGGGTCGGTCTATTTAGTATATTGTGTCATTGATACAACTTACATAAGCGATAATGTTAACAGTTGTATATAAAACCTAATTATTTGTTTGAATGTTACTGGTTATTTTTATAAATTAATAGTGTCATTAAATGTATTTTAATTACCATAATCAACGATAGGCTGATATCAGACTGTATTCCTGAGAGACGATGCAATACAATAGTGTTATGAATTATAGTTTAATCCGGGACAATAAGGTCTAATTACTGGACACGGGACAAGACGCTAATACAACTCTATAATCAATCATCATCACTAGGCCGCCGGCCGCAATGGTATGGTGTCACCATGCTGCATTGTTGTATTGTCTGCATTCGCAGGAAGTATGGTGACCACCACTCTTGGATTCTGCTCATGCTTTCCATCAGGCAGAGTAGAGTCACTTTGGAATAGCCCATATTTAAAAAAAAAGCGGCCAAGTGCGAGTCGAACTCGCCCATGAAGGGTTCCGAAGCAGCAAGTAACATAATATAAAAGTTCTTGTAGTTCGTTGTAACTTTGATCGATGTTTTAAATTAATAATAGTGTTTTTTTGCGGTTTACGATTTAGGACGTATTAAAAAAAAACTACTTACTAGATCTCGTTCTAACCAATTTTCGGTGGAAGTTTGCATGGTAATGTACATCATATTTTTTTTCTCTTATTTTAGAAGTTACAGGGGGGGGGGGACACATTTTACCACTTTGGAAGTGTCTCTCGCGCAAACTATTCAGTTTAGAAAAAAAATGATATTAGAAACCTCACGTATGTTTGATGAAAAAAAATATTTTGAGTTTCAGTTCTAGGTATGGAGGACCGCGGACCCCCAATATTCAATTTTTTTTTTTTTTTTTTGTGTGAAAATCTTAATGCGGTTCATAGAATACATCTACTTACCAAGTTTGAACAGTATAGTTCTTATACTTTCGGAAAAAAGTGGCTGTGAAATACGGACGGACAGACAAACAGACAAACGGACGGACAGACAGACATGACGAATCTATAAGGAATCTATAATTTTTTGCCTTTGGCACGGAACCCAAAAAAGGGTCTACCTAGTATCTGATCAGAAGGCCGTGTCTCAGATTTGTCATATAATAATAATCACTGCTATCTTTTTCTTTATTGAATGACATATATCCGTATATATAAATACAGTATTTACTCATTGCGGAACAATCAGAATCGCCATTTATTATCTTATCGTATTTGCCAAGTTTTAAAGTAGGTACAGATAACCTCAGTCCGATGTTATCGATTATTGTTCGGTTAGGCGTCTAGACGATAGGACGCGTTGAGCTAATCGAGAATTGTTTGTTTACAATGGATTTTTTGCATTTGTTTCATTATTTAAGAGAAAAAAAGGAGGTCAAGGAGATTAATAAACGCGGTTAGTGATGTGCTGTTATTTTTTTTCATCATTAGATTGTGACAGCCATTGTTGTCATGTAAAGTTTAACATAAAGTTAAGACCTCGGATATAATATTTATTTCAGACATTTTTAACACATAACGCCATCTAGTCCCAAACTAAGCAGAGCTTGTACTATGGGTACTAGACAACTGATATTAATACATATATACTCTTTTTTTGTAAATATATACATACATATAATCAGAGTTAATATGATTTAAATCAGTGATTTAATTCAAATGATTTTTTTATAAAAATCAATGATTTAAATCATAAAATTTTTAACTGTAACCAAATTAGCCAAAAATTGTCTAGGGACTTCCTCGGGGGAAGACTTACCATAGACTTTGGCACGCACACGTACACAATGCCGTGCGAGTGAGCGATTACCGACACAGTTCCGGGATTCCAAATGCTACAGGACATGTTCTAAAAGTTATCAAATATTTCAGAAATCATTTCGCGCATGCTATTCAAATTCAATGCAAAGCGACAAGTATCCTGTTTCAGATAGTGTACTCATCTGGAAAGATTAAGAATATGCTTGTTATTTTTTCAACACTATTGTTTTTAAATTGTTGATTTTAGTAGAACTTGTTAAATCACTTTTTAATTGTATTAATAATTAAATTAAAAAACTCTGTTTTCATGTAATAAATACTGATCATTAAAGTAATAAAAAAGACAAGAAACTAAAAAAATCAAAAAATCTGATTTAAATAAAAAAAAAACGATTTAAATGCAGATCAAGTAAATTTCAATACTAGGGGCAGTGCGTGAAGTATCAAAGTGCATTCCAAACAAAGCCCGTACTGTTATTTCGGTTTAAAATATTTATTCTCATTAAGAATTATAATACAATTCACTTAACATGAGAACATACTAATGGCTAATACACAAATATATTTCACTTGAGAACATATATAAAGGCGGTAAGAATATAATACTTATTCAACTACTACCCTCGCTGACACAGTTGCGACCATGGACGGACATCACAATACAAAGACATAAGATTTTAGTGCGCTTCACTAGAAGCGACATTTAAATTTTTATATACCTTTTTTATTTTTATGTGTTGATCCTATTAGTTTAGTAGTTCAAAACAATTATTTATAATATATTCGACTCTTTTTGTTTTTATTAAGCTGAAGCGTTTGTTGGTCTGATGGACTTTTTTTTTTTTAAACAATTAATTGTAGTTTTTAATGACATGATCTTTAATCATTTTTTTAAAAGAAGTGATGGAGCGCAACTCCTTTATATCTGTTGGAAGCTTGTTATACAACTGCGCGCCTTCATACATGAGATTCCTTTTGCCGTAGTTAGTACGGGGTGGTCTCAGAACAATATTATTAGCATTTCTTAGTTTAATCTTTTGAACGTCTCTTTTTTTGGTGAAACCTAATTGTGTATGTATATCCCCAGTCAATATTTTACGTACAAATAAACAGGTATAATAGACGTAAGTCTGACTTACATTTAGTATTTTTGTGTTTTTATATACCTTCTCAGTAGGTGTTAGAAAATCAAAGTGAAAAAGAACCTTTATTAGCTTATTTTGAGCTCTTTGCAACGAGTTTAAGTTAGTTTTAGAGGCTGTGCCCCAAATCTCTATTAGATAATCAATATCGCTTCACAAGAGAGTTATAAATATAGTAACGTACTTTACGGGGCAGAAGTCGTGAGATACCTCTTAAAACTCCTGTAAGAGATGATAATTTAGATTTAAGCTTTTCTATGTGACTTTGCCATTTAAGATTGCTCTCAATAAGTAGCTCAAGATATTTTTCGCTGTCTGTTCGATGAATACTTTGGTCGTTTATTTTAAGGGAAGGATGGTCCGAGATTTTCTTATTATTAGCCTTAAAGAGCATGTATTTTGTTTTCGAAATATTTATGGTAAGTAGGTTATATTGAAACCATTTGTTGAGTAAATTAAGATCATCTTGGGCGTTAGATATAACCGTGTCTATTGAGTGACCAAATTAAAATAGACTGGTATCATTAGCATACAACGTAACTTCACCCTTAAGGCTCAGATCGTGCATGTTATTTATGTATATAAGGAATAACAAAGGTCCTAATATTGAACCTTGAGGAACGCCGTACGTTATAGATTTGGGATGACTTTCGTGATTCCCCATCATAACTATTTGGCTACGATTTGAAAGGTAAGATTTAAGGATGTTAAGTGCAGAACCAGTTATACCTATGTCAGTTAGCTTCTTCAGAAGGATTGTATGACTGACACTATCAAACGCTTTTTTTAGGTCTATAAATATGCCTAGCCCAATATGTTTCTGGTCTATGTTGAGTTTTATTTTGGTTATTAAGTCTATTGTAGCAGATAGTGTGTTAGACTTTGTTCGAAATCCATATTGGTTGTTTGAGAGAATCTGATTTGTTTTTAAGAATTTTTCGAGACGGTTGTACAAAATCTTTTCGAATATTTTTGATATCACAGGTAGCACCGATATTGGTCTATAGTTATTGGGGTTAGATTTACTACCTGATTTATGTATTGGAGTAACTTTGGCCATTTTTAAACTATTAGGAAAAGTACCTTGCTCGAAAAATTTGTTTTATACATTTGGTCTTGTTTTCAATAATTAGATGTTTTACACATTTAACTGTTTTTGTACTGATTCCGTCCATACCCATAGCCGTGTTACAATTGAGGTTGTCAATGATTCTGCTAACTTCGTTTACAGTAGTTGGTTCAAGTTCAGATAGCTTCGTTATATCCGATTTAGTCGCACATTTGCCATCAGAATATATTGCTTGAATGAAATTTAATAGGTATTGCTTTAGAAAGGCTTTCGCCTATGCTTGAAAAGTAGTTATTAAAGTGTTCGCATATTGCTTGTGGATCGTTAATTGTGTCTGTTTGTGTTTCCAGTGTAGCGATTGTTGGCACTTCCTTTTTGTTATTATGACAGAGGTTGTTTATTAATGACCATAGCTTTTTGGGCTTATTGTGACAATCAGAAAAAGCTTTGTAATAAAATTGTGATTTAGTTTTATTAATAGTTTGTGTAATAGTTTTTCTTGCCCTGAAATAATTATCTTCCACTTCTTTGTCGCTAGGATTCCTTTTGTACTCACGCCATAAATTATTCTTTCTATCTATAGCATCTATAATATTCTGTTTTATCCATTCTTGCTTCGGTGGATAAGATTTCCTGTATTTTTTTAATTTACTTGCTTTTACACTATTCATTAGATTTTCTTCTAGTTTAGTATAATCATCAGTTACACTCATTTCATTATGTTTTTTAAATATTTTGTATAAGTTATCATAGTTTAAAGCTTCGTAAGAAACTGATTTTATTGGTTGTGGTTTGTAGTTCTGTAACTCAATGTATATTTGCTTGTGGTCTGACATATCTGATTCCACTATTGTTAGATAAAATTTTTGTTGTTGTAAATTTGTACATACATGGTCCAGAATAGTATTTGTAGAGTTCGTTTCACGCGTACAGTATTGTTTGTCTATCTTATTAATGATGTAATAACCACTTTCTTTAATAGTTTCTTTATACTCTTTAATAGATCTGTCTTTGCTTAGCAGATCATAATTAAAATCACCAAATACCAGCGCTCTCTTTGTTTTTTCTAGTTGACTTGAGTAAACATCTAAAAAGTCCTTATCGTTTGTGCGGACTGGCTTGTATATTGCTCCTATATTCAGAGAGAATTTATTAATGTGAATCCATAGGTAATGATTTTCATCAACTGTTTTTTCTTCTATTAAATTATGTTTGAGACTGTTGTGAGCAAATATTGAAACACCTCCTCCCCTGCTATTAAGCCGAAAATTGAAATAGTGTGTATAGCCTGGCAGCTGGAATTTTTAGGCTTCGTCTTCTGAGCTTATCCATGTTGCACAAAGAATTATGATATATATTATAGAAGAAAAAGACTGGATAATACACATCAGCTGATCGAATTTTCCAGGTTTTCCAATACTTCGTATATTTGCATAGAAACACTTTAAAGACTTTTTGCTTGTTATCAAATCAGTATAGCCGCTAGTGATTTGATGATTAGTTTGTAAATTATCTAAAAAGTTGAGTTTTTTGAAGTTGCTTGAATTATTTTGGGTATACCTCGTATATATTTAATAATAAGATCTGATTCACCACAGTTTTTACGGTGCTCAAGCTCCTCTTTAAACGCTTTTAGGTATGCTTGTTGTTGCGGTGTCTGGTCAGAGAATAATCTAACTTTGTCTATTTTACGGTTTTGTTTGTTTTTCAATAGATGTTTAGTTGTCTCTTCAGTTGCAAAACAAACCTTAATAAGCCGACTTTTCTCAGGATTATATTTCCCTGGGCGTAGGATTATTTTTGGTGTTGGACAGTCGGGAAGTATAGTCCCAAGTGTTTCAATAACTGCAGCTTTATCACACTCCTGTCTCTCTTCTGGTCTTTTAGATTTCGGTTCAGTAATGCCGTATAAAATAATGTTCTTGCATCTTATATTACGTTCGTTAATCTCATTTAATATTTCTTCTTGCAAATATACCGTAGAAGAGAATGACATTGGTGTCTTTGATATTACTTCTTGCAGACTAGTCTCTAAAAGCGCCACTTTATTTTCTGTGATACTATTAAAGTGTTTAATACTTGATATTTCCAATTTAAGGTTATTCTGTTCTTCGGCTACGCAGTCAGTGGTATATTTGATATTTTTCACTTGTTCTTTGACCCCTGAGATGCTATCGCATAATTTATTAAAGTTTTCAACCTGTTTATTATTATTAGCTACGAGACATGTCATCATTTCACTCATTTGATTCTGTAGATCCGACATCTGTTTTCTCATCTCTGCAAATTCAGCCTTCATATCTCTAAATTCTAGCTGTGAAGCTAGAATTTAGAGATATGAAGGCTGAATCATCGTTTCCATGGATAAATTTCCGCTTATTGCGAAAACTAATTTGCGTTGCATCAGATGGATCAAACACTTCATTACTTTTGGATAATTCTGGATATGAGTCGCTACGACCAATGCCGCTTCCAGGTGGAGATTGTTGTGTCATATTGATCTATGTTTTACTTACTGGATATTACTGTATACTGTGTATACTGACTTCAAAAACTAAAAAGTATAAAATAACTTAATTTGTATGTGCTACCTATTCATAGGTTTGAAGTCAGTGCCAAGCCAAATGTAATAGTAGGTACCACACTCGCTATATTTCGAGACGAACGTCAACGAGTTCACCGACGCTTCGGTTAGTACGAGATCCCGCTGCAGGATTGGTGTGCTCATCGACTTTTTGTTTAAAACCAAATTTTTATGTTTATTTATAGTTAAGAGAATATATATTTACTAGGGTGCCTATCAAAATTTGGCCGCCATTATTTTTAATTAAATTATTTTTAATTGATTTTTGGTAAAAAAATTTGTTTATTTATTTTTTAAATAAAATAACGTCTACATCACGGTAATTAATATGAAGATTCTAAAAAATCACGGTTGCCGTTGCGCACCTGGCCGCACCTCTTTGCAGCCAGGTGTAAACAGGTATGATTTCGATAAATTTATACGTTTATAACCTATTTTTATTAATTATATGTCAAATTGAAGCTAATTTTTTTCTATTAATTATCATATAAAGTTGCTTAATTAAATCTGGCCGCAAATAAGGGTTACTAGCTGTTAAAGATAATAAATATTTAAGGTAGAGTGAAAGAGAGTTAGCGCGTAACATCATTTGTCAGACGAGGACAGCGATTGCCGGCTGTGCGACGCTTTTAAGCCATTGCGCATGCGTCGAATGTTAGTGTTCTCAACTGAACAGATGCTGAACTTGCTTAAATGTTTAATTAATATGTAACAGACAATTAAATACTTAAATAAAATCTAATAAAATTTTTGAATAATACTTTTGCAATAACATTTTCTTTTACTTAAGTCACCTTGGTTTTATTTTTTTATTTTTTAAATTAATATTAAATATCGACGTTCTAATTAGCAAATTATCTAACTCCTTTTTAGAGAATATTTTATTTGTACGAAAAAAATAATTACTTCAAAATTTATTATCATTTTAAAAAACCATTTAAAATCATTAATATCTAATAGAGATATAATATTTAAGTTTGAATCATTCAAATAATTTGTAATTGGATTATTGCTTCATCAAAATGTTAAAAAAATCACCCTCTAAAAAATAAGGAGTTAGACAAATTGCTAACTAGACCGTCGATATATCAAATCAATATTAATTTTTTGTTGCAATTTTTAAATTTGTCATTTAGAAAAAAATTACATATTTTTTGGAGTATTTATTATAAGTCGTCTCTATTACTCCCCGGTGGTTGAGAACACTAACGTTCGACGCATGCGCAATGGCTTAAAAGCGTCGCACAGCCGGCAATCGCTGTCCTCGTCTGACAAATGATGTTACGCGCTAACTCTCTTTCACTCTACCTTAAATATTTATTATCTTTAACAGCTAGTAACCCTTATTTGCGGCCAGATTTAATTAAGCAACTTTATATGATAATTAATAGAAAAAAATTAGCTTCAATTTGACATATAATTAATAAAAATAGGTTATAAACGTATAAAATTATCGAAATCATACCTGTTTACACCTGGCTGCAAAGAGGTGCGGCCAGGTGCGCAACGGCAACCGTGATTTTTTAGAATCTTCATATTAATTACTTTTATTTTTAATTTATATAAACGATTTAAGCAAACTTAATCTTAAGGGAGACCTTTCGCTCTATGCTGATGACACTAGCTTGTTTTATTTTGGAGATAATGTTGATTCACTCGCAGAGGATGCTCAAAGTGATCTAGAGCTTATTAATGCCTGGTTTAATTCAAATCTCTTGACTATCAACACCGATAAAACCCATTATGTAATATTTGCAGCCAAAAATAAAATCCATAACAATAATATTACTCTAAAAGTTAATAATTTATCTATAAGCAAATCGGAGCAAGAAAGATTTTTGGGACTACTTCTGGATAAAAATTTAACATGGAAACCGCATATCGAAAAACTTAGGGCAAAGTTAATTTCTTTGACAGGTGCCCTGCGAGGTGTGGTTCGGTGTTTGCCACATAACGTTCGTTATACTATATATAATTCCCTAGTTAAACCACACCTAGATTATCTTATCGAGATTTGGGGCTTTGCAGCTAAAACAAACCTCAATTTGCTACAAGTGTCACAGAACAAATTAATTAAGAGACTTTTTAACTATGATTATTTTACACCTTCTGCAAAGCTTTATAAAGAAACTAAAATAATGAATATTGATGATACATACAAATACAACACATGCATCTTAATTAGAAAAATACTAACAAAAGACATACACACTAATATCTCATTCCAATTAAGAAGTGAAGATAATCAATTAAGGGGACACAGCAGGCGCGCTAATAATTTAGTACTACGTCCTCCAAGAACTAACTATGGCAAACAAAATATAACCTATGCGAGTGCTCAGTTATATAACAATTTACCAAGCTCTATTAAGGAAGCAGAGAAGTTAAATGTATTCAAAACATTATTAAAAACCCATCTGTTTAACAAAAACCATAAATAAAAAAATACAAACAAATAAAATAAACTATTTACATATATAAAATAACAAATAATGTGACACTAATATTAATCAACTAATTCCCAAGTACATTACTCAACTGAACTTGTTAGCCGTCAGTATAACGCATCTAGTGATTCACTGTCTTTGTGGTCTTTGAATTGTATTTGGTCTAATGTAGGTAGAATAAAAATATTTCATTTCTGTTTATTTTGATCAATAGAACTGCCTATATTGTTTACCCTCATTCAAGGTTTTTAAGAGTGTGATTACTGTGTTTTTGATGAATTTTCGTTTCAAATATGCTATGTTATTACCAATGTACCATGTAGTAACCGAAATGTATTGCAAAATAAGTGTATGTAGTGGAGTAAAGGTGAATATTCCTAATTTCTTGAACCTTAACTTTGAAAAATTTTTGTATTATAATATTTGTCTTATATTAATGCATGCTCGTCGGAATGTTTTGTAGATAAAAAATGTATATGTTCTCATTTAAGTGAATGTACAAATTCTTATGAGAATAAAGATTTCTGAAACTGAAACTGAATTACCGTGATGTAGACGTTATTTTATCTAAAAAATAAATAAACAAAATTTTTTACCAAAAATCAATTAAAAATAATTTAATTAAAAATAATGGCGGCCAAATTTTGATAGGCACCCTAGTAAATATATATTCTCTTAACTATAAATAAACATAAAAATTTGGTTTTAAACAAAAAGTCGATGAGCACACCAATCCTGCAGCGGGATCTTAGACTAGGTTGTTTTGTTCAACGCGAAGAGCAGCTATCCCGCTCAAGGTCACGCGCGGTGAGTGCGGTACCTACTATTACATTTTGGCTTGGTACCGACTTCAAACCTATGAATAGGTAGCACATACAAATTAAGTTATTTTATACTTTTTAGTTTTTGAAGACGGTTTTTTTAAACAAAGTTTTTTTTTTCGCTTTTTAGTCTTTCTCAAGTCTCTCATCATCATTTCATTTGAAATTAAATGATGTCTATAGAATATGAAGGCATGCAGACAATTGCTCTTAACTTCATTGCAGGCGCTCACGTAAATTTGAGGGTTTCCTTCGATTTCCTTGGGATCCCATCATCAGATCCTGAAATGGTGGCCATGGGACCACATGGGGAGCATACGCTTTTGAATACAAAAAGAATTTTCAAAATAGGTCCACAATCGACGGAGTAATCAATGTACATACATAAAAAAAAAAAACGATGAAATTGAGAACCTCCTCCTTTTGGAAGTCGGTTAATAAAATACAACTAACGAAAGTACGAACTAACTACGGAAAAAAAACAATGTTATATGAGGGAGCACAGCTGTATAATAGAATAGACTGCCGAATGAATTAAAGGAATGTGACAGTTTAAATGTATTTAAAGACGGGCTACAGAAATATGTTTGTACATGTACATTGTAACTTGCAATACGCTGAAAGGTGAATGATGAATTAGTCATAAGATAATGCTATGTATCTCATTCTAAGTGAACTAGCTGTAAGTTCTTATGAGAAATAAATTCTTTAAATACATCATACAAACATTGGGTCCGAATCGGGAATCGAATAATGTTTTTCTTTTGGGTTTTTTTTTTGCGTCGAGCGTGGTTGAATTTTTCATCAGGCAGAGTAGAGTCATTTTGGGAGCTTAAACAAAAAAAAATTACAAACAAACAATACACGAAAGGGACACAACACAAAGAATGTAAAACTTATTGTTAATCTATGAGTTAAAAGCCTCAGCTAAATATCTTATAAGAACATAGTGTAATAAGCTAAAGTGTAAATACTAAATAGCGATAAACATTAGGTAAATAAAATAAAAAAAAACGTTATTGAAGGTAGTAGAGCCACGCTGATTTCAGCACGAACGGGCCGGCTCGACTGGGGCGGTACTACCCTCGCACAGGAAATCAACGTAAAATGACAGCATGCTGTCGTGTTTCGTTGGTGAGTGCGAGACCGAAGGCCCAATTAGTCTAGTCAACAAGTTCCATACTTGTTGACTAGACTAAAAGATGCAGTAGCATCACTAGGCCGCCATGGTGTGGGTCGCCATGCTGCATTGTCTGCATTCGCAGTGAGCATGGTGACCACCACTCTTGGATTCTGCTTATGCTTTCCATCAGGCAGAGTAGAGTCATTTTGGCGGGCCAAACATAAAAAAAAAAAAAAAAGAAACACACACACTCACATCTTTACTTCCAAATACTTAAAAGGCTGTTTCAATAACTTCGTTAGTCACAGAAAGACAAGACAGAGACAATTCATATTAACAGCATGTTGTTCTAGCAGTAGGGTTCCTTAATATTTTGCCAGAGGTTGTGGGTTTGGTTCCCACTCAAGACAAATATTATGTCTGCTCCAGCAATTGTTTTGTGTTTCGGGGTAATTCATCTAAACAGATAAATAAAACTAAGTGTCTGTTTGTAATTCAAAAGTGTAATTTAACCTACTTTTATTTTATAAAAAACTAGTTGTTGCCCGCGTCTTCGCCTGCGTAAATGTCGGTTATCCCGGCAAATAGTAGCCTATGTGTTATTCTGATGTATAAGCCATATTACTGTAAAGTTTCATCCAAATCCGTTCAGTAGTTTTTGCGTGAAAGAGTAACAAACATCCATCCATCCATACTTACAAACTTTCGCGTTTATAATATTAGTAGGAAGTAGGATATCAATGGCATAGTGAACAAAATTCGATTCAAAAGCAACAAAACCCGCGAGTAATAAACGCAGGTGTATTATAGGCGGTACACACTACAACGATTTATCGTAGATGTGCAGTTCGTTTGAGCAGTTTTATCGATAGTGTGGACGGAAATTGGTTCAGATTTTTTGAGAAATATCTGAGCCGATTTCCCTCCATGAACTGCACAGTTAAATCTCTACGATAAATCGTTGTAGTGTGTACCGCCTATTATAGCGGTCGTCTCTGCCCAGATTCGGCAGACAAACGTGTTTGAGTTATTGTTAAATACTATGTATGGATGTATTCATATGTATATATACTCTATAATGTACATGTATATTTAAGTATTGCTTGGTTGAAAATATATATTTACTTACCTACGACATGTTTACTCTGCATCACCTTCATAATCAAAATACTCATTATTATCCACTCCACAGGCATCTCCCATTGCACCCCATTGAACGTTTTGGGCAATATAGACAATCCCTAAATATGCTTCATACTGCTCGGTGGCGCAGTGGTAGCGTATGCGACTGCTTTGCTTGAGTTCTTGGTTTCGATTCCTGGGCCGAACCAAATATTTGTATGACCTGTTTTCTATGTATAGTACGTATGTATTTACAAAAAAAGTATAGATGTATTTATATCAGTTGTCTAGTGCCCACAATACTCGTACAAACTCTGCTTAGTTTGGGAATAGATGGCGTTGTGTGTTAGATGTCCGAAATATTTATTTATTTATACTTTACTAGCTGTGCGGCGATCTTCGTACCGCCATTTTTTTATAATTATTTTCTTAATTTCTGAAACGCTTGTTTTTATTATTTATACCTGCCTCAGCTTCCTACGGGTGGTACAGCAGTCGTAGACTAAAAAAATTACACTCTTGGTTTTATTTCATTTTTTCTGTATCCTTGGCCTAACAATAGCAAAGTCATATTAAAAAGAATTATCCAATTTGGTGTTGTCAACCGGAATATTATACCTACTTGAGCATAGGAAAACAAACATCTAAGTATTACATCTATACTTAATATTATAGAGCTGAAGAGTTTGTTTGTTTGAACGCGCTAATCTCAGGAACTACTGGTCCGATTTGAAAAATTATTTCAGTGTTAGATAGTCCATTTATCGAGGAAGGCTATAGGCTATATATCATCACGCTAAGACCAATAGGAGCGGAGCACCAATGAAGAATGTAACAAAAATGGGGGAAAATTTCTACGCTACGGGCAATAGGAGACGTAAACGAGGTTGCGTGGGTCAGCTAGTATTCTATATGACAAATATTACATCGGCGTTATCTACAAAACTAAGTAGGTATCTGGGTTATTTCCTTAGAAATATTATTTCATACTATCTAAATTCGTAGCGGTTTAAGAATACGCAGGGTCACCACCCCTATTCATCCCATGGGTGTCGTAGGAGACGACTAAGGGAACAAACTACCAGGACAACATCACTGCAAGGAGAAAGAAAAGTTGACACTAACCCTATACCAACCCGTCTGGCCAGCGTGGCATACTAGTCCTAAACTTCATTTCCAAGGAGAGTCCTTGTCCAACAGTTGATTGTTAAAGACTTTTGATTTGTGACTAATTTGTCTGGTCAAAATCAGTGAAATACTTCTAATTTGATAAGATTAGATATTAATATTTGTTAATATAAACACGTGTTTGCCTACATGAGCATACGAGGCATTATTATTAATAAATGATTCAATCGTGTATAGCCGGTGCTACTATGTAAACTTTTGATAAATATGTCTTCGCACAAATAACGCTTCTTGGTAGTAGAGCCGCGCTAATTTCAGCACGAACGAGCCGGCTTGACCGGGGCGGTACTGCCCTCGTACAGAAGACCAACCTAAAGTGACAGTACGACTGTCGTGTTTCGTTAGTGAGTGCTAGACCGGAGGCCCAATGATGCAGAAGCATCTCAATACGCCGCCCTAGTGTGGTCACCGTTCTGCATTGTTGCATTGTCTGACTATGGTGACCACGATTCTTGGATTCTGCTCATGCTTTCCATCGGGCAGAGTAGAGTCACTTTGGCCGGCCGATACATGAAAAAAATAATATAATGTTTGTTTATGGAACATTTATACTGTTTAACAAATAGTAAAGTTGTCATGTCCCAGCCCCTCATCTCTGCACCCTGCCTACTGTTGTTTTAACGGCTTAATATTTGTAACAATACTACAAAAAATATATAGATTTTGCACCCTTAGCAGTGGAAATTCTTAAAGTTTTTTTAAGTGAAAACTTCTTTTGGCGCACCGCACACACATTTTTTCGTAGGTAGTAGTAAGTTAGGCTGATCCGTCACGCTCTGAGGTGAAAGGCTCGATCGGGTGAACTCGGAACCGCCGTGTGTACCAGAGCGAGAAAGATACGCCTGCTCGCCAGTCAGTCAGCTCCTTTTCGCTGTTATGTCATTTGTTTAGTATATTCAATTAAAACGTTATAATTGACATTATTAATGTAATAGTTATCGGTACGTAATAAGATTGTGATTGCCAATGAAGTTTTCACTTCTGCCGTGCGGTCTTAAGCACACGCTCATTTTTTTTCTTAATGCTCACCTATGCTAACTAAGGAACATTTGAGCAAAATTTTATGCAGGAATTCCTGAATCGAATTAGAGATTCATTTAACAGGGGATAGTTCATTTATGTAGGCAAGAGCTGAGTTGTGGATCTCATCTATTTACACAACTTCATGCTCTTATCTAAAATGGCGAACTTACGGTCTGGACATTCTCTACCAGCCAACCTTTGAGGGTGCAGAGATTTAGTAAAATAGATGCATCTAGGTTATAGATATCTAGTAACAGATTCAAATGACAACTAAAAATACGAAATATATGTAAATATAAACATAATTGATACAGAAACCTCTCAAAAGGCCTTCATGTGTGTGGGTTCATGCATTCGCAATGAGTATGGTGGCCACCACTCTTAGATTCTGCTTATGCTTTCCATAAGGCAGAGTAGAGTTACTTCGGCAGGCTCATATGTGAAAAAAAACATAAATACATAGATGATGGATCTTAACTTCTAATAAACCTCAAGTAAAGAACCTAAAGTATGGATTCTTGTAATACATTTTGTTGATAAATTGGCTTGATGATAAACCTAGCACTTTGGTTCACTGTTTTGGAACGAAGTTACTTGTGGGACGTTGCGGAATGGTACCCTAGCCGGCAAAAAGCGTCCGTAACGTAAGATTGACGCCTCGGTGTCACAATGGTAGCGTAAGCGAATGCTGTGCTTGAGGTCTCGGGTTCGAATCCCTGTCGGATCAAATATTTTTTTATGATCTGAAAATATTTGTTTTTTCAGAGTTTTGGATGTTTTCTATGTATAATATATGTATGTATTTACAAAAAAAAAGATGTCTAAAATATTTATTTACTTATTTCGTGAACGAACAATTTAGTATAGCGTAGTAATCTGTTAGTTGTATGTAACAAGTACGGAGTAACTCTAGACAGAACTTGTTTCAGTAAAGATTACTAGGTGGCAGCACAAGTGCCCAGTTTAGTTTTTTTTTTGTTTTACTGGTTCTAATCTATAATTATTATTCTTTTTTACAGCCGACACAGACCCTCAAAGACGAGCGTTGATCAAAGAAAAAACAAATAAATACCTATCATATGCTGAGGAGATATACAAGAATCATTTATGTGGAGTTGATCAAAGTGTGAGTAAAAATAATCATCACAAAAATCGCACGCATGGTAATCTGATCCAGAACTGGACAGATCCCGCGTTTTATACTAACCTCACTGATTATAAAGATTATTTATCCTGTGTGGGAAAACAACCCACGAGCTCCGGCTTCGCAGTCAAGGTCGTTAGTCCGTCTAATATTGCACTTGATTGTACCTAGACACATTCTGTAAATGTTACTATTGAAAAGTTATTATTTTTCTATATCGTAGAGGGCAAAGGAACAGACGGGTGACCTGGTGGTAAGTGACCACCGGGTCATCCGTCCGCCACCAAGCATACCTGCCACTCAAGAATGCCGTCCTATAAATAGTCTCTCTCGACTTGGAAGACTTAATATAAGCCCATTTGATTGATAGTGAGATCGTTAAAATTAACTAAACTTAAGGTCATTGTTACACATTTGAAAATAGGCTTAGTAGAAATAATCTCAAAGCACATTTTAGCATGACAAAATATTATTTGAGAAAATAAACTTGACACATACCCTACACTACCCGTCTGAGCAGAGCCTAGTATAGCACACCAAATCCTCTTTTCTAAGGAGAGGTCAATATCCAGCAGTCAACTGTTAAAGGCTGGTGATTTAACACTCTAGAATAGTCAAATATCCTCTAACAACTGTCATTTTACAGTTATTGCCAGAACGAGACGACAACATCCGACCTCTCCACTGTCCGATCCCGCTGTCGATGTTGAAGCGACCTTACGACGATCTAGCACTATACAGGGTGCTTGCGATATTGGGCTCGAGTATGATGCTTGTACACAGACAGGATCAGGCTTATTATGCTATGAAGGTGAGGATATAACATTGTTTTTATAAGTTTTAATGTGCTGATGTGCTTGCTATAGTCTGTGGTTTCTGTAAGCACGGGGATTGTTAGAAGAAACAGTTAACTTTACAGCTAACTTAAAAATGTAGCTAGCGAATACATCTATATATATGAAAATTTTACGCTGAAATGTATGTACGCGCATAACTTCCGATCGGCTGCACCAAATTAAATAATTATTTTTTGTGCGTGTTCGTTATTGTTAGGACATGGTTTGTGTACAAAAAAAAATTGTCTGCGACGGAAGCTGAGACAGATAGGTAAATATGGCGGTACGAAGTTCGCCGGGTCAGCTATTAAAGATATATTTTTTCCAAAAATTCCAAAATCCAAAACAACAAAAAAGTAAATTTTACAAATCTGTTATCAAAAGGTTATGTTCTATATATTTAAAAAGATTTGAGTATATCGTACTAACAAGATGAAAATGTTCTTGTTACTGTTTTCGTTTACGAGACATAAAAAAAAAACAGTTTCCACAAATATTTCAAGACCAAATTTCAAGCGAAATCAGTCAAGCCCTTCTGTACTTTTACTAAGGATAACGAGCAGCAAATAATGTTTATACAATAAACCTTACCATTTTCCAGGTGATCCAGAAAGTTCCAAACAACTTAACAGAATTTGACGAATACTTTCTTCGAAGGACCAACGAGACTCGACAACCAATACTACCTACCGTCATACCCTACATGGTCCCTTTACACGCCTATATCGAAACCAACAACTTGATATTCCTCATACTAGCATACGCTCCTGGAGAAAAACTAGTAAACTACATCAAAAACTACTCAAAATCAACCCCAACAACACCCGCTAGAGAAGTCAACTTAGAGAATGTCTTCACAGAACCGAAGAACAAAAATGTTGATACTACTGATAGTAGTGTTGTTGTTGTTGATAATAATAATGTTGAAGACGACGTGTCTGTTACTGATTTGGTGAGGAATTCTCAGAAGTTGTTGTTGAATGTTGATAAGGCTTTGACAGAGGGTAAGACTGAAGAGACTGTTGTTGAAAATGAAGCTGTTGATAATGTGTGTGGGACACCTTGTAGTATGGTTAGTATTTAGTTTAATTTGTACCTAGAAGAGCTGCAAATGCTTAATGTTTAATACTGTTTTGATATTTTATTCTAAATACATTTTTCTGTGTCTCGTTCAAATGTAGATGTAAAGTTCTGTATCATTAAAGGCCCGGAAGAGCCTGGGGATTTGAGGCACAGGTATCATGATACTCACTATTTCCCGACGTTTCAAACGGTTCATACCAATGATACGTTCTATTACCCGACATTTAACGATGACACCTATTACCTGACGTCGCAAAGGGGTCTTACCGATGACACCACCTATTTCCTGACGTTTCGAACGGGCCGCTCGTGTTCACTAAACTATGTGTAAAAGTCGCGAAAGTTTAAAAACAGACAAATAAATGTTATTATTATTATATATTCCAGTTGTCAGTGCGAGGTCGGCAGGTGATCCCCCCCTCTGCAGTATGCAAATGGGGTGCAGAAATCCTCACAGCCCTGGAGAGCTTACACAACTGTGGCGTTATATGCAGGTATGTTCACCCTATAGTGCATTCGTGTTAAGAAAATAGTGACGTTGTACTAAGTGGTCTGAAAAGTTTCCGACCTCAACACGAAGATGGCAGCACTCCTAAATAAGAACTTGTGAATGTAGTTGTACATATTTACATTTGAATTGTGCATCGCTATGAGAAGTGTGTAGAGTTCTACGAGACTATAAAATAAGAAAAAAATGGCCAAGTTCGAGTCGGACTCGCACAGGAAGAGTTCCGTACCATTATCTATACATTTCAAGCGTCTACCTAAATCACGTTTGTTGTATTAAATATTTATTTTAAAAATCATTGTTTTGGGTTCTATAGCGTTTATAAAACCCCCTATTTTTTCTATTATTTATATCTTCCATGTACAAACAGTAACCATTTACGATTTTTAACCGACTTAAAAAAAAGGAGTGTTCTCAATTCGACAATTTTTTTTTTGTTTGTTAACTCAGAACTTTTAACTGGGTGAACCGATATTGATGATTCTTTTTTTATTTGAAAGCTGGTGCTTCCGTGTGGTCCCATTTTAATTTTGTCCAGTTCTTGAAGTTGTTTTTTTTTGTAACATATGTATTTATTGTTTCAGAGACCTGAATCCCTCGAACATATTACTGGGCGAACGTGGTCAAATAATCCTAACGTACATGATACACTACCCGGGAGTCGACATGCAACTGCACAAACTCAACACGTACAACATGTATATTGCGCCTGAGTTGTACGACAATAGTATAGACGATGTACTATCGAAAGTGTGCGATTTTTGGAGCTTCGGAGCTGTTATGTACCAGCTGTTGAGTGGAGAGGTCAGTATATAAACATACTAGTGCTTACCCGCGCCTCCGCCCGCGTATATGTCGGTTATCGCGGGAAATAGTAGCCTATGTGTTATTCTGATGTATAAGCTATATTACTGTAAAGTTTCATCCAAATCCGTTTAGTAGTTTTAACATGAAAGAGTAAAAAACATCCATCTATCCATACTTACAAACTTTCGCGTTTATAATATTAGTATAGATTATGATATTTCTAAGTAATCATCATCATTAACAGCATTCAGTGATGAACAGATCACTAACTCATACTGTGGGAGAGCCACACTTCGGTGTGCATGGGTCGGCTCGACCGGAGTAATACCACGGCCTCACAGAAAACCGGTGTGAAACAGCGCCTGTGCTGTGTTTCACCGAGTGAGTGAGGATACCGGAGGCCCATACCCCAACTCTGCCCCCCCATCCCCCAAAGTCCGGTAACGCATTTGTGTCGCCTCTGGTGTTGCGGGTGTCCATGGGCGGCGCTAATCGCTTACCATCAGGCGATATGTCTGCTCGTTTGTATTACATAAAAAAATATATTTAATAGTCCACTGCTGGACATAGGTCAGCATTGAGACTGACACAGAGGACTGCACGGTTGGCCTAGTGCTAGTATCACCACAGTTTGAAGTAATCTGCCAGATAATTATAGATTTTTGTTACAAAAGCATCAGATAAAGGCGAATATAAATTATAAATAATATATACTAATATTATAAACGCGAAAGTTTGTAAGTATGGATGGATGGATGTCTGTTACTCTTTCACGCCAAAACTACTGAACGGGTTCGGATGAAACTTTACAGTAATATAGCTTATACATCAGAATAACACATAGGCTACTATTTGCTGCGATAACCAACATACACGCAGGCGGAGCGGCAACAACTAGTATGTCATATAATTATATTTATATCAGAAACCGTTGAATGTTAAATAGTGTTATATGACAGATAACTATCTGAAGCTTTATAAGAACAAGCCCTAAATATAATATTATCATTTATTTGTCTACAGAATTCTGTAAACACATTTTTAAGTAAGTTTGCAAATACGATTCAAATTTTTGGAACGAAGTTCCTTATCGCGCGTTGCGAAAGGGGGCTAGACGGAAAAAAATGTAACTACACTTTTCGCGCCAAAAGTTGTAACGTAACATTGAGTTGACGTCATAGTGCTGGATACTCAACGTTAAATATAACTAACTAATTGCCAACGTCCATACCATATTGAATACACCGGTTCTCGTCCGATCACCGAAGTTAAGCAACATCGGGCGTGGTTAGTACTTGGATGGGTGACCGCCTGGAAATACCACGTGATGTTGGCTTTTTGCTTTTATTTGCTTTGTTTTTATTTATTTGCTTTACAGAAAATATATTGTTTTATAATATATTTTATAAAGTTTGATTATTTCTAAAATAATTTGAGTGTTTTATTAAAACTTCCTCAAGGTTTAATTTCTATGGCCATCATAGAAACTATAATCTTTAATATATGTATGTATTTTTATATTCCGTTTTCAGCCGCTGTCTGTCCATCACAGGAGTATCTTCACGACGCACACAATACTACACATACCTGACGGTCTGTCTGTCGAAGAAGAATCTCTACTAACACAGGTAAATAAATTGCTATTTAATAACTGAAGGTCTTTTATTGAATAACGATGGGACCGTAGGATCAGTTGTTAGTAATCCTGACTGTTGAGCTGAAGCTCGTAGGTTCGTTCCTTAAAAAATAATTGTCGTTGGACTTTTAGAATTGCGACCTAGCGGCTCGCAACGAAGTTTTTTTTACAAATTTTTGATAAAACCCTACTTTGTTATACCTTGTTGGATAGCTGATGAAACGTAGATATTTTTAAGGACAACTGCAAAACAGGCGTCATATTTTTTTTTTGATATACATTCTAGAAAAATAAACTTTAAATTTTTTTTCTTTACTTTTAATCGTTTACAAAGACTTGTTTATTCATTTTACGTATAATATTGGTTACTAAGGTAATAAAACATCTTGTTTTACATGTAAAAATCAAACAAAAGTAATAATAGGACTTACACATTTCAAAATATCTAAGCTGACAGTCGAAAATCGGTTTTTTTTTGGCAAAAGCATTAGGAAAAGCAAAGCGATTTAGGATAGGGTGTCAGTGAAACGATGTTAACTACACGCCCTGAATGGGAATAGTTCGACTTAACCAGTAACCCTGTATATTTATAAGAAGTGCTTGTCTAGATTTATCAAGGCTCTGAAGAACTATGTTAATTCTAGCTGAAATCTGTTGTAAAGCATCCTCTGTTGTTATTAAATTACATCGACAATGGGATTAAAAACCTTCTCAAAACATTAAACACAAATACATAGGTATATATTGATAACAACATTATTACTGATACGATAGTGTACTGATGTCAGTTTAAAATATCTTATGGTCTTCTATTTCGATCGAATGCGTATCGGCCCATTAGCTCAGTTGGTTAGAGCGTCGTGCTAATAACGCGAAGGTCGCGGGTTCGATCCCCTCATGGGCCACAGATACTTTTTGGATTTTCATATTCTATAATCGAGATTGTTTGTGTAATTTTATCATAATTTACGTTATAATAAATGTTATTTATGTTTTTTTATGTATTTTGATAAGATTTTAATGTCGACTCTTGAGATTTGATATTTTACTGCCTCGGTGGCGTAGTGGTAGCGTATGCGACTGCTGTGCTGGAGGTCTTAGGTTCGATTCCCTTGTCGGACCAAACAATTGTTTGTATGATTGCAAGTATTTGGTTCTAAGTTTGGGTGTTTTCTATGTAAGTATTAAAAAAAAGTGAACATGTATTTATTTTATATCAGTTGTCTAGTACCCATAACACAAGCTCTGCTTAGCTTGGGACTAGATGGCGTTGTGTGAAGATGTCCGAAATATTCATTTATTATTTAATATCTCACAAAAAGGCCGTATTGAGAAATACTTTCACTGCTTCTCATCGAGTGATTGGTCCTTGGGTTTTGAGACAGATATCAAAGGCAGTGAATACACTTGTAACGCAACAAAACCTGTGGGTTATAATATGTCACCGTAAAGTTGTAAACACCGTTAGATTGTAATCTATCTCGCGAGATTGCAAACAGTCGAAGGATTGTGAATTGGTATGCAACGAATCGTAAGTCGCGCGCCGATTGGATCAACAATAAAATATATATATATATATATATAATGTAAAGTATTTTTGTGATTGTAAATTGATTTCATGTTGAAAATACCTCACCGCTTTAGAATTAGTTATATGAAATTTTTGTTAGTTATATAAAATGAGTTTGTGATTAATCAAAGAAGTTCTAACCTAACTCCATGGCCATTATACTGCCTACTGTAAAACCGACCAATCAGGGACAGTTGACAATTTGACGGGCAGTATAACACAGTTGACAATCTATCGAAAGTTTACAATCTCGCTAGGTAGATTATAATCTAACTGTTTTTAAAATCTTACTGTGACATTATACCCGTGGGTTAACACCACGGGGCGCAACTAGTCTACCTTCAAACACTTTCTATCCTTCCAATATTATAAACGCGAAAGTTTGTAAGTATGGATGGATGTTTGTTACTCTTTCACGCAAAAACTACTGAAATGGAACTGGAATGGATTTGGATGAAACTTTACAGTAATATAGCTTATACATCAGAATAACACATAGGCTACTATTTGCAGCGATAACCGACATACACGCGGGCGGAGCCGCGAGCAAAAACTAGTAACATATAATATATTAACTAATGTCTTTCTTTCAGCTTCTTACATACGATCCATCAGAACGCCTGGGCTCAGGGCCTGACGGTATCGAAGAAATCAAACGCCATCCCTACTTCAAACACATTGACTGGCAGTACATCTACGACAGCTGGACAGTGCCTGACTGATGCCAGGTCCTCAGAGAACAGAGCCAGGAGGAGAAGGACTGAGTAGGAGTAACACTATTGTAAGAATAAGATAAGTGGCGCTTGTACTTTGATGGGTTAGGTTGCACTGTTTCACGCGATTTCTCTTGCGTTTATGTGAGACTTTTCCCGGTGTTTATATCTTAAATTTTCTCCGGTTAGCGCTATATTCAATAGAAAAAGGATTATTTAAAACTGATCAGTAGTTTTGAAAATTAACTCAGTTAATGAATAACTTTTGAAAATTGAATTAAAAAGGATTCGAATCCACGACAGTTTATTTAAGGAAGGTAGATAATGATTTTTGTGCCGTTAAGCGTATTAGATTCGTTTTTCTATTTATGAATACTGTATTTATATTATTGCTAATCTTTATATAATAAATAATAAAATGAAGTCGATTCCGCTGTCTGTTCACTTAGATCTTTTAAACACGTTGCAAATTTTAAATAGATAGAGTGATTTAAGAGGAAGGTTTATATGTACAATATATGCATATAATAGTAGAGAAAATCCGAAAATTTCTAAGACTTCCGTACAAAGTCGGGCTTGGTCACTAGTATATTATATCCACGCTTTTATTCACAGTGCACATACACCTGCTAACTTCACATAGAACTGAGGCGGAAACGTAACCTTAGAGGTCTTAAAATACATAAAAATGGCATTAATTTCAATGGTACATAAATTGTCGTGGATTCGAATCCTGGTAATGTATTTCACTTTTTGAAAATTAAGTTTAAACCATCAAAATGAGACAAGTCTTATTCAACAATGCCCTGTTTATTAAATATATTTCATCTGAATAGTAGAGATTTTGAGTTTATTTTAAATAAAGTATCTGGATTAGTTTTTCGCTATTTTTTTTGGTAAATTTTCTAAAAATGAATTGCAGTTATCGAAATATCGCCGCCGAAACCCCCTGCATACTAAATATCATGAAATTCGTTTGAGCCGTTTTCGAGATTCTGAATATAGTCACCGTAAGATTGTCAAAACCGTTAGATTGTAATATATCTCGCGAGATAGCAAACAGTCGAAAAAATGTAAAATGGTATCGACGAATCGCAAGGCGCGCGCTGATTGGTTGAACTGCATATGTCCGCGCCGCCATATTTGTTTGTTAATTTGTCTTTGTTGCCGAATGTAAACTATTTTTGTGATTGTAAATTCATTTCATGTTGAAAATACCTTAGAATTAGTTATATAAAATTGTTGTGACAGTTAAATTAATTTGTGATTAATTACAGAAGTTCTAACCGGTAAGGCTCTAACTCTATGGCCATTGAACAGCCTACTGTAAAACCGACCAATCAGGGACAGTTAACAATATGACGCCCGTAAGCAGTTGACAATCTATCGATAGTGCAATCTCGCTAGGTAGATTATAATCTAACGGTTTTTACAATCTTACGGTGACATATATACAAGAATAGCTCGTTTAAGGTAGACAGATTATATAGAGCTTACAAGTTAGTGAGATGTCTTAGAATATAGGTATTGTATTTATACATAGACCTTAAGATGTATCAATTAGAAATGTAAAGGTACTAACACACTATGGCGCAATTAGTATTTTAATGTTACAGCTATTTTTACAAGCTTAAAGCAAGACGTTTATGACTGTTTATTTATTTATTTAAAACTTGTTGCACTTATAAAAAAAAAGGCGGACTTAATGCCATGAGGCATTCTCTCCCTGTTGACTTTCAAGTGTTGTAGAAATAATATGCAGTAGGTGCAAAGATATTAAGTTTTCCATCGTATATGTATAATGATTTTGTAAATAAACCAATACAACCAATAAACTTAAATTAATTTACTGTACCATAAAATATGTACATATAAACATACTAGCCCAGTGGTCAAAATTAACGATTTTATCTTTATTTAGCTTTTTGCACTCCTCCTCCATGTAACCTTTAACTGTTCAAAATTTCATACTCCATCGTGGGAATCATTATCGTTTGCCCGCCTATACCATAAAAAAAGGTTTTTGCTTTACGTATTATGATACCGGAGGCCCATACCCCTCCTCTCCTCCCCATCCCCAAATGGCCGGCAACGAACTTGTGACGCTTCTGGTGTTGCAGGTGTCCATGAGCGGCGGTAATCGCTTACCATCAGGCGATACGTCTGCTCGTTCACCCGCCCATTCCATAAAAAAACTACTTAACTTTTTAGACTTACCCAACTTTTACACATAGATATAATTTTTGTTATGTAGTGGAACTTATTCGCGATAAAAAATATTTAGAGGTTAGAACACCTTCTATTTCCCGACGTTACGAACGGGTCATACTGCTCGTGGTTACGGGTAGACTCTTTTCTATTTATTAAATTATATTTGGTTAAAATTTCAATGTTTCTGTTAAACATGATTTGTTGAATAATTTTCTAAAAGTGTTCTTAGTTATTTTAAATTATTTAAAATATTATTATGTTATAAACTTATAACTGAAAACTAATTTATTATCTAGTTTATTAGTTTGGAAGGATAACAATGTTATGTTTTTTTTAAAATTAAAGATGGCGTCTTTAACGTCATATGTCATAGACATAAAAAAAATGATTTTGACATAAAAACTTTTTTTTTTTAGAGTTACTAGCATTAAGACAATATTTTCCTACATTCCTTTTAAAATAAGACAGTTTCGTGTCTGTGTCTCGAACATACGTCACGATTAAATATTTTTAAAATTTAATCTATGTCCATGGACTTGAAAATAAGATACCTCTGTAGTTTATTTTGCAACTTCTTCCCAAAGTTAGTTTTTAAAAAATGCCCGTGCCTTCTAAGTCCGACGTGTAAAAATATCTGTCAATGATCTAAATGATATAAGAAAGAAAACCAAAACATACACCGGTATAGTGTGTTAGTACCCCAACGTAATTAGCTCTCCTACTTTGTGAACCAGTAGTCTAGCAATTATATTTAAGTATTATCAGTAAAAAGTATTTTATAAAGTATTAATTACAAAAAATATCATAGATTTTTCTCGTAAAAAACATTTTATATAATAAAAAAAATCTCAAAACACCACAAATGTGTGTGTACAAAAAAATATAATGGAATCTCCTTAAAATTAAGTACAATATAAAAAAAAACAATTTGTGTGTCATAAATTGCAATTTATTCCCATACGCAAGTGACACACTAAATCGTTTGTTTAATTTCACTATAAATATTAAAAAACAGATAGAAAATAAAGACATTTAATAACGCATTTATTGTACGGAAAATCTCTAAAAATATAATGTTAAATAAGAAGGTCATAAGTCCAGTTTTACTTTTACGACGTTATAGCGTTACTAACAATTGGAGTTACGACCTTCTTCTATTAACGTATATCTCACACACACACGCACACATACACACACATATTCACACTAATGTGTTTGTGTGTATATGCGTGTGTATTTCTTACCCTTGACTGGAAACTAGGAATTAAGTATTATATTGTAGGAGGCTTGTTATTTAATTTTATTCAGATTTTTTTTGTTAAACGACGCGACGTCTAATTCAGCGGGGTGAGCTTCCATTTTATATCTTTTTTTTTTTTTTTTTTTTTTTTTATGTTTGGCCTGCCAAAATGACTCTACTCTGCCTGATGGAAAGCATAAGCAGAATCCACGAGTGGTGGCCACCATACTCATTGCGAATACAACAATGCAGTATGGCGACCCACACTATGGCGGCCTAGTGATGCTTGTGCATCTTTTGGTCTAGTCAACAAGTATGGAACTTGTTGACTAGACTAATTGGGCCTCCGGTCTCGCACTCACCAACGAAACACGACAGCACAAACGCTGTCATTTTACGTTGATTTTCTGTGCGAGGGTAGTACCGCCCCGGTCGAGCCGGCCCGTTCGTGCTGAAATCAGCGTGGCTCTACTACCTTACACATATCTCTACCAAAAAAACTGCCTTTTAATTTAAATGTGTCGACAGAAAGCAAGCGATTAAAAATAGAAATGGTTTAGTATTTGTAAATAAAGCAAGTATTTATCTCTGAGTTTTAAAATGTTTTTTTTATGTTCTGGTAACATTTTCTGTAATAAAAAGTGTACAGACTGTACAGTGTTATTGTTTTATATGTTTTATTATTTTATTAACCGAGTTCAAAAAGGAGGAGGTTCTCAATTCGACCGTATGTTTTTTTTTATGTGTTTCGCGGATATCTTCGTCGCTTATGAACCGATTTTGATGATTTTTTTTTAATGTAAAGGCGATATCCCAACGATGGTACCATGATAAAGACACTAAGATCTGATGAGGGCATCCAAGAGAAATCGAGCCGAACCTTCAAGTCGGTTTTTGTTAAAATTTTACTTGTTTGTACGGTAACAGCTTGTAATGTCGATGGTCCCTATTAATAACGCCGTATCTGCAAAAAGACTACTTTTCAGTAGAACACTTCAAATGTTGTTTTAACGATGAAAACAAAGAACAGTGGATGTTCAAATTTTCACTGACTGCTTTCTATTTCAATAAAAATTTGAACAGAACTTTTGAAAGGTAATAATTTTGCAGATCCGACATTATTAATGGGGACCATCGATATGTATTTCCGAATTATTAGTCTCTTGCTTAATTATAATAGCCGCCTCGGTGGCGCAGTGGTAGCGTATGCGACTGCAGTGCTTGAGGTCTCGGGTTTGATTCCCGGGTCGGATCAAATGTTTGTATGATCTGCTAATATTTGTTTCAGAGTTTGGGTGTTTGATATGTATGTATGTATTTACAAAAAAAAAAAATATGTATATCTATCAGCTGTCTAGTATCCATAACACAAGCTCTGCTAATTTGGGACTAGATGGCGTTGTAAAAAAAGAAAAAAAAGTATTAATCAGCTCAATTATAAACCGTTAAATGAGCTGATTAATTTATATATGTAATTAAGTTCTTGTGTTGTATATAAAAAGGCGTATGTACACCAGTGGACTGATTATGATGACTCACCCCGTGAATTGAGCGCACACTTTGCTTAATTACTGTAGTTGTTGGTTGTACCCACGTGTGTATTTCGATACCATTTTAGTTCTGAACATAACAAAAATTTTAATGAAAAAAACCGATTTCAAGAAATGAACCAATATGCAATAGGACCACACGGGAAACACCAGCTTTGTAATAAAAAAAAAGAATCATCAAAACCCAGTCCAAAGTTCTGTATTAACAAACATAAAAAAAATTGAAATCTTTTTTGAAGTCGGTTAAAAAATCGGGGCCCATCTTCAGCGAGCAAAATGTCCTAAAGGCCTTGTGTGAGTTTCACATCATCTCGTTCTCGACAATGTGCGAGTTCGGCGTCACCACCGTGACGATCGAGTATGCGAAGTAAAATCGCACTATTCCCTCTCGATAGAATAAAATTACAATCACCTGTGAATAATTACATGATTTAAAATGCATCTATATTTGTGACTAAACTACAAAAGAATTTTCAAAATTCAACAATTGACGGAGTAATCAGTGTATATATACTTTAAAAAAAAAACCGATGAAATTGAGAACCTTCCCTCTTTTGGGAGTCGGTTAAAAATCACTGCGTGTGTAGTAACTTTTAGCATAATCACAGATGTATTTAATCACAGGTGGTAGTGATTACAAGCGATCTTCAATTCATATGATTATACATAATTTAAATTTAAAAATAATTTTCAGTACTAATAAATACCCGAAATACGCATGTTTTGTATGTTATGAATGAATTCAATTCCTTTTGAGTGTGATTAGTGTGTATCTAGTCTTTAAATATTTAATAGTATTATGCAATATATTTATCATGTAAAATGAATTAGATTATTTTAGTACAAATATTCAATAAAATAAGTAAATAAAAAGAAAATTGAATAAAAAAAAAGTTAAAATAGCTAAATAATGGCTGTTACTTAAATACGTGTTTCATTTTTATATAATTTCTAAAATTTGCGATCAAAAGGTTGTGGGTTGATTTCCTATTTAGGACACTACTGATATTAACCGGCGTATAAAACCGTATAAAAGGACAAACAAGCAGACGACGAACCTGTTGGAAAGTGACTACCGGCACTTATGGACACCTGACCCTCGAAGAGTCAGAAGAACGTTCTCACTCTAAGTCCCCCACGCCTTGAATGATGGAGGTTCAGATTTGGGCCTCCATGGTTTGGATACTCGCGACTAATTGACTCCTCGTGTGGCGCGGTCAGTGCTTGATGTCTCGGGTTAGATTCTCGGAAAAAGTAAGTCTGTATTTATAACAGTTGTCTGCTACCTATAATATAAAAGCTCTGCTTAGTTTCGGAATAGATGGCGTTGTCTGTCAGATGTCCGAAATATGATAATTAAAAAAATCGTCCAAATGTACTGAAACTTAATATTCAAAACAGGAGGCAGAAGCATCACAAGACCGAAATGGTGTGGGTCACCACGCTGCATTGTTGCATTGTCTGCATTTGCAGTGAGTTTGGTGACCACCACTCTTGGATTCCGCTTATGCTTTCCATCAGGCAAGGTAGAGTCACTTTGGCAGGCCCATACACAAAAAAAGTAGGTATCCAGCAACATTTGGAATTGACCGAAACCTCTTTTTAAGAAGAGATCTATATTCAGCAGAGGACGAGATGAAGCGAGATTTGTGACCTTAGTAGGGTTTTTTATTAAAGATGCTTAAGATATTATTAGCTTTACTTATGTAAAACTATTTCGATGTCAAATTGTAGTTATTACTAACCAAAATTATTAACCCTGGCAGTGGTAAAACCCCTAGTAGTAGAGTAGTAGAACTCCTGGCAGTGGTAGAACCCCTAGTAGTAGTAGAACTCCTGTTAGTGATAGAACCGCGGGTAGTGTGAGAACCCCCGGCAGTGGTAGAACCCCGGCAGTGGTAGAACCCCCGGCAGTGGTAGAAACCCCAGTAAATTTTGTGCTTTTGACCGCCATGGACGAACTATCCACGTCAAATGAAAAATATATGTCCTGCCGTTGCAGACGCCAACAGTAAACGGTTGACCTATTTCTGAGCTTCGCATTTTCCCTAGTCAATAAATGGCAGATTGGCTAAAACACCATTATTCTAACCGATTGAAAAAACCTCGTTCTAGAAAAGAGGTCCATGCTTTGCAGTCTCATAACTTCTGTTGCATCTACTAAGCTTAACAGCTTATAATTTATAGTAGATACTAATTACTACAATTATACTCTTTGCGCTGTAGCATGGTGCGGGTGACAGTTTCAGTAAAATTTCGTTTCACTTTTGAAAGTTGCCGCGATTTACAAATTAATCAAATTATGACTTAATATTTCAGCTGTACCACATTCGCAATATATTTAATCATTATTAACTGTAGTAAATTAAATTAAACCAACCAGAATGTTCTAGTCAACATCGTACTGGCAACTGTCACCCGCACCATGCTACAGCGCAAAGAGTATAGTATCAACTATAAATGATATGTATTTCTCTACGGTACTTTTTCATCGGTTACAGATTAGTTGCGTATAGCATATCTGACAGATAATTTGACGTATCTTCCAATTAAATTGTTTCAAACCATCTGTCAGATAAGCTACCTGTAACTTAACTGCAAGCAGTGAAACAGTGCTCAAGTAAATCTTGAGGTGTTTTACAAGTCGGACTTTACAGCTAGAAAGCGTAGCATTTCTTGAAGACCGCGGAGGTGTCTTTATATACTGACCGGAGTTATCTATCACACTAGGGGTGTTTTAAGTTATAGATTATAACCATCTTCTCCTTATCAAATAAATCTAATGATAAAGAGTTAGAGAGGTCTCTAGATTTTATGTATTACTACCTGTTGCCCGCGTGTATGTCGATTATCGCTGCAAATAGCAAATAGTAGCCTATGTGTTATTCTGATGTATAAGCTATATTACTGTAAAGTTTCATCCAAATCTGTTCAGTAGTTTTTGCGTGAAAGAGTAACAAACATCCATCCATACAAACTTTAGCGTTTATAATATTAGTAGGATTCTCGCCGAACTTTATTCAGACAACAATTTTAACCGACTTCAAAAAAGGAGAAGGTTCTCAATGCAATTGTATTTTTTATTATTGGTCCGTAATTATACTTCGTATATAACGCTTATAAACACAATATTTGGTCTAAAATTACATACAAGAAGGTATCTACTTCCCATTCTATTCCGATCGCAATTCCAAATACTAGTGTGATTTTTATTCATGAAGACTTTCACCCTGTTTAATTTAAACTCTATTAAGCTCATCAAAATCTCCTAACGTCGACGGTCTTCTTTATCTCCACGAATAGATTCAAGGTGCTAAATTATATAAGGCTCGAGTTATTCAGAAAACAGCCATGTAGCTACTTTTTTATATATGAGCCTGCCATAGTGACTCTGCCCGATTGAAAGCATGAGCAGAATCCAAGAGCAGTGGTCACCATACCCATTGTGAATGCAGACAATGCAGCATGGTGACCCACACTATGGCGACCTATTGAGATGATTCTGCGTCATTGGGCCCCAGTGGCGAACCTAGGAATTAATTTGGGGGGGGGATACCATCTTTTGTAAACCTTAGAAATGCATAAACAATTTTAGTGTAAATGTTACGTATTATGTATTATATACATTGCCTAGGCATTGTGTAGAATATCAGATTATACAGATTGCTAGTAAAATATAAATATATGTAGAGAGAGGTAGAAAGAAACGTTGCTCAGGTAAACGAATAAGTCGTACGAGGCGGCGACGATACTGGCGCGAGCCCCACCCGCCGCCGCCACCCGAGACAGCGCCGGATCGTGAGCCCGGAATGCTTCGGCGGAACGCACATACGCAAGCCCTACGGGCTTGTCGGGTACGGCTCGAAATCCAGGGCTGTGCCAGCCAACACGCTATCGGAGCCGTTCTGCCGAGCTTCGAAGCTCGGATAGAGAAAACCGACTGTGTCACCTACTGATTTACTCAGATACTTATCGGGCACGGTTGCTTATGTGAGTATCTGAACAGAATCGGACGTGAGGCTCCGGCACAATGCCACCACTGCGGGTCCACCCAGCACACGCTGGAGGGCTGCCCTGCGTGGGAGTCCGAGCAGCATTGATCGCGGCAATGCTGGCGAGTAGTGTGGGATGGGAGGCCGCGGTCTCCTTCTGTGAAGAGATGTTATGCTGCAGAAGAAGTCCGCAGAGCGGGATCGAGAAAAGGTAGATCCGGCTCGCAGGAGGCAACGAAGGGGACGCGATAGAGACCGTTAACTCCCCAATCGTCGCTTAAGGGTCGTTGTGGCCACAATGGGGCCGCTGCAAACGACTCGAGACCTGTGACACCGGGGTGTCGTCTAAGGCGGGTCGGTGTCCCGACTCTTACTGTGTAGAGCGGTGAGAGGCGCGATAGCGACCTGCCCCGGGGGTGGTACGGGGAGGTACGGCAGGGGGAACTCCAGAAGCCACTGATGCATTCCTGGAGCTCCCCCGACAGCCGAGGTAGTCCGCCGCGGGGTTTAGTGGGTAGACCAATTCGTCGGGAGTCCCACACACGGCGTTCATGTGTCCCCCCACGGAGGGTATTGTAAAGAAGAAAGGTTAACGAATAAGTAAACACAGAGAACAACCGAAAATCACATGTTTTTATTTGAAGGAAAAAAGTATAACTTTATAAAATTATTCGTGGTAAATTCAATATGAAGAAATTTTCATGGAATTTTTGTACTCTTACAAATGATTAAAAAAAATCAAGGTTGGTTTTCTGTGCGAGGGTAGTAGCGCCCCAGTCGAGCCAGCCCGTTCGTGCTGAAATCATCGTGGCTCAAGATAATAGAGATTAATATAAATTATTTGATAGTGTTCACTATAAACAATTCGTACGGAAACTAACGTGGTCATCAGGTTGACTATAGCCAATGCGGCCTGGTTCAAGTTATGCAGAACAGCCCTAACAGCTAAGCGACAGTGGTGTTTTTTGCATTAGTACTATAATTGCCGTCTAAAAACAACGCACTTCTGGCTATTGAATTGGAGGTGTCCTTGGGCTTGGGTGGTCACTTCCCATCAGGTGACTCGTGTGCTCGTTTATTCTCTACGTTATATCATAATAACAAAAACCGACTTCAAGGTTCGACTCGATTTCTCTTGGATGCCATCATCAGATCTTAGTGTCCTTTCCATTAAAAAAAGAATCATCAAAATCGGTTCATAAACGACGAAGTTATCCGCGAACACACATAAAAAAAATAAGGCGTCGAATTGAGAACCTTCTCGGTTTTTGAAGTCGGTTAAAAAGAAACAATTAAGTTTTATATCGATATCACAAGTGAAAATAAGAGTCAATAGAAGTTTATCAAAAGCATGTTTTTTATTTGGGTGAGATTCGAAATTGCAACTAATTGATCGCAAATTTAAAACTACCTACATTGTATATATATTTTGTCTATATATTGTGTATCAATTATAGTAAATATTTATGTATATGAAATAATCTTTTGAATTTAAAATATTTATGTTAAATAAGATATGAAATACAGTGCTACACAACACTAGCTTGAACTCATGGTGTATCAGATCTTGATTTGAACATTACCTACGTTTTTTTGGGATTAAAAGTAGGTAGTTTAAGTGTTAATTCAAGGTGTAAACCTCCATACCATTTATTTTTCAAAATTGGTCCAGCCCTTTGAGCGTTTAAAACATACACACTTTTACAGGTTCGCCTTTACGAGTAAATTACCAGTGTGTACTGTATTTCATGTAAATCCCCTACCTATTTTCCTAATATAATTACCCTGACTGACTATCCTAATTAAATAATGAGACAATGTACGCTTGTTTAATTTTATTTTAACACCCGTACACCTATAAGAGAGTCTTAAAGTTTTTGGGACTTCTAACCGTATCCGGTAGGATACGGTTAGGAATCCGGTTTACTATTTATTTGTTCTGATTAATTTCGTTACGGGTTCCAAGACAGTTTAATTTTTCTTGGGACTTCCCGACTATGATAGCTCTGTGTGTTCCGGTGTCACTGCTGTTTTTCCCGCTGTAAAAGAGTTACAGTGGTGTCTGGTGGCTAGGATTAGTCGGTTTAACATTCCTTTAATTTCACAAACGCGAAAGGTTGCTAAGCATGTTTTCGGGACAGCTGAGGGGCTTGCTGACCCGTGGGGTCTGTGATGATAACGTGCCCCTACACTATTCCAGCTGATAGATGAATGAAGGATTGTAGGTACTGGGGATAGGTATGTCGACCGGCCCAGCTGATCAGCCTTCGTACCGCAGCCGTAAGAACAGGGAGAGGTGGTAGGTAACTTATATTCTGACTAGCCCAATGTAAAACCGGATAAAAACGATCTAAATGTTTGGCAAAGGTTTTAAATACATAATGTCTTTTTTTATGGAATACGAGGGCAAACGAGCATACGTATCGCCTGATGGTAAGCGATTACCGCCGCCCTTGGACACCTGCAACACCAGAGGCGTCAAGTGCGTTGCCGGCCTTTGGGGGGATGGGGGTGGAGATAGGGGGAGGGGGGTTGAGGTATGGGCTTCCGGTATCACTCGATGAAACACAGCGCAAGCACTATTTCACACCGGTTTTCTGTGAGAACGTGGTATCACTCCGGTCGAGCCGGTCCATTCATGCCAAAGCGTGGCTCTGCCACGATTGCACAGTATATTATTTTCCTTCAATTGAGGACACCCCTCTTTTATCGCTGAATAGTATACATATAACTGTAATGCACCTAAATATGAAACACGACTTTAAATATATTTTATAATTTTGAAACTATAACGCATTTATTGAAAGGTCAATGAACTTTGTCAAAAACATTTTTGCAGATAATTCACAAAATAACCAACACTTACTTTATTTAAAATTAGCAATAAATTAAGGAATATAAACATAAGTATTTTTATTAATAACAAGTCTTTATGTGCTCCAGAAATTGAGTAAAAAAATATTTTATAATTTTCAGAAAAAATTATATATAAAATTTCCTATGGGACGGTCGCATTTTTTTTTACCAACAGAAAATACTTCAGTCCTGTACCTTCCTATTCTGAAAGAATTGAATTTTTATAATGCAGGACTTCAGAGATATAACGATTCTAAGTTTTTTCGATTTTTCTATGGAAATAGGGTTGTCAAAAAAAAATGTGTATAGATGCTTTAGATACCATATATCTATTAAGTTAGTTAAATAGGATACTTGTATGACTGTGTTTGTGTTATTTGTGTATCTTATCACAGTTCCTTACAGTAAAGCATAGTGAAAAAAATTTCGTTAGCAGATAAATTACTATACCTAGTTAAATATTTGTGAATTCGTTTTACACTTTTGAAGTGGATTTGTTTCACAAAATAGAAAGCTCTATTTCTTTTTTATTTTCCGATAACATTTCATACAAGCCGAGTAAGTCAGGCTCTAATAAAAACATACAAATTATCATGAATTTAAATAATTTTCTATATTATCTCTATCTATGCAAAATATTAATTTAGGATAAAGATTTTTTTTGGATAATTGTCACATATAAAACTTAAAAAACTGGGATGACTGTCACTGAAATAAAACCCCGGAATTGAGTTGCAATCTTAATTCAATTTTTTTAAATTAAATATCTTTGTAGGAGTAGCTATCATGATGAGATGCCTCAGAAAAAAAATTAAACCCAATGATATAAAAATAAAAATCGCCAAAATAGATGAGGCTTTTCAAATTTTTTTTGTAATTAAATTATTATGTAAACCTTTGAAAACTGGGGTGATTGTCACTAAAATAAAACCACGGACTTGAGTGGTAATCTGAAACCAAAATTTTAAAAATAAATATGTCGGAAGTCCTTTGTATGCATCGTCTGTTTTTTTGTGGTAATAATAGTAACTGCAACTTATAATCTAGGATTAAAAAAAAAAGCGACCGTGATGATATGCCTCCGAAAAAAAATATAAGCAAAATATAGGAAAACATTTTTTTGCCCGAATTAGATTAAGTTTATATATTATTTTAGTAGATATAATATGTTTTTTCTTAGATTATTATCATCTTATATATAAAATTCTCGTGTCACAATGTTAGTTACCATACTCCTCTGAAACGGCTGGACCGATTTTTATGAAATTTGGTGTGCATATCGGGTAGGTCTGAGAATCGACCAACATCTATTTTTTATACCCCAATTTTTTTTTATGGCAAAACAACGTTTGCCGGATCAGCTAGTAAAAATATATAAAGCTTAAAAACTTGGTATGACTGCCACTGAAATAATACCACGGACATGAGAGCCAATCCTAATGCAAAATTTTAAGATTCAATATCTTTGAAGTCCTGTGTTTGAAGCGTCTGGTTTTTTTTGTGGTAATAGTAGTCACTACTACTTACAATCTGGTATTTTAAAAAAAAGCGACCGTGATGAGATGCATCAGAAAAAAAATAAAACAAAAATTTTTAGGAAAACTTTTTTTTTTTTTTATGTATGGCCAAAATGACTCTACTCTACCTGATGGAAAGCATAAGCAGAACCCAAGAGTATTGGTCGCCATACTCACTGCGAATGCAGACAATGCAGTATGGCGACCCACACCATGGCGGCCTAGTGATGCTGCTGCATCTTTTAGTCTAGTCAACAAGTATGGAACTTGTTGACTAGACTATTTGGGCCTCCGGTCTCGCACTCACCAACGAAACACGACAGCACGAACGTGGTCATTTTACGTTGATTTTGTTTATTATATGACTGAAATAGATTAAGTTTATTACATATATAGTAAGGATTATACATTATTTTTTTTAAATAATTCAATACCAATTTTTTTATTACAAATCAGCTGTATTTTAGGTACTCATTTATTTTAAAAAGTTTAACATCCAATCTAAATATAAACTTAGTCTTTTTCGGCCAATTTTTTTTATTTCTATATTTTGTTTTTTTTTCTGAGGCATCTCATCACGGTCGCTTTTTCTTTGAATACCAGATTAAAAGTTTCAGTTACCATAACGACTACCAAAAAAACCAAATGCTTCCAACACAGGACTTCAGAGATATTTAATTTTAAAATCGTGGATTGGGATTGCCACCCAAGTCCATGGTTTTATTTCAGTGGCAATCTTCTAGGTTTACTAAAGACTTATGTGTCATAATAATTTATTTACAGATGTATTTGTATATAATACATCCGAATTGTTATAATAAAACATCCAATGGAAAAAATGCTTAAATAAAGATATAAAGTGGTTTTATAGTTTCTATAGGTATTTATATTTCTATATTTCTCGTTTGACTATGTGAAATATTATTTTAGGAGGTGTAATAATTTTTTCCTTGGATTGTCCCATCACATTCAAACTTAAAATCTAGGATGACTATCACTGAACATAAAAACAGACGTGAGTGCCAACCCTAATTCAATATTTTAAAACTGAATATCTCTGAAGTCCTGCATTCGAAGCATCTGGTTTTTTTTGTGGTAGTTATAGTAACTGCAACTTATAATTTAGCACTTAAAAAAAATGCGACCGTGACTAGATGCCTCAGAAAAAAAATAAAAACCAAATCATAGAAAATAATTTTTTTCTCCCGAAATAGATGACATTTTTACTCTTTTTTAATTAAATTAATGCCTGAAATACATCTGAATCTTAATAAAGAATCCTCCTCTTGAAAAAACATTTTATTATGGAGATACAGCGTTTTTCTGATTTCTATGGACATTTCTCGATTTTCTAAATTTCTCTAAAACTAATAATAGAAAAATTTTGGGGATGTTAGTAGAAGTGTTGTTTACCTATTACCTATCTAAAACGCAAATAAAATAAGATGTCCGCAATTGAAGGGAAATAATATACTGTGGATTGATGTCTGAAATATACTACTTTTAGGAAGGTCAACCTAAATGTGTAGCGGCCAAAATTTAAACGAGAAATCACAATCAGCATACCTAGTAGGTAATCACATCACATAGAACCGTTAATTGGCCATTTGCATATTACGTAAACGAACTTCCGTCGTCCATTATGTCATGACAGTAATCACTAATTAGCTACTGATTGACTTCACTGTCTGTCTACTTGTGTGTTCGTATTACGTAATATAAGTAATGGCTTATAGTATATAATATTAACAATTACATGGCTTAAAGCGTAACTCGTAAATGAAATGGCGGGAATTCTTGACATAGGTATAAAGCTTTTTTTTTCAATAGACTTAGGAAACCTATCTGCATTTTCTGCCAATACTAAGTTGCACCTCCACTAGGGGTGTACCTAATTAGATTTGTGTAGGTATGTCATGCATTTTTTTGAGACGGATTAAAAACAAGGAGTGTCACCGGCCATTTTTCATTTTCATACCGTGGCGTGGGTGTCGTAAGAGCGATTAAGTGAGCATACTACTACGTACGCAGGACAACAGCATTGCAAAGAGAAGTAAAACTCGTCACAAACCCAATACCAACTCATCTGATAGTAGGTCATTTAAATAAAAAACATTTACATTTTAAAACCTTTACTGTTGAGACATGAACAGATCTAGTAATGATTGTGATGATTTGTTATATGATAATTTCAAAACTGTTAATACATATAAGATATAACTCATTTTCGGCAAAATGTCCTTTACGACAATTGAAATTTCCGGTATCGATATGTACTTTTTAATATGAGAATGTTAAAACTTTTATTTTTGATTCAGTTTTAATTTTTATTTGAATTTTATTTGAACTTAATTTTTATCCTTAGAGGATAAAGTTTTGTTTTCATTTAAACATAGCTTCAAGACTAGTAATTAGACTACTGTGTCTTGATTACTACTCTTATATATAAATAGTTAAACAAATAAGTAGAATGTTTTACATTTACACGTTCAATAATATTAATCAATGATTGAAACTTATTTGTACATCACATAGCGTTTTGTGCATATAATTCTAGTCACCAGCAGATATCAAACAGGTCTTCATTATAGTTTAATTTTAAGATAATATATTGTTGTTTCTTAAATTTCATGAATAAATTCATATAGAATCTAAGGAGGGAGAGGCCTATGTCTAGAAGTGGACTATAAAAGGCTACTGAAGATGATCAGTCACAGGCTTCATGTACTTATCTGTAATATTTGCAATCTTTGTTGAAGTTATTAGCAGTAAAATAATACAAGTCACGTAACTATGTTGACGGAAGCGTGGATTTGTACGTGAGTGACAGCGGTTGGTTTCTATTTGAAGCCCAATTTGTGACTCACGACTCTATAGAAATTAGGAGTAAGGAACTGATAGAAAATTGTAGGAATTGAAAATTTTAATTTTATGCTTTAAAAATAATCTCTTACATATGTATCTGAATTAAACCTACCTGTACAAAGCTATTAGTTAGACGTCTCTAAAAAGCTTTAACGACTTTCTATGTTGAAAAGTAGGTAATACATGTACAAAACTATGTTTGTTAATTTTATCCATGGTTATTTTTATCAAAAATTATTATCTTTGCTTTGAATTTACTGCGTTTGGTTTGGTACCTACTTCGTGCAATGCAATGGTTTTAAAGCCTGACTGACTGATACACTAGATACATGATACTTTTGGGAGATATTTGAAAATAGATTGAATTTTTAACCGACTTCCAAAAGGAGGAGGTTCTCAATTTGATTGGTATGTTTTTCAGTGCCTATTCGGTTAAAACAGATGCAATTGCAACCAATGAATATCGAAAAAAAAAAACAGTGTAGAAACAAAGTTTAGGACAGTGCCATCTTACATTTGCAGGTTAAACCACGTATCAAAATAAATTGAAAAACGATTTGCATTTTGCTTTGCAGTTATTAAATAAAAATAATAATAAACATTATTCGAAATCACATTGATTTATTCCTGTTTATTGATGCTTACGCCTAAGTATTCAACCTGAAAGTGATATTACAGTGAACATGACTTAAATTATCTTTTCACTGATAGATGTCGCTAGCTATCATAGAAATTCTTCAAGTTTTTAATTCGTTCATGCAATTGTTGAAGATTTCTCATTTATTAAAACAAACCTCTATAATTTCACAACACTCATGAATTGCTAAACAATAGAAAAGTTCAACAGGTGTGACGTAACACACGATGATAAAATATCAAGATTCTGCGCGGGCTTTTGGGCCACTCAACTATGCACTGCACATACTTCTCGAGGCCATACTGCCTCGGCATTTCTTCTAAGGTGATCAAGTCGATCTGAACGTAAATTTGCCAATTCAGTAACTATTGCTCAAAACTTAAAGCTCAAAATATCTTGATCGACATTTCTCATTCATACAATGATTTTCATTAAATAAATATAAATCTTACGTTACCTGTCCGTAATTCCAATTTCGTAAAGCAACATCGTGTCAACGTTCAAAGAAAATAATAAATTGTAAATTTAAAATTCAATTCTATTTCTAGCTGTTAAAGTCGATTATGTATTGGGCCGGATAAAAAACAATAGTATTAGACGATTTTACAAAGAACGTATACTCAACGCGGCTTATTTACGACAGCTGACTACCATTCAAAATTATTTGTATTATAACCAGATCTTCAGAGAATGCAACAAGTCGATGGCTCATTCGACGTCCGACTCAAACAGTCGCGCTGTCGCTGAAGGAACGAATGTTTGTTCTGCTCATGCGCCGTAACGCCGAAGTGAATGTTTATAAATTCGAAAAAAAAACCGTGTAGTGTGTAAATGTTACAAATAATAAAAATTATTTGAATAATTTCGGACAACGTTAGTGAAATAATTTATTAAGATTAAACTCAGTGTATTTAAACAAGAACATCGTGTACTTTAAAGTTCTTGAGTCTCCGTTTGTTTGTTATTTTGTAATAATTTTAAAACCGGACTCAAGTCTTTTTTAAGTTTTTTTGTGTCTTTTTAGTTGTTGTAAAATATATCTACTTTCATTCTGGATTCCAATTAGCAAGAGGTAAGTGTTAATTTGTTTAAAAGAAAACAAAAATGTTAGAAAGTGTACATTTATAATTAAAATGTAAGTAATTTGAAAGTGTATGAATTTAGTTTTGTTCTCTATGACTAATTAGATACAAACTACTGTATTGTATTATTATTTAGATATTTAGTGTTTATATTTCACAGTCTTAATCGTATAGTTACCTTATTTAGTGGTAGAGAAACGAAATTCTAACAATAGAATATCGATTAACCAAAATACCAAAAGGTTATGAACATATGACAATAAAACTTGGCGATGTTCATAATAATAAATAGCAATGTGCGAATAACTTAAGTTGCACCCTAAGTAAATTGTTTATTTAGTTAGCTAAAGTAAGTTAGAAAGGGAACCGAATGGCCATGAAAATTGATGAATAATACAGGATATGCCATTTCAGCATAGCGCAATCATGCTTTAAAATATTTCTACACTAAATTTTAATTCTAATATATATATAAACTTTAAATTAATTGATACTTAAAAACAGTGTATACCTACCTACTGTATTTTTTTTGGAAAATCTGTTTAAAAAAAAGTAACAGTTGATCAAATTGAATGACTTTCATTGAAAGTACCGAATATCATTCAACATTTTTCCCGTGCTGAAATCCCTGTGGTGTCACCTTCAACTAGTAGGATGGTATTTTCGAACTCTCACCGACTAAAAACCACTCGCCATATTGGCTACCATTAGCCGGAAAACCAAGAGTACCCTAGAAAGAAAATCCCTGGTTCTCCGACAGACCTTAGGCCATTGTCGGTGGAAAACCCACTTATATGTGGAAACCACGTTGTCAGAGCACTACTACTCGACAAATGACGGCATCTGTGTAACCCCTAAACTGTAATTATGGAGGACGGAGGTCGTTCAGCGACCTCCGACGCCTGAATGGTACCTGACCCTTACTTAAATACGTATTATTAAAATTCTCAGGCATTAAAATATGCTTTTTCTTATTTTTACTGTTTTAAAACTTAGAAAACATGTACAGGTAATAATGTTAATAGCCGTGAAAAGTTTTTGGGATCATTATTAACACGTGATAATATTCGGAAACTACCATGATCTAAATATGTAGTCTATTGACCTGGCAAATAATTAATGTTGAAACTGGAAAAGCAAAGAACAAAGTTAATAATTACAGCCTTTCTATTGATAACAAAGTAATTGAATCAGATTTAGAGGTTGCCACAGCTTTTGAGAATTTTTTTACGAACATACCAGTTTCAATAACAGAATCATTGAATTCATCTCCTACTATTGCAGAATCTTTGTTGAAAGAGAATATTAAAATTTGTAATACTGAGTTTAGATTTAGTTATATCACCGATATAGATATTGTTAAAGCATTCAATGCTCTTGGTGTTAAGAAAACCGCCGATCTTTGGGGTCATTCTGTACAAATTACTAAATCAATTATTGACGTAGTTGCATCACCGTTGGCTTTAATTTTCAATAAGTGCATTGAATGTGGTGTATTTCCTGACCTAATGAAACATAGTAAGATCATTCCATTATTTAAGTCAGGTAGCACGTCTGATCCAACAAATTATAGACCTATTTCAGTGTTACCTACTTTCAGTAAAATTTTTGAAAAAATTATACTAAGTCAGTTACAGACTCACTTTAGTGAAAACAATATTCTACACAGGAAACAATTTGGCTTTAGAAGAGGTCGCTCAACAACTGATGCTGGTGTTGAATTATTAGAGACTGTATTTAGTGCTTGGGAAGATAAACTGGATGCATTAGGAGTTTTTTGTGATTTGTCTAAGGCATTTGATTGCGTTTTTCATGAAACATTGGTCAGGAAATTGTATCACTATGGAATTAGGAACACCGCTTTGGATCTTCTTATCTCCTATTTGGGTAACAGGGTCCATAAAGTGGAAGTTAATGGTCATAGATCCGTGGGATCTCTGGTCACTATGGGGGTTCCGCAGGGCTCGATTCTCGGCCCATTTTTGTTTCTAGTTTACATCAATGACCTGCCTAATTTGATAAAGGATAGTCAGGGGATAGTGTTATTTGCGGACGACACTTCACTTTTATTTAAACTGAAGAGACAACAATCTGTTACTGATGACGTGAATGACGCTCTCTCCAATGTCGTGAACTGGTTCAATGTTAATAACTTACTTTTAAACGAGAACAAAACTAAGTGTATTAGATTTTTTACACCCAACGTTAAACAAGTAAAAACCTGTGTTCAAATAAATGGAAAGGAATTGGGCCTTGTGGACACCACCAAGTTTTTGGGTATAACTCTGGACTCAAAATTGCAGTGGGGCCCACACATTGATGGATTATCGAATAGACTCAGCTCTGCAGCATACGCGGTTTATAAAATTCGTCAATTAACCGATGTAGAAACAGCTAGATTAGTATATTTTAGTTATTTTCATAGTGTAATGTCATATGGTATTTTGTTGTGGGGGAATGCTACCGATATTCAAAGTATATTTGTGTTGCAGAAGAGGGCTATTCGTGCAATTTATAACCTTAGTTATAGGCAGTCACTGAGGAATAAATTTAAAGAAATTGGTATCATGACAGTTGCATCTCAATTCATTTATGAAAATCTAGTTTACGTTAAGAAAAATATTCATCTATACACAAAGTTTAGCGACGTTCATGATATCAATACTAGAAATAAAGATAAACTCGTGTTGCCAACCACTAGATTACAAAGAGTAAGCAAGTCTTTCCGATGTCAGAGTGTGCGATTTTACAATAAAATTCCAAGCAAATATCAAGAATTAAGTATTACCAAATTTAAGTCCTTAATAAAACAGAAACTATGTGAAAAGGCTTATTACACAGTTTTGGATTATTTAGATGACAAATTTGCTTGGGACTGACGATGCTCACTTCAGTATTTACCTACGTAGGTATCTTGTGTGAAAGTGTTAGACATTTATATTTTTATTGTATGTTGTTTTTATACCAAGTGAATTCCTTTTGTGTATGTAAATGTGAGTATAGTCTAGGCTTGTAATATAAGTTCATATTTAGTATCTTTCTGGTGGCTTTGAGTGTTTCCCCGGCCTACCCAAATGTCCTGCTGACGGTAGTGTCGCGCTTCGGGTCGTAACACGATGGCTGGGGCTCGTATGCCGTCTGTATGGACAGGCCGACTCAAAATCATGGTCCTTTCTTCAAAAGGCCAACCCAGATCCTATACTGTACTCGCACAGATTATTTTTTGTTTTGTAATCAATGTTCTCGGACTAAAAAAAAAGGACATCTCTGTGGTTTGTTTCGGCATTTCTTCCCAGAGTGAGTCGTAGGAAATGCCGGTCTCTTCTAGCTGTAAAGTCCGACGTGTAAAAATATCTGAAAAGATTTACTTACAAATAAATATCATTTCGTTTCATTTCATTTCATATTTTTTTCCTATAAAATCTTTTTTTATGGCATTCAATGCCTATATTATATTTCTTTTTTTAAAGGCATCTCCCGCATTAGGATTACATCCTGTATCTCGGGGATTTTACAGGCATATGTACATGAAACGGGAAAAACACCTAGACTCAGAATCAGAACAACAGTTTGTGAATCACACAAAGTAATATCCCATGTGATCGAACCTGCAACACTCAGCGCATTAGGATGAGGCGAGGTAACCGCTTGAACCAGTACGCTATACGTGAGATTATATATGCAGATAATATAATCTATAATGATAATAGTCATCACGTTTCCGCGATGTTTATTTTCACGTCTATCGCTAATGATGTGTCTGTGGAATTCTCATTGCGTGCGTATTTTCAATGAACGTGAATTTCATTATATTTCTTGCAATATACAAAGATTGAATTCTTGATAACAAAGAAACAACGTTGTCCAGCCGAGATGGATTACTTTTAAGTTTTTTTTAGTAGCTGCTTTTGCCCTAAATAAGTGTAGATTCGAGTACTTACCTACCTACTTCTAATTTAGGTTACTTCATAGGTTTAGAACTCAATTTTTCGTAAGATTACCGGTAAAATACACTCTACAAAGGAATGACCATGTCAGAATGTTAAGACATTTCTTTTTAAATTTCAAACTTCATACTGTTCTACTAGAATCATAGATCATTTGCAAACGAGTTTAAGAAATATGAAATTTAAAAAAAAAAACATAACAAGCGAACGGAACGTACGAATTATTCCGTCTTTTGTTGATTAATATGTGTTTTATAAATAAAAAAATCTGCATGTGAAAAAGAAAACACCATGATTAAAATATTCCAATATCTTATTATGAAAAACTAAATTATTATAATAACATGTACCTACTTAAATAAACTTATTACGACCTTCATTTATATCACCTATTTATTTGTAGGTATTTCTTTTTTTTATAATCATAGTAAGTATAAATAATAACTTCCTTATGTTTTAATTAAGAAACATACCCTTACAAAAGCTTTTTAGGTATTGTTTATTTCATATAAATTGTATTTGTTCTAAATTTAGCATATCTGTTGTCGATACTTTAACTACCTAAAATCATTTTGCTTAGTAATCTTAACTACATTTATATCTAGTACAAGTAAATTTTTAACAAAATAAAAAACCTACTTCAAGAACGACCAAATCGATCGATTTCTCTTGGATGCCATCACCAGATCTTAGTGTCATTATCATGGCACCACCGTTGGGATTTCTCCTTTTCATTAAAAAAATAATCATCAAAAAAGGTTAATTAATGACGAAGCTATCCGCGAACATACATAAAAAAAAAGGTCGAATTATGAAACCCCCTCATTTTTTTGAATTCGGTTAAACAATACAAAAATAATAAACTTTAATTACCTAGATACAAAGTTACAAACGTAACAGACACAAAACCGAAATGGGCAGCAAAATTAAAGTCCACCACAACGGAGGAGACAAGACTTGAAAGCGTTGACATCTTCGTGAAAGACATCCACAGAACGAAGACATGACACGAAGTGAAGACATCCAACTGAGAGCACACTGTAATATAGTTCCTGCATATCTACCACTAGCTGACCCACGCACGCAACCTCGTTTACGTCTCCTATTGCCCGTAGCGTAGAAATTTTCCCCCGTTTTTGTAACATTCTTCATTGGTGCTCCGCTCCTGTTGGTCTTAGCGTGATGATATAAGCCTATAGAATTATATATATAAGCGTTCCTCGATAAATGGGCTATCAAACACTGAAATAATTTTTCAAATCGGACCAGTAGCTCCTGAGATTAGCGCGTTCAAACAAACAAACTCTTCAGCTTTATAATATTAGTATAGATGTCTGTTTAATAGAGGTGTTCCTGGCACCCACTACATAATCATAGCAAGTATATTACCTTGACTATTTATGTACATATACGCAGTGCTGACCAGAATGGTCTGTTTCAAGTTCTTCTTCTCTTTGCAGTGTTATTGTGCAGCGTAGTTCGCGCTTAGTCGGCTCTTACGACATCAATCCGTCACCACACGGGCAACACACATTCGTTCATCATAATCAATACATAAAATCGTAACTTGTCGCTGTCTGTACATGGAAGATATATCAGGAAAACTGTGGGGTTTATGAACGCAATAGAACCCAAAACAATGATTTTTAGATTTTTTGTCTGTTTGTTTGTGCGCGCTAATCTCAGGATTGGTTTAACCGATTTGAATGCGGTTTCTACCAATCTGTTGTGGTTTGCTTCACTTAACATTTAGTGTTTGTTTCATCTCAATCGGTTCATAAATAAAAAAGTTATGTCAGTTTGAAGAATCACCGCGATATCTGACCTTTACGCGGGTGGAGCCGCAGGCAAAAGCTAGTTGTTCAAAACATTTCTAAAGCCATTCACTACGTAATTGTGAATGTAACTCATTTTAAATCATATTTACGCCCTTTACACGTTATTAAAATTGGCCAAATAACATCCTTTATGTTTGTATTGACCTCAAAATTAATGACCTACACATTTTATTACTTGTTTTAAATTCCTGTGCAAGCAAAACGTAAGCAAAATTCGTATACTATCCAAAATAAACTTCACTTATTTTTTGGTACAGTTTGATTATGCTCTCCCTGCAAAATATTTCGCGTTTATTCGATTTATGGTTAATACACCGCTCCCCAAGGCTACTATCATCAACCATCGTCATCAAAAGCTTTTAATAGTACACTGCTGACACCCTTCTCCAAAAGTCGTGCTGTCAAAACTAATTTTTAAATCCATCTGTCCAATCTAATTTTTAATTCTTCCAGAGAAAAGAAATCTCTTCAGCATTATTTTTTTTACATTCAAGTTTAATAGGCTTCAACCACACTTTCAGACTTTTTTTTCAAATTAGGCATAGACAACAAGCAACCGCCATTTGCATCTCTTCTATCTATGGCTCAGAAGTTTTCCCTCCTATAGTCGATCTGTTATACAGCCCAAGTCCTGTCTAGAGTAGTGCCCATACTATGTAGAGGCAAGTTTATATTTTCTATATTATGTTATGGCCAAGTAAGGCCAAGTTTACTCAACTTGATCAACCTGCTGTTTTCAATAACGTGGTTTTGCCTGCGTTGCGTTGAGCAAGCATTGCGTAATTCTCGCTAATAACTTACCAATATGAGTCATCCATTATTGATGCCATGTGGGCAAATACATATTATGTTCATTATTTAATGTTTATCATGATTTTATAATGTGTAATTTTAATTAGGTATACATCACTTGAACTAGTGAGCCCATTGAGCCCAATATTTAAACACGGAATTATGTTATTAACTTGTTGCCAATTGTTAATACGTGGGAGCGGCCATGTTTGGCATACATGGCTCGACCGGAATGATATCACGTCAACACAAATTTGTGGAGTTAAGCAATTTTGTCGAAATTTTTCAACGAGTAAGTAAGGAGTTTCTGCCCCTAAGGCCAGTTGACATTCAACAATGGTAAACGATAATATAAAACTAACAAATGTATGGGAATGCAGAGAATCGACAGGAAACACCTGCTTCTTGGCTATCGTTTCGTTCGTGCAGGCTATAACTATGCGGCAAGCAAGGATCATGTTACACACCATGGTGCATTGTGACTTAGTTGGCCGCTAGTCTTTATTCTAGTAGCCTCTAGTTGAAGTCTAGATAACGTTGCTGACTCTCTCTGCGAGGATGGTAAAGTATGAGGGAGCGGGAGATAATTAATTTTCTTTGTAGCGTAAAAGATGAAGCACTCAAAATTGCAAAATGATTTCTAACCTTGGTTGGGTTGAGTACGTACCTAACCTTCAAGATTCTACGAAAAACAGGGACTCTTAACACAGCATTTTTAAAAATATACAAAAATACTGATACTTAGTAAACTACAAAATACTGGCAACTTGATACTTAAGGAAGAAACATGATTGTCTTCACTTTTGTCTATGCACACACTTTTGTGTTCATTCCATTTAATTTTAAAAGAAATTCTAAATTCAAAAATTTGTTTACTTTTAAATCATAGACACACAAAAGGCGCGCGAAATTTTCCAAACCACACAACGAACTTCTATCTTTTCTATTTCTATCGCTAACAGTCTCAGTCTCGAAAAGTGTTTTATGATTAAAAGAAAATGATAAGTTGTAAGCCATTGAACACCCGAGATTTAATTGTTTTTTTTTTGGGGGGGGTTTTTCAGGAAAGACATCGAAAAAATCTAGATTTTTTTAAAGATATTCCCAAGCCATGCTCAGCAAATTTATTTTTGTTTAAAAGATATACAGGTTTTTTCCAGTTTTGCCAGGATTTTTACATTCATTTTATATATCCTATAAGAAGCAAAAAGCATAAATAATAAAAAATATTATGTAGTTTTGCAAAATTACCGGATTTCACGTAGGTGTATGTAGGAAGATGCCTCGTAGTCAGTGATTTATGAGATTAAATGAGGTAGCAAACTAACTAATAATTTCTATAAAATAATTGTTTATTTTTAATTTTTTGGACAAAATTAACCAACGGAACCAATGGCCGATTGCTAAATTGAAAATAGTCTATGAGGCAACCTATTACGAAGGTTTTATGCGAGCAGGCCCAGAATCTTTTTTTATGATAAATTGTCGATTGTTATACGCTGAGAAATTGTCTGAGAATTATGTGAGATGACAAAATGGCTACCTATATAAGTAGTTGGTAAATTAAATAGTGTTGCCAGATCTGTGTTATAAGGAAACTAGCTTGTGCACGCAGCTTCGCTCACGCAGAGTTTCATCCTCTGATTTACCCCCTTAGGGGTGGCATTTTGAAAAATACTAAAATGCGTATTTCATTACTTTAACCCCACTATATTTTTACAAAGTTTTAAGCAAATCCATCACAGGAATAAAATGTTTCATACAAATTTTTATCCCCTATTTTATCCCCTTAGCGGTGGAATTTCCAAAATTCCTTTCTTAGTGCTCACTTACGTTATATAAAGAACCTACATGCAACATTTCAGGATTCTAGGTATGTCTATGGGTATGTCAGTCACCTTCCTCTTTTATATATACCTAAAGATAAATTACAAATTAAGTAAATTTATGAAAAAATCTAGTTCTACTTTGATAGTAATTGTTCGTGTGGGGACGATATAAGAATATGAAGTGTCATCAGTCACCACCACCACCTATTCATCCCGTGGGTGTTGCAAGAGCAAATTAAGGGAGCAAACTACGTATTTCAACCCCACTGAAAATAGAAGGAAATCTAGAAACGTATCTATCTAGTCAGCGTGGTATAGTATCCTAAAAACTACTTTCTAAGGAGATGCCTATGTTTAACAGTAGCCTGTTAAAACTGAGGAATATCTAACCTGGGAGAGCCACGCTTCGGCATGAATGGGCCGGCCCGACCTGACTGATACCACGGCCTCACAGAAAACCCCTCCCTCCATCCCCCACCCCAAAAGTTGGCAACGCACTTGTGACGGCTCTGGTTTTGCGCGGCCATGGGCGGCGGTAATCGCTTACCATCAGGCGATACATCTGCTCAAACGAGCAGATCTATCTGCTCCTATTCCATAAAAAAAAAATAGAAAACTCACAGAAAGGCTCCTCGTACCGTCTTTTAAGTAAGTCGGTAAACTCTATCACCTGCTTCTTGTAAAGATTTACCTTTCTGTAATTCTTCGTCAAGCACTCCAAATAGGAATGATATGATTTCGTAACTCTTTCATTCCTTTACAACGAGTTTTATTCACGCTAAAGAAATTTATCTTCTAGTAGGTATTTACTTAAGTTTCCGAGAATAGCTTTAATATCGTGTTGCAAAATAACAATCACTAATTCACTTAATCATTAACACCATGCACAAGATTTCTCTTTGAGCATCTTGAAGTGAAATACGGTATTGCACAGACATTATTATATTCAGTTGACCGTTTTCGAAATTCACAGAACTCGTCATTTTCCCGTTTAGAGCATTTGACTAAAGTAGTTACCTGTTTGTTCTAGAGTTGGAAAGTTCTTAACACACTGCAAACGTATATGAACTCTGCGGGTAAGCAGAGAAATTTTAAACAATCAAAACACTCATTTTCCTGACTATGATTTGGTTGGTCTTAGATAAGTGCAAGCTTTTTATCGACTATTGGCTAACTTAGAAATTCAAAATGGAAATTGGATGTAACTATTATTGGAAAGGTAAAAAGGAGGAAGCAATAGAAAGAAAACGCCCTTAGGCGTTTCTTTCCATTGGCACTCTTACATTGGCTTTGGGAGTACAAGCCACAAGGTACTCCTCAATAATAACTCAAACGGAGGAACTTATGGAATGTCCAAGAATTTAAGAACAAGAGTTTCAATTCACTTACATTGCTTTTGTAAGGTTTTTAATCTAATATTAAATTCAACATTTTAAAAACCCCCTACTCAAGCACTTAATCGAGTAATCATACGCCAATGATATTTTTGCAGACATTCTGTTATTCTTCCCCACTTTCACACCCATAACTTTTAAAGGACTCAACCGATTTTCATGAAACATGTTTAAAAACACTCGCACGTAACTCACCTTTTATCCAAATTTATACAAAATAAAAATTTATACTAAATTGAAATCGCTTCATCCGTTCGCGAGCTACGGTGCCACAGACAGACAGACAGACAAACAGACAGACAGACACGTCAAACTTATAACACCCCTCTTTTTGCGTCGGGGGTTAAAAAAAGTTAAAGTCAATCAAAATTGGAATTAATCATGGATCTTTGTTTTTAAATCTAAGGCCATGGTAATAGGCCTGCCCGTATTACCACATCCAAATGGCAATTCAATGGCTAAAATATCAACAATATTAATCAAATTATAAATCTTACTCAACGCAATCGACTTCCCTTTTCACAGTACCTACTCACCTTTCACCATAAGTCCTTGTACCTCGTTTCCTTGGAAAACAATCACTAAGTAAATAGATAATATTATTTTCGTACAGACAGTTCGTTCATTGACGACATTTACTAAATAGCGATTATCGAAACTATTTACCGGATTCCGAACTTCGACACACTGTTATGTTACTCGTCGTAGTAAAACTCTTCAGAATTGCAGTGTAACCTTCGCTTAGTCACAAAGGGATTTACTAACACTATGACCGATTATCTCATTTTTTACTTTTGCACACGAGAATAGAATGATCACGTATTATCATCTTTCGACCTGGTTGCATTAGCTATAGTTAGCTTGATGATCAGATTAATTCTCGTGTACGAACCGTATACAGTATACACGATCAAAAATTATTATTAAGAAGTAAACCAGAAGGAGAACCGTCATTGTACGATGCAAGATGAGTATTGGCACTTAAACAGCTGTTTTTCTAATCGTTAAAAATCTAAAATTCCTTCAAAGAACATACATACATACATGAAAATGTTATAAACATTTAGCTCTTGACGTACCTCTCAATGAGACGTATGAATGAGGTATCAATTTGAAACAATATAGTGAAACAATCGAAGTGTACAACAATGTTATACTAATATCAGCAAATATGTATAAACGAGGAACCGTTCAGCTCATTGTGAGCACTCCAAGCGTTCACGACAAAATACAATGTTCCCATCTATTGTATACATTCTGAATGTACCTCCCCAGACGGGCTTGAACTGGATTTAATGAAATACCTTTCTGTATGGTGACGGATTAAGATTTAATTATGGAGTATCAGCACCCCTATTCATCCCATGGATGTCGTAGGAGCCGTCTAAATTACAAACTGTGCAGGAAAAGTTCTGCAAAGAGAAGGAAAACTTGAAGCCAAACCATCTGCCCAACGTAGTATGGTAGACCAAAACTTCCGTTCTAGGGAGAGGCCTATGTCCAGCAGGCAGCAGTGGACCATTAAAACCTGTTGATGATGATGATGAATCAAACACGGCTTGAAACCTGCCAATATGATAATACAATGAAACTAAAAACTTATTGGTATTTTGGTGAAAACAATCTCTTTAAAGAGATTTACAAAATGACGTCACTTTGAGAGCGCCATCTAGGAATTAAATAAACAACTATACACCCATTGAACCGAACTCCCATAGTCATTGTATTGCAACTAGTAAAAAAATGATGGGACCCCGTTACACGTACCTACAGCCTATTAATAATTGTAGTGAGAACAAAAAATACATGGCTGCCTATGGCAATAACCTTTCTGTGAATTATACATGAGTGATTGTTGATTGGTCGTTGCTTTTTATGATGTAAGGGGGAAATAGACAGGTCCCTTGATAGTAATTAATTACCGACGCTATGTTTCCCTGCAGCCAAATAGTCGCAAGTACGTTTCCTTTGACTCACAGCCACCAGAAGTAGAAAAGAAGTGTTGGACTCTGGTATCACTCATTCGATGCAAAGCAAAGAAGGATTTTCTAACACCGTTCATAATCTATATAGGAACAAGTTCCCACGCGCAGTTGGAAAAAAGGTTTTCATTTCATCGTTGCGCTAGATACATCTTGACCTTTACATTACATAAGCATAAAAACATAGGCATTCCTGTTTAATTTATTCCTTTGTAATGAGCCATGAATACCAGTGGGAGCATTAATGTTGAGCTTTCTATAGGAACCTAGACACAGTGGACGGAAAACAATTTCCCCTACTGCCTACATTCTTTGAGCCGGTGATTGTACCTTTCCGGTACTATCTTAAGGATTTCTTAGTAATACCGGTTTAAAGCTCCAAAAGCTGACCGGTGAGACATTACGTCACGGTTTTCCCTTTTAAATTGATAGTTTTTGTGACCACCTACGGTTACAGGGTCGAAGGGTTACATACGTATATACCCATATTCATCTTTCAACAACAATGAGTTAATGATACAATTGTTGAATGGTGAGAATCATATACAATTTGTTGATCTATAATTTCTCCTATTCATTGTAACCATCAACAGCTTTTAACAGTCCACTGCTGGACATAAGCTTCTCCTTAATAAGGAGGTTTTGGTTATGCATTGTAAAGTACACTAGAAATCGATATTGAGAATGAAAGGTGTCGGGATATTTATTTAAAATGTTGAATAATCGGCACGTGTCGCTATGAATTCTGGGCGATGGTAAAGCTGAGGTGCCACTGTAAGCGAGTTATGTATTAAAAGTTAGAAACCGCTAGAACAAGGCTCTGTCGACAACTCTAGAAATCTTGTATCCATATCAGGAAAACAAGTATATTTACTCACCATACTTGCTATTGACAATGTTGGAAGGAAACGTGAGTCATATAAGCATTATAAATGTCTCCAGTCTTCGCCCAAACTAAGCAGACATGTAGTGGCAGTATATGAAATTTACTAATAAATTGATACATAATTTTTTTCGTAAATAAAATATACCATTGCATAAAGAAAACTCAATGTGAATAGTAAGCGACAATCTAAAAACCCATATGTAAGTATCACTGCCACGCCAAGGATGTAAACCATTTAAGACACTTGTTTGCGAGATCGAGAGTTTATCAGTCTTCTAAAATTATCTTGCAATTAAACTTATTTGTTTATTTATTGACACAGTGTGGTAAACAGTGCAGTAAACAAGAATATTAACAACAAAACTAAATTAAAAGTTCGTGCAACCCACAAGGATCTCCGCTAATCGCTCGCACTGGCACTAAGGCACATGTATAGTATACTGCAGATCACGTATTAGGTAATGAGTTGCAGGGCGTGAGAGAACGCGCAATTTCTCATGTTTGCCTATCATCGGTGACGTCCGCCATTTTGAAATTGTTGAGAAATTGCGACGCATTACCATACTAATGCACTTTAATCTGTAATGTATATAATGTAATTTTCTCAAGGAAGCTGATGTCAAAAGTTATGGCGGTCTTTTTCATGGCATAGGGGCATATGATCAGATTGTTTACATAATAGTCATATCTACCGCCGCTCTTGGATACCTGTAAAACAAAAAATAATAAAATAGAAATATCCAAATATGAATAGCAACCTATGTCTGAACACATGTTTTCCGATCCCATCTGTCAAATTCTTATTTAATATACCTTTTATACTTTGGCAGCACTGAATATTACAGAACTTCTTGTCGTACATTGCATTAACTTGTGAAGAAAATAGTAAAAAAATAACACCTTAGTCCAAGCCTTCGCAAAATGGCTACCGAAATTTAAAAACACTAAACATTTTGGTAAAAAACGACAAAAACAATGTTGTCAAACACATAGGTCATAATTATGATACCAACAAAAAAATACTTAAAATTCGAAGCTCACAGTAAAATATTTTAAAAAAAGATAAAAACCATAAATAAATAAAAAAAAACTCGGAAGTCATAAAGAGTCTACGTTCCGCCAGCCAGGAACTTTCCTGAGATTTTAAAAGCGAATGCGGGAAATGCTTAGCATACTAAACTAAATGCTATGTTGGTAGTTCTGCCACTAATTGCAGTGCATACTACATCTCAACATTATTTTATTCAGGAAATACGCACAAGTTATGTCAACCATTTTGGGTTATTATTGCACTTAGGACAATTTTACATTATTGTTATATTTTGTCTATGGTGTAATCTCTTGAGACTGGATTCTGTAGATATTACAAAATACTGCAAATTATTTGAGTTTAATTAAATACATTTATCGTCACTGTAATGTGATGAAATGGCTGGGACAATTGTTTGCGAAAAGCGGTTACTATTGCGCCATAATTTATATTAAAATTTAGTATTAATTATTTCATTGTTAAAGAGTTATTTTTGACACATCTTTTAGGTTACTAAGACCCTCTTTCACCGGTTACAGATAATAATTTCGGATAGCTGGTTTGGCAATTTATGTGGATGATATGTATTATCTGTCAGATAAACTATCCGAAACTATCTGTATACAGTGAAATGGGGCCGTAATATATTATACCTATTGGATTACGACTAAAGTAAAATTATTTTCTCGCTGCTGGTTCGGTCATAAATCACACGGTCATAATCTCCTTATTTAGTGTGTTTCTATTATGACCGAGTTTGCAAAGATACTAATCATACTATAGTGTTGCTAGATCTCTCCTGTCACCTTAAATATGGTAATGTTTTAATAGTAGGAACATCGTTTACATAACTAATATAGTGTAGGTACTAGTACTGGTTCCCAAACTAGGCCTAAGCCTGTATCTTAGGAAGCAGTTTTCAGTTGCGCTAAGGATGACAAAATAGGTTGTTCACAAATTTGCTGCTACTACCATGCATTTCTTTTTTTTCAGTAAATTACTTTTTTTTTTTTTTTTTTTTTTTTTTTTATGTTTGGGCCGCCAAAATGATTCTACTCTGCCTGATGGAAAGCATAAGCAGAATCCACGAGTGGTGGCCACCATACTCATTGCGAATGCAACAATGCAGCATGGTGACCCACACTATGGCGGCCTAGTGATGCTTGTGCATCTTTTTGTCTAGTCATCAAGTATGGAACTTGTTGACTAGACTAATTGGGCCTCCGGTCTCGCACTCACCAACGAAACACGACAGCACGAATGCTGACATTTTACGCCGATTTTCTGTGCGAGGGTAGTACCGCCCCGGTCGAGCCGGCCCGTTCGTGCTGAAATCAGCGTGGCTCTACTACCTATAAATACTACCTTACTTATGTTCATGCACGTGTGATTATCAATATTATTGTGAGAGTACGGATGATGACCAGGTGTGTATGTGAGAGTGTGTGTGTGTGTGGGGGGAGAGAGGTTGTTGGTGGGTGAGGTTTAGAGGGTGGTGTATGAAGTCGTGTGTGTGGTTGTGTGTGTGTGCGTGTGTGTGAGTGCGTGTTTGTATGTATGTGACATTGCTTATTAAAGTAGGTGAATGAGTGAGTATTGATGTCTAAATGCAATGAATTCATGATAGGTAAGTGAGAAGATCTTCCGTCTGTGTGTAATCAAGTTCCTGTAACCAGTTTAAAATTTTTACTTTGGCTTGACGTCTACTTAATACGGCTATATTTATTCTTTTATTTAAGTCATTGTATAGTTTTATACTAACACTACGCGTCTGTCTTCTTGCGAAGGAAGTTCTGCACTTTATGCGAGGACAGACCGATGACGAGCTGCGCTTTTTAGGCTGTGGGAGGGGCACATCTCGATGTTTTCTAATAATGGCTTTCAGGATGAATAATTTTCGGACTGAGAGAACTTTGCAGTCGGCATAGAGTTTGACTGTGGGATATCTATAATGTTTTTTTAACATTACTTTTAGCAGTGCTCTCTGTGCTCTCTCTAGTTTTATAAGATACGTCTTAGCCGCTCCGCCCCACACCAAGATACAGTATTGTATAACGGACTGGCATAGGGCCAAATAAACTAAAGTCAGTTTGTCTCGCGGTAACACATCTCGAAGGGACTTAAAGACGTATATTAATCGTCTTGTTCTGGATGTAACTAGGTCAATGTGCTTTTCCAGTTAAGTCTATTGTCTATCAACACACCCAAGTATTTTGCGTGTGTAACCGGTGTAACTTCAAGACAGGAGCACCCATTTCCGGTTGTGCATTTGTGAGCTTTGATGGAGAAATTACTTTTTGGATCTGTCGCCTTGCTTAAAGAGAATGTCACATAGCTCGTCTTAGGTATGTTGAGTGTCAAGAGATTTCTGCTCAGCCAATCCATGACCTTTGACGGAGAGCACTCAGCACGCTCCTTTACAGTTTGCCAATTTGGACCCCAGACAAAATTGGCAGTGTCGTCCGCGTATGTGAAGATCTTAGTGTAGGGTAATTGCAATGTGCAGAGACCGTTTACGTATAGCAAAAAGAGCGTAGGGCCCAAAACACTTCCCTGCGGCACGCCATAGCTTACTGTTGCCTCATCACTAACATGTGTTTCAATTTTTACTCGTTGACTCCTGTTGGTGAGGTAATCTTTGAATATATTGTGTGATAAACCTCTAACTCCCAATTTTTCAAGCTTATCGAGAAGAATAGGAACAGAGACCGTGTCAAATGCCTTCGAGAGATCCAAGAACAAGCACAGACCTCTATTTTTGGCATCTATAGCGTCTACAATAGCATCGGTGAGGTCCGAGACTGCATCTTCAGTCGATATTCCTGGGCAAAAGTCATATTGATTCGGTGCAAGTATTTTTTTCTGCTCCATAAAAGATCTTAGCGCACGGTTTAGTACTTTTTCCAAGATCTTAGACAGTGCTGAAAGTACCGATATTGGTCGATAGTTATTCACATTATCCCTGTCCCCACTCTTATATATAGGGTGTACAATCGACTTCTTAAAAACGTCTGGAAAGACACCAGCTTTTATTGCGAGATTGCAAACGTGCATTATTATTGGTGCTAGAACGTGACTATTTTGTCGTAACACCTGAGACGAAATATTGTCCCAGCCTGAAGAACTGTCAGGACGAAGCTCGAGGATGATTGTTTCCATTTCGGCGATGCTTACTTCTAAGAGGGCCAGTGAATTAAGAGGGCAATTTGAGTCAAGTGTTAGCAAGGAAGAACCATTCACAGTAAAACTGCTTGATTGTCGAATTTTATCTGCTAAGTTCCTGCCTATGTCTCTGAAGTAGATGTTGACATTATTTACGGACGTCTCGGGTTTATCAGTTAGTTTCAACAACTCTTTAGGTGATATTTTTGTTTTCTGGGTCAAGGTTATGTCCCTAATAGCTTTCCATAAGGCTTTTGGTTCATTGCGGGCATTGTCGATTTGAGATTTGTTATATGCTAGCTTTAATTTACGAAGAAGGTTATTACAAAAATTTCGATAACTAATGTACGTGAGTTTAAGAATCATGTTAGTAGGTGATTTTTTTGATTTAGTATGTAGTCTATCGCGGTTTCTAATGCATTTAAGTAAACCGGGTGTTATCCATGGTTTTAGGACTTTATTTCTCCTAGAGACATTTGAGGTTCTAGTGTGCTTATCTATTGTGGTGGAGAGGAGCGTGACAAGCATATTGGAAGCTTTGTTAGCATCGGATTCTGATAATATGTTAGCATAGTTAGTAGCTTCGAGATCCGTTTAAAGTAAGTAAAATCCGTGGTAGTTATTTAGTTAGTTAGACTGCCTCGTTGGTCTCGCGGTTGGTGTGTGCGACTGCTGATCATGAGGTCTCGGGTTCGATTCCCGGGTCGGACCAAATGTTTGTATGATCTACAAATATTTGTTTCGGAGTTTGGGTGTTTTCTATGTATAATATGTATGTATTTACAAAAAAAAAGTATATATGTATTTGTATCAGTTGTCTAGTACCCATAACACAAGCTCTGCTTAGCTTGGAACTAGATGGCGTTGTGTGTTAGATGTCCGAAATATTAATTTATTTTAAAAAGAGTAGGTACATGACCGATGTATCAAAAATCAAAACCTTTGTTTTTCTTGTGAAACTGTGGTAACTGTTCTAATTTACTAACATTGTAAGTTTCTTTAATTTATACCATTATATGATACATTAAGTCGGTAAATAGAGTCTTCACATAATATAACAATGCCAATAAAACAGAAGTTTTAGACAATAGATGTTACGAGGTACATGTTTTTTGTAACATTGTTTTTTGTACTGGATCTTATTGTACTTTGCATTTGCATAAGTTTTTACATATTACCAACTAACTATGTATTATGTAAAATGTCGTTTATCTTGAAATCCACTTTTTTTTTGTGACATAGCTCTCAGTGCTTCTTGTGTCATTGTACTTTTCGACAAAAATGTCGTAAAATTCTGCATTATACTAGACTTTTTATTCTATTGGTACCGTGGTAAGCAAACCAAAGGGGCATAGTAGTGAGATTAATTAATAATAGGGACATTGTTTAAAAAAGTTACCAGATACAAATCTTAAATGTTATCACGTTTAAAGGCTGGAACACTTTTGATAAAACTTGATATAGAGCTTGAGTAGTATATAATTATGTATCTAATAAACCGCGAGCAACACCACGGGGCACAGCTAGTAAAAATAAACGAAGTGAGTTTTCCCACAACGAATTTGACCTACAACAAACAATACTTAAAGATTTAATAAATAAATGAAACAAATAACATTTTCATCGTGTACAACGAAAAGGTAACATTAAAACAATCAATACATTATATTTTTCTATGCATTGTTATATTTCTCAGTTCTCACAATATAACTACAGACAACTAGAGTAAATAGCCTATAGTATACTAGAGCGTAGCAAACGTGCCATTAACAATACCTCTATTGTTGCGAAGAACCATAGACAATATAGACTTTGCTGTAAAATATTTTCACTACTAGTTTGTTTACATTCTTTACATTTCTTTGAACGTAAATGCTCCAGCTTAAAGTACTGACTTATCGATACGAAGTGTCAGCACCTCTATTTATCCCAGGGGTGTCCACAAGAGCAAAGTACGCAGGACAACAGCACTGCATAGAGAAGGATACTTGAAACAAAGTCTATATCAACCCGTCAGGCCAGCGTGGTTTAGTAGCCTGAAACCTTATTTCTAGGAAGAGTCCTATGTTAAGTAGTTGATTAATAGAGGCTGATGATGATGATGAGGAAATATTTTAAATATACATAAATAGGAACCCACACTAAATTGGTCAGGAACTTTATTTAAAAGCATTTCCACAAATTCCTCTGATGGAACTTAAACGTTATACTAAATACAGCTAGTTATCCCATAACCACATTATTTCACAACAACTCTACCAGTCGAGCGGGAGTCCGCCATTTTTCTAAGCATGCGCGGTGACGCAACGTACCTCTGGTATGCGCAGAACACTTCAGAACAGGTTTGCGACCGCCATCTAATTTGTCCGGAGTCCGAGTTATGCGTGCGTGTTGCTTGTTAGAAAAAGAAACAGCTAACCATAAACAACGGTGCGATTTTAAAATAAGAATGTATTAACTACTTTAAGAGGAACCTATAAATTCTGCAGCAGAATATCCATCCTTCTTGGATTTCTCCTAGTTAATGGTACTAGCTATTAATTTTTATTCTAGAGACATAGCGTTATATATTTAGTATGTATTTACAAAAAGGATCATACTTTTTCTCTCCATAACAAGAAGCTTTATCAGATGATACGTACCCGAGTCCGACAGCTTGCATGATTATAAAGTCACTCATGGCCTTGGATTCTAACAGCTGTGTCATCGATAGAATTTTTTGAGTAGAGATTTCTTAAGCCAGTTTAAAGAGCAACATATTTTTTTAATTATAAATGCTTTTCCTTACGCTGATTGGTCCGCCATTATGCAATGGTAGAGGTATTTCTCAATGTTTGTGCTGATTAATGTAATGAAGTAATTTATTACACTAACGTCAATTATTGATAATCAAATAAATTACTAATAAGCCTTATGGACAAGAGCCATAACTTGACAATGATCCTTAAACGGTGGAACTATTGCGAAATTTAAGACTAAAATAATTTAGTTTAATAAGAAAGAAAATTAAGTGTTGCTATTACTTTCGTAAAAGCCAGCTAAGGGAGCGAACTACGCAAGTTAAAAACACTGCGAGAGAAAATGAAAACTTCACACGAACCATATACCAAAAACATACGTATTAGCCCTATTATTGTTAGCGATTAACGGCTATTTTCAATAACCTATCGTTAGTTAAAACTACAGATAGTCTATTTTTTTTTGTTTTCTTTCAATGATTGATTCAGTACTTTAATTGATATGCAGGATCATTTTTGTTTCTTTTTCTTTGACAAGTTTTAGTTGTCAAAAAAATATATGCAATGCTCTTTTAAAGAAAAGTTCAAACCGTTTTCAATAACCTATATCGAGTTAAAACTGGGGATAGGTTATTAAAAATGTCAGTACGGTGCCTTTCAGTGAGTCTGATGGCTACATAGAAGCCTAGAGAAGCCATTTCTAACTCTTGATCTCCAATTGTCTTTGGGCGGGGAGGTCCCACTTACACCAGGTAAAAAGTTAAGATTTAGAGATTTCATTTCATATATTTTCTTCCTTTTGTTCATTTGTATGTGAAAGTTCGTAAATTTACTGCATGAGTGCACAGATACGATACAACATTCAATTGTAACAGATTTATTTGTGAAAAAAATGCAATCTATTGAAATTCAATGAGTTGCATCGAGTGACTGAATAAGACCGCAATTTTTAAATGATTTTAAGAAAAAGAAGGGTTTCTGTATTTGACAGTATTGTTTATATATTTGTTAACCAGATTGCTGATAAATGTACCTATATTGTAATACACCCATTTTATTTTTGACAAATCCCGCATTAGGAATATACATCCTGTGTCACGGGGACTTAACAAACATACATGAAACGGACACAAAGAAAACTCAGACTTAGAACAACAATTTGTGGATCACATAAAGTGTTGTCCCATGTGGGATTTGAACCCACAACACATGGCGCAGTAGATAGCGACGTGGCGACCTCTTAAACCACTAGGCCAATCGTGTGCAGTAAATTACACCCCTAAAGGTAAGTTATTAGGGAAAAAGAATTCAGATTATTACAATTCTTCGTTTTCATTGATATTTTCTTTTAAAGTTGACCATGTATTCAATTTTCCTAGATTAAATTGCACACCTTGATATTGAACATAATTTTATTCATAGCGCCATTGTGAAATTAACCGTTTGAGGTAATTAATTTCATTTTGCGTTTGTACAGATACATACAAATTATTTAATTTTCCTCATTTTGTAATTATACCTAATTTATGATAATTACAAGGTTTTAAAGTTCAAGTACAAAAATTACTTTTCAAATTGACGATTGGAAGGTTCCATGTTAGATGCTACGTGTTCAGGGAGGGCATTGAAATCTATCTCCTCAGAGCAGAGCACATAAGGCAGGTCGTTAGGGTGGTATTATTGTAGATACCACATAAGCTTCTGCATAGCCCTTCAGCCAGAGATCAGAAAGATTTAACATCCCGTCATCAAAAGAAAATACAACACCAATTACCGTATTAAATAAAAATTATACATATAGAAACTAAAATAATCGCAAACTTAAAAAAAAAAAAAAACTGTCTTCAAGAACTGAACCAAATTAAACTAGGACCACACGGAAGCACCAGCTTTCAAATAAAAAAAGAATCGTCAAAATCGTTTTACCCAGTCGATAGTTATGAGGTAACAAACATTTAAAAAAAAACAGTCAAATTGATAACCTCCTCCTTTTTTGAAGTCGGTTAAAAATACACTTACAAAGGTTGGTGACAATGACAAACAAACAAATATACGGGTGCATTTAATAAAAACGTGTTAAAAAGGCCTGAAATACAACGAGCACTAGAGTAAAATAGTGTGATGAAACTGATAAGATTGACTAATTCAACGCAGCTCTGATATAATGATGATGATTATCAACAGTCAGACCACAGCTTTATAATTGTTTTTTATATCTAACACGGTATTTACACTATTTACTTTCATAGGTATTTCATTTCACTTAGTAAAAAGCTGTTAATTTGAAATGACAAACAGACACTTCAATTTTTTTTTTCGTATAGATGTTTTATATAAATAAATAGGTACATTGCAAATAATAACCTCGTTTTTATTACTAGCAACACTTAAATGGCTAAGCAACATTTTTTGCTCACACGATTTTGTAACACAACATAGAAATGTAAGCAATGGCGCTTATAAAGAATTGTGTCAGCGTTTTAATTAGTCGAGTTTTTTCACTCGGTTTCGTAGTCGCAACTAAGTTTACATAAACCATTTTCTTATTTGAGATATTATTGCAAGTAGTGCTTTTAAGCTAGTTTCTTATTGTGTTGGGAACTTAAAATAAAGCCTAGTGCCTAATGTTAAACATACCAGGACAGTATTTGATTGGACCACCATGATATGACTCTGATAGTATAAATTTCGATTTTATAGTTCTTTTAATAAACACTACTATTTACGTTACTACACATTCATATTATGGATGAACATTTATTAGAATTTTGTCCCAAAAATAAACTCTGTTGTGCATAAAACTAATTACAATTATGTAAGATTTTTTACTTAGTAAAGTCAGTAATGAAAAATCTAATTCAATTATTAAAACTTGTTTTTATTGGTCTTTTTTAAAACTAATAAATTTGTAATTAAAAAAACCGCTTCATTAAATATTGCACTATAATGTGTTGTATGTTGAACCTGTTTTGTACCGTATGTATATTTATATCCTTTTTTTTTTTTTTTTTTTTTTTTTATGTTTGGCCCGCCAAAATGACTCTGCTCTGCCTGATGGAAAACATAAGCAGAATCCAAGAGTGGTGGTCACCATACTCATTGCGAATGCAGACAGTGCAGTATGGCGACCCACACTATGGCGGCCTAGTGATGCTACTGCATCTTTTAGTCCAGTCAACAAGTATGAAACTTGTTGACTAGACTAATTGGGCCCCCGGTCTCGCACTCACCAACGAAACACGACAGCACGAACGCTGTCATTTTACGTTGATTTTCTGTGCGAGGGTAGTACCGCCCCGGTCGAGCCGGCCCGTTCGTGCTGAAATCAGCGTGGCTCTACTACCTCTAAAATAAGGTAAAAACCTTGTTCACATTGAGGATGGTGACCACCACTCTTGGATTCTGCTTGTGCTTTCCATCAGGCAGGGCAGAGTCATTTTGGCAGCTAAAATATAAAAAATAAATAAATATATATACACAATGTTTTTGGGTAGAAAACAATTGGTATTTCTTTGTTTGTTTATTTTGTACTTTGGCTAACCTCATTTTATGGATTTTGTCAATGAATTTTCAAGATACAACTCTATAAAGGGCCTACAATCAAATTTATCTCAATTTTTACATATTTTCTGTCGAAATTTTAGCTGTTTGAGGATGAAGTTATGTTCAGTATTTGTTTTAATTAGCATAATATAATGATATGAAATCATAAACACCCAATATCCATACTAAGGTTGTCTAAAAGAAATCGTCGTGAGCGATAAGACCGCCAATTGTTACGTTTTCAACTTTGTAACTCATCTTTTGTTGTCATAAGTATTTATCTTGTGTATACAATAAATATATATTATATATAAAATAAAATAAAAATATAATCATTCAACTTAATTTTCCACATACCTATTAGATCTTAAAAAGTAGTTTTTCTAGTAATTCTTGCCCCGAGTAATGTAACGCTATTTTTGTACAACTTGTTTCGCAGGCTAGGAAGTGGTTACCAGTAGGTACTTTTGAAGATGAAAGTTTCATTTGACCTTGGTTGGTTGTTCTACACAAAATAAACAAACGTTTTAGCACGAGAAGTGAATTACCCAGATCATTATAATTTGCTTTTGAATGCTGAGTTGCAATCACGTTTCACGTAAAACGTAGTTGCTGGTACTCCTATTTATATGTATATCTACTGGTCCAATTTCAACTGGAATTCTTCAACTTCTTTTAGTGTATTTTATTGGGCGTACTGACTTATTTAGCTTCTCGTGTTATGTAGTCTCAGATCAAATAAAAAAAGGTAGATAACGCACCTCTTCGATACTCATGGGTGGGGTGGCGACTTTCCGGTGACTTCTCCGGCGGTGTTGAGTGTTCTTAATTCATCACTACACGGATATATTAGGCAATGACGAACTAAGCACATTTTAAAAATAAAAAGCATGATACACACACATTTACACATACATAATACTTTTATTACAATGTATTTTCAATTAGGTACCATTTTTTAAACATTTTTCTTCAAGAACCGAAGTTCTCACAAAAACACATGTGTTTTTCATCGTATGACCTCACATAGGTTATGTAATTATATTTTATTTTCGTACGATTTGTGTTCTATGGTACATCTTGAATCGTGACCTGTAGTCAAGGTTGTGTGCACACCATTACCAGTAATTACAGAAGTTGAGTAACAACAACTTGTGCCCTACGGCCCCCGGCAACCTGAGATGAGTAGCTTGCTGTGACCTTCGCGGTGAACATCTTCTGAGTACCAGCTGAACCCCGCGGTATTACCCGCGGTACGACAATAACCGCGGGCAACGCCGCAGGACGAAGCTAGTCTAAAAAAAAGTAGCCTAAGTTACTCCTTATATCATCATCAGCTATCTATCCCTGAGAGTCCCATCAAAATCGATCCAGCCGTTACAGAGATTAACCGGAACAAACAGACCGACAAACTTATGTACCGTGTATACATAATATATATATCTATATATATAAAAGAGTAAGGTGACTGACTGACATACCCAGAGATCAACGCACAGCCCAAACCGCTGAAGCTAGAATCCTGAAATTTTGCATGTAGGTTCTTTATATAACGTAAGTGAGCACTTAGAAAGGATTTTTGGAAATTCCACCCCTAAGGGGGTAAATCAGGGGATGAAAGTCTGCGTGAGCGAAGCCGCGTGCAAAAACTATTACATACATATATGCATTTAGTAAAAAGCGGTTATTTTAATATTATAAACCGACACTTCAATTTTATTTATTTGTATGATGTATATATAAAATGAAGTCGCTTCCGCTGTCTGTTCGCTTAGATCTTTTCAACTACTCAACATACTTTAATCATCAATATATAGATAGTTATCATCAATAGATTGATTGATTCAAGAGGGAGATTTACTCGTATACGATGCTTTTTTATTACATCCACACACTATGAAAGGATTTCTGGAATTTCCACCCCAAAGGAGGTAAAATAAGGCATGGATAATTGTATGAAAGTTCGTCATTTCAAATTTAAAATACGATATAGCTGTCTATCTAACTACTTAATTATACCTATACCTAAGGATAAAGTATTCAAGATTTACCAAAGTTTTGGAAGCTGATACTTTCATGTTTTAATCACTGACTTTTGGAATTTTGGACGGATTTTTGGAATTTTCATCCCTTAAGGCGTAAAATAAGGCATAATTGGTTGTATAAATTTCCTCACTTTCAAAGATAAAAACACGAAATAGCTGTCTACCTAGCTAAAATATAAGGATAAATTTTCCAAAACAGAAGCTATCTCAGTAGGATGAGTCAATTACGAGTACAATGCCAAATTGCTGCCCTTCCCTTTGACATTAATGACAGTTGCTTCACATTACAAACGAGAAATTCTTGGCTAGTTTATCCTTGACCACAACCGCATCGTACGTAAACGACTTAAGCATACTTGTTCAACATAATCATTTGTACGTGCTCGTTGTTTTGGCAGATTATCAATTCACAGAAGAGCTAAGAGTGGAATTAAGCGTGTTTTAGAGTGGAGACCGCGTTTTGGCAAACGTAGTGTGGGACGCCCCCTGGCCAGATGGCGGGACGACTTCCGTAGGAGAGCTGGCAGCGACTGGATGCAGAAAGCAACAGACCGGGCTCTGTGGTGTTCCTTGGGAGAGGCCCTTGTCCAGCAGTGGACTGCAACGGGCTAATGATGATGAAGAGCTAAGACGAAGTGGCTGTTGTATGTCGTCAAGCTCAAGAAAGGGGAGAATGTAGGGGTAGGAGGGTTAAACAATATTGGTAGGGAGTCAAGAAAATATACGCGTGTAGTTTTCATTGATATTAGGTTCCTATTCTTGTCGTAGCTTGATAATAAATTGCTTATTAGCTTTTGCTCGCGGATAAAAGCTAGTTCAAATTTAATAAATAATAGTTTAAAAAAAACACGCTTTTATAAGCTTGGGGGGTTCTTTCTGAAAATATTTCAATAATAATGTCGTAAATAGTGTTTTTTTTTTACTTTTATTTGTTTTTATTTCATTTATTTTTTTCGTTTTTTTTTTTCAAATTGTATCTAAATTATTTTTTATTTTTAACTTTATGCCAATACGAAGCACTGTTTACAGTACAGTTGTTGTGTACAGTTGTAACTGGATGACAGGTTTACTGTATTGTACTGTTATGACTCTACCTATAAATAAATGAGTACGCAAAGTTACTGACAACCAATTCAACCTTCGAATACAGTTCACCCTCAGGATTGCGGAGGTCCGATGCCAGTCGCTCCGTGTAAAAACTGATATTCAGGTAAAACCGGTTGAACTAGTAGCCGACCTCAAATAATATTGGGAATAATAAAGGCTAGGAAAATGTTGATGAGTATTCAAATTTCAAATAAGTCGATATAAAAAATGGAATATTTTGGTGTTGTCATAGTTTTGAGATTAACAAATGGTGCTCGATCACAATCGGAACAATAAAGAAAAGACCGTTTGTGTTATACAAACGCTAGATATTATGTCATATAATAGTTATTTATGTTGACATAAGGAAGACAATTCCAACCATTCAGTTATAGTTTAATTATTGTTATTACACCATTCTCTATTAATTCCGGTATTTTAAAGGAGGTTAAATAATAGACAATCCAGAGTCGCTATCGTGCAAAATTCCATACATTACTGTGGCAATTTTCATATTTAAGATCGATTGCCAAGATTGCCAACTTGGTATTACCACAGAATAATTAATAGTACTGTCGTACAGAAGTTTCACTCTCGAACAAAAGTCAAGTTTAGGCATAAAAAGTTTTCAACTTTGTCACCTTACACGCGAATTTGAATCTTGTCGTGTGACTCGAGCGTTCATATTCCGTTAGACACCGCTTGATTTACTACAAGAGCACGGGGCTGCCGCTTGCTGTACATTTAGGTAAATATTAAAGTTAATTATAAAAATATAACAAATTTAGTCATGAATAAGAAACATTTTACCAAACAATAATCATGTCTACGTAACGTACTACTCGTTCTGGGTACCTTCGTAATAAGTTACAGATTTTTGTATTGAAAAGTATTACAGACATAATACTCGTATTTTAGAAAATGATATAACATTAAGAAACTATAACTCGTCTACGTACTTAAATACTTTTGATAAAATGTATGTCATCTATTTACATATTATTTATTAAAATCGGTTCAGTCGGTCTACGGACGGAGGTCCATTCGTTTAGATAGTGTCGGTACACCCGCACGCCATTGTGGCTATTGTTGTAAAATACAAATATATTAATTGATACATCGACGTAAACTGACAAATCATACTTACTTGTAGGTGTACGCGGCAAGCGGGTTCATAAGATCATCAAAGCCACACCATGGCTTCGCCGCAGTCAAGTAAAAAGATTTTCGTACAGAGATATACAGGAATATATTATCATAGTCCTACCTAGTCCGACAAAACCTCATATTTAAGGAGAGACCTATTTCCAGCAGTGGACTATTAAAGATGATCATCATATGACATCATATCCTACATTCAGGTTCATCCTGTTCTTAAGGGTGGGACCTGAAATGAAATGGGAGAGCGCCTGAACCTCGCCGTCCAGGTGTTTCTAGTGGAAAGACCATATAAACCTGACTTGCCTAAGGAGCCGAAGAACTGAAGGGAATTTGTACTTCACCACCAAAAAGCCTACCTTCCGTTAAAAGCAGGCAATTCGTCTATTATTCCTATCCATACTTACTAATATTATTCTCAAGTACCACTGAACCTATTTGTATGAATTTCGGTATAGAAGTAGATCCATAATCAACCTATCGCAGTCCACTGCTGGACTTAGGCCTCTCCAATAGGGAATATGCATAAAATTTTTATTTGTCTCAAACATTTGTTTATAGATTCTTTATTGTCTTTACAATATACCTAAATGGTATTCTTTTTATTTTGTGATTATTTAAACCCAGAAAATATTAAATAAAAAGTGAAGATTAAGGGAGGGAAATTCAAACCTGCAAAACGCGTCCTAATTGGTCGAAACGAAATGTGACGTCGATTGTTACATTATCGAAATTAACGGCGTCGAAATTCTTACTGTGTTAGTAGTGTTTGTGAGAAAAAATGACTTCTTCCATGATTTTTATAGCAATCAAAACTGTAAATAGGTATAAAATAACTGAAACACTCAATAGTAAACAAACACGAAATGACAATGACGTCATATGTTATGTCAATAGCGCGCGAAAAATGGCGGCGTTTGAATAGATCAAATTTAGTCGGTGTTTTAAATTTCACTTTGAAAATTAGTTTGACTATTTTGAAACCTATTTATATTTTTTTCTATGTAATGGAGACTTATATCATCAGATTAAGAAATAAAAAAAAGACATGCATATTCCCTATTGCACGCTACTTGGTTCGATCCTTGGCTTTTTGCATTCAGCTCCTGGATGCTGGAAATAATAGAGGTCGATTTTTTTATTTTCCCGTTTTTTTCCCGTTATCTTTTTTTTTCTTTCTAGCAAAAAAAGAATGAATGAAATTGGACTGTGTTATTGAATTACAACTAAGTACATATTTTGACTTGGTTGTAATTGCTGAATTTCGGGATTAAAAGTATCCCATGCCCCACCTCGTAGTATGAACTCAAATCATGCCAAGTTTCATTTGAATCCATTCAGTAGTTTCAGCGTGATGCGCGGCCAAGATACAGACAGACAGACGAACAGACAGATAGACAGACAAAAATGAAAAAAAATACAGTTTTGGCTTCAGTATCGAATATAGATATTTTTTCAAAATATCTTTAATGTATAGAATTGGACCTGTTACATTTTTATTATAAGCAAGATAGATTCAGATCGCATCTTGTCGTTGTTGAGACGTCGACCATGACCGAGCTTCATGTTCAAAGGCTGTTTCATTCATAGCTAACTTACCTACATGTGTAAATAGTGACTGACAATTTTGTTGCAATTCTTGGACATATAACAGCACATTGTTTATTTATATTGAAAACTGCTTACAGCATGTACTTTGGGTTCAGTATAGAGAGCCGTACTGTTATAAATTCGAAAGTAACCCTGTCTATTTACGCTTTCACAACTGCACCGCTGCACCGATTTCAATGAAATTTCTCATGGATATACGCTGCTTCTTGAGGGAGGACATATTACTCTTTACCGCGATAACCAAGATACAGGCAAGCGCAAGTATTCAAATATTAGATATAATACTTTCGCGATCTATGGTGTAATTAAGTTGATGACAACCTATGCCAGTACACCCTTTCCGAAACGTTGATAATTCAAAGGTATGTGATAGTGAAAACTGTCCCTTGATTCCTATGTTGGTTTCCTTGAAAAGTCAATATAATGTTTTAGTATAAATCTATCCGATCGTTGCGATAGTCGGTTCCAGGCGTACAACACTTTTTATGCAAAAAAAACTCGATGGTTGCAGGTCAGCGTTTGATACGTGTAAATCGAATTGGATGATGTACGATAGCCTGAGGGCTCTAACCGAGTTGGTTCTGTTCGATTATATCAATAAATCAAGTTTTATCGAATATTAAACTTCAATTTCTACTAGCTATGTATTAAACTATCCTATCATTTCAATATTTTTGAAGAAAGTACAATTTTTACTTGCTATGGAGGTTAATATTTTTGGCAGTCCTTAGTATGTTTGTATGTTCCACCGTAACGTCGAATCTAAACTACTGAACCTATTTTAATGAATAAGATGACAATGTATTACTAATAATAGACCTGGTGATATATATAGCAAATAGTAAACTATGTGTTATTCTGATGTATAAGCTATATTACTGCAAAGTTTCATCCAAAAAAAGTTTTTGCGTGAAAGAGTAACAAACATCCATCCATTCATCCACCCATACTTACAAACTTTCGCGTTTATAATATTAGTATAGATAGTATAGATTAAAAACTAGCAACCCGTCCCGGCTTCGCACGGAAGTCTTTGAAGCTCTCGAATTCGGATTATCTATTGCTGAAAACTGCATTAAAATCTGTTGAGTAGTTTAAAAGATCTACGCCAACAGACAGCGGAAGTGACGTTTTTATACTATTTAAAGTATCTACTAAAAATCCTACTTTAATAAAGGAATTTAGGAAACAAAACTAAAACGTGGCCTTCAAAAAATTGTCAACCACATTTTTTTTTGTAGGTTATTTTAATAATTAATATTGGCAATAATATGTCAATAAAGCCATTGAGCAAGGCCTTATTACATACCAGACATGTTGGAACGTACGAATGTATACAAATCGGACACATTGCGTATTATTTACCTTTTCCAATAAAGTAATTCGGCCTCAATTACATTCCCGACCAATCATACAAATATGGTCTTCTAGAGTTTCATTCTGACCTAGTACGGTTCTTGTATTTTATAGGTAACTACCTGATCCGGCAAACGTTGTTTTGCCATAAAAAAATGGGGTATAAAAAATTTATGTTGGTCGATTCTCAGACCTACCCGATATGCACACCAAATTTCATAAAAATCGGTCCAGCCGTTTCAGAGGAGTATGGTACCTAACTAACATTGTGACACGAGAATTTTATATATAAGATAATAATATTTTGGACATCTAAATCTAACACACAACGCCATCTAGTCCTAAACTAAGCAGAGCTGGTACTATGTGTACTAGACAACTGATATAAATACAAATATACTTTTTTGTTAAAATTATTCATAGAAAACACCCAAACTCCGAAACAAATATAAACATTTGGTCCGACCCGGGAATCGAACCCGAGACCTAAAGCACAGCAGTTGCATACGCCAACCACAAGACCAACGAGGCAGTCATCTACCTATGACGAGTAAAGGTTGTTGATGATAATGATATTTTAGGAATATATTGCAATTTATATTTGAAACAGTTCTTAGTTGCACAATATCAATGACAGCCCTAGCCCCTAACCAAACTAGAATCCAAGTCGAGAAATGAGTCGAATAGTCATTAGTATGTTTATAAAAGCCCATTGCAGTAACCGATTGGTAAAACTCGAATACTCGGCCTACTTGCGTACGAGTTAGAGTTACGACACTATTTGCATAAAGTGCCATAGACGACTTGCGGTCATGAAAAGGACCTTGTGTTACATGCGTGATCCTCTATGATAGTCTATAAAAAATGCGGCCGTATCCATTAGAATCGTGTTACGATTTTACAAGTGATTTTTTTTCCAATCTATATACTTACAATAAAAATGTAACAGGTCTAATTCTGTACATTAAAGATATTTAGAGATTTTTTTTTGAAGGGGTTCTCTATGATCGATACTGAAGCCAAAACTGTATTTTTTTTCATTTTTGTCTGTCTGTCCGTCTGTCTGTCTGTCTGTAACTTGGCCGCGCATCACGCCGAAACTACTGAATGGATTCAAATGAAACTTGGCATGATTTGAGTTCATAGTACGAGGTAGGACATAGGATACTTTTTATCCCGAAATTCAGCACGGTTTCCTGGAGAGAGGGGATGAAAGTCAAATATGTACTTAGTTGTAATTCAATAACACAGTCCTAATTTATTCATTCTTTTTTTGCTAGAAAGAAAAAAATAAAAGATAACGGGAAAAGTCTTTTTTTTTGTCCACGACTGTACACTGCCTGTGGGACAGGGATCGGAAAACCCATGCATAACGGTATTCGTTATAAACGGTTACCGAATCAATCTGTAACCGTTTCAAAGGGTTACTCATCGATTCGGTTAACAGATTATATATGTTATTGTTTTAACCCAAACAATAAGGGTTAACCCAAATTAAAGGGTTTATGTTTTTGAAATTGTTAACCCAAATGATAGATGTTAACCCAAGATTTCGGTTATTTTACGACGTGACGCGATTCGAAAATTAATCAATTTTACTTGATCTCTTGTGAAAAAAAATTAACTTGTTATCCCCTTTTCCCATTCCACGCAAATAATGAACGTCACCGACGACTGTAACGAAAAATTAATCACGGACCTACAAATATCCAGAAACCTATATCAAATTCGGTTAAGGTTAACCGTAATTATCCTGTATTAGATTATTCCTGTTAACAGTTATAATTCGGTAACACATATTTAGGTTAATCCTAAATTTAGGTTAACCCATATCCAAAAGGGTTAATAACAGATTATTTCGGTTAGGTTAACCCTAACCGGAATATCCCTGCTGTGGGAAGCTGAGATAGATATGTAAATATGGCGGTACGAAGTTCGCCGGGTCAGCTAGTAAATAATATATTTACTGCTACTACCTACTGGATGCACGTTAACCGTAGTGGGGTCTGGATGTTCTTTGTGTCGATTTCATGTATGTTTGTGAAGTCCCAACAGAGGGAGACAGAAGTGTGTCGCGACACAGAATTTATTCTTAATGCGGGAGTTGTCTATTATAACATCCATACTTGTTGACTAGACTAAAATATGCAGCAGCATCACTAGGCCGCCATGGTGTGGGTTGCCATACTTGTCTGCATTCGCAGTGAGTATGGTGACCGCCACTCTTGGATTCTGCTTATGCCTTCCATCAGGCAGAGTAGAGTCATTTTGGCGGGCCATAAATGTAAAAAAAAAAAAAACAAAAGAAATATAGATATAGATACTTGCAATGTTTCAAGCAATTTCTTTTTATTAGTTGGTAATATTTATGTTGTTATGAAGACGTAGATTTATACCGCGCCTATTCTGGTCACCTTACGTAAAAGTGATAAATTTCTCTATTAAAAATATAACTAGCTTGTCCTCGTTTCGACATTTTCTCATAAGTTTATATTATATATAACTTGTGTGTGTGTGTGTATAAGTTGATGAGGTCAGTTTGACATGAATCAAAAGAGGATCTTAATTCAATTATTTTTTTTGCGCATTCGTTTTTTTGTCCATTCAGAACAGACTTTAATGATTTTTTGCATCCCCTTGGCAAAGTCAGTTCACGTAAAAACAGTTATTTATATATTTTATATTGGTTAACATTATGTGTAGACGTACATGTACTCCTGAAAATGATCCTGGCTACGCCCATAACTGTACCGTGTGACTCTATTTTCTATCCTCTTCTCTCTTTAAAAAAAGATTAGTTAACAGTTTTATAATTAGTTGATATAGCGACTCCTATTATAAACTCGTAAAAATATTTATTGAGATTCAGACACATCAGTGTTTAATTTTGGTAAATAGTAATCCAAGAAATATAGCACTAGTGAGTAGGTTATTTCAGATGAACAAGTTGGTAGTTAAGTCCAAGGATAAGTATAAGTACTAAAATCTACTACAAACATTGCGACTTATTTTTATATATATTTTATTTTATACTATTTAGTAGGTAGTAGAGCCACGCTGATTTCAGCACGAACGGGCCGGCTCGACCGGGGCGGTACTACCCTCGCACAGAAAATCAACGTAAAATGACAGCGTTTGTGCTGTCGTGTTTCGTTGGTGAGTGCGAGACCGGAGGCCCAATTAGTCTAGTCAACAAGTTCCATACTTGTTGACTAGACTAAAAGATGCACAAGCATCACTAGGCCGCCATAGTGTGGGTCGCCATACTGCATTGTTGTATTCGCAATGAGTATGGTGGCCACCACTCGTGGATTCTGCTTATGCTTTCCATCAGGCAGAGTAGTCATTTTGGCAGGCCAAACATAAAAAAAAAAAAAAAAAAGATATATATATATTGATTGATAGCTCAATTTGTACTGGAATCCTAACAAAAAACTACATTATTAATATAAAATATTATCTAGAAGATGATGGTGATTACTGGCCTAGGTTGTGATCGACGTGTGGGCGTTTAAACTATTAAAGTCAAGACGTGGTTACAACAAAAACATCTACGTAACAGTCACGAATGAATAAATTGATAATAAAGCATCTTAACTTAATATAAGACACGTATCATCTGCTTGAAAAAAAATCTATACTAATATTATAAAGTAGAAAAGTTTGTTTGGTTAAACGCGCTAATCTCAGGAACAGGATTCGTGAAAATAACGTATGAAAGACGTGTTCCTCTTGAAAATTTCAAAAAAAAGTCCGCGACAGTTTAATTATGTTTGTCCTTTTCGGCCTAGTTTAGACGTTAGGGTAGCGTTTCATGAGAATGACTTTTTGTAACCACGATGGCTTTGTCGACTTGGTATTTTAATATCAACATTTACATACGAGATCAATAACCTGTGCGAACTATTCGCGTATCAAATATCTTTCGTATGTGAACAGAATAATTCACGTCTCACAAAAACCCATCCGTAGAATTGAGTTATTATTGTACTTTGGAAAAGAGAGTTTTACCAAATTAAGAATTAATAATTTACACGAATCATATCAAAGAATGTCACAATATCGTAAAACAAAACTTGTATATGACAAAAATATTATACTTTAATTTAGTAACATTTCGAAGAACGCATTTAAAACCTGTTTTAAGATTTAATTCGTTAGCATTTTTCTCTATAATACGTGTAATATGAATCTAAATGACGCTAAACGGATACGAGAATATGGTGACTTTAAAGAACCAATATGGATACTCGTCGCGACAAAATTGGATAAGGTTGCAACATTTTATGTATTTTTGTTATTTCCTACACACGGTTGTATTATCACAAGACTTAAATGATAAAATGTGACTAGGTTTATGTGTTGTTTTAATAGTTTTAATAGTATTATATTAAATTACTCGAGAAATGAGTTTATCATCATCATCAGCCTATCGCAATCCACTGCAAGATAGTCTTTTCCAATTACACGCGTCTTGGTTCGATCCTCGGCTTCTCGTATCCAGGATTCGCAAGGTGAAGTGACAGTGGGTGGCTATATTAACCACAGAACCGATAACCGTGTTGGGGTAAACGTAATGTAGGACGTCTACAGGCCGGGTGGAGTGATGATTTATGTAAGATGGCTGGCAGGAGCTGGATGCGAGAAATAAATTACCAATTTAAAAAATGCAACAGTGTATCTCGATTCTTAAGATGTTGTTTTTCGACGTAATCGACATAATATCTATCAATTAATCAGTTAGTGTGTCACCTTGCAGGTGTGTCGCTACTCCCCTTGCGTTTTGTCCTAATAAAGACCTCCTTTACACATTTTAAGTAGTTCATTATAGCAAAATTTATATAGGTATTAGCTGTTGCCCGTGGCTCCGCCCGCGTGTATGTCGGTTATCGCGGCAAATAGTGGCCTATGTGTTATTCTGATGTATAAGCTATATTACTGTAAAGTTTCATCCCAATCCGTTCAGTAGTTTTTGCTTGAAGAAGTAACAAACATACACACAAACTTTCGCCTTTATATATTAGTGTGATGTGATGTGATGAAGTGTGATGTCATTACGTTACATGTAGTTTATCATTCTCATAAAATAAAGTGAAATAACTATTATTATCAATAAAAAAGTACATTTCTGTTCAAACTTATCCATGCTAAAATCTATACTAATATTATCAAGCTGAAGAGTTCGTTTGTTTGAACGAGCTAATCTCAGGAACCGCTGTACGATTTGAAAAATTATTACAGTGTTGGATAGTACATTTATCGAGGAAGGCTATAGGCTATATATCATCACGCTATGACCAATAGGAGCGGAGCACCAATTAAGAATATTACAAAAACGGGGGAATTTTTTACGCTACGCGCATTATGACACGTAAACGACGCCGTTGCGTGGCGTGGGTCAGCTAGTGTATTATATATAAACTCCAAAGTAACTCTGTGTATGTCTGTTTGTTTACTTTCACGGCTAAACCGTTGCACCGATTTCAATAAAATTTGACATGGAGATACTTTGATTCTTATTGAAGGAAATAGGTTACTTTACCGCGAAATAACAAGACTTAACTTAAAACTTTACCTCTGAATCAAGGATTGAATAATTTTATCGAACGCTAGAATCCTGTCCTGTGGTTTAAAATATACTCCAGAGTCGTCGCCCACTCTATTCCAGTTAATCCCGTGTGAAACACGTTCTTGTATGCTGATAAACATAGGTATTTTGTTTCTGAACGATTATAATTTATTTAAAGTAAGCACACACTACACAAACACAACTATGCGTTGCTTAATACCAGGCAGATCTGTACATCATCTGTATTACAGAAATTACATCGGCACAGACCAGTTCACCAGTGTCATTTGCCGGGAACGATCTGTAATTGCCGTTGATATTCCTTTCAACAACAGCTCTTAGCCCATAAAGCCGAGTCGCCACAGAACAAAAGTTGTCAACTTTTGTGCTGTGAACACGTGTTGGTGATAAAAGTTTCTGTAAAGCCGAGTCTCCAACGAACAAAAGTTGGCAACTTTTGTGTTGTAAACCTTTTTTTTGTGTTGTCAAATTTCGGTGGAGACGCGCCATCGAAAGAAGGTTTTGGCCTACTCTACGGCAGTGACTTAAATTACATTGCTTAGTACATAATATGTATATCGATGCTCTACAATTTACAGCAGTGCCGGTGGCCAGACCGTGTATGAAATGTATCAAATTGTTCTTTTTTCAAAAGTATTTTTGGGCAGTTTAAAATAATAAAACTAAACAAATTAATGTACTTATTCTAAAAACACGTTATCTTCACAGTAACTTCGTAACTGATCTCAATTTTTTGTCTCTCATTGAAGTCTTTTTTATAAGCTAATAATTTACCAAACAGTTACCACAACAATACCGTAGACAATATCATTATTTTATATAACAACAGCAACCAATCAACACCACTTTCTAACCAATAAAGACGTAGTAAGAGTACTTGTAAAAACAAAGGCGTTTGTAAACGAAAAGTAAGATGGCCGACAGTGAAAGTGGCGCGCAAATGTGTGAGCTATCGAACCTTCGTAATTTAAAATATTGACAGCTGATTGCGACTGATGCCCATAGATAAATGATAAACAATAAATTCTGCAAAACATTTATTAATAGTTATAATTTATAATCTGTAATCAACCATCCGTGATTTATGCAATATTTTATTTAGTTGAATACATAAGTCCCTATTACGAGTAGAATTAGTATTGTTTTTAATTAAAAGAATAATGGTGAATAGAATTCGCTGCTTAATTCTTCTAGCTAAGAAATATGATTGACGTAATTGCTGAAAGAATTTTTATTTTCAATTTGCAATTCTTTAAAAATTACCAACTTAAAATAATTTGTAGAAATCAATAGAAAATTGCTCGCTTTAGTTCTTTTTAGAGTTCCGTACCTTAAAAGGAAAAAACTGAATTTTTTCATACTCACAAGGGAATCAAAACTTACAGTGTACTTCCCGTGAAGTCAGAATCTTGAAATTTGGTACGAAGCAACGTCTTATAGCACAGAAAAAGAAAAAATTGCGAAAAGCATAAATTTTTAGTTACATTATTTATTATACTTCAGGTTTGTACGGAACTCTCGGTGCGCGACTCCGAGTCGCACTTGGTCGGTTCTTTTTATATATGTGCCTGCCAATGTGACTCTATTCTGCCTGACGGTAAGCATGAGCAGAATCCAAGAGTAGGTAGACTAGGTATTAGTAGATATAAAAAAATTCAAAATAAATGCGACGTAATAAAACACTATAATATTGACATAAAGGTTTATATTAACACTTATTTCATCATTGTTACATAAGCCTCGGTAGCGCAGTAGGCAGCGCGTAAGTCTCATAATCTTAAGGTCGTGAGTTCGATCCTCACCCGGGGCATATCTTTTTGTCTTCACATTTCCTTTTAAATCATGATTAATTTTAATTGGTTACTTTTATGCACAAGGCCGTAGGAACCTGTTCGCTTGTTTTATGTTGCAACTATAAATCTACGAGTATACGCACCTGGCGCGGCGGTCGTTACGAAATAATAACTTGTATGCAAATCCCATCAGCTTAAACAATGAAATGTCTTTACTAGCCAACCCACTTTTGTATCATAGGATCTGCAACTGTTTACATTCATAAATAGTAATAAGACACCTAATTAATTTCACAACGTACATGCATTCCGATCTCTTGTGGCTACCTGTTCACAAATTGACAGATGTCATAACATATTACTGCGCCATCTGTTGACAAGTAGTGTTACTGCTGTTTGGGAATACGAGTAGTCGGTCATGCAAATAAATCTTTAACAAAAAATTATATTTTAACGCTATTGTTTTTTTTTTGTTTTCAGATTTCTTTAATCGAGTTGCTTGGATATTGAAGTAAGTGTAATTATTGATCTTGTAAAATTGACTTGCTTTATTGTTATTTCGCCATCTTTGAACAACTAAAGCGAAACCTATGGTTATCGGTAGGCCATCTATAATAAGTTTTTAGGCGGATGGTGTTTACTCTTTTGTAATAGAATCATACAAACTTATTTTTTCAAACAAAATTTTAAGATTTAGTCCTTACTGTTTTGGCATAAAGTTGAAATTTGATTACATTTCTATTATGTAAATGTTATTTTTATTGTGTCTGTGCGCCAAAGCACTGACACTGAGGCTTTTTTAAAAACTTGTAAGGCCGCGCCCGTTGTAAGGCCATATTTTATTTAATATAACATGTTTATTATTGAAGTAACTGTAGACGTAGGTATGGTACGTAATTTAAATAGGTATCATAGATTGATATCTAAACTACATATTTTAACAGTGTAAAACGGAAAACAAAATAAAACATTTACTAAACAAAACAATTGCAAACGTTTTTTTTCGAATTCCCGCTAAAAATTGTACAACGCCATCTGTCGAGCCTACGTTCACTTAACAATATGGGGATGCGTTCAAAACAATGCGACGTTTGTAAAATAAAATTCTTTTTTTTTTATAAATATTGTGCGAAACTTACATTTGATATTCCATCATAAAGATAACCCTTAACCACACGAATATTTGGCCGGGTTTTTTTTTTATGTGTGAACAATTTGTTTGCGAATAACTACCATGTAAACATGGTAGTTATTTTTTTTTCACAACGCCATCTAGTCCCAAGCTAAGCAGAGCTTGTGTTATGTTTACTAGACAACTGATACTAATAGATTAATACTTTTTGGAACGAAGTTCTATATCGCGCGTTGCGAAAGGGGGCTAGACGGAAAAAAAATTAACTACTCTTTTCACGCCAAAAGTGGTAACGACACTTTTAACATTGAGTTAACAACAAAACTAACATTAACACTAACTGTTAACTTTAACACTTGACATTGGCAGAGATAACTGGTCCGAGAGATCCGGCTGGTTGCCATTTCATCAAAAGAAGAAAAACATTGAGTTGAATCATAGTGCTGGATACTCAACGTTAAATATAATAATGTAATTGCCAACGTCCATACCATGTTGAATACACCGGTTCTCGTCCGATCACCGAAGTTAAGCAACATCGGGCGTGGTTAGTACTTGGATGGGTGACCGCCTGGGAATACCACGTGATGTTGGCTTTTTGCATTTATTTACAGAAAACATACTGTTTTATAGTAAATTTTGTAAAGTTTGATTATCACACTTCACACTAATATATAAAGGCGAAAGTGTGTGTATATGTTACTTCTTCACGCAAAAACTACTTTTTTTTTTTTGTATGGACTACAAAATGACTCTACTCTGCCTGATGGAAAGCATAAGCAGAATCCAAGAGTGGCGGCCACCATACTCACTGCGAATGCAGACAATGCAGTATGGCGACCCACACCATGGCGGCCTAGTGATGCTGCTGCATCTTTTAGTCTAGTCAACAAGTATGGAACTTGTTGACTAGACTATTTGGGCCTCCGGTCTCGCACTCACCAACGAAACACGACAGCACGAACGCTGTCATTTTACGTTGATTTTCTGTGCGAGGGTAGTACCGCCCCGGTCGAGCCGGCCCGTTCGTGCTGAAATCAGCGTGGCTCTACTACCTTGAATTATATACTGATACTGAACGGATTTGGATAAAACTTTACAGTAATATAAAAAAAGCAAAGGGGGCAAAAGCTAGTTTCTAAACTAATTTGAGTATTTTATGCACATTTATTTTTATTAGTATTTATAGTATTTATTAGTAAGCATATCAAAAATATAAATATATTTGATATGCTTCAATTAATATTTATATAATAAAAACTTCGTTCCATCCGGGTGTCCCTAGACACCTCTCAAGTTATTTTTTAAATACGTACATATTATATATAGAAAACACCCAAACTCCGAAACAAATGTTTGCAAATAATACAAACATTTCGTCCGACCCGGGAATCGAACCCGAGACCTCAAGCACAACAGACGCATACACTACCTACCACTACGCCACCGAGGCACTCAAGTTATGTTAGCATATTAAGCGCGAGTGCATGTACGTATTTTGTTGTTGCATATTAACACGGAAAATAAATAAATGTGCATGTAAAATAAGGCTATAAACGCAAATTAGGTAATATGAGCTACAAATTGTAACTTAACTTTCATGAAACCAGTAAGTACGTAGCTATTCAACGTAAACATTTAATGTTCCCCGGGTTTTGAGCTTTTTAAGACATCTCAAGGGCTATAATTATATCCTGTGTCGCCAATCGAATCGAAGGACTTCACAAACATACATGAAACGTACGCAAAAATAACTCAGACTCAGAGTAACAATTTATGGATCACATAAAATGTTGTCCCATGTGGGGTTTGAACCTATAACACTCTTGTCAAACGAGGTAAGGTAACCACAACGACATAATATTATATTATGTTCTACTAGCGGACCCACACGCAACCTCGTTTGCGTCTCCTATTGCCCGTAGCGTGATACTTTTCCCCCGTTTTTGAAACATTTTTCATTGGTGCTCCGCTCATATTGGTCTTAGCGTGATGATATATAGCCTTCCTCCATAAATGGGCTATCTAACCCTGAAAGAATTTTTCAAATCGGACCAGTAGTTCCTGAGATTAGCGCGTTCAAACAAACAAACAAACTCTTCACCTTTATAATAATAATATAAGTATAGATTGCTTACTGAGCATTAAATTCAGTTCTTTTATAGGTTCCCTTTAATAAAAGCTAATTAAAAACTACGTGAGTTAAGATTATTAAACAAGTAAAATTATAACAAAATAAAAACCGACTTCGACTCGATTTCTCTTGGATGCCATCATCAGATCTTAGTGTCCTTATCATCACCACCGTTGGGATATCTCCTTTCCATTAAAAAAATAATCATTAAAATCGGTTCATAAACGACGAAGTTATCCGCGAACACACATAACAAAAACATATATACGGTCGAATTGAGAACCTCCTCCTTTTTTGAAGTCTGTTAACGAGTACTTATAAGTGTCAGCGCTCCTATTCATCTCTTGGATGTCGTAATTGGTAAGAGCCTACTATGGAACAACAATAAAACTCAGACTCTCAAAACCTGTTGATGCTGATAACAGATTCAGCATAATAAAGGAATTAAAAGTTTTGGTTGTTGTGTCAGCCAAGTTGCTTGAAGAAATGTTTGAATTAAATAATTTATTTCAAGCAAGTTGGCCGGACTTTTTTCTGTACTAATCTAATGAATGGCTACTCAGCTACTCCCTTATCTTAATGGTAACTTCTGAATTAAATAATAGAGCTTACCTGCCGTAGTAGATACAAAGGAAGTTTGTTTTAAAACAGTCTATCTACGCGCCAGCCAAGTCAGATAAGTCTGTAGGTACCTACACCGCTTGTCACGGTTTCATGCTGACATTGGTTCGCACGTGACTTCAGTGACATGACTGCACTGTTTTTTTTTTTAGAACCTAGTTACGTGATGTTTTGTTGAACGATATGTATTTAAACATCGTGCCTATTAAGGCGAGGACGCGTTTCAAGATCAATTTATGTATAATATTTGCGGTTTTACGTAATATTTTTATTGATCTACAAATACTTTAACTTTAAGGTGTTTAGTCAAGATGGCGGCTGTGTATTTATAACTTCAGTAATTCTAAACGTTTTTGTATATTTCGTCTAAATTAGTAACTCGTTTAGTGATGTATTAATTAGTTTCGTTGTAAATTATTTACCAAAAAGAATATTTACTTTTTTAATTTTTTTTAACATTGTCTAAAAATAAAAACTTTCTTGAATTACTGATTTTTTTCTTAAAAATACAAATATTTAGGAATTTCGAAGATGTCCGGCTAAAATCAGACCCGACTAGTTGCGCCAGGAAGTTGTTTTGCCTTGATCTGTAGTCTGACCTGAACATTTTGACTGTATCTAGACTCTTGAATTTGAAGTAATGTTCATTACAAATTAACTTTTTCTTACACACTAAACATTACATTACATAAGTCGTTTTACCATATATAATATCACTAGATCTCATTACTTACTTGTCACAACACCTTTCAAAGTGAAAAATTTCATTACGCACATGACACTTGAAAAAACTTGTTGATAAAAATTGGCGGGACCACAATTTCTCCTTGACCGTTCAAGCGGCCATTTTTTAAGGTGTTTTACTTCGGGGAAACCATTTTGATAATATCGCAAGAGATTTAACACGTATGTTAGCGAAATTACAATGTGACAATTTTATTTTTATTGTGATATTATTACATTTATTACTTTAATTATGCCTTTAAAGATGCCGACGTCGGCCAGTTCGCGGTTTTTGAATTGTTGAGCCATCTGATGACACCTGTCTTTTTTAAAGCAAAAACTTGAGCGCGTTGAGCACTTTATAGATGAACAAAAATCATGGAACTCGCGTCATCGTCACCGAACGTTTTCCATGAGCTATATTTTTTAGTTCTTTTTATCGCGCATTTTATTTAAAAAACAAAGAGCTTTATTTCAGGTGTCAACTGTTTGTTTATAGTTTTGAATTTTCACTTCTATCGATAGTCCTCATGACGGCTTTGTGTGTTTTTTTTAATACAGTTCCTGATTATTGCAGCATCCCATTTAATTGTTATTTATTATTCGGATTATTATCCTAATCATCCCAATTATTATTCTGATTCTGACTTAACAACTCAGAATCAGAATAATAATTTGTACATCAACCAAAGTGTTATCCCAGATGGGTTTTTAACCCAAAACACCCAGCCCAGTAGAAAGCGACACGTGACCGCCCGTGCAGACCTGTAATTAATAGACAGTAACAAGTGCATTGCAACCCCGTGATTATTTCCACCGAGAATCAATATTTTGGGTTACGGTAAACTCACTCAGTCGGTGGAAAGGCAATGAAAGAGTTGCCTAGGTAACACCGGTTTTCTGTGCGGTCATGCCATAACTCCGATCGAACCGGACTACTTATTTATGCTAAGCATGCCTATTTCCTATCCCACGGTTAACACAACGGCACTGAATAAACCTCAATAAATTGCCATAAAATAACATCTGAAAAACCATACGAATAAACATACTTCGAGACTCGTAGAAAAAAAAGTATAAGGTCAATCTTGGGCGCATATTCAAAGGGTAAGCGAAAAAATGTGTGTTCTTTATTTGAACATAACTTTAGCGTAGAGAAACATCATTGGCAACGTATGTCAAATATTTGTGCCACAGATAATATTTTCATTACATAATCATGTAGGTGCGACAAACGGCCTTGTGTCCGTAATCCGTGTGTGGGATGTTCATTGTTAGTACTTAACATCTTTAACGCCTACTGCGACTAGAGATAGAGAACATACAGCCTTCACTTGAATGAAATTACGTTTATAAAGTATTTGGGCAATATGCACGTGTTTTATTGATATGTGTAGGTACAATAAATACAGGTTGTGTGTACAATCAAAATGATAAAAAAAAAAACAAGTCTTTGATAAAAGGCCGATGAATGTCACAAGAAGTCGTCGAGTCAAAGAAAATAATGAAAGTGGTTTAAAAGTGATCCTGGTATATTCGAGATTAAATACCAGTCTGTTAAATATTTATAAATAAATTTATTTACATGGTGACTTGATGGATACCCAAATTGAGAGATTTGAACTCAATAATGGTTTGAACCCTTGTTCAGGGAATGAAACGTTTGTCAGGAAACTTGTGCAAATGTCCGAAATACACGCGACAGTAAAAACTATAATAGAAATTAATGCAACTCACGGAATTTTTTATCATATAAAATATGTTTCGTAACACGAAAATAAATATCAAAAAATTATATTGATAAGTAAAAAAGTACTATTATAAACGGTCTAAAATTATTGATTACTGCGAAAAATCGTGACTATCTTTTGTAAAGGACCGAGGAATGAAGGTTCGCATTTCACACCTGCGTTTCTCTTTACGTAACCACAAATAACCAACGATTACGGCCAATGGGCGGTACGCTTTTTTCGTAATTTTCATTAACAGATTATTCTACGATCCGAATCGGGAACAAATGTGAAATATACGGATATTTATTGATGAGTACCGTGAAGTCCGTGTATTATCGGACCTAGAATTTTAATGTTCGTTGATAATAACATAAGAAATTGCCGGCAAATTCCTCACTTGTTCGTGTGTTAAATAATTGCGTATATTATCTAATGTGTTTTGAATTTCTAGTTAGGCGCGGGAAAGTGAGAGTTTAAAAAAGAACAGGTTTCTATGCATGTAATTTAAAAATTGAAATAAGAACAATTTTCACAAAATTTGTTGCCCTACATTGCGTTTTTTTTTTCAATTGCAATTCTAAAAAGAGTCATTTTTTTTAAGGATAAATAATTAATTATTCAGCCGGGTCTCCACCAAACAAAAGTAGTCAATTTTTGTGTTGTCAACACGTGTTGGTGACAAAAATTTCTGTAATTTCCTTGTGTTGACAACAAAAATTGTCAACAAAAGTTGAGAACAGTGTTTCCGTTTTAAGCGGTAAATGTCAAAAGAATACGCAAATATTTATTGGCTCTTATCTGTGCTGACGCTTAGTTCGAATGTTTTTCAAATTATTGGCGACTCAGTGTAGACACAATGGAAACAAAAGTTGGCGATTTTCTAAAGAGTTGTCAACAGTTGGAAACACTAAAATTGCCAACAATTTCGGTGGATACGCGCCTTTGCGTACACTCAGGAACTTTCACCAGTTAGTTATCTCATCTGACATACAATATTATTTGACATATAAAGGTTGATAATAATCTGCTTTTTATGGAGAGGACTTTGTTCAGGAATAAACTATTAAAAAAATGTTTGTCACTATCTGAGGCTTATGAAAACGTTTAGTTATCTGGCAGATTAGTTTAAAATAGTCTATCAGGGACTAGTAAGTGGTGAAACTGGCCCTTAAATATTGAAATATTAAAAAAAAACTGCACGATAAAATAAGGTATTAAATCAAATAAATGACAATGTGTGTTTACAAGACTTAAGCTTTTATTCAATTATCTAATAACTATATTAAAAATAGTAAATATAGGTAGGTAAATTAATTTTCTGCTAAACTATATCATTCAAACTACAGTTGTGTATTGAGTTGCCAATAAAACCACGTAATGTTATAATCGTAACAGCAACCTGTAACATAATAGAAGTGTAAATCATATTATTGTTATACAAAATCGTTTTATTTTGTTACCAAATACTCGTAGTAGTCAAATGAGAATGAGATGTCATAACGAAATATGTACAGTCAGCCTGCGATAGTTATGTTACAGGCTGGATTCCTACGACTAGTGTTATAAAAAAAAGTAAAAACTAAAACCCAACTACGACAAAAAACCACGCTGAAAAAGTATGAAACAAGTTTCAAAAGCCGTAGTCACGCGTTGTTAAAGTGTTATGGACTATGGTACATTAAACTACATGGATTTCAGCTTTTGAAACTTAGTAATGTACCGTAGTCCATAACACTTTAACAACGCGTGACTACGGCTTTTGAAACTTGTTTCATACTTTATCAGCGTCGTTTTTTGTCGTAGTTGGGTTTTAGTTTTTACTTTTTTTTATTTAAAATGTTTTGGTGCCCCTTATAGGTACCATAGAAATATCACAATTATCGAATAAATACGGACAAAGTCACGAGAAAATGTTAATAATATATATATTTTTGAAATGTACAAGTAACGTCCTATCGAATGATACCAAACACGGCATATTCATCTCAAATTATTTTTTTAATACGGTACTTTATGTCGGCTAGAGGGCGCCACATTAGATTCAGTGACACGTCATATAGCTTATAACCAGCGGACAATCAAGACGCTTCTAACGATACCTCATTTGTCCAGTTCTAATAAGTAGTTAAGGAGCTATGAGGGAACAGATGAACATACATACATACATACATACATACATAGCCTGTCAAAATCATAACCCTCCTTTGGCTTTGCCGTAGTCGGGTAAAAACCACCTTATTGTTGCATAAAAAGTAAAGAACACATAAATCTTGCGGTTGTAATATATTTTAGGCGCGATTTCGACTCGCGTTACCAACTCCGGTAGACAAAACGAACTAAACATTTCTTAGCGAAGGGAAAGTTGTTATAATTAACATGTTTTGCAAGAACTGTTATGCTATTGTTAAATATGAAAACTGCTAACTTTTATCGAACATATTTTCACTGATATACCTACCTATATTATTATAAGGTTGGGTATTTTTTTAACACTGGTAACTTTAAATGCTGTAAAAGAAACAACTGTTAGGCCTTGTCTGATTTAAGAGTGATTTAGAAAGTACAAGTATATTACAAACTTTATTAATGAAGTAATTTTGCAGCCGTTTTCTTCGTGCATGACAGAGACAGACATATTCGTTGATTCGTCGTTCGGAGCAGCTCGTCTCGATCCGTGCGAGCTTCTGGTGTCAGGTTTTATTTTCGTTACGTTACGGAATTTCTTGATTTGGTCGCTGCGCTCAAAGGCCTCAAAGCCCGCGATTAAAGCCACGCAATAGTTTAATAATCATTGTAGTAAGAAGATGTCCGAAACATTAGATAGATTAAAATCATATTTCAATCGTGTTGTGAATTGTGTCAAAATTAGAAAATTCAATTAGGTCAGAACTTTATGCGTTTTTAAACTTTAATTACACATACCAACTAGTAATTTTTAATTATATTCAGATCATCTTTAGGTTACAAGCAGATGTTTATGTAAGACTAGCTATTGCCCGCGGCTACGCCCGCGTGTATTGCGGTTATCGCTGCAAATAGTAGCCTATGTGTTATTCTGATGTATAAGCTATATTACTGTAGAGGTACATCCAAATCCGTTCAGTACTTTTTGCGTGAAAGAGTAACAAACATCCATCCGTACTTACAAACTTTCGCGTTTATAATATTAGTAGGATTGTTCTAATACTTACTTTCAATTCCACAAATATTTGCTTCTAAAATATTTAAAATATTACTCTAAATTTTAATTAGAAATGTAAGTTACATTAAATGATAATTTCAAACGAAACTGAATTAAATGAGAGGGAAAGCAAATTCTTTACAGCATAAGTAAACTTTCCCTTGTTACAAAATAGTAAATGCGAGCCCGCGGCTCCGCCCGCGTGTATGTCGGTTATCGCGGCAAATAGTAGCCTATGTGTTATTCTGATGTATAAGCTATATTACTGTAAAGTTTCATCCAAATCCGTTCAGTAGTTTTTGCGTGAAAGAGTAACAAACATCCATCCATCCATCCATACTTACGAACTTTCGCGTTTATAATATTGGTAGGATAAGCTGCCCTTCCTTTTTGGCTTCTCCGTAGTCGGGTAAATAACTTACTTATCTCACACACACAGCCGTCTTATGATAAGGTGTGGGAGAGCCACGCTTCGGCATGAATGGGCCGGCTCGACCGGAGTGATACCGCGGCCTCACAGAATACCGGTGTGAAATAGCGCTTGCGCTGTGTTTCACCGAGTGAGTGAGGATATAGGAGGCCCATACCCCAACCCCTCCCCAAATCCCTTACCCCATCCCCTAATGGTCGGCAACGCACTTGTGACGCCTCTGGTGTTGCGGGTGTCAATGGGCGGCGGTAATCGCTTACCATCAGGTGATACGTCTGCTCGTTTGCCAACTATACCATTAAAAAAAAAGGTAGGAAGAATATGTGTTCTGGTAACTCCTGACGACCATAAAATTATTAATTTCTGATGCGGGTCACCTGATGATCACAGCTCATAGACCATATGCATTACCATCCCGGTGACCACATGATTTTTGGTTACGCAGTTTTTTGGTAGTTTTAAAGTTGTACTTTGAAATTTCGAACTTAAAGTTATTACTACTTACTAGCTGATCCGGCGAACTTCGTACCGCCATATTTATGACCCACGTAACATCGTTTACGTTTTTGTGAATCTAAACCATTCCCAGATCCCCTTGAACACACACAAAAAATTTCATCAAAATCGGTCCAGTCTTTTTTGTAAATCTAAACCATTCCCAGATCCCCTTGAACACACACAAAAAATTTCATCAAAATTGGTCCAGTCGTTTAGGAGGAGTTCAGTCACATACACACGCACACAAGAAATATATATATTAAGATTAGTCTTATTACCAATCGCGCTATTTTTCCGGGAGCTTGATCAATAAGATTTAAGAAAATTTACAGCGTCATCCACGAAGATTATTCGAAATTGAAACGGTTTGACGTAAGAAGTAGGTTGTGACCCATCGGTCAAGCGATGCCACTACCTGTTAATTACGTCACATGTTTCCTAATTTGAATTAAATAATACTTATTTCTAAGATATAATAAAATATTCAGGTATTTTAATGGGACTGGTTTCGTACATTTTATAGTAAGCAATACACTGATGATACCTCAAAGCATAGTGCTTTAAAGAAGCTAAAACTTTATAATAATCTACTATTTCCGACTACAGACCTGGATTCACACACGCGACGTAGCGATAAGACTGTTGTCTTGAAAAAGAAGATTAAGATACTTCTTAAAGAGTAAACTAACTTTGTGTAATATATGCATGCAAGGAAATCATACTTCAATGTCATATAAAGACCCCTATGCCTCTATGGAGTCACTTTCAAATTCAAAATCATTTATTCAATTAAGACACCAAGTATCATTTATGAACGTTAAATTGAAGCTACAATTAAAAATCATAGATCGACATAAACAGACGCCACAGAACGTACTGGATTTTCAAGATAAATTAGGTGAAAACACCAAAATCTACTGCCAACTTGTGTCGATCTTTAACTTCCAATTTCAAAATGCATAGAGCCTTATGAGAAGAATACTGGCAAATAAACTCATGGCCACTCTTTTTAACAATAGCACTAGTAAAAAAAGTAAAAAAAGACTGCACGGTTGGCCTAGTGGTTTAGGCAGTCGCCACGCCGCTTGCCAATTCGCCAAGTGTTGTGGGTTCAAATCCTACACGGGACAACACTTTGTGTGATCCACAAATTGTTGTTCTGAGTTTGGGTGTAAATTGTGTCCGTTTCATGTATGTCTGTACAGTCCCCCGCGACACAGGATGCTTATTCCCAATGCGGGAGATGTTATTAAAAAAAAATAAAAAAAATGTGCCCATTATGTACATATATGAAACTTCCCAGCATTTACTTGCAGTGTTCATCGGATCTAGTACCTTGCGTGGGTGGAATATTATTTAAGGTAGGGAAAAGCAACACACCCTCAGGTTTTTCGTTGTTTATATCGAAATTTCTTCACACACTTCACATCGAACTGTCTGATATTATATCACCAGTCTGTACTATGTAAACCAGACTACTTATAAAGCCTACTTATTTAGCCTGCCTCGGTGCCTCCTAGACTGCCTCAGTGGTGTAGCGGTAGCGTACGCGACTGCTGTGCTTTGAGGTCTCGGGTTCGATTCCCGGGTCAGACCAAATGTTTGTATGATCTGCAAACGTTTGTTTCAGAGTTTGAGTGTTTCCTATGTATAATATGTGTGTAATTACAAAAAAATTTATATAGTTATTTGTATCAGTTGTCTAGTACCCATAACACAAGCTCTGCTTATCTTGGGACTAGATGGTGTTGTGTGATAAATGACCGAAATATTTATTTATTATTTATTTGTGAGAAATCATGGCGGGAAATGAATTATCACTTATCATCTAATATACTCGTCTTCCACCCATTCCAAATTTTTCAGGTTTAATATTCAAATCCGAAAGTTAAGGTAGCTGCAAAAAAACATTATCACTGAACAATAGAATTGCAATAAGTAGCGAACATTATGAAATGAGAAACCCTATCTCTGACTGTGTAGAAGTGTTGCCAACTTTCACATACATACACAGAAACTAACAGTGTGGCTACAACAATACCCTATGATGATACAATCGGGGACAATTTTGTGTAATTAGAACTGCCATTGTTAAGGTGTGCACTCATCACACTGCAGTATTACCAAGTATTACAGGCTTGATAATTTCAAGGTAACTGTCGGGGAGATTTTAATTGCGACATGCAACACTGAGAAAAGTTTAGTGTACTGATAGTGTCATCAGTACAGGAAGGTTATTATGTTTAGTAATTGCCATAATTTAAACAAGTTGTTTTCTAAAATATATATATTTTTTGGATGATTATGGCATTTGAAGCGTTAATTCTTGTTTTTTTTTTATTGAATAAGGAGGCAAACGAGCAGACGTATCGCCTGAAGGTAAGCGATTACCGCCGCCCATGGACACCCGCAACACCAGAGGCGTTATAAGTGCGTTGCCGGCCTTTGGGGGATGGGGCCTCCGGTATCCTAACTCACTCGATGAAACACAGCGCAAGCACTGTTTCACACCGGTTTTCTTTGAGGCCGTGCTATCACTCCGGTCGAGCCGGCCCATTCATGCCGAAGCGTACTAAATGATTCTATTTTTTTAATGTAATGAAACAGTATGTTAAAAAAACATCATTCGATATTTTTTTAACTAACTACAAGACACCATGTTATCTTCCTTCCCTTTGATCCTTTACCCTTACTTTTTAACTTGTTCTTCGTTGACAAAAAAGAAATAAGCACGCAAGATTCATTTCATATTAAAAAAAAAAAATTTCTTTAAAAGAAACCCCCTCCATCGAAAAAAAGAATTATCATAAGCTACATCAATCAAAAATAATTATGTAATGACTGATGACAGCGCAACTAAAAACTTAAAAAATGTTACTTTCGTACATAGTTAATAGGTATGTAAATAAAAAAAATTCTTTGATTTTTGCGCGCGCTTTTCGCCATTTAATGGCAGCAATCTCACGTACGTCCCACTTTGCTAGTAGCGTGCGTCGCTTTCCAATTGCGAATTCAAATTAAGAATTGGAAAAATATTCTATAGGAGATAGCGCAATACAATTATGTTAGAAATATTATAGTTTCTCTCATTTTTGACCCAGCATACACGTGCACATACACTCATTCTTTGGGTTTTTCAGTTTCGTTTTTCTTAGAGTTCTGGAGTATTTCTAGAAATAAAATAAACATAATACATAACATCATATCATCATCTAGAATTCTAGAGTCGGAGACCGGACAACACTGAGAGTTAATCCTGTTGAGAGGGTAACCCGTAGGTACATGGGGTGACTCGTATCGCAGTGTTAGGTACGAGTTCGAGTACATCCTGGAAATAGTGGCATAAATACTATTAAATACTAATGATATTTTCATTTGTAAATTTTGCTTTTTGACCACAGTTGCGTTATCATTCTAAGATAGGCAATTTCTCTGTTGTAACAATCAAGTAGTATTAAGGAACAATGTAATCGATATGTCAATAAATTGTTACGTACATGCCATAGACAAGTAGAGGTAGGGTCTCTACCTTGTCTATGGTATCTTCACACAGACCGCATTGCGATGTGTTTCATTACTTTTGAAGCGAAAGTTTGTTTGCGCTATCGCTTAGACCGGCACACATAGTTAAGTACTTACTAATAATTTGCGTTCTTGCTACCAGTTGATGTTTATTTATTTCACACAGCTGGGGGTACTTGTTACGGGATCACGAATTACTTAATAGCCTACAGCAGTGTGATATATTTCTTCACGTAAACGCAATGATTGAACGCAAATATCTTTTCTTTGCAAATGATTCGATTTCAATCTAAATATTTTCTAACGCTCAAAGCTATTGCTTGCGGTTGCGATTTTCTCCTGAAATGTGTTTGTTAATTCAGGTATGATCTTTAACTTTGATAGGAAGTATTCTATGATTTTTCTGTACCTATACCATACTCGGTTTAGTACTTACATGTAAAATCATTATAAACCAACTGACATTGAAATTTTCCTCTAAGATTGTGGCCATCTATTGCTATGACTTACTGAAATTATCCCGTTAACGGCAAAATACACCATTAGCGGATAGGAAATTGAGTAGAGTTAATGCTTCTGCCCTCTGACCTCTGCACCCCAAAATATTAAACGATATTGAAGGTCTGTAGCTATTAAACGATAGACCGTTGTTGGACTTTTTACATTCCACCTACCCGTAATGATGATGTTCGTATCGCAATCGCTCTCCTACCTACCCGTAATGATGATGTTCGTATGGCAACCGGGATCGCTCTCCAAGGTATGAAGGGTTCTCAATGTGTAAAGAGTTCACCCATCCAAATATTGACTCAGTTAAGATTACTTAACTTTACAATGTGTTTAACTACTCGTAACCACTTAGCCACGAGCTCCTCTTGATAATCTAATGAAATTGATCATTTCTAACACGTTTTGTAATCTCACTTAAGTTATTAGGTAATTCTATTCATGTTATTGAACATTGCGGTAATAGGATCTTCATTTATTGCGTTTGTGAGTAGTCGATAATCGTTTACGAGATTTCTACAATTTCTAACAAATAAGTATTTATAAAATCGTTAATAGTTATAATAATAATAACAAACATTATGAGAATGTTTTCTTTCACAACACAAATGCAACAATAAATAAATAAACAATTGCACTCATAACTTTAACGACATGCAATTTAATAAAGTTTAGATTCTTTTTTTAGTTTACATTTTTCCAGTGTAGTCTACCATAGACAAAGCAAACTAAAAATAGTAACTTTTTTATTATTAATGTTTCCTTGAGTACTTGTGAATTAGGAGTAATTCTGCTAATTTAAATGGCGCAGCGGAAATATAATTAACATGATATATCTAAATGTTTGTTTGGTTGGTGTGCATATGACTTCCTATACCCGTATATTACGTATGCTCTATTTAGTATGTACTCCCCTGTATCGTTGCATACTATCCGTGCAATGTGACTTAATTTGGTGCGGGTTTTATCTACTTATATTAATGTTACAACAGGCAAGATTAGTAGTTTTGTTTATTTTTACCCGACTGCGAAAGAAGGAGGCCACGAGGCCAGCGTGGCTCTACTAGGCAGTAGAGCCACGCTGATTTCAGCACGAATGGGCCGGCTCGACCGGGGCGGTACTACCCTCGCACAGAAAATCAACGTAAAATGACAGCGTTCGTGCTGTCGTGTTTCGTTGGTGAGTGCGAGACCGGAGGCCCGAATAGTTTAGTCAACAAGTTCCATACTTGTTGACTAGACTAAAAGATGCAGCAGCATCACTAGGCCGCCATGGTGTGGGTCGCCATACTGCATTGTCTGCATTCGCAGTGAGTATGGTGACCACCACTCTTGGATTCTACTTATGCTTTCCATCAGGCAGAGTAGAGTCATTTTGGCGGGCCATACATAAAAAAAAAAAAAGGAGGGTAATGTTTTTCGAGTTTATATATGTATGTATATTTCTTTAGCACGCCCTAGATTAATAGATATTCAAGCATTTTTTTTTAAATTCGATTTCGGACTTAAGCTTAGGCAATTGCGTATCCTGATCTGCGAATTGTTATTTGTTCTCGATTCACATCGTTAGAAATAAATAAGCAATCCAATTAATTTTCTAAATGGTAACATTATCATGAAATTTTTCACCTAAAATGTAAAATTTAATGTTTATATTCCAATTAAATAATAATATTATATGTATTTTGTTATTATTTATTGTAGTTAAGCTTTATGTTTATTTAATGCGTGTAACTCGTACATTGCGCAAGGAAATGTTGACCTTACATTTAAATATATTATGCAAGTTATTTTAGAAATGATTTAATGAATAATGTTATAATACTTATTGTTATTGTCGACAAAACTCTTTGTAATCTATATATATAAAAGAGTAAGGTGACTGACTGACTGACTGACTGACATACCCAGAGATCAACGCACAGCCCAAACCGCTGAACCTAGAATCCTGAAATTTTGCATGTAGGTTTTTTATATTACGTAAGTGAGCACTAAGAAAGGAATGATTGAAATTCCACCCCTAAGGCAGTAAATCAGGGGATGAAAGTCTGCGTGAGCGAAGCCGCGTGTAAAAGCTAGTTCTTAATAAACGTGTAAACCAATTGGGAGACATTGGGGTGACGTTAAAATCTGATGTTTTTTTTTTCTGTAAATGCCATACTAATAAAATATATATATGACATTGCTATTACGATCTAGTCTGCTGACTAATGAGTAATTTTACTTTGACCTAAATTAATAAAACAAAACTATAATAAGATTGTGTCCATTAACACTTTTCTTATTGTCTCTAATTAATTAAGGACTCTCTGTTCGTGTGTTCCTATATAAAGTCTGATGTAATATATAAAAACTCTCAATTTTATTATTATATTAATAATTTCCCGACCCGACCCAACTCTCTTCTGTATGCTTGCGAAGGATTCTTTAATTCTTTGGTCACATCGCTAGAAAAGAAGGGAACAACCTCGACCAACTCATGGCCACCGGGAAAGTTGACGGCAAAAGACCAAGAGGACGTACTCCGATTAGGTGGACTGACCAGATCCGGGTGGCCTTGGACGCCAATCTACACGATGCTCTGCATTCGGCCAAGGTGAGGAACGAGTGGCGAGACACTGTCCGGCGGACTATCATCCCACACCTGGGGAATCACGACCCTCAGTAATGAGTAAAACGACGCGAGGAGGAGGATTAATAATTTTATTTTTATTAATTTTATATTAAAAGTTAATACAAAAAAAAATACTACAAATGTTCCACTGGTGAAATAGTCTATGCTCGTATTTTATTCTACTTAAATTCTTAACTAAACTTGACTAGTATTATTATTATATTTTGCTAGAGAACAATCCAAGTTCATTATAAAAATAACTCTTACTCAACGTACTTTACGTTTCAATGATTCACTAACCAGAAAATTAATAAACACTGCAAAGTAAACACTACAAAATATCGATAAATTTAATAAAAGAAATCAATCCAAATTCTTTACAACTATGGCACATACAAAACAATTTATTACTCTACCACGTTCCATATTTCAAAACATAAAATGGCGTAACTAATCTTTGCACAGTTAAAAGTAATAAATATCATAGACAAGTGTGAAAATTGTAATTAAACCTGAAAACAAGAACTCGTATCTAAAGTATTTAGACAAAGTTGACCAACTCGATTAAATCGATTCAAAATCGACTAGTTTAGCAATCGATCTCTGTTCGAAATTCAAATTGATCATCTATGCTTCTATGGCACAATGTAGATGTTAATTAACATAATAAATTAGTTTTTCTATGCTTTTTGTTTGGATTATATTTTTTTTAATAATTCATAAATGTAATTTGAAACTTTAATTAAAACTGGGGAGTGTTTGGTTGTCGAATGTCGATCATAAATCTTAATTATTATCTGATCATTATTTTTGTACTTAATCGTGTATCTACCAGTTAACCAGAATAACTTGAACTGTTGTCGTATAGCTTTCCACGTCAACATAAACACATATATATTGGGCATGTGTATTTTCTTTAGAAATTATGTCAAAATGCATACAAACAATTCTCTTCACTCCTTTCTTAAAAGTGGCCACTTTTAGGCCCTGTCCGCACTGCGAATTTTCACCGCGCGGATTTTTTCTCGTAATTCTGTGACACATTAAATCTTATATGAGTATCCGCACTGGCGATAAAAAAATAGCGCGGAAAAATAATCTGTTGACTGATGCAAATTGAAACGGGTTTATTTCCGCGCGATAATTTTGTGCAATATGAAGTAGTATGACTATGGCCCCACGGCGAAATAAAATTCGCGCGATTCGCTCAGTCGTGCGCTGACAACGGTATTGACATGATGTCGCGAGCTACGTATCATTCTATAATACCTGAAAAACTTTTCACTGTATTTCATAGCTCTTGATGTTAGTAGAAAAATCCTTTCATAGGTCTCAAGGACGTAAATAGGTGAATTCAGTATTCATGACATATTTTTAAACTGCCTCTGTGGCGCAGTGGAAGCGTATGCGACTGCTATGCTTGAGGTCTCGGGTTCGAGTCCCGGGTCGGACCAAATGTTTGTATGATCTGCAAATATTTGTTTCAGAGTTTGGGTGTTTTCTATGTATAATATGTATGTATTTACAAAAAAAAGTATATATGTATTTATATCAGTTGTCTAGTACCCATAACACAAGCTCCGCTTAGCTTGGGACTAGATGAAGTTGTGTGTTAGATGTCCGAAATATTTTTTTTATTTATTTTATACATCTGTTACGTCGCCGCCGTAGTATCAGGAAAATCAAAATTTTTCTGATGTCCATTTTACACGTTCGTCTCAGCCAGGAACCGCATCGAAATGCCAAAAATCGCGCGAAATTATACTCGTGGTGCGTACTAGGCGTAATTTCGAGCACGAAATATAATTCGCGAGAATAAAATATCTCGCGGTAAAAATTCGCAGTGCGGACAGGGCCTTATTCTTCTATATATTATGTTACCAGCAATCTGTATAATCCGGTATTCTATATAATACCTAGGCAATGTATACAATATCTAAAACGTGTAGGTAATGTGTGAAATATTATTTATTTTATACTTTGCGTAATGCGCAGCCTAATGTACTATCTACGGGAACAGGTCAAAAGCAATCCCTGAGATGATTGATCTGTGAACAATCCACTCAAACTCATATAATCTGGAGTGGTCACTGTTCTAACCTAACCTAAACGTAGATGATTCTGAATAAAGTTAATTTAAAGCAAACAGAACACGTTTGCTTTGCTTGTCTTTTAAAGGTTTATTTTGTAAGTAGTCCTATTGTAAGTAGTTACATAAAATTAATCAATACATACCAAAATCTATTATTTTTACACTTTGCCGGTGGATCAGTAGGTATTCTGTACAATCCCTAGGAATTGTACAGAATATCTAGACAAAGTATGTAATTGACAGTAATATTCTTAATATTTCATACATAGCCTGGACGCACCTAGTACCTACTGTGTATATTGCCTAGATATTGTATAGAATACCTGAATTATACAGATTGCTGGTAACACATTATTATGTAATTTATTATTTCTCAGTAGGAATAAACTCACATACCTTAAGGTTACCACATAATATTTTAACATCACCTTAAGGTTGACAGGCAGAGAATGCCCCATGGCATTAAGTCCGCCTTTGTGCAAAATGTGTATCAAGATTAAATAAATAAAATAAATTTTCACCGCGGCTTTTATAATATTTTTCGATGCGATTCTTATTGGTAGTAGTCGTAGTTTGATGATACATATCCTTCCTCGATAAACGGGCTATCCAACACTAAAATAGTTTTTCTATTCGAAAGTAGTTCCTGAGATTTTTGCATTCAACCAAACAAACTCTCAGCTTTATGAATTTTATGATATTGGTATAGATGTAGTAAAGAATGTTCAACACAAAAAAAAACATTCAAAAATGTAATGATCATTGAGATAAGATCAACTGACATTATTCCAGTTTTATGTCAGTGTTGCAATTATTTCAAGTAGTTGACATTTGAGACCGTTATAAAGACATTGGTTTAATCGAATACTTGTTATATCAAGAATTCGATTTTTGTATTTGCGACTAAAGGGCAGTAAGGCTCCCGAGCTCCCCATGCCACTCTCATCAAGAGTTCTTTGGTTCAATTCCCGCGTCGGGCCAAAAGAGTTGTTGAGTTTTTCTTACAAGAAAGCTACGCCATCAACACAGACAGATAAATACACCATAAGTTGTTATGATTAGACGTTCCAGTACAAAATATCAGCCTCCAGCTCTATCTTGTCAATCAACCTTCCGCACATTAATCAAAGAAGGCTGTTAAATCATACAAATGATACAATCTATTCGTTCCTTATAGAGACACTGAAAAGCAGTGACGGAAGTGGTGTATTTCCTATTCTTTATAAGGTGACCGACAGGGCAAGGGAAACTCATCTTTATTCCATAGGCCTTAAGATGCATTGTGGTAGAAAAGTAGAATTTTTACAAAAAACTATGGTTTGTAATTCAGGCAAATTTAGATCTTATGTTTAAGGTGATAAGATTTACTGTAATGTTAATGAAAAGTTTGTATTTTCAAATAGCCATGAAAGCGGGATTGAGGGACAAATCGCTTGGTCACGATAATTTCAAGCTTCTTAGTGATAATTTTACACTATTTTCACTATTTCTGGTTGATGAATATTACCGGTATTAAGGAAACATAAATTAGAATATTAAATCTAGACAGTATTTATTTTCGTAACAGAATTGATGAACTAGAACGATCAATTTTTAACCGACTTCAAAAAAGGAAGAGGTTCTCAATTGGACCGTATATATGTTTTTTTTATGTGTGTTCGCGGATAACTTCGTCGTTTATGAACCGATTTTGATGATTCTTTTTTTAATGGAAAGGAGATATCCCAACGGTGGTACCATGATAAGGACATTAAAATCTGATGATGGCATCTAAGAGAAATCGAGTCGAACCTTGAAGTCGGTTTTTGTTTTCGTTATTTTTTTTAAGAATAACGTTTCTAGTCTCTATCATAGCTACGGATGAATACTGGCTTGCTGATATATTCAATAAATATTTTTTGATTTGTACCATCTTTCGTCTTGCTATCTTACAATCTGTGTGAACCGATAAAAGGGACGGACATGTGTTACAGGAAGTCGCTTTTTCGTTTGACCAATGAGTGCTCAGGTGAGGTATCGATATTGTTACATACCCCATGGTATGTAACAATATCGACTGATCGATCGACACTACTGTGAGGCTTGCCAATTTTTTTTACCGACTTTTAAAAAGGTGGAGGTTCTCGATTGTATTTTAAATCAATTTTAAAGCAATGTGAGTATAAATTTATATATACATATATATATATATTGTATACAGTACAGAGGTTTAATACCTAAGGCATTCTCTGCTAGTCAACTTTCAAATGATGCAGAGAAAAAGGACGTAGGTAGGAAAAGAGGTAGAATATATCTACTACTATATACATATAAGGTATAATAATCACAAATTTTAACAAAAAAAACCGACTATGAGAACTAGACAAAATTTAAATGGGACCACACGGGAAGCACCAGCTTTTAAATAAGAAAAGATTCATCAAAATCAGTTCAACCAGTCAAAATTAATCAGGTAAAAAAAAACTATACCACCTACTTTTTTTGAAGTCGGTTAAAAATCCAAGCGATTACTGTTCTGCTGTTATATTTTCAACTAAGGCTAAGATTAAGTTTGGAGTTGGAAATAATACAGACCCGTTACCTAAAGTAAAATATGTAAAGGGGTTTTGTAGCTAAATAATACCTTACAGTCATTTATTTTTAGTCTATTTTGCAATGCTATATAATAGCAGTTGTGAGTCTGTAACCCTAGATTCTAAGGTTTTTTTTCTCGTAATTTACCAATACTTTCTCTAAAATTACTTCGGTATTTAAATCAATCGTTTCATGTTCATCTAGCCATTATTACGTCGAAACGAAAATGCTTGCACAAAATTTTCTCACAAAGCGATTGCACTCAGATAAGACCTTCGATAGCACTTGCTGATAAAGTTATAATTACCGCTACTCGCTACAAGACGGCGTTGCATAACCTGTACTCATTATAACAAATTTATGACTCGTGTTATATATGTAGCTTTTAAAAATTGTTGCATTGCGGTAGCCAAACAATTTAAATCTGTAACTAGGAACAATATAAATAAGAACATCACTTCCGTTTACATAATATCCGGATGATAAATCGTTAGCTATTGACCGCAAGGGGGCGGTGTCGCCTTCTCTAGTTGCTGCCAAGCCAACACAACGTAGGTAATAAACTATTAATTTTATTATCACAGTTGCACTTACGGTTGCTAGATAACTGTTATTAATTCAGTTTCGTTAAGAAATGATTCCGTACGCTTGTTAAAGTTTGAGCAAGATTGCTCTAAAGACATTACATGTCAAGACAATAAAAAATAAAACCGTTTAAAAAAATAACTTATTTGTACAATCTATAACAGATTGAGTTTTTGTATATGATCCAGCTAAAAATAGTTCTACAGGTGTTCAAAATAAACAAAAAGGTTATATATTCCGATACCGGGAATCGAACCCGAGCCTCCTGGGTGAGAGCCAGGTATCCTAGCCACTAGACCATATCGGATGTTGTAATGTAGTGTCAAATTAAGGTTTATAAGCTAAAATGCTTTTAAAACATATTGGTTAAATGGCATAGTGGAAATATTACGGCAAATGTCTTCGCTAGTCCGGAGTGGGCTTAAGTAAAGACAACAGTTCACTTAATTCTATATTTACAAAATTATACCTCCTCCGAAATGACTTATCCCATAAGTTTTTTCTCCCTGATTATGAGTGGAGCGCGATCATAATGAGGCAACACTCTCGACTCTTAAGTTACAAGAGACTCTCTCTGGGTGATGGACGTGATGACTACTCATTTACCGATAAAAAAATATTTTATCATGTATCGTTTTCAATATAAAAAATGTTAAGTAACATTTCGCTGCGTTCGCGGAAAATTAAACAAATAGGTTAACTGTGACCGTATGTAAAGTATTTTAAAATATTTTAAGACCATTGTTATAAATATAAACGTTAGCCATGAACATCTTAATTCCATGTTTTATGTAATGTAACACGATTGGGACATTGCGTTATTTTATCCGCGTTGTGAAACATACAATGCTTTAGTTTGGACACCATTATGTTATGGGAAATGGAGAATAATGTGGTGTCTTGTTTCGTGTTTTGCGGTGGGAAAACGCGTTGTAAAGTGATATCGTTTGAAAGGCTATCTAATTGTGTTGTTATTTTGGGGGATTTCGGGGCTCTATGCTTGGCTTGGATCTCTATATAATATACACACGAAACACGAGTAAGAACAGCAGCAGTGACTGCACGTTTATAGTTTTTAAGTCAGACACCTTTTAGTCTTTACTAATTACGATTTTACCGTTGGGAGAGTCACGCTTCAGCATGAATGGGCCGGCTCTACCGTAGTGATACCACGGTCTCACAGAAAACCGGTGTGAAATAACGCTTGCGCTGTGTTTCACTGAGTGAGTAAGGATACCATAGGCCCGTCCCCCAAAGGCCGCCAACGCACTTGTGACGCCTCTGGTGTTGCAGGTGTCCATGGGCGGCGGTAATCGCTTACCATCAGGCGATACGTCTGCTCGTTTGCCCCTATTCCATAAAAAAGGATACTTAGTCTCATTTCAATTTGGTCGTTCTTGAAGTCGGTTTTTTTTTGTTAAAATTAAATAGAAAATATACTAATAGAACACGTTCATTTATTTCCTATTGGAACGAAGTTCCTTAACGCGCGTGCGCGTGCGAAACGGGACTAGACGGAAAAAAATGTAACGACACTTTTCGCGCCAAAAGTTGTAACGTCACTTTTAACATTGAGTTGACGTCATAGTGCTGGATACTCAACGTTAAATATAACAAACTGATTGCCAACGTCCATACCATGTTGAATACACCGGTTCTCGTCCGATCACCGAAGTTAAGCAACATCGGGCGTGGTTAGTACTTGGATGGGTGACCGCCTGGGAATACCATGTGATGTTGGCTTTTTGCATTTATTTACAGAAAACATATTGTTTTATAGTACCTATATTTTGTAAAGATTGATTATATAATATATATATATAAACTTCGTTCCATCCGGGTGTCCCTTATCTCTTAAGTTTTTTTTTATATAAATGAACCTGCCAACATGACTCTTCTTTGCCTGATGGAAGGCATGAGCAGAATCCAAGAAATAGTAGTGATCACATACACATATAGACAATGCAACAATGCAGCATGGTGACCCACGATACCACTCATCAAAATACACGAGTTGTACAAATCGTTAACACAGTATTTTTAAAAATAAATTGAAATGCTTGATGATTCAAGTCTATGCCCCGCTTTTATTACAGTACAGTTTGATTGAAAACAAAAGTGTTATGTCTAAGAAGCGTGTTAGAGAGGGGAAAGTGTCGGCACTCTGGAGTTCTGGACTGTGACGGAGAGATAACAGACCTTTAAGTAGGGTTGCCAGAGTTGAAATTAGTACGTTATAAAATATATTATACTAGTTGTTGCCTGCGGCTTCGCCCGCGTGTATGTCGGTTATCGCAAATAGTAGCCTATGTGTTATTCTGATGTATAAGCTATATTTCTGTAAAGTTTTATCCAAATCCGTTCAGTAGTTTTCCATCCATAACTTACAAACTTTCGCGTTTATAATATTAGTAGGATTACTCGTTGTATAAAAACTGTACCAATGATATTATTTTATTAAAATACGTCTTCAAATACAGTTTAATAAAAATCTTTGCTGTTGCATCGTATAAAAATTATTAAAAATATAAAAAACAAAAGATAAAAACATGGATAACATCAATCGCCTTCAAAAATATAATCATTTTTAAATGGTCCAAACGATGAAAGTAAATTAAGGTATGGAAATGGGATAGGGGAAAATGATCTGAGACTGTAAAAGCTGAAACTAGGTCTTGGTCATATTTGTTTTCATGGTTTATAAAAAGAAAAATATCTTTTTCATTTCTTAACTTAATTGTTACTATGATTGCTGCACTTCTTCAAAGCGAATTGGTGAAGTTTAACGCGTTTAAAATTCTGTGGAAATGCTGTATCTGTTTCTAAACATTTTAAAATCACACTATTCTTCTGATAACATTTGAATTAAAACTGTAATTTGTTCAGTTAAAATTAAAATTGGTTTGCGCTGAAAACCGCTGCCCCGTAGAATATTTCAAGCGTCAATATTGCCGTTCTTTTTCTGACACTTGCGGTTACTATTGTCCTGGTTAATCTAACGTTACTACACGGTTATTTTCCGTTTTGAAACCAACAAATCTATTGACTAATATTTGATTTTAAAACCAAAAAAGGAAAGAAAATCATATCAAGGTACGCTGATTTCAGCACAAACGGGTCGGCTCGATCGGGGCGGTACTACCCTCGCACAGAAAATCAACGTAAAATGACAGCGTGCTGTCGTGTTTCGTTGAGGTCGGTGAGTGCGAAACCGTAGGCCCAATGATGACGAAGCATCACTAGGCCGCCATGGTGTGGGTCACCATGCTGCATTGTTGCATTGTCTGCATTCGCAATGAGTATGGTGACCACCACTCTTGGATTCTGCTTATGCTTTCCATCAGGCAGAGTAGAATGTTTACGCAATGTAATTATATTAAAACTTTTTGTATAAAGGAAGTCAATATCCCGTCTTTAACGACTTGTACGGTACAGTAATATGCGTATTGGTTTCAGTGATTTTAAATAATATGTCACCTTATGTGAATGTACACTATAGCAGACCTTGAAGTTGATGTCTAAATTGTATAAATTCCATTGAAAGTCATAAATTAGTGCGATATTAACCTACATATTTTAATGATTTGGTTCTTTATTTAGGTGTTTTTATTAGAACGAAGTTCCTCATGGCGCGTTGCGAAAGGGGGCTAGACGGAAAAAAATGTAACGACACTTTTCCCGCCAAAACTTGTAACGACACTTTTAACATTGAGTTGACGTCATAGTGCTGGATACTCAACGTTAAATATAACAAACTGATCGCCAACGTCCATACCATGTTGAATACACCGGTTCTCGTCCGATCACCGAAGTTAAGCAACATCGGGCGTGGTTAGTACTTGGATGGGTGACCGCCTGGGAATACCACGTGATGTTGGCTTTTTGCATTTATTTACAGAAAATATATTGTTGTATATTGTATAGTATATTTTGTAAAGTTTGATTATATCTAAAATTTTTTGAGTATTTTATTTTTATTATTTTAGTTTGCGTGGTATTATTGCGTTGAGGTAGGTTCTGTTGTTTACAAAATGGAATTATATTCTTAATTATTTTATAAAACTCTTTTCTAATGATGTATGAATGTAAAAATAGTCTACTACTTAATATATGATAGACCTGCTTCATTAAGCGCGACTTCACTTGCATGAATATTTTGGAACGAAGTTTTGCATGAATATTTTGGAACGAAGTTCCTTATCGCGCGTTGCGAAAGGCGGCTAGGCGGAAAAATAAAATAACGACACTTTTCGCGCCAAAAGTTGTAACGACACTTTTAACATTGAGTTGACGTCATAGTGCTGGATACTCAACGTTAAATATAACAAACTGATCGCCAACGTCCATACCATGTTGAATACACCGGTTCTCGTCCGATCACCGAAGTTAAGCAACATCGGGCGTGGTTAGTACTTGGATGGGTGACCGCCTGGGAATACCACGTGATGTTGGCTTTTTGCATTTATTTACAGAAAATATATTGTTGTATAGTATATTTTGTAAAGTTTGATTATTTCTAAAATAATTTGAGTATTTTATGCGCATTTTTATGAGTAGTAGCATATCAAATTATATATATATTAACTTCTTTCCATCCGGGTGTCCCTTGACACCTCTCAAGTTTTATTTTTCGGGATTCCCATTTGACATTTATATTTATGTCCCGGACAAATAGGAACGCAACTGTGGCCTTTTTTCTGTCCTATTTTCCAATACGAGACTTACGATATCTATTACCCTAGCTCACTCGCTTTATCTATGGTATTTATTTCGCAATATATTTCGTTCGTCTTTTCTAAAAAGCAAAATAATCCGAAGAGGTTTCGACTCAGTTAAACATACGGCTATAAAAGTATTCAGCCAAACCCTTGCCATACAACATACTAGCTTCTATGCGCGCCCGCGTGTTTGTCGGTTATCGCAGTAAAAAGTAGCCTATGTCCTTCCTCAAGAATTAAAGTATCTCCATGCCTGATTTCATTGAAATCGGTGCAGCGGTTTGGCCGTGAAAGCGGGACAGACAGAGTTACATTCGCATTTAGATTATAAGTATGGATTGCTCTAAAAAATTAAATAGTTGATGAATACGTTCACTCTCCTGGACTAAAGTAGTTCAATCTTGCACTATTTTAGCATCAATTCATTCATTCGTTCATTTTAAACAAGCAATTTTCTGATTATAATCATATTTACTCAATAAAATACAATTTGATATTAGACTACTGATCGAAAATTCGAGCCTTAACAAGCCAATGATTGCAGATAATAAAGCCAAATTACTCTGTTTCAAACCTATACAGTTCGTTAGTACAAAACAATTTATTCGATAATGTAGTAAGTAGGTATTCTTTTTAAAACAAATTCTATATTGCTTTAGAAAGTTTTACTGTAATTTTGTTTAATTTAATATGTTTGGATAGGTGTTGTATATCCAATATAAGTTATTACAAAAAGAGAGTCGTCAGTCCGTCGAGAAATTTCCGGGTCGGACTGCTGATGGGTTTTTCTTGCAAGAAATTCTTAATAGCAGCCCGGAAGATAGAAGCTGGCGTTGTTTCCCGCCCTTGCCTCGGAGAGCACGTTAAGCCGTCGGTCCCGGTTGTCATGAACATCTATGGCAATCGTTATTGGGAAGTCAGTGCCCTCAAATATACTATTTGAGGGCACTGACTTCCCAATAACGAACGACAACCAGTTCAACTTTCGAATTCAGTTCACCCTCAGGGTTGCAGAGATCCGATGCCAGTCGCTCCGTGTAAAAACTGATATTCAGGTAAAACCGGTTGAACTAGTAGCCGACCCCAAATCTTGGGAATAATAAAGGCTAGGAAGAAGAAGAAGACAATTATAAAAAAAAAACGAATTCCAAAAAACATCCAACGAAAACTCTCTGCCAAAAAACACTTAAAAGCGTAAAATAAACTGGTTCTTCATAAATTGCCTATACCTAATTCTTTATTCATTTCAATAGAAGTATTATAATGTGTGCTAGGTACCTAGAATCTGTTTGAAGTCGGTGCCAAGTGAGTGACTATGCCTTAGACTTTTGTAATTGTTCGTTTGTATTCTTTTTGGCTTAGCACCGACTGTCTGAAATCGGTCCACAACTGACGGAGTCATCGGGGAACATACATAACAAAAATAAAATACATACAGTGGAACATAGAACCTCCTCCTTTTTGGAAGTCGGTTAAAAAGAGAATCGTCCGCGGAGGTTTCGTCAGCCAATAGTTAATAAACGATCAAATTAACTTTTTATTCGTATTGTATCATACCGATTCATACCCGATCATCATGAAATTTTGTCTTTATTGGTTGTAGTGTGATGTTAATTCGATTATATGATAGATCTATATAGGTTTTCTCGATAAAAGTATTATCCGAAACTAAAATATGTTTGAAGTGAAAACTTCTTTAGGCGCGTTGAGCACTTTTGCGCGAACAAACATCATGGAATTCGCATCATCGTCACTGATCGCTTTCCATAAGCTATATGTCATGTATACTGTGTATATGTGTACTTTTTGTGTGAACAAAAACCATGAAACTCACGTCATCGTCACCGTACGCTTCCTCGATACAATTTGCAAGGTACTTAGTTTTCACTTCTATCGGCAATCCCCAAAGACTGCCCTGCATTTTTTTAAATGAAACCAGTAATTATTTGCCATCTCAGTGCTCATTGTGATAATGCTATATGCTATATATCACTTTTTACCTGACTGCGAATGAAGGAGGCTTATGTTTTTCGAGTGTATGTTTTTCTTTGTATGGCGCTGCCAAAATGACTCTACTCTGCCTACGGAAAGCATATGCAGAATCCAAGAGTGGTGGTCACCATACTCATTGCTCGTGCAGACAATGCAACAATGCAGCATGGTGACCCACACCGTGGCGGCCTAGTAATGCTTCGTCATCATTGGGCATACGGTCTCGCACTCACCAACGAAACACGACAACATAAACGCTATCATTTTACGTTGATCTTCTGTACGAGGGTAGTACCGCCCCGGTCGAGCCGGCCCGTTCGTGCTGAAATCAGCGTGGCTCTACTACCTGTAAACCGCGACTCTTTCTAATAGCAGTATATCTGTTGCCCTGTATAGATTGCAATTTTGTATCCTAAATCAAAGATACAAAGTTGCAATCATTTTGATCCTGAAATAAATAACATATGGTTACGGTCGGTACCAGTTTTTAATACAATCGCAGTACGTTAATAGTTTCCTTGAAATGTCTTGAACATCCTACGAGTAGTGAATGGAGTTAGTTTTGTGTACAATTTTATTGTGAGCTGTTGATACCACAGAACAAGTAGAATTGTTATGTAGGCGGGGTAGGCGCGCCGAAGTTAAGCGCCGATACCTCTAATAGGTCTGCTGGCATCAACTGAACGCTTTAATACACGTATAACTTTCGTCGGGAACGTAGCTGCGTAAAAAAATATTGCTATGCCGAACTGTGCGATAATTACGTGCTAAAAACGAAGCAAGGACTACAATTTACTCAAAGGAAACATATATCGTATCATCGGTAGTCTCAAAACTTTTGTTTTTAAGCAATATTAACAAAAAACTAAAAAGTATTATGTAATACACATGAAAACCGTTATATTCTAATGTATTGAAATAATCATACATTACGCATTAAATTTAAGTATCATTTGCATAGTTGCCACGAGAGCACGCAATGAACTGCGTTTCCTGCGGGAATATTTCAAAACATTTGGCACGAAAATATTTAATAAAAGTAATGTTTACAATTATTTGACATAGGGATGTAGACAAATTCAATCGATATCGTAATGTTAAACTTTTCAATGATATTGATTTTTACAGTGATTTTATGTTTAGTATCGTAGTACGAGTTATATTGTACTATGGTTTTTAAAACAATATATGATTTTGTTTATTCGCAAAATTTTTATATAAAGTTATTTTGGAGAAACATTTGAAAATAAATGTTTTAATAAAAAGTTTATAAATATTTCATATATCATAATTTTACAGCTACTAGACAAATAAAACAGATTTGATAAAAAAAAAGATAGTGTGTAAGTATTTTTGACTAAATAATAAACGTGACATATTTTTAGTAATATAAGTTAGTTAGCTATTAATCCAACGGCTTCCTGTACGATGTGGACGCAAAGAACCGGTGAACTTGCGAAAATGCGCAGTCGTTTTTTATTTATTTAAAGTTTCTGAAATATGTATGCCTAAACACACAAAAATATAATTTATTTTAGGTAAATAAGGGAGTTGCAATGTTTTGCAACAAAAAAAATATAAAGTAGAATGAAAGGATATCAGAGTATCAGTCAAATAAATAATTAATTTAAAAATTATTGTAACATAATTATAATCGATAAATGTCAAATTCACCACATCCCTAAGGTTTTCGAAGAAACTGTCCACGAACACAAATATGCAAGTGAAACCCTACCTTAGTTGAAAGGTATAAGGTTGTATTTAGTAACATTGTAAGTGGCTTTTGGAACTTATATACATTACATCCTTTGGACGAATCAGGAAAGACTTCGTTATGTGTGTATAATATTATTGATCGTTAATGTGTGCGTCTAGGCGAAACAGTGTATCTTGCACTTGCTGCTCGACACCTCTTCTAGTATATTCATTTGTTCTGTGGTTGATACATTGTCTATGGTACATATAAGACTGAAGGCGTCTTAAATTATATGTTAGAACACATTATCAAAGGTTAGAACATAGATTTTTTGTTGATATTATTTGCAAAGGCCAAAATAGTTTTTTTTTGTAATTTTAATAATAATTTTGAAGTTTTTTTTATTCGTTATTTACGGAGCTTAGCACAATTATGACTATGTAGCTCCATCACAGCATTTTTTTATTTTACATTAGTTTTAATTTAAATATCTGTCATTGGACTGACCAGGATGCTGCGACATCTTCCAACATACATCAACTTATCACCAAATAAGTATCTGTAAGTTGTTGGTTTCATGTTTAAATTTTGAAGCTCATATTTTTTTAAACTGTTATTCAAATTTTGTGGTCCATGTTGTACTTACCTGTACGTGGCGAGATGCATACATCATGCATACATCAAAGATCTACACGTTTGTAATTAAATTGTAATAGTGGACTCGTTGTTAGTGGCCTCATAAATTATACTAAATAAGGCATAATACGAAAATAAATTTAAACAATTTACTTAGTTATTTAACGACCCGGGCGGCAGTAATAACGTTCAATTAAAACTAACAAGTTCACTGTCATTGTTCATTTGTTGAAAGAATTAAAAAACTATTTATTAAAAAAATATTTGTATCTGCAATTAAATGTAAATGTACCATTATGTAAAACATTACTTCATATTATGTGTTGACTGATTTTTTTTTGTTACAGACTCACATCCAGGCCCCAATACAGAGCATTATAAGAAAAAAAAATGAAGCAAAGGATTTAAAAACCGAATTCCAATCATGATTAGGACGTTCTAAATTCAAAAGTGATGTGGAATAAATAAATTTAAAGGACGAGAGGAACAAAGATGGCGTCTTTGTTAAGTGTTGTGTGTTGTGCTGTGGTAATCAGTTTTGTGTATTTAGATGTGAATGGACACGTAGCTTTGACATATCCTCCAGCCAGGAGGTATGATTTGGATTTTCTCGATAATTCTAGAACGAAACCGCCATGTGGAATGCCAAAGGGTAAGTGTCTAAAGTATTTTTGACAAAACTAAATTGTGTTAATAAACTTTTTGTTACAAATTTTTATGGTAACTAAATTGAATGAATTTTTATGGTAAAAAAATGTTTAGACTAATGTTAACTTCTTTACCGACGTTGTGCACTTTTTTGGGATAGGTAAAAAGTATTAAATTCGCGTCAGAAACGCGCGTTAGAAACGGGTGTCAGAAACGCGCGTCAGAAACTCGCGTCTGGACACGTGACCTGATCGAATATTCGTAAGACGGAGGCGTGGCGCGGCGAAAATGTATGCCTGCTCCTGCTGTTTCGTTTAAGCGGCGCGGGGCGCTTGCGAGTGTGCGTGGGTATAAACCCGGCTTCGCTCCGGTAATATGTTTATACTGTATAGCATTAACCTATATTTTTATAACATCAATATGCATTTCTGTAGTTATCAGTTCTCAAGGAATATTAAAGGCAAAGCAAGGCATAGATTCGTATAGCATCTTTCATTGTGTTTAATAAACATAGTAAATTAAAAAAATGAATCAAAAATGCACAAAGTTATAATGTTCAAGTTTGCACTTCTGCCGGCACTCCCGGAGTGCAACCCGTTGTTTTTATTGATATTCGGCTCCTATTGGTTGTAGCGTGATACATAATTATAAGACCTGTACCGCGGTAAACCAGACAAACAAGCTTTAGAGCTTATTATTAGAGATTTAGAAATTCATTCAAATTTTTTTTTGTTGACATTGACTTGGGTGTAAAAAGAAAGGGATAATCACCCACGCACGTCGCCTAACATTGAACTAAAACTGCGTACCTATTCAATGTAATGCGGCCTTGACCGCTGAAAAATTAAAAATTAAATTGTACTTTGGTTTCGAAATGTATTTACATGCGGTTTCCGCGATTATAGAAATAAAACAAACTTTAGAATACGTAATAAATATTCATTCTTTTTTTGAAATTTCCGTTTTTTTGTAAAGTTAATTTACGGCGCGGAATTATTTTTGTGACCTTACACAATTACTCGGAAACTTAGAAATGGTAACATTTCAACTCGTTTTTTTAAATGTTTGTCTTGTCTTGTGGAATAGGGACTAAGGTTGCTTTAATTACATCCTGCAAGTGCGTAAAGCGAAAAAAATAATAATAAATAGTGCAATGAATTTCCGAACACTTGTTAATTTGAAACTAATTGCATTCTTTGGTTGAGTTTTTTTTTTTTTAAATTATTTTTACTGTATTTTGTTTCACGAGTATTAGCAAGTTAGGCTTAGTTTATTGTTCCGTGTGGTATCCTACCAAAAATTGAGGAGAGATAAAGATTCCTGCTAACTAGGAAGTAAGGCTAAATTTTATTATTAAAAAATGAGTACAGTTCTCTTAAATAAATTTAATATGACTATTTATATTGTTATTTATGTACTCTGAAAGAAGTAGGACAAATCTATATATTTATAATCTATCTATTATGAAGTATTTAAATTGGTTCTTGAATGATTGGCCTTTAAACGAATCTAAATCTCGGAAACAGCTCCAACGATTTTCAGGAAATTTAGTGTGCAAGGGGTTTCGGGGAGGATAAATCAATCTAGATAGGATTAATTTTAAGAAAATTTACCAAAAGAAAAATACCGACCAAAGATCCGTCATCCAAGTCCTAGATATTAAATCTACACATAGTAATACGTGGTTATGTGTTTCTGAATCTATTTTCTGAATACCTAAAAAACAACTTGCAACACGTTATATGCAATATAGCTTTTGCCGGCGGCTCCGCCCACGTAAAGGTCGGATATCGCGGTGTTTCTTCAAACTGACATAACATTTTTATTTATAAACCGATTTAGATGAACCAAACACTTAATGTTAAGTAAAGCAAACCACAACAGATTGGTGAAAACCACATTCAAATCGGTTAAGCGGATCCTGAGATTAGCGTGCACAAACGCACAGGCAAATAGACATACAGACAAACAGACAAAAATTAAAAAAATCATTGTTTTGAGTTTTATTGCGTTCATAAAACCCCCTTTTTTCTGTTTTTCCTGATGTATCTTCTATGTACAGACAACGACCAGTTACGATTTTATTATATATATTGATTGATTATGATGATTTACCATGAGATATGAGGTCAGATACTTTGCAAGAGCGATTACCTAAGTGTCTAGTCAGGTTTAAAATCTGTGCCTCGCTGATTAAAGTGACTAGTTTGTATGCACCCGTGACCTTGGGTTCAACGACACCTGACTCATCGGTTTAACAAACCACATCGCTGTTATAAAACAGTATTATTGCGTTGAGGTAGGTTCTGTTGTTTACAAAATGGAATTATATTCTTAATTATTTTATAAAACTCTTTTCTAATGATGTATGAATGTAAAAATAGTCTTTAAATCCGTATACGTGTTTTCAAACCCAAGTTACCTGAAAATCTTCAAAACCTATGGGTAAAAAATATGGTAATGCGATGCATTGAGCCTGATTTTTTAATCTCTTAATATATAATAGACCTGCTTCATTAAGCGCGACTTCACTCGCATGAATATTTTGAGACGAAGTTCCTTAACGCGCGCGGCGTTGCGAAAGGCGGCTAGGCGGAAAAAAAATTAACGACACTTTTCGCACCAAAAGTTGTAACGACACTTTTAACATTGAGTTGACGTCATAGTGCTGGATACTCAACGTTAAATATAACGAACTGATTGCCAACGTCCATTCCATGTTGAATACACCGGTTCTCGTCCGATCACCGAAGTTAAGCAACATCGGGCGTGGTTAGTACTTGGATGGGTGACCGCCTGGGAATACCACGTGATGTTGGCTTTTTGCATTTATTTACAGAAAATATATTGTTTTATAATATATTTTGTAAAGTTTGATTATTTCTAAAATAATTTGAGTATTTTATGCGCATTTTTATTAGTAGTAGCATATGAAAAAAAAAAAAAAATAAACTTCGTCCCATCCTGGTGTCCCTTGACACCTCTCAAGTTTTTTTCTTATTTCGCATTTGCTACGTCGGCAATGACGGTCTTCCATAAAACTGCTCATCTTTTAAGTGGTAAAATTTCCAAAAAAGTTTTCAGACGTGAAATTTCCCAAAAAATCCTTTCTTGGTGACTGTTGACAACAATAATAGCATAAGTTGTCAAATTTCAATTGCTATCAGTGTTTGTTTTGTGGTCAAAGCAAGTCATTTTAAATGTGCAGCCAATGAAGATGATGTAGCTAACTGTTTGGGCCTGGGTGGCCGTTCTCATCGTTGACCAGTATGCGTGCAAACACAGGTGCACTCTCTGTTCCCTCACTCTCATAATACTTCTCCGAGGCAAGATATACGAGTATATTGTACTCAAAGCATAATAATATTAATAATAATTAAACTAGAAGTTGATTGTACTGATATTTACGTATTACAATACCTAACAATATTCTGTCATTATTGCATTCTCAAATAATTACCTAATCGCGGGTTCATGACTCAGATGCTGACATGATTAGTTGAAATCGCTGCGAGGTAGCATCCCAAGGTCGCTCTTGCGTCCTCTCAAATGTCCTCACAGAGAAATCACACTAATATATAAAGGGGAAAGTTTTTGTGTATGTTTGTTACTTCTTTACGCAAAATTTACTGAACAGATTTGGATTAAACTTTACAGTAATATAGCTTATACATCAGAATAACACATGGGCTACAGCGATTTGCAGCGATAACCGACATACACGCGGGCGGAGCTAGTCTCTGAATAAACTTGAATTATAAGTGACTTAATCTATATATATAAAAGAGTAAGGTGACTGACTGACTGACATACCCAGAGATCAACGCACAGCCCAAACCGCTGAAGCTAGAATCCTGAAATTTTGCATGTAGGTTCTTTATATAACGTAAGTGAGCACTAAGAAAGGATTTTTTGAAATTCCACCCCTGAGGGGGTGAAATAGGGGTTGAAAGTTTGTATGGAAGTCCGTCATTTTTTAAGTTAGAAACATAAAACTTTACTTTTGAGCTACTGATTAAAAATGAGTAAACACGTATTTAAGCGTTTCTATATATTCTACCCCTAAGGGGTGAAATAGGGGTTGTGATTTTGTACATAGGTTAGTCTGGAAGTCCGACATTTTTGAAGTTAGAAACATGTAACTTTATTTTTGGGCTACGGATTAAAAAGGAATACATACGTATTTAAGCGTTTTAGAATATTATACCCCTAAGGGGGTGAAATAGGGGTTGAAAGTTTGTATGAAAGTTCGACATTTTTTAAGTTAGAAACACGAATTTTTTTTTTGGGGGCTACTGATTAAAAAAGAGTAGATACGTATTTAAGCATCTCTGAATATTCTACCCCTAACGGGGTGAAATAGGGGTTAAAGGTGTGTATGGAAGTTCGTCATTTTTAAAGTTAGAATCATAAAACTTTATTTTTTGGCTTCTGATTAAAAAAAAGTAGATACATATTTAAGCGTTTCTGGATATCCTACCCTTAACGGGGTGAAATAGGGGTTAAAAGTTTGTATGGAAGTCCGTAATTTTTTAAGTGAGTAACATGAAAATTTAGCTTTGGGCTACTGATTAAAAATTAGTAGATACGTATTTACGCGTTTCTGGATATTCTACCCTTAAGAGGGTGAATTAGGGGTTGAAAGTTTGTATGGAAGTCTGTAATTTTTTAAATAAGAAATATGGAACTTTATTTTTGGGCTACTAAATAAAAATGATTAGATACGTATTTAGGTGTTTCTGGATATTATGCCCGTAAAGGGGTGAAATAGGGGTTGAAAGTTTGTAAGGAAGTCCGTCATTTTTTAAGTGAAAACATTAAAATTTTGTTTTGGGCTACTGATTAAGAATGAGTAGATACGTATGTACGAACATGTTCTACCGGAACCGGTTGTGGCGCACGGTGCCGTTATCGAAGCTGTTCAAAAATATATGTGGTACCTCGGACAGACTTTGCAGTTAAGTAGAAACTACTTCGAGGACGAGGTGAACAGGAGAATTCAGCCGGGTTGGGCAGCGTTTGGGAAACTTCGTCAGGTCTTATCATCATCAATCCCACAGTGCCTAAATACGAAAGTCTTCAATCAGTACCTCCTACCTGTCATGACATACGGTGCCGAAACGTTGACACTTATGACACGACTGGTTCACAAGTTTAAAGTCGCTCAGCGTGCTATGGCTCTCCATAGCACGCTGAGCGACATTAACGTTGAGCATAGCACTCTTGCTATGCTCAACGTTTCTCTATCTAAGGGATCGCATCAGGAATGAGTTGATCCGGCAGAGAACCAAGGTCATTGACATAGCCCACAGGATAAGCCAGCTGAAGTGGCAGTGGGCTGGCCATATTAGCCGTAGAACTGATAACCGTTGGGGTAAACGGGTTCTTGAGTGGAGACCGCGTCTCGGCAAACGTAGTGTAGAACGTCCACAGGCCAGGTGGAATAATGATCTGCCCAAGACGGCTGGCAGGAGCTGGATGAGAGAAGCTGAGGATCGAACCAAGTGGCGTGCAATTCGAGATGCCTATGTCCAGCAATGGACTGCGATGATGATGATGAGATACGTATTTAAGCGTTTCGGGATATTCTATCCCTAGGTTAGACTGGAAGTCCGTCAATTTTTAATTTAGTAGCCTGAAACTTTGTCTTCAGGCTTTTGATTACAAATAAATGAATACATATATCAGCACAATGGGAATTCTATTTCTAAAGGGGTTAAAAGAGGTGCGAAAGTGTGTATGGAAGTCGACTTTAATGGACTATTGATTATAAATAAATAAATACGTTTAAAAGCCTGAATAAATTATTCATAGATACTTGCACAGTTTTAATTAAATACATATAATCAACTTCTACGCGAGCAAAGCCGCGGGCTACAGCTATACTTATATATAAAGGCGAAAGTTTGTGTGTATGTTTGTTACTTCTTCATGCAAAATCTACTGAACGTATTTGGATGAAACTTTACAGTAATATAGCTTATACATCAAAATAACACAGGCTACTATTTGCCGCGATAACCGACATACACGCGGGCGAAGCTGCGGGCAACAGCTAGTCTGACATAAAGAAGACACAAAAAAGGTTTCAATTTTATTGTATTGTAGGTCGGTGGCGCAGTGGTTGCGTATGCGAATGCAGTTGTCGAGGTCTCGGGTTCGATACCGGGTCGGACCAAATGTTTGTATGAACTGCAAATATTTTTTTCGGAGTTTGGGTGTTTTCTATGTATAAAAGCGCGTCTCCACCAAAGTTTTTGGCAATTTCAGTGTTTTCAACTGTTTGCAACACTTCCAAAAATCGCCGACTTTTGTTTCCATTGTGTCTACACCGAGTCGCCAAAAATTTGAAAAACATTCGAACTTAGCGTCTCCACAGAGCCAATAAAAAACTGCAACAAGCGTATTCTTTTGATGTTTACCGCCAAAAACAGAAACACGGTTGCCAATATTTGTTGACAATTTTTGTTGCCAACACAAGGAAATTACAGAAACTTTTGTCACCAACACGTGTTGACAACACAAAATTTGACAACTTTTGTTCGGTGGAGACCCGGCTTAATATGTATGTACCTTATATTTACAAAAAAATATATCAGTTGTCTAGTACCCATAATACAAGCTCTGCTTAGCTTGGGACTAGATGGCGTTGTGTGTTAGATGTCCGAAATATTATGATTGTGGTGACGTATTAAGAATACGAAGTATCACCACCCCTGTTCATCCCGTGGAAGTATAAGGGGCCGACTATGGGAGCAAACACGCAGGAAAATAGCACTGCAAAAAGAAGGAAAACTCGAAATCTATACATATAAAAGCGAAATACCACTCACTTATTAATCACGAAATCTCAGAAACTATAACACCTACAAACTTGAAATTTGGTAGGTAGGTTCCTTATAGGGTGTAGACATCCGCAAAGAACGGATTTTACTAAACTAGGGGTGGCCTAAGGGGGTAAATCAGGGGATGAAAGTCTGCGTGAGCGAAGCTGCGTGCAAAAGCTAGTAAACTATATCGAGACTTCAGGCCTTATTTCTAAGAATTCCCTCTAAGTCCAGCAGTAGTCTAATTAAGGTTGTTGATAGTGATGATGATGGGTTATGGATGGTCGTTATACCTACTCGTTATCGCTGATATATTTGCCAGACAACCCTTAGATGGTATTTACCACACTTTATCATTTATATTTGGTATGGACATCTTGGATTAACACATATGCTGCCCTTTAAACCGAAAAAATTTAGAATTACTGTGGGATATGCATGTTTGATATTAGGTCTTTACCTATGAAATTGCCGTTCTTCAGTACTGGTCATTTCAAATTAAAAAAAATTGTAATGGCTCTGAATTCTAAATTCAAATTAATTTTGTTTTAAAACCATGACATTCTATTTACAAATTCAGTCTTTTGTTTTTTGATTAGCGTTGTATTTTCATTACATTTGAACATTTTTCGTCATAATGGAGACTTTAAAATTCGTGTAATTATGGAATATGAGTTCCGTCGTGGCACCAACGCGACACAAACGGCACGTAACATCAAAAACGTTTACGGAGAGAACTGTACAAACGAACGCATAACCCGTTATTGGTTTTCCCGGTTCCGTTCTGGAAATTTTGACTTGAAAAATGAAGCTCGTGGTCGTCCGGAGACTTTGGTTAACATTAATGAATTAAAGGCGATTGTGGAAGCTGACGAAACTCAATCTACAGCTGAGCTAGCAACAGCTTTTAATGTAAGCATCAAAACAATATTGATCCATTTACGACAAATTGGCAAGGTAAAAAAGCTTGATAGATGGGTGCCCCACGACCTTAACGATCGCCAGCGCAACGTACGCGTCGAGACCTGCCTTGCGCTGCTCAACAGTCAAAGAAATGAAGGAATTTTGAAACGAATTGTTACGTGCGACGAAAAATGGATTCTGTTCCACAATCAAAAGCGCTCAGCAAGTTGGTTAGACCCTAGTTCAGCACCAGCAAGCCCTAAACCAAAAATGACCCCTAAAAAGGTGATGGTCACTGTTTGGTGGTCTAGTGCGGGTGTGATTCAACACAGCTTTTTACAAAACGGCATGAGCGTTAATGCAGATGTGTACTGTGAAGAACTGGAGAGAATGATGGAGAAGCTTGCACATCTGCAACCAGCTTTGGTCAATCGGTCGTCCCCACTGCTCCTTCACGACAATGCGCGACCCCAAACTCCGCAACAGACAGTCTCCAAGCTGCAGGAGCTGGAGATGGAAGCTCTCCCTCATCCGCCATACTCACCAGACCTTGCACCTACCGACTATTACTTTTTCCAAAATTTAGGCAACTTTTTAGTGGGTAAAAAATTCAATTCCCGAGAGGCCGTACAAAAGGCCTTTGAAGAGTTTGTTGCCTCCCGTCCAGCTGATGTTTACAAGAAGGGCATCAATAAACTGCCAATGCGTTGGCAAAGATGCGTCGATTGCTTGGGTGATTACTTCGAATAACAGAAATAAAAAAGTTTGAAAAAATATGTACTTTCACTTATTGCATACAAAACGGCAATTTCATAGGTAAAGACCTATTATAATAAGGAACAACACGGGACTCGGGACGCACCTAGTATAATATATGTATAAGACACAAACAAACAGACACACATTCAAATGTCAAACAGAATAGCATCTCCTTTCTAATTGTTAGTAGACCCATTTCGTATAGCTTTGTTTACCCAAGTCACGAATAAAAAAAACATGCTTATTTTAAGGCTTCAAAGCCTACATAAGTAGGCTTTGAAGGTTATTATTAAAACTGGGTAACATTTATTTGTAAATAGAAATAATTGTATGATTAAAACATACGAATTAAGGGTGTTTTATTAACTTTTTCCACGATAAAACTAATCCTGTCAATGTCTTAGGTTTTAATTTAGTGTTTCGAAAGTACCTACAAATAAACAATCCTAAATCGTCTGCGGGTGGTAAAGTAGGGCGAATCCTTCTTCCTGAAGTCCATTAGTGGATTTTTAAAGGCTGTTGATTCGATGTAGAATTTACATAGTAATTTCGACTATTATTGCGTAAGCAGTCGTGGCCGAGTGGTTAAGGCGTCTGACTCGAAATCAGATTCCCTCTGGGAGCGTAGGTTCGAATCCTACCGGCTGCGAATATTTTTTTTGAGAATTTTCTTTTGAAATAAAGGTATTATAATAAAAAAATGTTTTTTCAAATGGTTAACCTAAATGTCCAGAAATTATACTGATCTTTAGATAACTATTTAATAAACGATCCAAAAAACTATTTAAGTATTGATTTAGTTTTTAGAAGCAGCTGTCTAAAGATATGGACACTTATTTGCATAGAATTTTTTCTAGATAACAAGAATTTTATTATTTATTCACTATTTATTTAGAATAAAATTATTTGATTATATTTATTTATTACATTAATTGATTCGTTCAGAAAAATCCTTGTAGGTATTCGTTTAAACTAATATTTATACTATTATTTACTACTAGTTGTTGCCCGCGGCTCCGCTATTTCGGTTATCGCGGCAAATAGTATCCTATGTGTTATTCTGATTTATAAGCTATATTACTGTAAAGTTTCATCCAATTCCGTTCTGTAGTTTTTCGGTGATGCATTTTAGTTGAAGTTAACCATGTCATTGTCATATTACCAACTAGTTGAGCCATAGACCTTCGTCTGCGTATTCGAAAGGGATACCTTTCTCCCTTTAAACCGACCTCAAAAAAGGAGAAGGTTCCCAATTAGAGTAACTAAATTCATATCAAATACTAGGTCTAATTGCCTTTAAGCTGTGAAAAAAAAAAACTAAGTTAAACGCAAAAATGCTAAACGCAAAGGTACAACCATTTATACTGCATATTATTTTGAGACTCGCAACTACTCGTAAGGGAATCAAACCCTAAAGGCTACTTCCCGTTGACATAGAATCTTGAAATTTGGTAAGAAGCAATAGCTTACAGCACAGGTAACAAAAACAAAATATTTATTGCCAAGTGCGAGTCGGACTCTCCCATGAAGGGTTCCGCAGCAGCAAGTAAAATAATATAATTTTTATTTTATTTTTAGATTTGTGTTGATTGCATGAAAGGTAAATTGCAGCTTACGATTTATGCCGTATTAAAAAAAAAACTACTTACTAGATTTCGGTAAAACAAATTTTCACTTCACGGACAAGAAAATTTGTTTGATCATATATTTTTCATATATTTTTTTTAGTTTTATCATTCTCTTATTTTAGAAGTTACAGGGGGAGGAGGGGGGGGCATACATTTTACCACTTTTGAAGTGTCTCTCGCGCAAACTATTCAGTTTAGAAAAAAAAAATAGAAACCTCAATATCATTTTTGAAGACCTATCCATAGACCTATCCACCCCACACGTATGGGATTGATGAAAAAAAATTTTTGAGTTTCAGTTCTAAGAATGGGGACCCCGAAAATTTATTGTTTTTGTTCTATTTTTGTGTGAAAATCTTAATGCTTTACAGAATAAACTTACTTACCAAGTTTCAACATTATAGTTCTTATAGTTTCGGAAAAAAGTGACTGTGACATACGGACGGACAGACAAACATGACGAATCTATAAGGGTTCCGTTTTTTGCCTTTGGCACGGGAACCCTTAAAAGGAGTTTATGACAATAAATCTGTAAAACTTAAAGTTATGGTAGATACATGCCATAATCTGGAATATCTTTATTTTTCATCTCATAATAAACCAAAAATCAATATCTTTTTAGCGTTAAATACGTTCATAAATAAAAAGAAAATTAATGCGACCGTGACAGGACTCGAACCTGCAATCTTCGGATCCGAAGTCCGACGCCTTATCCATTAGGCCACACGGTCTTGTGGTAAAACCTGTTTTATAAGAGGGTTAGTTCAGCAAGGGTGCGCGCGCATTGAAACGGAGCATCAAATTATTCTCCTGTCCTGCTTTTAGTCGACCTAGAAGCTGAGTTTAGACAACGCTTGGTCGCTTTCTTATAACTAATAGAATTCAAGTAAAATTGATATAAGAATTAAGTATTATGTGTTATGATACTAATGACGGATTAAGAATACTAAGTTATTCGTGTGGTCTACACCGAGTCGCCAACAATTTGAAAAACATTCGAACTAGGCGTGTCTCCTGCGGCTAAAATTAACAAAACAAATTAACAAAACTTGTTAACTAAACATGTTAGCGAAAAGTCGCAGGAGACGGACTTTTAAACGAACATCAAACACGATTACACGAAAAGCCAAAATCTTTTATCTACTCGACAAAATGTCTTATAGTACACTTACTTACTTACTTTTATAGTATAAATATGAATAAATAAGTATTAATGTTAGTTCAGTTCAGTTTCATTATACGAGAAGTATACGCGGAGATGTTTTCAGTCCGCTTTGGATAACATGTTTGCTTGTTAAAATTAACAAAACAGTTAGGCCACGCCCATATTTTGATAAATATTTGACGTTTGGTGTTTAAAAACATTAAACAGTGTCGCAGGAGACCCGGCTTACGCGTCACCACCTGTCACCACAGAGCCAATAAATATTTGCAACAAGCGTATTCTTTTGACGTTTACTGCCAAAAACAGAACGTTTTTAAAAACCTCCATTTTGAAGAGTTTGTCTGTCCAGCATAAGGAGAGGCCCAAAGACTTGATGATTAACCGACTTCCAAAAGGAGGAGGTTCTCAATTTCATCGGTATTTTTTTTATAAATTAATTGGCTGGCAGTTATGAATCAGAACTACCCAAGACCAAGACAGTTGGCGGTTCTTTAGGGAGACCTTCCTTCAGTAGTGAACGAGGATCGAAGCCCCAGTCACAGTTTTAGCAGTCTATCAGGATATACCGATTCACTACACTAAGATATCTAACAAATCCCATTAATAGGTTTTCAATGTGTGATAGTAAATCACTATGACTGTTCATGGACCACAAGATCTACTACAAGTTCGTTACATAACACCTTTTACTTGACCTCTTTCTTGAAGTCAGGGAAGGTGAGGGTTGGGCTCAAACTTGGGGATAACATCACACTTTCAATGTTCACCTTTTGTCCGTGTGGTGATGGATTGAGAAAAATAGAGTATAACCACTCGTTTCCATCCCGTGGGTGTCGATCAAGAACCGACTAAGGGAGCTAACTATACTAAACGGCATCAACAAATCCTTTTTTTTACGGGTGGAAACACCCACGCGCCGACAACTCATCGGGGTTTGTGGCGGGGCGGTGTGTCGGAGTCAGACCGATTAAAACCACACGGCCTCTGCGCCTGAGAAGGGAGGGATCCGGGAACTGCTGAAATTAACACATGATGCTATACCAACTCGTCTGGCCAACATAGTATAGACCAAAACCTTCTTCATAAGGAGAGGCTAATGTCTATCAGTGAACTTGTAAAGGTTATTGATGTGATGAACCTCGCTCCTTCGGGGAAAAGCAGCGAAAGAGTTGCCTAACACAGATTTCTGTGAGGTGGTGGTTAAGATGGCCGTTAATGGTGGCTCTCCCGCGATAGATGCTTACGGATATATAACTAGCTGACCCACGCAACCTCATTTACGTCTCCTATTGCCCGTAGCGTAGAAATTTTCCCCCGTTTTTGTAACATTCTTCATTGGTGCTACGCTCCTATTGGTTTTAGCGTGATGATATATAGCCTATAGCCTTCCTCGATAAATGGGCTATCAAACACTGAAAGATTTTTTCAAATCAAACAAACAAACTCTTCAGCTTTATAATATTCGTATAGATTTCTGTTGAAAGAAGGCCTTCTCCAATCAGCGCCAACTCTTTCAGTATTGGGCAGTTTGCATTCATATTCTGCCAACCATTTTCCAACTATAACCTACAAATCTTTACATGTAATAAAATTCAAAGAGGTCGATGTCTGTATATTAAACATTATTATTAGAGATGGGCCGATCATTACTTTTGCCGACTAGCCGATTAGTCGGCCCTAAAAAGGCCGACTAGTCGGCCGACTAATCGGCCAAACCGATCGTGGTTACGGACACTTCCGTAACTCTTCGTTTACAGCTGATTCGCGCCCCAGTCGCAAACGCCGCCTGCGAACTTTGTTTCTTCATTTTTGCTTCTGTAAGGGTCGGAGTCGGAGGTGTGTTTTAGTGTAAAAAATATTTTTGTGTAAAGATATTATTATTATTGTTGATTGAAGTGAAGAGTTAAATGAAAAAGAAAATCACTTGTGCCGATGTTTTTTAAACAGGTGGACTATGTTTTTTGTTTTTTTTTTATTTGAAAGCCTGCCAAAGTGATTCTGCTGAGCTTGATGATAGCTTGAGTAGAATCCAACACTCCAACACCATACTCACTGCGAACGCAGACAATGCAGTATAGCGTCCTATACTATGGCGGCCTAGTGAGATGCATTTTCTCACGCTGCCTACAGGACCCGGGATCATAGTGGAAGGGAAACACGTGCGCTGGTTACTACCAGCGCACGTGTTTACCACCAAACAGTTAAAAACTGCTCGGCTCAGGAAGGCAGAACGGAACCGTTTAGTTCCAAAGCGTATTTCTACGACTCTGAAGCGGTGGCTTCTAATGCCAGTACGTGTTGTCCTGTAGAAGATTGGAGAACGTGGGATTAGTTGGAAGAGCTCTTCAGAATACTGTACATGGTAAACACGCTAGAGGACTGTCACAGAGGCGATATCTCTCCGCAAGTGCAAAGGCTCAAGGGACTCGGTGGCATCGGGACTGTTGATAATGCGGACTGCTGGCCGCTACAACCGATCAAGAGCATCAAGCAAATTCTGTGTGGATCCATCAAAAAGATGAGCACAGTCCTCCACGAACGAGCGAACCTGGGTCTTATAAAGAAGACAGATGCTCGGGCGCAAAGAACTGTCTTACCCTATTCAGTACGCGAAGTTTCCGCGAGGCCGCCTTAGTAATGCTCTCGATTTTTTTTATGTGTTTGCTGCCAAATGACTCTGCCCTGCCTGATGGAAATCATGAGCAGAATCCAAAAGTGCTGGTCACAATCCTCAATGTAGGTAGTAGGTAGGTAATAAGGACAATGCAGAAGTGTGTGGACACACAGGACAGCGTGACCTGGTGAGATGCTTTTTCACGACCCGCTGAATGGACCCGATGACCTGGTGAGATGCTTTTTCACGACCCGCTGAATGGACCCGAGATCGTAGTGGGAAGGAAACACGTGCGCTGGTAGTGAGTTCCAAGTTTTGACCGCTCAGCACAGGAAGGCCGGCACGTGTTGTCCTATAGAGGAAGGGAGAGGAGAGGACCAGTTGGAAGAGCTCTTCAGAACACTCACCATGATAAAGGCAATAGAGGACTGCCATGGGGGCTATATCTCTTCGCAACTGCAGAGGCTCAGCTCAAGGGACTCGGAGGCTTAGGGACTGTCGCCAATGCGGATTGCTCGCCGCTGTAACCGGTCGAGAGCGTCAAACAGATACTGTGCGACACCATCGCAAAGATGGTCTACCCACTAAACCCCGCGGCGGCTTACCTCGGCAGTCGGGAGGAACTTCAGGAACGCATCAGCGGTTTCTGGAAACCCTTCTGCCGTATCTTATGACTGAGGTACATCCCGGGGTAACCATAGTCACCCCCGGGGCGGGTCGCTGTTGCGCCTCCTACCGTTCTACACAGTAAGAGTCGGAACACCGACCCTTCTTAGACGACAACCCCCGGCCGCAGCGGGGTGTCACCGGTCTCGGGCCGTTTGTAGCGGCCACATCTCGCAACGTCTTTCCAACGTTTTTCCTCAACGTCTGCCAGATTGACTGCATTGTGTCCAAAATATCGCCCATGGACTGTGCTGTTGTCTGCCTAACAATTATTATGTTGCCATGGGCTAACATTGTGGGCTAAAGAAGAAACAGTGTGGGCGACAGGACGGAGCCCTGAGGTACGCCAGCGTTTACCTCTAGAAAATCAGAGGCCACGCCGTCGCATTGGACCCTAATGCTGTTATGTGTAATCAATGTCAATGATTATTTCTCGTGGTGGAAAGGAAAAAAAGTGCAAACACTACAAGCAAACATTTTATTTAATAAATGTCAGACTCAGATATGTTTGTTATCAGCAAGTAATTTTAGAAACTGGTTACCAAAAGAAAGATTGCTTTGTTTTACATTTCAAAATGTCTAAAACTGATTATAAAATAAAAATTGACAAATATATTATTGAGAAATACATCCAAAGTAATAAGCCGAATAGTCGGCGCTTTTTGCCGACTACTCGCCGACTAGTCGTCGACTACGATTGTTGCCGGATAGTCGGCTTTACCGACTAGTCGTCGACTAGTCGGCACATCTCTAATTATTATAGAAAAACTTATGAAGGGTCGTCTTTATTAAAGTAATAACAGAGGCACAGAGCACAAAATAATAGTTTTTAGAACTTTTGTCTGTATGTGTGTGTGTTTGTGTGCGCTACTCTCAGAAGGGGCTTAAGCTTAACCGATTTGAATGTGGTTTTCTCTTACGTGTTTTTATAAACTTTACTTAAAATATTTAGTGTTTAATTTATTTTAATCGGTCGACAAAAAAAAATCAGTTTAAAGAATGGACATAATAATTTCTGTCAAACGAAAGCCTTCGACAATCAGCGCCAACTATTGAGGATGTATAGGTACACGAGCGTATTCATATTCAAAATCTAGTAGAAAATATTGTAACAATGGTGTTATACTGAGGTATAGAAATACCTCAGTATAGAATTGAACACCATTGTGATCTGACAAGCATGAGATACATTTAAATAACTTCTATTGTATTTTTTGTATCGACAATAGAGAATCTCTAATACACATTCTTGAAATAGGTACCGCCTTTTGCATGTACGAGTTATAATAAATACTAAATACTTAATAAATATGAGAATTTAATTATTAAACATATTTTGTTTTTAGCCAAATAATTCATAACTATTTGCTAACTAGCTAACCCACACAACCTCGTTTACGTCTCCTATTGCCCGTAGCGTAATATTTTCCCCCGTTTTTGTAACATTCTTCATTGGTGCTCGGCCTCTATTGGTCTGAGCATGATGATATATAGCCTATAGCCTTCCTCGATAAATTTACTATCCAACACTGAAATAATTTTTCTAATCGGACCAGCGGTTCCAGAGATTAGCGCGTTCAAACAAACAAACTCTTCAGCTTTATAATATTAGTATAGAAGTATAGATTAAAAAGGTCCTACCGATATTTTGTTATTTACGAACGGAATTCGATGCGATATTAGTGTGATTTTTCCATTGGTGACAGATGGCCACACCTGTCACCCCCAGGCTTGCGCTTATGGAGGACGGAGATCGTTCTGCGACCTCCGGAGCCTGAGTCGTCTGCGATATCGGGCCTGTTCCCAGGCCTGGCGGACCGGGAGAGGCTTAGAACTCTCCCGGTCTCGTTCCGCCATCTCCTTTGCAAGAATAACTTGCTTGCAGAAGGAGACTGCGGTGACTTCTGCCCTCTAACAAAGATAATATTCTACAAATCTAATCGATAAATAATAATAGGTCTTTACCTATGAAATTGCCGTTTTGTATGCAATAAGTGAAAGTACTTATTTTTTCAAACTTTTTTATTTCTGTTATTCGAAGTAATCACCCATGCAATCGACGCATCTTTGCCAACACATTGGCAGTTTATTGATGCCCTTCTTGTAAAAGTCAGCTGGACGGGAGGCAACAAACTCTTCAAAGGCCTCTCGGGAATTGAATTTTTTACCCACTAAAAAGTTGTCTAAATTTTGGAAAAAGTAATAGTCGGTAGATTGCATTGCATGGGTGATTACTTCGAATAACAGAAATAAAAAAGTTTGGAAAAATAAGTACTTTCACTTATTGCATACAAAACGGAAATTTCATAGGTAAAGACCTATTATAAAACATTAGCCAATAGGACAAGGAAAGCGTTAGTGATTATGGAAAGAGATTCGATGCGAAACACTTGCAACTTGGTTGAGTTACATTCGTTAATGGTGGGTGTTAGTCACTTTTCCATCAGGAAACCCGTCTGCTCAATTGTAAAATATACGTCATAAAAAAACACACAGATATAAAACACAATAAAAGAAAATTAAAACGAAATAGAAAAAAATTGTGTCGTGTGACTAAATACGTGAAAGATGTCAAGTGTAGTTTTTTTTTATTACTTATTTTGAATTAATTTAGAGAATATAAACTTATTTTCGAAACAACAGAGCCTTCTTATATTAAAAAAAGCCATAAAACAATATATTTTTCTATAAATAAATGCAAAAAGCCAACATCACGTGGTATTCCCAGGCGGTCACCCATCCAAGTACTAACCACGCCCGATGTTGCTTAACTTCGGTGATCGGACGAGAACCGGTGTATTCAACATGGTATGGACGTTGGCAGTTAGATAGTTATATTTAACGTTGAATATCAAGCACTATGACGTCAACTCAATGTTAAAAGTGTCGTTACAACTTTTGGCGCGAAAAGTGTCGTTACATTTTTTTCCGTCTAGCCGCCTTTCGCAACGCGCGATAAGAAACTTCGTTCCAAAAGCAAATGTAAAATGTGCCTTACTCGTTAGCAGACATGGTAAAACATGAAAAAAAAGAAACTAAATTAAAAAAATAGTTGTTTGTGTCAAATTAAGAAAAAAACAGGACTGGAGAATAAGACCTATTTTGTTTGAACATAAATACCACCTAAAATTAGTTGAAAGATATTTGACCCTATAAACGCTAACGAACAGGTGTTTAACTTTGTTATAGTGTTTCACAATACTATTGAAGTCATAGACATAATCTAATGTCTAATTATGAGAATCGCGCCTCATGTAATAAAAAAATGGGGACAAACATTAATAACCAGATAGAAATCAAAACTAGTTCTTGAGATTTGGACTACGATAATAACAACTTACGCCATCTATACTTCATTACGTAATAACTTGAGTCAATACAGTGGAGCTAGTGTTTTTGACATTTGATACTAGATGGCGCTGAAACCATTTATGTTAAATCAATCAGTAAAAAGTTTGTTGAGCACGTTTATAATTGAATAAAGCTTTTATTTTTTTGTTTCAGGGACATTAAAGACATCATTTTTAGCTGGATCAACATTTATAGTACACTGGCATTTAGCATACGCTCATCGAGTAAGTAAACTACAATTTTAGAGATAGTATCACCAGCCCGGCTAGCTCAGTCGGTAGAGCATGAGACTCTTAATCTCAGGGTCGTGGGTTCGAGCCCCACGTTGGGCGAAATCTTTTTGCTGATTTTTGTTTTTTTTTTCTTCAGGGTGGATTCAGTCTGAGGATATTAGATGATTTAGAAAGACCACTGTTGGACTTGACGCCGAGAGCAGGAGGTACTGAGTTTGTTCGAGACGATGTCACGTAAGTAGATAAGTTATTTTAAATGTTTGTTTAATTTCTGTTTAGATCAATCAACATTTTTGACATAAAAATTGGTGAAAAATCTTTTCACAAATAAGTACGAGTTTATTGAATTGAATATTACAGGGCCCATATTACCGAAACAATAAAACTTTTGCAATTACTTATCTTCTGCATATTTGATTAGATTGACCTTCACTTTTTATTAAATTTATTGTTTTTTATTCTCAAGGTCTGATGTTATTAGAACATTAATAAACCTGTAAGAAAACAGGCTATTGTTACTAACGTATCTTTTATATCTAAAAACAAACACTTAATCATTGCAGTTTGAAAACATGTACCTACATTAATATTAATCGTAGCAAGAGTTTTTACAGCTCATTCCATGTGCTATAGTTTTTCTGACAAAACCCAACAAAAAATATATAATTCAGGTCTGGAGAGCCCACTGACCGCCTCGAGGTCCTTTGACCAATACCAAATAGACCTGGGTCTACCTATTCAGCTCGCAATCTTATTTTCATGTTCGATGTATATTGCAGGGCGCAGAAGTATGAAGTGCGACTCCCTAGCGATTTCACCTGTGAGAACTGCACGCTGCAGCTCCAACGGGAAGCTGGCGAATGGGGCTCCAACTACAGATTCTGGTCATGTGCTGATATCGACATAGTTCAACGTAAGTATTACCTATCATCATCAAAAGCCATAACTACACCGTGGGAGAGCCACGCTTCGGCATGAATGGGCTGGCTCGACCGGAGTGATACCACGGCCTCACAGAAAACCGGAGTGAAATAGTGCTTGCGCTGTGTTTCACCGAGTGAGTGAAGATACCGGATGCCCATACCCCAATCCCCTACCCCTACCTCCCCCCAACCCCAAAAGGCCGGCAACGCACTTGTGACGCTTCTGGTGTTGCAGGTGTCCATTGGCGGCGGTAATCGCTTACCATCAGGCGATACGTCTGCTCGTTTGCCCGCCTATTCCATAAAAAAAACACTACGCCTCTGTTGCACAGTGGTAGCGTATGCGACTGCTGTGCTTGAGGTCTCGGGTTCGATTCCCGGGTCGGACCAAATGTTTGTATGATCTGCAAATATTTGTTTCGGAGTTTGGGTGTTTTCTATGTATAATATATATTTCCTCTCACAGAAGTTGAAACTACCTTGAAAGGAAGTTTTGTCTTTCCTGTCGATACGACGCTGGTCCACAAGGCTTGGTATAGGATGTGTGTCCAGTTTCATTCTCTTAGCTATAATATACAGTTATTAATGTACCCGTACCACGGTTTCCGGCAACGATGTTTTGACGATAGACATCGAGTTATTAGTATGTAACACGTTAATCGATTTCCTGTGTTTTGTGAATATGAGATATAGTGCTCATTTACAGAGGCAAATGTTTTGTGTTGTAAAGTTCGTATAAGGTAAACTTGATTCTTTAAACATCGAGTGTGTATACTAACTTTTAAACTTTCGCGTTCCATGTTATAATAATAATTATTTTTACGGGGATTAACGCGATCACTTATTTCAAGGTTTACATACCTCTGTTTTGCCTAACGTTTCGACCAGGCTGACAGTCAGCCTGTGACCACGGCCAGTAAAATAAAAATTATTATAATCGAGTGTATATGAAAAATGCGGCGGAAAAACTATAGAATAGGAACAGTGAGTGTCGCCACTTTACATGTTACATATTTGTACATAGCATGTCGACGAACTTCGTGGCGATGCGTCGCTCTCTTTTACTCTCAGAGAAAAAGTTTACATACTTAAGAAACATAAATTCATCATGAAAATAAATTATTTTGTGGAATAGAAATAATCATCATTTTACATACGAGTATAGCGAAGCGTGGTGGAGGCGACGAATGTCGTGGCTACGCGTTGTTACCTAGAGCTTCTTCTTACATAAATGTTTCTAATCAAAAACGTTAATTTACGAAACATAATTAATTTTAAGATAGATTCGAATTCCATTACCGCAGTATTAGTCATCTTTTTTATTAATTTATCCAAAATGTCGCATGGAAATGACATTATCTATCTTGTAAAAAAATTGTAAATAGTTATTACATGTTAATTAAGCTGATTGCCTTGACTCACATTCGTTAAACGATTTGGAATCTCGTTCGTCTGGTAATGAACATTTTGCTATTAATAAATTAGCATACAGCACCTCTGTAACTAAGTAATGAGTTATAATTGAGAATTTGTTGTATTATTTCATTTATTTATTATACTATTTAAATGTAATTGATATTTATATTATTTATATTAATACTAGCTTTTGCTTGCGGCTCTGCCTATGTGTATGTCGGTTATCGCGGTATAAATAAGCGCATGCCCTTCCTCAAGAATCAATAAATCTGCATGCCAAATTTCATTGAAAAAGGAGAAGCACTTTAGCTAAGAAGCGAAACAGACAGACGAATTATTAATTAGGCGATTTATAAATTTTAGTTGCAAAAATCATAATTACTAATGAAACTAAGGCAAAAATATGTAACATGTCGCTATCGGCGATTGGTATTCTGAACGCATTTACAGAGAATATGAATCTAAGTATGTCTTTTGAATTCTCAATCCACGTGGTGCATTACCTACGTAGCAATAAAGTATAACATTACGTGCCATGCAACTTAAAGAAAATATTGGTATAAATGTAAATTCGACATTGTTATTGGGCATCATTGATTGCCTATGTATCTATACTTCTATAGGTACTAATATTATAAACGCGAAAGATTGTAAGTATGGATGGATGGATGGATGGATGTTTGTTACTTTTTCACGCAAAAACTACTGAACGGATTTGGATGAAACTTTTCAGTAATATAGCTTATACATCAGAATAACACATAGGCTACTATTTGCAGCGATAACCGACATATACGCGGGCGGAGCCGCGGGCAACAACTATCTATATCTATACTAATATTATAAACACGAAAGTTTGTAAGTATGGATGGATGGATGTTTGTTACTCTTTCACGCAAAAACTACTGAACGGATTTGGATGAAACTTTACAGTAATATAGCTTTTACATCAGAATAATTCATAGGCTTCTATTTGCCGCGATAACCGACATATACGCGGGCGGAGCCGCGGGCAACCACTAGTCTATCATAAAACGCGGTAAGTATTAATCAAACTACGCAGGACCACATCACTTCGAAGAGAAGGAAAACTTGAAACCAACCCCATCCCAGGCCACGTCAGCGTAATACGATAGGCCAAAACATCATTTTTAACTCCCGACGCAAAAAGCCCCTCTTTTTGCGTCGGGGGTTACGTTATAAGTTTGACGTGTCTGTCTGTCGGTTTGTCTGTCTGTGGCACCGTAGCTCGCGAACGGATGAAGCGATTTCAATTTAGTTTTTTTTGTATGAAAGGTGAGTTACGTGGGAGTGTTCTTAGACATGTTTCATGAAAATCGGTTGAGTCGTTTAAAAGTTATGGGGGTGAAAGTGGGGAAGAATAACCGAATGTCTGCAAAAATATCATCGAGCGGGGTCTCAAATGAAAGCGCATAACGTGCACATTACGAAATAATTATAGCGTATGATTACTCGATTATGTTTGTCGTGCCAGTATAATCGTTAAATGACAATTATGTAATTGATAACTCCGACCTGAGGCTGCATAGGGGGTTTTTTAAATTTTAAATTTATAGTTATTAAGGAGAGGCATACATTCAGAAGTGGACCGTAAAGGCTGTTGATATGATACTAATTAGCATTTCTTTTTTAAATCATAAATCAATTTGTTATTTGACAGCTATTCTCAATAATGCAATCTTATTCGCGCCTGTCAGTTGTAGATGTTATAATACCACTGATACCGGCGAGGAATGCACATCTCATTTAAATATATTAAATTGTTTGTGTGTCCGGCAAGGCTGTTAATTTGAATCTGTCATGATTAAATCGTTGAGCATAATTCATTCTTTGTAATAAATTATAGTTGTGTTGCGTTATTGATCGAAAATTAGTTTATATTCATTGGCTGACTATGTCCGTCATTTACTTGCATGTGGATATTTCAATTCACACCTGTACCCATCGGTGATTACCTGATGCAAACATACCTACAGGACAATATATTGTATATCAATGACAATATAATATCTTTTTTGTATACGCATAATGTATACATTCAGATACATTTATCGAAAGCTGTCATAATGAACGGAATTCGAATTCTTTTTTAAAATATACTTGTACAGATTTCAAACAACAGTTAGTATTCGTTCCAACTTTTTATAAAAGGCGCTATAGATAAAAAATATATTATTACAAATCTAATTGAAATAACTTATTTAAGTGCGCACATCTACATAACAGGTACCTAATAATATTGGATTAGCAATACTCTCCTAGTAGCCCTTCTACTTTGTGGTTTTGAAGTCGGTTGAAAATACATATTTAATTTATGTCACTAACAATCGCTCACCGTAAGGCCGTCCCTGTGTTTCTGTTACAGTTATTTCATTTACTAAACCACTGTTTTATAGGTAAGGAATACCACGAAACGTGTTCTGGCCATGGTTTCTTCATTCTGGGCAGGTGCAAATGCCACAAGATGTACTCCGGCCAAAAGTGTCAGTTTAGCGACGAATGCTCAGAAGACAACGACTGCGGGCTTAGGGGCAAATGCGTTGACGTCAACGCGACTGAATCCCCGACCAAGATGTGCTACTGTCCCTTTGGGTTCTACGGCAAGGGGTGTAATAAGAGTAAGTTGGGTTTTGCTATCATCTTCATACGCTTAATAAATAGAACGCTTACCTACACAATTTGGTCGAGCGAAACAGCCCCCACTTAATTAAACGTTTAATCTTTTTTTTTCAAACACTGTCTCTTATAGTACAGGGCACCCTGTACCCCCTTTATAACTTACATACATCGTTAACACTTCATTAAATACCTGTCATAAAACACTACGACTGCACGGTTGACCTAGTGATTTAAGCGGTCGCCACGCCACTTTCTACTGCGCCAAGTGTTGAGGGTTTGAATCCCACATGGAACAACACTTTGTGTGATGCACAAATTATTGTGTTGAGCATGACTGTTTTTGAAGACATCCGGCATTACGAATATACATCCTGAGTCGCGGGGGACATTACAAACATATATTAAACGGACACAAAGAGCACCCAGACTCAGAAAAACAATTTGTAATTCACACAATGTCCCAATCCCGTGTGGGATTTGAACCCACAACACTTTACCGCTTAAACCGGTAGATTTTTTGCTATGTGAACGACCGACATTCCTTTGCTTTTCCGTCAATTAATATATTTGTTAATATGCTTTAATCCTGTGTACTTTTATAGAGGCGCCATGGAAGGACAAGAACGTGAACCTGGGACTATACAGCAGGCGTGAGCTGTCCAAAGAATTCAACCTATACTGGAGGGTACTAAAAGAGAACGCCGAGTTAGAGGTCATCATGATGGTCAATGGAACTTCTTATGCTGGTATGTACTGATTGCAATTGGTACCGTAAGTGATTACTGGAATAAAAGGAAGGACGTACTGAGCTCTTACCAGGGGTAAGGGAAGAGATAAGGCACAAACTCTTCCTAAGAGAGCAAGATTGGATCTCCCTTCTTTCTATTTTCCCTAGTGAAAGTGGAGGTAAAATTCCTACCTACCTTCCTTCCCAAAGATCTTGATTCTCCGTTCGTCGCCAGGGTTAAGCACGATTGGACACCCTTTTCTCCCCCTGATTAACTCCTATTACGGTATCCAGGGGTGGGAAGGTTGGTGGGGGTTTTGATTGATTGTGAACCAGGTAATTTTAATAACTTTGCTGACATAAATTACTATTACTACTCGTACAGTCTACAACTACGAATTAGAACCATAATTGCTAAATACTTGTTTACACATTACAGGTATAGGTTGGCGTCCGAGTGGCTTGACAAAGGAGTGCAAGCACTTCCCGGTGCTAGGACCTCCCATGACTAATAAAAGTAAGTACCAAGATATCATTTAGGTAGTCTCTTTGGTAGGCAAATTGCCTTAAAATTTCTAGAACTAGTAACCATTATTATGTCTATATTTATCATAATTGTCTATTTATTGCTTTATGTACAATATGAAAAATGCACGTAAAATTGATTGATTTATAATTTTTACTTAAAAACCTAAACTTTAAGTGCCTGAAAACTTATGAAAACAAAGCAATTTCAGGTTACAATAAAGATCTATTATTGTTTCAATTATACACGTCTTTATATAACTTTGTCCATTTCTAATTTCAGCAAATACACCAAAACCAGAACCCCTGCCGGAACCTGAACCTAAAGCAGAGCCCGAACCTAAAGCGGAACCCGAACCTAATTCAGAATCAGAACCAAAAGCAGAACCAGAACCAAAAGCAGAACCAGAACCAAAAGCTGAACCGGAACCAAAAGCAGAACCGCAACCCAACCCAGAACCAAATGCTGAACCCGAACCTTCCCCCGAACCGAAAGCAGAGCCGCAACCATCTCCGGAACCCAAGCCAGAACCTACTGCCGAACATGAACCGGAATTAGCGCAAGCGGCAAGCGATAATAGAAATAAGAGAGTTGCCATGCACTCTTTTGACGGAATCGATTTCAAGAACTTAGGCAACGATGTTACTGTGAAAACCAGTGTGTCGTACAAAGTGTCCAGTTCTAAAGGTAATAGTTATTAATGTTACTGCTTAAAATTATAGAATTTCAAGTTTTTCGTATGATCATTTAGTCAGAGAATGTGGGTTCATTTGTTTTTTTTTTGTGTTTAATTATTTATTATTAATATTACCGTCCCTTCAATATCATCTAGATCTTATGTTAATTAATTTACTAACAATTATTTAGCCAATGATTTTATATTTGCTATTAAATTATTGAAAAAGGAGTTCATGATTCTTTACATACATTTTTTTTGTATTCTACCCTTAGTCTTATTTAGTTTACAAAATTGTTTATTTAATTTCATAATGAAAATTATGTACTAACTGAAAAAAACATTTTCAGGTCGTAAAAAGCGTGCTGTAAACGATACAAGTAAGTACAAAACAGACTTTACACAACTGCATAAAAAAGGTATAAATTATAAAATCACCTACACATAACACTACGCTAACACAAAACGCAACAAGCAAAACTACTGCACATATTATTTGCATTATATTATATAGAATTGGCATACTAACGACGTATCAGAGTTCTATCACTGACTGAGATATAAATCAGGTATTTTTTCATCCTTTCTTCACATCGAAACCTAAAAAAATCTGATTATGTTTCATTCCTTTATGTACATGGACCGGGCCTGTCTGTACTGTAGAGTAGACCCAGTATAATGGGCTTCGATCCTGATTAAGTACTATTTTGTTAGAATACCTGAAATTTTCAAAATAATTGTGTTTGCAAAATATATATCGATTGGTAATACGGCAGCAATATCGTGCCCTTCTTGATCGAAGGGCGCTGGACGCATTGCTAGTACGTTCAGTGGGAAAGAGGAAAATGTTTCTTGATACGGTGATTTTGTGTAACGTCCGAATTAAGCTTAACGGATTGATCAAAGGTTTTATTATTCACCATAAGCGCTCTGCTTTACTAACAGAAAATAGCGAATTTTGAACTCTGTTATGGGAAAACGCTAGCAATTTATTTGAGTCTGCAATATGCTATGTAAACCCTTTACTTTATTTTTTTTATAAGAGAAAAACAGAGAGGGAAAATAATAATGATGTTTTAAAACGCGAGATCAAAGCTTATTTGCTTAGCTGGAAGGGTGCACTACACTGATTTCACTGATTTATTTTTGTAAATAGAGAGTGCATTTGAATGTTCATATTGTAAAAAAATAATTGTACAATTTCTTTATCTGTTTCCTAAAGTTTTGTCATATGGATTTGATGCCCAATTGTATAAACTATCCGGCAGTGATAGAACTAGCTCTTATGTATATAAATGCTGCATGATTGCATTATTTTTGCAGATTTGGACACTACGACTGCTATTTTATCCCATACTGTAGGATCCAATACAGATACCATTAATGCCAAAAACCCCACTATTGAAACACCCAAAGCCAAACCTGCTGCAAAACCAAAGTGGAAACCAAAGTCCAAACAATCAACTACTACTACAACAACAACACCCACTCCTGAGCCTATCGAAACAACATTAGAACCCGAACCTAGTCCTGAACCTAAATCCGAACCTGAACCTACTGGGGTACCTGAACCTAAATCCGAACCAGAACCAACATCAGAGCCAGAACCCGTATCTGAACCCGAACCTAAATCTGCACCCGAACCCTCAGCAGAACCTGAACCCGAACCAACCGCAGAGCCTAAATCTGCTCCTGAACCCACTGGAGAACCAAAAGTCGAACCAGAACCAGAGTCTAAATCCGAACCAATTTCAGAACCAAGCACGGCACCCGAATTGCAGTCTGAATCTATTTCTAAGTCCGTTCCTACATCGAAACTTAGACCAAAAGCTAAATCTTTATCCTATCTAAGTTCAGAACTGGAGTCACAACCAGAACCTAAAGCTGAACCGGAACCTTCACCTGAACCCGAATCGTTGCCGGAACCATCTCCTGAACTTAAACCTGAACCGAAATCTGAACCCGAGCCAAAATCTGAACCGGAACCTAAATCCGAACCTGAACCCAAATCCGAGCCAGAACCCAAGTCCGAACCAGAACCCAAGTCTGAACCAGAACCCAAGTCCGAACCAGAACCGAACTCCGAACCAAAACCCAAGTCCGAACCAGTACCCAAGTCCGAACCAGAACCCAAGTCCGAACCAGAACCTAAGTCCGAACCAGAACCTAAATCGGAACCAGAACCCAAGTCCGAACCTGAGCCTAAATCCGAACCTGAGCCTAAATCCGAACCAGAACCTAAATCCGAACCAGAACCTAAATCCGAACCAGAACCTAAATCCGAACCAGAACCTAAATCAGAACCAGAACCCAAATCAGAACCAGAACCTAAATCAGAACCGGAACCAAATTCGGTGCCGGAACCTGCTTCGGAACCCATTCCTGAACCCGAATCGTCCCCAGAACCCCACATAGAATTGGAACCTGCGACATTACTAGTGAAGGGACTTACAGAAGATGCAGGTAACCGCCACATGCTTTTGCACAAAGTAAACATATGCCTTATTATCTTTTAAATTTATAAATCTATCAAAGCTACTTTAGGGGAAGAATCCCCTTCCCCTAACTTTTCTGTGTGAGAATCCCCTTGGATAACGCCCATCGGTGGTGAGTTTATATCGGGTCTTCCCCTAAAGAAGAGGAAAGTTGTGTTCAATTTATAATGTAGCATAAAGAAATTAAGGCATACGTTTGCATGTATGTAGTAAAATTAGATGTATTTGTATAGCAAATTTGTAGCACAGTTTTGAATAATAAATTACCATTATTTTTGTGTATCTAATATGTAATAATTTGCTTCGACATTAAGTAGTTGTGTGACATGCTGGATATATAGGTATACACATCATATTTTTGCATATATTGGAAAACAGAGGTCAAAACCCCGTAGAAGAGGCTATGGCATGTAATGGCCGGTTTGACCTGAGTAGTACCAGTTGTAGCCTTTTAAAAACTATAACCCGACAATGCACGTAAAAACTTTTAATTAAATTTGTATAGCACATTTCCCCCGAGGCTTTATTACGAATCTATTGCCGCCTCATTTATATATATATATTTTATGGTATAGGGGGCAAACGAGCAAACGTATCACCTGATGGTAAGCGATTACCGCCGCCCATGGACACCCGCAACACCAGAGGCGTCACAAGTGCGTTGCCGACCTTTGGCGGATGGGGAAAGGGATGTGGGGAGGGGTATGGGCTTCCGGTATCCTCACTCACTCGGTGAAACACAGCGCCAGCGCTATTTCACACCGGTTTTCTGTGAGGCCGTGGGATTACTCCGGTCGAGCCAAAGTCTTTAAAGTTGATTCAGTAGTTTAGGTGCTACGGTGGAATACTACTACGACTTATTTACTTACTTAGTTATTTACAATCAGGTGAACTCTTCCTCATTCGCCCCCTATACTAGAAAAAAGAATAGTTTAAAAAATTTCATCAACAGAACAGCCTACCACAGCACCTTGGCCTGACGGCTTGGTGTAGTTTAAAAAAGTAGATACTTTTAAATATCCTTGAGATTTGTCTGGATTTTAAATTGCACCAGCCGACCCTGAATAGTTTACAGCCACTTACTAAATATTCAAAATAATGAACGCTATAATTTTAGGTCGAACTACTAGTAGTAGAAGGTGATATAGAGAAAGCCTCAACCTGTCAACTATCAACAGTGCAGTAGTGATATGATAACTGTCAAAATGTCAAATGTCAAAATTAGTTGTCAAAATAACACAGTAGTAAATGATGAGTATGCCTATAAGCGCTTTGATTGTGATGAGTGTGAGCCTTCTTACTAATTCTTTGTTTATCATTCATCTCTTCTTTTCCATCTCATCTCTCTTTCTCATGCATAGTATGAGAAAGATATCTTTATGTATTTCTTGCATGATATGCGTATGTATACTAAAATTTCTGTTTTTATGTGTAGTTATTTGTATTCTTCTATATTTCTGCTTTAATATATTTGACTCTGCTTAGCTCTTGGCTTTTGTGGTATGACTATCTCCCTCATACGATTCTCCTATGACTTCCTTTAATCCAGTTTCTTACTAATTCTCTTATTTCGGAATTATTTTCAGTGTCTTACGATAATCTTCTGTGTTCTAACTCCTTTCTGTAAAATATTCCCTTCTCCTAACTTCTTTTTTGTCTCTATTTTAATAATTTTCTGTGAGCTGAGTGTGTCTTATGTGTGTTTTACATGTACAGAGGAAGTTATGTAACTGTGTGAATAACATATAATAATGTGTGTGTTGTAAATTTATTTATTATTACTTTATTTGTATTCATATAATATTTTGACGTGATAACTTATAAAATCGATAAACGTCGATTGCACTCACGAAAAAGCATGACTCATTGTCACGTTCCGCCTGAGCCGAGCGTGCAAGCGAGAGCGTGGAACAAGCGATAGAGAGGCACAATCGGCCTAAGCGTTGGGCTTGTGACGCATATTTTTCTTCAATGTTTTCTTATGTTATCACGTAAAATTATCGTCCGTAAACCGACTTTACCGACAATTATTTTTTCCTTTTCGACTTTTTGCCAAATAGATTGTGTTGAAATTTAACGTAAAGGAAATCAGTTTGAAATATTCCTGCAGAGGAAATCGGGTAAATGAATATTGTAAGTAAAGTATCTGTAAAAAAATATTTTTTGTGTTTTTTGCAGTGCTAGATTATCTCATGTTTTACCCGTGGTCTTACTGCGAAGTACCAGAGGCAAAAAAATTGCCTCTGGTACCAGTAAGACTACGCTATAGGACTAAGGGCTTTTGACCCTATTTTTTTAGATTTACTTTGTATGCGGCGTTTGAATGTCGAAAAACTAAAATAAATTATCATTCGTTAAGGTGGGTCACCATGCATTTGCAATGAGTGGTGACCACCACTCTTGGATTCTTCTCATGTTTTCCATCAAGCAGAGTAGAGTTAATTTAGTGGTCTCGTATTTAAATAAAAAATGAGGTAAAAAAAGATAGTTGGCCAGCTACGATTTTGACTTTTGGAACGAAGTTCCTTATGGGGCGTTGCGGACGGAGAGGTAACCTAGCCGGCAAAATGCGTCAGTAACGTTAAATAAAAAAGCGTACGATTTAAAAAAAATAGTATTGCGCCATCTGTAAGTTGCATATATTCTTATATTTTATGATAAGGAACTTCGTTCGTATCTGGTGACCAACGACACCACACAACTTTTTTTTCACTGCAGTGGTAATTGATTCTGTCTACTAAGCCAGAGGTCGTGGGTTCGATTCCCGGGACATTTAATTGTGTGATGGCACGATTTGTTCTTCGCCTGGAATTTTTTATGTTCACAAATATCAGCATTCTGGTTACCATGACATTCAACACCTGGTGTTTAATCTGCCTAGTTTGTGATCAGACAGTCGTATGTAAGATTTGTCAGCTATTATTAAAAAGAGTGATTAAAATGATAATTGTGATTTAAGTTAAGAATAATTAACTCACACAACAGCCATATTTTTTTGAGAAATCTTCGCTACTATTGACAATTTTCATATAACGTGTCGATGTGTCATTCAAATTTAACCCTTCAGTTGTAAACAATACGGTTACTTTTGCAAGAAACGAGCTCGAAATCACTATGGTTGTTATGACTTTCTCATTCTGTGTATAAAATAAGGTGTAAATTTTAGGCTACTTCCCGGCACACGAGTATGTGCCAAAATACGACTTCAACCCCATGGACTGTACTGACATCGTTATTGGAACCGCTAAGGGCAATTATCATAGGGTACTGGATTATTATACTAGAGACAGGTGAGCCGATTAAATCTTACTTACTTCCTACTAATTTTATAAATGGGTAAGCTTGTGAGAATGTATGGATATTTGTTACTCTGTTCTTAAAAATGCTAAAATAGCATTATCAAATTCAAATTCATTTATTCAATTAAGACACTAAGGGCCGGTTTTTCAATCCGCAGTTAAACGGTCTAATAACTAACAAGGGAATAAATGTATCCAGCTCTTTAACAAGCGAATAAACTTTTTGTGTTTTTCAATCGGGAGTAAACAGTCAGATAGTTACTTGATGGTCCTTCACAGCTATGTTCACTGTAATCATGCGCAAGTGAGATGCAGCTATACAGGTAGTCACACGTTAGATAAGGACCAGAAACTTTTAGACAACATTCAAGTTGACTGTTCTTTTTCTATTTCTTTTTGTCTTTTTTATGATTGGCGGTTTGGGATATTTAATTAAATGAAATGAAAGCATTCGATTATAATTATTATTTGTCTATAATAGGTGTAGTAAATAATAATTTAGTAAAAAGTCGTTTATGATATTCCTGTTATAGTCCATATCAATGATTAAAATCAAAATTTATAAAAAGGAAATGCCGGGTTTGCGGGTGGTGCATAGTAATTTTTTAAACGGGTGTTTCTACGTTTAATAAATATGTGTTTAAAAGTAAAAAGTAAATTTGTATTTATGTCAGTTCTCTGTACCTATTGGTGACGAGCAGATTCCCTAGCGGCAAGTCGCAGAACTAACGTATGACAGATAAAAATACGTATACACGATAACATTCCACTTTTAGAATACTGTTTACCCTCACGAAGTGGTCCTAAAGTATTTCTTTTACTACTCCGTAGACGTCAATCAATGAAATCATTGTAGAAAGAATTTAAATGGTGACGAGCAGATTCCCTAGCGGCAAGTCGCAGAACTAACGTATGACAGATAAAAATACGTATACACGTTATCATTCCACTTTTAAAATACGTATTTTTTACTTCTCCGTAGACGTCTATCAATGAAACAATAACAATGCACTCACTCTGTACATAAAACTGCCAGGTAGAAGTGTCTGTCATACGTTAGTTCCGCAAACGGCCACTAGGGAAATCTTCTCGTTACCAATAGTACAAGCTCTGTTTTGTTTCGAACTAGATAGCAGTGTGTGAAATAAAAATTCTTCATCTTCTCTATAGTATCTATAACCTATATTTCTCTAATAACCCTTTTTACCTCAGAACAAAAAGTCAATCGAGTCAAAAACATCCATAATCTATCAAATATTCAATAACGACAACGTACTTAAACTTTACCACAAATAGGTACAAGAGAAATACACAACGTCAAATCACTATTCTACAGAATAAAACACTAACTGAGGTTTGAAAGCACAGATAAAGTTATCAGTCAGATTACAGCTTTATTCGTCTGATAACTGATGTCTGACTATTGAAAGACCCAAACTTACGCTAACTGAAGAATAAATGCTATTTGACTGTTTATCTGACTATTGAAAAACAGGCCCTAAGTGACATTAAAGCTACAGTTTAAAAATCATAGACAGACACAAACAGACGCCACAGCATTTGCTATGTTGTCAAGGTAAATTAGGTGAAAACACCAAAATCTACTGCCTGCTTGCGTCCATCCGTAACTTCCAGTTTCCAAAATGCGTAGAGCCTTATGAGAAGAATACTGGCAAAGAAACTCATGGCCACTCTTTTTAAAAGTCAGATATTCAGGTACAGAACAGAAACAGCCTTAAATAACCACATCACTTTTTTAGAAACTATAAAATGGGCTCAAGCGTCTATATAATTATTTTACGTTGTCTTTACCACCAAACATTATTAAAATAGTTTATCCAATTAACTAAACTTTACTTGGTGTTCAAGGTCGACTCCTCGCGTGGATACCTTCTGGGGAGGTCACGACGATATCACGGCTGCTTCTGGGTACGAAGAGAACGGGGTCACTACTATCATGTTCAGGAGAAAGATTAAGGTAAGAACTCTTAATCAATTTATTTTTATCTTCTGCCAAGCCACTTTCTTCAAATCGTCCATATATCGTGACGCACTACGTTTGCCTAATCGCGGTTTCCACTTCGGCTCCACTGACTATCCGTTCGTCTGGACACATGACAAACCCATTTCCACTTCAGCTTACTTATTCTCTGTGCGATGGCGGTTACCTTAGTTCTCTGTCGAAAACATCGTTCCGAATTCTATCGGTCAGAGAAACATCCAGCATCGCCCGCTCCATCTCACGTTGAACTATTTTAAATTTGTGGACCAGTTCAATGGTGACTGTCCTCGTTTCGGCTCCTTACATCATTACGAATAGAATGTTTTTATGGAATGGGGGCAAACGAGCAGACATATCACCTGATGGTAACCGATTACCGCCGCCCATGGACACCCGCAACACCAGAGGTGTTACAAGTGCGTTGCCGGCCTTGGGGGGATAGGGAGGGGGAGGGGTTGGGGTATGGGCCTCCGTTATCTTCACTCACTCAGTGAAACACAGCGCAGGCACTGTTTCACACCGGTTTTCTGTGAGGCCTGGGTATCATTCCAGTCGAGCCGGCCCATTCATGCCGTAGCGCGGCTCCCCCACGATTTTTGAATGGTTAAAGATAGATATGCGGATCGGATACTACCGAAGTAATTTAGTTGTACTCATCAAAAAAATATTTATCCTGGATAAAAATGAACCCACGATCACTTGTCTGAAAAGTTTTTATTATTAGTCGTACAGGCCTATTACTAAAGAATAACTGGTTACACTGATTGGTCAAGGTGCGGGGCTTGATCGTAACTTCACTATGACGTCACTATTTCCTTAAAACGAATGATCTATAAATTTTCTTATATCTCATCTTACAGGCCACCGAACCCACGGACCATTCGATAGTCGACGACACGATGCATCTCATCTGGGCTCGGGGCCAAGAGACGGGCAAGTATGTGCACTCTCCTCCGTCGGGCATCGAACGCGGGACCGCTGGCACTGGTGATTTCTACCGCCCTGATGAGCTGAAGTATCACGGTCATGGAAGTCAGAGAGGAGTTGCCAGCATTAATTTCTTTGGTGAGTAGTGACAATTATATTATTTGAAACAAACGTGAGCCGTCACGGGACGCCTGGCAGATGTGAAACATCGAAATTGTTTTAAATAAAATAAAATGACTGTTTATTACATTAATATTCATTTTTAATAAATACAAAATTCATTTTTTTTTAATTTATTTGTATTCGCGAAGCTTCGCCGCAAAACGTCGCCACGGCAATTCTCGCCACGCCAAAAATCAGGTTTATCCTTCACTTATAGATGTTTCACATAAAAAAATCTGTATCTATTTTCTATATTCCTCATAAGTTTTTTAATTAAATTTTGTATAAAAGTTGCTAAAGTGTGAAAATAGATAAAATGTTTTTTTCTTAATTACTGTTTTCATAACAATCTTTTTGTCAAATTGTCTGTCTGTGTGTTCCGGATAATATTAGGAATGGCTGCATCGATTTAGACGGGATTTTGACTGGCAGATAGCATAGGCTCAAATGATAGCAATGCTTCTGCCCCACTTCGTAACTTGTTATCAGATACCCTTCTGCTTATTTTTCCTCTATACTGTAAATATACCTAAATATTTATATTCCATTTCCAGAAGAAACGAAAGTGTCAATATCGGGTGGTATCCACCCCTTAAAGGACAAGTGCGGTAGTGAATGGCGCCTGCCGGCTCACTGCGACTCGTCCGGACGAACCAACAACACGTGCGACTACATCGCGTCCTGGGAGTACCTCGGACAGAAGAGGGGCAAGGACTCCGTCAGGTTCACCATCACCACCCGCCAGAGCAAGTACTGGACGGGGATTGGGTTCAGCGATAATAAGAAAATGGTAAGAATTTATGTTCCCTAAAGCCGAGTCTCCATCGAACAAAAGTTGGAAACTTTTGTGTTGTGAACACGTGTTGGTGACAAAAGTTTCTGTAATTTCCTTGTGTTAGCAACAAAAATTATCAACAAATGTTGGGAACAGTGTTTCTGTTTTTGGCGGTAAACATCAAAAGAATACGTTTGTTGTAAATATTTATTGGCTCTGTGGAGACGCTTAGTTCGAATGTTTTTCAAATTGTTGGCGACTCGATGTAGACACAATGGAAACAAAAGTTGGCGATTTTCTGAAGAGTTGCAAACAGTTGGACACACTGAAATTGCCACCAATTTCGGTGTATACGCGCCTTAACATGTTACCGTGTACTATATTATTTACTTTTTAAAAACAAAGGGGTTTGGATTCTAGTAACCTGGTCAATAGACCACCTCGACAGGGGTTAATAAAAACGGAGTTGAAGTTTTTCAAGTCCTTTTTCACCGAGAGACTGAGGTTACCATAACCCACAACCCTCTGTTTCTTAATTGAGTGACTGAAATCTCACGAAATTCTCTCTCTCACTATCTAAATTCAAGTTAAAAATACTGATGATCAATTCAAAACCAGTAAGATACAATTGCTCAAATAAAGAAAAAAAAAAAAGAATCCTATGTTACTTCTAATACCTCCAAGAATGTGTCCCAAAGTTTTATGATAATCAGTTAAGTAGTTTTCGCGTGAAAGCGTAACAAACAAACTTACATTCACATTTATAATATAAGATTTATTTATTTAAAGAATCTTCATTCTATTTATTGTATTAATTTATTTATTTTTATAATTAATACGTTTTTTTAAATGCATGTTAGGTTCACATCCGAATGTAAATTGGAAGCAATGTTGTGATGTTTATCATAATTTATCACAGTAATATTTAAAAGTGAAAGTTTGTGTGCATGTTTGTTACTTCTTCACGCAAAAACTACTGAACGGATTTGGTTGAAACTTTACAGTAATATAGCTTATACATCAGAATAACACATAGGCTACTATTTGCCTCGATATCATCACACTTATATATAAAGGCGAAAGTTTGTGAGTGTGTATGTTTGTTACTTTTTTACGCAAAAACTACTGAGCGGATTTGGATGAAACTTTACATTTATATAACTTATACATCAGAATAAGACATAGGCTACTATTTTCCGCGATAACCGACATACACGCGTGCGGAGCCGCGGGCAAAAGCTAGTGTATATTATTTATGTGAAAGTGTACATCAGTTTCGTGAATTACAAAATAATATGTTTTTTGTTCGCGTAGTCCTAATGACTAATAACATTCATCCTATATTCCAGTCTCAATCAGACGCCATCATAGGGTGGGTGGACTCCAGGACCGGCCGTCCCTTCATCATGGACACGTGGGTGTCGGGCTACTCCGCACCCAGGGTCGACCAGCGCCAGGACCTCAGCAAGGAGACCGGCAGTCTGGTGGACGGAGTCACCACTCTCAGCTTCGTGAGGAAGAGGGATACTGGGGATCAGAAGGTAATGTAATAAGTACTTTATGAATTAAAGTTTGTGTCACACCGAACTACTGTGTGACGTCACGACACGGAGTACACAACAGTACCAATCCTGAATCAACCGTAGGGTAGTTGGCCCACCAGGCATGATCACCTCGCCTGGTCGGAGGATCCTCCCTTTGTGTTGGAGGGACTTGTGACCCGTTCCTCCACAAGTTTTATGGTTTCTGTTCAAAATTCATCATCAAAGTAGTAGCATTTTTCAATGTAGTAGGGTCACGCTAATATCAGCAGGGTAGGGCCGGCTCGACTGGGGAGGTACTGCCCTCTCACAGAAGACAGGTTGACCAGAAAATGACAACATTCGTGCTGTCGTGTTTGGTTGGTGAGTGCGAGACCGGAGGCCCAAAGATGGGTCACCATGCTGCATTGTTGCATTGTCTGCATTCGCAATGAGTATGGTGACCACCACTTTTGTTTTTTTTTAATGGAATATACGGGCAAACGAGCAGACGTATCGCCTAATGGTAAGCGATTACCACCGCCCATGGACACCCGCAACACCAGAAGCGTCAGTGCGTTGCTGACCTTTGGGGGGTGGGGGAGCGAGAGATAGGGGGAGGGATTGGGGTATGGGCCTCTGGTATCCTTACTCCACTCGGTGAAACACAGCGCAAGCACTATTTCACACCGGTTTTCTGAGAGGCCGTGGTATCACTCCGGTCGAGCTGGCCCATTCATGCCGAAGCGTAGCTCTCCCACGTTAGGATTCTGCTTATACTTTCCATCAGGCAGAGTAGAGTCATTTTGGCAGGGCCAAATATAAAAAAAAAACTCGAAATCCATAAATATTTTCTATTCCAGGATCTAGCATTCACAGACAACCAATGTCTGTACATGATGTTCATAACCCAAGGTGGAACATTCGACCCGATGAACAAACGAACAAGCAAACACATGGTCACCCCCATCGTTACAGACGAGAGGGTCTGCATCAGGCCTTGTGGACCTGGTACGTATACCATACTTGTAGTCTTTGAAATATATCTTAATCTCTGTGAGAGCTGTCATTAGTGTCATTTTACAACTTACGAGGTACACTTTAGCTATGAATTTTCATTATATTTGAAATTAGCTGAGCCTTGCGGTGTTATCCGCGTTATATATGACAGGTAGCTAATGATATTAATATATCATTAGCTACCTGTCAGTGAAAGTTCCGTCAAAATCGGTGCAGCTCTGCCAGAGATTAGCCGGAACAAACTATCAGTCGGACAGACAGATAGACAGACAAAAATTATAAAAAAAATGTTATTTTGGTATAAGTACCATGTATACATACATATGGATTTAGTAAAAAGCAGTTATCTTAATATTACAAACAGACACTCCAATTTTATTTATTTGTATAGACTAGCTTAACCCAGCGTTGTTACCAGCGGTACGACAATAACCGCGGGGCGAAGCTAGTCTAAAAACCCTTACTCATATAATCAGCTACGTATCAGTGAAAGTCCTAAACCCTATTTCTAATATTAGTATCGATTTTGATGTGACAGTAAAAAGTAAGATTTTGATAATAGCAGAATTATAATGCTAAACCAAAACAGGATTTTGAAAATATATCTATCTATCTCCAGAACCTACTGATGAGGAACTGGCCACGGAGCCAGTGGTCCCTGGCGAGACAGCTTACACCATGCGGATCCGCCTGACGGGCCTGGCCGACAGCTACAAGCCGCCAGCGCCGGGCAGCAAGGACTTCGAGGACCTCAGCCGACAGCTCGTCGACAGCTTGGCTTCCCTCATCTCCAGGAACAAGGGATACCATGGACTTGTCGTCAACGGGTTCATGCAGTTAGTATATTAGCATTTTCCTTCTTTTTTAAAGTTGGGTAAAAAATTAGCATCAAAGAATATTTTTTCATAATAAAAACCGACTTTAAAAAGTGGACCAAATTGAAATGGGACCACACGGGAAGCACCAGCTTTGAATTAAAAAAAGAATAATCAAAATCGGTTCACCCAGTTGAAAGTTCTGAGGTAATAAATATTTAAAAAAATACAGTGGAACATAGAACTTCCTACCTTTTTAAAGTCGGTTAAAAATACAGTCGAATTGAGTACCTCCTCCATTTTTGAAGTCGGTTAAAAGTAAGTATTTATATTCTGCTATAACGCTTCGAAATCTATTAAGTACATAATATATTAAATCTCTATAACACTAACCCTAATACAATAAATATTAAATATATTTTTTTTACAGGAACGAAACTAAAGCCATCATCGCCGAGCTGACTCTTAAATCCATAGAATCCAACACCATAGAAGGTTCTACCGGCCGAGCTCTAGACTCTACTCCAGGTGACGTCACGGAAGGAGAAGAAGAGAGTGGGGCAGACCGGTGGGAGAGAGTTGTGAAGGAGACCCTCGCGATAGGGAAGGTGGGAAATCTTAATGTGGACCCTGAGTTCCTGGTGTTTGAACCTCAGAGCTGTAAGTAGATATTATTATATTTTAAAATATCGACCTGTCCCAGCTTAATACGGGAATCTTTGCAATCCTCAGTTTTTTTTCATTACTTTCCTATAATCATGAACCGACTTCAAAAAAGTCGGAGCAGACTGTATTTTTTTATGTTTGTTACCTCAGAACTTTCGACTGGGTAAACCGATTTTAATGATTCTTTTTTTATTTGAAAGTTGGTGCTTTCCAATTTGGTCCAGTTTTTGAAGTCGTTTTTTTTGTTATAATTTGTGATGATAAACTAGCGACCTGCCCCAGTTTCGCACGAAAATTGGTGAAATTCTCGGTTTTTCTTCTAATAAAACTATATCAACATATTTAAACAGTCCACTGCTGGACAAAGCTCTCTCCTTTTTGCTGAACATAGAGGTCTTGGCTTTCTATACTACCCTGGTTAGTTGGGCTTCCATAGGATTTATTCCAAGTTTTTCTTGGACTTGCAGTGATTTTGTCATGCATAGTTTGTCTCTTAATTATACACCCACGGGATGAATAGGATTGGCAACACTCGATGCTAAATTTCATTGAAATCGGTGCAAAGCGCGACAGACAGACAGAGTTATTTCAGAATTAATAATATTAGCATTGATGTACGTTTGATATCAAGCGAGGTATTGTTGGACTGGGCGTGTGACACTAGTAAGGATTTAAATAAAACTACTGTGCACTTTTCTGTGGGTTCGTGAAGGCGCGTATCCATCGAAATTGTTGGCAATTTCAGTGTTTCCAACTGTTTGCAACTCTTCAGAAAATCGCCAACTTTTGTTACCATTGTGTCTACACCTAGTCGTCAACAATTTGAAAAACATTCGAACTAAGCGTCCGCACAGAGCGAATAAATATTTGCAACAAGAGTATTCTTTTGATGTTTACCTCCAAAAACAGAAACACGGTTTCCAACATTTGTTGTCAATTTTTGTTGCCAACACAAGGAAATTACAGGAACTTTTGTCGTCTACACATGTTGACAACACAAAAGTTGCCAACTTTTGTTCGGTGGAGACTCGGCTTAAAACTCTACGGTTAAGTTGGCAGTCGCCTTGAACTAAACACCAGTCTTGTTCTGTCTTACACAATTTTTGTAGATCTTTTACACTAACACGTGTAACAGCGATAGCGCGATCTAAGTTTTGTAACAGCTCCATCTAGGGAACGAAAAAGAAACTAATATTTGAACTTATGCTTTCGATCGCACTGTGTTGATCTCGAACAAATGTAGAACAAACAAACAAAAACAACGTGTGGCTCTCGGGGACTGCCGCGGCAAAGCTATTGCATAGCATTTTTTATCAACTTATGCAATTATAATAATTTATTTATTTTTTATTTATGCAGTTTTTTTTTCTTTGAACATACTTACGGGGCGCACATGCGGTGAGTGTGGCATTATAAAGATATGATAGATACCTATACACCTATATACTTTCTCACAAACAACTGCTTACGTATTCGTCCGATTTCGGAGCAGCTCGTCTCGATCCGTGCGAGCTTCGTACAGTCGTACCATATACATACATGTTAAGCGAACGCTCGGCCGAGCTACATGGTAGGCGGAGTGGTGGGTGTTAGGTTTTATTTTCGTTACGGAATTTCTTGATTCGGTCGCCGCGTTCAAAGCCCGCGATAAAAGCTATGCTATGCTGTAACAATTAATACTTATTTTTTAATTTATGTGACGTATTTCAGTGGTCTCTAACCGAGGTTATGAAGAGCCAGGTAACGCCCGTTCGTTCTTCGGTCTGGCGGAGACCAAGCTGTGGGTGGTGGTAGCGTGTGTGGTGGCCTTACTGCTGGTGGCATTACTCCAAGCTGGATGTACTCTCTACCGGACTAACAATACCACCGTCAAGACTAAGGTAAATTTCTTGTAAACTGTGTGATTTTTTTATGGAATAGGGGGCAAACGAGCAGACCTATCGCCTGATGTTAAGCGATTACCGCCGCCCATGGACACCCGCAATACCAGAGGCGTCACAAGTGGGGGTAGGGGTTGGGATATGGCCTCACTCAATCGGTGAAACACAGCGCAAGCGCTGTTTCACACCGGTTTTCTGTGAGGCCGTGGTATCACTCCGGTCGAGCCGGCCCATTCATGCCGAAGCGGGGCTCTCCCACGGTACAGGCTGTCGATGATCAGTTCGTCTGGTTGAATCAGTTACTTTTGTATTGTCTCTACTATTTAATTTTTAAGATCGATATTATAATCTAACGTTTCCAGGAGCAATTGATCCCGAACTCAGCGTGGAAGGACTACTCGTCAGCGAACACGAACTACGCGTTCTCTCCGTTCGAGAACGAGGAGAAGTACAACAGCACTGCCTCCACCGCCCCACTCAGGGCGCGTTCAACCCCCCTCCGCCCCACCGACCCGCCCCCGCCACGACCCGCTAGTGCCGTGTCCCGGGGCAGGACCACCCCTCAGGTATGGACCAACACACTCTATGAACTGTTGTGAGCTACATACAGAAGTACAACAGCACCGCCTCCACCGCCCCACTCAGGGCGCGTTCAACCCCCCTCCGCCCCACCGACCCGCCCCCGCCACGACCCGCTAGTGCCGTGTCCCGGGGCAGGACCACCCCTCAGGTATGGACCAACACACTCTATGAACTGTTGTGAGCTACATACAGAAGTACAACAGCACCGCCTCCACCGCCCCACTCAGGGCGCGTTCAACCCCCCTCCGCCCCACCGACCCGCCCCCGCCACGACCCGCTAGTGCCGTGTCCCGGGGCAGGACCACCCCTCAGGTATGGACCAACACACTCTATGAACTGTTGTGAGCTACATACAGAAGTACAACAGCACCGCCTCCACCGCCCCACTCAGGGCGCGTTCAACCCCCCTCCGCCCCACCGACCCGCCCCCGCCACGACCCGCTAGTGCCGTGTCCCGGGGCAGGACCACCCCTCAGGTATGGACCAACACACTCTATGAACTGTTGTGAGCTACATACAGAAGTACAACAGCACCGCCTCCACCGCCCCACTCAGGGCGCGTTCAACCCCCCTCCGCCCCACCGACCCGCCCCCGCCACGACCCGCTAGTGCCGTGTCCCGGGGCAGGACCACCCCTCAGGTATGGTCCAACACACTCTATGAACTGTTGTGAGCTACATACAGAAGTACAACAGCACCGCCTCCACCGCCCCACTCAGGGCGCGTTCAACCCCCCTCCGCCCCACCGACCCGCCCCCGCCACGACCCGCTAGTGCCGTGTCCCGGGGCAGGACCACCCCTCAGGTATGGTCCAACACACTCTATGAACTGTTGTGAGCTACATACAGAAGTACAACAGCACCGCCTCCACCGCCCCACTCAGGGCGCGTTCAACCCCCCTCCGCCCCACCGACCCGCCCCCGCCACGACCCGCTAGTGCCGTGTCCCGGGGCAGGACCACCCCTCAGGTATGGACCAACACACTCTATGAACTGTTGTGAGCTACATACAGAAGTACAACAGCACCGCCTCCACCGCCCCACTCAGGGCGCGTTCAACCCCCCTCCGCCCCACCGACCCGCCCCCGCCACGACCCGCTAGTGCCGTGTCCCGGGGCAGGACCACCCCTCAGGTATGGACCAACACACTCTATGAACTGTTGTGAGCTACATACAGAAGTACAACAGCACCGCCTCCACCGCCCCACTCAGGGCGCGTTCAACCCCCCTCCGCCCCACCGACCCGCCCCCGCCACGACCCGCTAGTGCCGTGTCCCGGGGCAGGACCACCCCTCAGGTATGGTCCAACACACTCTATGAACTGTTGTGAGCTACATACAGAAGTACAACAGCACCGCCTCCACCGCCCCACTCAGGGCGCGTTCAACCCCCCTCCGCCCCACCGACCCGCCCCCGCCACGACCCGCTAGTGCCGTGTCCCGGGGCAGGACCACCCCTCAGGTATGGTCCAACACACTCTATGAACTGTTGTGAGCTACATACAGAAGTACAACAGCACCGCCTCCACCGCCCCACTCAGGGCGCGTTCAACCCCCCTCCGCCCCACCGACCCGCCCCCGCCACGACCCGCTAGTGCCGTGTCCCGGGGCAGGACCACCCCTCAGGTATGGACCAACACACTCTATGAACTGTTGTGAGCTACATACAGAAGTACAACAGCACCGCCTCCACCGCCCCACTCAGGGCGCGTTCAACCCCCCTCCGCCCCACCGACCCGCCCCCGCCACGACCCGCTAGTGCCGTGTCCCGGGGCAGGACCACCCCTCAGGTATGGACCAACACACTCTATGAACTGTTGTGAGCTACATACAGAAGTACAACAGCACCGCCTCCACCGCCCCACTCAGGGTGCGTTCAACCCCCCTCCGCCCCACCGACCCGCCCCCGCCACGACCCGCTAGTGCCGTGTCCCGGGGCAGGACCACCCCTCAGGTATGGTCCAACACACTCTATGAACTGTTGTGAGCTACATACAGAAGTACAACAGCACCGCCTCCACCGCCCCACTCAGGGCGCGTTCAACCCCCCTCCGCCCCACCGACCCGCCCCCGCCACGACCCGCTAGTGCCGTGTCCCGGGGCAGGACCACCCCTCAGGTATGGACCAACACACTCTATGAACTGTTGTGAGCTACATACAGAAGTACAACAGCACCGCCTCCACCGCCCCACTCAGGGCGCGTTCAACCCCCCTCCGCCCCACCGACCCGCCCCCGCCACGACCCGCTAGTGCCGTGTCCCGGGGCAGGACCACCCCTCAGGTATGGACCAACACACTCTATGAACTGTTGTGAGCTACATACAGAAGTACAACAGCACCGCCTCCACCGCCCCACTCAGGGCGCGTTCAACCCCCCTCCGCCCCACCGACCCGCCCCCGCCACGACCCGCTAGTGCCGTGTCCCGGGGCAGGACCACCCCTCAGGTATGGACCAACACACTCTATGAACTGTTGTGAGCTACATACAGAAGTACAACAGCACCGCCTCCACCGCCCCACTCAGGGCGCGTTCAACCCCCCTCCGCCCCACCGACCCGCCCCCGCCACGACCCGCTAGTGCCGTGTCCCGGGGCAGGACCACCCCTCAGGTATGGACCAACACACTCCATGAACTGTTGTGAGCTACATACAGAAGTACAACAGCACCGCCTCCACCGCCCCACTCAGGGCGCGTTCAACCCCCCTCCGCCCCACCGACCCGCCCCCGCCACGACCCGCTAGTGCCGTGTCCCGGGGCAGGACCACCCCTCAGGTATGGTCCAACACACTCTATGAACTGTTGTGAGCTACATACAGAAGTACAACAGCACCGCCTCCACCGCCCCACTCAGGGCGCGTTCAACCCCCCTCCGCCCCACCGACCCGCCCCCGCCACGACCCGCTAGTGCCGTGTCCCGGGGCAGGACCACCCCTCAGGTATGGACCAACACACTCTATGAACTGTTGTGAGCTACATACAGAAGTACAACAGCACCGCCTCCACCGCCCCACTCAGGGCGCGTTCAACCCCCCTCCGCCCCACCGACCCGCCCCCGCCACGACCCGCTAGTGCCGTGTCCCGAGGCAGGACCACCCCTCAGGTATGGACCAACACACTCTACGAACTGTTGTGAGTTACATACAGAAGTACGACAGCAGTGATTACCGCCGTTCATAGATATCTTTAATTCTACCACCCTACTCCCAATATTAATAAGAAAGCAAGAAATTCAAGCTCCGATATGCTTCACTTATTCAATACGGAATAGTAAAAGATTCTTAACAAGAATTTCTTGTCATTATGATTTTACGTAATAGTTTGTCTTATATATTGAGTCTTAAATATGGAGAAAAACATTGCAAAACATCTGGCACATGTGAAACATCAAAAATATTTTATAGAAATAATAAATAAAATTGCAGTCACTTCACATCCATGGTGACGCGTCGCCACGCCCATTCAAATCAATTGATTAAATGATTAAAATATTAAATAATCTTAACTGTCTTGGCGGCGGCGTAGTGATTGGTAGCCTTGAGGTCTCGGGTTCGATTCCCGGATAAGACCAAATGTTTGTATGATCTGCAAATATTTGTTTCGGAGTTTGGGTGTTTTCTATGTATGATATGTAGGTATTTACAAAAAAAAGTATACTATATGTATTTATATCAGTTATCTAGTACCCATAACACAAGCTCTGCTTAGCTTCGGACTAGATGGCCTGGTGTGTTACATGTCTGAAATATTTATTTACATCAAAATATAACCATAACACTATATTTTAATCTATTGAAGACAAACGGAGCGAACGGATCCCACGGACATAACGGGTCCCACGGACCTAACGGATCCCACGGACCTAATGGATCCCAAGCGATGAACGGCTCTCAGGGTAACGGCCGCCTCACGCCCAAGCACCAGAACAGCGCCGCGCAGTACTACCACGACACCAGGTCCCTGCAGAGACCACGACATGCACCAGCTCAAGGACAAGGACAAGGTCAAGGACAGGGACCCTACGGGTGAGATAACTTTACTATTGCGATACTAGTTTATAGAACAAGGTTCGGTTACATTAGAGAAGTAAATTACGTCATACGTTTAAGGTAATACCCATCTTTCCGCCCTTGTGTCTTTAGTTTAAGGTCAAGGACAGTGACCCTACGGGTGTACTGACATTACTATTACGATACTAGTTTAAAGAAAAGGGAAGTTAATAAAATACCACCCATCCCCACCCCTGTGTCTTTATGATAAGGACAAGGACCCTACGGGTGAGATGACTTTACTATTAATTACGCTATTAGTTTAAAGAACAAGGTTCGGTTGCATTAGAGAAGTAAATAAAATACTACTTCCTTCCCATCTCTGTTTCCTTATGATAAGGTCAAGGTCAGGGGCCCTATCGGTGAGATTGTTTTATTATTCACTATGGTACTAATATAAAAGAAAAACGTTCTCTTGATTTTGGGAAATCTGTTAAATATATCCATAAATTATGTCATACGTTTAGGGTGTTAGACACACCCCTTCCCACACTTTTGTCTTTAATTGAGAAGGGGTATGAAGATCTATCTATCATCATCATCTCAGCCGAAATACGTCCACTGAGGATATAGAAGTAATAAAAGAGAATGAAATTTAATTAACAGTAAATTTTTAAATGTTTGAATTTTTTTAGCAAAAAAAGAAATGGGTACTGAAATAAAAAAAAAAAACTTGATATCACACTAAGTAAAAACCAAAGAGTTCTAAAATCTAAATAGCTGTGACAAGAATGTGGTTTGAGGTCAATGAATGACGTGATTTATGGATCACCTCCTATTGACCTGTCAAATAACTACATAACTATAAATTCAAAACTTATAAAACCCCCTACTCAAGCACTTAATCGAGTAATCATACGCCAATGATATTTTTGCGAAAATTCGGTTATTCTAAGTTATGGGGGTGAAAGTGGGGAACTTTCACCCCCATAACTTTTAAACGACTCAACGGATTTTCATGAAACATGTCTAAGAACACTCGCACGTAACTCACCTTTCATACAAAAAAAACTAAATTGAAATCGCTTCATCCGTTCGCGAGCTACGGTGCCACAGACAGACAGACAGACACGTCAAACTTATAACACCCCACTTTTTGCGTCGGGGGTTAGAAACAAGACGGATGAAATTGGAATAAATCACTTCAAATAGTGCTCAGACAAAACGTTTGGTGTTCTATGTCAATAAATCACTATATCTTAGATTAAGCCTTATTATGTACGTAGCAAATCTTATATTCTATTAAAAAAAGTTAATTTAAAATTCTAATTTATTATTTGAAGAAGGGTTGATTTATTAGGGTTTAATATTCTTTGTTTTATATGGTCAACAATTTCAGCATTGCCTAACAAGACCGTGTGGCCTAATGGATAAGGCGTCGGACTTCGGATCCGAAGATTGCAGGTTCGAGTCCTGTCACGGTCGCATGATATCTTTTTGTGATTTGAAATACTATATTTGTGTGTTTATATGTATATTTTCATATTTTTATATTCGATAAGTGTGTGCAAGCATTATTTTTGTTTTTCATATTCATGTTTGTGAGAGATTTAGAGATTACTGGTTCCGAATCTGCAGTTCTATGTTTCAGTTGGTACAAATTTGGTTTGGTTAAGTAACCATTGAAATTGTGCTTTTCATGTTTCATAAAAACCTTACTAAACATTTTATTATAATAAAATAATAATTTTAAACATCGCAGATTTGAACTCTAATCAAGCAGAGTCAGAGATCATCAGCCTATCGCAGTCTAGTGATGGACATAGGCCTTTCTAATTGCAAGAAACAGTAATTTAGTTATACATATATAATAAGTATAGATACACAACAGAAAATTTTATTTATCTAAATCTTTATGAATAAGGATAACAATTATTTAGTTGAAACAATATATTTGTAGTTATTGTTGAACTCAATATTGAAAAATTTAAAGCATTTGAATAAAATACTAAATTAAACTGACCGTTTAAGATTTACTCTTACGACCCATGAAAACAGCATTTTTATCATCTGTTGTTAGTATTTAAGAAATTGAGTTTTAAGTACACAAAGGATTTTTTTATGGTAATAGTTTGGCTCTACCTTCGATCTGCTACTGTCTGTAGCTAAATCGGCCTTAATTTTTGCGGTATAATATTTTTTTGGAGTTTGGTGTGTTTTGGTATTTACAAAAAAAAAAATATAAAAGTATTAAAGTATCAGTTAATCTTGCTTTCATAGTACAATCTCTGCTTAGTTTGAGGCTAGATGGCGTTGTGTGTAAGTCGTGCGACCTATTTATTATTATTATTACTTCTAAGTATTCCATCAGTCAATCTAGTTTTTATAGTACAAGCTCTGCTTAGTTTTTGGCTAGATGGCGTTATGTGTCAGATGTCCGACATGTTTATTATTATTTCCAAGTATTCCATCAGTCAATCTAGCTTTCATAGTACAAGCTCTGCTTAGTTTGAGGCTAGATGGAGTTGTGTGTCAGACGTGCGACATTTTATTATTATTTCCAAGTATTCCATCAGTCAATCTAGCTTTCATAGTACAAGCTCTGCTTAGTTTGAGGGTAGATGGCGTTGTGTGTCAGACGTGCGACATATTTATTATTATTTCCAAGTATTCCATCAGTCAATCTAGCTTTAATATTACAAGCTCTGCTTAGTTTTAGGCTAGATGGCGTTGTGTGTCAGACGTCCGACATAATTGTCATTATAATTAAAAGTGTAGTTAAACCATTAATTATCATTGTATCTGTTTGGGTCGAATTGTCTAAAAACTATTTTCCTGTTAATCTTGCTCTGAATATTTTTGTGATTACGGAAGGGTACCAATCAGTACTGAACCTATATTTAATAATGCCTTGTTTGTTACCTTTTGTAATTGCCTTAATAACTAAATAAATGAAAGTATCAATTGTTTCCCCAGTTCCAGTGGGGGTTACTCCGGGCGGTCGGAGCGAGCCGCGTACTCGCTGCCGCGCGGTGCTCGAGCCGACGGGCCGCGCGGCTCCAACCCTGACTTCTACTTCATGCCGTCGCAGCGCAAGTACGAAGGTGAAGTTGTTAGGGTTTACGTCAACTATAACGATCGGAAACAGCAGGGCTTGCAGTAGACCACCTGGGGTTATATGGGGTCATCGGGTGTTGACTGGTGTTAAAGGAGGTTATCGGGTGTGTAGTGAAGTCTGCGGGTGTTATAGAATATTTTAGACAGTTGAGGACTATAGTTTGAGATACGGGACTGCGTGCAACTGGTTTTGTATCAACAAATACATAACCGGTTTTTACAATATTTTATACGATTTTTTAGGGAAATCGGTAAAAAAAAAAAAAATATAGAAAAATGGGACCGAGGTGTGTTTGTTTATACATCCGGTTGTGCACTACACTGTATTTACATTGTGTAGTTTTTATTTTGTTATGCTTAACCCTATAGAAAGTTACAGAAATCGGTACAAAACTGTAGGTACTTGAGGAATTATGTATAAGTCACAGTACTGTAAGTGGGTTCAGTAGGTTTGTACTCAGTGGTCTGAAAAGTCTCCGACCTCAATGTGAAGATAGCAGCACTCGTTAATATAAAATAATGAAAGTAGTTGTGCATCTTTGCATGTTCATCACTGAAAGATGTTTGTAGATTTCAAGGAGGCTGTGTAGAAAAATCATTAGATCGGAGACTTTTCCGACTACCCACGTATTATATACTAATAAAGGTATACATTAATATTGCATGGACTGGGAATTCACAGGAAAATAATGCATGTGTTATGTAGTTCTAAGTATGGAATATAGACATATTAATTTCTAAGACTAGAAGTAAATAAGTGGGTAAGTGCATGGTTTTCTATGTATAACCAAACCATAGCGCGATTTAATTTGCTCCCAACGCCATCTATTACTGAAATTACAAAACTACTATAATAACTGCATGCGTAGGAGTCGAATATTTAATGAGTAACAAGTACTCACTTACTTCCTTCACGTGTTATATACCAGTCATCATTTTTGGTACAGCTTGATAAACTAATTAATTTATTCAAATATGCTTTAGATTTAGATTAATGAAAAAAATAGATGTTTAAATAACCTTTTTTTTTTATTTTTTTATATTAAGTTAGAAATGCATTTAAGAACATTCTCAAATGTATTTTGATACCAATTTGAAAGGGAATGGAGTTAAATCGACGTCTATTATTTAGACACCGGGGGTCTATCAACCCCATGAGCCATTGTATCCCTTTTGTCAACCGCTGGGTTCTGTACCGTCTAAATAGTGGAAATTCTCCAATTTAAAATTACATTAATAAGTATTTATATAACACAATTATTTATCAATTATTAATATTTATTATTTTAAACATTGTACTTTGTATGTATTGAAGTAATTACTATATAGAAAGTAGTAATGCTTGGAAATAAATATTTATTGTTAAAACACAGGAATATTATACATTCAAAAGTAACTGTGCCTGCCTGCTGAAAGAGTAACAGACAGACAGATCTGTTTCTTTTCCATGGCTAAATCACTGCACCGATTTCAATGAAATTTCACATAGAGATACTTTAATTCTTGAGAAAGGAAGTAGGTTACTCTTTATCGCGATAACCGACATACATGCGGACGGAGCCACAGGCAACAGATAGTTTAAAATAAATAAGCTTGTATTAAAGTAATACCTGCTTTAATTAATTTAATTAAATTGTAGTGAATATAATTAATGCTTTTAGTGCCAGTAATTTATTTATTTAATTTACTTAAATATTTATTGTATCAAAAAATACAAATGAAAATATAATAGTCAATGTTTATTACAATTATTATCAAAAATTAAATGCTTTTTATTATTTATTTATAGCGTTTTTACTCTTGTAAATATTAAAGAGTAAATTTAATTGTATTTTATATTTTAAATATTTTATTTTTTATATTATGTATTTATTTAAATATTATATACATATATAAACACTAGTTTAAAAAAAAATTGTAGCACGCTCCTGTGAGCGTATAATATAAAGCTTCACTTTTATAATAGAAAATACTATTATGAAACTACTACTACTACCACTATATGAAAACTAAAAAAATACAATTTTTTGACAGTTTGACTTATACAGATTAGTATTGCCAACTCATGAACTTTTGTCAGTTTTACAAAAAAAAAATAAGATGTTTGGTAAATGTGAAATAATAAGCCGATTGGGGCGAGTCTCAGAGTCAGTTGCGCATGGCGACGCATTAGCCCGGTGTGGTGACGCGTCGCCATGCCGGTATGACATTACGCGTTAGATATGTTTAACATTAATGTGATGACCCAAAATCCCTAATAAATCCCAAAATTAAATCTCTTAAATTGCTTACTCTAATATTGCACTATACATCGCACAATGAAAACTTATTTTTACACTGTATATTATAATAGTGTTGTAAATATTGATTAAGAGGTAGCATGGCTTTCATTTGCTTGAGATTTAATTATTTTTATAATAAGATAAATAAGTACGGACATCTTGCAATTAAAATCTGTTTTCAGAATCATATTGAAGGAAAATTGGAAGGAAAAAATAATAATATCTTATATTTTCCATAAAATATCATCTTTTTTACATTACAACATATTAAACATTTAAATGTAAGTTGTTCAAGGAATACAATTTTTCTATATGATATCGGAAGAGGAGGGGGGGGGGGGTGTTACAAACAATTGATGCTGAAAGCGTTTTTTATGTTTTAAAACGAGTTGATTAATAATATTAATCGATTCAGAAGCATGTTGAATTAATTTTAAATTTAATCAACCCAAAAAATTTACAAATTGTAAGATTTTTTTTTGTAAGAATATATACTTATTTAATTATATTATCTCTACAAATAGTAATGATGTCTCACAACGGTACCGTAATGCACGTAGCTTGCGCTGTAACACTGTAACAGCTTTCGTACAGGGTTGTGATTGGCTATAATAAATTATAAATGCACTGTGATTGGCTCTTTTTACAAAATTATTTCTTTACAACTATCGTATTTCATTATGTATGTATGTAAACCTTTAAATGGTTTGGTAACGGAAAATTCTAGTATATTAAATGAATGCGTCTTTATTTTATTTGTCCATTTTGTTTGTTTCAAAGTGTCAAATGTCATAACTTTAACTGTCAAAACAAACAATAATGTCAAAACAGTGTATTTATTATTTTTGTTGTATTTATTATAATAATATGCGCCAACCAAAACTTTGGCTTTGAAATTAACGCCATCTAGTGACATTAGATAGAACTGGTGGTACCTTGTAATAATTCAACTAATTGGCTTTTATAAATTAACAAAACTAAGTAGTACAAATAAAAAAAATAATTAGAATGGTGTTATTTTTATTATAAAAAATTAAAGATAAAAGAAAAAATTATTAAAAGTTATTGAAATTAGTAAGTTTATACCATCGGTTTGTTTGTTTACAGATTTTTGACGGAGACTGCGGTGAATTCTGATTATATTTAGTTACCAACCTACTTAATTCTACACATAAACGCACCGATGTATTTCTAGGATTATTTTTATTATTTTTCACAATAACATTTTTTATAATATTTTATTTCCAAACCAGATCTAGTCTCGTGTCACAGTTTTAAAAATAAGTTATTTTGACATATAATGTAATTATATGTACTTAATTATGTCATATTCTGTCTTACAATGTATTGTAAATATTATGTAAACATTTCGCTGTATATTGCACAATTAGATAAGTTTACAAATTAATTTTAAGTTTTTCTGCAACTTTCTGCAACTGTAACTACTGAAAGAGCGTGTAACACATTGCATTCTGTGTCCTCTGCCTTTACACGAACTATATTGACAGTTGAACTGCAATGACATTTATGTAAAAAGTAAACATGCGTTCTGTCAGCCAACTACAAAAATGGTGAAATAAAGCTTGATCTCTGTGACAAATAGCTACAAAACCAACGAAGTAACTTTAAACAAGTGATTTTACTTTGTATCACCTACATATTCATTTTTTACGTGCCAGTTTTATTATAATTGAAGTGACATTAAAAATTTAAAAGTTTACACTTACTTACCTCGTAAGTTCTAAAATGACACTATTGACAGCTGTCATAGAGATCAAAATATTTTGAGGACTATGGTATATTTTTATTATACGATAGAACGATGGAATCGTTAGTTTTTTGTATGAAATACTGAGTACGACTCAGTGAGAAGTGACATCATATCTGGTTACTGTCAAATCTCATTATTGCCAGGTCTCATTCAAACGACTAAAGGCGATAAGAAATGAATCAGGTAGGAATAATTTTCTGCCGCTATTTTGTTTAATTATTTTGATAACAGGTAACAGTTGCTTGTATTCAGATGCTAAATCTATAAATAAAATGCTGCTAATGCAATAGCAAAAAGGAATTCGGGAGCGAATTACGCAAATATACTTAAGAACGTGTTGTAAAAACGAATCAATCTACAAGCTAGTCTGATTAAAACTACTAATTACCTGTACAAATATTATCTGTCATCATCATCATCATCAGCCTATCGCAGTCCACTGCTGGACATAGGCCTCTCCAATTGCGCGCCACTTGGTTCGATCCTCGGCTTCTCGCATCCAGCTCGTGCCAGCCGTCTTGCGCAGATCATCACTCCACCTGGCCTGTGGACGTCCTATACTACGTTTGCCGAGACGCGGTCTCCACTCAAGAACCCGTTTACCCCAACGGTAATCAGTTCTGCGGCTAATATGGCCAGCCCACTGCCACTTCAGCTTGCTAATCCTTTGGGCTATGTCGATGACCTTGGTTCTCTGCCGGATTACCTCATTCCTGATGCAATCCCTCAGAGAAACGCCGAGCATAGCCCTCTCCATAGCACGCTGAGCGACTTTGAACTTGTGGACCAGCCGTGCCGTAAGTGTCCACGTTTCGGCTCCGTATGTCATGACGGGTAGGACGCACTGATTGAAGACTTTCGTCTTAAGGCACTGTGGGATCGACGATGAAAAGACCCGACGAAGTTTCCCAAACGCTGCCCAACCCAGCTGAATTCTCCTGTTCACCTCATCCTCAAAGTTGTTTCTACCTAACTGCAAAGTCTGCCCGAGGTACACATAATTTTGAACAACTTCGAGAACGGCACCGTGTACTGCGATCGGTTCCGGTAGTACATGTTCATTGAACATGACATTATTATCTGTACTGATATTAATTTTTTTAATTAATTATTATTGGCTCTGCCACACGAGCCACCGAGCGGATGGGAGTAGCCATAGTGATTTTGTCCGATATAAAACAGTCTGTCATTTCTGCGTAAGAAAACCTTCACACATACATATTTTAGACTCGCATACAAAAACAATCACCTGTCACTACGAACTCACACATAAAAACAAAACATTCAGAATTTCACAAACACATAAATACTTTCTGTCATAACAATGTAACGCGTAGGCACATACGTTTGGACTTATACTTTGACGGAGGGCAACGCTTGCGTATGGCTAATTTGTACGTGTCCAGCAGTGGTCTACTAGGTTATTGATGATGATGATGATTAGATTAAACTAGACTGTACCCTCGTGTGTTTTGGCACTGAAGGACCTGAGAAGTTATATATATATATTTTTTTTTTTTTTTATAGTATGGCCCGCCAAAATGACTCTACTCTGCCTGATGGAAAGCATAAGTAGAATCCAAGAGTGGCGGTCACCATACTCACTGCGAATGCAGACAATGCAGTATGGCGACCCACACCATGGCGGCCTAGTGATGCTTCTGCATCTTTTAGTCTAGTCAACAAGTATGGAACTTGTTGACTAGACTATTTGGGCCTCCGGTCTCGCACTCACCAACGAAACACGACAGCAAACGCTGTCATTTTAGGTTGATTTTCTGTGCGAGGGTAGTACCGCCCCGGTCGAGCCGGCCCATTCGTGCTGAAATCAGCGTGGCTCTACTACCTACAGAGTACATATATATCTATATCTAAAGAACTGAATCCGTGTTTTCTTTGGTCACGGCATCAGGCATAAACCCCTCGATCGATTTTGCTCATTATTTTAGTATTGGATAGCCTATTTATCCAGGAAGGTTATAAGCTACTTGCCGACCCGTGACCACTTCGTTGGGCGTTAACCGCCCGCTTTACTTCGAGTTGATTTACAAATACTATTATTTTTAACTGAATTTTTTGTTCAATCATAATAAAATATTCCTTATGTCACTTCTGAATAGTGTCGCTTTCTGTTAGTGAAAGAATTTTCAGGATCGGATCAGTAATTCCGAAGATTACCCCCTACAACCATACAAACAAAGTTAGAAACTTCACCTCTATATAATATTAGTATAGATAAAATATCACGCTCAGACCAATAAGAGCGGAAAATCAATGAAAAATGTTGCAAAAACTGGTAAAATTAATACTTTTGAAACTCTCAGAAGGAATTGCGCGGAATAGCTAGTATATCAAAAAATCTCAGGCGAATGCAAACTATACATCTATATTAAACCACTAGCTCCATCTATATCGATCCCGCGAAACTAATTTTATTGATAGGCGTTGCGTAATAAATATTAATAATATATTATTACAAATTATTGTTTTTAGAGAGAAATATATTTTAAAAGTGTTTTTGTAAATTTCTTATTTTTAGAATAGAATTTATTTCAATTTATTTTTGTACCTAAATGATTGCAGTAAGACAATAAAAGACATTATTATAATTTAATGAAACAAATCAGAATTTATATAGATGAAATAACCGTCCATAGTATTATACAATAGGTTTAAGCTTACGGTACCTAAGATGTAAATGAAATAAAATTACTATTTTTAAATAACATTTTATTTTTATTTATTAATAAAATAACATAAAATTATTCTTAAAATTAATAATAATAATAGCATTTCGGACATCTAACACACCAACCATCTAGTCCCAAACTAAGCAGCGCTTATATTATGGGTAGACAACTAGTACAAATACATATTATATACTTTTTTTGTAAATACATACATATTACACATAGAAAACACCCAAACTCCGAAACAAACATTTGCAGATCATGCAAACATTTGATGCGACCTGGGATTCGAACCTGAGACTTCAAGCACAGCATTCGCATACTCTGTAGTCTGTTAATTTTCATAGTGTCATTTCGATCGTGCCGCCCTGGCCCGTGCGGTTCATTGTCAAAGGAACGCCAACACGAATCAGAGGAGCCGCATGCTACATGCCGGAAAGTAAGTATAATTTTTTTTATACTTATTAAATAGTGGGCGGACGGCGCAGGCGGCTTAATTGTATACGATCCAAATTACACTATGAAAATGAACAGGCTATACCGACATACGAGACAGTCGGATATACGAGACAGTCGAATACCGCTAATGAAGTACTTACTTATATAACTACTAGTTTTTGCTCGCGGCTCCGCCCGCGTGTATGTTGGTTATCGCGGCAAAAAGTAGCCTATGTGTTATTCTGATGTATAAGCTATATTACTAATAAGTATATGAGGTATTCTATCAGACGATCTAGATTTTATAGTACAAGCTCTGCTTACTATAAAGCTAGAGGGCGTTGTGTGTCAGATGCCCGAAATATGTATTTATTATTTTACCCAGTGATTAATTAAAGTTTTATCCTACTCATATCCTCCTCGTACCATCCTCCTATCCTACCGGTCGTGTCGGTTAACCGTCCCATCGGATCATGAGAGAGAGGGAACAGTGAGAGCACCTGTGTTTGCGCACACACTCGTGCACTATTATATCTCCTGCGTAGTTGGCTGGTCTCCGTTGGGACTGGCCGCTGTGGCCGTAATCGCCTAGGACAACATGATCACTTCTGTTCGCAAAACAAAAATAAAAATCTCGTCTGCGGTGGCGCAGTGGTAATTCAGTTTTCTATGAATAATATGCATGCATTAAATATAAGTATATAAGTATTAGTCGATCTAGATTTCATAGTACAAGCTCTGCTTACTATGAAGCTAGGGGGCGTTTTGTGTCAGATGCGCGAAATAAATAAATATAATAAATAAACATTTCGGACATCTTACATACAACGCCATCTAGTCCCAAGCTAAGCAGAGTTTGTGTTAAGGGTACGAGACAACTGATATAAATACTGTTACCTGTTACGAATAATAATAATCTTCAAGCCTTATCTGCGCACACAAATACACACACACTTCTGATCGATCTCCTGAGGCAGGGAATAATGGACCTTATTTCTAATTGGTGGATTGGTTGTTGCCTAATTATTATTAACTTAGATTATTTTTATTAGCGTTTTTACTAGTAGATTCTCGTGTTTTATAGGCGTTTCTAGAAATGAAAGAGTAATAATAATATGAGTATAAATAGAGCGTCTCGCGGGCCGCAGGCAGTTCAGTATAGTTTGAGCTATAGTGAGATAAACATCGAAGTGACATCAGCGATCAACCTAGCGACCTCGGCGACCTTTAAGGATTGTAATTCAGAGTAGTATTGTGATTTTAATAGTGGTTTTAATAAAGTCTGTTTAACACGTCAAAAGGCTTCTTTCTCAATTAAATCGAACCCTAACACGTAATAACTGGTGTCAGAAGTGAAATTTGAGAAATGCCATTGACTCCGAGAGACGACGGTACCAGCGAAGGAGTGAAGACCAGGGCTCAACGTGCTGCAGGAGCAACGGGCATGGAGGAAAGCGCCTCGCCTTCTGGTTCCGCCCACCAGACCACGCTCCCTTCGGAACAAGTCTCGGTTGTCCACACCCCCACGGCCATGCCCATGCCTGACTTAGCGGATTTGTAAAGATGATGGTTGTCATGAAAGAGCAGCTACAAAATGGCCAACAGCAGCTTGACAACAAGTTTACGGCGCAAGACAGCAAGTTTGCGGCCCTACAAAACGGGCAAGAAGCCCTGCAAAAATAAATTAAGGATGACCAACATCTACTTCTATCCGCCGTCAGTGAAGTAAGTGGTGCAGTGAATAAGCTACGGAAAGACTTAGACGGAGTTGAGGAACGGGTCACCTGCTTAAGTTCTGATGTGGACAGCATGAAGACAGCATGAAGACTGGCTTTACAGAATTGCAAAAGAAGATGGTGCGCCTAGAAATGTCAGGTACAGCAGTAGCTGGTTCGAGTATACTACATGCACCCAGCGTTAAGGTTCCCTATTACGACGGCAGTACTTCGTGGACCGCGTATCGTCAGCAGATCCAGACCGTCGCAGCTGCTAACGGGTGGACAGATGAACAGTGCCTGACTGCTCTTACTGTCGCACTTAGGGGGCAAGCACTAACAGTCCTAGAGGCACTGCCTAGTTCGGGCAGTGGATACAAAGAATTATTGGAAGCGCTCGAATCCAGGTATGGGGAACGCCATCTGGAACACGTTTTCCGCGCCCAGCTGCGGGATAGAATCCAACGTCCGGGAGAGGGACTACAGCAGTGGGCGTTGGAGATTGAAAAACTGGTACGAAAAGCATACCTTTCGGCTGATGCGAAGATGGTGGAGTCGAATATCGTCCAAGCATTTGTAGATGGGATCAAGGATTTGGAGGTCAGAGCTGCAGTAAGGCTTCACCACCATGCCTCACTGAAAGAAGCACTGGCAGACGCCCTAGAGGTCGAAGCCGTTCGACAAGATATCCGTCCGACCCATAAGCTACTGAAAGAAGCACTGGCAGACGCCCTAGAGGTCGAAGCCGTTCGACAAGATATCCGTCCGACCCATAAGCTACGGGAAGTCTCAGAAGAATTCAAAGAAGTCAAGGCTTCTTTTAAGAAAGGTTCAGGGGTAATGTGCTACAGATGCGGCGAAAGAGGACACCTGCAGCTTAACTGCCCTCAAAAGAGCTCGCAGATGGCCAGGCTCAAGAAAATGGAGGAACGTCTAGAGGAGCTGATGAAGAAGCGTGACGAAGCCTCGCCTTCCACTGAAAAGCAGGGAAACGAGTAACAGCCAGGACTAAGGGGCGAGTACTGGCTGGCGCGGAGGAAGCCCCGTCGACCATCATATCACAGGCATGCACCGGGAACAATCTCGTGATTCTGGGCAACATCAATGGAACAGATTGTAAAATGACGCTGGACACTGGAGCTTCAAAGACAATAGTGCGACCGGATCTAGTGAAGACTACGTTGAGTAATAAAAAGAAGGTTGCTTGTCGACTTCTCTCCGCCTCCGGCCAGCCAATACCCGTCTTTGGTGAAATAACAGTAACGATGCAAGTTGGGGAGACATCCTATATACATGACGTCATCGTAGCTGAAATTATGGATGACTGTATTTTGGGCTTGGACTTCAAAAAAAAATACAACTGTAAAATAAACGTTTCAGATGGAGTTTTCAAATGCGGCGATCAGGAAATCTTTATACTAGGTGGAACTACGGGAAAAGTGACTTGTCTGAAGAGAATCACAATTCCTGGGAAGTCTGAGGCTCAGGTTTTAGTTAAACTACCATCAGATAGGAAAAAGGCACCGAACCGATGTGTGTTGATCGAGGACGAACCTTCCAGGACAGCAGCTCGGAAATATATGACAGCAAGAACTCTTGTCAATGGAAACGCGACCGCAGTCGTGAGGGTCTTAAATCTAGATAACAGCGAGATTGAGCTAAGTAAGGGTGACGTCATCGGACAGTGCGAAGAAGTCGTCTGGGGGAGAAAATGCTCCTCGACATCAAGTTTTGAAACATCAAGCACAAGAAACGATGCAACAATCACTGAGCTTCTTAAGGACTGCAAGAAGAACTTGACCTATTCACAGAACATTAAGGCTAAGAAGTTATTACTGCGATTCGCGAATGTTTTCATTAATCAAGAAGGAGACCTTGGAAGAACGTCGCTCGTACAACACAAGATTGATACTGGCAATGAAAGACCCATTCGTCAGCGAGCAAGACGAGTTCCGATAGCAAAAGAGAGGTAGAGCAAAGAGGAGGAGGCAGTTACCCGCTGCCTAGGATCGACGACACACTGGATACTTTGAGCGAAATGAAATGGTTCTCAACCCTAGACTTAAAATCTGGATATTGGCAGGTGGAAATACATCCAAAAGATAAGGAGAAGATAGCATTCTCAACGGGCAAGGGATTGTGGCAGTTCAACGTGATGCCTTTTGGATTGTGTAACGCGCCTGCCTCTTTTGAACGCCTCATGGAGTGTGTACTGGCGGGGTTAGTAGGAGATGCCTGCCTGGTATATTTGGATGACGTCATTATCGTTGGCCGCAACTTCGAGGATCATTTACAAAAATTAGAGCAGGTTCTCAGCAAGATTCAGGGTGCCAACTTAAGGTTGAACCCGAAAAAGTGTCATTTTTTGACAAATGAAGTCGACTACCTCGGTCATGTTATAAGCAGTGAGGGCATCCGAACTGATCCGAAGAAAGTGGAAGCAGTTCAAAAATGGCCTAGTCCCAAAGACAAGACGGAGGTGCGAGCGTTCCTCGGTTTGTGTTCCTACTACAGACGCTTCGTCAAGGGATTTTCCGAGATTGCCAAACCGTTGCATCGGCTGACAGAAGATAAAAGACCATTCTGTTGGGATGAAAGCTGTGAATATTCCTTTCAAGAACTGAAGAAACATCTATGTCAAACACCAATTCTAGGGTATCCACAACATGAGGGTCTATTCATCGTCGATACTGACGCGAGTAACACGGCAATCGGTGGGGTGTTGTCACAAAAACAGGGCGACAGAGAAGTCGTAATTGCGTATTTCAGCAAGTCACTATCAAGACCGGAAAGAAACTACTGTGTCACAAGAAGAGAACTCTTGGCTGTGGTGAAAGTCCTACAGCACTTCAACAAATATCTCCTCGGCAGACGATTTTTACTGCGCACCGATCACGCAGCACTGAAGTGGCTTCTGCAAGGTCAAGTGGCCTGATGGATTGAACAACTCCAAGAATTCGACTTCGACACATTACACCGTAGTGGAAAGTCTCATGGTAACGCAGATGCGCTGTCACGAAGGCCATGCCCAGAAGACTGTAAGCATTGTGTCAAACAAGAATCAATAGGCTTAACGGTGAAACGGACACAGGTTACTCCTTTGGGTCCCTGGGAAGGTGAGACTATGAAGAAAGCACAGGTGGATGACGTTGACCTGCAGCAACTCATCATATGGAAAGCACAGGGTGATGCCAAACCTGCTTGGAGTGATGTCTCATCTGCAAGCGCTGTCACTAAAGCTTATTGGGCACAATGGGATAGCTTGGTTCTACAGAACGGCGTACTGTACCGAAAATGGGAGAAGACCAACGGCAGAGAGTTCCACCTGCAAATAGTTGTGCCAAGAGCTAAAATAGCAGATGTTCTCCGTGAAGTTCACGATGGAGTGTCAGGAGGCCATCTTGGAGTCAAGAGAACACTAATAAAAGTTCGCGAAAGATTCTACTGGCTCCATTGTAGGCAAGATGTACAAGATTGGTGCAGTAAATGCACTACTTGTACTGCTGTAAAAGGTCCACAGACACGAAGCCGAGGTAACCTGCGACTGTACAACGTCGGCGTGCCATGGGAACGAATCGCGGTTGACGTCGCTGGACCATTCCCTGTTACGGAATCAGGAAATAAGTACTTCATGGTTGTTATGGACTACTTCACAAAGTGGCCAGAAGTATTCGCGATCCCTAATCAGGAAGCTACAACAGTCGCGACAAAATTGGTTGAAGAAGTCATATGTCGGTTTGGTGTTCCCTTAGAAATCCATTCGGATCAAGGCAGGAACTTCGAGTCACAAGTCTTTCAAGAAGTATGTAGAACTTTGGGATTACATAAGACTCGGACCACCGCATATCACCCTCAATCGGATGGAATGGTTGAACGATTCAATCAGACACTCGAGACGAATCTGGCAAAGTTAGTCTACAACCATCAACGTGACTGGGACAAATACATTCCATTGTTTCTCCTCGCCTACCGATCAGCGGAGCATGAGAGCACAAAAACGACCCCCGCATATGTAAATTTCGGGAGGGAACTCCGAATACCAGTAGACCTACTTACTGGAGGGTCATCTGACGAGCCTTAAGCCGTTACTAACTACGTATCTAAGCTACGAGAAAGAATGAGAGAAATATACGACATGGTTCGAGAAAACGGTATACAGGCGAGCGAGAACATGAAAACCAGATACGATCGGCGTTCAAATTCAAACGGTTTTGAAGAAGGTGCACTGGTTTGGCTACATAACCCAATCCGTAGGAAAGGAAAGTCCCCTAAATTACAAGCCAAGTGGGAGGGGCCGTATAAGGTGATTACACGGATGAACGGCGTCACCTACAGAATTCAGCGGCATTCAAGAGGAGCGTTCAACGTAGTGCATATCGACCGCCTGGCAAAATATCGTGGCAGCAATAGCGATGTTCGGGACGAACATCTCTAAGAAGGGGGTAGTGTTACGAATAATAATAATCTTCAATCTTATCTGCGCACACAAATACACACACACTTCTGATCGATCTCCTGAGGCAAGGAATAATGGACCTTATTTCTATATGCATAGTGTCGGATATCGATTGGTTGTTGCCTAATTATTATTAACTTAGATTATTATTTATTTTATTTTTTTATGTTTGGCCAACAAAACAGGACAGCACGAACGCTGTCATTTTACGTTGATTTTCTGTGCGAGGGTAGTACCGCCCCGGTCGAGCCGGCCCGTTCGTGCTGAAATCAGCGTGGCTCTACTACCTTTTTATTATTTTATTAGCGTTTTTACTAGTAGATTCTCGTGTTTTATAGGCGTTTCTAGAAATGAAAGAGTAATAATAATATGAGTATAAATAGAGCGTCTCGCGGGCCGCAGGCAGTTCAGTATAGTTTGAGCTATAGTGAGATAAACATCGAAGTGATATCAGCGATCAACCTAGCGACCTCGGCGACTTTTAAGGATTGTAATTCAGAGTAGTATTGTGATTTTAATAGTGGTTTTAATAAAGTCTCTTTAACACGTCAAAAGGCTTCTTTCTCAATTAAATCGAACCCTAACACGTAACAATACATACACACCTCAACAAAGTCTAGGGATAGGTATCATAATCCTATCGGTACTATGGACGACTTTATACATAATATACTTCCAAATGCATTTAGTGAAAAACTGCTAATTTGAAATTACAAACAGACGTATAAATTTTTAGATTAGGTACATGACATGTGTAATCTATTTATATAAAAGAGGAAGGTGACTGACTGACAGACATACCCAGAGATCAACGCACAGCCCAAACCGCTGAAGCTAAAATCCTGAAATTTTGCATGTAGGTTCTTTATATAACGTAGTATAAGGAATTTTGAAAATGACACCCCTAAGGGGGTAAATCAGGGGATGAAAGTCTGCGTGAGCGAAGCCGCGTGTAAAAGCTAGTCTTATATAAAAAGTCAATTGCTGTTCGTTTGTCTCGCTAAAACTCGGGAACGGCTGGGCCGATTTAGCTGATTTTGGTTTTCAAATGTATCGTAGTGCGAAGTATACGTGTACGAAGTAGCGGGCACAGCTAATACATTACCTATATACACACATCAAAAGTGTCTAGGGATCAAGCATTTTTATGCGGATTTCTTGAGATTGAGATGTGGCTTTGGCCCTGGCCTGCTCAGTCGCCAGACTTGAACCCGATTGAGCATGCATGGGATATGCTACAGAGAAGAGCTCTGCCGAATATGGAGGGTATCCAGTCGCAAGAAGACCTTTTTTTGTTGTTGCAACGAACATGGGCGGCCATTCCACAGCGTGATTTGGATGAACTCATTTTGAGTATGCCAAACCGATTCTTGTGTTGTTAGTGTTCGCGGTAGAAACACGGATTATTAATTGTTTAAGTTACCTAATAAAATTTTAAAGAAAACTGTTATTTCAGTCTTTTTTTCGAACTTTAATGTTAGTGGTTCAAATGTCAAAAATCCCTTTATTAGGAAAATGGCAAATTTCTTTATTAATGCAAAGGTGACTTGGTTTATCGTTACTGTGACAAACGAAAACACTTTATTTGATGAATCCTTAAAGAAAATTTTAATTAATATCAATCAGGAGAAAAGTTATTGCAAAAATATATGTTGATCCCTAGACACATATGTTGATCCCTAGACACTTTTGATGTGTGTAAATTGAAATCACACTAGATTTTTTTATTCAATCTAAATTAGTAATTTTGCGCTTTCCTTTTTATTATTTACTAGCTGTTGCCCGCGGCTCCGCCCGCGTGAATGTCGATTTTCGCGGCAAATAGTAACCTGTATAAGCTATATTACTGTAAAGTTTCATCCAAAACCGTTTAGAAGTTTTAGCGTGAAAGAGTAACAAACACACACACTCACACACATTTTGTGTTTTGTTTCTGGTAAATTATCATAACTATTAAGTTATATGTTTGTTTATATTAAAAATTATAACTCCTAATTCAAGTATTTTAAACTTAAAATTGATCTTTTACATTTTTATTATACGATAAAAAAGTAATTATATAACGTACCTATTGTAAAGTATCTTTTAGAAACTGTTTAAGAACTACCAGATGTGGATGTTGTGTTAGTTACATTGAGATGATAATTTTAGGAACTGGTCACACACACTTTTTTGGAAATATAAATACAATGTAGATTATTTATATATTATTTATTAACTTTATGCACTAAGAATGTACATCGGCGGACTTAATGCCCAGAGCATTCTCTTCCAGTCGACCTTCGGGTGGTGGAGAAATCTTATAAGGCAGGTGTGTGAAATCTTATATACATAAGAAGTCCGTTCAAATTTACAATAATCACATCATATTCAACGTTATACATACAAACATACATATATAAGTAGATATACATATACAGATTACGTATACATAAATACAACATTTATACACTAAATAATGGAAAAAAAAACTTCGTTTAAAAAACCGACTTAAAAACTAAAAAGTATCAAATAACTTGTATATGCTACCTATTCATAGGTTTGAAGTCGGTGCCAAGCCGAATGTAATAGTAGGTACCACACTCGCTATATTTCGAGACGAACGTCAACGACGTCACCGACGCTTCGGTTGTTTTGTTCTACGCGAAGAGCAGCTATCCCGCTCAAGGTCACGCCATATCAGGAGATATGGTGGTCATGGGACCACATGAGGAGCATACCCTTTCGAATACAAAAATAATTTTCAAAATCGGTCCACAAATTGACGGAGGAGTAATCCGTGTACATTCATACATTAAGAAAAAAAATCGATTAAATTGAGAACCTCCTCCTTTTGGAAGTCGTTTAAAAAGGACGGTAAGCTATAGATTAGAAAATTCTGCCAGTTCATAGAGAAAGAGCTCATGTACTTTATTTTTGAATGTATATCGGTTAGTGGACATCCTGATTTCGAGCGGGAGCGCATTCCAGAGTATTACTGCTCGAACAAAGAAGGAACAGTTCACGAAGTCGTAGTAATGAGACGGACATGAGAGAAGCAGATTATTAACTGAGCTAGGATTTCTATCGTGATTAGAGCACAGGTATCGGAAATACGGAGCAAGGTAGGTAGGTAAGGATGGCGAGTTGAGAAATGAAAATAGGAAGGTAAGTGCTCGATGATTGCACTGTAGGCGAATAGGTAACCATTTTAACTGGGAACGCAAAGCAGACACATGGTCATACTTTCGAATATTGAAAATAAATCGAATGCAGTTATTAAGAAGACGGTCAAGCTTGTTAAGGAGGTCTGCATTCAGGTCGAAGTAACACACATCACCATAGTACATTCAGTGTTCCGCAAACTTTTTGGGTTCAAGGTACATCTAGGAAGATTAAAAATTTTGGAGGTACACCATAATTAGGGTTCCGTGCCAAAGGCAAAAACGGAACCCTTATAGATTCGTCATGTCTGTCTGTCCGTCCGTATGTCACAGCCACTTTTTTCCGATACTATAAGACCTATGATGTTGAAACTTGGTAAGTAGATGTATTCTGTGAACCGCATTAAGATTTTCACAGAAAAATAAGAAAAAACAATAAATTTTAGGGGTCCCCATACATAGAACTGAAACTCAAAAATTTTTTTCATCAAACCCATGCGTGTGGGGTATCTATGGATAGGTCTTCAGAAATGATATTGAGGTTTCTAAAATATTTTTTTTCTAAACTGAATAGATTGCGCGAGAGACACTTCCAAAGTAGTAAAATGTGTCCCCCCCCCCCCTGTAACTTCTACAATAAGAGCATGATAAATCTAAAAAAATATATGATATACATTACCATGCAAACTTCCACCGAAAATTGGTTTGAACGAAATCTAGTAAGTACTTTTTTTAATACGTCATAAATCGTAAACTGCAATTTACCTTTCATTCAATCAACACAAATATAAAAAATATATATATATGTTACTTGCTGCTGCGGAACCCTTCATGGGCGAGTCCGACTCGCACTTGGCCGCTTTTTTAAAAATATTTTTAAGTAATAAAAAACAATGTTTCTTATTAGTCACAAAACTATATTTTTATTTTACACTTTAATTGAGCATAGGCGGTCTCATCTCTCGTCGATCGTCTTGAGGCGTTCCCTTTTTTGTTTTTTACTGTGGTAAGAGTTAAAAATCCTAATCCACATAACTTTAAAATTTTCTTATCTAGTTTTATGGTTAGGCAGATTTAGACAAAATAAAAAGATCTCAGAAATTACAGAATAAAAAATAAAAAGTCCTCAGAAATCAGAACAGACTTGTCTATAAGTAAATTCTGAAAGCTGCAGCACTTTGAATAGGAAGGGAAGAATAGAAATAGGGCGAAAATTTTCAGGAAAGGAAGAATAAGAATAGGGCGAAAATGTTCAGGAAGGAAAGAATAGAAATAAAGCGAAAATATTCAGGAAAGGGTAGAATAGAATTAGGGCGAAAATGTTCAGGAAGGGAATAATAGGAATACGGTGAAAATATTCAGGAAGAGAAGAATAGAAATGGAGCGAAAATATTCAGGAAGGGTAGAATAAAAATAAACTTCGTACCGCCATATTTACATATATGTCTCAGCTGGTCTCAGCTTCCTACAGGCAGTGTACAGTCGCGGACAAAGAAAAAGACTTGTCCCGTTATTAAAAAAAAAAAAAAAAAAAAAAAATTAAAAAATAATCTATGTCCTACCTCGTAGTATGAACTCAAATCGTGCCAAGTTTCATTTTAATCCATTCAGTAGTTTCAGCGTGATGCGCGGCCAAGATACAGACAGACGTCGCGGACAAAAAAAAAAGACTTTGCCCGCTATCTTTTAATTTTTCTTATACACAAACCTTGTCCTAACAATAAGGTCCTACACATAAAAAAAGAATCATTTAATTTGGTGCAGCCGATCGGAAGTTATGCGCGTACATACATTTCGGCGATACATTTTTATATAAATAGATATGTTAATACTGAATTTTAAAAATATTATCTAATATCTTTACCATTTTTATTTGCATTCTAAACAGTGACAACCTTAGATTATTAATAGTGACAACTAACAAAATATGTCAATACAATGACAATTTCTGAATGAACCAACAATAACAACCATCAAAATAATAATATTAAAATACGCGATAATAATATATAAATAATATGTGGTGTCTATTTAAAACCCTTAATTTCATTCGTGTAATAATATATGATGCCTATTTAAAACCCTTAATTTAATAAGTGCTTCAATTTGACAGTCAAAAGTTTGACAGGAAAGTTGGTAGAACAGTTTTTAAGGGCAAAAGGAAATTGTTGTTTTTATTATCTTCCCCGCAATTTTTCCATATTTTCTCACCGTTTAAACCCTCCCTGAACCACGGCAAACATTTCAAAACCTAAATCAGCTAAATCGGCCTGGCGGTTCTCGAGTTTTAGCGAGACAAACGAACAGCAATTCATTTTTAGGGTTCCGTGCGAAAGGCAAAAAACGGAACCCTTATAGATTCGTCATGTCTGTCTGTCTGTCCGTCCGTATGTCACAGCCACTTTTTTCCGAAACTATAAAACCTATAATGTTGAAACTTGGTAAGTAGATGTATTCTGTGAACCGCATTAAGATTTTCACACAAAAATAGAAAAAAACAATAAATTATGGGGGTCCCCATACTTAGAACTGAAACTCAAAAATTTTTTTTTCATCAAACCCATACGTGTGGGTGTGGGTAGGTCTTCGAAAATGATATTGAGGTTTGTAACATCATACTTTTCTAAACTGATTAGTTTGCGCGAGAGACACTTCCAAAGTGGTAAAATGTGTGTCCCCCCCCCCCTGTAACTTCTAAAATAAGAAAATGATAAATCTAAAAAAAATATATGATGTACATTACCATGCAAACTTCCAACGAAAATTGGTTTGAACGAAATCTAGTAATTAGTTTTTTTTTAATACGTCATAAATCGTAAACTGCAATTTACCTTTCATTCAATCAACACAAATATAAAAATATAATAAAAATTGTATTATGCTACTTGCTGCTGCGGAACCCTTCATGGGACAGTCCGACTCGCACTTGGCCGCTTTTTATAGGATATAAGAGAAGAAGAAGATATACAAATTGTTTTGTCAACTTTGCAAGTTTTTTCTAGTAATCTATTACTGTAAAACCAGCAAATTAAATACAGTCTACTGAAAAGTCGTCTTCCTTCATACATTTGGACCTTGTTCCTTTACAATGACCATTTAACGTTATTATGGTATTTTAGTTTTTGGTTCAGAATCGATTAGAGCGTCCTCCCAAAAAAAATCTAAATTTCTCTAATGTACCGAATTAATGTTTTTTTTTTATTATACCTACTTTAAAAAATAATCATATATAGATTACTCGTATATAGGATAGGTACATCCTACTGTGAAGTTAGTGTTACTTAATTCCAATAGATGTCGCTGTTAAGTTTAGAAACTATTTTCAAAATTCATTGCTTCAGTAACGATTAGAGAGCCCTCCCGATAAAACATCTAAATTTCTTTAATGTACAGAATTGATCTGTTACATCACATTTTTATTATACGTTCAAAAGAAAATCATATTACGTACCTATTGTAAAGTTAGTTACTTGATTCCAAGAGATGTCGCTGTTTTAAGCAAAGAAACCGACAAACTCAACGTCTACAGATTTATTATACGTGATATATGTATAAATAGATCACGGAACAATATTTAAAGTACTTGCTGTCTAGCAAAAAAAGAATGAATGAAATCACGTGTTATTGAATTACAACCAAGTACATATTTTGACTTTCATCCCTTCTCTCCAGGAAACCGTGCTGAATTTATGGATAGAGAGATTTCGATTAATCAAATACTTAATGCTACACCGAATTATACGTAATACGTTTTACGATTATTCCACGATATATTAATCAAAGTGTTATTAATTACGCATGGCTGGCAACAGATGTCACTACATGTCGTTTTACGTAATGATAAATACTTTATAATTTTTTTTCCAATAGATAGAGAGATTGTGATAAATTAAATACTTTATGCTACAATCTTCAGAGTATCTCCTTTCTAACAAAAAAAGAATTATTGCAATCGGACTACTCGTTAATGAATTACAATTAATTACACATTTTGACTTTCATCTCCCCTCCCAAGGAAACCGTCCGGAATTTCGGAATAAAAAGTATCCTATGTCCTACCTCGGAGTATGAACTCAAATCATGCCAAGTTTCATTTGAATCCATTCAGTAGTTTCGGCGTGATGCGCGGCCAAGATACAGACAGACAGACAGACAGACAGACAAAAATGAAAAAAAATATAGTTTTCGTTTCAGTATCGATAACAGAGTGCCCTCCAAAAAAATTTTCAAAATATCTTCAATGTACAGAATTTGACCTGTTACATTTTTATTATAAGTATAGATTTTAACTAGACATTCTAATGAAGTTTATACCCTCGATTGTCGGCACTTGATGGAACTTGTTGTAATACATTTTAGAATGGCACCCTCAAAGGTTAATTTGAGGATGCCATAAGTAGAGTCACTTCTGCAGACTTCTTTCTTGTCTTCTAATGAAGGATAGTTTAGTAAAATAAAATTCATTCAAGTTTCCTCAATAAACATTTTTATTAGATATGATACATAGTTTTTGTTTCTTATAAATTACATTTAGCCCCTCTCACAGTCTTCATTTTCAATTTAAATAAATCCTGAAAATGAAATAATATTACCTATTTTATTTAGTAACAAACAGCGTAGGACATCAACCCTCCAGCCAGCGTTGATTGTAACAAAAAACCCAAGCCTCTATAAATAACTAAATGCTTATTTACATTAGACCGTTTATTGTTGATTGAAATGAAGCTTACAAAGAGTTCTTTATAATATGCTTAAATTTGTCGTGCTCACTCATGGTAAACGATAACGCCGCCCATGGACAACAGCAACACCAGAGGTGTCACAAGTGCGTTGTCGGCTTTTGGGGGGGGGGGGGGAGGGTGATAGTGGGAGTGGTTGGGTATGGGCCTCTGGTATCCTCACTCGGCGAAACACAGCGCAAGCACTATTTCACACCGGTTTTATGTGAGGCCGTGGTATCGCTCCGGTCGAGCCGGCCTATTCATGCCGAAGCGTGGCTCTGCCACGCTAAGTATTTTTATTTAGTAACAAACTGCGCAGGGCAACAACGCTGCAAAGAGAAGGAAAACTTGAAACAAACCCTATACCAACCCGTCTGGCCAGCGTGGTATAGTTAAAAGTAGACCTAAACCTCCTTTCTAAATAGAGACCTTCTGTCTGTTGACTTAAAGGTTGACCTACTTGTGGCTATGTACCAAGATAGATAAGTAAGTACTCATTTGTATAAACATGGTGTACATACATTGCATGCAATATATCAATAAACAATAACCGTTTCAGTCATGTTTGGCCGCATTTTGCGGCATACAAATTAGTTTAGATGGTGCATAGGGCTGTGCTAGCCTAGCGTGAATCACAATCACATTACTAAATAAATCTACATAATCTAAATACTACTAAATAATCTAAATACTAAATCAAGAAAAAGTTAATACGACTGGCTTATTGGTATGTTGACTTCTGACTCTTAGCCAGGACAAAAAATTATGTGGTGAGCACGATCATTTCTTCTATGACTTAATTGGGTGTACTCACATACATTAAATGTATATTCAGAAATGTATAAGTAGGTATGTTTTTTCACCAATCTGATTACCATAGCACACCTATTTAATATACATATATGAACCTGCCAAAATGACTCTACTCTGTCTGATGGAAAGCATGAGCAGAATCCAAGAGTGGTGGTCACCATACTCATTGCGAATCCATACAATGCAACAATGTAGCATGGTGACCCACACTATGGCGGCCTATTGAAATGCTTCTGCATCATTAGGCTTACGGTCTCGCACTCTGCCAAGTTTGAGATCAGGTGTCCGTGTGTGATATAGTTATTATAATTATCAAAACTTACTATAAAATTAACTTCGTAATTTTTCCGTCTCGCTAGATTTTCAACACTTTTTGCGAATTTTTCTTGAATAGTCCCGGTGACGTCGATGTAGTGACAATTGCTGTTGGCGTAGTGGCAGGCGATGGCTTTGCGATACGTCTGTAAGCGTACATACAGTTAGTATATATAATCCATTCTCATATACACACTAGCTGAGTCCCGCGGTGTTACCCGCGGTTACTGCCGAACCGTAGGTGACGCCGCGGGCAAAGCTAGTCTAAAAAGTACTAAGTACTAAGCCTAAGTTACTCCTTATATCATCAGCTGCCTATCAGTAAAAGTCCCGTCAAAATGGGTCCAGCCGTTCCAGAGATTAGCCGGAACAAACAGACAGAAAGACAGACAAAAAATTAAAAAAATGTTATTTTGGTATGTGTACCGTGTATACTATACATATATTATATGCATTTAGTAAAAAGCGGTTATTTTAATATTACAAATAGACACCAATTTTATTTATTTGTATAGATGTATAGATTGCATACACAACGACAGCGTCCTATACGTTTTGTAATTTATGAACTCAACAATAGAATTTAATTTGTCTATGGCTCGTATCCCGCTTTTTTAACCGACTTCCCAAAGGAGGAGGTTCTCAATTTCCTATTTTTTTTATGTATGTACACTGATTACTCCGTCAATTGTGGGCCGATTTTGAAAATTATTTTTGTATTCGAAAGGGTATGCTCCCCATGTGCTTCCATTGCCACCATATCGGGATCTGATGATGGGATCCCAAGGAAATCGAAGGAAACCCTCAAATTTGTTAGGCATGTACTATGTTTTTCATATATGTAGGTATTTTCTAAAGCTATTACAGTATACAACATTTGGTAGTCATCAGTTCATGATGATGAGCTGATGATGGAAGATAAAACTCCTTAACAGTTAGGAGTTGGAAGATAAATCTTTAAATGTCATTTGTATGTACATAATATGTTACCTTTAGTCGTATTCTTTCAAGTTATTTAAGTGAAACGAAAAATCTTTTAAAAACCGTCTTCAGAAAGCAAAAAGTGTAAAATAACTTAATTTGTATGTGCTACCTATTTATAGGTTTGAAGTCGGTGCTAAGCTAAAGTGTAATGGTAGGTACCGCACTCGCCGCGCGTGACCTTGAGCGGGATAGCTGCTCTTCGCGTAGAACAAAACAACCGAAGCGCCGGTGACGTCGTTGACGTTCGTCTCGAAATATTAGCGAGTGTGGTACCTACATTTGGCTTGGCACCGATTTCAAACCTATAAATAGGTAGCACATACAAATTAAGTTATTTTATACTTGTTAGTTTTTGAAGTCGGTTTTTTTAAACGAACTTTTTATTTATTTATTTTTCTTTTTACAAAAGACGGCTCTTGCATTAAGAATTTATCCTGTGTCGCCGAAGACTTTGAACAAACGTGATTGTTTAACATGCTATTGTTTGTTGTTGTTTTGTTTAACATAGAATCAAAAACCTATTATAGTATATTTACTACTGAATATCAGTAGGTACAAAGCGTAGGTAAGACATGGTATAAGATGACAAGACACTTTGTCTGAACCACAAATTACTGTTTTAAGCCCAGACTCAGAACAGTAATTTGTGGTTCAGACATACAATGCGGGGTAGTCTTTTATAAAATAAAAGTAAAAAAAGTATATAGAATTATCAAATTACATCAACATCCAGTTTTATTACACCGTAATTAAGTTGGTAACCCTCGCCGTATTAGATGTTTGGAGGTAGATGAGCTCCTTTTGACCATAAATGAACACACTTTTAGGTTTAAGATCAATATTGAAACACAGTAGGATTAACAAGCTGCCGGACAGCTCCTGGAGTTTTGCCTTTTTTTTATTGAGTAGACTCAGAGTTCTCTGTTCTGTAAGAGAACAGAGAAGTCTGTCAGTCTTCTTAAACCAGAGAGTCTCAGGTCAGAGTCTCAGTCGTCTCAGTCAGAGACAGAGAGTAATTTTAAACAACACTATTACTATTTTGTGTAAAAGCCCTCTGATTAATTATAGTACAAAATCTCTCTGGCCATTCTAAGCTCTGGCCATATTATGCTCGAAAATTACGTAGTCAGAAGGCGTCCCACACTTCGTTAATATACTTACAAAAAAATATATATCTAAATATATCAGATATCTAAGTGAAATATATATCTAAGTTATCATAGCAGAATCGCTGCAGGAAGTTCAAGAGATGCTGCACAGTCTAAATGAATCCTCCCAACGAATTGGTCTCCGGATGAACCTGAGCAAGACGAAGGTCATGTACAATGACCTCGTCGCTCCGGGACAAGTAGTCATTGATGGCAAGCCTCTCGAAGTTGTCAAGGAATATATCTATCTCGGGCAACCAATGCAGTTGGGTAGATACAACTTCGAGAAGGAAGCCGATAGGAGGATCCAGTTGGGATGGGCAGCGTTTAAGAAGTTAAACAACATATTTTCGTCGGATATACCACAGAGCCTGAAGACGAAAGTCTTCAACCAGTGTGTCCTCCCAGTAATGACGTACGGTGCTGAGACGTGGACATTGACGATGGGATTAATCCAGAAGCTCAAAGTCGCTCAGCGTGCCATGGAAAGAGCTATGCTTGGAGTCTCTCTGAAGGACAAAATTCGTAATGAAGTAATCCGTCAGAGAACCAAAGTGACCGACATAGCTCTGAAAGTTGGTAGGATGAAGTGGCAATGGGCTGGTCACATATGTCGAAGGACAGACAACCGCTGGAGTAAGCGTGTTTTAGAGTGGAGACCGCGTCTTGGCAAACGTAGTGTGGGACGCCCTCTGGCCAGATGGCGGGACGACTTACGTAAGAGGGCTGGCAGCGACTGGATGCAGAAAGCAACAGACCGGGCTCTGTGGTGTTCCTTGGGAGAGGCCTATGTCCAGCGGTGGACTGCAACGGGCTGATGATGATGAAATATATCAGACCTATGGCCTTAACCCAAGCGCGCACTGGCGGCCAGATCGCAGCGGCCAGTATTGCGACCAAGCCGCAAGTGTCGCGTCGCGACCAAGCATGCAGCCTGAACTGCGGCCAAAATTGTTAGGTCCGAGTACAGAATGCTTCGAAATGGACGTTGAGGAAATAGCTGGGATATTTTATCTTGAAAGTAAGAAGCGAAAAAACGATTGTGGATTCATCCATTACTGTGTGAAAGACATCATAAGGAATTATTTCAGACATACTTCTTCTTCTTCTTCTTTTGATGAAATGGCAACCAGCCGGATCTCTCGGATCAGCTATTTCTGCCAATGTCAAGTGTTAATAATCTTCATATCATAAGTCTTTAAGTCTTTAGTCTTCGTCGGATGAAATTAATGATAAAAAATATAAAAAATGTGGATGAGATGAAATGGGGACCGTCTTCCGAAAAAAACAAAAAACGATCTCCTTCAGACATACTTTACTGGGGATTGTCAATAGTTAGTGGGCCACGTAGAACAAATCTATATCTATACTAATATTATAAACGCGAAAGTTTGTAAATATGGATGGATGGTGGATTGTTACTCTTTCACGCAAAAAGTACTGAACGGATTTGGATGAAACTTTAGACATCAGAACAGAACATCAGAATAATACATATGCTACTTTTTGGCGCGATAACCGACATATACGCGGGCGGAGCCGCGGGCAACAACTAGTCAATAATAAAAGTATGAAAATCAATCAGTAATGTTTAATCAAATAATTAATTTGAGTAAGTTTAATTAATTTGATTTCTCTATAAATAAGTAACACGTCTGCCCGCGGCGGCCAGTGCGTGCACTCTGTATAGTGTAGGTATAGTGTATTATCTATGCACTTTGTCGCACGATCGTACAATTCTTTGCTCGAATTCCAGTGGTCGCGGCGGCTAGCGGCCAATTCGGGTCGCAGGATACGTCGCAATGATCTCATTGGCCGCTTGCAGCCAAGTGCGCGCACAGACGGTACCATGCATACATTTCGTTGGCCGCCGCGGCCTGGTCGCCAGTGCGCGCTTTGAGTTAACCCTCTCCTGAGAGGAGACCCGAGACTAGCAGTGGGACAATATGAGTTGTTGATGAAATATAATCAGAAAAAAACATTCTTACATTAGAAAGGTTTGGCAACGAGCCATGAATAATTGTGGAACTTATTAGGACAGTGTCGCCAGGATCCATGGTCAAACGCACCCGCTTGTGTTCAGGTGCGAGCGTTTCCGAATTGGCTAAGCTGAAGAAAAATGGCTTCCCGTCCTGAAATTCATGTCAGGTTAAATGAAAATATTTTACTTTATTAATTGCTTTATTTATGTCGAGGTTTTCATTTTAATTAAAAATAAACAACTTTTTTTGTTGTATATTTATTTGTCAAAAGGTGTGTGGCAACTTCCACATTCAGCGCAACGAAAACATACTATAGCAGCATCATCCGTCGAAGATACATTAGCAACAATTATATCCAATCACTGTATCTTCGATGGATGATGCTGTAATATGTTTTTATTGCACTGTATGTGGAAGTCGCCACAGGTGTACCTATTTGTTTGGGGGGGAGGGGGATCCAGAAAACAAAAACCTCTGAACTTTAATTCTTAATTTTGAGAAGATTAAAATGAAGTGTTACTTACATCAGCCATCTCGTTATGGTCCAACAACTCCCAGGACTTATGAGACCCTGGTAGCACGAAGAGGCATCCGTTTTCTTCAGTAACAGGGTCTATTGCTGTCCATGAACCCAGGATCTGATGCGCAGGTTGGAATGGAAAGTAGAAAAAATCCTAGAAAGAAGTTAAAGTTCAGATATACCATAGATACCTATAGGGTTTATAGAATTGGTTTCCTAAAGTTCCCCATTGCTGTCAAGGCTTGGTGCCTAATAACTATAAGGACCATTCTTTAGGGGATAGAAACAAGAATGTATATAAATACGTCTGTTTTTTTAGTAAATGATCATCCTTTTTAACCTACCTCGACCATACATTAATATTTTTTATTTGAAAGAATCTTCTGTTGTTTTTTTTCATAAACTTAAGATAAGAGCGTAGTCCTTCCTAAAAGGCCGGCAACGCACTTGTGACGCCTCTGGTGTCCATGGGCGGCGGTAATCGCTCACCATCTGGTGATACGCCTGCTCGTTTGCCTCAACATGATTCTACTCTGCCTGATATGATGATGATGCTTTTTAACGCCTCGCTTCAAGGACCCGGGATCATAGAGTGAAAGAAACATGAGCGTCGGTAATGAGTTCCAGGTCTTAACTGTTTATTTTTGGTTAGTTTTTGGAAACCTTTTTGTTTTTTTTTTGTTTTTTTTAAAGTATGGAAATCCCCTCGGACCGTCACCCCACCGGGGCTTGCGGCGGGGCGGTGTGTCGGACTCGAACCGACTAAAACCACACGGTGTGCCACTCTGCGCCTGTGAAGGGAGGAGTCCGGGAACTGCAGTTATTAACACATCCGGACCCCTCCCAGCGCTTGCCCGCACTGAAGCGGGCACCGGTTGCTGGTAAAAACTCTCTATTTAGGCGACGCACGGCACACGCGAACGTCGCCCCCTCGCGGGTGGCCACTAGAGCGGATGGAGGGGAAAGCCCGTCCCGACCATCCGCGGCCACACTCAGGGCGGCATGAGGCGCTGATAGGCGCGCCTCCGCCGCCCGGTTCGCCGGCGGCGGATTGGGTCCGAGTGGATAACATCGTCCCGGGCCTTCTCCGCCACCTCCTTCTGCGAGATTACATCTTCGCAGAAGGTTGCGACCGCGGTAAAACTGCTATCGCTACCGGCCATGGAGCGTATGATGGCCGGTAGCGAGAGATCTCCTCCGATGACTGCAGTGAGGGCCCGACGCTGCGACGCCCATGCGGGGCAGATCGCCAGCGTATGCTGGGCCGAGTCCTCACTGCAGTCGCAGTGGTGGCAGGCGGGACTCAATTCCCTCCTAGTGACCGAGTGCAGGTACTTCCCGAAGCAACCGTGCCCGGAAAGGACCTGCGTCAGTCGGTAGGAAAGGGTCCCATGCTGCCGCCCTGCCTACTCGTGGATGGCCGGCTGGAGAGCCTCCACGGCGGCAAAGCCAGCACGTGGAGTCTCCAGCCGGAACGACCATCTGTCCATAGGGGCTCGACGGGCGGCTTCACGCCACTCGCGTATCTCTTCGGGCGGAGGGCGATAGCCATACTCCGCCCGATATTCAGCCACCCGTCGATAAACTTCGGCGAGCACTTCCGCCTCCAAATCCCACGGGGGTGTTCCGGCCAGGGCGCACGCCGCCTCGGTCGACACCGTGCGGTATCCGCGTATGGCTCTGACTGCCAATACCCTCTGAGGCCGCCAGAGGCGGGCCTTATTTAGGGCAGTCAGAGCCGCCACCCACACCGGTGCACCATACAGCGCCATCGACCGGACAACCCCCGTGTACAGGAGTCGCGTTGCGACGCTGGCTCCACCCAAGTTGGGCAAGAGTCGCCCAAGGGCGGAGGCTGCGTCGACCAGCTTCGGACCAAGCTGTCGGAAGTGCTCGTCGAAGAGCCACCTACCGTCGAGGATCAGGCCCAGATACCTCATCTGGGCCCGAACCGGTACGAGGACCGAGTTGACCTCTATGGAGGCGCCGGGGGGCGAACCACGACGGGCCCATGAAATAATAGGGCCTCCGTCTTGTCCATGGCCACCCGTAAGCCCAGCGCCTCGATGCGCCCGACCACCAGAGAAACACCCCAGGTGGCCAGGCGCCCCGCCTCTTGGAAGTTCGCCCCCCGGGCTGTGACAAGAGTGTCATCGGCGTAACAAATTACGCCCAGCCCAGGGGGCAGACGGCTTCGAAGGACCCAGTCGTACCCAACGTTCCACAGGAGTGGTCCAAGGACAGACCCCTGCGGAACGCCGCACGACATGGCTCGCCGTCTCAAGACGCCCTCTCGGTCCTCGTACACGACGGTACGCTCCTCTAGATAGTCTGCCACTAGCCGCCTCAGGCACTCTGGCACCCCGTGGTAATGGAGTGCTTCCCTGATGCAGCTAAATGGCAGACTAGTGAAGGCGTTGGCGATGTCCAAGGACACCGCCAACACCACGCCGCCACAGCTCACTGCCTCTTCGAGTTTTTGGAAAACCTAACACAACCTTACAAAAACTTAGCAAAATTAAGCTTATAGCTAGTAAGTAGGTTATTATAACCCATAGTAAAAAGACTGAATAAATCATTATCTTTCACTGCTCCGAGTGTGCGCCTTCCTTTGACACAACTGAGATGTCAGGAACAACTTTGTAACCATTATTATGTTGATAAATAATATATCTTTTACCTGGTGTGGGTAATGTGTATTAGTTCCTGGAGGTTTGTTAATGAGCATGCCGCTGAAAGCAGTCAGATCTTGTCCAATCAGTTGAGAAATGACGTGCAGTATACGGGGATGTTCGAAGTATGTGCTGAACACCTCGTCGTATAGGATATCTTGTATCTACACGGTGCACAATGACATTATACCAATTAGTTTCTAACATAACGAGTAGCATTCCCACAGAGTGTTACGAAATATAAGAGAATGAGACGGAGTATTTATTAATTTTACTGGCTAGTAATTTTCTATAGCATACCCCATTATCTTTGTCGTATGTCAACGTTTGTAAACGACCACGGCCCAATAGTTTTTTTTTATTTATAATTTTTTAGACAACTCCCGCATTAGGAATAAACATCCTGTGTCGTGGGAGACTTTACATACATACAAGAAACGGACACAAAGAACACCCAGACTCGCGACAACAATTTGTGGATCACACAAAGTTTTTGTACCGCGTGGGATTTGAATCCACGACAGTTGGCGCAGAAGCAAGAGGCGTGGCGACCGCTGAAACCACTAGGTGACTAGGCCAACGTGCAGTCAAGGCCCAATGGTTGATGTTGAGAAGTTGCAAATAAATGCTAATCGGCGCGAAAATTTCTGTATCGAGATGCAGGCTTAGCAGTTACTGCGTGGTTCGAAGAAGTTCGTTCGTTAGAAGTCACCTCAACATGTTTATCGAACAACCCTGACTTTTGCACTTTATATTTCTAGTTTCCATGACTTTTGGAATTTAAATTCACAAAACCGGAATTACCTGTACCTACGTAAGTACCTATTAGTTATTCTGTGATGTTACAGAGGCAGAAAGAAAGACCTTACCTTGTTAATATAAGTTTCTGGTTTAGCGTTCTTGTCGAATAAAGAGAAGTCCCTGACCACTGTCAGAAGATTTCTAGACACTTTCCCATTGCACACGTCTGCGAAACGTTGTCTAAAAATACATCACATTTTTAAAAATTCTGATATTAAGCAAGTCCATTTATATACTACTAGCTGACACACGCAACTTCGTCTACGCCTCTTTTCAATCACGCTCATAGTAGACTAAGCGTGATGTTTTCATTCCTATCTTAGGTACACCAGCAATACACACATAATAATCTAATGATATAAAACCCCCGACATAATAACCTGAGTGCCCTTTAAACAGTAAATAACTTTTAAACGACTCAACCGATTTTCATGAAACATGTCTAATAGTCCGGTCAATTTAGACATTCGAAGTTATATAAAGTCCCAAAAAGCTGAATTTCTGTGAAATTGTTCAAAACATAATTGTAAACAATGTCTAGAAGTTCCCCATCATTCCCGTGTAAGGAAAAAAAATATATTCAAGGTCAAAGGTCAAAAAAATGAGTTTTTCGCGATTTTCAGCAAAACGGTAAGTTTTATCATAAAAGTACCTCAGACAAAAATTGTAGATCATACAATTACCTATAAAAAATGTATCAATACTTTTTTTCTTACGAGCCACCGTTTCTGAGATATAACGATTCAAAAAGTTATAAAAGTTGTTATCGTCATAATATGCATGAGTACGCCACGTATATACATCTAGAGTTGTTATATTTTATATAATATATATATATATTAAATATTTTTCTATCGGTCATTGTAACTTATACTTAGAATATAAAATATACATAAGTTTTAACTATAAGAATATCAGGTAAAATGAAACCCAGTGCCTAAAGCGGCTATTACATTACACGATTTCTCGGGCGCTGTCTCTCGGGTGCCCTGCCTACCAGTTAGGGTGCCGCTTATTACACTACGCTGGAAATCGCGCCCTGTGTGACCTTTACTCAGTTTTAAGGTGAACCTGAATGACTGTGCACGTCTGTCGCTATGGCGCGGACTTCACCGAAACATCAAATAAATAAATACCATAATTTTCTCCAATACTCTTAGTGTACGTATCTATAGTAAATATTTTATTTATTTTATAATTTATGTAATTTAATATTATATATAGTTATAGTGTTTAAGTATTTGTATATAGAGTTTATGTATTTGTTGTATTATATGACGTTTGGGTTGATAGAGTTAGGGCGTGTAGATTCAGAACCTTGGCTCTACATGAGATCTGATATCTTTTTCACAGGTTAAGCCATATTCAGTCGTCTTGGCAATATTTTACATGAAAATGTTTTTGGTGGGATTATCTTATTCTCATAATATAAAAATAAATTGCTGTTCGTTTATCTTGCTAAAACTCGAGAACGACTGGGCCGATTTAGCTGATTTTGGTTTTGAAATGTTTGTCGTAGTCCCGGGAAGATTTAGAAGGTGAAAAATTAAAAATATCTTGAAAATCCAAATGTCCCATGTACGAAGTAGCGGGCACAGCTAGTATAAAATAGAGTTTCTGCATTTGGTTATGAATGATAATTAATTCTATATCTCTTGGAAGAGCGCTGCTGGCTGGAGTACAAACATTTGAGGTCTGGTCAAACAGCGGACGGGGCGGGACGGCGACGCGACACTGGCGGGACGTGAAGAGTTGTAATATAATAGGTCTTTGCCTATGAAATTGCCGTTTTGTATGCAATATGTGAAAGTACTTATTTTTTCAAACTTTTTTATTTCTGTTATTCGAAGTAATCACCCATGCAATCGACGCATCTTTGCCAACGCATTGGCAGTTTATTGATGCCCTTCTTGTAAAAATCAGCTGGACGGGAGGCAACAAACTCTTCAAAGGCATTTTGTACTGCCTCTCGGGAATTGAATTTTTTACCCACTAAAAAGTTGTCTAAATTTTGGAAAAAGTAATAGTCGGTAGGTGCAAGGTCTGGTGAGTATGGCGGATGAGGGAGAGCTTCCAAGCCCAGCTCTTGCAGCTTGGAGAATGTCTGTTGCGCAGTATGGGGTCGCGCGTTGTCGTGAAGCAGCTGCAAGAGCTGGGGTTGGAAGCTCTCCCTCATCCGCCATACTCACCAGACCTTGCACCTACCGACTATTACTTTTTCCAAAATTTAGACAACTTTTTTGTGGGTAAAAAATTCAATTCCCGAGAGGCAGTACAAAATGCCTTTGAAGAGTTTGTTGCCTTCCGTCCAGCTGATTTTTACAAGAAGGGCATCAATAAACTGCCAATGCTTTGGTAAAGATGCGTCGATTGCATGGGTGATTACTTCGAATAACAGAAATAAAAAAGTTTGAAAAAATAAGTACTTTCACTTATTGCATACAAAACGGCAATTTCATAGGTAAAGACCTATTATTAGTTAATGTAGAATATGTCACATAGAGCCGTCGCGCTCGGTGCTCGACTAGCGGTCGCGTCACGTCGCCGCCGCGCCGCCGCGTTCGGCGGGAATTCAAAACGAGTGCAGCGGGACGGAGCGCGATCGCGACGTGAGCGCGATGACATTTTTGTTTTTTATGGATATTCATTCGAGTAGTCAAATAGACAGCGCGTCGGGAGCACGACGCGTTCTGCGTGACGCCAATTTTGTTTCTATTAACAAAAATGAACGTGGAGAAAGTGGAACAATGTATCGAAATTATTCGAGGCTATACCTGAGCCATCAACAGTACAAAAATGCGAACTTGAAAGCAGCGATACGGAAATCCATAGGCAAGGACTTGAATGAAACTCTCTTTTCGAAATGCTCGAGGAATCGCGCCGAGTGCAACGGGTCGGCCGACGCGTGGCTAGCGCGATTCTTACGCCCGCAGTGTGACATCCACGCCGCGATACCGTCCCGCTAGTGTCGCTTCGCCGTCCCGTCCCGTCCGCTGTTTCCCCAGACCTTTAATTATCTAGTTCAGATACAAGTTCACCGACTGGTATATGTAATGAGGTTTATACCTAACGTGTTACTAATTCTACAATTTAAGTTATTTGGTACGAAATTAATATTATTATTTTCTTTATTACTAGCGCCTAGGGCCCCAGGATGCATAAAGTTCACGGGGACCAAACTGAAACCACCGGATACTGTAGGTAAAGGTATGCAACGAAATTGTTCAATGAACTGCGATATTCCCGGACCTTCAAGAAAAGAGCGTACTCCTTTTCTAAAGGCTTTTAAAACCTTTAAACTGTACCTGTAGCTCTCTAAAGCCAGCGGATCGATCAGTTTCTTGATGACGAGGTAACCATTGTCTTCATAGAACTGTATCTCTTCCGAAGATAGCTGATACGTTTGAGATGGATCATTGCTTACACTGGAAGGAATACAAAAAATAGGTTAAAAAATAATAATCCGACTACGTAAAAGCTTTTGATAAAACTTAAATAGCCTGAGTCAAAAATCTATTGACAACTTATTAATTAAAATCTGTTCAGTAACTTAGGCATTACTGTGCAACAAATAGACATAAATAGATTGCCAAAAATATTGTCGTAGTCAGGTTATACATAATTCCTTTAATTAATCATCAGATCCTGATATGGTGGCAATGGGACCACTTCGGTAGCATACCCTTTCGAATACATTTTTTTTTAATCGGTCCACAATTGACGGAGTAATTGGTGAACATACATAAAAAAATACATATAGTGAACCATAGAACCTTCTCCTTTATGAAGTCAGTTAAATAGTAAAATATACTTCATCATCAGATCATTGTTAATAAACTACTTATGTTACTGTGCCGTCTCAGTAAAGCGTTGTTCCTCGAATGATTATGTCATCTGACTGCCTCGTTGGTCTCGCGATTGGCGTGTGCGACTGCTGATCATGAGGTCTCGGGTTCGATTCCCGGGTCGTACCTAATATTTGTATAATCTACAAATATTTGTTTCGGAGTTTGGGTGTTTCCTATTAGTAAAGTACAGAAGATGGGACGTTCTCACAATCCGAAAGACCTTTATATTGCACGTAGTCTTGAAGCAACATGCGACGCTCAAATACCTTCCAGCCCTGCTAAAGGACAAACGCCGCAAAGGCAATGTATGTGTGGGACGGTCCTCGCGCACAATGACCTCGAGAAAATTCTTTTGTTCGGCTGGTCCATTTCTTTATAATAAGCTAAACAAAATATTAAATATTTATCCTCTTACCAGATTGAAATGCAAAGCTGTAGTAACTTTATTTCTCAAAACTCTTGACTATGAGGCAACTGAACAACTACTGACTTCACCCGTTTAGTGGTGGAATGGGATTAGGTGCTGAAAAACTAGCTCCTGCTCAGTGGGTCGGAACCGGAATAACAACCTAAACTTGATGGCTCACATAACAACCTGTCTTGACTTGAAACTTTTAAAGCTCGCATCCTACAATACTTACATAATTCAAACACACACACTTTCTTAATTTACATTACATTACAAATGTTTCCACTTTACACCCATTACTTTACATTACCACAGCACTTATTATTCACACTTTCACTCTCAAAGCTTCTGAATCCGTAAACTTTAGTTGGTTGGATCTATTTTAAGATTTCGTATACCTGAATTTTCCACAATTGTATAAATTGTAAACTAACGACGGCCTATGTGGATCAGAGTTCCTGCGGGTGGGGCCTGGTGACCCGTAATACAGGTTGTGCTCTAGCATATACCTACAACAGGCACCAGTCTCTCACAATGTTAGCTTGATCTCCACAATTATTGTTAAATAATGTTATGTTTACCATTGTGAAAGAAGAAATAAAGATTTTATTATTATTATTAAAAAAAAAAAAGGATACAATAAGGAACGACCTTCACCCGTCTGTTTATTGGATGAATAGTATTTTATATCAAATTTAATATATTAAATAATATATCGCGGGTGGGTTGGCTAAAAAATTCCTGGCCAAACTATTATTAATTAAAAATTAAAAAATGACTTTTTATGAAACAGTGTACCCACGAGTTTAACGAATAAATTTAATACCAACCAAAAGTATAAAGCCTGTAGAACATACAAACCTTGGGTTGTCTATTTGTTTCCTCGCATAGCTACTGGTCGGCACGTATAAACAGGTATGTCGATATTAGTTAATTGCACCCATTTGTTTAATAAATAAGTTTTATATCAAATGAATCGCTATTTCATTGCGAATACGATGATATAGGGTTGTCTGCCAAAAACCTGGCCTGGTAATGTTGGTGGGTTGTCTTTTTGTTTCCTGGCATAGCTTTGGTGTTGCAGGTGTCCAAGGGCGGCGGTAATCATTTACCATCAGGCGATACGTCTGCTCGTTTGCCCGCTAATTCCAAAAAAAAATTATAAAAATAAATAAAGCTACCGGGTTGTTATTTTCACCCATTTGTTTAATAAATAAATTTTATAACAAAATAAGCGCTGTTTCATTGCGAATACGATGATATAGGGTTGTCTGCAAAACATCTGGCTTAAATAACGGTTGTCGAGTTTTGAAAGTGAAATTTTGATGCGAATGGAAACTTGCGACAAAGAGGTCTACGTGTATAGCGATACATTAGTAAGGTATGTGATATTAGTTATTTTCACCCATTAGATGATTAAATGAATTTTATATCAAAATAAACACTGCTTAATTGCGAATACGATGATATATGTTGTTATGGCTTGGCGCCGACATCAAACAGATTTTAGGTACCTAGCATACACAATAATACTACTATTTAAATGAATAAAGAATTAGGTATAGACAAGAATTGGCACATATCAATTTATGAAGAGCCAGTTTATTTTATGCTTTTTAGTGTTTTTGGCAGGGAGTTTTCGTCGGATGGTTTTTTGGAAGTCGGTTTTTTTTTTATAAAAAGTTTTTAGTTTTCCATTTTTAGTGCAAACAATCATAGGTTATCAGTAAGATGAACTATTTGATATAATTTCTGCTGAGGCGAATAACTTTAGTGGTTTGAAGACGAATTAAAACTGAGTATGATCAGTTTCCAAAATTATGCTGAGATGCAAGATTTCTGTTACCGAGAACGTGGTCTACGGGGCAATAGAAATCGTGTCCAAGCTTAAATGTCGTGATGAAATAGAAGCAGGCGAGTTACTTAAAGCAAAATACATTAAGGGGTTAGTCATCATAGCGCCTGTGACATCAGCTCACCTAAATAACTTAAAAGTATACAACTAAAGGTCTATAGATACGTATGAAATTGAAAGAATTATCCTCCAACTCCTAACTGTTGAGGAGTTGTACCTTCCATCATCAGCTTACCTAAATAACTTGAAAGAATACGACTAAAGGTAACATACATACATATGACATTTAAAGATTTATCCTCCAACTCCTAACCGTTAAGGAGTTTTACCTTTCATCATCAGCTCATCATCATTAAATGATGACTACCAGACGCAAATACCGGCGTAGCTTCAGAAAATATACGAAAAACATAGTACGTGCCTGAAAAAAATGAGGGTTACCCTCGATTTCTCTGGGATGCCATCATCAGATCCAAGTTTCCTTATCATGGTACCACCGTCGGGACATCTACTTTTCATTAAAAAAAGAATCATCAAAATCGGTTCATAAACGAGGAAGTTATCCCCGAACACACATAAAATATATATATATATATATATATATATATATATATATATATATATATATATATATATATATATATATATATATATATATATATATATATATATATATATACACTAGCTGACCCACGTAACATCGTTTTGTGAATCTAAACCATTCCCAGATCCCCTTGAACACACACAAAAAATTTCATCAAAATTGGTCCAGTCGTTTAGGAGGAGTTCAGTCACATACACACGCACACAAGAAATATATATATTAAGATATATACGGTCGAATTGAGAAACCTCCTCCTTTTTTGAAGTCGGTTAAAAAGTCATTTTTAATTGTTAATTAATAAATAGTTTGGCCAGGATTTTTTTAGCCAACCCACCCGTGATATGTTATTAACCGTCTTCCAAAAGGAGGAGGTTCTCAACAACCATACAACAACAACCGAACAAACATAAAAAATATATATATATATATATACGGTCGAATTGAGAAACCTCCTCCTTTTTTGAAGTCAGTTAAAAATGGCATCTATCACATGACTTAAACTAGAACGTTAGCCTTAAAGTCCTCTAAGTCTCAGTCTCTCTCTTTGCCTGAAGCAGCCTGAAGGGTCTTCCAGTTTCAAAATAATAATAATAATGTTTTATATCAATTATATTTATTTATTTATATCTTTATTGTATACATACAAAATTACAAGCAGAAAACAAAGGATGAGTTACAATATATGCAAATGTTACAATAGGCGGTCTTATCGCTCACGGCGATCTCTTCCAGACAACCACAACACGGATTTTCGATATTCAAAAGTTTTGGGTATACATACATGTAACACATAATCCTCTACGTGAATGGTTAAAAATATGGGTTAAACAATCATGAACAAAAATAGCACCCACTCACTTTCAAATTACAAACATACATACAGTAACACACACATACATATATTCATAATCCTACATATACATACATACAATTTATATTTATATATATATATATATCATCACTACATAGTATAAAACAAAGTCGCTTTCTCTGTCCCTATGTCCCTTTGTTTGCTTAAATCTTTAAAACTACGCAACGGATTTTGATGCGGATTTCTTTAATAGATAGAGTGATTCAAGAGGAAGGTTTTTAGGTATAATAAATGCATAATATAGTATGGAAACACTATTAATTTTCGAGGTTTCTAATGTGATGTAGCAAATAAACACATTTTTTTGCGCTTACATTGCAAGCGCTGGTTGCACCCTACGAGATAGATCAAAATAATGTACTACAGTATTGTACACCTTAAAAAGTACTACAAAAAAGTCCGCGACGGTATGTCTATCTCTTAGGGATAACCCACAACAACCATTTTTTATTCCTTTCTTTTTACGAGAAATAATGGCTTATTTACGAAGTGATTTTAAGCAATACAGAATGAATCCTTATACAATTAAGTAAATTAAATACATTGTGCGTTTAATTAAGATCAAAATGGCCCTTTACAGTATCTAATTTAAATGAATATATTCGAAGATATTCAGTGGCGGATTTACAGATTTGCCGCCAGTAGGCTATTAAATTTTTGCCGCCCCTACTAACCTACAATTTAATATTTCACTGCTCTTTTGAATACTCTTTTCAATACCCCCTTAGCTTCCGTCACCGCGCACCACACCTCTCCCTCTTTCTGAGCCTCTCATATCCATATTCTTGCAGGAAGTGGTTGACAGCTTTTTCCCACAATAATATGAGTGTTGTGACCAGTCCTGTCTCGTATGTCACCCTTTTTTTTGTTGACGTAGTGGAAAATCCCCGACCTCCGGCTCCTCGGGGACTGAGGAGCCAGGTATGTAGTGATTCCACCAAAAATCACTCCGGCGGCCTGTCTCAGACGCCCTGCTCTGGCGAGGACCTTGTTATTTCACTTCTCCCTCAGGAACGCTGCCGCGACTCAGACTATCCTGGGCAAAGCCTAGTCTTCCCCCTGCCTGTCGGCCCAACCGTTATATGTTGCGGCCTGACCGCAGTTTTGCGAACAGGCCGTCCCCTATCGCTGACCGCATCAATTAATCAGCTACCAGAGGTCCCCAGTCTCTGGCAGCTTGCGGTCTTGTCGGCGGCTGGTGTCGTAGACAATGTCGCCTATACGGGACTGGCTTGCTTCAAGACGCAAGCTACTCGGGATCGACCCTCTCCCGATCCCATTCAGCAGTCTTTTTCTGGAGCATTACAGCCTCATAGAAAGAGACCACTGCGTCTCAGCCCTCCTCACCCGCCAGCATGGCAGCAATGATTACTGGCGGGGGACAGGTCTCGTCCGATTTGGCCGACTAGGACTTCGCGTTCAGACGCCCATGTGGGGCAGTCCTCTAGCGTATTTTGAGTGGCGTGCAAGTCGGCTGCGCAGTGGTGGCATTGTGCCGTCTCCTCACGTCCGATCTTATTCAGATACTCACCGAAGCAACCATACCCGTCAGTCGGTAGGTTACGCGACCTACCTCCCTACCTACTCAAGCTTTGAGGTTAGGCAGAACGGCACCAACAGCGCGTTGACGCGCATTTTACGGCTGTTCCAGCCGTGCGCGACACTGTGCCAGTGCCTGTCGGTGAGCGTTCCGCTACATTTCGACCTCGTCCTGCTCTTTCCCGCTTTCACGCCGGCGGATGGCGCGAATCTGGTCATTGACCTTCGCGTTCATATTCGCCAGGATATCGAAAGGCGGGAAACGAGCAAGAACTGCTGCCGCCGCCAAAGAGATGGTATGGTATCTCCGTACGATTCGAATGGCCGCTACCCGCTGCCCTTGAGGCTTGATTGAGTTTGGCTTGGCAGCGGGAGGAGGCCGATAGGCGCTTGGCCCATATCGGCCCTCCAAATTGGGTCATGGATCTACCGCCCACACGCCCACCACTGTAACTCCTGTACACCAGGATCAACAGCGGTGACCAATGGTCACACCGAGTTATGACACTCGGGAAGTCCCAGGAAAAATTAAACTGTCTTGGAACCCGCAACGAAATTAATCAGAAGAAAAACTGGAGGAGTTGGAAATATAATAAGTCCACTTCCCTCCTTAGCAAAGCGGGAGACAAAATGAAGTCAAAATAGGCAGACATCTTTTTCAAAACAGGAAGCACCACAGATAAAATATTATGAGTCCCAAGTGAGCTATATTTGATTACTATAGTATGTATGGCAGAATCGCCTAAACGCACGGAAATTCACCGCAGTTGACACAAGATCCCCATAATATACCGCCCCAGATGTCATTTGTAAGCTATTTAGCATTATGTTACGTTCATTGTATCAAAGACTACATTCCCAGAGGATATGATGAGCCGATCGTTCAGAGCTATAATCAGGTGTTGAGCATTGACACAACGGTGAATCAACTAATTTAAATGAGTGTAGTTTGCTCCTAGAGTTACCGTGGCCTGTAAGAAATTGAGCGACACAGTGATCTACCTCGAGCCATGTCTTCGACAACCGTTCACGAACAGATGGAAGGAACTGGTAGAGGTGGCGCCCTTTAGATGATTCGTCCCATCGTTGCTGCCATTGATCCATGAGGTCATTTTAAACATTGGATTGCTGTTGAAACAATCTTATGATTTTATCGCGGTCGCGAACGCCCAAAAATTCGCGTTCCATGTTTTGTAGTGTGGAATAGTACAGAGCTGCACGTCTTTGCACCTCGAGATCGACCGGAAGAATACCCGCCAACACCGGTAAAGCCTCAGTGCTACCCGTCAAATATGCCTTGTACAAGTAAAATCAATGCAAGTCGTCGTAGTACCCATTTATAAATTAGGTCCGCGAGTTTCTCTCCGTTCAAAATTTAAAGAAATAGACATTCTGACTGTATCATCACAATACATACATGAAAATTTAATGTATGTGCAAAGGAACATATCGAAGTTTACCAAAATCAGTGATGTTCATTCTGTAAATACTAGAAACAAACACAATCTTAGTGTTCACGTCACTCGTCTCCACAGAGTAGGCAACTTGTTCATGGGACAATGTATACGCTTTTATAATAAAGTCCCTGTTGACATTAGAAATTTGCCCCTGCGGAAATTTAAGAATACTATTAAATCTAAGTTAGCCGCAAAGGGGTATTATACCATAGCAGAATATCTAAATGATAAAGCCGCCTGGGATTGAGCTACCCATTCTGCATATTCCTATATATTATTCCTATATACTCATATTAGTTAAATTAATAGAATGTATACATAGCTAAGCGATAACAGCATATCTCAGATGTTATCGGTCACGTAGTTAGAAATTCTTTTGTAGTTATTGTCTGCAAGTACAGCACGTGATTATATGCAATGTAACAATAGGTTTCAGTATATATAAGGAAACTGTAATGGGCATACACCCACTCATACTATGAACTTAATCTCGACACAGTTACCATGTAACACCAAGAGTATTCAGGAGCCTTGGGCTCCTGACAATAAATATACTACAGTCGCTACAACCTTCGTGTTATTCATCTCACCTACAAGTACCTAACTATACTACTATATCACCGTGTCTTTAATCATCTATATAAGTTCGCTATACTGCACATACTCTTCACACTTCTTCCTATGTATAAAATTTCTTATTTTTGTTGTGACGATAATTTATAATTTGAAACAGATTTATTTTTTATTTTATAGCTGTTAACATTTTCTTAAATTCATAATTTTACCAATTTATGACAGTTTTGACTCAAATTATAATTATCGCTCTATTTTTTTATTTGTAATAGAATGTATTTTGAATTTTGAGAAGATTGTATGGACTTTAAAAGATAAGATGATCCCTGACTTTGTTTCGTCCTTTCTTCTCAGGGCTAGTCCAGTTAGGAAAGGCCGAACTCAACTGATCAAAAAATGATTTCAAAACATGCAAAAGTGTACTTGTTGCCTAATTGCAGAATAAATGATTTCATTTCATTTCACTGTAGAGGCGGCGAACTTCTTCCCGTGGAATCCCTAAATTAGGCAATAGCCTCTGTAGGGAGCCCGCTACCCCCCGAACTTGGGGGATCATCCGCTCGAAATGCTCCTCGAAGCTCCAGCGGCTGTCCAGGGTGAGGCCGAGGTATTTGATATGTCGCCCCCTCTCTACCTCCGTACCTCCCAATCTAATAAGCGAGCGGGTATGAAAGGCACCTCCGCGTTTCCTGGGCTTCCGTGTTATGAGGTGCAACCTGAAGGCCCAGACCACTGATCTGTTGGATGAAAAAGGCGCCTCCCCTAGTTCGGCGAGCTCCAGAACTTCCAGGAAGCCATGAAGGCCATCTGCATAGCAGACGACACTCTATGCAGATGACACTCTAGTACTCCAAGGGGTAAACTGGTCCTTAAGACTACATCATACGCGAGGTTCCACAGAAGGGTTTCTAGGATCTGGGGACATGTGACCGCATGTGACCTCCCTTCCATATTCTTCGTCGTCCCAACCCATATAAGATGTGAACCTATCGCGAAGATAGGCCCCGATGATTTCCTCTAATGTCACCCTAGCCTGTTTCTGCTAGGGTGGTGGAGTCACTGATTCCAGGGCCTCATGCCGCCCTGAGTGGTTAATGAAAGATAGTTAATCTACAGCTATTGAAATATTTAAAAATCCATGTTCACGAATAATATGTGTCACAAAGTTTTATTACTTTTTAACTGACACACTCTTTGGTCACAAAGTATTGTTAAATTTTTAAGACTTTTATCCGTATGTTTGGTCATAATGTTATTTTTTATTTTTGTAACAAAAAAAATTTGGGTCAAATCTGCCGCCCCCTAAAATTTGCCGCCCTAGGCTCCAGCCTACTCAGCCTAGCGGTAAATCCACCACTGAAGATATTACAGATTTAAAATGCACGAATCGTGTCGTCGGCGGGGGCATTTGAAATCCACCCGTGCGAAGCCGGGGCGGGTCGCTAGTACAATATATATATAGGTTAAAAGAATATGCCAAAAAGAGGATATAATATTTCTATATATCTATTTAATATATCATAATGACAAATAATGGTCCTTCACCAGCTTTTTAAAAATAGGCAAATTTTTTGATTGTCGAATTGTCTCAGGCAAGTTGTTCCAAAGTCTTACAGCTTGCACAGTGAAAGACTTGTCTGCAAACTGAGTTCAATGTTTTGGCATTTTCAGTATTAAATTCTCTGATGACCTCAGGTCCCTGCAATGTGTGTTTTTTAAGAACTGAAAACGTTCTTTGAGATAAAGAGGTGTGTGAGGATGAAACAGAACACTGTATAGAAGAGAAAGAATATGTAGATTCCGGCGAAAGCGTATTGGTACCTGAGCTTAGAACGAAACTCAGAAATGTGATCATACTTGCGTAATCCAAATATGAATCTAATGCAGAGATTTTGAAGTCGCTCAAGTTTATTCAGTTGGTCTTCGGTGAGATCCAGATAGCTGACATCGGCATAGTCAAGGATGGGAAGTAGAAGAGATTGTGCAAGCGCAATTTTAGTGTTAATAGGAAGAAAATTCCGTAGCCTTCGCATAGATCCTGCTGCTGCAAACAATTTACGGCTAACTTCCCCAATCTGAGGGCCCCAGGATAGATACCTATCCATATAGATCCATAAATTTTTAACTTTATCACTATATGGAATAACCGAGCCGTTGCAACAAACATCTGGTATCTGCTCAAAGTTTATTGTACATAGTAACCTGGAGCTACCCGCTATCATTACCTGTGTTTTGTTTGGGTTTACATTTTTTTTTTTTTAAAAAGACAACTCCCGCACTAGGAATAAATCCTGTGTCGCGGGGGACTTTACAAACATACATGAAACGGACACAATAACACCCAGACTCAGAAGAACAATTTGTGGATTACACAAAGTGTTATCCTACGTGGGATTTGAACCCTTGGCGAAGTAGGAAACGGCGTGGTGACCGTTAAACCACTAGGCCAAACGTGCAGTCCGAATTCACATTTATTCCATATTCCGTGCTCCAGTTGCATATCTGCTGTAAATCTCTATTAATGACGTCTACTGCTTGTTTTATACTGTCTGGAGTGGCTTGTGTGTAAATTTGGAGATCATCTGCATAAAGATGGTAGGAAGAAAGTAATTGTTTAGTGATTGAGTTAATAAAAACTGCAAAAAGTAACGGTGATAGCACGCCGCCCTGAGGTACACCTGCAGATGTTGTATGCCAAGAGGAGTAAACCTTATCGATACAAGCACGCTGCTGGCGACCGTACAGGTAACTACGAAACCAGTCAATTGCCGATGGAGATATGTTAAGTGAACACAATATACTTAGTAAGACATCAAAGTCAACGGTGTTAAAGGCATTGCTGAAGTCCAGTAAAGTGAAAACCGTTAGCTTACCTTCGTCCATGCCTGACCTTACATCATCCGTAATATGGACTAAAGCTGTGGTAGTGCTATGGCCTGGTCGAAAACCAGATTGGAAAGGATTAAGGAAACAATTTTTCGTAAGAAATGAGCTCAACTGGGTGTAAATGAGACGCTCGAGGACTTTGGAGAAAAAAGAAAGGATAGATATAGGGCGATAATCAGAGATGGAGGACGGATTGCGTTTCTTTGGGAGAGGAATAACTTGGGCCATTTTCCATGCAGATGGAAATGTGTTAATGGAAATGGAATAATTAAAAATATGACAAATTATGGGAAGGATTTCATCCAGGATAGGTAGTACCATATTACGGCTGATGCCATCGCTTCCTACGGCATTAGAGGTTATTGATATTATGCTCCTCCTAACATCACATGCAGCAAATTGACTTAAAAGAAATTGGGAACAGTCAGGAGTCGGCAGAGAAGAAAGATTATTCAGAGTTGTAGTCTTGATAGCTCCTCCGTAGTTGGAGGAAGCAGAAAAATGTGAAATAAGGGATTCGATATCAACATCTTTTGAAGCACAGGCAGGACGTGACTTGCCGATCCCCAATGACTTGAGAAATTTCCAGACCTTAACTGGGTCACCATCTTCAATAGATTTGTGGATATGTCGGCGCTGAGCATTCCTACACATCTTGTTGCAGTGATTTCTAACAAATATAATTTTTTCCCAGTTTGATGCTGTCGGGTTTTTTTTATACTTCGATTGAGCCCTTGCTTTCCTTCTCTGAACCTCCTTTATTTCCTCAGTAAGCCAGGGTGCAGGCAGATGTCTCACTTTTATTTGGCGCATCGGCGCATGTTTGTCATACAAGCTTATCAGATTTTTAGTGAACAAATCAAGTTTTTCATCGACACATTGAGAATTAAAAACAGGAGTCCAGTCGATGTTTTCGATATCTATGCAAAGATTTTTGACATTAATATCACGAAAATTACGCTGCGAAATTATTTTAGATCTAGGTTTAGGAGTGCGAGTGAGATAGGAAAGAAAGAGAAGGTCGTGGTAGGAAAATGAATCTGCAGAGCACTGACCATGTTTGGCAACGTGCTCCACAGAGGACACAAGGATAAGGTCTAAGAGAGATGGATTACGGTTTGGGAGATTATGTGTAGGATTTAATGGAAGAATGGAGAGATTACTGGACTCAGTAACAGATCGAAGTTTGACAGAACGAGAATCATTTTTCAGTAAACAAGTGTTAAAGTCACCCATGACTATAGTATGACTGTACGAAGGAGTTAGATTTTCTAACAATATTTCGAGTGAGGAAAAGTAGTCTACTCGTAAGGAGGGACTGTAAAATACACCGAGAAGTAGTTTTGTATTGTGAAGAAGGATTTCAATGAATAAATGCTCGCCAGCATTTGTGGGTGGGGGCTGAGAAGACATATTCACTATGGAGAAGGGAATGTGAGATCGGATATATATGGCAACTCCACCGCCACGTCCACATGCTCGATCATTCCTTACCAGCTGAAAGCCTGGCAACGAGTACGATACTGTGGACAGGCATGGCTTGAGCCACGATTCCGATACAAGAATTGCGTGGACATTCGTACAGTCGAAGGTTGTCAGCATATCAGAGAAATGTGCCGGAATACTTTGGACATTCAAATGAACGACATTGAAATTCCTTGGAACATCAGAGAATTGATTCGAGATGGTATCTGCCAGTGAAGGTGTACTAGAAAAGCTGGCATCATCGCTGGGTGCCGAAAAATATTCATCAGTGTCACTAAGAAGTGCCGTTGACATTATCAGTATGATATATGAAAATATGGTTAAATTTTAAATAATAAGTTAATAAATATAATATAAATATTAATAAATGCCAAATGGTTATAATATATATTATGTATAACCTGCTTATAATACTAGAATGTTCCAATTCATTAAATCCGTCTGCCGGTTGTATGTTACATAAATTATATTTTAGTTATAGAAAAGTTTTGCTGAATTGAATTAAAATTAAAAGCTGATTGCAATCCATAACAAATCATAAATAATATTAAAATCAATTTAAAAACTATGAAGAAAGATTAGATTTATAAATACATAATTCAAAAGGTATCACTAAAAGGCCAGTATCCAAATCACATTAATGCAACGATTCAATATTGCCATCTTCGTTATCCAACGCCGCCCGTCAGTGGCCGATGTCAGAGCGCGGTCCCGTTGTCACATGTGACATTCATGACAGCTTAATAAATCCTGCCGGACGATAGACTCGCGTTGTTTTGATTGAAATCAATAAATAAAGGGTAATCTATCAATTACAGTGTGCAGACAAGGCACTTCAAAGTGCATGTTATGTGACAACCCAAGCCTCCAAGGCCAACCAGACACGTTATGTACAAAGCTATTCTGATAACAGTGATGATGACAATGATTACTAACTACAAAAAATGTTAAGTTACTATTTCTTAGCGGCACGCCTGGTCTTAATCACAGTTGTTTTGGCAGCTGGTACCGGCTTTACTACATTATCGCTAATAGCGTAAAGTTCACGTAGTGTCGTTATACGATGCCTTTTATCGTCAGGACCTGTAACGTGGATCATACCCTCACGGGTCCAGCATCTGGCAATGCCAAACCTTTGACGCGCACTCATGAAGACATCGTGTCTAGATTTTGTTAAAAACTCAGAAATGGTTATCCCAGTGCCCTTCAAATTTGTTTTTGCGTACCACACAGAATCTCTAGTTGTGACTTGTTGGAATTTTACTAATATAGGCCTGGGCTTACCAGATGATGAAACTCGCCCCATCCTTTGACTCCTTTTTATGTGTTGGGTAGAAAGACCGCTCAACTTACACTTCTCGTTAAGGAGTTTACTAGCCGCTGATGTAACATCTTCATTTTTCTCCTCGGGTACACCATGAAATAGTAGTATCTTCCGGCGGCTACGGGTCTCTAAGTTGTCTGCAGATTGAGCCAGTATCTGAACTTGCTGCTGGAGGTCATTAAGGGCCTGAATTACAAATTTTTTAAATGTTAAAAACTCTGACTCCAGACTCGTGGGCGGTGTCGATGAGGTGGTTTCCTTTTGGAGCCTATCTCTTGACTCAAACTCTGCCATACGGGTGTTGAACAGCTCATTCATCTCAGTGATGGCCTTTAGCAGGGACTCCATAGTATTCTTGTAAATATAAAACTTGTATTGGACGGATAAATAACACTTGCACCGGCAGATGGAAATGTCAGTTAGTTATGCAAGTCATAAGATTTGCATAAATTAAATTAAAAACAATTTTCAATGTAATTTAAAATAGAGCTTAAATTTTAGATGTGCACAGAAGAACTACCCGCAAAAAATAATAATATATAGTTAGTCAAAACACTTTCAGATAGTTTAGACTACATAGGATATGGGCTCTTTGCTTTATTACTAGTTTAAAGTTCGATACAATATTATCTACAAGCTGTTGCCCGCGGCTCCGCCCGCGTTTATGTCGGTTATATGTGTTATTCTGATGTATAAGCTATATTACTGTAAAGTTTCATCCAAATCCGTTCAGTAGTTTCTGCGTGAATGAGTAACAAACATCCATCCATACTTACAAACTTTCGCGTTTATAATATTAGTAGGATTTCAAAAACTAAAAAATTGGAAGTGAAAGGCTTTTTTATTTTTATCTATATATATAAAAGAGTAAGGTGACTGACTGACTGACAGACTGACATACCCAGAGATCAACGCACAGCCCAAACTGCTGAAGCTACAATCCTGAAATTTTGCACGTAGGTTCTTTATATGACGTAAGTGAGCACTAAGAAAGGATTTTTTGAAATTCCACCCCTAAGGGGGTGAAATAGGGGTTGAAAGTTTGTATGGAAGTTCGTCATTTTTTAAGTAAGAAACGTGAAACTTTACTTTTGGGCTACTGATTAAAAGAGAGTAGATACGTATTTCAGCGTTTCTGGATATTCTACCCCTAAGGGGTTAAATAGGGGTTGTTATTTCGTATATAGGTCAGTCTGGAAGTCCGTCATTTTTGAAGTTAGAAACATGAAACTTTATTTTTATGCAGCTGATTAAAAATAAATTGATACGTGTTTCAGCGTTTCTGAATATTGTACCCCTAAGGGGGTGAAATAGGGGTTGAAAGTTTGTATGGAAGTTCGTCATTTTTTAAGTAATAAACATGAAACTTTATTTTTGGGGTACTGATTTAAAATGAATAGATACGTATTTAAACGTTTCTTAATATTCTACCCCTAAGGGGGTGAAATTGGGGTTGAAAGTTTGTAAGGAAGTCCGTCATTTTCTAAGTGAGAAACATGAAAATTGATGTTTTGGCTATATAAAAATGAGTAGATACATATTTATGCGTTTCTGCATATTCCACCCCTGAGGGGGTGAAATAGGGGTTGAAATTTCGTATATAAGTTATTCTGGAAGTCCTTCATTCTTGAAGTTAGAAACATGCAACTTTATTTATGGCTACTGATTAAAAATGAGTAGATACGTATTGAAGCGTTTCTGGATATTCTACCCCTAAGGGGTGAAATAGGGGTTGTTATTTCGTATATAGGTCAGTCTGGAAGTCCGTCATTTTTGAAGTTGGAAACATGAAATTTTTTTTTTGGGGTACTGATTTAAAATGAATAGATACGTATTTAAACGTTTTTTAATATTCTACCCCTAAGGGGGTGACATAGAGATTTAATTTTTTTATGTAAGTTCGTCATTTTTTAAGTTAGAATGATGAAACTTTATTTTTAGGCTACTGATGAAAAAAGAGTAGATACCTATTTAAGCGTTTCTGGTTATTCTACCCTTAAGGGGGTGAAATAGGGGTTGAAAGTTTGTATGGAAGTCCGTAATTTTTTAAATAAGAAATAAGAAACTTTATTTTTGGGCTACTAAATAAAAATGATTAGATGCGTATTTAGGAGTTTTTGGATATTATGCCCCTAAAGGTGTGAAATAGGGGTTGAAAGTTTGTAAGGAAGTCCGTAATTTTTTTTTGTGAGAAACATGAAAATTTAGTTTTGGGCTACTGATTAAAAAAGAGTAGATACGTGTTTAAGCGTTTCTGGATATTCTACCCCTAAGAGGTTAAATAGGGGTTGTTAATTCGTATATAGGTCAGTCTGGAAGTCCGTCATTTTTGAAGTTGGAAACATGAAACTTTAATTTTTGGCTGCTGATTAAAAATGAATTGTTACGTGTTTAAGAAACATGAAAATTGATGTTTTGGCTGATTAAAAATGAGTAGATACATATTTATGCGTTTCTGCATATTCCACCCCTGAGGGGGTGAAATAGGGGCTGAAATTTCGTATATAGATTATTCTGGAAGTCCTTCATTCTTGAAGTTAGAAACATGCAACTTTATTTATGGCTACTGATTAAAAATGAGTAGATACGTATTTACGAACATGTTCTACCGGAACCGGTTGTGGTTCACGGTGCCGTTCTCGAAGTTGTTCAAAAATATGTGTGGTACCTCGGGCAGACTTTGCAGTTAAGTAGAAACAACTTCGAGGACGAGGTGAACAGGAGAATTCAACTGGGTTGGGCAGCGTTTGGGAAACTTTGTCGGATCTTTTCATCGTCAATCCCACAGTGCCTAAATATGAAAGTCTTCAATCAATACGTCCTACCTGTCATGACATACTGTGCCGAAACGTGGACACTTACGACACGGCTGGTCCACAAGTTCAAAGTCACTCAGCGTGCTATGGAGAGGGCTATAATAATAATAATGTTTTATTTTTCTCATCACAAAATCTCAACGTTTATCTAAGGGATCGCATCAAGAATGAGGTGATCCGGTAGAGAACCGAGGTCATTGACATAGCCCACAGGATAAGCAAACTGAAGGGACAGTGGGCTGGCCAAATAACCGTAGAACTGATAACCGTTGGGGTAAACGGGTTCGTGAGTGGTGACCGCGTCTCTGCAAACGTAGCGTAGAACGTCCACAGGCCAGGTAGAATAATGATCGGACGGCTGGCAGAAGCTGGATGAGAGAAGCTGAGGATCGAACCAAGTGGCGTGCAATTGGAGATGCCTATGTCCAGCTGTGCACTGCGTTGATGATAATGAGATACGTATTTAAGCGTTTCTGGATATTCTATCCCTAGGCTAGACTGGAATTCCGTCATTTTTTCATTTAGTAGCCTGAAACTTTAGTCTTCAGGCTTTTGATTACAAATAAATGAATACTTATATCAGCATTTATGGGAATTCAATTCCTAAAGGGGTTAAAATAAGGGTCGAAAATGTGTATGAAAGTCAATTTTAATGGACTATTGATTATAAATAAAAAAGTTTAAAAACATGAACACAGTATTCATAGATACTTACACAGTTTTAATAAATACATATAATCAACTTCCACGCGAGCAAAGCCGCGGGCAACAGCTAGTATTATTATAAGTCTCGTCCGTGTAGTGAGTGACGGAAATACAGAGAGACACCTATATTCATCAAACAAACAAACAAACATCAAACTATGCAAAACATTTGCAAAGAGAAGGAAACATTTAATATACCGTATACCGACCTGGCCACCGTAGTATAGTAAGCCAGAACTCCCTTCCTAAGTAGATGATGAAGGTTTGGACATCTCATGAAAAAAGTTGATACGCCAAATTGTGAAACTTGCGGAGTCCTTGGTTATGTCCAACACTTGCTAGTTGATTGCGTCAAATATCAAAACCAAAGGAACTCGTTGATCACATTACATCACACTAATATATAAAGGCGAAAGTTTGTGAGTGTGTATGTTTGTTACTTCTTCACGCAAAATTTACTGAACGGATTCGGATGAAATTTAACAGTAACAGTAAACAGAATAACACATAGGGACATAAACGCGGGCGGAGCCACGGGCAACAGCTAGTGTGCAAATATAATCTTAATGTGTACGATGTAGGTCTTTTTAGGGTTCCGTGCCAAAGGCAAAAAACGGAACCCCTATAGATTCGTCAAGTCTGTCTGTCTGTCTGTCCGTCTGTCTGTCCGTCCGTATGTCACAGCCACTTTTTTCCGAAACTATAAGACCTATAATTTTGAAACTTGGTAAGTAGATGTATTCTGTGAACCGCATTAAGATTTTCACATAAAAATAAAAAAAAACAATAAATTTTGGGGGTCCCCATATTTAGAACTGAAACTCAACATTTTTTTTTTCATCAAACCCATACGTGTGGGTAAAATGTGTTTACCCCCCCTGTAACTTCTGAAATAAGAGCATAATAAATCTAAAAAAAATATATGATGTACATTACCATGCAATTGGTTTGAACGAAGTCTAGTAAGTAGTTTTTTTAATACGTCATAAATCGTAAACTGCAATTTACCTTTCATTCAATCAAAAGAAATATAAATATATATATATATATATATATGTTACTTGCTGCTGCGGAACCCTTCATGGGCGAGTCCGACTCGCACCTGGCCGCTTTTATTATTACTGTCTTGAGTAATCCTAAGACAAATGCGGCGTTAGACCTATTTGAGATACCTATTTGCACAACAACGACTTCATCTGTCTCAAAGTTAGTATCATAGAATAAGGCACGATGAGGCTAACATATTATTTCAATCTATATCTATACTTATAATAAAAATGTAACAGGTCCAATTCTGTACATTACTTAAAGATATTTTGAAAAATCTTTTTGGAGGGCTCTCTATAATCGATACTGACCCAAAACTGTAATTTTTTTCATTATTGTTTGTCTGTCTGTCTGTATCTTGGTCGCGCATCACGCTGAAACTACTGAATGGATTCAAATGAAACTTGGCACGATTTGAGTTCATACTACGAGGTAGGACATGGGATACTTTTTATGTATCCCGAAATTCAGCACGGTTTCCTGGAGAGGGGATTAAAGTGAAAAATGTACTTAGTTGTAATTCAATAACAGATAGTCCGATTTCTTTCTTTCTTTTTTTGCTAGAAAGAAAAAAATAAAAGATAACGGGAAAAGTCTTTTTTATCCGCGACTGTACACTGCCTGTGGGAAGCTGAGACAGATATGTAAATATGGCGGTACGAAGTTCGCCGGGTCAGCTAGTTTCATAATAAAAGCCTCTAAATAAATAAAGATATTAAAAAGAAGTAGAGGATGTCCAGCAGTAGATTCAAAGGTTGTATTTTGGTGATATTACAATATTTACAATTATATGTTACCTTTTAGGATGTACACGAAAGTTTTTAAAAGCCATCATCACAAGCACAAAGAATTTTACAAACTACGTCTCGATGCGATCGCCGTTTATCGACTACAGTTAAACCGCAGATACGAGAATAGTCTAATATATTCAATGTAATCATAATATGACTAGATATAGTTGAGTTTTTTGATATCCTTACAAATCTGACCTCGAACTGGTAAAAACTTGATATACTCGTATAATTAGTTGACGTTTTAAATTCGTACAGGGTGTTATGGAACAGCTCTAACTGAAGCTAGATTAATGAAAACAATCAGAATTTATGAAGAGTAATATTATTTTTTTTGACAACTAACACTGTGGTGAATTTCCGTGCGCTATGGCGATTCTGCCATACATACTATAGTAATTAGCTTACCACTAGGACCCATAATATTTTATCCGTGGTGCTTCCCGGTTTGAAAAAGGTGTCTGCCTATTTTGACTTCATTTTGTCTCCCGCTTTGGTAAGGCGGGAAGTGGACTTATAATATTTCCAACTCCTCCAGTTTTTCTTCTGATTAATTTCGTTGCGTGTTCCAAGACAGTAATTTTTTTCCTGGGACTTCCCGAGTGTCATAACTCGGTGTGTTAGTGGGTCACTGCTGTTGATCCTGGTGTACAGGAGTTACAGTGGTGGGCGTGTGGAGTGGACGGGATTAGTCCCATAAACTAACACTTTTTTTTTTTTGCGAAAAAAAAAGCGGCCAAGTGCGAGTCGGACTCGCCCATGAAGGGTTCCGAAGCAGTAAGTAACTTAATATAAACGTTCTTGTAGTTCGTTGAAACTTTGATCGATGTTTTAATAATAGTGTATTATTTTTTGCGGTTTACCATTTATGACGTATTAAAAAAACTACTTACTAGATCTCGTTCAAACCAATTTTCGGTGGAAGTTTGCATGGTAATGTACCTACATCATATACTTTTTTTAGTTTTATCATTCTCTTATTTTAGAAGTTACAGGTGTGTCCCCCCCACACACATTTTACCACTTTGGAAGTGTCTCTCGCGCATACTATTCAGTTTAGAAAAAAATGATAGTAGAAACCTCAATATCATTTTCGAAGACCTATCCATAGATGGGTAGGTAAATTTTTTTGAGTTTCAGTTCTAAGTATGGGGACCCCCAAAATTAATTGTTTTTTTTTGTGTGTAAATCTTAATGCGGTTAACAAAATACATCTACTTACCAAGTTTCAACAGTATAGTTCTTATAGTTTCGGAATAAAGTGGCTGTGACATTCGGACGGACGGACAGACAGACAGACAGACATGACGAATCTATAAGTTTCCGTTTTTTGCCTTTGGCACGGAACCCTAAAAATGTATACTGTCTTCAGTTTTAATTAGAGATAGGTTATTGGAAACGACTGTAAAAATACGAACTTTTACTATTCCTAGTTATCCCATGGCATGGGTGTATTAAGAAAGAACTACCTCGTCATCATCATCCTGACTGCCTCGGTGGCGCAGTGGTAGCGTTTGCGAATGCTGTGCTTGAGGTCTCGGGTACGATTCCCGGGTCGGACCAAATGTTTGTATGATCTACAGATATTTGTTTCGGAGTTTGGGTGTTTTCTATGTATAATATGTATGTATTTACAAAAAAAAACTATATATGTATTTGTATCAGTTGTCTAGTACCCATAACACAAGCTCTGCTTAGCTTGGGACTAGATGGCGTAGTGTGTTAGATGTCCGAAATATTTATTTATTTATTTATTATTATTATTTATCTGCAAATAATTGTTTCGGAGTTTGGGTGGTTTCTATGTATTTTGTATAATATCTTTGTATGTATTTTTATGGGACTAATCCCGCCCACACGCCCACCACTGTAACTCCTGTACACCAGGATCGACAGCGGTGACCCACGAAAACACCGAGTTATGACACTCGGGAAGTCCCAGGAAAAATTTAACTGTCTTGGAACCCGCAACGAAATTAATCAGAAGAAAACTGGAGGAGTTGGAAATATAATAAGTCCACTTCCCTCCTTAGCAAAGCGGGAGACAAAATGGAGTCAAAATAGGCAGACGCCTTTTTCAAACCGGGAAGCACCACGGATAAAAAATATTATGGGTCCTAAGTGAGCTATATTTGATTTCTATAGTATGTATGGCAGAATCGCTTAAATGCACGGAAATTCACCGCAGTTGACACAAGATCCCCATAATATACTACCCCAGACGTCATTTGTAAGCTATTTAGCATCATGTTACGTTCATTGTACCAAAGACTACATTCCCAGAGGATATGATGAGCCGACTGTTCACAGCTAGAATCAGGTTTTGAGCATTGACAAAATGGTGAATCGACTAATTTAAATGAGTATAGTTTGCTCTTAAAGTTACCGTGGCCTGTAAGAAATTGAGCGACACAGTGATCTACCTCGAGCCATGTCCTTGACAACCTTTCGCGAACAGATGGAAAGAACTGGTAGAGGTGGCGCCCCTTAGATAATTCGTCCCATCGTTTCTGCCATTCATCCAAGAGGTCGTTATAGACATTGGATTTTTGTTGAAACAATCTTATGATTTTACCGCGGTCTCGTACGCCCAAAAAATCGCATTCCATGTTTTGTAGTGTGGAATAGTACATGGCTGCACGTCTTTGCACCTCGAGATCGACCGGAAGAACACCTGCCAACACCGGTAAAGCCTCAGTGCTAACCGTCCTATATGCCTTGCACAAGAATATCAATGCAGGTCGTTGGCCTTGTAATAGTTTGCGACGGACAGCACCTACAGTCGCCCTATCTGCCCATACAGGAGCACCATAGCAAATAGAACCCAAATAAGTAGCTCCATATATGATCTTTAGTGTATTATATGACAGACCCCATGTCGCAGTTGATATCCTCGTCAGTGCAAAGAAACTCTTTTTAGACTTTTCATTAACTGTTCTAATATGTTCAATAAATGAAAAATTTCTTTCTAAAACCAATCCCAAATAACAAACCGAGGTTTTATTTTTAATAGTAACATTTTCAAATTTAATACACGGCGGTGATTTGAGGTTACCTTTCAGAAGTAGCTGGAAGGTTTTGTTTGGTGCAAACGTCAACCGATTACGCCCACCCCACCGAGATATTAAGTCCAAACATTCACTGGCCAGCCTCTCAAGCCCCGTTCTAGTATCCGACTCTATCAATAACAAACCGTCGTCCGCGTACGCATTCAGGGTACATCCGGACGGCACAGGCATTGCCAGAAAATCGTCGAAGCCTATGTTCCACAAGTATGGTCCTAGCACTGATCCTTGAGGACACCCCATCGTAAGCGCCTTCGACACAGAATGATGCCCAAGTCTCAATTTAGTAGTACCTTGCAAGAAGTACGAGGAGATAAGGGAATAAATATTTTTAAAGCAACCTCTTAATTTTAATTTTAGCAATAGCATGGGCCACCACGCATTGTCAAAGGCGCCAGATATGTCTAAGAAGATGCCTAAAACGTATTGAAAACTTGACTCGGTGACAGTTTTCCTTACAGATATAACCGCATCAGTTGTCGATTTTCCCAACGTAAAGCCGAATTGTCTATCATGAAATTTAACTCCACCCGGTAGAAGTCGTGGTACTACAAGACGCTCTAAAAGCTTTCCCAGCGATGGTAACAGTGTTATGGGTCGATAGGATTTAGGATCGTCCGGCGGCTTATCGCCGCTTTTTGGTATTATTCGAATATTACCGCACCGCCAAACACTAGGAAATACTCCTTCCGCAATGCAACGTTTAAAAACTGTTAAAACCGTATCACCCGAAAGTTTACAAGCTTCTTTTATCATTTTGTTTGATATTTTATCGTCGCCCGAAGCCTTATTTAGTGGTAATGACCTAACAATACTGAGGAATTCGTCTGAAGATGGTAAGTCAGACATTGGAGACAATGGTGGTTCAATAGCCCACTGCCTAATTTGTCGGTGATAATCCGTGTCATCCTCCGGCCGATCGTCAGGCACAAGTGATTCTAAAAGATATTCTGTGGTTTGTTCTACTCCTGTAGTATAACTATTATTAATTTTGATGTTCTGTACGTATGCAAGGTCGATTGATCTATTTGCTTTAAATTCATGATACAAAGGTGACCAGGGACCCTCTCTATCGAGTTTATCAACAAGTTTACGTATTAAATTTCCCTTTGATTTCTCCACAGCAGCTCTATAATGAGACCTGGCAACTCTAAGAGCAATAAGAGCATTATTGTAAATATCTCCTGTTACGTTACGCTTTTTAATGTCATTTAGTTTTTTACGAGCTTTCCGATAGATTCTACGTAATTCGACTAATTTATAATTCCACCAATCACATCTACGAGTGTTAGTGGTAGGCCAATTTGTAACCCCTGAACTTGTCAGGTGGAAACTCACCGGTTTCGACTCAGGATAGAAGATGATACCTCAGGGCGCCGTAAGAATTTAGATAAAATTTTATAGTGAGGGTGCGGAGGGTCCAAGGAAGACTTCAATGAGACAACTTACGATTTATACAAACTTTTACTCTAGTTCCTGCTATCTTACATAAGTGAAACCAAATATAAATTTACAAATAAACTTAAGAGGTAGTCTTAAAAATAAAAAAATAAAATTATACAGTCTTTTCTTTCACACTTTAAGCCTGTAGACTGGTCTGCACAGGATAGCCACCCTCTGGTCACCTCTCTGACTCAAGGTAGTCAGCCGTAGACTCTCTCCAGCTCAAGGTAGCTTAAAGAGACGTCCACCAGTGATCCAACTTGTGGGTGCTAGGTAAAAAAGTATTAATTAATTTCCATATATATATTATATGAACTTCCCTCAAGGTAGGGCAGATAGGTCTTGAGGAGTGAGCTGTGAGCTGCCAATAGTCAACCGTCCTCAGCACAAATCTTGAACCACAAGACAGGTAAGATGTAGGTTGTCTTTCTGCGGTAATCTAACGACCCACAGACAGTGGGACTTGAACACTGGCAGATCCACGGCCGATACAAACATCAGCACAATATGTGAAAGTATCTGATAATATGTTTGCGCTTTCCTCAGCTGATAGACCACTGCGACTGAAGTCTTTGGCATGTACTGCAAAGAGTGAACCAAATAAAGCCCAATTTGCCCCTTTAGTTTTATACCTAAAATTGTAAGGAGTTCTTTGTGGATATTGTGCAACCATTGGTATGAATTCGTACACGATTAAGCGGTGATCACTACAGGATGCGTCCGGTAGGACACGCCATCCAGATATCGAGACGTCGCCGCGCGTAAGCGTCACGTCAATAGAAGACTCACCCATTGGGCTGCAAAAAGTTGGTGGTGCATCAGGGGTATTGTGGATAGTAAGATTCATTTCCGCAATAAAATCTTCAACCGCACAGCGACGAGCCATGTCAGCTGCACGCAATTTGCCATACCATAAAGTAGAAGAAGCATTGACATCAGCGCCAATGATAATTTTGTGTCCTATGAGGGACCGCAAAACGAAACGTAAATGATGTAGATGAGGATCAATAGGATGTGAAAATTGAAAATAACAGCTCACTACGTAAACCCTACAGGTAGAGGATGAGATCTCAGCAACGGCGCAGTGTGACGTCATAAGGTTACGCAAAGATGTTACCGTAAAATTAGAACTTGCAACATATATCCCAGCCCGCGACCGGCCATCTAGCTGTACTACATAATTCCGCAATTGAGCGCTTTGATATTGCTCTTGTATAAGGACAATGTCTAACTTTTGTTCCACAACTAAGCGATCTAATTCTGACGTGGCTATTTTATCATTATGAAGATTTAACTGGCCTATTGAGATATTATCCATTTTATTAAAAAGGTACTACAACTACTACTGTATAAGCTATTCAGTAATTAGTATTTAGGATTAGCTGCTCTAATTTAAGTTTATATGTGGAGCAGTCTTGTGATCCACATCGATGGTCACATGGTTTTTTGTACCGGCTGCATTGTGCGCATTTCGGTTTAAAATCTGGTGTGTCCTTATCCGGGCAAGCCCTTGTATCGTGGCTGGCCGCGCAATTAGCACACGTAGGAGTTTTAATAGTGCAAAATTTTTGAACATGACCGAATTGTTGACAGTTTAAGCAACGAACTACTTCTAAGTCGTCTATAAACCTACATGTGGCCCAGTCTATATATAATTTATCTTTTGTGCTAGCCAAGTGTTTCCTAACCTCTGTCTCTAATTCTAAGCCTATCCATTGACGTCCGTTTCCCAGTTTACGATGCCTGACAATTTTGGTTGTTTTTAAAAAATCGCTTTCGCTTAATTTTAATTCGTCCTTGATATTTATTAATATTATTAATATTAATATTTTATAATAATATAGAAAACGGTAAAGAAATAAAGCAACAACTTAAAAGTAAATTTGATATGAAAACTCTTGGATCTGTGAATCATTTTATTGGTTGGAGAATAAGTCAAAATGTGGCCAGAGACCAAATTCATATTGATCAGACTGCCTATATTGAAAAAATTCTACAAAGATTTAATATGACAGATTGTAATCCAGTTAATTTGCCCTGTGATATTAGCTCGAAATTTATCAGCACAACAGAAGAAAATAATATTGTTGGAAATTTTCCTTATCAAGAGGCAATTGGGAGTCTACTCTACTTATCACAAGGTACAAGACCAGATATATGTTTTATAGTAAATAAATTGAGTAGCTTTAACAATAAACCTGAAATACAGCATTGGCTAGCAGTAAAGAGAGTGCTACGCTACATAAAGGGAACAAAGGATTATAAATTAACATTTAGTCAAAATAAAGGAGAAAAAAGATTATTTGGTTATTGTGATTCAGATTGGGCTTCAGACATTAACAGCCGGAGATCATGCTCTGGCTACACTTTTATGTTTCAGGGTGCTTCAGTCTCATGGTGTTCTAAACGTCAGAACACAGTTGCATTATCAACCATGGAGGCAGAATATATGGCACTGGCTACTGCCACACAAGAGGCTATGTGGCTGAGGCATTTAGAGTCGGAGCTACATTGGAAGGTTACAGTTGCGCCTACCATAATTTATTGTGATAATCAAAGTGCAATCAAATTTGCAGGTATTGACTCTTACTGTGCTCGCAGCAAACATATTGATATAAGATACCATTTTCTTCGAGAGAGAGTTGCCGAAAAGGAAATTGAACTCAGCTACGTTGGGACTCAAAATATGGTTGCCGACGTACTTACGAAACCAGTTTCTCAAAAGAAGACTGAAGAATGTTCCGTTGCTATGGGATTGCAATTAAGGAGAGGATGTTGAAATGTATAATTGCAACACTGAACTCAAAACTTCATCTGTCTCTAATTATGTGGACCAATCCGCTGAGCTCTTCCCTTTTACGCTGTTAACGTGTCATGGTACATTTTGCTCTGTTAAATATATTAGATATTAAATACCTAGTTCTGGAATTACACAGTCTTTTAATAAACTATCACTGACGATATAAAGCTGTTAGGAAGGTACGATCCTCCATAGAACCGGGCACGTCTTTTACAATTATACGGGGCCTTCGGCCTTTCGGCTTTTCTAAGCGTAAGCCTACAGATTTAATGGCGTTTACTGCTTCTAGTTTTTTAAGCTGCCGTTCATTTGCGACCCGCAACACGACGCCTGCCTTTGCGGTTTTTTTGACGCCTATAATTTGAAAACCTTCGTCGCTAGGTTTAATAGCCTTCATGAGAGCTTCTTTTGTAGCTGACGAAGTTGCATAGTCCGCTGAACGTTCCGTAGTAGGATACGCAATAGCACACGGCCTAGATACGCGTGCCTCAGCGGACACCGGACACGGGGCTGATCCAGGTGGTAAGCGAAGCCTAAGCTTGTCCGCGTACGTCAAGCCCGGCTGTTGAACGGCGACACCCCCCACCTGGCGCTCGAGATTCGCTAATTTCGTTTCATTGCTAGCAGATTTAATTGCCAACAATGAGACGATACCGGTAATCCGCTGGGTTACGTCCATAATGGCGGTCCTATTCCCCACATTCATTCGCGACCCCTGATCGTTTACCAATTCGTTAATTTTTGCCAAATATTCGGTTGCCTGAGACACCAACTCAAAATAATCATACTCCCCACAGTTATCACGACCACTAAGAGACGAAACACTCTCGCCCAAGTCCGAAGCCCTAATTCGTCCAGTTCTACTTTCATTTGACGATAAATTTGATGGCGGCATTCTACCAAACAATTTATTTCCGGTTGGTGTTCGAAATTCATTTTTACCACCGGGATCCGGCAACTCGCCAACAACCGACATGGCCAAACAAAGACACACCAGACAAAAGAAATATCAATAGAAAACAGCTTCAAAATAAAAAAAAAACATGAAAAGAAAATTAATACAAACAAAATATTACTCCTACCTACCTTTAAGAATAAAAATAAATTGACTTACCGATAGCCGTAGTAAAAGAAACTAACACAATAGTTGTATTTATAAGGCGTAAAACTTACAGATTATTTGTCAGAAACACTATACACAACCTTATACCGCCCACAAACCGGGTAACAGTCGCAAGGATACACAAAAACAATATTTAAATTATTAAAACGCGACGTCACACGTGAACCGCAGCGAGCCGCGGAGGGAATTGGGTATGTATGTATGTATTTATAAAAAAAGTATATATGTTTTTATATCAGTTGTCTAGTAGATCAAGCTTTGTTTGGGACTCGATAGCGTTGTGTGTTAGATGTCCGAAATGTTTATTTCTTTATCCTAGCGTACTGCTCGTTTCTCGTTCATCGTCGGCGGTGGGACCACTGCCAATGAACAGGGGTCGGGAATCTAATAGCTCTATTCCTTCAGATTAGACTGCACGTTTGGCCTAGTGGTTTAACGGTCACCACGCCGTTTCCTACTTCACCAAGTGTCGTGGGTTCAAATCCCACGTAGGACAACACTTTGTGTGATCCACAAATTGTTGTTCTGAGTCTGGGTGTTCTTTGTGTCCGTTTCATGTATGTTTGTAAAGTCCCCCGCGACACAGAATTTATTCCTAGTGCGGGAGTTGAAGTTTAAAAAAAAAAAATAAAAAAAAAATAAAAAAAAAAAAACACAATCACACCTTTCTTTACATACATGACTGAACACTTGTCTACACCAAATTCCATCTTGATAGAATTACTAAAGTTTTCAGTGAACTTTAGTAACGCTGTCAATTGTAATTTAGTGGGGGCAAGCAGTTTCAAATCATCCATATAAAGGTGAGAAGGTGAGATATATTATTATTATTTTTAGGGTTCCGTACCTCAAAAAGAAAAAACAAAATCCTTATAGGACCACTTTGTTGTCCACCTGTCTGTCAACCTTTTAAACGCGTAGAGGTATTAAATTTTGTGCGGAACCCTCGGTGCGCGAGTCCGATTCACACATGACAGGTTTTTTTGTACTTCAATCTTTGTATGGAAATTGTATTTTATTTGAGTAATTGACTACTTTTTTTTTGGCACTGCCTAAATGACTCTACTCTGCCTGATGGAAAGCATTTTTTTTACTTGAAACTTTTAAATGTAATACGTGTTTATTAGATTAATATATTTTAAATATATACAAACAACCCTATGTATATATTATCATTACCTTAATAATTTTTTATGCTAATTAATCAAGGCTTCTACTATTTATTAAAAAATCTTAATGATTTTAGAATGGAAACTCAATTTTTATTATGCATTGTTCTCGTTGCAAAAAAAGTTATAAATATTTAATCGTCATTATATAATATAACAAGTAAAATCTTAACAAAAACCAACTTCAAGGTTTGACTTGATTTCTCTTGGATGCCATCATCAAATCTTAGTGTCCTTATCATGAGACCACCGTTGGGATATCTCCTTTCCATTAAAAAAAGGAATCATCAAAATTGGTTCATAAACGATGAAGTTATCCGCGAACACACATAAAAAAAAAAAAAAAAAATTGTATATAGGTACATACTAGTTGTTGCCCGCGGCAAAAAAAACGATTCCGCCCGCGTGTATGTCGGTTATCGCTGCAAATAGTAGCCCATGTGTTATTCTGATGTATAAGGGCCTACCTCCCTTAAGATGCGTAAAAAAGGTTGCATTCTAAAAACTACTCCTCAATAACGGCTGCATCAAAAGATTTGAAAAAAATATATGTTTACTGTAGATTCATGTGCAATAATGTGAGCATTTGATTTTTACGTACGATAAATAGTATTGCCATTAAAAAATATTTAACAACACGCTATATTGTTCGCTTATTTGCCTACTACTTTTAAACGGCTTTGAAGCTGAAAAATATTTTTACATAAAAAAAATGTTTTTTTAATTTGCAACAAATTAGTCATTGCTCATTTAAATCAATCAATATTTTGTAAAGAAAATATTCAATATTGAGACTCGCAACGTGAAAAGTACAGCGGATCTCTATGCGGGCGCAGGCGGCAGTCGTGCGTTGGCATTCAGACGGGAAGGCTGTGTCGCTCGCTGCTCTGCTCGCGCTATCGACTAACTACGCGTATACGTTTGTGTATGTGCAAGTATTTACGTACTTTCTGAGTTAGTGTGCATTACAGACTAACTCGGCAAAGGACTCAAAGTGATCGTACGCTTGGACGCTTTGTGATATTTTGACTGCCTCGGTGGCGCAGTGGTAGCGTATGCGACTGCTGTGCTTGAGGTTTCGGGTTCGATTCCCGGGTCGGACCAAATGTTTGTATGGTCTGAAATAATTAGTTTGGGTGTTTTCTATGTAAAAATGTATGTATTTACAAAAATAGTAATGTATGTATTTACATCAGTTATCTAGTACCAATAATACAAGTTTGGCTTAGTTTGGGACTAGATGGCGTTGTGTCGGTGTGTGTCCGAAAAATTTATTTATTTAATTTATTTGTAGACTATTTTTTTGTAAATTTGTACATTGCACTCATTTTAGAACTTTTACAATTCTTGTCTCGGATGAAAATTTACTAATTTTTTCAAGCTATTATTATTAAATTTGCAATTTATGACGCAACACCATCGAGTTTGAAATCATTTGGTTCTTCTTGACGAGTGCTTTATGTTTTGATAGTATCCAGGGTCTGATGATGGGGCCAGAAAGTGGTCAGAGGAACTCTATAATAAAACGACGCAAACACCATCGAGTTTGGAATCGTTTGATTCTTCTTGACGAGTACCTTATGTTTTGATAGTATCTAGGGTCTGATGATGGAGTCGGAAGGTGGTCATACTGTAATAAAACGACGCAACACCATCGAGTTTGGCATCGTTCAATTCGTAATTTAAAATTTATTTTATTCTTTTAAATAAAAGCTTGTTTTCAACAAGTTTTTTTAAATTAATTTTATTAGAATGAAATATATTTTTTTAATTCAAACCTTATCATCACTATCACTACATAGTATAAAACAAAGTCGCTTTCTCTGTCCCTAAATCCCTTTGTTTACTTTAATCTTTAAAACTACGCAACGGATTTTGATGCGGGTTTCTTTAATCGATAGAGTGATTCAAGAGGAAGGTTTTTATGTATAATAAATGTATAATATAGTATGGAAACACTGTTAATTTTCGAGGTTTCCAATGTGATGTAGCAAATAAACACATTTTTTTTGCGCTTACATTGCAAACGCTGGTTGCACCCTACGACACCTTAAAAAGTACTACAAAAAAGTCCGCGACGGTATATGTCTATCTCTTAGGGATAACCCACAACAACCATTTTTTATTCCTTTCTTTTTACGAGAAATAATGGCTTATTTACGAAGTGATTTTAAGCAATACAGAATGAATCCTTACACAATTAAGTAAATTAAATACATTGTGCATTTCATATAGATGAAAATGGTCCTTTACAGTAACTAATTTAAATGAATATATTCGAAGATATTACAGATTTAAAATGCACGAATCGTGTCGTCGGCGGGGGCATCTGAAATCCACCCGTGCGAAGCCGGGGCGGGTCGCTAGTTTCTTAAATGCAACTGCAACAATTTGGTGTAGGGTCAAAGAGGAAACATGTTCAGTGTTGAGTCTGTTCAGTTTTTCTAAGGCTTATAAAGCTAAAAAAATGGCAATGAACCGCTATTTACAACCAAACAGAGGAGAAACTACCGTGGAAGATCCACGCTTCGGCATGAATGGGCCGGCTTGACCGGAGTGATACCATGGCCTCTCAGAAAACTGGTGTGAAATAGCGCTTGCGCTGTGTTTCACCGAGTGAGTGAGGACACCGGAGGCCCATATCCTAACCCCTCCTCCTATCCTCCTCTCCATCTCCTTTGGGAGATGGCTACGCACTTCTGAAGCCACTGGTGTTGCGGGTCTCCATGGGCGACGGTAATCGCTTATCATCAGGTGATACGTCTGCTCATTTGCCCCCTATTCCATAAAAAACGGACCACACTAACTATAACGGATTAGATAACTTTGTTAGTTCAGGAGTTATGGAGGTCTACCTTGTAAAATACACTCATTTGGAAAACTTTAAAAAGAATAATAAATAAAAATTTCGAACATCTGACACAACGCCAATTATTTTCAATCTAAGCAGAGCTTGTACTATGAAAGCTAGATTGACTGATAGAATACTTATATGCTTTTTTTTGGTAAATACAAATATTTACATATCATACAAAGATTTAGTTTGACCCGGGAATCGAACCTGAGACCTCATGTATAACATTTGCGTACGCTACCACTGCGCCAATGTTACTTAAATGTAAAATATTAAAAATAAATTCATGATAATTCTTTGTTGGACACTATTTTATTTCAATTTGTAGACATTTTACCGGATTTCTTACCTCTCTTATCAAATGTAGGTATTTGGATCGGTATGTCGAATTATTTGATTTAAAATTTACTGACAAAAACTTCTATATGGTTTTAGTCTAATTTAACATACTTTTTGCACTAAGTATCTACATACCTATCATTAAATGTGTCAAGTAAAATTTTAGTTTTAAATCTTACTAAAGCTTTTAAAAATATCTGGTTTTTATGTTCACATTATAACCATTCTGTTTTGAAGTTTTAGGCAAAAACGCCGGTCAAGCGGGCATGTCTGCACCGCTTCCTAATCTTTGATCATCGTTTCGAGGTACCGCGTGCGGTACGGAGATATTGATGTGTGCGGTGCAGATATGATAGTATGCGTTTAGCTCCGCCCAGACGCTCAAGGTTATTGAGTCTACTATACGCCATAAGCTATATTACTGTCAAGTTTCCTCCAAATCCGTTCAGTGGTATTTGCGTGAAGAAGTAACAAACATACACACTCACAAGCTATCACCTTTATAAATAGTAGGAGGATAGGATAGGATATATGGTCGAATTGAGAACCTCCTCCTTTTTTGAAGTCGGTTAAAAAGTTATTCTTATCCATGTTACTAATATTATACGTAAGTAAATTGTTACTAACACATTGGGCCTAGTTGCCATCTAATAAACAATCAATTTATATAAAAATCAATGCCACTTTTCGTTGTAATTAACCGACTTCCAAAAGGAGGAGGTTCTCAATTTCATCGGTTTTTTTTAATGTATGTACATTGATTTTATAACTCAAGAGCGGGCTCACCTATCCAAACCAAATGTTTAGGCTTTGTTCGGACTATTTAGTAGATGGTTTATGTAAAGTTTGCACAAAATCGGTCGAGCGGTTCTTCATTTATCGACATACACGCGGGCAACAGCTAGTTATTATTATATTATTAATCGTCGAAATGTATGTACATACGGGCATAACTTTAGAAAGACTGCACCAAATTGTGCCTCGATGGCGCAGTGGTAGCGTATGCGACTGCTGTGCTTCAGGTCTCGGGTTCGATTCCCGGGTCGGATCAAATGTTTGTATGATCTGCAAATATTTGTTTCGGAGTTTGCGTGTTTTCTATGTATAATATGTATGTATTTACAAAAAAAAGTTTATAATTATGTATTTATATCAGTTGTCTAGTGTCTAGCTCTGCTTAGCTTGCGACTAGATGGCTTTGTGTTAGATGTCCGAAAATATATTAGATGTCCGAAAAAAAATAATTGAATTATTCTTTTTTTTTGTTCGTTTTTTAATAATAATGTTTAAATACTAATCTTACCCACCAATCTTTACGTTCCTGTAAACTACAGATTGTCGAATCAGCCGACATTCAAGTTCTACCTCTTCAACCGACTCACCACAATAACCTAGGGAGGGGGCACATGGCTGGATTTGATAATCAAGTCTAATCCAACATTTGACCGTAATCAGGGTCAACTTCTTGCGCCTGGTTTTTCCAACCATGCCCTCATTTTTCTTTCCTATGCCCTAAAATGAAACCTCCTAAATACCCCCCGAGAATATTGCACAGGCGCTGTTATGGTCGCCTAGATGTAGAAAAACAACGTGGAGATGCTTCAAAAATCAACTGGGACTTTGTTAACACGGCTTCTAGGTTGGACGAAAAAGTCGAAGCCTTTAACGATGCGGTTCTTGCCTTATAGGACTCCCATGCGGCCATAGCGGTTAATGGCGGGCGGGCCGCGTTAATTCGGGAAATGTAGCCACGCATGGACGTGTTGTGATTCAGGTCTACTTTAAAGATGAATCCTTCGCTTTGGAAGTGTGTGATAGTCGATCGGAACGACCTTGTAGGATCGAAGTTGGTACCGGGTGTTGAGTAAAGATTAGGGAATCTTCCTTGGCCTTCGTGAAAGGAATTGTACGTGTATGTAAACGGTGTGGTGTGATGATAGGCGTGTTGAACCTGGCGGGGCGCTCCATCTCCGCAGACAAGAGTGAAGAATCCACCACAAGAAGGTCAGTTATTGAAGTATAATTATAGAAAGAGGTGAAATGCCTCTAGTTTGACTTATTTACCAGGAGGACAGAACTTCGACTATTCTGGCTTACTTATGGGCCCTATAGCCTAGATACAGGATACCTGACTTCAAGGAACGAAGCCCTGGTGAAAGGAATTAAACGACAACATTCCTTTACCCAAAATCACTGTAGAACGATATCAATTCTTCCCACCCTCTCCCTCTCCTAATCTTCCAAAAAAGATTCCGCCCGCGTATATGTCGTATTCTGATGTTTATGCTATATTATTGTAAAGTTTCATTCAAATCCGTTCAGTAGCTTTTGCGTGAAAGAATAACAAACATCCATACTTACAAACTTTCACGTTTATAATATTAGTATAGGTATTAGTTTGAAAATTGCATAACCACGACCACGCTTACGAGTCACGACGATACCCTGAAGGACAATGCTACGGAAAAGGTCCTTTAGGTGTTCACTTATTTGCCCCCCCTTCCTGTACCTTGAACATTACCTTTTGAAATATGAGGTATTATGGTATCACTCTTTTGTTTGTCAATCGTCTATCGTTATTGGGAAGCCAGTGGCCTCAAATATACTAACAACTACTTCGGGATTCGAATTCAGTTTTCTCTCAGAGTTGTAGATGGCCGATGCCAGTCGCTTCGGTGAGTAACTGACATTCAGGTTGGCCTAGCAGGCGACCCTAATAATCTTGGGAATAATAAAGGCTCGGAGGAAGTATGGTATAATTCTTTATTATAAAAAAAAGTTCAAATTTTTATTTATTTAATTGATTAAAAATACAATCTTGCAATTTGTATATACTGTTCCTAAATGTATTGTTTATACCTATTGCACTATTTACATTATACAATCTTTCTTAGATAATAATGTGGGCTTACAATTTATTACTTAACTAATTTTTGCCCGTGGCTCCGCGCGGTAAAGTTGCCTGTGTCCTTTCTCAGGAATCAAAGTATCTAACATTTTAAATTTCATTGAAATCGGTGTAGCGATTTAGCCGTTCACACAGACGTAACAGACATAGATACTTTCGACTTTAGAATATTTTAGTTGGTATGTATGATTAGTATGGATGGTACAGATTAAACTATTTAGACTAATAAAGGATATTGTATTCTAGTTAAAGAAGCCATTAACTCCAGTAGCATAATAGTTAATTTGTTATACAAGAGTGCAAAGTTGCTTTTTAATCCCGTGCTCAGTTTTGATAACCGAGCAAAAGGAAATATTTTTTTAAAGATTTAATAAAACTTTTAAAATTATATTCTATATCAGTTACAAGGTATTTATATACTTAATTCTTTGTTCTCATAAATTACATTTAACCCCTCTAACAGTTTTCACCTTCATTTTCCATAAATCCTGAAAAATAGAATTATTGTATAAGTAACTAGCTTTTACACGCGGCTTCGCTCACGCAGACTTTCATCCCCTGATTTACCCCCTTAGGGGTGGATTTCAAAAATTCCTTTCTTAGTGCTCACTTACGTTATATATGTAGAACCTACATGCAAAATTTCAGGATTCTAGCTTCAGCGGTTTGGGCTGTGCGTTGATTCTGGGTATGTTAGTCAGTCAGTCAGTCACCTTACTCTTTTATATATATATAACATACTACACAGGACATCGGCGCTGAAAAGAGAAGGAAAGCTTGACACAAACCCTACATCAACCCGCCTGGCCAGCGTGGCATGGTAGGCCAAAGCTTCATTTCCAAGGAGTGGACTCTTAGAGACTTGATAAATATTAGTTTCTTACTTGTGGCTATATACCAAGTATATACCCCTGTGGGAGAACGGGTGTCAGTTCCTCCAACACAAAGAGAGGATCCTCCGACCAGGCGAGGTGATCATGCCTGGCTGCCACGGCCCGTCAAAACCGTTAGATTGTAATCTATCTCGCGAGATTGCAAACAGTCGAAAGATGAATGGTATCGACGAATCGCAAGTCGCGCGCTGATTGGTTCAACAGCATATGTCCCGCGCCGCCATTTTTTTTTTGTATTTGAAAAGACAACTCCCGCACTAGGAATAAATCCTGTGTCACGGGGGACTTTAATTACAAACATACATGAAACGGACACAAAGAACACCCAGACTCAGAACAACAATTTATGGATCACACAAAATGTTGTCCTACGTGGGATTTGAACCCACGACACTTGGCGAAGTAGCAAACGGCGTGGTGACCGTTAAACCACTAGGCCAAACGGGCAGTCAAATTTTTTGTTAATTCGTCTTTGTTCCCGATAAAATAGCGCAGGCTCGACTTAGTTTAGGATCGGTTTGCAGTACGTGATATGTGTTGTTATAATAATCAGCACTTACCATGAAAGAGAAGTCGAAATTATTCCGACTCATTAGCGTTTCGACACTTTTCGCCAACTTTTCTTGAGTAGTTCCGGTGACGTCGATATAGTGACAATTGCTGTTGGCGAAGTGGCAGGTGATGGCTTTGCGATAAGACTAGAAATACATAATTATAAAATATAAATAAATATTTTCGGACATCTAACACACAACGCCATCTAGTCCCAAACTAAGCAGAGCTTGTGTTATGGGTACTCGACAACTGATATACATAAATACATATATCCTTTTTTTGTTGTAAATACATACATATTATACATAGAAAACACCCAAACTCCGAAACAAATATTTGCAAATCATTAACCTTTTCCTTCCATAGACTTACACAGATATACTTGTGTTTAGTGTCGGCTTAACACGTGAATACCTTTTCTTTAATAATTTCGCCCAGTCAGTAATAAGTAACAGGCTAGAGTAGTCACGGAAGGACTTTTTTTTTTTTTTTTTTTTAATGTTATCCCTTGGGATAACGCTGCTTTCCCCCGTCCATAATAACGACAGGACCTTTTTTGCTAATCATATATTTGCCGTTCATTGGTGTGTCTCGCACCAAGTGCCTCCCATCCGTCTCTTGGCTTTAATAAAATTTCACTGTTTTCTATTTGATGTTCTTTAATTATTAATTATACAAAATTTTGCAGCACATTATGATTTCTAAAATTTTAAAATATTTCATTATTTCCTTAAATTCTCCTTTCTTTGATCATTTATATTATTATTATACATTTGATATCTTTAAGCAATAATTTTAAATACAATGGAATTAATTATCAATGCAAAATTTATTTGCATCGTTTGATCGTGTAAATTTTTAATTGGTTATCGAGGTTTTATACTGATCTGTTATTTTACTATTTATTTGTATTGTTTTATATTAGGTTGTTATCCATTTGATGTTATTCATGCTTAGTTTTCTTTTTTAGTTATTTATGCTTAGTTTTCTTTTTAGTAATACTTTTTCTTATTTAAATTTGTTATATTACGTCTAATTTTGTTCTCCAAGTGTTCTTTATTTGTGGTTTTCCCATCTGTTGAGGCCACGGTATTTGTGACTTTGTGTAATTTGCTTTGTGTTCTTGTCCAGTGTTTTTGCGAGTGTTTTTGTGTGATTTTGTGATTTGTTGTTTTAATCTATGTGTGCGTGATTTAAATGTCTAAAAGTAATGTTCTTGTCTGTATATGTTTTTTATTTTTAGCATTAATTCCGCCTTTGTTATCAACAATCTATTTATATGCTTAAATATAAACAATTATTATAAGCCCGGTCGTGAATTGTTTGTTATGCTGTTTATTTTAGTTGAGACATCATAACATGCACACAAATACTGAACACGCACGTGTTCAGTGTTTGTGTGCATGTTATGATGTCTCCGTATATGTTCACAATATACTTTCAATATCTGTGTGTGTTCGGGTGTGTGTGTTTCTGTGTCGTGTGTGTGTGAATGAGTGTGTCACGAGTATGCCGTGGTTAACCTCGCCAGATAGTCCCACTTTTGGCGGACTGGGCACTCTGCGCTGAAGGCGTTGTGCCCCGTGCTGCTCAGCTTCTCCCCCTGGCAGTTGCAGCAGTTTGGTTCCGCACCACGGGCAGCGTCCGGGCATTCGGCCCTTAGGTGGGGCCCGCCACAATGGCTGCAGTTAGGTTTAGTCGTGGTGCAGAACCTCTTGCTGTGCCCGTATCCCAGACACAGGGAGCACTGCACTAGGGGGGATTGGTCCGTAACCTTGATCGGTTGCAGATCAACATGCAGCCTCCCTCTGTCTAGGGCACGAGACCAAACCGCCGGGGAGACCCTGAGCACCACGTGGCACGTGTGGGGATTTTTGGCTCTCCTCCTGTATTGGACCGTTAGCCTGTCCTGATCCGGTGTCAGGTCCCGGAATATCTCCCGGTTCCTGCACCTCAAGGCCCTCACTATTTCCTCGTCCGTTTGGGTCTTTTGGACGCCGTATAGCACCAGGAGGGGATCCCTATTTTACACCTCCTCCACTATCAGATCTTTACCTTTCTCTGCTATTCGTTTTTGAGCCTTTTTCCTATCCTCTTCTGTTTTATACCCTATTATAACTTTCCTGTCCTTAGCTTTTCTTATCTTTTCTACCTTGATCCAGCCCTCATCCTCACTTGCAGCCTTTCTTATTCTCTCTATTACCTGCTCCCCTGTGTCCATCTCATCTTTAGACGTAACGACCACAGAGTGCAGGGTCTTCCTCTCCGGAAGCCGGGCTTCAGGGCGGCTCGTCACTATCCCCGCATAAGTCATAGTTGGTGTTTCTTTTTTCTCCCTCTCCTTTTCCCTATCATCTTGCTTTTCTATTCTTTCCTTTATTTGTTCTAGAATTTTAGCGTTCTCCTTCAATATATTCTCGTTCTCTTTTATCTTCTTCAGGATTTCATTGTTTGTGTCAGCGCCTGAAACTCCCACGACTTCAAAGCTCTGATCCACGATTGATTTTACTCTGTCCTTTTCATACTCTTTAAATATCCGCTCTATGATATTTATTCTGCATTCAATCTCCCTTTTAATTTCCCTCTTGATGTTCCCTGAGATTTTGAGTTGTTCTCTTACTATTTGGCAGTTTCGGGAGGCATGGTAGCTCCGCTTGTCTGCTGGGATCGTCGTTGCCTCCGGCGATGGTGATGATGAGGCAAAGCTAAGTCGCCTGTTAGTAGAGGTTCCGGTGCCAGACATGTTGGGGGTGCGCGTGACGATATGAGTGATCGATGTGTGAAAAGTGGTATGAGAGTGTGTGTTGTGTATGTGACGGGGAAAATTGTCAGAGTGTATATGTATATGTGTATAGAACCCTGTATAAGGGGGTGTGTCAGTGTCAGTGTAACAAAATTTAAAATAAATGTATGTAGAACACAGTTCTACCAGTTAAAATAATGAAAAACAGATTTAAATCAAAAAAATTTTTGCTCTATATGAGCCGTTAAAATTATTTAGAGGTGTAGAATGCCTCTGTCACTAAACTAAAAATAGATACGAAATTTAATGTAAAAGGAATAAAAAATTTCCTGAATAAATATTGTGATCAATGCCAACAGTTGGCGATCCCTATTCAGCCGAACCTATATACCCAGTGAAGTATGAGAGGGTGGGCGGGCGATTTTTTGGATTTCTACTTGCCCGATCTAAACAAAAGAGGTGTCGTTAGACGGGTCTTGGCGAGAGCTATCCAAATATGTATAGAAAGTAGTTTCCAAAATCAAGGTCAGCGAGTTATTCGACAAAAACCTCCGAAAATTCAGAAATTGAAGTTTAAATGTGAAATTTTTTAAACTTCTATGTGCCGGATCACAATAAAAGAGGTGTTATTAGATAGGGCTAGACGAGCGCTATCTAAATATATAAATTTAGAAGTTTCCAAAACAAAGGTTGTAAGGTTATTCGAGGAAAACCTTCAAAAAATTCTATGAATTACCGAAATATCGATTTAAATGTGAAAAATTTTCACTTTCTATTTGCCGGATTTATAAAAAAGAGGTGTTGTTAGATAGGTCTTGATGAGAGCTATCTAAATAAACAAAAATATCAACTATGGAATGAAGGGTTATCGAATAATTCGATGAAAGCCTCGAAAAATTACCGAAAATTAAATTTAAAATATGCTAAGTCCAAAAAATATAATTTTTTGTTTGTTTTACAGGTTCTGATGGTCCTACGGGACGCAGGAGTGTGTATAGGGACGATAAAAAATAACAATGGTGCACTACAAAGGTATACTCAATAAAAATTTCGTATCCGGACTTTAGAATCTATACAATCGATTTCGGGGGCGGGGGTGGGGGGAGGGGGTGGGGGAGGGGTGGTATATAGCCCCCCTTGAAGGGGGGGTTGCGATTCCTCATAGTTTTTTTTATATGAATTTTTGAAAATTTTATAGGTTAGGACGCATTTCGCAATATATACAAAAGATTTTGGGGGGAGGGGGTGGGGGATACCCCTTACTTGGGGGGTCCTCCTCACCTCCTCACCATTTTCACCCGCCGGAAATACTTGGTTCCCTTAGAAAAAATAGAAATTTGTACAAAAATTGTTTGTATATTCCACTTAATAAACATGTTTTATCGCTGTTATTTATTATATAAATATGTATATAAAAACTGGCTTGAATAATGAGTCGACGGAGCCCCGCTACGCGGGGCTCCTGTTTCTGGGTGGTTTATAAAAAAAATAACCACGATGGCTAAGGCGGGAGCTTCGCTGCGCTGCGCTCCCGCCTTAGCCATCTAACCTAACCCAATAAAGTCGGATTGTGCCAACTCGGAGTAATACATTGCTATTAATTACCTAAGAATTATATCCTGTTCTTATACATTTCCTATAACACAATATATATAATTCACAACTCTAACCTAACCTACAAAGTTAGCCACTAATTACTTTTCTCTTTGGCCACTAACAAAAACATTAGGGTGTTGCTAAGTTGTTGTAGTTCTATAATTGAAATGGCGTCGCGTCATTAGTGTTGCGTTTTGGTTCTCCTTTTTTAAGAAAATATGTCCTTTATTAAAAGTGAATATCAAAACGAAATGTATAAAAAAAATACTCGAAAAGTATTTTTTCGTATATTACGGTGTGTATTACAATAAAAACTAAATTAATTTAGCAAAAAAATACACAAAAACTATTTTGAGAGTTTGAAAAAAGTTTAAAACGAATAACGTAAGGAATAACAAAACGCAGAGAAGATGTCAAAATTATTTTCACGTATTTTATTTTTAATTTCAAAAATTTATATCTCAAAAACTACGACTTTCCGCAAGTTGAAATTTTAGGAGTAGACTAACAAAAGCAAGAACTATCAAACATAAAATTGTCAACTCTCAAATCGATTGTATAGATTCTAAAGGTTAGCCGTAGTCACATTGGCAGGCTCATATATAAAAATTATAGTTTAAAAAACTAAAAAAAACACGCTTTAATAGCAATCGAACTAAAAAGTAGAAAATAATTTTAATGTAAAAAAGCGTGGGGTGACATTATTGAAATATTTTCGGAAAGCACCCAGTAGTAAAGCGTGTTTTTTTAGTTTTTTTAAACTATAATTTATTTTGTACTCTTTAGTTTAGTATATTTACAAAAGCGTGTTTATTTAGTTTTCTAAAACTATTTTTTTAAACTATTTTTTTTTTTAGTTTTTTTTTTTCAATTTATTGTACGAGTATTGTCATCGGCACTTGACCCCTGTGCTAATTTTCAAGTTAATCAGACTCTAGAAGTAGGTGAAAATGAAGTTAAAAGATTCCTTTACATACATACAGGTCAAGTTATTAAAAGAGTGTTAATCTAATACCTTTAAACGAGCAATTCTTGTATATGTATATATATAATCTGAATCTCGGAAACGGCTCAAAGATTTTCATAAAATTTTGTACGCAGGGGGTTTCGGGGGCGATAAATCGATCTAGCTAGGATTCATTTTTAGAAAATGTTGTTTTATTCGTGTTTTTAACAATCAAATATATTAAATCAATGTACATGGCAGGGCGTACCAAGAGAGGGCGCCACTTAACAAATATTTTTTTATTGGAAGAAAAATAACAAAAAGGTGGCGTTTGGATAGTCCCAATGTTGCCCAAAAACCCGTTTATAAAAAAAAATACCCGGTCATCCTGGTACTAAAAATAACAGAGGAAAACATTCTTACATTAGAAAGGTTTGGCATGGAGCCATGAATAATTGTGGAACTTATTAGGACAGTGTCGCCAGGATCCATAGTCAACCGCACCCGCTTGTGTTCAGGTGCGAGCGTTTCCCAGTTGGCTAAGCTGAAGAAAAATGGCTTCCCGTCCTGAAATTCATAAAGGGTTGTAATGATTTACTAATGTGTAAGTAGAAATATAGTAAGTAATAATAACATTAATATTTTTTCATCTCTCACACAACAGTTAGAGAAATCAGTTAAATCAAAGCATACAATTCAAGGGTCTGTATGATAGATAACCAGCCTCTCCTGACTTTAGGCAAGTAGGTATTGAGGATCTTTAGAGTGGAAAGTAGTTCGGTGATTTAGTGAGAGAGTAATTCTTACAGAAGGTTTTCGTATATAATTTATTAAATTGTGAGTATATTGACCTAATCACAAATTTTTAATAAAAAACCGACTTCAATCTGGACCAAATTTAAATGGGACCATTCGGGAAGCACCAGCTTTCAAATAAAAAAGAATCATCAAAATCGGTTTACCTAGTCGAAAGTTATGAGGTAACAAACATAAAAAAAATAGTCGAATTGAGAACCTCCTCGTTTTTTTGAAGTCGGTTAAAACTATAACGATGTTTGTTGAAGGCGTCGGTTATAATTAAGCCGCACATCTTCTCAGGGTAACTTATGCTATATTTTATATCCCGTAAAAAGCCCGCGCGAAGCCGGGGCGAATAGCTAGTCTATAATATTGGAACTTTGATTATTTTGAATTGCCTGGTTGGTCTAGCGGTTAGCGCATCCACGGCTTGCGAACTAGTCCGGTCAATCTACTATTTAAAAATAAGTCGGATTTTCCTTCCTGACGCTATAACTCCAGAACGCACGAACCGATTTCCACGGTTTTGCATTCGTTGGAAAGGTCTCGGTCTCCGTGAGGTTTATAGCAAAGAAAATTCAGGAAAATTTTCAACAGAAAAACGGGAAAGTGTTATATAAAACGAAGCCATCTGGTGGCGAAACGGAGTTCGCCGGGTTTGCTAGTCTAGACATAAAAATGAGAGCGAAGGTACATAAATTCCCATCAAGCTGAAAATCAGTAAGATTGTTAAAAATATGATTAAAAATAAAATTTGAAAGTTCCCCATCATTCCCGTGTATGGATTTTTTTTTATTCAAGGTCAAAGGTCATAAAATTGAGTTTTGCGCGATTTTCATCAAAACGGTAAGTTTTATCATAAAAGTACCTTGGACAAAATTGTAGATCATAAAATTATCTAAAAAAAATAAAAAAAAAAATTCCTACGAGCCACCGTTTCTGAGATATAACCATTCAAAAGTTATAAAAGTTGTTTCGACTGCACGTTTGGCCTAGTGGTTTAACGGTCACCACGCCGTTTCCTACTTCGCCAAGTGTCGTGGGTTCAAATCTCACGTAGGACAACGCTTTGTGTGATCCACAAATTGTTGTTCTGAGTCTGGGTGTTCTTTGTGTCCGTTTCGTGTGTTTGTAAAGTCCCCCGCGACACAGGATTTATTCCTAGTGCGGGAGTTGTCTTTTTAAAACAAAAAAAAAAACTTTTTGAATCGTTATATCTCAGAAACGGAGGCTGGTAGAAAAAAAAGATTGGATATTTTTTTAGATAATTTTATGATTTACAATTTTGTTTAAGGTACTTTAATGATAAAACTTACCGACCTTGAATATTTTTTTTCCATACACGGGAATGATGGGGAACTTTCAAATTTTATTTTGAATCATATTTTTAACAACCTTACTGATTTACAGCTTGATGGGAATTTATGTACCTTTGAATGTTTAAATTGACCGGACTAAACTCTTTGGTAAAACTGATATTTAGGTGAAACCGATTGAACTAATAGCCGACCTCAAATAATCTTGGCCATTTCAAGAAGAAGATTCGAAATTTTGAGAAGATTAAAATGAAGTATTACTTACATCAACCCTGTCATTGTGGTCTAACAACTCCCAGGACTTATGAGACCCTGGTATCATGAAGAGGCATCCGTTTTCTTCAGTGACGGTGTCTATCGCTGTCCATGTGCCCAGGATCTGATGAGCAGGCCGGCATGGAAAGTACAGAAGGTCCTAGAAAGAAGTTAAAATTCATACGTACTATAATCACACTAATCACATCACATCACACTAATAAATAAAGGCGAAAGTGTGTATGTTTGTTACTTCTTCGCGCAACAACGACTATATAGATATAGCTTATAAATCAGAATAACACATAGGCTACTATTTGCCGCAATAACCGACATAGACGCGGGCGGAGCCGCGGGCAACAGCTAGTTGATAATAACTTTACATATCTCGCACAGTGTCGTCTGATTCCAAGCTAGGCAGTACCTGTACTATGCTGAGCGTGTAATCAAATTGCTGATAAACATGCTTATATGTATACTTCTAAATACCGACTGCCTCGTTGGTCTAGTGGTTGGCATAAGCGACTGCTGATCAAGACGTCTCGGGTTCGATTCCCGGGTCGGACTGCTATTGGGTTTTTCTTACGAGAAATTCTTAATAGCAGCCGTGTTTCCCGCCCGTGCCTCGGAGAGCACGTTACGCCGTCCTTCCCGGTTGTCATGAACAACATATGACAATCGTTATTGGAAAGTCAGTACCCTCAAATATACTGCCAACTAGTTCAACTTTCGAATTCAGTTCACCCTCAGGGTTGCGGAGGTTCGATGCCAGTCGCTGGAAAAACTGATATTCAGGTAAAACCGGTTGAGCTAGTAGCACACCCCAAATAATCTTATAATAAAGTATAAAGGCTAGGATGATGATGATGATGATGATATGTATATAGATATATACATATTATAGACACAGAAGAAATGAAGAAGCTCATCAGACAGTGCATTGTCCTAGAAATATGTCCTGGAAACTGCTGGAAATCGAACAGTTTATAGGCTTGCTGCCTATTAATTGAATGGGGCCATTTTTTAGAGGCAGTGTTTTTAACCGACTTCAAAAAAAGGAGAAGGTTCTCAATTCGACCGTATATATTTTTCTTTATTTTTTTATGTATGTTCGCGGATAACTTAGTCGTTTATGATGATTCTTTTTATAATGGAAAGGAGATATCCCTACGGTGATACGATGATTAGGACAGTAAGATCAGATGATGGCATCGAAGAGAAATCGAGTCGAACCTAGAAGTCGGTTTTATTTTTGTTAACATTTTACTTGTTAATTCATTTCATTTGTCCTATTTAACAGAAATTCAAATGGATCATCTCTTACCTGGTGTGGGTGATGCGTGTTAGTTCCTGGCGGTTTATTGATGACCATGCCGTTGAGAACAGTTAGATCTTGTCCAATCAGTTGAGAAATGACGTGCAGAAGGCGGGGATGTTCGGAGTATGTGCTGAACACGTCGTCGTATAAGATATCTTGGATCTGTGTGATGGACCATTCATTTTAATGGACTAGGTTTTGTTACAGCACTTTTTACACAACATTATTTGAATTGTACTACCGACTTAAAGTCAGTAGTATACTGGGTAGTAGAGCCAAGCTGGTTTCAGAACGAACGGGCCGGCTCGACCGGGTGACAGTATTCGGATTGTCGTGTTTCCTTCTCATCTCACTTAGGCTTCCGATCTCTGACTCATCAAGGGATGAGTGAGAGATCGGAGGCCTAATGATACAGAAGCATCTCACTAAGCCGCCTTAGTGTGGGTTACCATACTGCAGTGTTACGTTGTCTGCATTCGCAATGAGGATGGTGACCAATACTCTTGGAATCTGCTCATGGCAGGCAGAGAAAAGTCACTTTGCCAGGTTCATATAAGAAAAAGAATGTTAGTTCTCACCTTGTTGATATAAGTTTCTGGTTCAGCATTCTTGTCGAATAAAGAGAGATCCTTGACCACTGTTAGAAGATTTCTGGACACTTTCCCACTGCACACGTCTGTGAAACGTTTTCTAAAACATACCAGATTTTTAAACATCAAGATATTCCTTTTAAGGGTTCCGTACCCAAAGGGTAAAACGGGACCCTATTACTAAGACTTAGCTGTCCGTCTGTCACCAGGCTGTCTGTCTCATGAACCGTGATAGTTAGACAGTTGCAGAGATCTTGTTTTTCTGTTGCCGCTATAACAACAAATACTAAATAAAAAAAAACTTCGTTTGAAAAACCGACTTCAAAAACTAAAAAGTATAAAATAACTTAATTTGTATGTGCTACCTATTCATAGGTTTAATATAATAGTAGGTACCACACTCGCTATATTTCGAGACGAACGTTAACGACGTCACCGGCGCGGCGCTTCGGTTGTTTTGTTCTACGCAAAGAGCCGCTATCCCGCTCACGGTCACGCGCGGCTAGTGCGGTACCTATTACATATTACATTTTGGATTGGCACCGACTTCAAACCTATGAATAGGTAGCAAATACAAATTAAGTTATTTTATACTTTTTAGTTTTTGAAGTCGGTTTTTTTAAACGAAGATTTTTTTATTTTTCGCTTTTAAGTCTTTCTCAAGTCTCTCATCATTATTTCACCTAAATAACTTGAAAGAATACGACTAAAGGTAACATAAATAGATTCACATGACATTTAAAGTTTATCTTCCAACTCCTAACCGTTAAGAAGTTTTATCTTCCATCATCAGCTCATCATCATGAACTGATAATTACAAAATGTTAATACTATAATAATAGCTTTAGAAAATATATGAAAACCATAGTATGTGCCTAACAAATTTGAAGGGTTCCTTCGATTTCCTTGGGATCAATTCATGGTGGCATTGGGATCACATGGGGAGCATACCCTTTCGAATACAAAAAGAATTTTCAAAATCAGTCCACAATTGACGGAGTAATCAGTGTACAAACATTAAAAAAACGATGAAATTGAGAACCTCCTCCTTTTGGAAGTCGGTTAAAAACAGAATAAAATAATATTTAAGGGGGCCACCATACAATAAACGTGATTTTTTTGCTCGTTTTTGCTCGATATTGACAACGGAAACAGGTTGACGCTTAAAATGTATAGCTGTACGGAACCCCTTCTGCGCAAGTCCAACTCGCACTTGGCCGATTTTGTTTATTAGTATGTAGCACCTACTCCAGAGTGAGTAAGTTCCACGGAGAGCTAAACTATCCTCCTGAATTCTGAAGAGTAGTGTATAAAGCAGGACATGTCTGTTCGCGCATGGAATTGGAGACACGACATTGGACTCACAATTAAGAATAAACTCAGCATGGATCAAATTACCCCGCCTGAATGCTTGGCAGCATAAGTATTCAGAGTGATTCACGAATACCCAGTCTATGTTGGTTACTACGGCCGAAATTGGACAGCCTCATCTTAAAAACAAGTTCAATATTGGCTTGATGGTTGTTAGTCCATTACTGTGCACTTTTCTCGAAACTTTCTGCCTCGCACAACAAAACTGTGGAATGAACTGTTCAAGAAAAGAGCGTACTCTTTCTTAAAAGGCCGGTAACGCACTTGTGACGCCTCTGGTGTTGTGGGTGCCCATGGGCGGCGGTAATCGCTTACCATCAGGCGATACTTCTGCTCGTTTGCTTCCTATTCCATAAAAAAGGCGAGTTACTTAGAGCCCAATAAACGCTTAACAACCCGCATAATGAGAAACCATTGCGTGAATGACAGACAGATATTTAAGACTAATTGTAAAAAAAATCTTCAAAACTCATTGCACCGTCAACTACTGTCTCTCTGATACTTTTTGATCAATATTAGTAACTAGCTGTCCCACGCAACCTCGTTTGCGTCTCCTATTGCCCGTAGCGTGATAATTTTCCCCCGCTTTTGAAACATTTTTCATTGGTGCTCCGCTCCTATTGGTCGTAGCGTGATGATATATAGCCTTCCTCGATAAATGGGCTATCTAACACTGAAAGAATTTTTCAAATCAGACCAGTAGTTCCGGAGATTAGCGCGTTCAAACAAACAAACAAACTCTTCAGCTTTATATAATAGTATAGATACATTGCTTTCAGAAATAAGGCCGCCCTTTGTACATTAAACTTTTAGCATTTTCTGTACTCTCTTTTAAGTCTGTAATACAATAAAGAGTTTTCTATCTGTCTATGACTAAATGAACCTACTAAGACAAACTAGGTGTATAGATATAGTGTAGGTTCCTAAACCAAACATCAGCTTTAAATGGCATGTTGACATTGTTTTTGGGTTTAATTTATTGTATTGTTTTACTTTTAATGTTTATGCGTGTGAAATCTTATTTGATTGACGTAATTTGACACAATGTAAAAAAATATAAAGAAAAAAATAAAGTCTTTTCTATCCTACAGACGACTAGTGACTAGCTCGGTATCGTAAAGTACCTATCATCTATCTTCTAACCTTACCTGTCACCTAAAAAACTTGAAAAAATACAATTAAAGGAGTCTGCCCATTACACCGTTCCATACCATGACCGTGCTAGGACCGTATCAGACACAAAAGCAACACGATACGCTCTACTATGCCCACTGAAACGGATCGACCGCGTTCTGTGCCCGTATACATCGCGTATGATGCCCGTATGCAACCCGTGTGTTGCCCGTACGTACCTATGTATCCATCAAAACCGGTAGAAAGCGATATCATTCTCGCATGCGTATCAGTGTTGCGTGGACGTCTTAGAGTGCTATTAAGTTTTTAAATACTAAAATAGGTATGGCTATTAGAAAATTAACTGTTAGACAACTAGCAATGATTGCCATAATATTGGATGACGAAGAAGAACAAGAAAACAAAAAACATACTCGACGCTACTGGATTCACGATTCTATAAAAGAACGAAAAACAGAAGGAGAATATTGGACTTTATTATCATTTTTTAGTATTTAAAAACTTGATAGCACACGCAACACTGATACGCATGCGAGAATGAAACCGATTTCTACCGGTTTTGGTGGATACATAGGTACGTACGGGCAACATACGGGCATCATACGGGTTGTATATGGGCACAAAACGCGTCGATCCGTTTCAGTGGGCATAGTAGAGCATATCGTGTTGCTTTTGTGTCTGATATAGTCTTAGCACGGTCATGGTATAGAACGGTGTAATAGGCAGACTCCTTTATTATCATTTTACAATGTCCTTCGGTCATCATACGCGGTTACAACCCGTATACTCACCGGCTCGCCGCCTGCGCACACCGGTTTGGCAACGTCGCGTGCCATGCACAGAGCGTATCGGTACCGGCAAAATATTCTCGCCGACAATTATTGACGCTCCGTGCATGGCACGTGACGGTGCTGGTCGGTTACGGAACGGTCTAGTAGGAATAGTCACATACTTTTTAATACAAAGAATATTTTTTTGCCTGGCACGTTCCTAACACGGTCATGGCATGGAACGGTGTAGTGGGCAGACTCCTTAAGGCCCTATTTGTATATATATGGTATTGAAAGAATCATCTTCTAACTTTCTAAGGAGTTATACCTTCCATCATCAGCTTTTTTAAATAACTTGAAAGTATACGACTAAAGGTAACAAACATGCATATGGCATTTAAAGATTTATCCTCCAACTCCTAATCGTTAAGGAGTTGTACCTCACCTCATCAGCTCATCATCATAAAATGATGATTACTAGACGCAAATACCGAAATAACTTCAGAAAATATACGAAAAATATAGTAGGTACGTGCCTAAAAGAATTGAGGGTTTCCCTCGATTTCCCTGGGATTCCATCATCAAATCCTGATATGATGGCAATGAGACCAAGACACGAAGTTTTGGTCGTTAATTTTTAGGTATTAAATAGGTACCTATATGCAGTGAGCCAAGTATAATTGGGGTACATTACTAGCAGAAAAGAAGGGTTCGCCAGTAAAGAAGGGAACAACCTCAAGATATTCATGGTCATCGGGAAAGTTGACGACAAAAGACGTAGTCCAATTAGGTGGACTGACCAGATCCGAACAGCCTCGGACGTTAATCTGCACGTTGCTCTTCATTCGGCCAAGGAGAGGAACAAGTGGCGAGCACCTGTTCAGCAGAAAACCATCCCACATCTGGGGAATCACGACCCTCAGTAATGAGGATAACGATGTGAGGAAGACGAGAAGTAGCAGAAAATACGGCTTATGGGCAAAGGTTTCACGAGTGGTGGCCGGTGGTACCGGAAGACAGAGCGAAGAGTCTCCCAAAAGGTGGTAAAATTACCTGCTGCAGGTCACGGGAAGCCGTTGAATGCGGGTAGCACAGTACTGAATGTCGACTGAGATGATTATAATTTTGCAAGAACTCAGTGTACAGATAGCTTAACGTTTAGATGGTTTTAAATCATGCATTAGTTTCACAGAAACCTTTAACCTGTACCTGTAGTTCCCTAAGTCCGGCAGATCGATCAGTTTCTTTATGACGAGGTAACCATTGTCCTCATAGAACTGTATCTCTTCCGAAGATAGCTGATACGTTTGAGATGGATCATCGCTTACACTGTAACAGAAATATAGTTCATTAAATTAGGGTCTGTTCACACAGACCGCCTCGGAGAGCATCGGATCGCATTTTTCTTTTCACACAGTATCGTATAGGCTTGGAATTGGGCGAAGCGGAGCCACCTAAGTCTATGTTCAGATGGCTGAATTGAGACGCGCGTTTTCAAATCACGCGCTTAGACATCCTAATATATACCTAGCAACCGTTCACATGCGCGCGCGTTAACGCGCGTCAGCGAGCGTCAACGCGGCGCTCAGAGAAAAAGTTTCTAGACGCAGACAATCGCGCGTTGACTCGCGCTTTGATATTAATGTAATGTCCGTTTGCTGTTCAGTTGAGCGCGCGCTTTCATCGCGATCGCATGTAATTTTGTTTATACATTATATATATTATTTGTTTATACATTATATATATAATATATATATATTTATAGACATTCTAAAGTAATTAAAGAATTTAGATTCATGGTCTCTTAGATTCGGATATAGTGTCGCAAACAAACTGGGTCTATTTTTCAAAATTGGATGAACACAATGTGTACGTTTTCTTTTTCTATATTTTTCTTTATAATATAACCACAAAAAATAGCCTCTTCCACGTCCATTTTCTACGTTCTACCGAACTAGACTGACGAGTACTCTCGCAACGCGCATTAGCGCTCATCATCTGAACTCTCTTCAAATATGATCGCGCGTTGACGCGCGTTAACGCGCGTTACATGTGAACATAGCCTGATAGACTGGCTGGAAGAGATCTGCGCGAGCGCGAGCGAGAAAGAGCACGCAATCGGAGCCGGTTGGCTCCTCTTATTATTCCACACGAAGCGCGTTCAAGCATTTTCAATGACAAAAGAAGTGCACATGCAAATATAAACCTTACTACAATTACTCAAAACTCTAAAAATGTGCTCTCTTCTCCGAGCCGGTCTGTGTGAACGGACCCTTAAAGTCCTCTAAGAAAAGATTGCATTATTATTACATTACTATAGTACCTTCCATGTGGTGATGAGTTAAGAATACGAAGAGTCACCACCTCTTTTTAACCGACTTCCAAAAGGAGGAGGTTCTCAACTGGTATGTACAATAAGAGCCGAAAAAAGGAGCAGAGAGCAGACTATGCAAGACAAGTGCAAAGAGAAGAAAAACTGGAAACAAACCCAATACAACACGTCTGGCCAACGTTATATATAGCTGGCCAAAATCTTAACAATTAGCGGTCTATGTCCAGCAATGGACTATTAAAGTCTATATTTCGATGATTGATAATATTACAACATAGTATTACCTTTTAGGATGAATACGAAAGTTCAAAGCCATCACAAATTAAAAAAAAATAACAAACTACGTCTTATTATGTTCGCTGCCTGTCTAACTGTAGAAGAAATAATCAAAGATGTTAATTAAACTATAATTTGACTGGAAACATGGTCATTATAAGTCTGACCTCGTCGACAAAAAAGCAAAAATCTAAAGTTAATTGACGAATACAGGATGTTGTAGAAATTTGTGAAATGTGATCGAATAAGTCAAGTTAGTATTTTTCGGAATGTCACTACCCCTGTTCATCCCGTGCGTAGGTCTCGTAAGAGGAAACTCGGCAGCACCACATCACTGTGTTAAAAGTACGCAAAGTAAAAGAAACCACTTTTTAGGGATCCGTGCCAAAGGCAAAAAACGGAACCCTTATAGATTAGTCACGTCTGTCTGTCTGTCTGTCACAGTCACTTTTTTCCGAAACTATTAGAGCTATACTATTGAAACTTGGTAAGTAGATGTATTCTGTGAACCGCATTAGGATTTTCACACAAAAATTTATGAAAAACAATTAATTTTAGGGGTCCCCATACATAGAACTGAAACTAAAAAAAATTTTTTCATCAAACCCATACGTGTACGTGTATCTATGGATGGGTCTTCAAAAATGATATTGAGGTTTCTAATATCATTTTTTTCTAAACTGAATAGTTTGCGCGAGAGACATTTCCACAGTGGTAAAATGTGAGTGTCCCCTGTAACTTCTAAAAGAAGAGAATGATAAAACTAAAAAAAAAAATGTACATTATCATGCAAACTTCCACCGAAAATTGGTTTGAACGAGATCTAGTAAGTAGTTTTTTTTAATACGTCATAACTCGTAAATCGCAAAAAACACAATTATTAAAACATCGACCAAAGTTACAACGAACTACAAGACCTTTTATATTATGTTACTTGCTGCTTCGGAACCCTTCATGGGCGAGTCCGACTCGCACTTGGCCGCTTTTGTATGATCAAGCTACCAAAATGACTCTACTCTGCCTGATGGAGGGCATAAGTAGAATCCAAAAGTGGTGGTCACTATCCTCAATGTGAACGTGGACAGAGCAGCATAGTGACCCACACTATGTCGGCCTGGTGAGATGCTTTTTGATACCCCGCTTAAAGGACCCGGGATTATAATGGGATGGGAACACGTGCGGTGGTAGTGAGTTTCATGTTTTGATCGCTCGACACAATATTATTATGTATTTAATTAATTAAGTTTGTTAGAAGCGAGATTCGGAACACAATTTATTTACATGATTTCTTTAAACCTGAATTTCATGTGTTTGTTCCTGTAAAAACCCGAGCTACAGTTATTCCTGAGATTTTTCAGTAGAATCTAACATTTACCAAACTTTAATGATAAAAGTCTAAACTGTTGTATGATTACTTTTATTTCGCACTTTCACCACCAAAAATCGAAGATTTGCCTGTAGAAAAATATGAATGTTGAAATAAATATGTCAAAAGAACATTTTTATTGAATCATGTAGTTTTGGTTAGAACAATGATCACTAACGCATCTATTGTTAGGATTCTAATGGCAAAAGCCCGAAAAAATTATCTTTTCAAATTAATTGTTACATTTACCAACTTGTGTTGGTAAATCCTAAGATTTACTAGTAAAGTAAAACATTAGATCAATAAGGTAGTAGAGCCATGTCCAAGGTAGTAGAGCCATGCTGATTCCAGCACGAACAGGCCGGCTCGACCGGGGCTACCCTCGCACATAAGATCAACATAAAATGATAGCGTTCGTGCTGTCGTGTTTCGTTTGTGAGTGCGAAATCGGAGGCCCAATGATGTAGAAGCATCACTAGGCCGCCAGAGTGTGGGTCACTATGCTGCATTGTCTGCATTCACAATAAGTACTGAAGTACACATTCAGAATAAGTATTTACAAGTAGTATATATAGTATAGTATATATGACCACCACTCTTGGATTCTGCTTATCGTCGTTGCGCGTGCAAAAGTAGCCATGCGTTTTTACCATTTGTTCTGTGGTTTTTACACACTTTACAGGAGACGCAAAAAACTGATTTTCTCAAAAATGCTCCAAATATTTAAATAATTTAATGTTACCTTGATACATAAAACAAATTTACGTGGTTTTAGTTTTTTAATTGGATAGATAACATTTTGAATCATGCTAAAATTTCACATAAAAGGTGAATTCGACACATAGAGTTATTTATTTTAGTGTTTTTTGATCGAGCGACTCTGAATATGACCAACCATCTTGCTATGTGCAGTGAAGAAGCACATATCGGGCGCAAATTTTTGCATTTACCCAGTGGTGGATTTACCACTAGGCTGAGTAGGCTGGAGCCTAGGGCGGCGAATTTTAGGGGGCGGCAAATATTGACGAATTTTTTTTATACAGAAATAATAATTATTATATTACAAACGGAGAAAAAAAGTCTTGACAATTTAATAAAAGAGACACTGTATTATGCAGTGTACCAAATACTCTCAACTTTAATACTATTTTAAAAATTACTAAACGCTTTGTAAAAAAAATCTTTGAAATTAAGGGTTTTTAAAACGTCTCCATAGCAGTTTAATATTACAATTAAAGATACTAATTTTGACTAACTTCCTGGTCCTTAATCAGTATTGAGGGCGGCATGAGGTCCTAGAATGCACCGCACCGCCAGTTTCACTGGGCGGCGGAGAATTAAGTTCGAATAGACATTTTTATACCTGGTCCTTTTCGCCGCCTCTTTCTACGCGATATCATCTTCGCAGAAGGAGGGAAAACATCTACCGCTACCGACCATGGTGCGGACCATGGTGAGTACCACAGTTGGCAGCGAGAGTTGTTCTCCGATAACTGCATTGATTATTCAACGCTGCGATGCCCAAGTACTGGCACACCGAATCGGCTAAATACATCGGACAGGCGGGATTCAACTAACTCCTAGTAACCACGTGCAGGTAATTCCCAATGCATCCGTGCTCGGAAAGAACCTGCTTTACCCGGAAAGAATCCCAAATGTATATTTTAGCCAACGCGCACACCGCATGCGTAGACACGATGTGATGTCTGCGTATCTCTCTGACCAACAATACTCTCCAAGGGTGACAAAGGCGCGCCCTACTCTGGGCGGTCAGAGCTAGCGTCCACACCGGGGTACCGTATAGCGTTATCGACCGGAGAATTCCGCGTACAGCCTTCTCACGATGCTCGGTTTACCCAAATTGGGCAAAAGTCGCAGAGGAAACCAGCTTTTGAGCAAGCTGTCGAAAGTGCTCGTCAAAGAGCCAAATACCTTTTAGGAACGGGCCTTTCAGAGGTCCCCACTCTCTGGCAGCTTGCGGCTCTGTCAACGATTGGATTCGCCGTCAACGTCGTCTATGCTGGTGATCAGCCCTGATCTGATCTCGTTCAGCGGTCTCTTTCTGGTGCATTCCATCTTCACAAATAGAGGCCACTGCGCCCCAGCCCTTCAATCAGCATTGGTTGCTGGTGGGAACAGGTCTCGTCCGATATGGTCGACTTTGTTGTTCAGACGCCCAGTGGAGTCCCAATCAGTAACACAGTGGTAGTATTGCGCCAACTCCTCGCGTTAGATCTTATTCAGATACTCAACTAAGCAACCATGCCCATCTGCGTCATCTGGTAGGTAATCCGACCGGCCTCCCTGCCTACCTAAGCTTCGAGGTTAGGCAGATAGGCACCAACAATTCGTTGACGCCCATTTTGTGGCTGCTATAGTTTCACCGCATTTCAAGCTCGTCCTGGTCTTCCCTGCTCTTACCCCGGCGGGTAGCACGAGTCTGGTCATAGACCTTCGCGTCCGTGTCCACCAGGTTATCAAAAGGCGGGAAACCAACCAGGACTGTCGCCGCCTCCGATGAGTTGGTGCGGTATCCTCGTACGATCCGAATGGCCGCTACCCGATCTCTTGATTGAGCTTGGCTCGACAGCAGGAGGAGGCCGATAGACGCTTAGCCCATATTGGCGCTCCGTAGAGGGACATAGATAGTAACACCGCACTAAAGAACGGGCCTATACTCTTTGCGCTGTAGCATGGTGCGGGTGACAGTTGCCTGTACGACGTTGACTAGAACATTCTGGTTTATTTAATTTACTACAGTTATTAATGATTTGATATATTGCGAATGTGGTACAGCTGAAATATGTACTAAGTCATAATTTGTAAATCGCGGCAACTTTCAAGAGGGAAACGAAATGTTACTGAAACTGTCACCCGCACCATGCTACATGCCAAACAGTATAGATACATTGTTTGGGATTGGACCGGTACGAGGACCGAATTGAACACGATTGAAGCGATATTTTTTGTGACGATAGCACAAGCAGGCCAGGGTTTGATCTTTAGAACCTGGAAGGAGAGATTGTGGTCACCATATACTAGGAGACCATCTGTAAACCGTAGATGGCTCGAAATCTGTCAGGGTACCAGAAGTTTCCTATCTAAGTTACATCTAGTGCATGTTAATTGCCTAAAACATATTTTACCTGACATACCTATCGTTTATTTATTTTGATTTTGTTTTGGAAATGTAGATATTTTATTTGTGTATATGTATTTATTTTATTTACTTGTATTAGTATCTATAATAATATTTATTTTGTCATTTACTTTTATCGAATTCACTTAAATTCCTTTACATTTTGTTTTGCTAAAACTACCCATGAATTCGACTATTTTAATTTTTTTACAATCTTTTTTTTTCCATCCCAAGGTTGCCTGGAAGAAATTGCTTTTTAGCGATAAGGCCGCATGGTACATGGTAATTTAATTGATTTGTTATTTTTATGTAAACTGTAATATCTTGTGTACAATAAAGTTTATTCTATTCTAGTTCCTCTACTACTACCAAACTACTAGTACCAAAGACAGAGTTGTTTAAATCGCCGCATCCGTGACGGGTGGAACATCATTCACGTTCTTCCCATCGTAGAGGCCGTAAACGGGGACGTGAGTTCCACCTGTATTGTAGGAAAACTTTTCTGCTCCTGCAGAAATTGATTGAAGGCAAACTCTGAAGAGTCTCCAAAATAGGGGCCTAATGAAGCGGATGACGATAATTGTAAGTCCGTGCATTTAGGGCGATTACGGTGACTGAGACACAACTGAGACTTATCCCCCCTCCCCCTAAGCACCGTATAGCATTACTCGGTTCGATGGCGACACACTACCCATGAAAACTCCTGTAGAATGATGGCTTGCAATGGTTTCCACATGTAAAAAAGGTTATTGAATTGCAGAAGTGAGAAGGGGCGGCAAACTTTTAATAGCCTACTGGCGGCAAATATGTAAATCCGCCACTGCATTTACCCTATTAAACTTATTTTAGCTATGTGAATTATAACACTTAGCGTCTTTAAATGGACCTTTCAATGGATAAATGTCACATAGCTACATTCCATAACTTTTTCAATATTGCGTCTATCACATAGCTGTTTTTACAGTATGTGTGTATTGAATTAGCGAATAAAAATGCATAAAAAACCGAAAATGACTAAATAACACATAGCGACTTATGCACGCGCAACGACGATAAGCTTTCCATCAGTCAGGCAAAGTAGAGTCATTTTGGCAGGCCAATATATAAAAAAAAGGCTCTCACAGTAACACATATAGTGCACAAACTTGCACATGTTATAAGTATAACTATTATTTATTTATTGTTCTTTTGTTCTGTATTGTTACTAGACATGCTGAATATCAGTTAATCTGTATAAATACATTTACTTAGTTAACTGTGCTCGCCATTTTTAGACTATTGTATTGAATATTAATCGATATTTTAATATTTAATAGGTCGTAAAGGAAGGATAATAGATTTGGCAGTCTCTGTATTATTGATGTTCCACTCTAGCGTCTATACTACTGAACTGTTTTTAATAAATGAAGTGTCAATCCATACGTCCGGGTTATATCCTACTTCCTACTAATATTATAAACGCGAAAGTTTAAGTATGGATGGATGAATGTTTTTTACTCTTTCACGCAAAAACTACTAAATGGATTTAGATGAAACTTTACAGTAATACAGCTTAAACATCAGAATAACACATAGGCTACTATTTGCAGCGATAACGCCGATACGATCACGTTAGGTTTCTTGCCTGCCTCAAAAAAGGTGCCTCGGTATCGGGGCGCGCGCGGTGTGGACTGTGTGTGTGGTTGGCGCGACCCACCACACCATAGTTTATTTGCTTAAGTATTTGAGCAAATTGTATTAAAAAATTGTGTTTCTTTGCGCAAATACTTAAGCAAAATAAGGTTGTACGTGTGACTCCATCTCCAGCCAGAGTTCGACTTAATCAAGAGGATAGTACAGGATCGCAGTTTCAACAAACTGGATCGGTCCAGTACGATCCACGCTCCACGCATCACGATTTTGGATAGCGGGATCGCCGATTCATTTTGGATCGTCTGGTGTGGAACCGCCCAATAAGTCACGCTTTTCCTAGCGTGCAGCCGACGTTCATCGATTTATAAGACGTTATCACATCAAAAATTATTTTAAATATTGTAGGCATATTTGACATATTATGTTTTAAATACATAAACATCCCTATGTGTGTACATTATATATGAAAAAAAAAAATTACAACTCTTCTACCGTTCATGAAGACTAATTAATGATTTCAAAATGGAAATTTAGATTTTTATCAAAGCATTGTTCTCGTCATAAAGATTTAATCTCATCATTAATTAATAAACTTTTTTACAAATGTCTTTAAAATATTGTAACATTCTTTAATCAGTGGTAGAGACCCTAGGAGGTTCTTTGAAATCGTAAGGTAAATCTTTATATTATGAAATAGTTCAATTTAATTCTAATTTGAAATTAATGATTTAGTTGTCGCATTTAGTAATTTTTATTAACCACAAATAATTTCTAATGAATACGATGTTTAGATATACCTACAGAAATGAATAGTACAAGAAAAAGTAAAAAAAAACTACTTTAAATTTCAAAAGCAATTAGGTTAATGGGCTCCACTCCAGTAACCATCATCACTCGGTGGAAAGCAATGAAGAAATTGGTTGGCTCCGGTTTTCTTTGAGACCGTGATATAACTTCGGTCAAGCCCGGCCATTTGCTCAAAAGCATGTTTTCTTCATGGTAGGTAATGATAAAGTAGGTACTGTACTATAGGTCAGCGCCGACGGACGGAGTGGCGGCGAAGACTAATTCAGTAACAATTTAAATTGAACCTAAAGCTCTTCACCATACAACTGTATTTGATGTAACGTTCATTCATTCCGTTCGTCAGTGCTGCCTGACTGGGTATTTGTGAACTGCCGATAGAAATAATAATTAATATTTTGGACATCTAACACACAACGCCATCTAAGTAGTCCCAAGCTAAGCAGAACTTGTGTTATGGGTACTAAACAACTGATATAAATACATGTATACATTTTTTTGTAAATACATACATATTATACATAGAAAACACCCAAACTCCGAAACAAATATTTGCAGATCACACAAAAATTTGATCCGACCCGACCCGGGAATCGAACCTGAGATCTCAAGCACATCAGTCGCATACGCTACCACTGCGCCACCGAGGCAGTCGGCGGGCAGAAATGAAAATTAAATACACATATGGATATACACACGTTGTAACACCTAGACCTATCAGGCGGTTCACAATTTGTAACCCTAGACCATAAGAGGCGGGTCACATCATTGCATCCCCTAGACCTGATCAGGCGGGTCACTCACCGGCCACACAGCGGTAGAATTGCACGAGCCCAGGGCGCCTTATAAAAGTTATTTAAAGAGAGTACTAATAAAAGTAAAATTAAAGAGAGAGTAAAGAGATGTGTGGGTGTGTGATATGGGAGCCCTAAGGATCACTTCAGAGAAACAACTTAGACATAGTTACACATAAATATATTTCTTTTAAAAAGTACATAAAAGATATTAGTTTTACATTAATAACTAACACCATTAAAAATAAAAGTAGGTAGGTATACATTTACAAGTAAAAAATAAAGATAAATAATCTTCAGAGGCTTCTGGTGATGCACTAGGGCAGCCTTCCACCACCACCTCCCTACTCACATTTTGACATGACAGATAGCCTGTCATTGTCAACTTAGATTAACCAATCGAATCATTCATTCATTCATCACGGAAAACATCAAGAACGCCATTTGGCCCTCAAACGACGTTCCAGACGGGAAACTACTTGACATTCATTAGCACGCCATCTCGCGCATCAACGGTGAACTAGTTGTAGAATTACTTGCCCGCGCCTATCACCTAAGTATAAACGTAAACCAATATCCAAAGATGGCGCTATTACCAATTCTGTATTAACAATAATTATCTTCTAAAAAAAACAATGTTACAACCTCAACAAAGTCTAGGGATATCATAATCCTATACCATTGGCGATTTTATAGTTAAAAATCTTTTAATTTCCATAAAAAGAGTATTTAATAAACGAAACCTCTTTTATTCTATTTTCAAAATTTAAAAATATAAAAAGAATAACAATGCTAAAAACAAAATACGGCGGCAAAATTGTTGGTAATTCATTACGACAACAAAATTTAAAATGTTTTTATGCTGTTAATGAATTAAAATTGATTAGATTGTCTTTTTTTTTAATTGAACTTGCTGTGCTAGCTTCAAAATTTGCCATTTGGTGCTATTCAACTCGTCGTTCAGCCAAAACGTGATATCAAGATTGTGGTCACGTTATCGCAGTACCTACTATGGATGTGGCTGAACGGCACAGTGGTAGACAACGGGTTACTACGCAAAGACAGGATCGATTCCTCCAAATGAACGCCAAAAGACAACCCAATATCACGGCGTTGCTACTTGTGCAAATGCTCCAGGAGGACCACCAGCTGCTGGTAAGCGACCAAACCGTGCGTAGGAGGTTGCATGAAGTCAACCTTCATGCTCGAAGACCGCTACGTGCTTCAGCTCTGCGACGTGGCCATCGCGGTCGGCGGCTTTCGTGGGCTCGGGAGCATTTGTCTTGGAGTGATCAACAATGGTCATCGGTGCTGTTCACTGATGAGTCCCGGTTTGGATTTCATCCGGATTCAAGAAGAACTCGTGTACGAAGTTCGTCGGGTCAGCCAGTAATTATATAAAAATGAATCGAAGAAATGTATGTCCGCGCATAACTTCCGATCGGCTGCACCAAATTAAATAATTCTTAGGACAAGGTTTGTGTATAAGAAAAATCAAAGATAACGGGAAGTATTTTTTTTGTCCGCAACTGTACACTGCCTGTGAGAAGCTGAGACAGATATGTAAATATTGCGGTAGCTAGTAAATTATAAATTTGATCGAACCCCCTTCATTTGTTTGCTTTTCATTCGCCAGATGTCCTGCAACATAAAAAAGCTTTATATAGTACATTAACAACACATTTTAACAAAAAAAGCCGACTTCAAGAACTGGACCAAATTGAAATGGGACCACACGGTAAGCACCAGCTTTCAAATAAAAAAAAGAATCATCAAAATTAGTTCACCCAGTCGAAAGTACTGAGGTAACAAACATAAAAAAAAAAAGACTTTGTTTCACCGAGTGAGCGAGGATACCGGAGGCCCATGTGACGCCTCTGGTGTTGCGGGTGTCCATGGGCGGCGGTAATCGCTTACCATTAGGTGAAATGCGTCTGCTCGTTTGCCCCCTATTACATTTAAAAAAAACCACGGAGCGACTGGCATCGGACTTCCGTAACCCTGAGGGTGAATTCGAAGATTGAACTAGTTGTCAGTATATTTGAGGGCACTGACTGTCTAATAACGATTACCATAGGTGTTTATGACTACCGGGACCGATGGCTTAACGTGCTGTGCACTAACCTCCAACTCACAAAAGTTAAGAATATCTTGCCAGAAAAATTTTGGACCGACCCGGGAATCGAACCCGTTAGTAGTCGCATACGCTAACTGTTTGAACAACGAGTCAAAAGACTCAAAGAATAAATAGATTGCACAATGCACTTGAGTCTTTTGAATTAAAGGTGTCCATGGGGTGCGGTAGGCACTTACCATCAGGCCGACAAGACAAGTCGGTCTATTCCCCAACCAATAGAATAAGAAACCATACTTACAACATATGTCAAGCCATATCCTAGTTTATTGGATAACTCTTCCAATTCTTTGGCCAAATGCTCTTGGACAGTGTTCTTGACATCAATGTAGTGACAGGAACTGTTTGCGAAATGGAACGATATTGATTTCCGGTAATTCTGGAAATTAAAAAAATATTCATTACTTTTTTTTTATTAAGAACTAGCTGACGCGGCGAACTTCTTTTGTTTTTTTTTTAATTTCTGAAAAACTTGTTTTATTACTTATGCCCGGCACAGTTTCTCACGGGTATTACAGCGCTACAGAAACATACTACAACGCCATCTACCGAACATACACCGAACTACGGAGCAACTACTAATCCTGAATCGCGATATAGAAATTCTCACACAACATCCCAACATCACGCACACGCAACAACGCCGGCGCGAGCAAGGTACTCGGCTATACGAAACGATGTACAAACTCGATATCCTCAGATTTGTTTGAGATTTAATTTACACGTGATATAGCAAAAATGGTATCGTTTTTACTGTGGGAGAGCCACGCTGCGGCATGAATGGTTCGGCTCGACCGGAATGATACCACGGCCTCTCAGAAAACCGGTGTGAAAGAGCGCCTGCGCTGTATTTCACTGAGTGAGTGAGGATACCGGAGGCCCATACCCCAACCCCTCCCCATCCCCAAAGGCCGGCAACGCACTTGTGACGCCTCTGGTGTTGCGGGTGTTTATGGGCAGCGGTAATCGATTACCATCGGGCGATACGTCTGCTCGTTTGCCCCGATTATATTTTTTTTAAAGTGTAGAGGGTAGTTGTGAATTAAATCCCGCCCGGCGGCTCGAGAAGTTCAGTGGTACGCCGCTAAAGGTTTTGCTGCGACCTATCGTTATTCAAAAATTCAAATTCAAAAATTCTTTATTGTATAAACCTAACACATTAGACACTAGAGAGTAGGTATTAAACAATATTTAGATTACTTGCTTAAAACTAAGGTGTCTCAATTAAAATATTTGTAAACACAATATTTTAGGTTATCAACCGACTTCAAAAAGGAGGAGGTTCTCATTTCGATTGTTTTTTTTTTTTTATGTTTGTTACCTCATATCTTTGGACTGGGTGAACCGATTTTGATGATTCTTTTTTTATTTGAAAGCTGGTGCTTCCCGAATGGTCCCATTTAAATTTGGTCCAGATTTTATTTGAAAGCTGGTGCTTCCCGAATGGTCCCATTTAAATTTGGTCTAGATTGAAGTCGGTTTTTTTTGTTAAAACTTGTTTTAGCAAAGTATCCGTACCTTCTGAACTAGTTGAGACTGTGACTCAGAAGGTAGCTGTTCATTCGTTCTAATAATATCTTAAATTAAAGAAGAAGAAAAAGGAATATGTGGGGATGGTATAATTGTTTACACTAGTTAGGTAGAAGCATGAGCGGGATGAATTGAAATGCTAATTAGGTTGCCACCACGAAGGTTTCAGTGTCCTCATAGTTTAATGTTTTTAAGTAGTTACAGATGGCCCTTTTACAGTCTAATTTGTTAAATTATAACATTTAACTATGTTAATCCAAAACCTCCTTTATAGCGAGAGGCCTATGTCCTAGCTGTTCATGATAATGTAAATCTACTCTCTAGAAGTCTAGAGTAATTTTAATTAAATTAAAAAGCTTTTTTAAAACAAGCTTTTACTGGAATGCCTCGAGACGAATCAAACGAGTCCAAACTCGATGATGTTGCGACGTTTCTTTACAGAGTTCCTATGGCTACTTTCCAGCTCCAGCATCAGATCAGCTCCATGTCATTTTAATATTGTATTGTCACGCGCTGTATACATATGCTTGCAATATTTCAGCAAAATCGGTTGAAGATAACTGCTTCAAAATTGAGTTGCAAGAGTCCACCCGAACATACAAGCATACATACATACAAACATTGCATGTTAATAAAAAGCTTATGGATGTTAACCGACCAACCTTAGAGCGGTTAGGCCCCGACCCATGGACCAGGTAAGGGTTAAAGAACACGGTGTCTCCAGGACTCATCTCCAGGTGCACCTGCTTGTCCAACGGTGCGAGGGAGTCCTCGTCCAAGCCGTGGTAGTACTTCAGTGTGTCCTGGAAACGTTCCATTATCAACTTGAGGTTACATACGAACATATTATATGGTGGGATTTCGGGAATTAAATTTCGTTATTTATTGTCTATTGTCCGTGGCTTTGCTCGCGTGATACCTTCGTATGTGTAACTTCGTAAATGAAGAACTTTCCGAATCTTAAATCCCTTATTTTACCCTTAGGGGTGAAATTCGGAAAAACCCTGTCTAAGTAGATGCCTATAATGACTAATATCAGCTGCCAAAATTTCAAGACCAACCGGTTTAGGCTCTATGTTAATGAATAATCAGGGCAAGTAGTGCGTTGTGGGTCTCGTGGTAACCGGGTTAACATATTGCAAAGGTAAGCAATCCTAGTCATGGCAGACTATGGATGGTTGACCATTCTATTGAGACCCTCAGAGACCCCCTTCGACAACAGTCTTCAGAACTTCGATATCGCCTAGGACTTGGATTGTGGAGGGCTGATGGAAAAAACCGAAGTTCAGTCATGTTGAAGTAGACTTAAAGCAGACGTCAACCTACTCTGGGAACAAAGCTCAGAGGAATAATATACTGTGCCTCAGTGGCTCAGTGGAAGCGTTTGCGACTGGTGTGCTTGAGGTCTCGGGTTCGAATCGTGAGTCGGACCAAACGTTTGTATGATCTGCAAATATTTTTTTCTGAGTTTGGGAGTTTTTTATGTGTAATATGTACTTATGTGTTTACAAAAAAAGTAAATATGTATTTATATCAGTTGTCTAGTACCCATAACACATGCTCTGCTTAGTTTGACATGGCGTTGTGTGTTAGATGAATTCTAAGAAGGGTATTCGGAATACCTGTCTATCTCCGTGACTGTAGAGCTTCTTCGCTTTATGTGACCCTGGTATTACATATAGACACCCGTTCTCCTGCGTGACGTCGTCTATTGCCGTCCAACTTGCTATGATCTTCTCCGCTGGACGAAATGGAAAGTAGAACAGGTCCTGGAACATTATTAAAGTAATAATTAATCTTCACGTGGAAGGTCGCAAAGGTTATCTCGCATCAACTTCAGGTCTTTGTGAACCGGTGCCTTCGCCACATCCTCGATATATTCTGGCCCGAGAGAATATCAAACGTTCACTTGTGGGATCACTGCGATGAAGTCCCGATCGACCAACAGATCACACAAATGGAGCTGGATAGGCCACACCCTCCGAAGAGATTCCAACCACATCCCGACGCAAGCCCTAGACTGGAATCCCTTAGGAAAACGCAAGCGTGGCCGTCCAAAACAATCCTGGCGGCGGACTATCATCGATGAAGCGAAGGCCATTGGCAAGACCTGCCCCCCTAGCCAAGTTGCGAGCGTTTTACTTTCTGCAATCGTTAACGCCTAAATTCTCGCGTGTCATTGGCTAATACTTTTTCTAAGATTAGCCAATGACAAACGAGAATTTAGGCGTTAGCAATAGGGTATTTTACTGTATACGAGAAAAAAATCTAAAAATATAACTAAATATTAAAAAAAAAAAAAAAAAAAATAACTAAAACTAACATTTTTCGACTAAAATAAATAAATATTTTTTATAATTTATTTCAAAGTTTTCAGATTTTTTAAATTTCTCTTAACACCATGAAATAGTAGCTGCCATGTTATTACGTCAAACCGCTGTGTAAACTAACGTGTTAACTGTCAACTGATCAGCGTATGCTTTATATTGTCAGCGCATTTGTTGTTGTTATCAAAGCGAACTGACGTCAATACCACAGAGCAATATGGCATCCACTGCGTCCAGCGTTTTTGACAAATTACGCGTGAAATTTGAAAATGTAAAAGTTTAAATGCATTTTTATGGCACTTATCGATTGAATAAAAAAAAGTGTTTTTTTCAGTGGTTTAATAGCACTATAGAAACTAATTAAGACACTTTTCAAAAATGAGTGTAATACCCTAATGCAGAAAGAAAAACGCTTGCAACTACTTGCGTTCAAGACAGAACGGGATGGCGACATGGCGACGCACTGTGGACACCCCCTGCCCCATCTAGGGGACATAGGACCTTAACTCAAGTAAATCAATTAATCTTCATCATCAATAGCGTTTAACAGTCCACTGTTTTACATAGAATACTTTTCAGAAAGGAGGTTGTGGCTTACTACAAGACGCTGGCCAGACGGGTTGATATAGGATTTCTTTCAAGTTTCTGTGCAGTGCTGTTGTCCTGCTACACGTATGCTCAATTAGTCGGCCTTTACGACTCCCAGGAGATGAATAAGGATGGTGACTGTAGCATCTTCCCTTTGGGGATGTACATTACGTAGACTTGCACACACGACTACTCTCGCCGGCGGCTTTCGCAACACTAAAGTGGTGTGTACCATGGTATAACAATATACTACGCCAGGTATAGCATTCCGAGATACAGTGACGAGACAGAGATCGAGATGACGTTATCATCACTATCGCTGGTTGTGGTTGGTCAATGATATTATATAATACTAGTTGTTGCCCGCGTATATGTCGGTTATCGCGGCAAATAGTAGCCTATGTGTTATTCTGATGTATAAGCTATATTACTGTAAAGTTTCATCCAAATCCGTTTAGTAGTTTTTGCGTGAAAGAGTACCAAACATCCATCCATCCATACTTACAAACTTTCGCGTTTATAATATTAGTATAGATCATTGCGGTTGGTTCATTTGGTGTTATGTTGCTATAAAGTGGTAACTGGATAGTGACGTCAAATCGAGCCACTCTCGGAATGCGAGACCTTGTTTTCTTAGACCATGGTGCGTACGAAACTGTACTTCTGTATATACAAGTGAGCGAGTGAATGAGTGCATGAATGAGTAACCAAGTGAGGTGACTGGATAGACCTTAACATATGGATACTAAAATTATGACGTTATCTTCTGGTCCACTTGCTTTACCTGGTGTCCAGGGTGTCTGGTGGCTCCAGGAGGTTTGTTAATGAACATACTGTTGACAGCGGTGATGTCGTCTCCAATGAACTGCGAGACCACAGATAGCAGAGCCGGGTGTTCTCCATATGTGCTCAACACATCATCGTAGAGAAAATCTGTGAGCTGGAATATATTAAATATTGTAACGAAACTTCTAGAAGAGTTTATTAACCACATTATATCGCCAAAAATTAAGTAATAATAATTCAGGACGGCACGGGACTATGTTTTTTTTTCTATTCAGTCTGATGGAAAGCGTAAGCAGAATCCAAGAGTGGTGATCACCATACTCATTGCGAATGCAGACAATGCAGCATGGTGACCTACACCATAGCGGCCTAGTGATGCTACTGCATCATTGGGCCTCCGGTCCCGCTCTCACCAAACAAACACGACTGCACGAACGCTGTCGATAATTTAATTCCTATAAGCATAATTTGTTTCTAACCTAACAATGTTTTTTCCTAGATGACTACAAAAACAATTTAGTTTTGATATCAAAAGGTTTTTTGTCCGTAAATACTTTTTGATGATTTACATAGTATTCATATTTATTTTACTGCTTTTAGTATTTTAAATAAAGAAATAACGTCATAAGTTTTTATAACATTTAACCATGTTAAAATTGGCGTTGTGTGTAAGATGTCCGAAAAATATTTATTTAAAAAAAATATTTAAATTGTAGCTATTTATTATTTGTTAAAAGAAAACCTTGAGCAGCTTGTTCCTGAGTTGTTACTAAGCAGGTTAAAACATTGCAAACTTGGGTTGTGGAGGCTTGATAGCAGTCGTTCCACGTAATAACCCTAAGTTCAGCAGTATCGTTGTAGACAGAAAGCCAAACCCAACTAGTTTGGGAAAAAGGCTTCGGGGAAAATCATCAATTATCTTATTAATGTAATGTTCAGGCTTCATTCGGGTTTTGTTTAACCACTTCGCGCCCTTTATAACTCTATGTGGGCCACGTTAACCTGGTTTGAAGAAAGGACCTGAGGTAGATAATAAATAAATAAATAATAAATATTTCGGACATCTAACACACAACGCCGTCTAGTCCCAAGCTAAGCAGAGCTTGTGTTATGGGTACTAGACAACTGATACAAATACATATATACTTTTTTTTTTTGTAAATACATACATATTATACATAGAAACCACCCAAACTCCGAAACAAATATTTGTAGATCATACAAACATTTGGTCCGACCCGGGAATCGAACCCGAGACCTCATGATCAGCAGTCGCACACGCCAACCGCGAGACCAACGAGGCAGTCAAGATTTCCACTTACCTTATTAATGTAGTGTTCAAGCTTCATTCGGGTTTTGTTTAACCACTTCTCGCACTTTATAACTCTATGTGGGCCACGTTAACCTGGTTTGAAGAAAGGACCTGAGGTAGATTTTCACTTACCTTATTAATGTAGTGTTCAAGCTTCATTCGGGTTTTGTTTAACCACTTCGCGCCCTTTATAACTCTATGTGGGCCACGTTAACCTGGTTTGAAGAAAGGACCTGACGTAGATTTTCACTTACCTTATTAATGTAGTGTTCAAGCTTCATTCGGGTTTTGTTTAACCACTTCGCGCCCTTTATAACTCTATGTGGGCCACGTTAACCTGGTTTGATGAAAGGACCTGAGGTAGATTTTCACTTACCTTATTAATGTAGTGTTCAAGCTTCATTCGGGTTTTGTTTAACCACTTCGCGCCCTTTATAACTCTATGTGGGCCACGTTAACCTGGTTTGAAGAAAGGACCTGAGGCAGATTTTCACTTACTTTATTAATGTGGTGTTCAAGCTTCATTCGGGTTTTGTTTAACCACTTCACGCCCTTTATAACTCTATGTGGGCCACGTTAACTTGGTTTGAAGACAGGACCTGAGGCAGATTTTCACTTACCTTATTAATGTAGTGTTCAAGCTTCGTTCGGGTTTTGTTTAACCACTTCGCGCCCTTTATAACTCTATGTGGGCCACGTTAACCTGGTTTGAAGAAAGGACCTGAGGTAGATTTTAACTTACCTTATTAATGTGGTGTTCAGGCTTCAGGTTCTATTTCACTAGCTCAGGTTCCTTTACAACTTTTATGTGGGCCACGTTTACCTAATTTGGAGAAAAGACCTGAGGCAGATTTTTAAGAGACTTCAAAAAAGGAGGAGGTTCTCAATTCGACTGTATTTGTTAAATTTGTTTTTATGTTGTGACCTCAGAACTTTCGACTGGGTGAACTGATTTTGATGATTCCTTTTTAATTGAAAGGTGGTGCTTCCCGTGTGGTCCCATTTCAATTTGGTCAGTTGTTGAAGTCGGTTTTTTTGGAAAAAATTTCGTTGTATCACTTACCTTATTGATGTAGAGTTCAGGTTTCAGGTTCTGTTTCACTAGCTCAGGTTCCTTTACGATTCTTATGTGGGCCACGCTGGTGGGTACGAGACCTTTACAGATTTGTAAAAAGCGTTGTCTGTAAAATAGATGGATAACGTTATTATCTACACCTGAACACTTTAGAAAGGAGAGCGACTGCACGATTGGCCTAGTAGATTAGCGGTCACCTCGCTATTACATTATATTATAATATTTATTACATTTCTGAAAATTCTAGAAATAGGAATACGACCCCATCTACCGGATAATCTAGAAATAGAACTATGGCGCCATCTACCGGATATCTGTGCAATTTAGATGCCAAACCGCCATCTATTAGGATTTTTTAAGAACTTACCGATAAATACACACGAAAGTCGTATAATACTCAAATATTGAGATAAAAAACTACCCTATCTCCCAAGTTGGACCAAATTACAGAATCTAGTAATATAGATGCATACAAAATTTGATAAAAATTGGTTCATTAGTTTCAGAGTTTATCGCGAACATACATCGTGACACGAAATTTTTATATATAGAAGTGGATGAGATGAAATGGGGACCGTCTTTGAAAAAAAAACCAAGTCAAACTAAAAGATGGTTTCTTTTCTAGTATAGACAAAAATAATAATCGTTCATCAGTCATACTAAATGTCAAAAGTAGCCATGTTGAAATCTTTGATTAAAGAGGTGCAAATAGTTTTAGACACAAGAAACCCTAAGTTTAGTTAAGAAATAATGGTCGAATGTCGACCTCTGGGCGACCACTAGTCTAAATAATTAGAATTGATTTGACGTAGGTACTCTAAGAAACTGGTCTGGCCTCCGCTAGGCAGCGTTTGCGAATACTTAGCAATACATTATTGCTATGGACTTTGCGCCTTCATTTAACGATAACACGACCGTAGTAGCCGACGATATAGATGCATTATATTTTTTTTTTTTTTTTTAATAATATAATAATATTTATTGTCTTAACAGTAACGAACACATAAAAAAATAATTATTTAATTTGGTTCATCCGATCGGAAGTTATGCGCGTACATACATTTCGACAATTCATTTTTATGTATATAGATTTTACACAACGAGCTGTCAAGATTCAAGACAGACTTGTTTTGTCAAAATTTATTGGCCCTGTCGCAGTCTAATAGAAAAAAAAAGTTGTTTTTACTATCTTCCTTGCAATTTTTACGTTTTTTCCTTTTTATACGAACCTTCATTGTGCCTTAACGGAAATATTTAAAAAATAATTTGCATCATTTCATCTCATTCATCTCATTAATCTCATCTCATTTCATCTCATTCTTCCATTTAAGGTTTGAAGTGCATCTATCTCTCGCTTGCACTGTATAAATCCATGATCGACGGCTGCACGCACGAAAAAGCATGACTCATTGTCACGTTCCGCCTGAGCCGAGCGTGCGAGCGAGAGCGCGGAACAAGCGATAGAGAAGCACGATCGACCTATAGTCCATTGAAATGTTACATTTTTAGGCCTTACCTTGCGTTTTTTAGAGGACGCAATTTTATTTTTTTGATGTGTAGGGGGGGTCAGTGTAAAGCTAAAACCAAGTTTGTAGGGCCGCCACCCTTGTCCCACGGCCGCCATCTTGAAAATAGGGGTTGAAAAGGTTTTTACGATATATCTCTTTAACTATTTATATGATAAAAAAAAATGTTTGCATTTTTTGGTACAAATTAAATTCTCTACAACTTTGGTTCAGTAACTTTTTGTCGTAGAACTATAAATAAAAAAGTTATAAGAGAAAATGTTCAGAAATTCGAGATTTTTTTTTGAAAAAATGATATCAGACCATTTTTGTAGATCGTTTTTTGAGGAATAACTTGTATTTGCAACATTTTTTCATTAAGTCAATAATAGCTAAGGTCTTACAGCGCTCCGAAGTGAGTACTATTCTTAAGTAGGTACTCTTAACTATACCTATATTATACGTGTGTACTAATAATGTGTCATCAATTTTTTTTTTGGTGTTATATTTTTTTTTATTACAAATTTTGCAATATTATTAATAATTAATTATCGACTCTTTTCCACTCCATTACAGGATTTACAATTATTGATTTTTAAAATAATTTTAAATCTGATGGCCGTTACCGAGAATACTGTCCAGGTAGTGAATACCAAAGTGACCATGAGGGAACAAAAGAGCAGCTGCCTGCTATTATTATTATTATTCCTAACCTCTCTTATTTTAAGAATAGCGAATAGTATTGTGTTGAAGTTGTCGTTCAACTTATATGTATATTTTAGTTGCGCTACATATTTCTCTACGTGCGGATGTATTTTATTCTGTTTTTAATTATGAAGACGATTTCGAATGATTTTAAACACGATTTTAACTTCAGTGAAAACTATTTTTTGTTTTCTATTATTCCATCATGAGTGATTGTTTTATTTGTAAAAAACCTTTAGGTGGAAATAAAATAAGAACTGTGAAGGCAAAAGGTGTAAAAACTTTACTAGACCGAGCTGTAGCAAAAAATGATGAGGTTAATGAAAAATGTTTATTAACTGTTTCGGAAGTTACTATACATGTTACGTGTTATTGTTATTACGTGGACAATCGAACCGATAATGAATTTGTAATTAAAAAAATTATAATAACAAAAAAAAAAAAACAATAACTGATGACACATTATTAGAACACACGTATAATATAGGTATAGTTAAGAGTACTGAAAAATAGTACTCACTTCGGAGCGCTGTAAGACCTTAGCTATTGAGTTAATGAAAAAATGTTGGGAATAAAAGTTATTCCTCAAAAAACGATCTACAAAAATGGTCTAATATCATTTTTTCGTAAAATTATTTAAAAAAAGTTATATCGAAAAATATTTTCTTTTTCTGGAATTTCTGAATATTTTCACTTATAACTTTATTATTTATAGTTTTACGACAAAAAGTTACCGAACCAAAGTTGTAGAGAATGTAATTTGCAACAAAAATTGTTAACAATTTCTTTTTATCAAATAAATAGTTAAAGAGATATATCGTAAAAACCATTTTAACCCCTATTTTCAAGATGGCGGCTGTGGGACAAGGGTGGCGACCCCACAAACTTGGTTTTAGCTTTACACTGACCCCCCCTACACATCAAAAAAATAAAATTGCGTCCTCTAAAAAAAGCAACCCCAAATGTAACTTTTCAATGGACTACTAAGCGTTCGGCATGTGACGCATATTTTTCTTCAGTGTTTTCTTATCAAGTTATCACATAAAATTATCGTCCGTAAATTGACTTTATAGACATCAAATTTTTTCATTTTTATTTCTTACATACATTTTCCTTGCGTAATTACCACATGAGTATGATTCTTATCAGCATGCAATTTAATTATGTTGTTCTTAGAGTTGAGATAGAACAATAGTTTCCATAAATAGAATTATTCTCAACAATTAGGCTAAGAAGGTCTGGTTGGTTTAGTTGTCAATGATTGTGACTGCTGAGCCACAAGACGGGTTTGATTCCCACTTAGGATAAATACAGTGATGAATGCAATCATTTGTTCTGTCTGGGTGTCATTTATATCTAATACTAACTGAGCAGGTAGCATTGTGGGGCGAAGCTAGTCTAAAAATAGCCTAAATAATTCCTTATATCATAAGCTTTCTGCCAGTGAAAGTTATGTTAAAATCGAATCGTCCCAGAGATTTGCCGAAACAGTCAGACCGTAATTTAAAAAAAAATGTTGTTTCATGTTAGGACCATGCAATACTTTCATATGCATTTAGTGAAAAGCTGCTAATTTGAGGTCACAAACAGACACTTCTTTTATTTATTTGTATAGAAAAGCATATTTATCAGCAGTCTCGTTGGCATATTACTCCAGGCTCCAACTAATTAGGCATCAGGAAGCCTTGTGTTAAATGTAAAAAAACCTAAGTCATTATGATACAAGATTCTAAATAAAAAATTGTGGCCAACTGTTGGCCACTATTTTTTATTTAGAACTAGTTGTTGCCCGCGGTTCCACCCGTGTGTATTTCGGTTATCGCAGCAAATAGTAGCCTGTGTTATTCTGATGTATTAGCTATATTACTGTAAAGTTTCATCCAAATTCTTTTAGTAGTTTTTGCATGAGAGAGTAACAAACATCCATACTTACAAACTTTCACGTTTATAATATTAGTAGGATCTTTGCCAGCTTTAAAAGTCTGTCTTAAAATATCCATCATGTCTCCTTAGAAATGAACCTTAGTTTTCTACCTATGTAGCTCTTACCACACCCATGGTATAAATAGATGTGACACTCCACATTCTTAATTGACCACACAGAATAAAAATAAAGTCCTTACTTGTAAGAATATAATGATGCAAAATCAATAAGTTCTTTGATAACCAAGTATCCATTGTCTTCATAAAATTTGAATTGTTCTGGTGATAATTTGTAGCTTTCTGGTGACTCATTGGAGAGACTGGAATAAAGATTGCATAGGTTTAATAGTCAAGTCAAAGTCAAAAGATTTTTATTCAAATAGACACTTATTTTACAGGCACTCATGAATAGACAATATTTAAAAATCAAGTAATTCTAGTCGCCAGTTCCAAGTGCAGCCTTCCCTTCGTGAAGAAGAATCTGGCTTATTTTTAGTTTCAAATTTGTAGTTCAATTGCCTGAGTCTTGAAGTCAAGAAAAATATTAGTATTTTGTACCTCTGTAACCTACAGAAGTGAACATACTTTATTATTAATGTTTAAATTAAACAACAAAAATAAATAGGCTGCATCCACTAGGACCTCCTGCTAAAATTCCCTTTGGGATTTGGTGTGTCTAAACATATAATGACCTATATTTCAAATAAGAACTATTTCTCTATATTTTTTATTTAGTTGCCTGCTACTTTTACTGTTTATTTTTTATTAAAAAAAAGAAAAAAATGTTCCCCTGTGTGTATTTTAAAATATCTTTTAAAGTTACCATTTACGTCAATCATAAGTCAAATTATACAAAGAAACTACATAAATAGATTTTTTATCAAATAATCCGTAATAGATAAGTAATTTATTCGTAAACTTTTCAATACATTGTTAGGTAGAAAGATAAAAAAACAATGTACTATAATTATGCAGAACTTAAAAGTAATAATATTAATATTATATAAATACAATACTTCTGAAAGTAAATAAAAAAATCAAAACTTCTTAAAACTTTAAACAATAATAGATAGTATAAAAAAAAGAAACGTACGGTTTCGAAAGTACTTTTACACCAGCCAATGAATGAACTAAAACCTTTTTGGACATTTTGTACACACGATATAAATATTTTTGTTTTTTAGCACAAGTTTTATTCACCCGATACGTTTGCTTTGAAAAACTTGTAACTTTTGTTTGTGATTGTGTTTACTTGGATAAACTTCAAACTTAAAATCTTCAAATGCGAATGACACTAATGACAGCAACGCAACATGTTACAACAAATTCAGTGTTGCCAACAGCTGAATTAACTTTCCACCAGGTTCAACATCTAAAACCACTAACAAATAAAAAATAAAGTTGCGTAAACCCAACTACATAAAAGCATTTTGATCTAAATTTTGTATCCTATGACACCTAGGCTATTATTACGCATTTATAGATACCTAATTAATTAAAATCGGTTCAGTAGTATAAGTGCCACGGTGGAACAAACATAATTATACTGCCAAACATCAATGCTGCCAAAACTATGACACTTCCTTTTGGCTTCTCTGTAGTCAAGTAAAAATGGCCCATTTGGTTCATTCATTGCATCTTGTATTGCAAAGAGCAACACAGTTTGGCACGTGTTGCTCTTTGCAATGACACTGAGAAACATTGTTTCATTCATTCGACTTTACATTGCTCAGATCAGGGAAAATTAATATGTTTTGACAACACTTAGTGGTCTTTTAAAAATTTTAGGTGGTTAAAATAATACATCTAGGTGTGCCTTGAAGAACACGTTAAGCCGTCTGTCGCGTTTATCATGGACATCTATGGCAATCGTTATTGAGAAATTGAGAACTAAATGTCCTTGGCTACCTGGAATATAATTATATACTGAGAGCCAATTCAACTTTCGAATTCAGAGAGTTGCGGAGGTCCGATTCCGATGCCGGTCGCTCCATTGAAAATCTAATATTTAGATAAAACCGGTTGGACTAGTAGGCGATTCCGTAAGATCTTGGGAATAATGAAGGCTAGGAAGATGATGTTGACCTAGGTTAACTACCAATTTTTTCCACTTATATCTACCTATACAAATTTATACACATTATATATTTTACACATTACATAAACTAATAGCAACACGTAGTGTAAAGGATTAAGTTAAATTCGTTCAGTAGTTTTTAACCGACTTCAAAAAAGGAGGAGGTTCAAAATTCGACCGTATATAATATTTTTTACCCGACTGCGAAAGGAGGGTTATGTTTTTCGAGTGTATGTATGTATGTATTTAGGTATGTATCATTATTTCTTTGGCACGCCCTAGAGCCTAGAGCATAAAAATAAGTATTTTCGTCGTCGTGGTGGTGGTATTTGTCGTGAGTGGTGTCAATAGATTCGCCTTAGTCGTGAGAATGACACTGGGTACATCAAAATTAAAATAATTAAAAATAAGGATTTTTGGCGCCAAAAGTAATATTTTTTTTTTCAAAATACGTGTGGTATCAAAATAAAGATTTTTTTACGGTGATTACGAATATATAAAAAACTTATATGTTTTTATTGTTAAACTAGCTGTTGCTAGCGGCTCCGCCCGCGTGAATGTCGATTTTCGCGGCAAATAGTAACCTGTATAAGCTATATTACTGTAAAGTTTCATCCAAATCCGTTCAGTAGTTTTAGCGTGAAAGAGTAACAAACACACACACTCACACACATTTTGTGTCTTGTTTCTGGTAAATTATCATAACTATTAAGTTTTATGTTTGTTTATATTAAAAATTATAACTCCTAATTCAAGTATTTTAAACTTAAAATTGATCTTTTACATTTTTATTATACAATAAAAAAGTAATCATATAACGTACCTATTGTAAAGTATCTTTTAGAAACTGTTTAAGAACTACCAGATGTGGATGTTGTGTTAGTTACATTGAGATGATAATTTTAGGAACTGGTCACACACACTTTTTTGGAAATATAAATACAATGTAGATTATTTATATATTATTTATTAACTTTATGCACTAAGAATGTACATCGGTGGACTTAATGCCCAGAGCATTCTCTTCCAGTCGACCTTCGGGTGGTGGAGAAATCTTATAAGGCAGGTGTGCAGAGGTTCTATCCTGATCAATATCTGTGGGTTATATACATAAGAAGTCCGTTAAAATTTACAATAATCACATCATATTCAACGTTATACATACAAACATACATATATAAGTAGATATACATATACAGATTACGTATACATAAATACAACATCTAAACATTAAATAATGGAAAAAAAAACTTCGTTTAAAAAAACCGACTTAAAAACTAAAAAGTATCAAATAACTTGTATGTGCTACCTATTCATAGGTTTGAAGTCGGTGCCAAGCCAAATGTACCTAATAGTATGTACCACACTCGCTATATTTCAAGACGAACGACAACGACGTCACCGACGCTTCGGTTGTTTTGTTCTACGCGAAGTCGTTTAAAAAGGACGGTAAGCTATAGATTAGATAATTCTGCTAGTTCATTGAGAAAGAGCTCATGTACTTTATTTTTGAATGTATATCGGTTAGTGGACATCCTGATTTCGAGCGGGAGCGCATTCCAGAGTAGTACGCTTGAACAAAGAACGAACAGTTCACGAAGTCGGAGTTATGAGACGGACATGAGAGAAGCAGATTATTAACTGAGCGAAGATTTCTATCGTGATTAGAGCACAGGTATCGGAAATACGGAGCAAGGTAGGTAGGTAAGGATGGCGAGTTGAGAAATGAAAATAGGAAGGTAAGTGCTCGCTGATTGCACTGTAGGCGAATAGGTAACCATTTTAACTGGGAACACAAAGCAGACACATGGTCATACTTTCGAATATTGAAAATAAATCGAATGCAGTTATTAAGAAGACGGTCAAGCTTGTTAAGGAGGTCTGCATTTAGGTCGAAGTAACACACATCACCATAGTACATTCAGTGTTCCGCAAACTTTTTGGGTTCAAGGTACATCTAGAAAGATTAAAAATTTTGGAGGTACACCATAATTTAAAAATGTTTTTAAGTAATAAAAAACAATTTTTCTTATCTAGTTTTATGGTTAGGCAGTCGTAGACAAAATAAAAAGATCTCAGAAATTACAGAATAAAAAATAAAAAGTCCTCAGAAATCAGAACAGACTTGTCTGTAAATTCTGAAAGCTGCAGCACTTTGAATAGAAAGGGAAGAATAGAAATAGGGCGAAAATTTTCAGGAAAGGAAGAATAAGAATAGGGCGAAAATGTTCAGGAAGGGAAGAATAGAAATAAAGCGAAAATATTCAGGAAAGGGTAGAATAGAATTAGGGCGAAAATGTTCAGGAAGGGAAGAATAGAAATAAAGCGAAAATATTCAGGAAAGGGTAGAATAGAATTAGGGCGAAAATATTCAGGAAGGGAAGAATAGGAATACGGTGAAAATGTTCAGGAAGAGAAGAATAGAAATGGAGCGAAAATATTCAGGAAGGATAGAATAGAAATAAACTTCGTACCGCCATATTTACATATCTGTCTCAGCTTCCTACAGGCAGTGTACAGTCACGGACAAAGAAAAAGACTTTTCCCGTTATCTTATTTTTTTTTTCTTTCTAGCAAAAAAATAATGAAAGAAATCGGACTATGTGTTATTGAATTACAACTAAGTACATATTTTGACTTTCATCCCCTCTCTCCAAGAAACCGTGCAGAATTTCGGGATAAAAAATTCTATGTCCTACCTCGTAGTATGAACTCAAATCGTGCCAAGTTTCATTTGAATCCAATATCATCTCATACCATATCAAATCAAGATACAGACAGACGTCGCGGACAAAAAAAAGACTTTGCCCGCTATCTTTGAATTTTTCTTATACACAAACCTTTCCTAACAATAAGGAACTCATAAAAAAGAATCATTTAATTTGGTGCCGCCGATCGGAAGTTATGCGCGTACATACATTTCAGCGATACATTTTTATACAAATGTACATTGTCTGCATTCGCAATGAGTATGGTGACCACCACTCTTGGATTCTGCTTATGCTTTCCATCAGGCAGAGTAGAGTCATTATGGCGGGCCATACATAAAAAAAAAAAAAAACAAAAAAAACAAATAGATATGTTGATACTGAATTTTAAAAACATTATTATCTTTACCATTTTTATTTGCATTCTAAACAGTGACAACCAACAAAATATGTCAATACAATGACAAAATTTCTGAATGAACCAACAATAACAACCATCAAAATAATAATATTAAAATACGCGATAATAATTTATAAATAATATGTGGTGTCTATTTAAAACCCTTAATTTGATTCGTGTAATAATATATGATGCCTATTTAAAACCCTTGATTTAATAAGTGCTTCAATTTGACAGTCAAAAGTTTGACAGGAAAGTTGGTAGAACAGTTTATATGGGCAAAAGGAAATTGTTGTTTTTATTATCTTCCCCGCAATTTTTCCATATTTTCTCACCGTTTAAACCTTCCCTGAACTACGGCAAACATTTCAAAACCTAAATCAGCTAAGTCGGCCCAGCGGTTCTCGAGTTTTAGCGAGACAAACGAACAGCAATTCATTTTTAGGGTTCCGTGCCAAAGGCAAAAAACGGATTTTTTTCCAAAACTATAAGACTTATAATGTTGAAACTTGGTAAGTAGATGTATTCTGTGAACCGCATTAATGGCGGCCTAGTGATGCTTCTCTTCAATTCTCTTTATAAAAAATCTACTTTCTTGAGTGGTCTAGTTGAAAAATTAGGGCTGTTGTCTGACACTTACAGACACACACAGATTAATACGTTTATTATTTACTAGCTGTTGCCGGCGGCTTCGCCCACGTAAAGATCGATTATTGCGGTGATTCTTGAAACTGATATAACTTTTTTATTTATCTATAAAAATGAATCGCCGAAATGTATAAACGCATTGAAAACTGCATTTAAATCGGTTAACCCGTTTCTGAGATTAGCTTGCACAAACGTAGGTGACAAACATACAAAAATTCTAAAATAGCAATAGAAACCAAAACATACGTACCTATAATAAATGGGTGATTCTTTTGATTTGGTGAAATTTTTTTTTCACTTTTTGGTCCTAATTTTTATTTTATCTTGTCCCGGTCATTACACATTATAACATATATCAATTGCACTAGTTTACACCTAGTAGTTTAGGATTTAGCTTGTGCTGATGGATTGGTAAACCAGATTATTGATGACGAAGCCAGATGAATGAGAATTTCAACCATATTAATGAGGATCGTACAGATAAATGAGAATAACAAAGACTATTTAATCAATTTTATCTGAACTATAATACGAAAATCTTAAGAGAATGCGGTTTATCGTATCCTACTTCCAGCAGGAAGCAGCAGTGGCCTAAGACGAGACGATCAATCGTGGAAGCTGAACACAGAAGCAGCACATTAAAAGTTCTGCAGGGGTTCAACTTTAAGGAAATTGGACTCCTCGAGTCGAATTCCCTTAGTGATAAATAAATAATCCACACGGATCTTGAGTATCCTCGAGGCTCCCACGGATAGAATTCCATATCACACGTCATAGATAGAAGTTATTATATACAAATGATCGTAAAAACAAAAAACAACTCTGGCATCGGTGAAGTTACTATATATACAGACGGCTCCAAAACCCAACAGGGTACCGGAGCTGGCGTCTTCTTAAACGACTTAAATATCAAGAACTCTAGATAAGCTAAACACAATCTTACAAACAGAATGCGTTAATAAATCAAAGCAGCACAAGCAGTTGCAGTCAGAGATGTGAGAGACTGAAATATAAAAATTGTGGTTCGGAACCACTACTACATTTAGCCCAAGCCCAATTAAAAACGTGACTGTGCGCCAATACTGAAGAAAAATACAAAACCGAATGGAAAAACAACGAAAGATGTAGGCAAATAAAAAATGCAGTGCCGGTGGCATCAAAAAGACGAAGCAACCTGATCGAATTGAAAAGGGACGATCTCAGGAAGATCATAGGTATCTTAACTGAACATTGTCTCCTAAACTAGCACCTATTCACTACAGGTACAACAGACAGCCCTCTGTGCAGGGTATGCATGCAGAAGAAACGCCGCAGCACCTTTTCACAGAATGTGGAAGAGTGGCAGATCAACTGTCGACCATCCTCCAATCAATATCACTCCCGGAAACATGCAGTGACCTGGAAAAGTTGCATAGCTTCTGGGATGATCTAGTATAGTTGGAGTAAAAAGATGACAAACCTACGTACAATGACCCAATCAAGAGGTTAAGTGCGGAAAACCAAACCATACAATAAAAAAATCTGTTGCAGAATTCGGATGTGGACGATACAGCATTGAAGATGACTCTCACTCCAGCCGGCCTACCACATCTACAACCGAAGAAATATCCACAAAGTGTGGGATCTCATATTGTAAAACCTCAAATTGACTATAAGGCGATTCCAGACACTATGTCATATTAGTAAACATAAAGTATCAAAAACTCTGCTTTCCTGAGGGAACACCTCAGTCTCCCCTCAGAAGAGCAGAGTTTTTGATAATGATACTTTATGTTTACTAGGTGGCCAGGCTGCTTTCAATCGCACAAAAGCTAATTTGTCTAATAACTAAATCAACCTATACCTCCACTGCTAAACAAAGGTTTTAACCAAGGAGTGTCAACCATCCCGATCCTGGGAAGCGGGAAAGTCCAAATCTATCCGCTTCCAGCCACTTCTTCAAATCGTCGTCACTTTATCCTACTTTCTTTATTTTACTTTTACTTAATTGTGGTCTCTATTCTAGCACGTTTCGTCTTTAGCAACCATCGGCTTATCTGGAGACATGGTCGGCCCACTTACATTTCTATACACTGATTCTCCGTACGACGTTGGTTATTTTAGTTCTCTGTCGAATAACTTCGTTATCAAAGGACAATGGCAGGTTTGTATGGGACTTTTGTACCGCCTATCACTTCTCGTGGTTGGGATTATTGTTGTATTTATTAGGTTAGTTATATCATCAACAATTTCAGTTTTAATTATCAGATTTTTAGAGGCTTGCGTTCAAAAGATATTTCAGTTTTAAATTCACGTAAATATCTGTAATGAAATTGAAATCTGACAGCTAGCTGTCACAAATGAGTTCTCAAAAAGTTGCTCAATACAATGCTCCGCATTTTCGTAAACCTTTCTATTGTCAACGTTTAAGAAAGGAATGTTATGGTGTCCTAATATTACTACATATTACGTAAAAGATACGTATGTTTCTAGCATTGCTCTGAACAAAACCTTCTCATGAACTGTTACGATTTTAAAATACAATGATAGTACACTTGTGTTATGTTCTGACCATCATAAACACGAATTACCATTGGAACGTAGCCCACTGACCACCCTTGATGAATATAAATAAATAAAAAGTCTATGATGAAGATTTTGGCGTACTATGGTATAGTACCACATTGTCCACTACGCTCTTACAAAATCCTGTTTCAAGTTTTCATTCTCTTTGAAATGCTATTATTCTTAGGGTATAAGGCAAATAATACCATATTTTAATTTCAGTGCTCATTTATTGTAGACAAATGTACATACATGCATTAGGTATAACAAATCATGTTAGGTAAACCTATGTTGTACTCTTGTGATTATCATAAACCTCCAGTTTATGATAATCATAAGAGTACAACAACTGGTGGGACATAATCCTTTCTTTTAAGGTTTTTTTTTGTGCTGCTGTTATACTTACGATATAAATAACCAATAATATTGCAGTATTCATTTATTGTAGACAAATGTATAAACATCCACGCTACATACTGAAAATAATGTCATTTAAGAAAAGAGCTGGTCAAGTTAAAGCTTCATGGATGTCCACTCATATCATAACAGATCCTACGCAGCATTGTACATTTTAAACCAACTATAGAATTACAACAATAGCTTAGTATTGCATCTCGACCATTTGTCTAAGTTATAGTCGCTATGAAAATAAAATATTCAAAAGTGCACAAACACTCATTGCCTTCAAGAAATAAGTAAGGGATCATTATCAAGGAGAGATCAATGCCCCTTAACCAACTTTTCTTTTAGTCAATTAGGTACATTATTTCATTTAAGTAAATAATATTTATACATATTCAACGCCGCAGTGCTACCCGCAGTTATTGTCGTAACGCAGGGCCAAGCTAGTCTAAAAAAGGTAGCCTAAGTTATTCCTTATACCATCAGCTATCTATCAGTGAAAGTCCCATCAAATTGGTTCAGCCGTTCCAGAGATTCGCCGGAACAAACAGGCAGACAAAAATTGTAAAAAATGTTATTTTGGTATAAATATGTACCATGTACACATATGCATTTAGTAAAAAGCAGTTACTTTAATATTACAAACAGACACTCCAATTTTATTTATTTGTATACATTATACATTTAATACAGTGGGACATCATGGGTTGTTGATGATGATTTTACTCTTCATCGCATATGTGCCTCCAAGCGATAAGGACCATCACAAACTCTTTTTGTCTCTGTCTTCTGTCTCTGGTGTATGCAACACCACATTCTGCAGTCATTGATGAAAACTGAAAACATTTATAATGATAAGATGTGACAGAAATTAAAACAAGTAAAAAGAAAAGATGTTACTTTTGAAAATAATTCTTTGTAAAAGTGGGAGTATGCATTTTCATGATCAGATTAAGGTCCTTTTGGCTATTATGGATAAAAGGGTTTACAACTTTTATAATTACTAAAGAGATTATTATATTAATAAATATATTAAGATTTATATATCTTTAATTTAAATATTACTCTGACAGTTAGTGTTACTATTTACTTTTTATTTACATAAAAGCTTTTAAATATTATACCTGCTCATGTTCCAACCAACTAACCAAGCAGTATGTTCAGGTCTGTGGTGTTTAGCAAAAGGTACTGTAGATGACCCACCCCGCCCACAAACACCACAAATAATGTTAGGATTTTAGTCACCATAGATTAGGTATACATTGAACCTCTGCTGATACAGATTGGAACTCAAGTTGCCGTAATGGGTTTTCTCTTCACCAACAATACAAGGAATACAAGTTTCATCCCTGATGAAATCTAAAATAAAATATTTAATTATAAAACACAATATTATACATTATAATTATTTATCATTTTTTTATATTACAAATGACAAAGAATTAATGTTTATATGTCTGTAAAACTACTTACCTACATGTCTATGATAATTCCACAGTCGATTGTATATTGATTAGGTTTTCACTCTCGTTTACAAGATTGTGTTGTCTGATACGAATCAAATTAATATATTGTCATAAACGCGTAATAAGCTTTCCCTCTTTGAAAGCACAACAACAAACAAGCTCTATTGACATTTTTGTATACGATTTTCGTATTTCGTCAATAAAATGTTGCCCGGTCAAATCAGATGTATGACTTTTACACATAATGGAATCGATTTATCTAGTCGTTACGTTACTTACAAAATATAATGGACCTCTTACTAAAATTAATTGATTTAAAATATTTTTTCTTTTACATACTTCATCTTTTAATCTGTAATCTGTACAGTCAATATTTTATTAAAAAATATTGTTTTTAAATGTTAATGACAGTAGTGACCTCATATATGACTATCGATTTAATTATGAAAATTTTTGTTTCTACATTTTAAGCATGGCAAGTTTAGAAAATAACGAAAACGTTTTGTTGACGTTAACTCAAACGTTTAGTTATAGCATTCATAACATTTTTTCAGAAGAACTTATTTACTCTTTGCAATTAATTAAAAATATGAGAGTTACATAAAAACATTCAGGATGAGTCACTTTATAAACGATGCAAATCTCAAGACCAGCCATCACATGTCAATAGCGGTACAGGATCTGCCATTCTCCTTTAACAGACTTTATTCAGTATCGCATTGCAATTAAAGTAGCACAGCGTATGATGGAGCGTACACTGCGCTACTTTAATTTGTAGATCAGCCCCATGGTCTCAGCTCGGCTCTGTATGTCATTACGGGTAGGACGCACTGGTTAAATAACTGGGTCTTTTTTATTAGTTCTAATTTTCCTTTCTGTACTTTGTGAACGATACCTTGTTTAGTCTTCCACGGTTAGTACGTTATATCTGTAGAATTACTGATTTTTCAATAACAGACTACTTTAACTTTGCACGATTAACACGTTCAGTGCAAACAATTCACATCGTATTTGTCGCAACATTGCAAAGAAAGAAGATCCCAGGCGGACTTTTTCAATATTATCTTCCTTTGGTATAATTCCCAAATGAATAAATCCATGTTAGTGTGCAATTTGCATTAACAATTATCTCATAACCTAGAATAAGTAGCGGAACCTAAAAAGATCAGGTAGGAATTGATTTCTCTGTTTAGGAAATCTGCGCAGAAAGAGTTCTAGATGGTTGTGGTACGAGTTTTCTGTTTGAAAACTAAATTTAGAGGGAGATTATTACTGTTGACTATGAAAACTATCGGTCTAGTATCTGGCAAAACGCTGAGATTTCTGGGTCGAGTATTTTTTTTCTGATGTTCTTTTTCTTGTTACTTTCAAGTTTAATATATTTTGTAAAGTTTTTCACACCACTTTCTTTATTATCTTTGTTACCTAGGTTTCATTTAATTAATAACTGATAGCTGTTTCTTTTCGTTTTCTCCGTATATAGTCTTATAGTTTTCTTTTGTTTTTCTTGCATGATTGATTTCAATTCTTTCATATCTCTTTACACCGCGATTATGTAATTTAAGCCTTTCTTGCCTAGGTTGCTTTTTGGGTTTGTCATTTCTAAAAATATAGATCTGAAATAAGACGATTAGGTTCACAAAACAGCCACGGTTTAGTAGGTGATCAGTTGTGTCTTTACTGGTCTATATAATGTACTACATGTACCCCGTCGATGTTTTCTTACTTTTTACGAAAACTAATCCATCTGAAAGAAATATCTACTCTTATCAGGTCATCCTTAACTGTACCAAATCTAATTTATTTGGTTCCTCCAAATTCATCTGGGTCATAAGAGCCAGATAAAACCAGATTAATGGGTGCCATAAAATTAGAAATTTGGAAATAACTGCACTCTGCTCCATAATTTATAGACGAATGGAATCTAAGATACAATAAACTAATAATACAATTTACAAAGTTACAAACCATATTTAAGTTGCAAAACATAACTAAAGATACACAATCTATAAAAGAAATCAGATTAATTATGCAACTTATGTAACAAACAGCCAGATCACAACTATAAATCGTTCTCTTTGAAAAATTAGACCCGCACACTAGCACTACATATGATACATCTGTGCTGGCTGCTATGGCCAACAAAGAGTCGATATTTTTCTACCAAATATTATGTGTTTACATTGAAAATATGTTCGAACAAATTGTGCCAGGTGAATTATATTTTTTTCTGGGGACATTTTTTAAATTAACGTAATTACAAACACATACAAATATTTTGAATATAAATCACAACATTTGAAAATACATTTATTCAAATATCGATACGACGTTTTAAATATGACTTCTTCTGACGTAATATTACATAAAATCGAATAATTCAACGAAAAGCGGCATGGGGACACACCAGATGAATGAGTTTTGACCGTTTCCTGTTGATTTAATTTTATATATTTATAGTAATCTCAAATAAATAAATTCATGCCTAGATGGATATCGTCAATTACTATAAAACCTGCAATCGATGTAGAAATTGGATAAAATAAAGATGTGTTCTTCAGTCAAAAACACGTCAAAACCGTGTGCCGAAGAATCACCCAAATGCATAATATAGTCTGGAAACACTGTTAATTTTCGAGGTTTCTAATGTGATGTAGCAAATAAACACATTTTTTTGCGCTTACATTGCAAACGCTGGTTGCACCCTACGAGATAGATCAAAATAATGTACCTACTACAGTATTGTACACCTTAAAAAGTACTACAAAAAAGTCCGCGACGGTATATGTCTATCTCTTAGGGATACCCACAACAACCATTTTTTATTCCTTTCTTTTTACGAGAAATAATGGCTTATTTGCGAAGTGATTTTAGGCAATACAGAATGAATCCTTATAGAATTAAGTAAATTAAATACATTGTGCATTTAATATAGATCAAAATGGCCCTTTACAGTATCTAATTTAAATGAATATATTCGATGATAATTCAGATTTAAAATGCACGAATCGTGTCGTCGCGCGTCGGCGGGGGCATCTGAAATCGTGTGCGTGTGAACTGAGGGACCATAGTGATATTTTTGTTTGAAATTTTTATAAGATTTAGTAGTAGGCTCAAAACAATTGTAGAACAAATATGAGAATTTGTAAAAAGATATGTTAAAAACTACAGCCCTTTAAGTGTGGTCCCTCAATCCTCACATACCATCAGCCAGATCTCGGCAAGTATGTAAAAAAATAAGGTATTGTGACTGCAGACATTTAGAAGAGAATTTGTAAAGATATATACTAAATAACTGAGCACAAATCATCAACGATTAAAAAAATACAACGACTACACTGTGGTCCCTCAGTCCACACACGAAAGATTTTGTTATACTGAATATTATCACATCAACGGAATAAAATCTTTATTTTCTTACATAATGTTTTAGAACAAGTCTTATAGCAATTTGTAAAAAATAAATTAAAAAAAAATACCGACGCACTTTGAAGATATTTATAATTAAAGCTGGTCCCTCAATCCTCACGTTCTCAAACATACTTGCATGTCTAGCTGCTAGACGACTAAAGTATCACAAAGTGTAGTGTATTAAACTTTTTGTAAAAAGTTTCTACAAAATAATAGGTATGTTTAATTGTGTGTATCTTACCTCTAAAATGAGATTATAGCATTTCAGTGATCCTATGAACAGATATACGAGTAGTGTGACCAGACTACCAATATAATTTTTTTGTAATATTCGAAACCCAAGGTTGTATGGTAGATTTAGTGTTATGTTACATTACGTATCTTTACAAAGCATGAAATAAAGTAGCTTTTAGACACTTATAACCATTTAGGCTATGTTTCAAGGAAGCTTTATGTACTTATAATATCTCAGTATTTTACAAACCATTATGGTAACGTAGTGGTATTATTTATACAGCTCAGTTTTATACGTTTTATTAACACATAAAATTGAACATTTAAAAACACAGGATTTTGTAAAATATTTACAAAAAGTCCGCGATAGTACCTATCGCGATCTATATTAATATTATAAATTTGAAAGTGGCTTAGTCTGTTTCTCTATTACGCTTTCACGGCTAAACCAATAACAGTGCCTGCACTTGGTAAGGCATATAACTTATTGTAATACTTTTGTTTAAGTATGTGAAAAAAAGCTAGATAGAACTTTTTTTCACAAAAAAGAGTCATTCGCATTTTTTGCCAGGGCGTTACAGTACGGACCAACAAATCTTCTTACATTCATTAACTTATAACCAAATTTTACGTACTTAAACAAAAGTATTACAATAAGTTATATGCCTTACCGAGTGTAGGCACTGTTATTGGTTTAGCCGTGAAAGCGTAATAGAGAAACAGACTAAGCCACTTTCAAATTTATAATATTAATTTAGATCGCGATAGGTACTATCGCGGACTTTTTGTAAATATTTTACAAAATCCTGTGTTTTTAAATGTTCAATTTTATGTGTTAATAAAACGTATAAAACTGAGCTGTATAAATAATACCACTACGTTACCATAATGGTTTGTAAAATACTGGGATATTATAAGTACATAAAGCTTCCTTGAAACATAGCCTAAATGGTGATAAGCGACTAAAAGCTACTTTATTTCATGCTTTGTAAAGATACGTAATGTAATATAACACTAAATCAACCGCAAAACCTTGGGTTTCGACTATTACAATAAAAATTATATTGGTAGTCTACATTTTTTTTCATTGTGTGGTCACACTACTCGTATATCTGTTCATAGGATCACTGAAATGCTATAATCTCATTTTAGAGGCAAGATACACACAATTAAAGATACCTATTATTTTGTAGAAACTTTTTACAAAAAGTTTAATACTCTACACTTTGTGATACTTTAGTCGTCTAGCAGCTAGACATGCAAGTATGTTTGAGAACGTGAGGATTGAGGGACCAGCTTTAATTATAAATATCTTCAAAGTGCGTCGATATTTTTTTTAAATTTATTTTTTACAAATTGCTATAAGACTTGTTCTAAATCATTATGTAAGGAAATAAAGATTTTATTCCCTTGATGTGATAATATTCAGTATAACAAAATCTTTCGTGTGTGGATTGAGGGACCACAGTATAGTCGTTGTATTTTTTTAATCGTTGATGATTTGTGCTCAGTTATTTAGTATATATCTTTACAAATTCTCTACTAAATGTCTGCAGTCACAATACCTTATTTTTTTACATACTTGCCGAGATACGGCTGATGGTATGTGAGGATTGAGGGACCACACTTAAAGGGCTGTAGTTTTTAATATATCTTTTTACAAATTCTCATATTTGTTCTACAATTGTTTTGAGCCTACTACTAAATCTTATAAAAAATTCAAACAAAAATATCACTATGGTCCCTCAGTTCACACGCACACTCTGAAATCCACCCGTGCGAAGCCGGGGCGGGTCGCTAGTATTCAATATAAGAAAAAAAAACATGTACAGACAGCGACCAGTTACGAATTTATTATATGTAATTATGTACCTACTGATAATGTAATGTGCCGACTTATTTAAAACTTTAGTGTAATTATTATATATGTGAGAGTTACCTAAATTACACAATAGTTACATAAGAACTATCACTTAAAAATATTCTTTAAAAATACCTCAAACCGATTGTTAACATACGTGAATTAATGTTGTTTAATAAAAACATTTGGATTCTACCAGAACTTGTGTAGTATAAATAAAATATGAACTCAAAGAAGCTGTTCACATTGACAAGTTTAATCAATTCGTGCCAAATGCAAGCCTACCGACTGTGTTATCGACGTCGGCGGGTCATTCGATAACCTAACTCTTAAAAGCGACAGTAAAACAACCCGTCCATAGATTAGTAGTCATTTAACATCGAATGAGGAATGTCGAAACTTACAATAATATTGTTGCTCATTGGGGCAATAGTGCCTTTAATTTCGTCTCAGTGCTCACAGAAAACAGCAACACCATTACTAAAAAGAGCAGTGTACGATTTCACACTGGGATTAGTGCGACGGATTAATCAAGAAACAGAAAGTCATTTCGTCACATCCGCGCTGTCACCATGGGCGCTTATTTCAACCATGTCTCTCGGAGCAGCTGAAGACACGCTGAAAGAAATTCAAGATGTGCTCAGAATTCATTCACAAACATGTTTCAACAAACTGTTCTTCGACTTAGTTAAGCAAATCACAAGTAAACCCAGTAATCCAGCCGCAGGTATGTTGGAACGGAGCGCCACGATATTCTTTGATGGTTCTCTTAATATTAATCAGAAATTTTTGGACGATGCATCTAATATTGCGGCGAGTGATGCCAGAATTGTGTCTTTTTATGATGCAGCAGTTACGTCTACTATAATCAATGAACATGTTAGAAGTGTAACTAACGATGCTATTGATGAAATAGTGACACCTGCCGATCTTGAAGACGTTTATGTGATGATGATAGATGCTTTGTATTTCAAAGGAGCTTGGAAGATACCTTTCCCTTATGAAGATACAGAAATAAGTGCTTTTTATAATAGTAAAGGCCAGCAGATTGGAGATGTATCTTTGATGTACGTAAGTGCACCCTTTAACATGACTTCTATTGATCAAATTCAGGCGCAAGTTTTGGAACTACCTTACGGGGAGGATACTAAATACGGGATGTTGATCTTCCTGCCTTATCAAAACGTGACGATATCAAAAGTGATTGACTCGTTGAAGAAAATCAGTATTAGATCTATATATATTTTATTTGGAAATCAAGAAGCACAGACGGTAGATGTTCAAATCCCTAGATTCAAGATAAATACCGATATAAATAACTTAAAGGAGTTATTAATAGACATGGGCTTGAAGAATCTGTTTGACCAAAATACCGGGAATTTCCCAGGCATTTCAGATTACCCATTATACGTTTCGAACTTTATTCAGAAAGCAAATATTGAAGTTACGGAGGAAGGGACAGAGGCCAGTTCGGCCACAGCTGGGGTCCTGGGGTCCAGAATGTTACCAGATCAGTTTGTAGCGAACAAACCTTTCCTATTTATGATCGTGGACACACAGTTTCATATTCCTATTTTCACTGGTGCTTATTCAAAACCCACCAATTTTTGAATACTAAATAAAAATATAGCTTTGAATTAGTTTTTATCTCTTTTTTATGTGAAATATTAAAGAAACCCTTATTTAATAATTTTGATTTATTTTATGTATCTGCAAAAAACGGTAAAGATTGTCAAGATAACAACATGAACTAAAATGTTTTAGTTCCTGTTGTAGGAGGAGTGGGGGGAGAAAAAGAGCAAACCTGTCACCTGTTAATGGACTACCCCTGTCCATAAATGCCAGAGATTTAAGGGTCACAAGAGTGCGGTCTCCCTTTTTTATCTCTCCCCTTAGAAACGGAGGGGATTCGGGCTCAGATGAAAGCCCTTCTAACTTGGTAAACAGCAGAGCTAGAACTTCTTAACACCGGTTGTTGTAAGGTTGTGGTATTATTCCGGTCTAGCTTAGAACATATAAGCTGGTGAAGTATGACGCTCTCCAAGATTTAGTCCAAAGTAGAGTCACTTGTCATTCGGAATTCGGCGTCTGGATTTACAATTCTTTACAAACCTGACATTGATTTAGCTTATGAAACCTGCTTCATAGCTTAAGCGGTTAGCGTATGCGACTCGCGATCAACAGATTTGGAGTTCGATTCTCGGATCGGGCCAAAGAGTATTATTTAGTTTTTCTGATTTTAGAAATCATTAAAACAGCCCTTAGTTTTGGGGTTTTAAGCCCTGTGCCTCGGTGAGCACGTAAAGTCTTCGGTCCTGCGCCTCAGATGTCTTAACGGTCGCGTCGGGTAGCCGCGACCCATAAGAGTGAGTGAATACGTGAATAGAGAGTGTACTAGTGTTTTCGCACACACTTGTGCACTATAATATCTCCTGCGTAGTTGACTGGTCCCGTTGAGATTAGCCACGGTGGCCGAAACCGCCTAGGAGTACATTATCATCAAGTTTTCACATTATTTATACATAGATATTGGATGGATATGCTATATATATATATATACTATATCTATAGAAATCTGTTTAGGTATTATGTGTGACTGCATTTGGAAGTTTTGTCTGAAATCACCACACTGGACAGGTGGGTTGCAGATTGCAGCAAGTAGCTTGTAGCAATAGATTGCTGCGATAGACTGCTGATGACGAAGATTAATGTGGGTTTAGTTCCAACTTAAATTAAGATTCCATTCATTATTTTTTTACTTTCATATAATACTGTTTGATACTATGCTGTTGCTTTAACCTTTTATATCTTCTGATAACCTTATGAGAGTCACCGATTTTTTCTCGGAAAAACCAATCCAAATACTGATATGTTTTGAATGTAAGGCCGAGATACGAGGTAAATAAATATTTCGGTCATCTAACACAAAACGCCATCTAGTCCCAAGCTAAGCAGAGCTTGTGTTATGGGTAGGTACTCGACAACTGATATAAATACATATTTACTTTTTTTTTGTAAATACGTACATTTTATACATAGAAAATCCACGTAAAATGATAGCGTTCGTGCTGTCGTGTTTCGTTGGCGATTGCGAGACCGGAGGCCCAAATAGTCTAGTCAACAAGTTCCATACTTGTTGAATAGACTAAAAGATGCAGAAGCATATCACTAGGCCGCCATGGTGTGGGTCGCCATGCTGCATTGTCTGCATTCGCAATGAGTATGTTGACCACCACTCTTGGATTCTGCTAATGCTTTCCATCAGGCAGCGTAGAGTCATTATGGCAGGCCATACATAAAAAAATGAAAACACCCAAACTCCGAAACAAATATTTGCAGATCATACAAACATTTGGTCCGACCCGGGAATCGAACCCAAGACCTCAAGCACAGCAGTCGCATACGCTACCACTACGCCACCGAGGCAGTTGTAGTAAAGATTACTCAATGTGAGTAATTTTCATCCAATTACTATTCAGAAGTTTGATAGGTCTTTCTATACAGAACTTTGTGATTGAGCCTCATTAGCCAAGTTTCCATACAGCGTAAATGTAAATAGAAAACTAAAAATGAATGGGAATGATGTCATTTCAAGTCACGTGGTCAAAACAAAATATTAGCCAGTAATACAAAAACTCCCTGCCAAAAAACACTTAAAAGCGTAAAATAAACTGGTTCTTGTTTTTCATAAATTGCGTATACCTAATTCTTTATTCATTTAAATAGTAGTATTATAATGTGTGCTAGGTACCCAGAATCTGTTTGAAGTCGGTGCCAAGTGACTATCACTTAGACTTTTGTAATTGTTCGTTTGTATTCTTTTTGGCTTAGCACCGACTTCAAACAGATTTTAGGTACCTAGCACACATTATAATACTACTATCTAAATGAATAAAGAATTGGGTATACGCAATTTATGAAGAACAAGAACCAGTTTATTTTACGCTTTTGAATGTTTTTTGGCAGGGAGTTTTCGTTGGATGTGTTTTTGGAAGTCGGTTTTTTTTTAATAAAAAGTTTTTATTTCTCAGTTTTTAGTGCAATCAATCGTAGGTCAGTAGTAAGTTGAACTATTTCATCAAATTTCATCATCAAGAATACAAATTAAGTTCTATACGTACGTGTAATATTAAAATCATCCTCTAATCCCTAACTGTTGAAGAGTTTAACCTTCTATCATTAGCTCACCGAAATAACTTGAAAGTATACGACTGAAGGTCTTTAGATACGTATGAAATTGAAAGAATTATCCTCCAACTCCTAACTGTTGAGGAGTTGTACCTTCCACCTTCCATCATCAGCTTACCTAAATAATTTGAATGAATACGACTAAAGGTAACATATGATATTTAAAGATTTATCCTCCAACTCCTAACCGTTAAGGAGTTGTACCTTACATCATCAGCTCATCATCATAAAATGATGACTACCAGACGCAAATACCGGGGTACCTTCAGAAAATATACGAAAAACATAGTATGTGCCTATAAAAAATGAGGGTTTCCCTCGATTTCCCTGGGATCCCATCATTAGATCCTGATATGCTGGCAATGGGACCACCTCGGAAGCATACCCTTTCGAATACAAAAAAAAATTCAAAATCGGTCCACAACTGACGGAGTAATCGGTGGACATACAAAAAAAAAAAATACATACAGTGGAACATAGAACCTCCTCCTTTTTGGAAGTCGGTTAAAAAGAATAGAGGTGTTAGCGTTTGTAGAATGAGATTTGACGCGAAACACTTGCATCTTGGCTAAGAGGGTAGTTCAGTGATTGCTGGACGGGAATCTTCTTTCCTAGTCTACGGACACTTTATTTGGTAGTTTCCAGAGCTGAAAACAAAATATTGAAGGATCATTTTTTAAAAGGAATTAAGTGTTGCATTTTTTTATGTTTGGCCCTGCCAAAATGACTCTACTCTGCCTGATGGAAAGCATAAGCAGAATCCAAGAGTTGTGGTCACCATACTCACTGCGAATGCAGACAAAGCAACAATGCAGCATGTGGTGCCCCACACCATGGCGGCCTAGTGACCAGTGCCGGATTAGCCACTTAGCAAGAGTAGCAAATGCTACGGGCCCCGCGATTTGGAGGGCCCCGCGCTACAATGCCTATTTGATCGTAAAAAAAATAAGTTTAGATAAGCGTAAAATATCTTGCATGACATAAGTTAATCCCAGTGAACGGTGTTTAAGTTCGCTTGCACCCATCTTCACTACATAGTATAAAACAAAGTCGCTTTCTCTGTCCCTATGTCCCTTTGTTTGCTTAAATCTTTAAAACTACGCAACGGATTTTGATGCGGGTATCTTTAATAGATAGAGTGATTCAAGAGGAAGGTTTTTATGTATAATAAATGCATAATATAGTATGGAAACACTGTTAATTTTCGAGGTTTCTAATGTGATGTAGCAAAAAAACACATTTTTTGCGCTTACATTGCAAACGCTGGTTGCACCCTACGAGATAGATCAAAATAATGTACTACAGTATTATACACCTTAAAAAGTACTACAAAAAAGTCCGCGACGAAATATATCTATCTCTTAGGGATAACCCACAACAACCATTTTTTATTCCTTTATTTTTACGAGAAATAATGGCTTATTTACGAAGTGATTTTAAGCAATACAGAATGAATCCTTATACAATTAAGTAAATTAAATACATTGTGCATTTAATATAGATCAAAATGGCCCTTTACAGTATCTAATTTGAATGAATATATTCGAAGATATTACAGATTTAAAATGTAGGAATCGTGTCGTCGGCGGGGGCATCTGAAATCCACCCGTGCGAAGCCGGGGCGGGTCGCTAGTTAAAAATAAAGGAGATGATGGAATGTGGCAGTTATCATCACATCACACTAATATTATAAAGGAGAAAGTTTGTGAGTGTGTATGTTTGTTACTTCTTCACGCAAAAACTACTGGACGGATTTGGATGAAACTTTACAGTAATATAACTTATACATAAGAATAACACATAGGCTACTATTTGCCGCGATAACCGACATACACGCGGGCGGAGCCGCGGGCAACAGCTAGTAGAGGAATTAAGCTCATCATACATAGTATGAAAGTTTGTGAGAAAGTTATTGAGAGAAGAGTGAGAGAGGAAAGTGCAATAAGATGAAACCAACTTGGGTTTTTGCCGGGTCAACAGGTGCCATATATTTGCAATTCGATAATTGTGTGAGAAAATACAGACAGACGCGCTAAAATTTGCATATTTGTTTGTTGATCTAAAAAAAGCGTATGATAAGTTACCAAGAGAGGTATTGTAGTGGGCTTTGAAAGAAGAAAGAGTGCCTACTAATTATATGGCATTGGTTCGATCGATGTACAGAGGATCTAGCACCTATGTAAGATCGGCTGCGGGGAACACCGACCAATTCAGTGTCTCTGTTGGTTTGCACCAGGGATCGGCTCTTAGCCCATACCTCTTCCTACTGATAATAGATGCTCTGACATCGGACATACACGAGGAGCCCCATGGTGCATGCTATTTGCAGACGACATTGTGTTAGTCGGTGATGACGCGTCCGAGGTCCAGCGCAGACTAGAGACATGACAGCAAAGACTAAAGAATGTTGGCTTGAAAATCTGCTGAACTAAAACCAAATACATGTTTTGCGATTTCGGAGGTCCTTCCGGTCTTGCTGCCGTGTCACTGAATGGAACAGATATTTCGGTGTGCGCCGATTTCAAGTAGGTACCTCGGTGCGCTGTTACAAAATAATGGCGAAATAGGTCTGCGCAACATCGAATCAATGCAGATGGATGAAGTGGCGGCAGGTAACAGGAACTATTTGCGATCCCAAGTTCCCTTTAACGTTAAAGAGACAAATAATAGGTCTTTACCTATGAAATTGCCGTTTTGTATGCAACGAGTGAAAGTACTTATTTTTTCAAACTTTTTTATTTCTGTTATTCGAAGTAATCACCCATGCAATCGAAGCATCTTCGCCAACGCATTGGCAGTTTATTGATGCCCTTCTTGTAAAAATCAGCTGGACGGGAGGCAACAAACTCTTCAAAGGCCTTTTGTACTGCCTCTCGGGAAAATTTGAAAATTTGCCTGTCCGATTTGAAAAATTCTTGGGGCCATGGGCCCCGTCGTGGTCCACCCGTGGTTCACTTTACGTGTGTGTTATATTCAACAAATCATTAGTATTTAATCATTTTCTCTTCGTAGATGCGTTATACTAGTTTTTAATATTGTTAAGGAACCTTAAGAGTTGATTTTTCATTACTAATAGATTTTATGACCAACATTAATCCATAAACTTTTAATGCAGATTACTAGCCTTTCCATAATAGGCATTTGAAGATTTTTATAGCTTTATTTTATGGCTTTATAAACTCATATCAAAATATAGAACGTTATTGACTTTGGTCTTTGGCTACATCTACAAGTTGGTTATCCATGTTGTGATAAGGTATGGAATTAATACCATTTAGTGAAAAATGTTGCCAGTGTAAAAAACATTAAGAAGGAACTTTGAAACTCTACAAAAAGAAGTCGGATTGATGTTTTTCAGGGTTTAGGCTGAGGCCGCACTATGGTTTTTTCCAGCCAGCGGTTAAACCGCCAAACCGCAAAACCACCCGAAGCGCACACACTACGGTAAAACCGCGAACAGTGTTGCCAACAGATAAAATCTCCTTTAGATTGAACTTTTAAAACCACCAGAAAACCAAATCGAAATGAAATGACAGATCTGAGATAATTACTGAGCTTATAATAAAGCAACTTTAATACGTGCACCACGCATGTGATTGATTGCCAGTATATGTTGATTCATTAACATAAAAAAAAGGTTTTGGCACTTATACAAGCCGACCCCAAATAAAATTGGGAATAATAAAGGCTACAGTCTAAAAAGTTGTTAAAGAACTCTCTGACACAGTCGAGGTTGAGTATAAACAGCTTCTCTATCATTCAAAGACGCGTTGGCGAAATCTGTTTCCAGCTATCGAGTGGGTCCTGAATGTGGATTATTTCAAAAGCTTAAAAAAGCCCCCTGATCTGATTTTTTTTAAATCGGGGGCATACCTGTTTTTCATGCATTCAATTATGCACATCATTTACTCAAAAATAAAAGCATTAGAAAAAATATATAATTCAGTCTTTAAAACCAGAAGGATACCTACTTGCAACCATTTCAAAAAGATTGGATGATCGAAATAGAGAAAGTTTCTTGCAATTGAATGTTCAGAGTACATATTCTCAATAAAGAAGATGAAAACACAAAAAAACTTAATATGACTGCCGATGAAAACTTTAAGCAGATCATATTTTGCCTGGGCACTAGCTGTGCCCGCTAATTCGTACACGTGAGACTTGGATTTTGAAGTTATTTTAATTTTTTTACAGATTAAACCTTCCCCGGACTACGACAAACATTTCAAAACAAACAATCAGCCCAGCCGTTCTCGAGTTTTAGCGAGACAAACGAACAGCAATTGATTTTTATATAATAAGAAGATAAGACTAAGAAACTTAGAGCTTGAATACTGGAATGATATCTTATGAGTTTCAACTTAAAGATATTTTTGCCAAATTAGTCTGGCTTAAAAAAAAGGTTGTGAAAAGTATACTACTGTTTGAAACGCATTTTCACAACTGTGAGATTATACTTTTCCATCACTGATTTCGATGAAAAATAACTAAATTTAATTTAAAAGAACTATTTCGACTAATTGAACTATGTATTCTTTTTATTTCGACTAAATAAAAAAATATAAAAGTGTTCGGATTATGACCGCAAATATCCAGGGATTTTACGTTTGTTAGTTGTTGTTACTAAATTTTTGAGATGGCAGCCCTATCTCTAGGTCAATGCTTATTATTTAAGAATTTATTTAAGAATTTCTTAAAAGTTTTATGAAAATCCTAAAACTTTAGAATACGACATTACAGATTTATGGCGGCATAATACGAATATAGGGCCCACAGTTCAGTAACGTCTCTACGGAGGAATCTGCAAGAATGCAATTATCTGAACTGGACTTCGCTCGATATGTCGACACCAAGTATTCCAATTTTGGCAGAGGCAGATAGGGGAGTGTATTAAAAAAAATCTTATTTGTGTAACCTAAAAGTAACCAAGAGATGAAAAATCACCTGAAACGTACACTGGACAGTATATTACCAGTATTGCGTGGTGCCTTTTTGTGAAAATACCACAAAAAGAACACCTACGAAATTGTTCGGGATTATCGGCGAAATAACCATAATCGTATCTAACCGTAGCAAATTTAAACTATTAGCTTTCGTGAATTTTTTCTGCATTGTTAGACCTTCGCCCTTTATAAGATTTATGGCGAAATAATATAGTTAATAACTTATTTCAGCATATTTTTTTTTTTAGGTTAATGACAAGTCGATACGCTTGAGAAAACTGACGTCACACTTAATGATTGGTATTTGCGGTCACGTGACATATAGATTAAAATTCATAATTTTTATTTTATGAAAATATTGAAAATATGTAATTATTTTTAGAAATAAAAATGTTATTAAAATTTCTTGGCATCTTAACTAGCTATAAGCAAAACATCGTATTTTTTTTTGTACTACAGGCAAGTACCCTATTCGCGTTCTTGCAATATTTTTTATCGATAGGGACTCGGGTTTTAATAATCGAAGAGTCAGAAATAGCCTTTCTCAATAAATGGACCATACACTATTGGTGACGAGCAGATTTCCCTAGTGGCCGTTTGCGGTATTATGTTGATAAAAACTCTTTGGCAAATAACATATTATTAGGTACCAACTCTTTACACTCGTGATAACTTCTAAACGAAATATCCAAATGGGATGAAACCAGGCGCGGTTCCAGCCTGAAATTTTGGGGGGGGTCACTAATCAAATAAGTCGAGTAAATTAGACTTTATTGCACAATACACAATTTTATTTCACACATTAAAAACAAATGGATATCTTTTGTTTTTATTGGTAAATCTATTGGGATCATAATATTCGAGACATCTGTGACTATCTCTGGATGAATATTTAGAGGATCTAGCTCCGTTGGGGAACGAAGGGCGTGTATGGAACTCCGACAAATCGGTCCAACCACTAAACCCCGGCGGCGGCCTACATCTGCAGTCAAGAGGAGCTCCAGGAACGCATCAGCGGCTTCTGGAGTTCCCCCTGCCTTACCTCATCACTGAGGTACATCCCGGGGTAACCATATTAAACCCGGGGCATGTCGCTCTCACCGCTCTACACAGTAAGAGAGTCGGAACACCGACCCGCCTGAGACGATACCCATCACACATCTCCTCAGCATGTGGCCACAACGGCCCTTAACCGACGATTGGGGAACTAGCGGCCTCTAGCGCGCACTCTTCGGCTCCGACAGCGCGTTGGCTTGCACAACCCTGGGTCGAGCCGTGCCCGCCAAGCCCGTAGGACTTGCGTATGTGTGTTCTGACGAAGCATTCCGGGCTCATGATACGGCGCTATCTCTTCGTCATTCCGACCCACAGATCGAATTTCGTGGCAGACCATTGTGTTTATGTTGGCTAGAATGACGAAGGGTGGAGATCGTGCTAGGATCGTCGCCGCCTCGTACGCGATCGTACGGTGGCTTCGTACGATCCGTATGGACAACATCAGCTGCAGACTCCCGAGTTGAGCATTACAGCGGGAAGATCCCGTCGGTGCCCCATAGAGGACCATGGATCGCACGACGCCCATACGCACGCCCACGCACATAGAGGCAGCGAACTTTATCCCGCGGTTCCCCGAGATTGGGCAGCAGACAATGTGGCACCCCTGCTACTCATCGTACTGAGGATTAGTCGCCCGAAATGATTTTCGAAGCTCTACCGATTGTCCAAGATGAGGTACTTCATGTACTGACCCACTAGGACTTCGGTGTCATCAACCCGGAGGTATGAGCTGGGTGGTTCCTGGCGCTTACATAGGCCATAGAACCATATCGCCGCAGTTTTCCGAGGTGCCACCCTCAGGCTCAGCTTATGAATCTTATCCACGACACAAGCCACCCCTTGCGAGCAGAAGCACCTCCCCGAAGCGTGACCCTCTAGCCAGTATTAGGGTATCGTCTACATAGCAGGCGACACTGATGCCCGAAGTCAGACTAGTGCGAAGGCCCGCATCGTATGCGAGGTTCCATAAAATGGGCCCAATACAGAGCCCTGGGGAACCCCACAACACACCTCCCTTCAATTTTCCAATCCGTTCCGATCGACAAACTTCACTGTCCCGTCGCGCTGATAGACCTCTATGACGGCACGCAGGTAAGCCGGCACCGCTGGACGTGATATTCAAGGGCCGCCCTAATCGAGCCCCCTTGAAGGGTGTCGAAAGCGTTAACGATATCAAGGCTAACTACCAACACCACCCCCCCGATCGGACTGCCGACCCCGACAGGGAGCGAACACACCTATATATTAGCGTCCACTGTCGAGCGCCCCCGTTGGAATCCAAATTGGCAGTCGATAGAGGCGATAGATCAGGGCCCACTCGCGACAGGTGCTCGCTGATACGGCCAGAGATAACTCTCTCAAACAGTTCCTATCCTTTGATTTCTTATCTCGATATGGAAAATGATAAGAATAAGAAAATCTGGTTCTAGTAGCAGATTTTGGGGGGGGTCACGTCCCCTGTGACCCCCCCCCCTGGAACCGCGCCTGGATGAAACGAAAAGTATTTTACTTCTACATAAATACCCTTGATAACATAATGCTTTATTTGGATAAGGATTAATATTACGATACACATTTAACATAGTTTATTTCTTCAGACCACAGAACTACTAGAAAAGCCTTTGACGTAATTTCGTAAGTAATCTTTTGTCGCCGGGACGCACACATAAACGATTAATAATATTATACACACATAACTAAGTCTATTCTAATTCGTCCAAGGGATTTAATGAATATAATATTAAACTACAACCTTATGCTCTTGGCATTAAGTAGAGTTTTACGTGCAATTTTGTGTTTAGAGGTGGATCTTCGTCTTTATGACCCACCCACCGTAGAGATGTGGTCCTGTCGATTGTAATAATTAAATTTGCTTAATTTCTATATGAAATAGTTCTTACTTTTAAATATCGCTATCCTATTTTTTATATGAAATTCACTGTTTTAGAAATTGATTGAGTGAAATTGTACTAGTTTCTTGTGTTAATATCAAAATAAGACATTTGTTTTGTCAAAACATAAGTACATATTGTACATCTAATTTTGGAGTTTGACTTTTCCTACTTATCAACACGACACAACTTTCTATAGACGTAACACACATAATCTTAATAATTTTTCTGTAGAACCCTGTAATCAACAGTAATTATGAGGTTATTTTTATATCCTCACAAGATGTACATTTTTTATATCTAAATTTAAATACAAAAAACAATGTATAGACGTCGGACGGCCTAAAAAAAATGTTAATCTTCAAAATATGTTTTAAGTTTTAAAAGAAATATTTCTATTATTCCTATTCCATTTCATCAAAAAGCTTTCCAAAAAAAATTCCGAGACGAACGTCAACGACGTCACCGACGCTTCGGTTGTTTTGTCCTACGCGAAGAGCAGCTATCCCGCTCAAGGTCACGCGCGGCGAGTCCTACTATTACATTTTGGCTCGGCACCGACTTCAAACCTATGAATAGGTAGCACATACAAATTAAGTTATTTTATACTTTTCAGTTTTTGAAGTCGGTTTTTTTAAACGAAGTTTTTTTTTATTTTTCGCTTTTTAGTCTCTCTCAAGTCTCTCATCATCATTTCACCTAAATAACTTGAAAGAATACGACTAAAGGTAACATACAACATACTGTATAAAATAATAAATAAATATTTCGGACATGATGTTTACAGAATATGAAAGCATGCAGACAATTGCCTTAACTTTATTGCAGGCGCTCACGTAAATTTGAGGGTTTCCTTCAATTTCCTTGGGATCCCATCATCAGATCCTGATATGGTGGCCATGGGACCACATGGGGAGCATACCCTTTCGAATACAAAAATAATTTTCAAAATCGGTCCACAATTGACGGAGTAATCAATGTACATACATCAAAAAAAAAAAAATACCGATGAAATTGAGAACCTCCTCCTTTTGGAAGTCGGTTAAAAACAAATCAACTCTTTCTACTTAAGAAAAACACAAACTAATATCATCGACATCCACAATTTTGCGGTATCGATTGCATTATAAATATTTGGGCACACCCCTATGCCTTACACTAAATCTGTTCGGGTGAAATAAATCGAAATATTCACGCAGGAAATGCAGTTCATTGCGTACTCTTGTGGAAACAATGTAGTTAGTAATCGAATTTAATACGCAATGTATGATTGTTTTATTGTTTTTTCCCGTTGAAAGTAAAATGCGAATGCGACCGTTCAGTTAATGCCAGCAGACAAAATAGAGGTATTTGGACTTATTTCGCGGCGCGCCTGCCCCGCCTACATAACATTTCTACCTATATTTTTTGTTCTGTGCTTCAGACGATTTCATAAATTTTTGAACACAAAAGCGGTTGTTGTGACTAAACCATGATAGATAGATATATGGTCTCGCGGACTTTTTTGTAGATCTTAATGGGACCTACAAACTCGTAATACATTATTTTGTTCTATTGTCAATACTCTTTGCAGCGCACGCAAAAATAGGATTTCGATTTCACACCTTGGGTTACGAAATAGCAATTTTCTTACGGATCTCTAATTTTTTTGAAAATAAAATATAGCCTATAGCCTTCCTCGATAAATGGACTATCCAACACTGAAAGATTTTTTCAGTAGTTCCTGAGATTAGCGCGTTCAAACAAACAACCAAACTCTGCAGCTTTATAATATTAGTATAGATTAAAAAGCCTGCTACAAAGTGACTTAGATTGTTTGCGTATGAAAGTCAATAATATTTTTGTAGGCGCTAATTTGTATATTTTCTTTATTACTAGTTTTATAATACTAAGTATATTAGATATAGTATATACTCTACATTTTTATGCTAGTATATTTTGCGTATAGTTATTTTATCTTTGCAATAACTTGCTGAGGTTATGTCTGAGAGAAAAGTCAACATAAATCATAAACCGTTCACCGCTGGCTGATAAACTCGCTGATACACTAATGTGAAGTTATCTACCAAATTAATGACTGCAGCATCATCATCACCAAGACAGACAGCAAAGATTAATAGACGATTCGCTGTTTTCGCAACTGGCCCTTGATATTTAGATTAAGTAGACCTCTATATTAATTTGGAGTCCACATTTCTGATTTTAAGAGATCAGTTATATATAGTCCATTCCTTTAGATACTGTAGGTGTACCCGTGCTCCCGCACACAATTGTGATTATTGTTGTGAATTACAAATATATTAATTTATACAACGGCGTAAACTGACAAATTGTTTGTGGGTGTACGCCGCAGGCGGGTGCTTTGATTTTGTAGCGGCTTGCCGCGCGTGCGACGAATGTGACCGTATCTAATCGAATGGACTATACCTGCCGCTACTAATATGAATTTATTCTTCTGCTGAAGCGTAAGGCACAGAGTACAATGTATATGCGTAAGGTTTAAAAGTGGTGTGTGGTTCCAAATGATTTTGGCTTAGGTAGGCAACATACCATCATACCACTAATGTTGCCAGTATTTTTTTTATTATTCTTTTATTATTTAGGGGTTTTTATCCTTTCGGATATGACAACCCCATTGTAACCATTTTAACTAACATCGCTTTAACCTTATTTAAACTAATATAAAGGAGTCACTGCGGGCTTAGTCATGCGACAGAGTATCTTTGCTTCATTAGATGTAGGCGACGATAGAATCATTTGAGGGATTCCTATGTCACATGGGTTTACCCCCAGTGCCTCCATTAGAGTTTTCCTATCCCGGCGGTTCTTGACACATTCCATCAGAACATGTTGTACGTCTTCTGGTACGCCACACACATTACAATTTGGTGATTCAGTTTTGTGCATCAAGTACGCAAATTTGTTTGATGGAATGTGTCCTGATCTTAGCCTGAGTATTGTTTTAACTAGCTCTCTGTTAAATGTACATCCTGTAAACCATGGTATACGAAGTGGTTCAGATTGTATAGACTTATACCAAATTCCTTTATCTTTGGATACTTTACTGAAATGCTCTTTCTATTTGTAAAAAGTAAGTAACTTAAACTTGTGTAATATTTCTGTATGATCAGGTGGTACATCAATTTCAATTCCTTGTGAACATCCTTTTTTAGCTGCTTTGTCTGCCACTTCGTTACCATGTACTCCAACATGAGACGGAATCCACTGCAACTTCAGCGCCCTATCATTTCTTTGCAGTTGTAGTATCTTCTCAAGTATCGTATAGGCTATCGATACACGTCTGGCACCAGAGGCGCATCGAGCCAAATTTTGCAATGCACTCTTACTGTCTGATATTATTACGGTGTTATTCCAATTTTTATCAATCACAAATGATAGGGATTCCGAAATCGCAACGAGTTCCGCCGACATTATAGTTAGTTCAGTCTAAAAAGCGCTCCACACGATCGGAACCGACCGACCGACCAAGGTCACCTTGGTCGGTCGGTCGGTTCCGATCGTGTGGAGCGCTTTTTAATGTTAAAACAAGATTCATTTTGCACAGACACTACATAATAAGCTGCTCCCAGAGTGTTGGATTTCGAACGTCATTATAATGGCAACATTTTTGATTGTCATTTTTTCATTTTATTTTATTATCCATCTTTGAACCATCTGTAAAGATTTTGTGCCAGTTCATATATTTTTCGTTTAACTCGTCGATTATAATACACTTTAATGAATTGTATGCATACTTCGCTTTACCTTTCGATACACTGTCTAGGTCTATATTTATTACATCTTTTACGTATATACTAGTTACCCATGTATTTAATGAGAACATTAATAAAGGATAAGTACAGTGAATTTTATAACTTTTAGTTTCTTCATATGTAGATGCAAGCAAGGGTTTTTTCTTTCTTTGCCAATATTCAGTGTGACACAAACATTTACATTATTGTCCCACGATTGACTTTTTAAGCAAAACTTGTATGCAAGGTATTGTCTTCTTATAAAAAGTGGTGGCAGACTAAGCTCACTTTCCATAACGTGTATTGGGGAACTTTTAATAAATCCACCGATAATTCGTAAGGCCTGGTTCTGTACTTTATCTAACTTAGACACCTGAGCTGTGGAGCTATTGTCATATAAGAAGCTCCCAAAGTCAATTCTACTTCGTATCAGTGAAATATAAAGTCTTCTAACGTGTTTCTGATGAACCCCCCAAGTTGACCCAACTAAAACTTTCAACAAGTTTAATGATTTTGAAGTTCTTTCAATAATTTCGTTGATATGTTTACTCCATGAGACACTTTGATCCAACCACATTCCTAGGTATTTAATGTACTTGGATCTTGGCAAAGGATGATTTTCTATAATTATATTACGAACTACTCTTCTAGCTCCTCGACTAAATACACAATATTTAGATTTTGTTGTTGCCAGTATTTATAGAGGCCGGTATATACCTAACGACTGGCATTCAGGTGGGCCTTGTGTAATAAAAATAATTCAGACAAAAATACACCCAAATGTAATAGCCAAATTTGTAAATTACGAGTATATTGTTATAGATTTTGCTGATATCTCCGAAGTAACAAGGTAGTAGAGCCACGCTGATTTCAGTAGGAACAGGCCGACTCGACCGGGTTGGTACTACCTACCCTCCCCTTAGAGCATATACACCTGGAAAGGCAGCTGAATGAGCGGTAAGTGTGATCGGAGTGGAGAGAGAGAGAGACTGAGTTTAGTTAGCGTCTGTCTCTCTCACGCAAACTTCTGATTTGTTGGTGTATTTCCCGCCAAATCAGTCATGCAAATTGGTATATGCGTCCACCAATCGGAAGCTTGCGTGAGAGAGACAGATGCTAACCAAACTCAGTATCTCTGTCGCTCTACTCCGATCACGCTTTCCGCTCGTTTAGCTGCCCCTCCAAGTATATATGCTCTAAGACCCTCCCACAGAAGGTCAACCTAAAATGATAACATTTGTGCTGTTGTATTTCGTTGGTGAGTGTGAGACCGGAGGCCCAATGATGCTGAAGCATCTCACCAGGCTGCTACAGTGTGGGGTCACCATGCTGCATTGTTGCATTGTGTGCATTCGCAGTGAGTATGGTGACCACCACTCTTGGATTCGCTCGTGCTTTCCACCAGGCAAGTTAGAGTCACTATTGTATGCTCTTATAAAAAAATGTAAAATTTTGTTTATGACACTGTATGTTTTTTGTGTACTTTTGCCAAAGTGTGTGCAAAACTGAAAAATATTATTATGATCGTTTGAATAACTAGCAAAAAGAGTGAAAGCGCTAATAAGGAAAACAAAGTCAATAATGTTATCAAAATTAGTATGAACCAGAATCTAAACAAATCAGGAATAATGCAGCAATGATAATTAATGTTATTAGTTTCCAAATGGCTGCTGACATTAATGAAGAATAAAATCTACCTATAACGCGAAGTTGAAGACAAAAACAAATTAAATATAAACCAAGTGGGTTGGTTTATATCTGAGCACGTGTTCTATTCCAAAAAGTTAAACATTAACTTCTTAAATAATTTCTATTCCAGTATTTCACTTTATTTTATACAATAAAAAAAACATAAACAAGCGGCTCTATACCAAATTCTTTTATAAATTTTAAACACCTGCAAACTTTAATTAATGAGTCTAGACGCGTTATTTAAACATATGTTGTATACGTGTTCTTTTTTTAAAGTTAAAGATTTGTTTTGAACGTGGAATAATTTACAAGATTTTATTTATTTAGCTGTCAATATAATGGGATGTTGAAGGAAATTCTTTGTAGCCTATTCTAAACAAATATGGCGCACGTAAGTGTGTCATAGTTTTAAAATAATTTATGTTTAAATATAAAAGAAGAGAAACACTTGTGCTATTTATGAGGTTTGTTGAAATTCTACCGGCAGCCTTGGCAGGTGATCTAACTAGTACTTAGTAGCTAAGATCTAAAAAGAAAACAAGAATTATTAGAATAAGATAACTGAAAACAAATTACAAGATTTAATTTTATACAACTAAGCCGTGTTATATAAGATTACAAAAATTAATGTATCTCACAACTCCCGTATGGTCTAGTGGCTAGGATACCTGGCTTTCACCCAGGAGGCTCGGGTTCGATTCCCGGTACGGGAAATGTCTTTTTGGAATATTATCAACATTGGGAAATGAAATATTTGAAATTATTATAAAATTCAGTGTGTGAATTACATAATTTTTTCGATTTTATTTTTGTTTTAAGTTTCTTATCGCATTGTGAGGTCAAGCGAACATGAATGGGGCAGCTCTACCTCGGTGACATCATGCCCTCACAAAAAACTGAAACTGAAGTTACTGGCACCCCATCCTAATTTTTTTTTTGTTATGGGTTAGGTGGCAAAGGAGCAGACGTATCGCCTGATGGTAAGCGATTACCGCCGCCCATGGACACCCGCAACACCAGAGGCGTCACAGGTGCTCTGGCGGCCTTTGAGGAATGAAGAGGGGGATGGGGGGAGGGGTTGGGGTATGCCGAAGCGTGGCTTTCCCACGAATTCCAGGCGAGGTTTGGGGGGTATTTATAGGTACCTACTCAGTTGCGCGAGCACACCTATGATTCTTGAGTTTTAGGCGTCCAGGAAGCTAGACATTTTCTATCAAATAACCCAATTGCTTATGAGTCTCTTATACCAAGAAAACCTACTATTCGAACCAAGCATTGAGCAAGATAGTTGACTTGCGGATTTCGTATTGTTCAACCTATTAACTGCCTCGTTGGTTCATTGGTTATCTTATGCGACTGCAAAACAAGATGTCTCGGGTTCATTTCCTGGTCAGAGCCTAAAAAAATAAAAATAAAAATTCTGTTTATAGGAATACTAGTTGTTGCCCGTGGCTCCGCCCGCGTATATGTCGGTTATCGCGGCAAATAGTAGCCTGCGTATATGTCGGTTATCGCGGCAAATAGTAGCCTATGTGTTATTCTAATGTATAAGCTATATTACTGTAAAGTTTCATCCAAATCCGTTCAGTAGTTTTTGCGTGAAAGAGTAACAAACATCCATCCAACCATCTATCCATCCATACTTACAAACTTTCGCGTTTATAATATTAGTATAGATATAGATTTAATGAAAGCCCGGAGTTTGAAGGTTGGGACGTTAACCCCCGTTAGCTACTAGTGCTTCACGAGGCACTTGTTAGATTTGGAAAGAGAGATGATTTTTAGAAAGGGTGACATCACTCCTTAACTAATTAATATAATTCATGATTTAAGGGCAAAACATCATAGTTGGTACACTAGTATTTATTAAAACAACAACTCAGGTGCAAACTAGATTTCATCTATTTAATTAACGTTAAATTGAATCTATAGTTAAAATCATAGATCGGCACAGCATTGTCAAGGTCGATCTATAACTTCCAGTTTCCAAAATGCGTAGGGCCTTATGAGAAGAATACTGGCAAAGAAACTCATAGCCACTCTTTTAAAAGTCACATCTTAACTTATTACATAGTTACAAATGTTTAATAGTTTATTCTCTTTTAAAAGTCACATCTTAACTTATTAGTTACAAATGTTTAATAGTTATTTACCACAATTAAGCAGCCTATATACTTAGCTTATTTACAACACGTCCTCTCTGGTACAATGCTCGTACTAAAGTGATCTCTTCATTTATTCTCGCCAATACGAAACCAACACATCAAATCATGATGACAGTAGTCGCTGTATAACGGATGTCGTTGGTTTCGTATTAAATTAACTTTCCAAAAACAATTAAATGCGTTACGCCTTATTCTAATTACATGATAAATCCTTAATTAAATAATTAGAATTTCTGTGATTAACCTCACGCTATTACAATTGAAATGTAATAGCGGATGTTAACAGGTTAGACTTGTTAGGCCGAGGCCGCACTACGGCTAAACTGCCGCGGTTTTTAACAGCCTGATTTTGTGACAAAAGGAAATGTATGGAAGCGGCCACACTGGCGGTTTTTTACCGCGACTGATTTTAAAACGGCGACAACCACGAGCGGTTCTGTACAGTGTTGCCAGAAGGTTACTTTTGTAATGTTTCAGGTGATTTTTCATCTCTTGGTTACTTTTAACGTTACACAAATAAGTTTTTTTTTAATACACTCCCCTATCTGCCTCTGCCAAAATTGGAATACTTGGTGTCGACGTATCGAGCGAAGTCCAGTTCAGATAATTGCATTCTTGCAGATTCCTCCGTAGAGACGTTACTGAACTGAGGGCCCTATACTCGTATTATGCCGCCATAAATCTGTAATGTCGTATTCTAAAGTTTTTAGATTTTCATAAAACTTTTAAGAAATTCTTAAATAAATTCTTATATAATAAGCATTGACCTAGAGGTAGGGCCATCTCAAAAATTTAGAAACCAGGACAACAAGCGTAAAATCCCCGGATATTTGCGGTCATAATCCGAACACTTTTATATTTTTTTATTTTATTTAGTCCTAATAAAAAGAATACATAGTTCAATTAGTCGAAATAGTTCTTTTATTTATTTTCATAGGTATTCAGTTTAATTAAATTTAGTTATTTTTCATCGAAATTAGTGATAGAAAAGTAAAATCTCACAGTTGTGAAAATGCTTTTCAAACAGTACCTAGTATATTTTCCACAACCTTTTCTTTTAAACCAGACTAATTTGACAAAAATATCTTTAAGTTGAAACTCATAAGATATCATTCCAGTATTCAAGCTCTAAGTTTTTTAGTCTTATCTTCTTATTATATAAAAATCAGTTCGTTTGTCTCGCTAAAACTCGAGAACGGCTGGGCTGATTAAGCTGTTTTTGGTTTTGAAATGTTTGTCGTACTCCAGGAAAGGTATAAACTGTAAAAAAATTAAAATAACTTGAAAATCCAAATCTCACGTGTACGAATAAGCAGGCACAGCTAGTAACAAATAAAAAAATATCTGCTTAAAGTTTTCATCAGCAGTCTTATTAAGTTTTTTTTTGTGTTTTCATCTTCTTATTTAGAATATGTACTCTGAACATTCAATGGCAAGAAACTTTCTCTTTTTCGATCATCCAAGCTTTTTGAAATGGTTGCAAGTAGGTATCATTCTGGTTTTAAATACTGAATTATATTTTTTTTTCTAATGCTTTTATTTTTGAGTAAATGATGTGCATAATTGAATGCATGAAAAACAGGTATGCCTCCGATTTAAAAAAAATCTGATCAGGGGGCTTTTTTAAGCTTTTGAAATAATCCACATTCAGGACTCACTCGATAGCTGGAAACAGATTTCGCCAACGCGTCTTTGAATGATAGAGAAGCTGTTTATACTCAACAATGTGTCAGAGAGTTCTTTAAGAACTTTTTAGACTGTAGCCTTTATTATTCCCAATTTTATTTGGGGTCGGCTTGTTTAAGTGCCAAAACCTTTTTTTTTTATGTTAATGAATCAACATATACTGGCAATCAATCACATGGGTGGTGCAGTGCGTTATTGATAATGTGCGCAGAGCATCCCACACCAACTATTTTCGAATTCAGATTTTGTTTTAACTTATGGAATTATAAAACATTGTTGGTTACATGGCGCTCTATTCCACCGAAGTTCGTATTACAATTATCTCCAGAAAATGCAACACATTTAGTTAAAAGATCATGCTGTTGAAGTTGCTTTCTTATAAGCTCAGTAATTATCTCAGATCTGTCATTTCATTTTAATTTGATTTTCTGGTGGTTTTAAAACTTCAATCTAAAGGAGAGCTAGTTTATCTGTTGGCAACACTGTTCGCGGTTTTACCGTAGTGTGTGCGCTTCGCGCGGTTTTGCGGTTTGGCGGTTTAACCGCTGGCTGGAAAAAACCGTAGTGCGGCCTCAGCCTTACTCACAATTATTTGAAATCAATTTTTAAAACATTACTTTAGTCACAGACAATCAGGGTTGCCACCTTTTGGAAAAAAAAATCGGGCCAATCGAATGGTTATCAGAGACGGTCGGTCGGATTTCAGTTCAATTCAGGTCATCAAAAAGACTGCGATAAAAATAAAAACCCTTTTTTTGTATTTATGCGTATTTTTGAAATATTTTCCATGCACATTCTATATTACTTTATAATAGAGAAGGGTGTGAAACAGGGAGACCCTCTATCCCCGAAACTATGCGCAGCGAGCTTTGAGGTTGGACTTCTAATGAATTGATCCAAGACCCAACATATGACCAACGGCAGAAAATGTAAGATGGAGGTAGGGGCAAGAGATACAATAATATGTTGAAGAATACTTGTACCTGGGCCAGTTAGCATCCTTCGAGAACAGGTAAGAAAGGGAAATCGATTGCCGAATCGATAACGCCTGAAATAGCTATTTTAAATTTTTAAAATTTAAATTAATTTAAATTTCCCTTTCCTTGACATGTCTCTCCTGCCCATCTTTAATTATGGTGCTCAAACTTGGTCTTTGTCAGAAGTCAATGCTTAAGATTTGCCAAAGAGCAGTGGAACGCAGAATGTTGGGTGTCATCCGACAGGATCGTATAAGAAACGCAGAGCTGCATTCCAAAACATGTATGTCGTATGAATCCGGACCGGTGGGCCAAGGTCGTCGAACACTGGGGGCCTCAGGGCGAACACCGATGACGAGGAAGACCCCGTAGAAGATGACGTGAAGATCTTGACGCCTATCGCATAGACTGACCGGAACTGGCCTTGGATAATGAGAAGTGGCTTGTTGCAGGGGAGGCCTTTTTGCAGCAGTGGGACGCAACAGGCTCATAAAAAACAAAAACTTATTGCGGGTCGCGTTAATTAATTTAGAGTAATTTTTACATATATACAAGAATTTAGAACAAGACATTTCCATGTTTATTGTTTAGCGAAATTTGCAATTCTGCTTTTATTAAATCTACCGGGCAATAATTCTTGAAATTAGACCATTTTATTGTCATTCGTGAAAATACACTCAACATAAGCATTTGAAGGAGTATGCTCAAGGTACGAGACTGGGGTCATCGCTTAAGTTCTCTCGACCACGTTTAAATTCACGAAACCAATAAGTAATTGTTGCTAAAGCAGGAGCAGGCTCCCCAAAAGCAGCTTGTAAATTTTCTTAAGATTCCTTATAGTTTAACCCTCGTTTATAATCATAGAAAATCATAGCACGAAAAGCTACCAGCGAGACGTCCATTGTCACAAACAAAAGAAGAGTGACAGATAATCTTTAAACATAATATGTTGTATGAAAATCACTAGCCACCTATGTGTAGTTTTTTTTAAATATTATTTATTTGCTTGTAGTTAGGTAGTAAGTAAACCAGGTACTTTTTGCGACATCTGCTAAAAATTTGAATAGTTAGGTGGTTGGTATGAGCCCAGCTCGTCGCTAGAATAAGTACACTGCGCGGGAGGGGGTGAAGGAGAACGTGGTGCGTGTGCGCGTACGGCGCGGTCACACACCGCGTTCTCGTGTCGGTCCAAAAGTGGGATATAATACACAAACGTCAATTCAAATTGAGCGATTGACATATGTTATTAAAAATCGGGACAAAATTACTAGGCCGTCGGGACCCGGGACGATTTCATCTAAATCGGGACTGTCCCGGCTAAATCGGGACGGGTGGCAACCCTGCACACAATCGTTATTGAATATCCTTTTTTATTATAATTGTTAGTTAGTAACAAGCTCACAATTGAAATTAAAAGTTACAGTATTCCGTTTAGAATGTTATAATCAAATAACTTATTCAAGTAACACTTTTTACAGGACAACAGAAATAGTTGTAGTTATTAAATAATAAGATATTAATTGTTAGAAAATAACATTTAGTTTCTGACTTTATAATTGATAGTTATGTTTTATTGAGACGCTCAAGTCATAACTAAGTAGATATTTTCCTGACACACTCGTGAAGCACGAGTAGCTGACAGCACAGAGTACCTTATAAATATAGGAATAGAGTTGTCAGTCATTTTCATTGTGTAGCGACATCTAGTTTTTTGAGGGGGAACTACACCTTCAGTAAAAAAAACCGGCTTGTACGTTATATACAATGCTTGTATTTCTATAGGGCAAGATTATTAATTCTGCAATTAGTTAGATACTGTTCCTGATATGATATATTATTTGGATCCAGGAAACAGTGCTAACTAACCGCAGCATTAAAAATCTTGCAGAGTTCCAATTTTCATTACTATAGTAGTAGAGTTGGATAAGGAACTTTAGGTTTTATAAGTTTGAACTAGTTTGAAGTTGGTAGGGAATGAATATGACAGGTAAAGTCCAGGGTGGATAGGACCTAATTCAGCAGATTGCAAGTAAAGCGTCAGTTTCTCTAATATCTCAAAAACTTCAGCAAAAAAGACATTAAATACACAATAAATTAAATAGATTTATTTTGCTAATAAGCTACAAATTTTTATTTATTAAAAAGTTTTGTTTTCTGCCAACTTCAATGTTTTTTTCAATCTTGTAGAATTTTTTTCTTTAACGGCATTTACTTTATTATTTTCTTTTTGTAAATCAACAATTTTCTTATTTAAGAAAACCTTCGTTGATTTTTTACTTTTTAGATCTGAAATAGAAATTAATATGTATGTATATGTGTATTGTATTTGGTTTGTATAATCCTAATTTATGAGATCAGATAAAGTAGTGCTACGTCTATTAAATTTCACAGACAAAAAGATTTTAAAGTAATTAAAAAACTACCAAATATACTTTTAATATTTAGGAGCATAAGTACTCATGGATGCTTTCAGTATTCTTTTATTCTTTCAAACTTAATTTACATACTTGTACATATATATAATTACTTGTGTTATGTAGTACCAATTTAAAATCAATATTTATATGTACTTCTACTGTTTGAAACAAAACAAAATTATTTTTGATAAATTAATAGCGAGTGTATTACTTTCAAGGAGTATGTATAGTGCTCTGTAATTACTTTAGAGACAGACACAGGGGACTAAATTTCAACAACCACAGTTGACATTTTATAGGTTATTCGTTTATGATGACACACTTAAGCTCTGATATTTGTTAACAATAAAATTACTTACGGGTATTGTCACAGCCTGGAGCACAATATTTCTATCAGAAGGCATCGTCAAATCCGTAAAACGAGAGATAGGGTCCAAAATAAAAAAGCCGGGTCAGCGATTGTGCAGAGATCGGTGTCCAAATATAATGCCAGGGTCAAAGTATTTCTAACAGGAATAATCGGTGTCCCGGCACGAGCTATATCTAAAGAAAAACCACGAAAATACAAAAAAAAACACAATACAAAACTAGAACCAAAACAAACAACATGGATGACGAGGTGTGTTCAAAAATTATGAACGTATGTAGGACGTAGTATCGTACATTTTGAAACAGTAACTTTGCCTTTAAAACATAATGGACATAACAAGCTGAAAATAATAAAGTCTTGGTAAAAATGTAATTTATAAATACAACATGTCACAAATGCATGTTAATTTTACAAAAAACTATATAATTACTTTACACATTTCCAAATGTGTTTTGAGTCTCACCAACATTTCTGAACGGCACTCCACTGTGGCGCCGCCTTACGCAAGTTTGTTGAACTTTTCTGCAATGTGAATTTTGTACTGGAGTAAAAATATTCAAAGCTTTATCACCCTGGCTGACAGTCCAACACAGCGCGTCTCTCTCTCCAGTCCTGTCGAATAGTCGTCCTAACGGATTGTGAGAGTGAGGAAATAGAAAGTGCACCTATGTTTGCGCACACCAAGTGTGTGCGCAAACATAGGTGCACTTTCACTATGCACTAAACATCTCCTGCGTAGTTGAATGGTCTCTGTTTCGACTGGCCGCCGCCGCCGTGGCCGAAACCTGCTACAGTACATTATAGACCCTATAAATCTCATAAACAAAAAAAAAAACAGTTCTAACTAAAGTGGGTGTAACGTAGAGTATATCAAAACAAACATACTGACACAAATATTTAGATTAGCCTTTATTTAAGATCGGTAAATATTCAGTCGACTGCATCCGACCTCTTAGCAGTCAACAACCTTAGTTCACGGCCATTTATTTTTCACCAACATACTTTATTTTTTTATAATTTTATTTTAAACTAGCTGAACCCCGCGGGCGGCGTCACCCGCGGGGTTCAGCTTATCGGTTATTTTAATATTACAAACAGATATTACAATTTATTTATTTGTATAGACTAGCTGACCCACGCAACCTCGTTTACGTTCCGTTTGCCCGTAGCGTGATAATTTTCCCCCGTTTTTGTAACATTCTTCATTGGTGTTCCGCTTCTATTGGTCTTAGCGTGATGATTATAGCCTTGCTTTCCTCGATAAAAGGGCTATCTAACACTGAAATAATTTTTCAAATCGGACCAGTAATTCCTGAGATTAGCGCGTTCAAGAAACTACTAGGCAAACCACTAAGCACTCACTAGGTGTTGAGTGTTAAAATAAAAAACAAACGGTTGTATGGAATTTCGGAACTATCAAAGTTAGAACCAACGCGCGGGCCATACATGAAAATACCTAATTTGACTATTACACACATTTTTAAAGTAAAGATTTTTTACGCCTTAACAGTGTAACGAATTAGTAGGTAACTTCTACTAATATTCAAAGAAGGTTTCCGAACGCCTCTCCAAGGCCTCACTAATTATTCAAGTGATGAGTTCGTTAGCAACGCTATGTGTGAAATAAGAACAGTGTAGCCTTCTAATTATACGTAGAACGTTTAAGGTAGCCACATTTTACTACAGGCACCATAAAATGACGCCATGTTGAATTATATTTCTGAACAGCCAAATTGACTTTCTACAAGCGTAAAAGTTTTTTTGAAACGAAGTTCCATGGGACGTTGCAGAGGGGTACCATAGCCGCCAGAAAGTGTTCGTAACGTAAGATTTCGTGAAATAAAAATTTAATATAGCGCCATCTGTAAGTTGTATGTAACAAGTACGGAGTAACTCTAGACAGAACTTGTTTTAGTAGAGATTACTAGATGGCAGCACAAGTGACCAGTTTAGTTATTTATAATAATGATTATTATTGCAGTTTGTTATTATTATATATTTTCATAAATCATTTTAAATAAAATTAAGGTGTTAAGACAATTTTGTGGTTTTTAAAGAGCGTGAACAAAAAATTTAGTGTAGCGCCATCTGTAAGTTGTATGTATTATTATATTTTATGTTATGGAACTTCATTCCTATCTGGTGTCCCACGACACCATACGACCTTTTTTATGTATAGGCCTGCCAAAATGACTCTACTCTGCCTGATGGAAAGCATAAGTAGTATCCAAGAGTGGGGTTCACCAGACTCAATGCGAATGCAGACAATGCAACAATGCAGCATGGTGACCCACACTATGGCGGCCTAGTGATGCTTCTGCATCATTGGGCCTCCGGTCTCGTACTTACCAACGAAACACGACAGCACGAATGCGTCATTTTAATTGGTCTTCTATGAGAGGGTAGTACTGCCCCGGTCGAGCCGGCCCGTTCGTGCTGTAATCAGCGTGACTCTACTACCTTGTTAGCAGTATCTACGTTAAAAATGGAAATTCTCCCATATCGTATCGGAAACTGCCTCGGTGGCGCAGTGGTAGTGTATGCGACTGCTGCGCTTGAGGTCTCGGGTTCGATCCCCGGGTCGGACCAAAATGTTTGTATGATCTACAAATATTTGTTTCGGAGTTTGGGTGTTTTCTATGTATAATTATGTATGGATTTACAAAAAAAAAAAATTGTATTTGCATCAGTTCTCTAGTCAATAACACAAGCTCTGCTTAGCTTGGGACTAGATGGCGTTGTGTGTTAGATGTCCAAATATATTTATTTATTTATATTATTTATTTATCGTAGTAAACTTATAGTTGACCCCTACGTAGTTAGGGAACAAGATACCATGAAAAATAACGTTTAATAATAGTTAAAATCGATTCACCTTAAACATAGTATCGATGTCACATTTGAAGTCGATTATAATCGATTTGAGTACCGTGACCACTGTCGACCTTGCATGGTCTTACGCACGTTAAGATCACTAGGTGCGGTCAGACCTTCGACCTGACCTAGACCTTGTCTGGCGGCAGAGGAATAACTAAGGCGTGGTATGGTATTTGTGGAGACTGACTGTTTATAAAATTGGGTAAAGAAAGAACGCCCAAATATTGGAATAGTGATGATATTGGTATAAGATATTGTTACTCAAAAGTAGAAAACTGTTAGTTAATATTAATTTTTAGGGTTCCGTATCCAAAGGGTAAAAACGAAACCCTATTACTAAGACACCACTGTCCATTTGTCTGTCTGTCACCAGGTCGTATTTCATGAACCGCGAATCGCAATAGCTGACTGTTGAAATTGTCAGAGATGATGTATTTCTGTTGCCGCTTTAACAATAAATACTAAAAAAAACAGTGATTTTTTTTACCATTTTTTGCTTGATATTAACAACGGCAACAACGCTTGAACTTCAAGTGCGACTCGCACTAGGCCGATTTTCAGCAGTTTAACACAAATACGGGTCAAACAAAAAAAAATTGTAGTTTCAAAATATTTAAGTGAAAACTGTTACTTATTATAGTAATTAAATTATAAATCACCACTATTTAAAAACCAGTTCAGAATAACTGTTCAAATTTCAATTGCTAAAAAATACACATTTATGTAGATAGGTATTCCAAGTTTACTAAAAGTCTATAAAAATATCAGCTAAATTAACTTTATGGTTTTTTCATTACCGACATTCTTACAATTACGATAGAATGTAAATATTTACAGTTTAGTTATTTATAAATGAAAGTATAGCAATTTTATTAAGTCTAGATTGAATGCAGGTGCGCACTATTTCCTCTTACACACAGATTCAAGACATGGAACCGAGTTTGAGTTGAATTTACGTGAGACTGCACGTTTGGCCTAGTGGTGTATCGGTCACCACGCCGTTTCCTACTTTGCTAAGTGTCGTGTTCTGAGTCTGGGTGTTATTTGTGTCCGTTTCATGTATGCTTGTAAAGTCCCCCGGAACACTGGATTTATTCCTAGTGTGGGAGTTGTCTTTAAAAAAAAAAAATCGTTAGAGAACTCATGCATAATTGATGTTGATGATGAGGAAATATTATAGTACTCAAGTAATATGAAAAAAACTTTTATTAAAATTGTTATTATTTTTCAACCGACTTCAAAAAGGAGGAGGTTCTCAATTCGACTGTTTTTTTTTATGTTTGTTACCCCATAACTTTGGACTGGGTGAACCGATTTTGATGATTCTTGTTTTATTTGAAAGCTGGTGCTTCCCGAATGGTCCCATTTAAATTTGGTTCAGATTGAAGTCGGTTTTTTTTTGTTTGAAATTTGTAATTATTAAAGGCTTAAAGTAGGTTTTTTTTGGTTTTATCGATTTTTTATAGATTTGGATCAATTTATTTTTAATTTGTGTGAACGTAGAATTACTAATCTTGTTATAACTTTTCATATATATAGGTACCTGAGATTTTCTGTGCTCTACAGGGTCCACGATTGTTTCTAGTTTGTAAGCGTGACATGCAAACTATCTATTTACAACATTCTGGAATGCAAATAAGTGATATGAATATGAGTATAACTCTGTCTTTTATTCCCTTAGATAAACAAAACATAACTAATAAATTAAATTAAAAAGCTTTTTAAAAACAAGCTTTTACTGGAATGCCTCGAGACGAATCAAACGAGTCCAAACTCGATGATGTTGCGACGTTTCTTTACAGAGTTCCTATGGCCACCTTCCAGCTCCAGCATCAGATCAGCTCCATGTCATTATAATATTGTATTGTCACGCTGTACAAATGCTTGCAAAATTTCAGCAAAATCGATTGAAGATATCTGCTTCAAAATTGAGTTGCAAGATTCCACTCGAACATACAAGCATACATACATACATTGCAAGTTAATAAAAAGCTTGTAAAAACTTAATGTGACTAGGAACTAAGAATCAAGGCTGTTTGTAACCAAATAGTATCTAGCAACTTGTCACTATTTGCTAGATGTCATTCTAAATACACATCACGATATTTGATAGGTGTCTAGAAAATGCAGATTTCTTTTTTGTATCTATTGTGTCTGTGTCTAATTCAATTTATGACTTTAATCATATTTGACAGCCTCTGACAGTTTAGTGTCATATTTAAGACTAGCTGTACAGCGCAGTGTTATCCGCGCGGTTGTTGTACTCGTAGTACGTTTACAACAAAAACCGCGGGTAGCATTGCGAGACGAAATTAGTCTAAAAAAAAAGAAGCTTGAGTTACTCCTTATATAATCAATATCGTTCTGTCAAAATTGGCTCAGCCGTTCTTAAGATTAATGGGAACAAACAGACAGACAGGCAAAAATATTACAAAATGGTTTTTTTTTGTAAGTATAACTTACTTTAAAGGGGCTGTCTTTTACGATACTTATATTTTTCTTTGTTATTTTTAATAGTGATTTTTTTCTTTAAGTTCTTTAAGGCTCGAAGGACCAAATGTTCGAAAACAGTGGCTTGAATAAGAACAAAAAACAACAAAGACTGACTAAGGTTTAGTCTCTAAATCGGGATGAAGTTTATGGACATTAATAGCTCAGAATTGTCTTGTAAATATTTGAGCAGTGTTTCTGGATCTAAAAACACTTACTAGTAGGTACTTCGTGAAGTCTGCATAAACGAATTGTAGCCTTAGAAGCAAGGTTACCTAACACAATATTAAGAATTATTGATTTGTTATAAAATTACCTTAAAAATCTGTTTTAAAACCCTTTATGGAATTACCCTTTATTACATCGATTTTATTAATTATTTAATCCATCTACGCTGTCCAAAACTTTGTTCTTTTGATTACTGTCTTGTTAATTTAAAAAAATAAAAATTCCGTGAAACTTATGTAAATACGTGAAACGGCTTCTTCGCACAAAGAATGAAACGTTAACGTAATTGGTGTTGTGGGAAGGACATATGAGTAGCAGATTATTCGTAGAGCGGGGGTTTCTGTCGTGATTAGAGAAAAGGTAAAAAGGCATTTATCATTTCAATTAAGTAACCTTTATTTTCAGGGTGTCTCATGTTCTCGTGCAAATCAATTCACATATTGTCATTTTATTCTAGACCTAGTAAATAGGTTTGGGAATCTGTTAAACGGAATGGAAAAGCGAAGGTTTTGATTGATACCGGATTTTTGTCAGATCTTAGTTTCATTTCGGTAGAGATATACTTACTTCGGTAGAGAATACAGGTTGAAGAATGGAATCTAAAACGGTTCTAAAAGCTCTCCATACAATAAGGCACAAAATATTGAATAAGTATAATTTACACTCTAGCGGATCTTGTTAAAAGCGTTCAAATCAATTTATATAAAAATCAATGCCACTTTTCGTTGTAATTTTATAACTCAAGAACGGGCTCACCTATCCAAACCAAATGCTTAGACTTTGTTCGGACTATTTAGTAGATGGTTTATGTGAAGTTTGCACAAAATCGGTAGAGCGGTTCTTCATTTATCAGCCGGATTTGAAAAGTAAGTCGGTGAAAAAAATTTTTACCGCCCAACGAAGTGGGCACGGGTTAGCTAGTACATTATTAAAACAAACTCACTTATTACTTTGACTCGATGACTCGTCTCCACTTCAATGGACGTGAATTTTATTTAACCAATCCAACTACCATGAAAAAGCCTTTTTTCGGATTAATATTAGTCTAATAGTTGTTGCCCGCGGCTCCGCTCGCGTATATGTCGGTTATCGCGGCAAATAATAGCCTATGTGTTATTCTGATGTATAAGCTACATTACTGTAAAGTTCCATCCAAATCCGTTCAGTAGTTTTTGCTTGAAAGAGTAACAAACATCCATCTATCCATACTTACAAACTTTCGCGTTTATAATATTAGTTTAGAATAGATTTCTTTTTTCTAAGACGAAATCTGAATTAAGGTCAAAAATTCAAACATAATTCATAAAAAATTTGGAATTTTTTGGCACATAATTTTTTTTCCTTCATAAACTTTTCCCCGTTAGTATAATTTTCGTAAAAATGAGGTATAAAGTTTTTGCTTCACGTATTTATATACCAAAAGTTAATGGAACAGGTACAACAAAGTTTATTTTAATAATGTACATGGATATAAAACAATAAATCGGAAAATATAATAGCTTCCTTTTAAAATTTGATCATCAGACAGCACAAAATGTAGACAAATGTTGAATAAAAACATATCGTTGTTTGTAGACCCTGACCAAATAAAGTAGTGTGGATATATAATATTTCAATGAGGCATAATATTTGCCAAGAATTGTTTGAAGACAAACAAAAGCGTCAAAACAAAGATTATTCCGATTATCAAGAAAATGTTTGCGGTTAAAATAATAAATTATCTACGAGGGTGATTCGAGAGTCTATGTTATAGACACTTGTTTGGGTGGTTTCTATGTATAATAAGTATGTTTTTACAAAAAAAGTATATACGTATTTATATCAGTTGTCTAGTACCCACACACACACTCTATTGCAGACCACAATACAAAGACAGCCTGAGGGTTCCACGCACTAAACAAGTAAAATTTTAACAAAACAAAAACCGACTTCAAGGTTAGACTCGACTTCTCTTGGATGCCATCATCAGATCTTAGTGTCCGTATCATGGTACCACCGTTGCGATATCTCCTTTCTATTAAAAAAAGAATCATAAAAATCGGTTTATAAACGACGAAGTTATCCGCGAACACACATAAAAAAAAGTCGTGTGGTGTCGTGGGACACCAGATAGGAACGAACTTCCTTATCAAAAATACAGCGCTATACAAAATTTTTAATCGATAAAAATTTAGGCAGTGGTCCACCAGGCATAATCACCTCGCCTGGTCGGAGGATCCTCCCTTTGTGTTGGCGGGACATAACATCCGTTCCTCCACAGTGTGATCCACAAATTGTTCTGAGTCTGGGTGTTCTTTGTGTCCATTTCATGTATGTTTGTAAAGTCCCCCGCGGTACAGGATGTATATTCCTAATGCGGGAGTTAGGAGTTTGGAATGTCTTTAAAAGAAAAACCAAACTTTTCACTTGTGCTGCCACCTAGTTATCTCTACTGAAACAAGTTCTGTCTAGAGTTACTCCGTACTTGTTACATACAACTTACAGATTACATGCAGATTAGTACGCTATAGGGAACGTGCAGGAACTAATAGGTGGCAGCACTAAATTGACAAAAGCGACACTATGAGGACAGTAAATGAAAGTTATCAAAACTGTCATCGTGCTTTCAAATATGTAAACAAAATTATCTCTTGAATTATGATATTTTTTAAAATGATAAAAGTTATAAAATATGGGTTCCGGTCTATCAGTGATGATCCTTAGCGTGGCTAAAATATGTCAAAGGTCAAATTAAAGCTCTTCGAGTCCAGTCATGTAGTGGAGGTTTAAGCTATAATAAATGAGGCTGTGGATAACTGGCAAAACTGTCGCACAAACTAAAATATCCAATGTTTACGTTTACGACGTGAAAATAATGGTGAATAATTTACTGAATTACCTTTTCATTTATGTATTAATTTTTCAAAGTACCTATAAGTTATTTTATTTATGTCTTCATTTGTCAAGCTTATCTGCAAAAGGTAAGCTAAAGGTAGTAGAGCCACGCTGATTTCAGCACGAACGGGCCGGCTCGACCGGGGCGGTACTACCCTCGCACAGAAAATCAACGTAAAATGTCAGCATTCGTGCTGTCGTGTTTCGTTGGTGAGTGCGAGACCGGAGGCCCAATTAGTCTAGTCAACAAGTTCCATACTTGTTGACTAGACTAAAAGATGCACAAGCATCACAAGGCCGCCATAGTGTGGGTCACCATGCTGCATTGTTGCATTCGCAATGAGTATGGTGGCCACCACTCGTGAATTCTGCTTATGCTTTCCATCAGGCAGAGTAGAGTCATTTTGGCGGGCCAAAAATAAAAAAAAAAAAAAAAAAAAAACATTGCAAGTGCATTTTGTGAATGCAAGGCTGGTCTTTCAGGTAAATGAAAGCACATCTGCGCCTTAGTTATATAATTATGATAATTCTCCTGAAAGCGGCAAATCAAAAACTGACAACTAACAGATTGAAAGATTGACTGTATTATTTACAAAACTTACTAATTTTCACTACTTTTAATATTGTTTATTTCTAAATGCTCAAAACTCATAGTTACGTAAACTCCTTGTTTACTTACTGCGTTTATCCATTTTTTTTTGCATTTTTCAGATGACCATGGCATGAGACTACTATTCTTTGGAGAGTAATAAAATTTTACGCTATTTGATATATTTTTAATTTTTCGGGATGTTTTATTACATCCGAAAATGTAACAATGCATTATAAGGCGGACCCTAGACGATCAATTAAATTGCGCAATATTACATATTGTGCAATATTATTGACCGTTTAGGGCTAATATTGACGATTGTGCAATGATTGAACAAAAGTTTGAGCGAGTAATTTTTATTGCGCAATATATTTTGATTGCATCGTGTAGGGTCAATATTTCACAATATTTTTTTAAATTTGTTTCGTTTTGACGTAGTACACATGCGAGTGATGCAAAAATGGCGGACAAAGTTATTAATCAAAAACATAAGAGAGTTTATCGTCGAATGTATTCAATGATATAGAGAATTACCGTCTCTGTGGAATGTCCAGAATAAAGAATTTCATGATTGTGATCCTATACCCCAACCCCTCCCCCCATCCCCCTCCAAATCTCTCAAAGGCCGGCAATGCACTCGTGACGCCTCTGGTGTTAAACGCTTATCATCAGGTGATACGCCTGCTCGTGTGCCAACTGTTACATAAAAAAAATACAAAGAGATGTTTCCACAGGCAAGCAAAGATGATGTGAAGAAAAGGTTCAATTCAATGAGAAGTAACTATTGAAACATTATTCTCCGACTGAACACAAAAACATTGCACACTATTATATTGTGCAATATAATTGATCGTCTGTAGTCAAAGCGCCTTTCAATATTATTGTGCAATATTATTATATCGTCTAGGGGCCGCCTAATTAGCTAGAATAATAATTTTCATTAATAAAATTAATTTTGTTTACTTGTTATAAATGTCAATGTCAAGTATTAACGGAGTACATGACTCGGATTGGCGGCGCCAGTTGGCAGCACCTTACTTGTGCACGTTCCCTGTAATAAATTTTTCGTTCACGAAATAAATAAATAAATATTTCGGCCATTTTTTTTGTAAATACATAGGTACATATTATACATAGAAAACATCCAAAAAACAAATATTTGCAGATCAAAAAACTATTTGATCCTACACGGGATTCGAATCCGAGACCTCACATCATTCTCATTTCTCACGCTACCATTTTGACACCAAGGCATCAATCTTACGTTGTGGACGTTTTTTGCCGGCTAGGGTACCCCTCCGCAACGCCCCATAAGGAACTTCGTTCCAAAAAAAAAAAGAAAAAGCAGATATACGGTCGAATTGAGAACCTCCTCCTTTTCTGAAGTCGGTTAAAAATAGTAGGTAAAATAAAATTTTCAGCTAAAGCATAAATCATTAAATCAAAATGTGGCCTTAAACGTATGATCTCGTATTTAGTTGTAGTTTCCTCTGGTCGTCGGCTAATTAATGTATTTCAAACACATTCATGATAAAGGTCAGATAATATTGCGGAATGCAGAAAATATGTCCTACGCATACTGATATTGATCATCTACATAATAATACGTGAAGTAAAATCTTTGTATAGTCCATTCGCTTAGATACGGTCACAAGGATCGTGCCGAAATCGCACGTGTGGCAAACCGTCACAAAATTAAAGGGCTCGCCTGCGGCGTACACCCACAAGCAAGTATGATTTGTCAGTTTACGTCGTTGAATCAATTAATATAATAAATAGGTCTTTACATATGAAATCGCCGTTTTGTATGCAATAAGTGAAAGTACTTATTTTTTCAAACTTTTTTATTTCTGTTATTCGAAGTAATCACCCATGCAATAGACGCATCTTTGCCAACGCATTGGCAGTTTATTGATGACCTTCTTGTAAAAATCAGCTGGACGGGAGGCAACAAACTCTTCAAAGGCATTTTGTACTGCCTCTCGGGAATTGAATTTTTTACCCACTGAAAAGTTGTCTAAATTTTGGAAAAAGTAATAGTCGGTAGGTGCAAGGTCTGGTGAGTATGGCGGATGAGGGAGAGCTTCCAACTTCTTCTTCGAACTTCTTATATATAAAATTCTCGTGTCACAATGTTAGTTTCCATGGTCCTCTGAAACGGCTGGACAGATTTTTATGAAATTTGGTGTGCATATCGGGTAGGTCTGAGAATCGACCAACATCTATTTTTTATACCCCATTTTTTTTTTAATGGCAAAACAACGTTTGCCGGATCAGCTAGTAATAGATAAAATTCAGTTCTATAACGATAACAAACCATATCTATTTACGATAATCGGATACAGAACAATATTGAAGTGATCTATTGTTATGTTGGCTGATGTCATTTCTGTGATCTCATTTCTACGCTGCATTGCTCCCTGAAGGTTAAGAGGTCCCTGATTAGTACGCAGTTCAGAGATGTCGGTTACGGAATTGACGGATATCCGGCTACTGAATAATATTTGAATATTACGTTAAAAAATATTCAAAATCTAGAACATAAAGATTTTCAGGTTCAATAAGCTTTACAGATTTTCTAATTTATCAGGAAATTAACGAAAATGTTTTATTTGAAAGATATAATTTTATTTTTTATTGTTGTCATTACGTCCACTGTATTTCTTACCGATCGGTACCGATCCGACTTTTAGCCTTAAAGAAAAGAGTGTACTCAAAAGCTGACAATGCGTTTTTTACTCCTGAGTTGCAAGCTGGAGTTACTTCCCATTAGGTAATCTATCTGCCCGTTTGCCCTCTCTATGAAAATAATAATTATGTAATATAAATATACATTTTCTGCAGTTAATAACTGTGTACATAAAGAAAAAATGTGCAAACAGATCCAAGACGAAGAGATACTTTACTCGCTCAGTCAGTTGTTATTTTAGTTCCAACAATAGCCGGATAGTATCCGTATATTGGAGACATCCCTAACATTGCTGTGCAGTAATAATAGGGAATGAATCAGTGGAATTATGATTGTCATATGCAAAATTTTTAATGAGTCTCTATGTCAATGCTAAGGTACGCCTTAAATAATGAGATTTTTATTATTCTCCTATGGCATAACATTAAGGAAATGGATGTAGGTGCTACCGACGCTGCTTCCTAGCAGTCAGAGAGGGGCTTATGTCCAAAAACATTTTTTTTATGGTATAGGGTGCAAACGAGCAGACGTATCACCTGATGGAAAGCGATTACTGCCGCCTTTGGACACCAGAGGCGTCACAAGTGCGTTGCCGACCTTTGGGGGTTGGGGAAAGGCATTTAGGGAGGGGTTTGGTGTATGGGCCTCCCAACATATATTTCTGAAATGATGAAATTGATGAAAATCCATACTAATATTATAAATTCGAAAATAGCTCTGTCTGTAACGTTTTCAGGGCTTAACCGCTGCACTGATTTCAATGAAATTTGCATTGGAGATACTTTGATTCCAGAGAAAGGACATGCTACTCTTTATAACGATAATCGACGTCATACGTATACGAAGGAGTGTACGGAAATGTAGTAGTTAAGACGGTCACCTCGAAATGACATTAAATTTGTATTCGTGCAAATTATTGTATTTATTGAACTCAAGACTTCCTACTGCGCTGAGTTTAATGGGTTTGATCTCTACAGGTGACAACACTTTGTGTCACTATAAATTATTGACTGGGTCTGAAAGAAAGTTAAAGAAGACACGCAAAGTACTTGGGTATTCTTCTTTTTTTATGTATGGCTCGCCAAAATGACTCTACTCTGCCTGATGGAAAGCATAAGCAGAATCCAAGAGTGGTGGCAACCATACTCACTGCGAATGCAGTGATGCTTCTGCATCTTTTAGTCTAGTTAACAAGTATGGGACTTGTTGAATAGACTATTTGGGCCTCCGGTCTCGCACTCACCAACGAAACACGACGGCACGAACGCTGTCATTTAACGTTGATTTTCTGTGCGAGGGTAGTACCACCCCGGTCGAGCCGGCCCATTCGTGCTGAAATCAGCGTGGCTCTACTACCTATAACAATTTTCTTTGTGTTAGGGACACAATTTTTGCATGAATATTTGAAAAGAACCCCGAGACGCAGGATGGATTCATGCGGAGTTGTTTTGAAAAAGAACTTCAAATATAAGGAAAGGTTTAAAAATAGATTTTGTTGTGGTTATTATACAATAACCACAACTAAAATCTATTTTTAAACCTTTAACTTTAAATACAAATAAATAAAGTTAAAGTGTCCGTTTGTAATTTTAAATTAACAGCTTTTTAGTAATTGCATACGAAAGTATATATGGTACTTATATCAAAAAAGTAATTTTGAAAAAAAATGACTTTTTGTGACAGCTTATCTCTGCAATGACTGTACCGATTTTAACTTTCAGTGGTGTAGATAGCTGACGATATAAGGAGTAACTTAAGTCTTTTTAGACTACCTTCGTCCCGCGGCGTTACCCGCTTACCGCAGGCAACAGCGTGGGGCTCGGCTAGTTATAAAATGTTTTTTTTTTCTTAATGGTATAGGCGGGCAAACGAGCAGACGTATCGCCTGATGGTAAGCGATTGCCGCCGCCCATGGACACCTGCAACACCAGAAGCGTCACAAGTGCGTTGCCGGCCTTTTGGGGATGGGGGAGGTAGGGGTAGGGGATTGGGGTATGGGCCTCTGGTATCCTCACTCACTCGGTGAAACACAGCACAAGCACTATTTCACACCGGTTTTCTGTGAGGCCGTGGTATCACTCCGGTCGAGCCGGCCCATTCATGCCGAAGCGTGGCTCTCCCACGGTACGATTCCGCAGTCTGCGAATTAAGGCAATGAAATATTACGTTTTTTTAAACCTAATCATGATTTATCGTGTGACATTTGACCTCTGCCCTAAATAAGTCTCAAACAATGACATCTGTTCATTCGTAATAAGTTTTATGTGTAAACTTCTGGTTAGATGTGGCCATGACAGAACATCTACTAATAATAATGGGACTAGTAATAGGGTTTTTTTATTTATTCTTTATTTCCAGTACAAATTATGCAATAGTAACTTTTGCTCGCAGATACGCCCGCGTAATGTCGGTTGTCGTCATCGAGATATAATGTATAGAGAAGACGCCACTCATTAGTGCGGTGTTCCATACAATTGCGGCGCATGCGCCGCACTTCCTTCAGTAGCTTGCTAGCTACACTCTGATGAAGCGGTGGCTTAAGCGTGTGATTGTTTACATTTAAAAACGTTCTAAAACTCGTGAATTATGCCATTTTGTGTCTTGAGATATTGCACTAATAATACAAGGAATACGGAGAAAAACAAAGGAATAACTTTTCACCAGTAATTAACTAGATATAATTGTTTTAAAATTAAATACGAACAAAATATTTTAAGACGCCATTGTTGCCTCATTCGACATAGAGTACTTAGAGTAAAACATACAGAAGTGATATTTAGGTAGAATTAACAACTTTGAATTAAATGCACAACGTATTTAACGTATTTAATTGGATAAGGAAAAATAATATGCTGTTAGCTATAATAAGCTATTTTTAGCTTCGTAAATAACCCATAACATTTTTTTTTGCAATAATTATATTTAAATTATCATTAAAGTATAATTTAAAAATTGAATATTCGGCTTTTATATTTTATACCTCGATGAATTCTACAAAGAAACTGAAACTGGTAAAGCTATTGAAGTACTATTTACTCAAAGTGAATTTCCTAATAAAGCTTCGTAGGTATAAAGCTATTTATCCGTTCTGCTCTCTTGTTTGGCGCTTACTCTATAAAAGCGAATCTTTGCAACAGTTCGTTGGCCAAAACGCGTAAGCGCCATGAAAATCACGGCGCTTATGACATTTCGCTCGCGAGGAAACTACAGCTCGAATGCGATAGAGCGCTGCTTGTTAATACTGTTGGATTAGACTACTAATTATTGCTTGGCTGCGCTGCAGCGCTTTTTAGTTTTAATTCAAATATAAACGGAACATATAATTGGTTTTGAGTGGCTCCTCTAGTACGTAATATCTCGATGGTTGTCGTTGTAATAGAACGGTTGTCATGCCCTTTAACACGAAGGGAGGATCCTCCGACCAGGCGAGGTGATCATGCCTCGGTTTTCGCTCCGCTTTCCGTCCACTTGCCTTCCGAGACATTAATACAATAAAACAAACAAAAAAAAAGACGTTTGGCACTCGGGGACTGCCGCGGTAAAGCTATTGCATAGCATTTTTTATCAACTTATGCAGTTATAATTATTTATTTATTTTATTTTGCCAGTTTCTCATTTAATATTGTTCAAAAAGTATTTAAATAATAGAGGGAGTTAGTGTACCTCGCTGTTGCGAAACAGCTCAACAGATGGCGCTGACCGGTTTTTATTTATGCAGTATTTTTTTTCTTTGAACATGTATACTTACGTGACGCACATGCGGTGAGTGTGGCATTATAAAGATATGATAGATACCTATACACCTATATACTTTTCAAACCCAGACTGTTTTGTCTGTGTGTAAAGTATTCAGAAGTTATTCCTTTAATTATTTTTTCTAAACACAATACACGGAGAAGTATGATGCTTTCTTCCGAGTGTGTTCTAATTCACATGCTGTGTCACACAGGATGTATGTGTGTCATGTTTTGTGAATTTCAGTCATTGTAGTTTAGTTACGTCACTACGTAAGTACTTATATACCAATAACCCTTAGATAGATTGTGCAATGAATTTATATTTCACTTGTTGTAATAATGGGTTTAAAACAACCATCCATTTTAATATTATAAGAAAGTAGCTCTGTCTGTCTATCTATCTATATATAATTTCGATATGTAAATAGATTAGACTTTCGAAAAGGATATAGGCTACTTTTTGTCGATAACCAACATCCACGTGTGCGGTGCAGCGGGACAAAGCTAGTGTCTTTCTTAATCAAAGCCCCATCTAAAAAGAAAAAGGTTTTCAACATTTTTTTTATAATTATATCTACTAGCTTTTGTATGTCGGTTATCACGCTAAAGAGTAGCCTATGATGCCTCAAGAATCAAGGTATCTCTATGCCAAATTTTACTGAAATCATCAAATTGTAAATACCGTAAGTATATACTTCCATATGCATTTAATGCAAAGCTGCTAATTTAAAACTAAAAACAAACCATTCAATTTTATGCACAATGTATAGATGTATAGATAACTGTTGTTGCTATATGTCGGTTATCGCGGCAAATAGTTGCCTATGTGTTATTCTGATGTATAAGCTATACTCGTATTACTGTAAAGTTTCATCCAAATCCGTTCAGTAGTTTTTGCGTGAAAGAGTAACAAACATCCATCCATCCATACTTACAAACTTTCACGTTTATAATATTAGTAGGATAGTAAGGCAGAAAAAAGCCAGAGACAGAACTCTTAACAACACAACGTAAAGTAACAGGGTATAACAGACACCCTCTATGAGGTATTTGGGGCTCGTACTCGACGGCCGATGGGACTTCGGACACCACTTCCGAAGTCTGGTCCCCAAGCTGGTTGGCGCAGCGCGTGCATTGGCACGGTTGCTGCCAAACATGAGGGGGCCCGATGACTCCTGCAGGAGACTCTACGCGGGGGTTGTGCGGTCCATGGCCCTTTATAGGGGCCCCAGTATGGGCAGAGATCCTGAAGGCCAGCAATATCGCGCTATTGCGACGACCGCAACGAGTGCTGGCCATCAGGATCATAAGGGGGTACCGCACGATCTCCTTTGAGGCGGCGAGTCTCCTAGCCGGAACTCCACCATGGGACCTGGAGGCGAGAGCCCTTGCGGCTCTTTACCAGTGGCGCAAGGAGGCGCGGGAGTTGGGTAGAAGTCCTGAGACTCGAGAAATCGACGATCAGAAATCCCAACTCCGCCAGGTCCTCGTGGAGGAATGGAGGGAACGACTTGGGCAACCGAGCGCTGGGCACGCCGTTATTACGGCGGTAAGACCTGTTATGGAGGATTGGCTCGAGAGGCGTCATGGGACCCTCTCATACCGGCTGACGCAGGTGATCACTGGAAAGGGATGTTTCGGAGATCACCTGTGTCTAATCCGCAAGGAGCCAACGCCTGAGTGCCACCACTGCGATGGCCAGACCGTGGACACGGCACTCCACACGCTGGCAGAATGTCCGGCGTGGAGGGAGCCGAGGCGTGATCTCGTGGCGGCCATCGGGGTGGTGGTTCTCTCGCTCGGTAACATGATTGCGGCCATGTTGCGGAGCGAGAGCGCGTGGAACTCCGCCGTCTCTTTCTGCGAGCTAGTAATGCTTGCCAAAGAGACGGCGGAGCGGGACCGGGAGAGGTTTAGAACTCTCCCGGCCTGCCAGGCCCGGGAACGGGCCAGGTACCGCAGGCGACTCAGGCGCCGGAGATCAGAGAACGATCTCCGTCCTCCATAAGCGCAAGCCTGAGGGTGACAGATGAGGCCATCTGTCGCCCTAGCAGAAGCAGGCTCGGGTGGCGACGCGGACGCTGCGGAGCGTGCGCGCCCTGGGGGACAGTAACGGGAACATTGGGATTCCCACACAGGACCTAGGGCCATCTATAAACCATAGGTGGCCCGAGGTACGTCGGGGTTCCAGGGTTTTCCTTTCTAGGGCGCACCTGGTTCCCTGGCATCTAGTACCCGAGACGGCGTGCGGTTTTAGTCGATTCGAGTCCGACATACCACCAGGAGGTGGTATCCGAGGGGATTTCCGCACGGAGAAAAAAAAAAAAAAAAGGGTATAACAGACACGTTGTAGCTTTTGTGGGTTAATTTAAGATATTAACATGTCTTTGAATGGGACACACTATCATTATAAATATACATATATATGTATGTATTGGAAACTGATTGAACGAAGTACTAGCATTGGCCTGATGCGCATAGAGCTAAGTTGTAGGCTGGTAACAGCTCTTAAAATTATTCTAAAATGAAAATAAACATAATTTTAGCGACTCTGACGTGTTATGTGTTCGCCTACCATGACTTCACTTGCACGAGAAAATCGGTCCTGCTACTCATAAAACGACCAGCTTTCGAATTTTCAATCAGACTGCTTCAGAGAGTTGCAGAAGATACTAACGCACATTTCGTTTTGTCGCCATTGACAACATGGTTGCAGATAATAGCTTTATCCAAAGGAGCTAGTGGAAATCCTTTGATGAAATCCTGAAGCTAGCTAGACACCAGCACAGCAGATGCTTCAGGAGAAAGTTTCGTGAAGTAATACCACGACTACAAAGAGGACTAAGATACAAAGCCAAGCGATACAATGTTATGGTGATAGACAAAGCAGTGCTACCGAAGACACGTTTTGTATTAGAAATGCAGGAAGTGTATGGGATCAATGTGATGTTGTTAGACTTTAATAAACCAACGGAAGCATCCTCCCAAGTTAACCGTATGGTTGAGGATGCAACTGGAGGAGTTATAGATGGAATTGTGTATGAAGATGATTTTATTGACACAGTGCCACTAATGAGTGACGCAAATTTTTTTCATAGTGTTTGGAAGACGGAATTTTTCCGTGGATACACACAAACAAGAACGTTTTTTTCATCCCACGGAGCCGCTATTGGAACAGTCAATATGATGTACTAAACAGGCTACTTTTATATGATAGAAACACCTCAAATAGGTGTTAAAGTTTTAGAGATGCCTCTGGGTATCCCTGGAATATCTATGCTTTTCTTTTTGCCAACTACTAAAGCATGGGTTGGTGAGTTATTTTATAATTTGGAGAAAATGGAGTTGACTACAATTTATAATTTCTTTAAGATAGAAGATCAGAAGCTAGTAAATGTAGCTATTCCGAAGTTTAATCAAGTGACAGAAGTAGAGAATTTGGCTGAATTAGTTTATGATATGGGAATTCGGAGAATATTTGATCGTGAAGTAGCAGAATTGGACGGTATAGGTGAATATAATGTACACGCATCTGTGATGACACAAGTGACTCACATGAGAATAAACGAGAAGGGATTATCGTTAGGTGTGGATTATGTCACTGTTAATGAAAGTAGTGTAGACTTTATAGCTGATAGACCTTTTGCGTATATGGTCGTAGATACATCAATAAACTTTATCGTATACGCCGGTGCATATACTGTACCAAGTTATGTTTGATTGGCAGATTGTAGAATTATGATAAAGTCGAGTCGGGAATTAAAAACCTTTGTTTAAATGAAGTTAGTTGTGATGACAATGGAGATATAATTTTATATAATACTAAGCTGTCATATGAGAAAGTGTAAGTTCTTGCTCTATTGAATACACTTACGATTCTAAAATAGCTTAAAATGAGTGTATATTTTTAACAAAAACACCTTGTAGGAGAAAAACATCATTGTGCTTCTTAATAATTCATTTAATGCTTGTGTAAAAGGTATACTGAAAAATGATAGATATAACCGAAGTGGATTTCATTTTTATTGGTGTTTGAAGTTAGTATACATAGAAAGTCAAAACCATTTTAGGTTGCATAAGATCAAGATATTTGCTTATTAGTAATTTGTTTTACTCATTGTAATCGTAATTAATATTATACTGTTTTTGTAATTCAGCCTAATTTTACAAAAGTGTTAAAATACATAATATAAATAAGTATATATATAAATAATAAATAATAATATATATATAAATAATAATATATATATAATTATTGAAGTAAAAGGGATTACACTTAATTATTAAGTATTATTCCTTGTTTGAAGTCGGCGCCAAGCCAAAATCTAATAGCGCGACGCGACGTTGTTGATGGTCGTCTTGAAATATAGCGAGTGTGGTAACTACTATTACATTTGGCTTGGGGCCGACTTCAAACATATTTTAGGTACCTAGCACACATAATAATACTACTATTTAAATGAATAAAGTATTAGGTATAGACAAGAATTGGCACATAGCAATTTATGAAGAGTCAGTTTATTTTACGCTTTTTAGTGTTTTTTGGCAGAGAGTTTTCGTTGGATGGTTTTTGGAAGTCGGTTTTTTTTTAGTAAAAAGTTTTATCATTCGTGTTCGACTGTTGATTTTACCCACTGCGAAAGGAGGGTTATTTTTTTCGAATGTATATATGTATGTAGGTATGTATGTATATTTCTTTGGCACGCCCTAGAGCCTAAACGGTTTGTCGTATTTTTATGTGAGTGGTGTCAATAGATTCGTCTTAGTCGTGAGAGTGACACTGGGTACATCAAAATTAAAAATAATAATAAGGATTTTGGCGCCAAAAAGTAATATAAAAAAAATGTTTTCAAAATACGTCGAGTGTGGTATCAAAATAAAGATTTTGTTTACGGTGATTACGAATATATATATATAACTTATATGTTTTTATTGTTAAATATTAACGCAGTCGGGTTTTTTTCGATGGAGCCGGCTGCACGCACGAAAAAACATGACTTGTGCGGCGTTACCTCGCTCTGAGGCGTTCCATTTAAGGCTTGAAGTGCGACAAAGAGGCACAATCGGCCTCCGCGTTCGGCAGCGTTCGACATCTGTCTCTCTCCTACTTGATGACGTTGTCACGTTCAACTATCGTCAGTAAACCGACTTTACAGTCAACCGATATTTTTTGTTTATAGTTTTACTAGCTTTTTCATACGGCTCCTCTGTTTCGTGTGTTAGTTATTGTGGCCAAGATTAGCCTATATATCCTTCCTCAAGAATCAAAGTATTTCCATGCCAAATTTTATCTCAATCGGTACAGCGATATTACAGTGAACGACTAACAGAGACACAAAAAATAGATAGAGTTACTTTCGAATGATTAGTATTAGTATGGGTCTCACTCTCGATTAAGACAAATCTTATGACATATCTCAAACGAAAATCCATCAAGCCGTTTAGAAAACAGAGCGTATCAAACAAATAAATTAAAAAGCTTTTTAAAAACAAGCTTTAATGGAATGCCTGGAGACGAATTAAACGAGTCCAAACTCGATGATGTTGCGACGTTTCTTTACAGAGTTCCCATGGCCACCTTCCAGCTTTAGCATCAGATCAGCTCCATGTCATTATAATATTGTATTGTCACGCTGTAGACATTTGCTTGCAAACTTTCAGCAAAATCGGTTGAAGATATCTGCTTCAAAAGTGAGTTGCAAGATTCCACCCGAACATACAAGCATACATACATACATTGCAAGTTAATAAAAAGCTTGTAATAAACATACTTACACTCGAAAAGCATAATCTTCCTTCCGGAGTAGTTGAGTAAAAACTCATATAGTTACTGCAAAGCGAAGGATCAACAGCGTGGACATTATAGACCTCTCCTAAGAGACGAGGTTTTTGGAGTACTGCTTACCACGCCGCCCGCGCCGACCAGACGGGCTGGTATTTCAAGTTTTCCTAGTAGTAAATTAGTAGGTACCTTGGGAGAGCCACGCTACCATAGGAGAGTCACGTTTCGGCATGCATGGGCCGGCTCGACCGGAGTGATACCACGGCCTCACAGAAAACTGTTGTGAAACAGCGCTTGCGCTGCGTTTCACCGAGGGAGTGAGGATACCGGAGGCCCATCCCCATACCCCAATGGCCGGCAACGCACTTGTGACGCCTCTGGTGTTGCGGGTGTCCATTACCATGGCTGCTCGTTTGCAATCTATATTCCCTAAAAAAAACAAATATCTAATAATAAATCGCTGTGTAGTATGTGTTTATATTCCGTCCATTTTCATTCATGAAAAATTTAATGCGAGCGTAGTTTAACATGAGCTCATGTATATTTATTTTGTGGACACATGTGAATTTATCAGTGGCAGTAACTGGCCTTGCGATAGTATGTTAATTTACGTTTTTGAGGAAATCTATATTTTCCTTAAAAAATATTAATTCTGTTCTAATAAATTCGAAACTTAATAGATATTTTTATTAAAAAATCCACAGCAACTTTGTCTGCCTGTTACGCTTGATGCGTGTTATGAATGCGATTGCTGTGCTTGAGGTCTCGGGTTCGATTCCCGGGTCGGACCAAATGTTTGTATGACCTGCCAATATTTGTTTCGGAGTATGTATTTACAAAAAAAGTATATATATGTATTTATATCAGTTGTATAGTACCCATTACACAAGCTCTACTTAGCTTGGGACTAGATAGCGTTGAGCGTAAGATGTCCGAAATATTAAAAAAAAAATCTACACCAACCCGTCTTGCCAGCATCGTATGGTAGGCCTATGCCCCTCCAATTTTCCATAGATTTCGGCCATAGGTTTTTTTTTTAAAAAGACAACTCCCGCACTCGGAATAAATACTGTGTCGCGGGTGACTTTACAAACATACATGAAACGGACACAAATAACATCCAGACTCAGAAAAACAATTTGTGGATCACACAAAGTGTTGTCCCATGTGGGATTTGAACCCAAGACACTTGGCGAAGTAGGAAACGGTGTGGTGACCGCCAAACCACTAGGCCAAACGTGCAGTCAAACAGTGGTCTTTTAAAATCGGTTGATAGTAATAATAATTTATTTACTTTTTGATGTTAATGTGCAATTTATTTGCAGGAACTGTAATTATAATTAGAACACATTTGGCCGGACACTAAAAGTACGGATGGGCCGGAAACCGGTTAGTAGCCGGATTTCCCTTTCAGTTATAGTATTTACATATTTTTACTGTCTATTATACCATCTAACGGTTTGCTTTGTAGCAAAAAGGTAAATAAAACCTATACCTAGTCCTTTTTGTCTATTGACAGTTCCGTCCTGGAATAATAATAATAGGGGTCGATAATACGTAAGTATGATCACGTATCTGCTTTACGTTCCAATTAAAATGGTTACCCATTCGTCTACGTCGTAATCAGCGAGCGCTAACCTCTCTCTTTTCGTTTCTCAATCCTCGCCGACTTACTTTGATACCGATTTGCGTTTCCTTTCCTCAAATCATGCCAGAAATCTTCGTTCTTCGAATAATCTTGTGCCCTTCCCACAGTTCCGACTTCATAAACGCCTCTTTCTTTGTGCAAGCGGTGCTACTATGGAATGCGCTCCCACTTGAAATCAGGATGTCTACTAACCGACACTAGTTTAAAAAGAACGTGCATAATCACCTCCTTCAGATGGCGGATTAATTTAACTAACAGTACACCTCCTATTTTTTGTAGTGTACCATTTTTTTTTTTTTATGTATGGCCCGCCATAATGACTCTACTCTGCCTGATGGAAAGCATAAGCAGAATCCAAGAGTGGTGGTCACCATACTCATTGCGAATGCAGACAATGCAGCATGGCGACCCACACCATGGCGGCCTAGTGATGCTTCTGCATCTTTTAGTTGAGTCAACAAGTATGGAACTTGTTGACTAGACTATTTGGGCCTCCGGTCTCGCACTCACCAACGAAACACGACAGCATGAACGCTGTCATTTTACGTTGATCTTCGGTGCGAGGGTAGTACCGCCCCGGTCGAGCCGGCCCATCCGTGCTGAAATCGGCGTGGCTCTACTACCTAGATTATAAGGTATATCGTAAGGTATAATAAGGTACATATACGATATATGTATGTATGTTTATATTAGCGTATGTGTGTATGTTTATATGTATATATATTTGTTATATAATATCAATTGTATCGATTTCTGACTACCTCGCTGCACCTACCTTACTAGATCTCTACACCCCCTGAAGGTTGGCTGGTAGAGAATGCCCTGGGCATTAAGTCCGCCGATGTACACAAGTGCATGAAGTTGTAAAATAAAATAAATAAAAATAATACAAAACTTTAATAAAAAACCTGACTGCAAGAAGTAGACCAAATTGAAATGGGACCACACGGAAAGCACCAGCTCTCAAATAAAAAAAGAATCATCAAAATCGGTTCACTCAGTCGAAAGTTCTGAGCTTCCAAACACAAAAAAAGTCGAATTGAGAACCTCCTCCTTTTTTGTAGTCGGTTAAAAATGACCTGAACTGACTCTTTTTTGCTCGATTTGGCGATTTAGTCGACTACTTAACCGATCATCATTTTGTACACATATTCTTGGAGGTATTGGAAGTAACACAATAATAAATAAAATAACATAAGATACTTTTTATTAAATGCGAGAGAAGCTGCGGGCGAAAGCTAGTTTTTTAATATAACGCCACTTAGTTTCAAATCAAGAATATTTTTTTCTTTGAAAGTAAGATTGACTGATATACCTAATACTTGTATACTTATTTAAAACATACAATATTTCATATTGTAATATACATTACTCAAACTCCGAAACAATTATCACTGAAATTAATCCATAATTTATATGAATTGGTTATTTATATATATTATATCATAGGTTATTTTTAACATAAATACTTATTAGACGACGAAGCTCATAAAACATGGCTTCCCATGTCCTTGGTTGGACGAACAGTAGTATCTATGTATAGTGTATACTAATATTATAAAATCGTAGCTGTTGCCCGCGGCTCCGCCCGCGTGTGTGTCGGTTATCGCTGCAAATAGTAGCTTATGTGTTAATCTGATGTATAAGGTATATTACTGTAGAGTTTCATCCAAATCCGTTCAGTAGTTTTTGCGTGAAGAAGTAACAAACATACACACTAACTTTCGCGTTTATATATTAGAGTGTGATTTAAGTTTGTTTGTTCGGATGAACGTGAATTAGTATTGTATAGCCCACTTATCGAGAAAGGAGGAGCCACTCACTCTGCCTCTTACAGGAGCCAAAATTAATGAAAATTTTGAAATGGATAACATTTGTTTCATATTTTTTTGTTTTACAACTTCCGCATTGGGAATAAATCCTGTGTCGCGGGGGACTTTACAAACATACATGTAACGGACACAAAGAACACCCAGACTCAGAACAACAATTTGTTGATCACGCAAAGTGTTGTCCCATGTCCGATTTGCACCCATAATACTCAGTGCAGTTTAAAACGGGAAGGAGATTGGAGACCGTTTAAACCACGACGTCATCCGTAGAGTAATTGAGATACTCAGGCGAAACTGCGCGGGTCAGTTAGTCTAATATAATGATAAAAAAATTAACGGTTTTTTTGAAAATAATGTACTAAAAGCTAAATAATAATCGGTAGGCCCCAGGTTCCAGTTATCACACCCCTCTGCCTCATCAATCTAAGGCATTGATCGTTGGGCGTAGCGTAAACTGGGTTGACTGGATGGAAACACGGGGCCAACGATTTTATTTTTTTATAGCGGCGGCCATCTTGGATTTTAATTTTTTTCATAGTAGGTAAACTGTGTTCGACTAGTCAAGCCCTTTCATTTAATACCCGTCTTGACAAAATTTGTAAACCGCCGTTTTGTAGCGGCGGCCATTTTGGATTTTCGCCAGAACTACCAAATTTCAGATCAATCTGTCAACAGGAAGGTGGTCAAATTTCAATTACTAGGTTTGACCCGGCAAGCTAAAAACCGTTAAAATTTATATATAATTCGACCGTTTATAATTCGACATTGAACTCTTACCCTCAGCAAAGATATAATAAGTAATTAAACGTATTAGAAATATATTCTGTGTCGCAGAAGACTACATATTTATAGACATACATACTCATATCCACACATATTCGTATGGTGACGCATTAAGACAGTGTCACTACCCCTACTCAACCCATGGGTGTCGTAAGAGGCAACTAAAGCCGAGTCTCCACCGAACAAAAGTTGCCAACTTTTGTGTTGTCAACACGTGTTGGTGACAAAAGTTTCTGTAATTTCCTTGTGTGGGCAACAAAAATTGTTAACAAATATTGGGAACCGTATTTCTGTTTTTGGTTGTAAACATCAAAAGAATATGCTTATTGCAGATATTTATTGGCTCTGTGGAGACGCTTAGTTCGAATGTTTTTCAAATTGTTGGCGACTCGGTGTAGACACAATGGAAACAAAAGTTGGCGATTTTTGAAGAGTTGCAAACAGTTAGAAACTCTGAATGTGCCAACAATTTCGGTGGATACGCACCTTAAGGAAGATAATCACAAATTTTAACCAAAAAAACTTGAGAGGTGTCAAGGGACACCCGCATGGAACGAAGTTTATATATCTATATACATATATATATGTATACTATCCAGCACTATGACGTGAACTCAATGTTAAAAGTGTCGTTACAACGAAAAGTGTCGTTTCAACTTTTGGTCTTAATCCGTCTAGCCGCACCATAAGGAACTTCGTTCCAAAAAACTTCAACCGAGACACGGGAAGCACCAGCTTTCAAATAAAATCGGTTCACCCAGTCGAAAGTTATGAGGTAACAAACATAAAAAAAACAGTCGAATTGAGAACCTCCTCCTTTTTTTGAAGTCGGTTAAAAAGTACGCAAGACAACATCACTGCAAAAGAAGGGAAACTTGAAATAAATCATAAACCAACTGGTCTGGCCAGCGTGGTATGGTTAGAAGGCCAAAGTATCCTTTCAAAGGAGAGGCTTGTGGACTGTTAAAGGCTGTTAATATAACACTCAGACCCAGAACAACAATTTGTAGATTACACAAATTTCCAGGATCGAACCCATTATACTGAGTGCAGTAGGAAACAAATTTTAACAAAAAAAAACCGACTTCAAAAATGGGACCACACGGGAAACACCAGCTTTCAAAAAAAAAAGAATCATAAAAATCGGTTTACCCAGTCGCAAGTTATGAGGTAACAAACATAAAAAAAAAACAATCGAATTGATAACCACCTCCTATTTTGAAGTCGGTTAAACACTGCAGAGTTCTTTTATTTGAATGTGAGATCTCGGCAATTGCTAATTAGCATTTGATAGAGCAAATCTTGAGGAAGGTTATCAACTCTTCACGCTTCTTATTTTACGACTCTTACACATGTGTGAGTTAGATATAAGTATGAGTATGTCCTTGTCCTATGTCAAAGCGATTTTTTTGAATAGCTGCCCCACGCGGATATACCCGTAATTTTTGTTTCTTTTTAGATCGGACGTTATTCATTTTGTATAATAAAAGTAGCCTATTTACTCCGTTTGAATTCAGCTATCTGCCAGTTAAATCCCGTCAAAATCGGTTGAGCTATTCCAAAGATTAGCCGGAATAAACAAACAGACAGACAAAAAAATTAAAAAATACTTTTGATACGCACTTAAGTAACAGATGTTAATTTTAAATTAACAACAGACACTTAAAAACATATTTATTTGTATTTAGTATGTGCTTCAGCATTCTAATCTGATAACAACAACACAGTCTCTACCAAGTTCAAATCAGCTTAATTATTATTTTTACGGGAATTAACGCGATCACTTATTTAAAGGTATACCTCTGATTGCCTGACGTTTCGACCAGTTTGCACTGGCCGTGGTCACAGGCTGTATAACAGGCAGGCTGGTAGACCGCTGTGCTTTGTAACAGACGAAAAGAGACATTATAAAGAAGTTATTTATTAACCGGTACCTCAGCCTATGAAATCCTTCCTTTCTTAAATAATCTGATCAGTAGAGCCAAATAACTATCACCGAGCGTTGCAAAACAATAACAAACAATTAGAAAGAACATTATACCGATAAAACATCGTAGCATCGTGGTTAATGAAATTAGGTTAGGACAGACAACTAGTACATATCTACATGATAAGAATCAAACCACACGTCACTTCATTCAAAGTTAAAGCATCAAGCATCTTACAGAGACTATCATTATAAATAACTGTAAACCGTAGACGCAGCATCGAAGCTCTGCTCATTCATTCAACCGGCGAACGCCGCGCTGTACGGTCGGTTGATAACAAAACAGCCGCGAAAATGAAGATCCAAACATTGGTTATAGTGACTCTATCGTGTTGTGTGTTAGCCTACAATGACTACAAATGCAACAAAAAAGCAGCCCTACGATTGGTCAAACGGCCAGCTTACGACTTTTCGATCAAATTACTACAAAGAGTTGCTGAAGACACCGATGGACATTTCATTTTCTCACCATTGACTACATGGCTGCAAATGACAGCTCTATCCGAAGGAGCAACAGGATTCACCTTCAAAGAAATCTGGCAAGTAACGAGACACCACCAAAACAGATGCTTCAGGAAAAAAATTTATGATATCATGTCACAATTGAATAGGTATTTGAAAAGAAAAAGCAGTAGAACGAGTGTCATAGCCATAGATAAATTTTTGGCGGTAAAAAAACGCTTCGTGAAAGAAGTCCAAAGACTATACGGTATTAAGGTGTTGTTGTTGAATTTTAATCAACCAGCGAAATCAGCAAGCGAAGTGAATAAAGTAACCAAGTACGGAACGGGAGGAGTTATCGATAATATTTTATATGACGATGATTTTAATTCAACAGTGTTACTATTGAGTGATGCGAATGACTTCCATAGTGCTTGGAGAACCCCGTTTATGAGTGTTTACACTAGACCAACGCCATTCTTTTCAAGCTCCGGAGGTCAGCTCGGCACAGTGAGTATGATGCATCAAACCGGCCAATACAACTTGATAGATTTCCCTCAAATCAATGCTCAGGTCTTAGAAATACCATTCGCAGTCCCTGGAATATCTATGCTTGTATTCTTACCTACAGATAAAGTTTGGATAGGAGAAATATTTTACAGTTTACAAAAGACTAGATTGACAGCAATTTTCAACATGTTCAAACGGAAAGGCCTGAGTTTAGTGAATGTGGCTTTACCTAAATTTAGTCAGCTAACAGAGATTGAAAATTTACCAGAGTTGCTTTACGATATGGGTATAAAAAGAATTTTTAATCCCAACTTAGCTGAGTTCAGGGGTATTAGCAACTATAGAGTGTATGCATCTTTAATGACACAGATCAGTCATATTACTGTTGGTGAAGAAGGGGTTTCGGCGGGGGCTGAATTTCTGGCTCAAAACGACACAAGTATAGACTTTAAAGCGAATAGACCTTTTGTTTACATGATAGTGGAAAGACCGACGGAGTTTATACTGTACGCTGGTGTGTATTCTATACCAAGTGAGGCCTGACACTTAGAAGTTGTGTGAAAATTGTGGAATTCGCTTCTGAATAGTGTCGTTTGAGTAACGATATTGTAATTATTAATAAAATATCGAGTGAAGGTCGTGCGCGAACGCGAAACAGTGACGCGTTAGACATAAATAATGACATTTTAGAATTTTAAATGTGTAAAATATGTTTTGCAAATGTGAACTTGCTTTTAGATTTTTTATTTATTATTTTGATATTATATTTTTTAACTAGAATTTGAACTGTGGAGGTGTTATAAGACCATTTTCTAAGTATAATAACGAGTGTTACGCGAACGCGATTAAAAGTATTAAATTACTTTAGATTGCCTTTAAATTTTTTGTTTATTAATAATAAATATATACCATAGAACTTGAAACTTTGAAACTTTCCTTGTTAAATATGCCGCAGAAATCATTATACAAAACAAATAGTATTAAAATAATTCTTCCAAGAATATTCTACGTTTCAGATACGAACTTGTAAACATTGTTTTCTAGCATAGTGATATATTTCTTAATTTTCTTTTCGTTACATAAGTGTAATGCTTTTCGTAGTTTAAAGTTTATTAGTTTTTTAAACATCGTTTAATTTACTATTGATGTACGAATTGTACGATGCTCGAATGCAGAATTTCAGAGATTGATTTTGTTCGTCGTCAGACCAATTGAGATTCTAAGAACAGATGTTTTATAACTGCAATCGCAGTATTTAAAACTGATAATATTGAAATAAGAAGCCATTCAGTAGTGTTTTAAACGTATTGTCGTTTAGCGGTGATTTAATAATTGAAGAAGGAAAAATTGGGAGATTATTATGAGATCTTAAATCTCTCATATATAAAATAAATAAAATAGGGTTTATAAATTAAATAGCAGTTAACACGTATGTAACAAAATATTTTAACTTCATTTTCACCTACTTCTAGGAGTCTGATTAACTTCAAAATTTGCACAGGGGGGTCCAGGGCCGATGACAATACAATAATTTGAAAAAAAAACTAAACAAACACGCTTTTCTAAATATACCATACTAAAAACTAAAAAATAAATTATAGTTCAAAAAACTAAAAAAATATAAATTATTTTTATGAATAGATTGAAGACAGTAAGAGGTATTTCGAAAAGGTCAAGGTCACAAACCTGCAGCTTGAACTTAAAAAAATCCAATTTATCTCATTTATCTGATTTAATTTATCGGTCATCCGGATACCTACTTCTTGTAAAACAGTGTCCATAATATTCTGATATATCTGAAAATATCAAGTAATAAATTATTATAACGAGCATGAACATCACTAATAAATTAAACGATTGTGACATGTTGACATCCATATCATCTAATATAAAATCCAAGTCATTTACTTTTATAGTCATTTAGTAGAATATACTTAATAATATTAATGTTAATTATTGTAATGAAATAGTAATTCTTAGAGTCAGCGCCGACGGATGGAGTGACGGCGAAGAGACGAAATTCAGTAACAATATAAATTCAACTAAGTTCTTAACAGTACATCTATATTCACCAGAGAGCCACGCTTCGGCATGCATGGGCCGGCTCGACCGGAGTGATACCACGGCCTCACTGAAAACGTGTGTGAAACAGCGCCTGCGCTGTGTTTCACCGAGTGAGTGAGGACACCGGATTCCCTCCCATGCATCTCCCTCCCCATGTCCCAAAGGCCGGCAACGCACTTGTGACGCCTCTGGTGTTGCGGGTGTCCATTGGCGGCGGTAATCGCTTACCATCAGGCGATACGTCTGCTCGTTTGCCCCTATTCCATAAAAAAACGAAATAAAATGACGACGAGTGACGCGAGCGACAGTTAGTAACTGGATTAGTTTCTTCGCCGTCTGTCTGTACTGACTCTTATGTTTAAAGGCCAAATGATGCTTTCAAACTGTCATTGTCAAACTGAAATTAATCTAGGCTGTTTTTCAATCGTCATATTAAATTGATGCCACATTAACGGGAATGCCACAAAACACTTTCATCCCGTGTTAAAATAATGTCGTTTTTAGCACGGAAGTAGGGAGAATTTATAAACTGTCAACTATAAGGTCAACTACAACTGTCAATGTCATTACAATCACAGGATAAGAAGTCGACCTCTCATGATTTCTGGTACTATCCATTATGATCACTTTTTAACCGACTTCAAAAAAGGAGGAGGTTCTCAATTCGACCGTATATTTTTTTTATTATTTTATGTGTGTTTGCGGATAACTTCGTCGTTTATGAACTGATTTTGATGTTTCTTTTTTTAATGGAAAGGAGATATCCCAACGGTGGTACCATGATAAAGACATTAAGATCTGATGATGGCATCTAAGAGAAATCGAGTCGAACCTTGAAGTCGGTTTTTATTTTGTTAAAATTTTACTTGTCATCAGAAAAACAAACTACGAAACTAAGTATTCTTTATATTGACCATTGAAAAAAAACCTTACACCGCACTGTATTAAGTTGAAATTGCACTGCCTAATATTGTATATATCTAGAACTTAATTTTACGAAATGTAAGCACAAAATTTATTTCTGTGAAATAATTATCCATTGCAAGCATTTGTTAACTCATTTTAAACTAACAAATGAAAGATGTATAAAGAACAAGTTAAGAACAAATGAATAAAAGAGTTAAAACAGGAAAGAATTTGTTTGTATTTCGGAATATTTCCGGGAACCTATTTGTTTTAGTTAAATTATCCTGGTGTAATAATTTATCCATGTGGTGATAGATTAAGAATACAGATTATTAACCGACTTCAAAAAAGAAGGTTCTCAATACGACCGTTTTTTTATGTTTGTTTGTGGATAACTTCGTCGTTTATGAACCGATTTTGATGATTATTTTTTTAATGGAAAGGAGATATCCCAACGGTGGTACCATGACAAGGATACTAAGATCTGATGATGGCATCCAAGAGAAATCAAGTCGAAACTTGAAGTCGGTTTTTGTTTTCGTTAACATTTTAAATACATTAGATAAGTTTTACGCAGCACAATAGCATTGCAAAGAGAAGAAAAACAATGATGCAGAAGCATCTCAATAGGTCACCAAAAGGTTTTACGTAGTTGGATCATAGTTTTTTTCAAGCTTTTTATTAACTTGCAATGTATGTATGTATGCTTGGATGTTCGGGTGGAATCTTGCAACTCAATTTTGAAGCAGATATCTTCAACAGGTTTTACTGAAATTTTGCAAGCATATGTATACAGCGTGACAATACAATATTATAATGACATGGAGCTGATCTGATGCGGGAGCTGGAAGGTGGCCATTGGAACTCTGTAAAGAAACGTCGCAACATCATCGAGTTTGGACTAGTTTGATTCGTCTCGAGGCATTCCAGTAAAAGCTTGTTTTTAAAAAGCTTTTCAATTTAATTTATTTATTTTCTTTTATGTTTTTTTTAAGGTAGTAGAGCCACGCTGATTTCAGCACGAACGGGCCGGCTCGACCGGGGCGGTACTACCCTCGCACAGAAGATCAATGTAAAATAACAGCGATCGCGCTGTTGTGTTTCGTTGGTGAGTGCGAGACCGAAGGCCTAATGATGCATAAGCATCACTAGGCCGCCATGGTGTGGGTCACCATGCTGCATTGCATTCGCAATGAGTATGGTTACCACCACTCTTGGTTCTGCTTATGCTTTCCATCAGGCAGAGTAGAGTCATTTTGGCAGGTCCATACATAAAAAAAAAATGTATGGCCCTGCCAAAGTGACTCTACTCGGCCTGTTGGAAAGTATACCTAAGCAGAATGCAGGTGGTCACCATACTCATTGCGAATGCAGACAATGCAACAACGCAGCATGGTGACCCACATCATGCTGCATTGTTATAAAATAAAATTGAAATGGCATAAATAAATATTTTTTTGCCGTGGGAGAGCCACGCTTCGGCATGAATGGGCCGGCTCGACCGGAGTGATACCACGGTCTCACAGAAAACCGATGTGAAACTGTGCCTGCGCTGTGTTTCACCGAGTGAGTGAGGATACCGAAGGCACATACCCCAACCCCTCCCCCCAACCCCCCCCCCATCCCCCAAAGGCCAGCAACGCACTCGTGACACCTCTGGTGTTGCGTGTGTCCATGGGCGGCGGTGATCGCTTACCATCAGGCGATACGCCTGCTCGTTTGCCCCCTATTCCATATAAAAATTTATACTAATATTATAAACGCAAAAGTTTGTAAGTATGGATGGATGGATGGATTCATAGATGGATGGATGGATGGATGGATGTTTGTTACTCTTTCACGCAAAAACTACTGAACGGATTTGGCTGAAACTTTACAGTAATATGTATAAACATCAGAATAACACATAGGCTACTATTTACTGCGATAACCGACATATACGCCGGCGGAGCCGCGGGCAACCACTAGTTAAAAATAAATAATAATAGATGGTAGTAGAGCCACGCTGATTTCAGCACGAACGGGCCGGCTCGACCGGGGCGGTACTACCCTCGCACAGAAAATCAGCGTAAAATGACAGCGATCGTGCTGTCGTGTTTCGTTGGTGAGTGCGAGACCGGAGGCCCAATTAGTCTAGTCAACAAGTTCCAAACTTGTTGACTAGACTAAAAGATGCAGTAGCATCACTAGGCCGCCATGGTGTGGGTCGCCATGCTGCATTCGCAGTGAGTATGGTGACCACCACTCTTGGATTCTGCTTATGCTTTCCATCAGGCAGAGTAGAGTCATTTTGGCGGGGTAAACATAAAAAAAAAAAAAAAAAAAAAAAAAAAAAAATCAAGGCCAAAATCTTCATACCCAATATGTAGACTATTAAAGACTTTTATGTACGTTTATGTATGTACCAAAATGTACGTTTGTATATCAATAAATATCTACTAAAGATAAAATTTTCTATTTTATTATTAGGTTGGCTAAATAAATGCATTTGCGTGTAGTATGTTGTGCAAGTGCCAAAGTTTGACACGACCTTCGTCGAAGAAAGTGTGTTACTGTATTTAAATGAAAAAGAGTCTTAAAACTGTACAAAATTATTATTTTTGCGTTTCCTTCTCTGATTACAGTCGTATTCAGACTGCCGATAAACAAAATTATATTTTACTAAATACATTGTATGTTATTAAAATAAATTTGGCATTTGAACATATTGAAGAAGAAACTAGTGAAGGTTAGGTTTTTATTAAAGTAACAGAACTCAAAACAACAGTTTCTAGTATTTTTTACTGTTTGTCTGTGTGTTTGTGCGTGCTAATCTAAGCAGTGGCTTAACTAATTTGGTAGTGGTTATCTCTTATGTATTTTAGTAAACTACACTTACCATTTAGTGTTTGTTTTATTTCAATCTGTTGAGAACTAAAAAAGTTATATCAGTTTAAAGAATCAAAGCGATAACCGTTATATACGCGGACAGAATCGGAGGCAGAAGGAAATGTTATGGTGGACAGGTGGACTTTATGCCAAAGATATTTTCAACCAGACTATCATAGGGTGGTGTAGTATCAACCTGTCGCCGTCCACTGCTGAACGAAGGTTTCCTACAAGGAGTGCCAGCTTTCCCGGTCTTGGCCTGTCCGCACCCATCCGCCACCAGCCACTTTCTTTAAATCATTGGTCCATCGATCGTGCCGCAGGGCGCCCTACACTACGTTTGCATAATCGCGGTCTCCCCTCTAAAAGGCGCGTATCCATCGAATTTGACAGGTCTGATGGCCGATGGTTGGACAGGTCCATATTTTAAAAAAGTAAACACAGATTTATGACTGTTGTAGTGTTGTAATAATTAAATAATAAATATTCAAACAAGAGTAACAGTTGTAATATGAGACGCTGCAGTTATGTACGATAATAAACGAGTAATTTGTTGTGTGTGACATTTCAATTTTATCATGGGTTTGTTTACAAATTGGTTCGGCGTGATATGATACGCCCTATTCCGATGTAGGGATCAAAAGGCCGGTTGCAGCCGGAGGCTTTCTCTTGTAATTTTCTGAATATACACTTTCGTATGTATAGCCAGTATAGCTATGTTTATTAAATAGGGAATGTACGTTGCATATAGGTAGTTTAATGTGAATGCAGGTTTCTTTGTTTGTCAGTCGTTTTCACTTGATAAGTTATTACCCAGACCTTACCAGTCGATTTACCCAGACATTGTGAGTTTAAAAAGCCCAACTTCCTCCCCCCCCCCCCTACCCTTTGTTCGACCGAGGTTCGAGGTTCAGTGGTTAAACAAGTATAATTTTAAGCATTAGTAACGATGATATTACATTATATATATCTAAACTTTCGCGTTTATAATAAAACGCGAAAGTTTGTAAAATTGTAAGTATGGATGGATGGATAGATGTTTGTTACTCTTTCACGTAAAAACTACTGTACGGATTTGGAACAAACTTTACAGTAATATAGTTTATACATCAGAATAACACATAGGCTACTGTTTGCCGCGATAACCGACATATACGCGGGCGGAGCCGCGGGCAACAACTAATTTTGATATAAATACAACCGAACACCACTAGAAATGTTGCCTACTATCAATATTAATTGTAGGTAGGTACCTAATTACTCAATAAAAAAAATGTAGAACATCACTAACTTAAGGCATAGACAGTTTGAGTTTTAGTCAATTTGTGTGATTGACAACAATAGATTAAATAAAAGAGCGACAACTCTAGATTACAATAGAGCTCCCAGTTACTTATTTGTTATACAAGAGTGCAAAGTTACTTTTTAACCGCGTGCTCAATTTTGATGACCGAGCAAGCGAAGGATTCTAAAATTAGAATCCTGAGCGTCAGCGAGAGAATCAAAAGAGCACGAGGTGAAAAATCTTTGCACTCGAGTGCAACACGTAACTTTTCATTCCACCTCAGCGAGGAAACAACTAAATGCAAAAAAGCATTAACAATCACAAGATACTTTTATTTCAGTTTAGGTATTAATATTTATTAGGTACTACATTATGATAGGTAATTTTTAAATTATTTCAAAAATACTTAGGTACTCGCTCAACCCCGCGGTGTTACCCGCGGTTTTTGTCGTACCGCGAGTAACACCGCGGGACAAAGCTAGTCTAAAAAAGTAGCCTAAGTTACTCCTTAGATTATCAGCTATCTGCCAGTGAAAGTCACGTCAAAATCCGTCCAGCGGTTCCAGAGATTACCCGGAACAAACAGTCAGACAGACTGACTGACAGACTGACAATGTAACAGAAATTATAAAAAAAATATTTTAGTAGGTATATACACGGTACGTGTATACATACATACGCATTTAGTAAAAAGCGGTTATTTTAATGTTACTAACAGACATTTCAATATTATTTATTTGTATGGATGTATAGATAAATTAAAAAATAAATAAAGTTAAGTTGCTATAGTTACTTAAGAAGAAAATGGTGCGGGCAGAGCAAATAAAAAAAAAACTACACCAAGAAGGTGACCGAGTCTGAGTTTTTAACAAATTAAAAAAATATTGTATGATTAATTCGGCACCATGGAGGTAGAAGCAAATAGGTTTAGTGATGTTTTGAATTCACAAACTTAGTGCACTCGAGCGATGTTCTAAATCCAATTTTCTTTATTCCTCTAGAGGATAATAACGGCTTTTGCACTCAGATATCGAAGGGCAAAAATACTCTTTACGAGCTGGTGGGATGAAAAATGTATTTATTGAAAAAAAGAAAAGCTCTGAAAAGTCAAATTAAGAAAAAGGCACCTAACTCTTTTGTTTTTGTCCATATTTATTTTTATTAATGGAACAACAGCGTATTCAGTCGAATTCGATTTTCAAGAGAAACTCACTTTATTGTCTTGTTAAAAAAATCTGTTAATGCAACATACATCTACATAGATAATGCGAGTTATTGAATTACAATGGATGATTGACAGCATAATGGAAAAGAAAGAGAATGGAGTTTATTAAATGACGGCTATGTGTGAAACGGACTCATGCCGTAATGGTTCCGTACAACAATAAGGATCATATAACTGACGTATTATTTGTATTATTGAAGAATGCTGCACTGTTGACGACTGCACGTTTGGCCTAGTGGTTTAACGGTCACCACGCCGTTTCCTACTTCGCCAAGTGTCGTGGGTTCAAATACCACGTAGGACAACAATTTGTGTGATCCACAAATTGTTGTTGTGAGTCTGGGCGTTCTTTGTGTCCGTTTCATGCATGTTTGTAAAGACCCCCGCGACACAGGATTTATTCCCAGTGCGGGAGTTGTCTTTTAAAAAAAATAAAAAATAATATTTTATTATTTATACTATTACCTCATTACCCGCAGTCGTTATCGTAAAGGTACAACAAAATTCGCGGGTAGTAATTATTATCATTTCCTCATACGTGCACCTACCTCACCTTTTCTCTGCATTGCCCAATCGGTCGGCTGGCAGAGAATGCCTTAGGCATTAAGTACGCCGATGCATGTATTTGTGCATCAAGTAATAAAATAAATAAATAACACCCGCGGTGCTCAGCTAGTTGTTATAAATTTTTATCTACAAATACACAATTTTTATCTTTGAGTGCAGGATTGAACCCATGACCTCATGTTAGCATATAACCACTAGGATCGCCAATCAATACACCAACGTCATAGGTTTGGTACGTATAATTGTAATTTTGTTAATCTTTTCCCAAGATTTTTGTTTCTCGAAAACTGTAGTTACTTTATTATTGTATATTCGAGTAAGAAGTCATCATTAACCTACCCTTAGGTAAATTTTATTTATTTTCGCAGCGTTTTTACTGTAGCCTTACGGAATCCTAAAAAGAAAGTCTTTGTTTATAAATAGGTCTGCATTATGGCCAATCTTTCGATTTCATTCGCCTTGAGCTAAATGACGCTCGGTAAGGTGGTAAATAGGGACGTGGTGGACAGCGGTTACCAGTATCTGCATGTGATTGATTAAAGTTGACTTTGATTCTCGTGTAATGGCGGACTTTATGCCAATGGTATTTTCAACCAGGCTACCGTAGGGTGGTCTAGTATCAACCAAAACTGTTGCGCGAAGGTTTCCCCCAAGGAGTTCCAGCTATCCCGGTCTTGGATATCCACATCCATCCGCCACCAGTCACTTTCTTTAAATCATCGGTTCATCGTGCCCCAGGGCGCCCTACACTACGTTTGCATAATCGCGGTCTCCACTCTAAAGGCGCGTATCCACCGAAATTGTTGACAATTTCAGTGTTTCCAACTATTGGCAACTCTTCAGAAAATCGCGAACTTTTATTTTCATTGTGTCTACATCGAGTCGCCAACAATTTGAAAAACATTCGAACTAAGCGTCTCCATAGAGCCATTAAAGAACTGCAACAAGCGCATTCTTTTGATGTTTATCGCCAAAAACAGAAACACGGCTCCGAACATTTTTTGACAACACAAAAGTTGGCAACTTTTGTTCGGTGGAGACTCGGCTTAACACATTTCGGCTCCAGCGACCACCGTCTGGATACATGACCGGCCCACTTCCAGGTGTTCCACTTACCACCACACCTGAAACACAGGTCTTACCTAGATCAGGCAGATCGTTTTTTTTTTTTTTTTTTTTTTTTTTTTTTTTTTTATATTTTAGCTGCCAAAATGACTCTGCCCTGCCTGATGGAAAGCACAAGCAGAATCCAAGAGTGGTGGTCACCATCCTCAATGTGAACAAGGACAGTGCAGCATGGCGACCAGCACTATGGCGGCCTAGTGAGATGCTTTTTCACGCCCCGCTTAAAGGACCCGAAATAAAATGTTGATCTTACTTAATAATGAATTTAAGAATTGTAATTTGATAGTAAGAAATAATATGTACTTAGCTCTAATCGTATAAGTACTTTAGAAATTAAGTTAAGTCTACTCTTAAGAAAAACACCTAAATCTTGTACATTGAATATTGAATAAATTTTATTTTATTTTATTTTATTTTATTTTATTTTATTTTATTTTATTTTATTTTATTTTATTTTATTTTATTTTATTTTATTTTATTTTACTTTACTTTATTTTATTTTATTTTATTTTATTTTATTTTATTTTATTTTATTTTATTTTATTTTATTTTATTTTATTTTATTTTATTTTATTTTATTTTATTTTATTTTGTTTTATTTTATTTTATTTTGTTTTATTTTATTTTATTTTATTTTATTTTATTTTATTTTATTTTATTTTATTTTATTTTATTTTGTTTTATTTTATTTTATTTTATTTTAGTTTATTTTATTTTATTTTATTTTATTTTATTTTATTTTATTTTATTTTATTTTATTTTATTTTATTTTATTTTATTTTATTTTATTTTATTTTATTTTATTTTAATTTATTTTATTTTAATTTATTTTATTTTAATTTATTTTATTTTATTTTATTTTATTTTATTTTATTTTATTTTATTTTATTTTATTTTATTTTATTTTATTTTATTTTATTTTATTTTATTTTATTTTATTTTATTTTATTTTATTTTATTTTATTTTATTTTATTTTATTTTATTTTATTTTATTTTATTTTATTTTATTTTATTTTATTTTATTTTATTTTATTTTATTTTATTTTATTTTATTTTATTTTATTTTATTTTATTTTATTTTATTTTATTTTATTTTATTTTATTTTATTTTATTTTATTTTATTTTATTTTATTTTATTTTATTTTATTTTATTTTATTTTATTTTATTTTATTTTATTTTATTTTATTTTATTTTATTTTATTTTATTTTATTTTATTTTATTTTATTTTATTTTATTTTATTTTATTTTATTTATTTATTTATTTATTCCAGGTTCCAGGGTGGTGTGTCAAAAGATAAAAAGGACAAGGTGTGTCAAAAGGTAAAAAGGACAATATGTTTAGGTTAGCAGACGGGTTGGTTATATGGTTTGTTTCAAGTTTTCCTTCTCTTCACACTAATGTTGTCTTGCGCAGTTTGCTCCTTTACTTTCTTCCTCCTCTTACGGCACCCACGGGATAAATACCCCTATTTCATTCACATTCTTTTCCAAAGAAGCGCAGAGTGGTGAGAGTGGATAAAGTTTGCAGAATAGAATTTTGTAAAACACAACTTGCCAAACGACATTTTCACTTTTTTGCCCCCTTGTTGTATAATAAAATAAATAAAATTTTAAACATCTATCCCACTACTATGCTAGAGTGTAAATTACGAGTTATTGCGTGGCTCCTTGGTTTAACCTACGAAAACACTGAAGACGCATAATGCAACACGCTTTCACACACACAAGTACTCTCACACGCACTCACGCTTACACGCACTCACACAAACACACGCACTCATACACACACTCAAAAAATACACACCCGCACCTTAAAATTCTCAAACACAAGCTTATTTTTATTTAGAGTTAGCAAGGGTCTTAAATTTAATTAAGTAAATTGTAATTTTATTAATGTAAAGAAGAAATGGAACGTATGCACCACATCCAAAGGTGGGCGTTAGTGTCTGCGCCAGTGTTTCACTAATGCAGTCATTATCAAACACATTTATGATTTTGTAATTTTGTTATCAGTTCCAAATAAAGATTTTTAATATATATTATTATTATATTTTTGACGTGATAACGTCTAATAAATTGATGAACGCCGGCTGTATGCACGAAAATGGATGACTCATTGTCCAGTTACGTGCATAGTCTCGTTACATTCATTGTCCTGTTGCGCTTATTGTACGGCGTCGCTGTATGATAATATTATCTCTCATCAATTCATCAATGTTTTGTTATGACGTTGTCTCGTTAAACTATCGTCCGTCAACAGACTTTACAGACAACCATTTTAAGGAATAGGCGGCAAACTAGCAGACGTTTCGCCTGATGGTAAGCGATTACCGTCGCGTCCGTCGCCCATTGACACCCGCGACACCAGAGGCGTCACAAATGCGTTGCCGGCCTTAAGGGGATGGGGAGAGGATGGGGAAGGGGAGTGGGGGAGGGGTCATATGGGCGTCCGGTGAAACTCACTCGGTGAAACACAGCGCAGGCGCTGTTTCACACCGGTTTTCTGTGAGGCCGTGGTATCACTCCGGTCTAGACGGCCCATTTATGCCAAAGCGTGGCTCTCCCAGGGTACACTGTACGGCACTCTATATTTTTAATCTTTCACCACACACGCAAACAAAAAAAAGAATTATTTATTTTTAAAATCTTCATTCGATCTGTTTGTAAAACATTAGAGTGTCACAAAAATCTTGTTTACATTTAGTTAGATATTTCCCAAATCAAGGTGACTCTATCTGATAATGTTACATAAATACACGTTTTATCTAATAATATCATTGCATTCAAATTTTTATGCTATATTATAATAATAACTTGATATATCTCACACTCGCCTCTGGTGTTGCGGGTGTCCATGTGCGGCGGTAATCGCTTACCATCAGGCGATACGTGAGCTCGTTTGCCCCCTATATCATAAAGAAATACGGCTGTCTAATCCCAAATTAGGCTCTCAATGTATTGGTAACTAGACTGCTGATATACTAACTTTTAAACTTTCGCGTTCCATGATATAATTATTATTATTTTTACGGGAATTAACGCGATCACTATTTCAAGGTACTACATACCTCTGTTTTGCCTGACGTTTCGACCAGGTTGCACTGGCCGTGGTCAGCCTGTGACCACGGCCAACGGCGAATAGTGATCGCGTTAATTCCCGTAAAAATAATAATAATTATAGACTGCTGATAGATGAAAATTTCTTTATCATACAATTACTTGCTCATGGCGGGGATCAAACCCTTGACCTTGGCAGCAAGGGTTAGTAACCACTAGTTAAATAGATAAGTTAAAAAAAAGTCGCGTGGTGTCGTGGGACACCAGATGGGAACGAAGTTCCTTATCATAAAAATATTTTAGATTTATAATATACTATAATGAATATAGATTTATCAATATATATATAAAAGTTCTATGCGAGGTATAAAGAAAATAACTATTCAGTTATATATTTTTTATTATGATTATTTAACGGATAAAATAAAAAATATAACTAAACTTGTGCTGCCACCTAGTAATCTCTACTGAAACAAGTTGTCTAGAGTTACTCCGTACTTGTTACAGATTATATAAATACATACATATTATACATAGAAAACATCCGAACTACCAAAAAACAAATATTTGCAGATCAAAAAAAAAATTTGATCCTACATGGGATTTGAAACCGAGATCTCACACCATTCTCATACGCTACCATTTTGACACCGAAGCGTCAACCTTAAGTTATGGATGTTTTTTGCCGGCTAGGGTACCCCTACGCAACGCCCCATAGGGAACTTCGTTCCAAAAAAGAATCGATGGATGTTTGATATTCAAGTATGCAAGAACGGCTGAACGGACTTCAACAGATTTGTTACAAGGATAGATATCCGTCTGCATAATCAAAGATGCTCTTTGGCTCTCAAAAATTAACAGACGCTCTGACATTTCAAATTTAAGAATGGTATTGAACTTGCAATAATTATATTTTTAAATAATCATTTATTATGCATGACTTAATTCATTTGATCCATTTGTATTTTATTATTAATTATTCAATGTTGATATGATCTATACTAATATTATAAACACGAAAGTTTGTAAGTATGGATGGATGGATGGATGTTTGTTACTCTTTCACGCAAAATTTACTTAACGGATTTGTATGAAACTTTATAGTAATATAGCTTATACATCAGAATAACACATAGGCTACTATTTGTCGCGATAATCGACATATACGCGGGCGAAGCCGCGGGCAGCAACTAGTTAATCTATATATAAAAATGGATCGCCGAAATGTATGTACGCGCATAACTTCCGATCGGCTGCACCAAATTAAATAATTCTTATTTTTATGTGTTCCTTATTGTTAGGACAAGGTTTGTGTACAAGAAAAATTAAAAGATAACGGGAAAAGTCAATTTTTTGGTCCGCGACTGTGCACTGCCTGTGGGAAGCTAAGACAGACATGTAAATATGGCGGTAAGAAGTTCACCGGGTCAGCTAGTTTTATATAATAATAAATTAAATTAAAAATCTTTTTAAAAACAAGCTTTTACTGGAATGCCTCGAGACGAATCAAACGAGTCCAAACTCGATAATGTTGCGACGTTTCTTTACAGAGTTCTTATGGCCACCTTCCAGCTCCAGCATCATATCAGCTCCATGTCATTATAATATTGTATTGTCACGCTGTATACATATGCTTGCAAAATTTCAGCAAAATCGGTCGAAGATATCTGCTTCCAAATTGAGTTGCAAGATTCCATCCGAACATACGAGCATACATACATTGCAAGTTAATAAAAAGCTTGTAATAAATAAAAGAATTGTGGTTGAATTTCGATCACTAGGCAAGCACTAGTATGGAAAATTCACGGGAGTGATGTCGTCAGCAATAGCTAGTTTGACATGAACACCAGCCAAAATCTAATGCGTATACTTGTCCTGTTTATCTACAAAATAATGATTAGTGCGACGCTTTGGTCAAATTCTATTAATTAATTATTTCCTGGCGCCATGTATAACAGATGGCCGGATTTAATATCATATGACGGATACGTTTATAATTGTCTTTAATCAGTCATTAAAACTGTAGATCGCAGAGTGAGATAACCTTCAGCATATAAACGTTACGTAATAGCAGGCAGACTTTCAGAGATCTAGTTTCAATTTATTTCGCATTCGTGAAACAAACTAACAGTATCTTCTCAGGAGAATAGTGTCAAATGGGTGACTTAGTCATTGGCTCCTCCCATCACAGTGTACAATCTCCTTTTTAACCCCGGACACAAAAAGCGGTGTGTTATAAGTTTGACGACGATGTCTGTATGTCTGGGTGTATCTGTCTGTCTGTGGTATCGTAGCTCTCAAACCGATGGATCAATTTCGATGCCGTTTTTTCATTTCAAAGCCAGTTTCCTTGCGGTGGTTTTTAGCTATGTTTGGTTAATATCGGTCCAGCAGTGTAAGAGTATCAGCTATTTTTGGCGTATGATTACTTGCTTAAGAGCTTGCGTAGGGGGTTTTTTAAATGTTAGTTTTGTTGTTTAAAGTGCTGGTTGGATGTTGGGAGAACATAAATATGTTTGTGATGTTTCCATGCTTCAAGGCCGGTTCGAATTTTAACTAGTAGGATTACTAGACGTGATACTTTTTCTTCAACAAAATGATCCGAAATGGCAAGTACTTATAATTTTCCAAAACGAAATTCAAATTATGAAAAATATATATTTTTTTTTTCACGAATAACTGATGAAGGAGAAGATATGATAGAGTTTATTTAAAGTTTTACTTTCTCTTTGCAGTAGTAGGCCACGCTGATTTCAGCACGAACGGGCCGGCTCGACCGGGGCGGTACTACCCTCGCACAGAAAATCACTATAAAATGACAGCGTTCGTGCTGTCGTGTTTCGTTGGTGAGTGCGAGACCGGAAGCCCAATGATGCAGAAGCATAACTAAGCCGCCATAGTGTGGTTCGCCATGTTGCATTGTCTGCATGAGTATAGTAACCACCACTCTTGAATTCTGCTTGTGCTTTCCATCAAGCAGTGTAGAGTCATTTTGGCAGGGCCATACATAAAAAAAGTGATTGTGTCTTGCCTAGTTTGCTCCCTTAGAAGGCTTTTACGACACCCTCATGAACAGGGGTGGTGGCGCTCCATATTCTTATAACGTCGCAACAGACTAGAATATTACATACAAAAAATATGCCTAGAGACAATAACAAAAACAATCCTGTTGATTAAAACCTCCTTACGTTTCATTATGTCGTAGAAATGTTTAGTCTGTAAGGTGTCTATAGACCAGGGTTGGCACCTTTTGGAAAAAAAAAACCGGGACAGTCGAATGGTTATCAGAGACGGTCGGTAGGATTTCAGTTCAATTCAGGTCATCAAAAAGACTGCGGGAAAAATAAAAACCCTTTTTTGTATTTATGCGTATTTTTGAAATATTTTCCATGCATATTTCTTTTATAATAGAGAAGGGTGTGAAACAGGGAGACCCTCTATCCCGGAAACTATTTACAAGCACCCTGGAGGAAGTATTCAGAAAACTGTATGCTTCATGGACAACGAGGGGCATTGTCATTGGTGAACGAAGGTTGACAAATCTTCGTTTTGCCGACGACATTTTACTTTTTGCACCTCCAGGTCCCGAGAACTGCAAAAAATGCTTCAAAAACTAAGCGCAGCGAGCTTTGAGATTGGACTTCAAATGAATTGATCCAAGACCCAACATGTGACCAACGGCAGAAAATGTAAGGTGGAGGTTCCTCAACCGCTTTTACATTTTCTGCCGTTGGTCACATGTTGTAACTGGTCACTGGCCCAGGTACTGGGCCAGTTAGCATCCTTCGAGAATAGGTAAGAAAGGGGAATCGATCGCCGAATCGATAACGCCTGAAACAGCTACAGGTCCATGAAACAGTACATGAAAGGGGATCTTCCCCTTTCCTTGACATGTGTCTGCTGCCTATCCTTACTTATGGTGTTCAAACTTGGTCTTTGTCAGAAGTCCATGTTCAAGATTTGCCAAAGAGCAGTGGAACGCAGATTGTTGGGTGTCTGCTGCGTTCCAAAACTAAAATCGAGGATGTGGGCAAGAAGGCTGCCAGATTAAAATGGGATTGGACCTGACACGTATGTCGTATGAATCCGGACCGGTGGGCCAAGGTCGTTGAAAACTAGGGGCCTCAGAGTGAAAGACAACGACGAGGTAGACCCCGTAAAAGATGGCGCGAAGATCTTGACTTATCGCATAGACTGACCGGAACTGACCTTGGATAGAGAGAAGGGGCTTGTTGCAGGGGAGGCCTTTTTGCAGCAGTGGGACACAGCAGGATCATAAAAATATATAAATCTGTAAATTTTATTACAACATACATTTTAATAACATTAATTCAGAGTCATTTTCAACCGACTTCAAAAACCGAGGAGGTTCTCAATTCGACTGTATTTTTTTATTTTTTTTATGTTTGTTACCTCATAACTTTGGACTGGGTGAACCGATTTTGATGATTCTTTTTTATTTGAAAGCTGGTGCTTCCCGAATGGTCCGAATTTAAATTTGGTCCAGCTCTGACATGTCATCCATGAGAAAACCATATAAGTCTTCAATTTGCATTATGTATGTACGCGACAAATTAACGAATAACTCAATATTCCCGTATGGTCTCATTTAAATTTGGTCCAGATTAAAGTCGGTTTTTTTTTTGTTAAAATTTGTGATTATTACATTTATGTGAGAATTTAGAACAAGACATGTCTAAATTGTCATTTATCTATACATATTCATAATAGAATTGTCACAGGTCGATGTCTGTACATTATAGACATTAACGAAAACAAAACGAATAAAGGGGGTCTTTATTAAAGTCAAAACAATAGTTTTTAAAATTGTTTGTCTTTGTGTTCGCAGTGAGCAGTGAGTGAGATCACTGCTCACTGCAGTCATCGGAGGAGATCTCTCGCTACCGGCCGTCATACACTCCATGGCCGGTAGCGACAGCAGTTTTACCGTGGTCGCTACCTTCTGCGATGACGTAATTTCGCAGAAGGAGGTGGCGGAGAAGGCCCGGGAGGACGATGTCCACTCGGACCCAATCCGCCGCCATCGAACCGGGCGGCGAAGGCGCGCCTACCAGCGCCTCATGCCGCCCTGAGTGTGGCCGCGGATGGTCGGGACCGGTTTTCCCCTCCATCCTCTCTAGTGGCCCCCCGCGAGGGGGCGACGTACACGTGTGCCGTACGTCGCCTAAATTGAGAGTTTAACAGCAGACGGTGCCCGCTTTAGTGCGGGCAAGCGCTGGGAGGGGTCCGGATGTGTTAATAACTGCAGTTCTCGGATTCGTCCCTTCACAGGCGCAGAGTGGCACACCGTGTGGTTTTAGTCGGTTCGAGTCCGACACACCACCCCGCCGCAAACCCCGGTGGGGTGACGGTCCGAGGGAAATTCCACAGGCTAAAAAAAAAACTGTCTAGTTTGCCCACGTTTGGGATCAAACAGTCATATGTGAGATGCGAGAAGGTATTATTAATTTTAGTTTTTTTGGACTGCACGATTGGCCTCGTGGTTTAAGCGGCCGCCACACCGCTCTCTACTGTGCCTAGTTTTAAAATCTCACATGGGACAAAACTTTGTGTGATTAACAAATTGTTGTTCTGAGTCTGGGTATTCTTTGTGTTAGTTCATGTACGTTTGTAAAGTATCCGCGACACAGGATATCCATTCCTAATGCGGGAGTTGTCTTCAAAAATATAAAAATACTAGCTGTGCCCGCTACTTCGTACACGTGACATTTGGGTTTTCAAGTTATTTTGAATTTTTCACCATTTATCATTCCCTAGACTACGACAAACATTTCAAAACTAAAATCAGCTAAATCGGCCCAGCCGTTATCGACTTTTAGCTAAACAAACAAATAGCAATTGAAGTATGTTTGTCAGCAGTTAGGTTACCATCAGCGGGAATGACTGACCCATCCTGATAGAATCCAATTTTACTTAATTCTTTATTCAGCGATCGGTATTGCTCATTACTCATATTTGCCAGCCTATTGTGGAACAAATGAGGCACAGCTCAATGTATTTATTATTAGATTTCGTCTTGATTTGGTTTTCCTGGAAAACGGTTCATGAGAAATTTACAAGCATTAGTTCAATCATCCTGCCAGACGCTTTTGGCATGCTGTGTGATTAATTCCATAGAAATCATGTCGCTCTTAATAGATTACTAAGAATTATATCGGGATATAAATACCATAAGCTCTCGAAAGGCGAGTAGTAGCTTGACTTAGTTTTAAGCAGACAATTAAACACAAACATTCACACATACATAGTATGTGACTCTTCGAATCCCCATAGACGGCGGTATTCACTTACCATCAGGTGGATCCACTTGTAACTTCCCTTTTTATACTATCAAAAACATAATGATACGACTTACACAAAGACATACTTTAGCGACATCTATCGAAGACACATCAAACTATGGAGTAACTAATCATGAACCGCGGTATAGAAATTCTCGCACCGATTAGCATTTATACAACTTCCCGATATCAATGTTGGACCACGGCCCGCCAGTTATTATCACCTCGTCGTACTATCCTACCTTTGTGTTGGAGCCACATGGCACCGGTTCCTCCACAATATCAATCTTCCAATCTTCAGACAGATTATTTTTCTATACCTTCCACCAATGTTTAATGCATAAATGACTCGAGTTTAATTATATCTTATGAAGAGTATGTATGATCTTCCTTGACATTGAAGCACTTACACACTCAAGTGAGTACCCTATATTTATACACTGTAGTACTTACACATGTGGTGTTTGTTATTGAAGCTTGGAATCAAACGAACCATTGTTCACAGATACACGTGAGCAAGGCCAGAGTATGATGATGAGTAGAATAAAATCTAAGTGTGTGTTTGTTTTCTTGTTACTTAAATAAATAAATATTTCGGACATCTAACACACAACGCCATCTAGTCCCAAGCTAAGCAGAGCTTGTGTTATGGGTACTAGACAACTGATACAAATACATATATACTTTTTTTTTTGTAAATACATACATATTATACATAGAAAACACCCAAACTCCGAAACAAATATCTGTAGATCATACAAACATTTGGTCCGACCCGGGAATCGAAGGAAATCGAACGCGAGTCAGTCAACGAGGCAGTCGTTGTTTAAGCTTAATAAATCCATACTTAATATTATAAAGCTGAAGGTTTGTTTATTTGTTTGTTTGAACACGCTAATCTCAGGAGCCGCTAGTCCGATTTGAAAAATTATTTCAGTGTTGAATAGTACATTTATCGAGGAAGGTTATAGGCTATATATCATCACACTAAGACCAAATTCACCAATGACGAATGTTAGAAAAACGGGGGCAATTTTTTACGCTACGGGCAATAGGAGACGTAAACGACGTTGCGTGGGTCAGCTAGTGAAATATAAAATCCCAACATAAACATTTTCATGTAAAATGTTGTCAAGACGACTGCATATGGCTTACCCTGTGAAAAGGATATTAGCCCCCTAGCCAAGTTGCAAGCGTTCTTTCTTCTTTCTGCAATCGTCAATGCCTAAATTCTCGTGTGTCATTGGCTAATACTTTGTCTCAGATTACTTTATCTAAGACTAGCTGACCTACGCAACCTCGTTTGCGTCCAAACTACATTGATTGAGAGGGTTGATTTCTAAAGATACATTATTAATACACCTCCACACTACTATACAGCGTACATTTTAAATTTCAAGTCTCTTACTTCAAAAACATAGGACTTTTATACAAACTTCCAACCCCCGTTTTACCCCCTTAGAGGTGGAGTTTCGTAAAATCCGTTCTTAGCGGATGTCTGCACTCTATAAGGAACCTACCTGCCAAATTTCAAGTCTGTAGGTATTATAGTTTCTGAGATTTCGTGATTAATAAGTGAGTGGTATTTCGCTTTTATATATATAGATTAGGCAATGACACACGAGAATTTTGGCGTTAACGATTGCAGTAAGAAGAACGCTTGCAACTTGGCTAGGGGGGCCCATCTCATGTAGAGCCAAGCTTCTAAATCTACACGCCCTAACTCTACCAACCTTAACTTCACATACTCTACATCCTTGTCAAAATAGTTAAACGAACGCCTTTTGTATTTGCAAATATTTAGTTTCTGAAGTAATGTGTTATGCGAATATTTAGTTTCTGAAGTAACGATGTTTAGTCAGCCAAGACATACATTTTTACTGAGATGTAGAATTTGTGAAGTTAGGGTTGGTAGAATTAGGGCGTGTAGATTTAGAAGCTTGGTTCTACATGAGATCTGATATCTTTTTCATGGGTAAGCCATATGCAGTCGTCTTGGCAACATTTTAAATGAAAATGTTTTTGGTGGGTATTCGTTTCTTTTTGTAAGTTGCTTATGGCAGTATTTTGTATTGTTTATTTTTTTTCCTTTTCTTGGAGGTGTATTTCTTGTACATCTTCTTTCTTCTTTCGAAAAAGTCCGATTATCAAAAGTAAAACATCTAGCATAAAACTAGTAAAAGTCTCATACAAACTTCTACCCCCCAATTTTGGGGGTTGCGGGAGGGTCATGATTTTTTTTGTTGTTTATATACTAAACTTAGTTTATACACCAAATTTCAACTTTCTAGCACTTCCGGAAGTACCCTAACAGTTTTGATGATCACCAGTGTGTCAGGGACGAAATCGGTGTATTTTAGATATCAATAATATCTAAAGTATCTCAGAGCTATGCAATTGAAACTTTGTATGTTTAATTAGTCTATTACTGATATCATATCCTGAGAATTTGAGCTATCTGGTACATCGGAAACTTGGTGGTCTCCTTGCGCTTCGGTTGGCTCGTCTTGGCGGGGGCAGGACCGTGTCCCCAGATATTTATTTTATGTCTCGTCAAATTTGAATCTTCTACAAACCGACTTAAAAAAAAAGCAGCCAAGTGCGAGTCGGACTCGCCCCTGAAGGGTTCCGCAGTAGCAAGTAACTTTTTTTTTAATATATTTGTTTTGATTGAATGAAAGGTAAATTGCAGTTTACGATTTATAACGATATTAAAAGAAAAACTACTTACTAGATTTCGTTCAAACCAATTTTCGGTGGAAGTTTGCATGATAATGTACATCATATATTTTTTTTAGATTTATCATGCTCTTATTTTAGAAGTTACAGGGGGGGGACACACGTTTTACCACTTTGGAAGTGTCTCTCGCGCAATCTATTCAGTTTAGAAAAAAATGATTTTAGAAACCTCAATATCCTTTTTGAAGACCTATCCATAGATACCCCACAGGCATAGGTTTGATGAAAAAAAAATTTTTGAGTTTCAGTTCTATGTATGGGGACCCCCAAAATTTATTGTTTTTTTCTTATTTTTGTGTGAAAATCTTAATGCGGTTCACAGAATACATCTACTTACCAAGTTTCAACATTATAGGTCATATAGTTTCGGAAAAAACTGGCTGTGACATACGGACGGACAGACAGAGAGATAGACAGACAGACAGACAGACATGACGAATCTATAATCTTTTGCCTTTGGCACGGAACCCTAAAAACATTCAACGAAAACTTCCTGCCTAGAAACAATAAAAAGCGTAAAATAATCTGGCTCTTCATAAATTGCTATGTGACAATTATTATTCTTGTCTAATAATAGTATTATAATGCGTGCTAGGTACCTAAAATCTGTTTGAAGTCGGTGCCAAGCCCGGAGTATTTCAGAAATTATACGAAAAACAGTACTTGCCTAAAAAACTGAGGGTTTCCCTCGATTCTCATGGATCCCATCATCAGATCCTGATATGATGGCAATGGGACCATCTCGGGAGCATACCCTTTCGAATAGAGAAATAATTTTTAAAATCAGTCCACAATTGATGGAGTAATCGGTGAACATACATAAAAAAATGCAATACAGTGGAACATAGAACCTCCTCCTTTTTTGAAGTCGGTTAAAAATCTTTGAGGTTTTTTGGAGCATTGGTTGTCTCCTGGTTTGAGGAACAGTTCCTTCGCCTTCTTTCCTTCCTACTTTTAAACCATGATAGAATTAAAAAGACTCGCTGGGTTGTTCAGGAATAGGGTAGATTCCTCTCTTTCATCTTTCTCTGATATATCATCTGATACATCATAGCTGCTTGGGAGTAACCTTAAAGATTGAGAATACATACATCACAAAAGTAGATACGAAGAGAAGGCAAGAAAAGATAAATGGGGAGTTTAAACAATAGTTTAAAAAGATCGTACCTATATGACTAGTCGAGCTTAAACTAAGATTAGACGTTAATCCGAAAAGTAATTCATGGCCATTAGTGAATCATGCGTGTGATTCACCTAAGTGATGCTTGATGATTTCGAATCAATTATAGTACAGTTGTGTTCCCTGTTTAACGTGTACAGTCCGCCGATTAAGATTTGGTATATTTCCAAAATCCAAACTAATATTATAAATTCGTAAGTAAATCTGTCTATCTGTTCGCTTTTATGGCTTAACCTCTGCACCATCAACTACCCATAACGTCCCACTGCTGGTCTCATGTCTCCAGTCAGGAGAGGGTTAAGGTCATACCTCCCCACGTTGGCCAAGTGCGGGTTGGGGACTGGCAAGACAACGTTGTGACAACGTAATCTTGCCGTTGGATGTTTGTAAGCCGTGCAAAGGCCTCCAACTAAGCTTCAGGACTGTTATCCTACGATAACAACCGGGACCGACTGCTTATGTCTCCGAATCACGGAGACGCTCACGATATAGTGTCACTAGCGGTCACCCATCCAGGTACTGACTGCGCCGTGCGTCGTTGCTTACTCTAGGTGATTGTTTCTAATCACCGAGTGCGACTGAGCTATGAGCGCCTCACCTCTGCACCGATTTCAATTAAATTTGGTATGGAGACACGTTGATTGGAATTACACCTAGTTGTTATTGTATCTTTAAAACAGCAACCACGAGCGTGGCGAACGCGAAGCTAGTATAAAGGAGCAGTTTCAGTTACTCCTTATATCCTCAGCTATCTGCCAGGGAAAGTTCAGTCAAACTGGGTGTTCTTTGTGTCCGTTACATGTATGTTTATAAAGTCCCCCGCGACACAGGATTTATTCCTAGTGCGGGAGTTGTCTTTTATAAGAAAAAAGAAAAAAAAACTCCGTTAAGCTTTTCCAGAGATTAGCCGGAGCAAACAGGTAGACAGACAGACAAAAATTGTAAGTAAAAAATGATATTTTGGTATACGTACCCCGTATTGTATGTATAGAAGACTAGCTGTTGCCCGCGGGTCTGCCCGCGTTTATGTCGGTTATCGCGGCAAATAGTAGCCTATGTGTTATTCTGATGTATAAGCTATATTACTGTAAAGTTTCATCCAAATCCGTTCAGTAGTTTTTGCGTGAAAGAGTAACAAACATCCACCCATACTTACAAACTTTCGCGTTTATAATATTAGTAGGATTTGTATAGCTAACTTCATAACTTCACACATCTTACTCACAGCTCTCCTAACTTAAATTATGCAAAACCCATTCCTGATGTATAATTATTTTAAATTGAAATTCCTTAAACTGATATCATAATTGAAAAATATTTACTTAACTAGGTTTTCTACGTCATTGGTTTTTCGACCATAGTTCATAGTTTATCACTTAACAGTGATAAAACTTACGTTCTCTATGATTAATATGTATGTTTTTACAAAAAAAATAATGTATGTATTTATATCAGTTGTCTAGTACCCATAGTACAAGCTGCTTAGTTTGGGACTAGATGGCGTTGTGTGTTAGATGTCTGAAATATTTATTATTCCTAAGATTGGGGGTGGCTACTAGTTCAATCGGCTTCATCTGAATTTCAGTTTTTGCTTTTTGCAGATATGCCATACGGGAATCTTATTTTAATAGTAACTCCAGAACAAATATTTGCAGATCATACAAACATTCGGTCTGACTCGGGAACAGAATCCGAGACCTCAAACACGGCAGTCGCATATTCTACCACTGTGACACCAAGGCAGTTATAATAAAGGGTAGGAGGTAGTAGACGGCACATATAAGTCGGCTCGACTGGAATGATAACTGTGAGCTTACAAAAAACCGGTGTTGGCAACTCTTCCGTTGGTTTCCACCTGAGTGATTTAGGATAGTGTAGTGTGTTGATATAGGAGATTTCATTTTCAGGTATTAATTGGTGTCCATAGCCACTTTTCATGATAATCTAACTCTATTCGACTGCACGGTTGGCCTAGTAGTGTAAACGGTCGCCACGGCGCTTTCTACTGCGCCAAGTTTTGTGAGTTCAAATCCCACATGGGACAACACTTTGTGTGATCCAAAAATTGTTGTTCTGAGTCTGGGTGTTTTATGTGTCCGTTTCATGTATGTTTGTAAAATACCCCGCGACACAGGATTTATATTCCTAATGCGGGAGTTAAAACTGTTGATTTGCCTTCGCTACTATAAAAGGTAATAAGTTCCACCAGTTTTGTTTCCTTCAATCTTCGTGAAGACTAAAGTAACGGTTTGCTAAGCAACAAAAAATATATTATACAGTTTCTAGTTTATTTAGTGGCAAAAAACATTATATTTTCCGTATAGTGACATTGTTGAGAGGCCGTAAAAAATAAGGAAGTAGCCATGTTTTTTTATAACTTTTCACACTATGACCAGTTGCATTGACGGCTAGTTTTAAATGTCTATAAAACAATATCAACAAATAAATTAAATTAAAAAGCTTTTTAAAAACAAGCTTTTACTGAAATGCCTCGTGACGAAACAAACGAGTCCAAACGATGTTACGACGTTTCTTTACAGAGTTAATATGCTTGCAAAATTTCAGCAAAATCGGTTGAAGATATCTGCTTCAAAATTGAGTTGCAAGATTCCACCCGAACATACAAGCATACATACATACATACATTGCAAGTTAGTAAAAAGCTTGTAAAATACAGGTCATTTAAAGGTAGTAGAGTTGATTTCAGCACGAACGGGCCCGCTCGACCGGGGCCTTACTACCCTCGTACAGAAGTTCGTAGGTGAGTTCGAGACCGGAGGCCCAATGACGCAGAAGCATCACTAGGCCGTTATAGTGTGGGTCACCATGATGGATTGTTGCGTTGTCTGCATTCGCAATGAGTATGGTGACCACCACTCTTGGATTCTGCTTATGCCTTCCATCAGGCAGAATAGAGACACTTTGGCAAGCCCATACATAAAATAGTGCGGGGCGAAGCTAGTCCAAAAATGAGTAGTCTAAGTTATTTATAAAGAGTATATTATAAAATCAGCTCTCCTTTAGTGAAAGTTACGTCAAAATCGGTCCAGTTCCAAAAATTAGCCGGAACAAACAGACATACATATATATAAACTGTTAATATGACATTACAAACAGACTGCTCTGGACGTTCACAGGCCACGTGAAATTATGACTTGCGCAAGATGGCTGGAGCTGATTGCGAGAATTCTTCGATCGAGCCAAGCCAAGCCAGTAGCCACGTTGCAAGCGTTTTTCTTTCTGCATTCGTTAACGCCTAAATTCTCTAAAATTCTAATAAATTTAAACAAAGTATTGGCCAATTAGAAACGAGAATTGCTTGACAAGGGGGGCTGATTCTTCATCCTCTATTTAGTAGTAACACAGAAATACTAACTAATAATTTTCTTTTGCAATAGTTTCGTTAATGGTGAGCACGATGATTTGTTTCGTGTCTGCGAGTAATTTATCTACAAAATGTGTTTAGAGTGACAGTAGTAATTCTCAGCAGTCTGGCTCTGCCTAATTTGAGACTTCCGTGTATGTGATGTCTAAAGTGGTTATTACTATTATTATATATGATAGCGTTTAACAAAGACTTTTGTATGTTTATGTGATTTATATGTGACAAGATGAATGAATAAAGACAAAAAAACATGTGTGAACATAAGAGCATATAAAATAAACCCGACTAGCGACTTTGTGAAAGGATGTAAATATAAAGCGGTATGGAAAAACTTATCTTTTTAGAGTTTTGAAGCAAACAGTTCTCTCAATTAAGATCAATTTTGATGTGACAACGTCTAATAAATCGATGAACGCCGACTGCATGCACGAAATTGATCGAAGCTTGTTGCAGATATTATTGGCTCTGTGGAGACGCTTAGTTGGAATGTTTTTCATTGTTGGCGACTCGGTGTAGACACAATGGAAACAAAGGTTGGCAATTTTCTGAAGAGTTGCAAACAGTTGGAAACACTGAAATTGCCAACAATTTCGGTGGAGACGCGCCTCGCTTCTGTCGGGCGTCCCGAGACGCACACGATTTTCTTTGTTTATTAAAGAGGTAGAAAATCTCTTCGGATCTCTGGCTCCTCGGGTACTAAGGAATCAGGTATGTGATTATTCCACCGTGGTGGCCGGTTTCAGGCGCTCTGCTCTGAGTAAGACCCGGTCTATAGGATAATGTCTCTGGAGAATAGAGTCTCATAATTAGGACCAATACTACGAAACTTCAAGTCAAAATTTCTTCAAACTATTTAAGAATTACTGCAAGTAAATGGAAGATAGAGGTTCATAGCTATGTACACACAAAAACTATCATGTCTAGCTGTCAATATGAACGCGTGTGGCGGGCATGAGAACTTTGATTGTGCGATGCAGAATTAGTACTTACTCCGTACTTCTGCCTGTCTGCGTTAGACGGCATTAAAGTGAATTCCTATTTTTATTATATGTGGATCTATCCACATATCTGTGGAAGAGTACTTACGTTATTTTTTCTAACAAAAATGACATTAATGTTAGTAAAGCTGCCAGTAAAAACTAGTGTAAAACTACTAACTTGTAGCTCAAACATTTTGTTTAAACCAAGTACAAGAACTAAATACAAATTGGGCTATTTAGTCAGATTGTTTTAACGTGAATGGGCTTAGACTTGTATAACAGAACAATATGCAGATATGGATAGGCTATTGTGAAACGAACTTTATTGGCTTGAACGTAGGGTATAGTGATGCAAAATTTGTTTCTGTAACGAAAACAGCAGCGAAGGAATATGCGCGTGCGTCGGCCTCCAGAGTTATCGTATGTCAGGCAAGTGTCTTTGTGGCATGGAATTCAGTTAAAACAATTTTTAATAATAATAATAATGGCTAATAATGGCTGCGGTATGGCGATCTCTTTGGAGAAACCGAAGGTTTTGTTTGTGCGATTATGGACGAAGTCATCATGACGAATAACTATCGGAACTATATCCTGAAAGATAGCACGGTTGATATCTGTCGGGCATGTCACCGTCCTGGAGAATCTATCAGCCATATTATTTCTGGTTGTTCTCGTCTTGCTAACGGCGAGTACTTGCACAGGCACAACCAAGTAGCCAGGATCGTACATCAGCAACTTGCCCTTAAATACCATCTTGTGAACTCAGAGGTGCCATACTATAGGTATGTGCCCGACCCAGTTCTCGAGAATGGTCGTGCTACATTATATTGGGATCGATCTGTTATCACAGACAGGACTATTGTTGCCAATAAGCCTGATATTGTGTTGATAGATCGATTGAAGCGCCACGCAATGATTGTCGACATCGCCGTTCCTCATGACGAGAATCTCGTGAAAGTTGAAAAAGAGAAACAAATAAAATATTTGGATTTATCTCACGAGATTGTCGATATGTGGAATGTTGATTCGGTGATCATTGTTCCGATAGTCATATCTGTTCACGGATTAATTGCCAAGAGCCTCGACCAACACCTTAAGAGGCTCACGTTAGACGGCTGGATTAAGGGTCTGATGCAGAAGGCAGTCCTACTTGACACGGCTCGTATTGTGAGGAGGTTCTTGTCTTTGGAGCCCTAACCACCGGTTTCTTGGTCCCTGTACCCGAAGTCGGTGGTCTACTATTTTTTATATTTTTAAATGTATTTGTTTTTTTTATATGTATATTTAAAAATGTAAATAATATGTCATAGTAATTTAATAAAGAGAATAATAATAAGAATTTTTTTTCAAAAAGTATTTTGTACAGGACACATAGGAATGACTTAATACACTATGACATTTTACAATTAGGCAATTGTATACCCTGTCCCAAACTAGGCAGGTGGGAACCTGTCTGTATCTTAGGAAAGAGTATTTAAATTTAAGTCTTATAGCGATATCAGAGTACGACGTGCAAAAAGTACACAAGTCTATAAACACAAGTCAAACATCAAAGAAAAAAAAAATGAGAGAAAAAAAAGTAAAGGGTGTGTGTGTGCGTGGGTGTGTGTGTGCGAGTGTGTGTATGTGTGTGTGCGAGTGTGTGTACGTGTGTGTGTGTGTGTGAGTGTATGTGTGTAATTGATCTATATGACAGCGACTAGTAGCTCTTCGGTGTCACTGTAGGACAAAGTCAACAACCATGTATTCAGCTTACGTTTTACCTCAGACTTGGTTAAAGGAAAGATATTTAACTGTTTATGAGCCCTTTTGTATAACCTAGCACTTAATGCATTAAATTGCCGTTTTGCGAACGCGGTCCTGCAAGGCACAGTTGGACACAGCGGAAAACCGCGACGTCGCTGCATGACCAGCTCTTTATTGAAGGAGATCATGGAGTGTTTTCGAAGGATAGCTCGTAAAATGTATAGCTTTCTGACTGATAAGACCTTGCACTCTGCATATAAATTGTGTGTGGGGTAATCTCGTCGCTTAAAATTCATTACTTTTAAGATAGCTCTTTGCGCTCTTTCAAGTTTTAAGAACTCAACTTTGTGAGTCCCTCCCCAAACTGAAATACAGTAAATTAGTACCGATTGACACAGTGCAAAGTATACCATTTGCAGAGTATTCCTATCGGCAGAAAACCTAAGATTTTTAAATATGGATATAAGTCTTCTGGTTCGAGAGACTAACGACTGTAATTGTTTACACCAGTCTAGTTTATTATCAACAATCACACCAAGATATTTAACGAAGTCTACCATCGTTTACATTTAGTACAATTGCAGAATAGATATAGTACCGTACTATTTTAATACTAACTAAGCCCCGTGATGTTACCCGCCGTACAACGACACTCACGAAACCAGTGTAAAAGTAGCATTGGTTATTGGTTACTCCTTATATATTATAGACTATCTGCTAGTGGAAGTTCCGTCCAGACTTTCCAGAAGTTAGTCGGCAAAAACAAAAAATGATTTTTTATGTGTGGCATATTGTACTTGAATTTATTTTATTTATTTATCATATACTTTGATATATAATCATTTAGTGTAAACCTGTTAATTTTCAATTACAAACATACACTTTTTTATTTTTTGAAATTTATTGTTACAGATTACTCTTCACCCCGTCTGGTAGCGGATCAGGGCTTTATAGAAAGACTGAAACTATTAAACTAATTGTTAAATTTTCATAGTATTTGATACAATATCAGTCAGTTTATAATTAAAGTGTATATATTTATTAAAGTTGACATACCAAAGCCGACTTTATGACCCGCTTCACTTGACGCTAATTTGTAGTGCACAGATAAACAAGTCCAAATTGATTCTCATATCTACAGGTCGGAATGTTACTTACCTACAAAGTTACAGTTAAAATGGGTTTCTAGGATAAATCTTTCCGTGAATTGTGTACATAATACATAGTTTTATTTTGTACGAGCCTTCCAAAGTCACTCTACTCTGCCTGATGGAAAGTATAAGCAGAATCCAAGAGTGGTGGTCACCATACTCATTGCGAATGCAGACAATGCAACAATGCAGCATGGTGACCCACACCATAACCTAGTGAAGCTTCTACACCATTGGGTCTCCGGTCTCGCACTCACCAACGAAACACAACAACACGAATGCTGTTATTTTAGGTTGATCTTCTGTGCGTAGTATTGCCCTGGTCCACAACCGTGCTGAAATCAGCGTGGCTACATTTACTACTTTATTTTAATTGAACTAGCTACTTCACTAACCTGAATATTTCGTATTCCTAACTTTGAAAATTACAAAGTCCCATACAATTATTCATCCCTATTTTACTCCCTTAAGTAGGGCCATTTAAGGGTAAAACATCCAAAAGTTCAAAATAAAATATCTAGAGATATGTTATTGAAAACGGTCATAATGATACCATCAAGCCACGGAGGATAATGGTATGCCCATTATTCTCGGTGGATATTTAAGATTTAGAATTTTCTTTATGTGACCCTATTTGCACCACATAAATCTCCACAAGTACCTACACACGTTCTGAGTTCTAATCGAATGAAATGAATGAGCGTTTATGAGCCCATAATTAAAGTGAAAGGTGCTATTTGTAATTAGACTGCACCTACCTTAACAGTCAAGTAATACCATTTACCGCAGCAAACACTTTCGAAAGATTCCAGTTCAAATACCGATTAACATCTATGAACTTTGTGTACCAATCAGTTATATATGTAAACAACTAACCTGTGCATTTTCGGGTGCGTCTCTCAAAAAAGTTTGCAAGTCTTGCAACATTTATATTGACACTTAACGCCTATTAGTGGTAGCTTAATTTTGTATAGTCTAAAGTCTTCCTTGATGAATTGGCTATCCAGTACTTCAAAATTTCGCCTTATACCTTACAGAAACCATCAAACAGTCAATCTCACAAATATAAAGTTATTACTGTCAGAAAATTCGAGAACTTCGTTCAAGATATTCTCATGTACACATGTCTTTATTTCTGTGTCATCCACACATTAGCATATTATGTCAAGTAATGTGTTAATATACAAATTACCAACACGATGTAACCTCAAACAAAGGTTACATGCTTACGAGTACGAATGAGGTGACAAAATGACAAATAATAATGCATTATCGCCTTCAAAACGAGAAGAGGTTCTTGATTCAATTGTATTATTTCTGTTTACTACTTTAGATATCTCTATCTCCGTAAAACTGTTATTTATAAGTGTATCTCCTATGCGAAGTATGGCCTAGGCACCTGGATAAGGCCTGGTTCGGTGCGGCGTCAGTCTTCACTCACTGAGTGAGTGAGGATACCGGAGGCCCATACCCCAACCCCTCCCCCTATCTCTCTCCCCCATCCCCTCCCCCTATTTCCCCCCCCCCCATCCTCCATAGGTCGGCAACGCACTTGTGACGCCTCTGGTGATGCAGGTGTCCATGGGCGGCGGTAATCACTTACCATCAGGCTATACATCTGCTCGTTTGCCCGCCGATTCCATAAAATAAAAGGGATTTTGTAAACATACATGAAATGGACACAAATAATACCCAGACTCCAGGGCCCACCTTTGGCAGATCCTTATGCTGCTTTGTCAACGCTTTTGGAAGCTAGATTGAAGCCTGGAAAGCTATCATCTATAGTAAGCATTTTAAAACTGGAGATAGGTTATTGAAAACGGTCCTTAGTTTTCATTGATTCGAAAGAGGACTATGAAGTCGATCATAGGCTCTTTTCAGATCATTGAAGCATTGTTGACTCAAGCGTATATTTTTTAAACAATAAGGAAGTAATTTTTAGGTCAGAACCAAGAATTTTGTTCAGCATTCAACCTAGGTAGTGATACGAAATTTCAAGTGCATTATAAAAAACAGTAGCTTAGATCTGTTTCAGTAGTCTAGCCTAGCAGAAAATGAATTTAATTTCCTTCTAGGTAGCATGACCAAGGTTATCAATTCAAATTCAGTTTTTGCTCACAAAGTCTAAACATATTAAAGTAAAATTGACTGATCATTCAATTGTTACACAGGGTTGACACTTATTTGACTTTATATCTGCAAAATATAATATGGATTTAAATAAAAATGAATATTGTTGAATAAAAATGAATTTAATTTCCTTCTAGGTAGCATGACCAAGGTTATCACTTCAAATTCAGTTTTTGCTCACAAAGTCTAAACATATTAAAGTAAAATTTACTGATCTTTCAATTGTTACACAGGGTTGACACTTATTTGACTTTATATCTGCAAAATATAACATGGATTTAAATAAATAAAAACGCAAAACTCGAGAACCGCTCGACCAAATCGTTTTTTTTATTGTTACAAGGAAAGTTACGAGTTACGAGCAAAATTGGGAGGAAAATCGTGAAAACAACACTTAGGTATATATAGCTAATTACTTTTAACAGAAAGAAACAGTTTTTTCAATTAAAGACTTTGCCTTAGTTTTAAAATTACTAATCTACACCGGTTTTCTATTAGGAATAATCTCGTTCATTGTACATCAGGATCAACAGTAGGGACCCACAAACACACCGAGTTATAACACTCGGGAAGTCCCAGAAAAAAATTAACTGTATTCCTATACAGTTCCTCTACAGAAAATAATCAGAAAACTGAAAGAGCTGAAAATACAATTCACCCCATTTAATGTACCTACCACCACCTTTGTAATGTAATGGAAATGGAAACTAAGATAGCATTTCTTTTTCTTGCCACAAACTTTAAACTCAGCGCTTATAACGAATAATGTAAAAATTTAACAAAAAAAAAAACCGACTTCCAGAACTGGACCAAATTGAAATGGTACCACACGGGAAGTACCAGCTTTCAAATAAAATAAGAATCACGTAAATCGGTTCACCCAGTCGAAATTTATGAGGTAACAAACATAAAATAAATTAAATTAAAACGCTTTTTGAAAACAAACTTTTACTGGAATGCCTCGAGACGAATCAAACGAGTCCAAACTCGATGATGTTGCGAACTTTCTTTACAGAGTTCCTATGGCCACCAGATCAGCTCCATGTCATTATAATATTGTATTGTCATGCTGTATACATATGCTTGCAAAATTTCAGCAAAATCAGTTGAAGATATCTGCTTCAAAATTGAGTTGCAAGATTCCAACCGAACATACAAGCATGCATACATTGCAAGTTAATAAAAAGCTTGTAAAAAAATACAGTCGAATTGATAAGCACCTCCTTTTTACCCGACTACGGCAAAGCCAAAGGAGGGTTATGATTTTGACAGGCTATGTATGTATGTATGTATGTTCATTTGTTCCCTCATAGCTCCTTAACTACTAATTAGAACTGGACAAATGAGGTATCGTTAGAAGCGTCTTGATCATCCGCTGGTTATAGGCTATATGACGTGTCACTGAATCTAATGTGGCGCCCTCTAGCCGACATGAAGTAATGCATTAAAAAAATAATTTGAGACAAATATGCCGTGTTTGGTATCATTAGAAAGGGCGTTACTTGTACATTTCAAAAATATATATAATTATATATTAATAACGGCACCAAATTATTTTAAAAGCCGTAGTCACACGTTATATAGAAACGCACCATAACACTTTAACAACGTGTGACTACGGCTTTTCAAACTTGTTTTATACTTTTTCAGGTTCGTTTTTTGTCGTAGTTGGTCAAAATGAAGTAAAATGTTTTTTTAAAATGTGTTTTAAATAGAATACTAGTTAACTGGATTATATATATATATCAATAAAGATCAGTCTTAGACACAAATTCCATCTCAAACAATAATATATTTAGACAATGACACAATATCGTCAGTGATTTAGATCTAAAATAGAATGCTCTTTAACGATCTAAATCTCCATAAAATATATTCCATAACCATCATTAATGCTTGCCAGATCCAACACAGAGAGATATAATAATTACTACTAATAAACCTATTATTATCACAGCCCTTCAAATATATAAATGGTTCTTTAGTTACTCAATAACCATCACATAGTAAATTAGAATTGGATCTACTGTTAAAGAAACTGTTTGAAATTGTATGCCTATTAACATTTAAATGTCATTAATATATCAAATTAGCTTAGTGATTAGTTATCTTGACTTCTAAGAAAGGGACAGTGGTTCGACCGGAATAAATAAATTTATGATTATCTCGATCATACTGTCAGGGTTCCATGGATTTGAGAAATAAACCTTCTGACGTGTAAAATAGACTTTATAAAAAACCGGCGAGATCGCTGGAAACAGCAATCAATCGATATTCCACGCTATGTTTATCAATGTAAGGTTCATTATTCCGTGCCTCAGGAGATCAACGTGAACTTTCTGTGTGTGTGTGTTGATGTCTAGAGCGTTGTTCGCGAATAATCTTTCTTCGTAACAATATGATGTGTGTGTATGTAATGTCAGTATCAGCATCAGTTCGTTGCAGTCCACTGCTGCACATAGACCTTTCCCAAGGCATACGACAGAGATCGGTCTGCTGCTATTGCATCCAATACCTCTAATATTCTAATATTTATGTATTTTAAACATTCTACTTATTTAAGTAAATTTAGTACCTGGATGACCGAGCTTTGGTAAATTTTTGTTTGTTAAATTCTCTAAAAAAGAATCCTAGCTAGATCGATTTATCGCCTCCGAAACCCTCATTTTATGTATGGGCCTGCCAAAGTGACTCTACTCTGCCTGATGGAAATCATAAGCAGAATTCAAGAGTGGTGGTCACCATACTCACTGCGAATGCTGACAATGCAACAATACAGTATGGTGGCCCACAACAGGAAGGGCCACGCTTCGGCATCAGTGGGCCGGCTCGACCGGAGTGATACCACGGCCTCACAGAAAACCTGTGTGAAACATTTGCGCTGTGTTTCACCGAGTGAGTGAGGATACCGGAGGCCCAACTCCTCCCCCCATCCCCCTCCCTATCCCCCAAAGGCCGGCAACGCACTTGTGACGCCTCTGGACCACCAGACAACAGCGGGTATCCATGGGCGGCGGTAATCGCTTACCATCAGGTGATACGTGTGCTTGTTTGCCCTCTATTCCATAAAAAAGGGCTGTTTACCATAGTAAAGGCTCTGCCTAGATGTGTAAAGTTTAAAAAAACAACTGTACTAGCAATTTACCTATTTAGAAATTTACTTTGCTCGAACTAAAAATTACCGATCGGCCAGTCTAAATAAAAGCATAGAATATATTTAGTAAGTATATCGCGATATCGTTACAACCCTATTTAGAACTAAAACTATTAAAATCGTCGGAGCGTATCGGATGCATCGAATCCTCATTCAACTCGGTCATCGCCCTATCGGCTCAGCGCCGACTAAAGAATCTCGTTCAATTGTTATTTAGAAGGTCTTTTCGTAATTTCCTGCAACTGAGGGAAATGGGTTAATGTATTGTTAAAGAATGGCAACATTTAGGAAAGGATATATTTTTGTTGAGTTGCATTCTTCTGTGATGACTAATGTATAGCGGATAGCCTATAATAAATAAGTACGTAGAAAAATATACAGGGTAACTGTTTAGGTACGTGTCTCACCCTGAAGAGGTTTACAAAGAGGCACAGTGTATTATCTTATTCAATTGCGAACATCTTGTTTTTGGGATTCCGTAACAAAAGGGTAAAACGGGACCCTATTATTAAGACTCCGTTGTCACTTGTCCGTCCGTCACCAGGCTGTATCTCAGCAGCTTTAATAGTTAGACAGTTGAAATTTTCACAGATGATGTATTTCTGTTGCCGCTGTTATATTGGAATATAAATACATGTCATCATATGTGAAAAAAAAAACTTCGTTTAAAAAAACCGACTTCAAAAACTAAAAAGTATCAAATAACTTAATTTGTATGTGCTACCTATTCATAGGTTTGAAGTCAGTGCCAAGCCAAATGTAATAGTAGGTATCTTCAAGCGCTCATGGTATCATGCCACCAGCGGTCACCCATCCAGGTACTGACCGCGTCGTCGTTGCTTACCCTCGGTGATTGTTGCTAATCACCGAGTGCAACTGTGCTATGAGCGCCTCGGACAACAACTAGTTACTTTATAATTTTATCAACAAGTCGAGTTCAAGCTGCTGTTCTTGCAAATTCTGTGAATGTATTAAAATTTTATAAAGATTAAAAGTTAGTAGTCTAGCCAAAACCATTTGCGTCACAACACGACTGCAAGAGTTCGAACCCCGGTCGTTTACCTTTGACTTTCGGAAATCACCTCATTATTTATAAAAAAAATATTGCATGTTTTTATTATTAATTACTTTAAAATAAGTTTTTTTGTACATTCTGGGACAGAATGGACGATATTATGTTATATACGCTCAAATTTACAAAATTTATAAAATATTGTATTAATATAAGCATAGACAAACTGTGTACTTACATCTAAGTGTGTGCGTGCATGTGTGTGTGTCATCACGTAAGAAAACTCGTATATAATACAGTGATACAGACTACAATAGTAATTATTGTAATCTGTATTGATATAATACAGACTACTATAATAAATAATTATTGTAGTCTGTATTATATCCGAGTTAGACAATTATTGTCTGTGATCTTTTATATGACGAGACATAGTCCTGTTTTTTCTTGTCCTTTCTCTTTTTTTAAGAAATATAGGGCAAACGAGCAGACGAATCGCCTGATGGTAAGCAATTACCGCCGCCCATGGACACCCGCAACACCAGAGGCATCACAAGCACGTTGCGGACCTTTTATGAAGGAGTACGCCCTTTTTACATTTATATGTGTATGTGTAGATGAAAGATTAAATTCAAATAGAAAATAGAACGCTACATATGTTTCTGGTTACGTTAAATGGCTACTAGATATTATGTTATCTATTTATAGTTTAAACATCAATAAAATGTAAAGCAAGTTCGGTTCGACATCTAATCTGTGTCCGACGCACAGCGTATCTGCTGATGCTTTGATGTAGTCGTAATTATATGGCTGTTCTTGAGGATATAAATAGGTAACATCTTGAAGGTTTGTTTTAACGGCACGGATGGTTTATGCGGTCACGGGTTTCTAATACCCTGAGTTTTGTGGGTTCAAAACCCACATTGGATAACACTTTGTGTTTTTTATGGCATAAAGGAGTAGATGCGTTAGCTGATGTTAAGTGATCACCACCGCCCTTTGAGTGTTAGTCCCAGAGCCATGGGGAGAAGTATTAGTAACTGCATTTACTCTATGAACTGAAGGAATTGCGGTTTCTTTTGAGGCCGAGGAGTAAAGTTGGTATTACTACGGTCAAGCCGGCCTATTTGTGCTAAAATATATCTCTCAAAGGATAGAATACCTGGGAATTTTTTTTTCTTTTTTTTGTGGAATATGGGGCAAACGAGCATACGTATCGCCTGATGGTAAGCGATTACCGCCGCCCATGGACACCCGCAACACCAGAGGCGTCACAAGTGCGTTGCCGGACTTTGGGGGATGGGGACGAGGATGTGGGAGGGGTTGGGGTATGGGCCTCCGGTATTCTCACTTACTCGGTGCAACATAGCGCAAGCGCTGTTTCACACCGGTTTTCTGTCGATCGAGTCGGCGTCGTGCGAGTTGGTAGGAGAAAATCATCGTTCGCGTCACCGCGTCACCGACATGATAATTTAATTTAAACATTATGAAATATCTAAATAAACACCTAAACATCTAAGTTATCACTTCTCTCGGCAGTCTTTATGACTGCCATTTTTGGGGTTCCGTGCCAAAGGCAAAGAACGGAACCCTTATAGATTCGTCATGTCTGTCTGTCCGTCTGTCCGTCCGTATGTCACAGCCACTTTTTTCCGAAACTAAAAGACCTATAATGTTGAAACTTGGTAAGTAGATGTATTCTGTGAACTGCATTAAGATTTTCACAGAAAAATAAAAAAAAAACAATAAATTTTGGGGGTCCCCATACTTAGAACTGACACTCAAAATTTTTTTTTTCATCTAACCTATACGTGTGGGGTTCTATGGATAGATCTTCGCAAATGATATTGAGGTTTCTAATATCATTTTTTTCTAAACTGAATAGTTTGCGCGAGAGACACTTTCAAAGTGGTAAAATGTGTCCCCCACCCCCCGTAACTTCTAAAATAAGAGCATGATAAATCTAAAAAAAATATATGTTGTACAATACCATGCAAACTTCCACCGAAAATTGGTTTGAACGAAATCTAGTAAGTAGTTTTTTTTAATACGCCATAAATCGTAAACTGCAATTTACCTTTCATTCAATCAACACAAATATAAAAAAAAAATGTTACTTGCTGCTGCGGAACCCTTCATGGGCGAGTCCGACTCGCACTTGGCCGCTTTTTTGTTATTTTCATCTATAAGCTGAAAGGCGCTAAACGTGCTATAGAAAGGGTTGTGTTGTGATTGTCGTTTCTTTGAGGAATGAGGTGATCCGTCAGAGAACTAAGGTCATCGACATAGCCCACCAGATTAGCAAGCTGAAGTGGCAGTGGGCTGGCCATATTATCCGCAGAGCCGACAACCTTGGGGTAAATGTGTTCTTTGGTGGATAAGACGCCCACAGACCAGTTAGAGTGAGGATTTGCACAAGATAACTGACAGGCTGGCTTGATGCGAGAAGACTTAAATTGATTAGAGTGGCGTGCAACGGAATAGTAAGGTCCAGGTAACCGTAGTACAGGTTCTACAGGTACAGGGTCGTCGGCTGTCAGGAATGTGTCAAGTTTTCATTACTAATATTAATAGTTATAAATACACGAAATTTATTAGTTTTCAATACACACTCAGTGATGATTTACGATATAAACTTGACCTCTTTCGCGACAGTTAAATTATTCGTGAGGCCAAAATCATAATTTATATATTTATCATTTACGACCAAAGTATGTGCCAAGTACCTACCTACATAAGAATTTCGTAGAAATTAAAAGTTAGAATCTTCTACAGAAAATATCAAAACAATTCGATTTCGACTCGGATTCGATTCCCGAGTCGGACTCCTGTTGAGTTTTTCTTATAAAAAATTCTTTATTGCAGCCTGGAGTATAAAAGATGGCGGTGTTTCCCGCCCGTGGCTTATAGAGCACGTTAAGCCGTCGGTTCCAGTTGTCATGAACATAACTTGCCAATAACGATTGCCATAGGGCAATCGTTATTGGCAAGTCAGTGCCCTCAAATATAATGACAACTAGTTCAATGGAGGCCGATGCCAGTCGCTCCGTGGATAAACTGATATTCAGGTAAAACCGCTTGAACTAGTAGCCAATCCCAAATAAACTTGGGAATAATAAAGGGTAGAAAGATGAAATACCAAAATAATTATCTTCTTAATTAATACAGTTATTTTATTATCATGTCGCTCCCCCCACCGAATAATATCGTAATGTGATATAACGATACTTTGCGTTTTATTGCATATTCGTCATTTAGACATTCTTTTACACCTTGTCAATTTTTTTCAATTTTTTATCGCACGTATTTTAGAAACTAGCATTTTTATAATAACCATGGCCTTTTTATTCGGCTACAGTTTTACTATACTTATTTACGTGAATAAAATCGCTACTAATGATTACGGGTAGCACTACAAACAAAATTTTCAATAAGTGACGATAACGATATTATTCGAGTAAGAACAGCAACCTCGTCTTGTAGTAAAGTATTCTAACAATGCTATTCCTGTAGTCATTTTATTTTAAAAATATGGTAACGTTGGTTACCGTTTAATATTGATAACAATTGAGAACAATGATAACACATAATATCACATTATTAAATCCAGTGAGTCCATTTATAATTAAAACCAGCGCTAATAATTCTCAAACAGAAATACAGCATAATGTTACGGATACCGTACAATTGCTCGAGTATCCTTTGATTACCACTACGCAAGGCTCGGTTGCTGATACAAACCCTGAAGAAGTTTTAATTTCTAACAATAAACAAAGAACTAGGAAACGATGTTGTAATGAGCAAGAATAGTCTGACAACAAAAACAAAAGACTTAAAAATAGTAGCAAATCTTATGAAGGTGCACGTTCAAAAAAACGGTATGCTGCTAAGACCATTGGCCCTTCATGCTCGTGCAAAAAGGGTTGTGGCATAACATTTTCTACGGAACAACGGCAGCAGATATTTGACACTTTTTATAGATTGAAAGATCATGAACTTCAATGGCAATATATCTTGAGACACGTTCAAGCACAACCTGTAAAACGTATTACCTTAAAAAGAAAAAATAATAGGACATAAACAAGTAAATATTATTTCAAGCAGGACCAGACTTCTATTCAAGTTTGTAAGGTTTTCTTTTTAAGTTGGTACTCTGCGAAGTTCAGAACAGGTAGTTTTTACAGCTCTAGAGAAAATGAGGCAGGACGAGAGCTTAATAGACAACAGAGGAACTCATTACAGCAGGCCTCACAAGATGTCCGATGCTACAAAACAGTATAATGACACATATTTAACTATTTCCATCTGTTGAATCTCATTATACACGCAAAAGATCTAAGCGCCAATATTTATCTGAACAACTAAACATATCCAAAATGTATCGACTTTACAGTCTATGGTTTCCAAATCAAGAATATACACAAGAACAATTAGCATCAAAACGACAATATGAATCAATATTTAATACTCATTATAATTTCTCATTTTTAAACATAGGAAAGATTTGTGCGGTACATGCTCTTTGTATGAACAAGCTGATGAAATGAAAAAAGCTACATGGGAAGAAAAATATCAACAGCATTTACTACGAAAAACTAGAGTACGCCTAATTAAAGAGGAAGAAAAGGCGACAGTAGATAAGGCTGATACGACAGTAGCTATTTTTGATTTACAGAATGTGCCTCAATCAGAAGTCGGAATTTTTTACTACAAAAGGAAATATCCAGTTTACAATTTTACCGTCTATAATGCTTTGAATAAATCCGGACATTGCTAAGTGTGGCACCTTTCTATAGCTAAAAGAGGCTCTATTGAAATAGGTAGCTGCTTACTAAAGTTCATAAATACGGAAAGACAATGAGGAATCAAATACATATCATTTTATTCGGATGGTTGCGCCGGCCAGAATAAAAACCGTTATTTTTTTGCACTTTACCTATATGCTATAAAAAAAGGTTATATAGAAACTATTACCCACCGATTTTTTTAAACGGGTCACAGTCAAAACGAAGGCGATAGCACAGAATAATTAATAGTACTGTCGTAGCGATAGTATGCATTCGGTGATTGAACGTGCCATAAAAAATAAAGTTTTATATACTCCTGATCAAGTGTATGGTATTATAATGAACGCCAAAATTACAGGGGATAAATATGTTTTAAATTAAATGGAACAAACTGATTTTTATAATAAAAGACCTTATCACCGGTAAAAACGGACTGGACTACGGATACTCAAGGCAGTAAAATCGTATGGACTAAGTAAGGGTCTCAAATTCTAATCCCAATATAGTTCATTTTAAGTATAATTATGATGATCAATACTTTGCGTTAAATACGGAAAGTTTTATCAACAGGTCAAGAAGTGGCAAAAGAACGGGTAATGTTGAAGTGACCAGTTTAAAGCAAGCATATTCTGAACCAATTTCTGTCAGCAAAGCGCTGCTAACAGATTTACTCAGCTTATGCAGAACTGAAGCCATACCTGCTCACTATCACTTATTTTATAATTCTCTCCGAAGCTGTAATGACAATCCCCAACCAGCTTCGGATTCTGATGGGGATGAAGATGATGACCGAGACTAATTCTACCACTGAGAGGTTTATGACAGATGTACTATGATAATCTTAGTTTTAATTAGTTTTTTTTTCAATACAATTGATTACTTATTTTCATTTTATTAATAAACAGTTTTCTTTAATCACAAAACCATAGTTTTATTGAGATTTGTATTCCTAATAATTTATTTTACTTTATAGGCAATCGAAAAAAAAAATGATATTAGAACATTACTTTAATTTATAACATGCATTATATGGGCGAAAATTCCAGCTATAATCGATTACCGCTTATGTTGAGTTGTCTTTGTTTAAAGAATAACATTGTAATATGCAATTATTGTGCACGCTACTCTTTTCTTTTTACGCGAATAATATGGTAATGTTGTTTTGCGAAATAGTGTTTTGTCTAGTGTCTCCAGTAAAATATATTTTCTTTAATAACTTGATTTTAATAAAATTAAAAATGAATAGGTTTATTAAAAATTATTCTTTAAAAAAATAGCTTTCATTTGATGTATAAATCATTCTCTTTGGTTGGACAATACTTTACATAATCTTAAAAAAACATTTTTTTATTTTTCCTGTAAAAATTGAATTTATCGATAACGATATTATTCGGTGGGAGGAGCGATGTACACATTAAAATCCGTGGATGACAGGTTGAAAAAAAAGAGTTTCACTATTCAGCCTGGGGTTGTTAAATACTGTTGTTAATTGACACTAGTTAAATAAATATAACTTGCTTTATCTGACTAATTTTTTAACCCAGATCATATGCCATTGGGGCTACTAGCTTGACATTTTTGTAGCTAATATCTTTTATGCTGCAAACACTCAACAACAAAGAATTTTATGAAGTTCCCTTTAGCTTTAGACTAGGTATGGCTAGGAATAAATATCATGTATCGATATGACATTACAACCACACAATAACGGATACAAGGAACACAATAGAAAGCGTCAATGTGACCGCTTATATCACTAATCACACATCCGTGCATTCAAAATTCAAACTATTCAAACATCCTCAAAATAAAGACATTACTAAAACTGTATTATAAATATTACATCATTCTTTCAATATTAAATGTACTACAAATTAACAAACTGAAAACAATTTCATTCACGGGCTATTTTTGTAGCCATCGTATTGTTTAACCCTACAACTGCCGTGGCCTTGCGCGCTTTTAAAATTTAAACAAGTTTAGCTCAATTATGATTAAAATGAATAGTATGAAATAACATATTAACATAGCAGAAGCAGCCATAGCAAATGTTTAAACTTTTGGAAGGTTCTTCAACTTGCAAAAGAACAAAGATACTTAATAATGTCTGGTCTTTTAGTTGGTGATGTGGTAAGCTTTAAGTTTTGTCTTTTATTTTTATACATCATGCACTTTTGGCGCATTGACGGACTTAATGCCCAAGGCATTCTCTACCAGTCAACCATCGGGCGATGCAGAGAAGACAGGAAGTGCACCTACTTCCTGTCCTCCATTATGGAAAAAATATATTAGAATGTGTAAACTTTTAATGTGTGGTAAGGTATTATAATAGGTCTTTACCTATGAAATTGCCGTTTTGTATGCAATTGCCAATGCGTTGGCAAAGATGCGTCGATTGCATGGGTGATTACTTTGAATAACAGAAATAAAAAAAATTGAAAAAATAAGTACTTTCACTTATTGCATACAAAACGGCAATTTCATAGGTAAAGACCTATTATTAGAAGATAATGATAGTTATGAAGCTACAAAAGGCTTCAAAGTCATCAGAACGACATAAGTTTTAGAAATCTATTAATATCAGTGGCTGAATCTAATCTGCTACCGACAATGCAGTCAAAGTGGCCGCGTTCTGGTCTGCTAAAATTTAATTACACCGACACGAAACGTTTGCCGTCGAAACGCTAAGAAGAATCTTATTTAATGAAAAATATAATAATTGCACTCAACACGCTTCTGCTTTACTAAAACAAACAGTTAAATTCATGCTATCGTGTTTCGTTGGTGAGTACAAAACCAGAGGCCTAACGATGCACAAGCATCACTAGGTCGAAATGGTGTGGGTGGCAATGCTACATTGTTGCATTGTGTGCATTCACAATAAGTGTGGTGACTACGACTTTTGGATTCTGCTTATGCTTTTCACCAGGCGGAGAAGAGTCAAGTCAGGTCCACACCTAAAAAAAATCTGACAATCTAAAACACTGTCGTTAACCCGTAACATTAGCAGTATTTACTAAAAAATAAACTTTGTTCTGAGTAAAAATAAAGTTAAATGCATAGATACTCAAGACACGTGTCTGTCCATTGCACCAATTGATGTAGTTGATGTGCACTACATTGCAATTGGGGTCAATATAGGTGTAGTAATAATGGAACGGTATATTCAATACAGCTGCGTACCAAAACCACTTAATGCCACTGTCATTGCCAATGGTTGTTTCTTTCACAGACATAAAACGATACTGAGCGGTCGAAACACTTTAAATTATTGTGAGTTTATTTCCGGAGCTGCTGCTCAATCCATAACTACATATAAATTCAACCACGTTATTTAACGTTGATAAAAAATAAGACAGTCGTGCGAACGGAATCGTGAGCAATAAGCTAGTAGTTACATGTAAGATGAAGTTGCAGTGGGCTGGCCATATTATCCCCAATTCTGATAACCTTTCGAGTAAACGTGTTCTTTAGTGGAGACCACGTCTGGGCAAACGTAGTGTAAGACGCCTACACGCCAGATGAAGTGACAATTTGTGCATGATGGCTGGTAGGCGCTGGATGCGAGAAGCAGAGGATCAAACCAAGTGGCATGCAATTAGAGAGGCATATGGCCAGCTGTGAACTGCAATAGATTGACGATAATAAGAGTGGTCATCTGGCAACCAGAGCTACATAGCATTTAGCTGATATGGTGACCAGTTCTGGCCCACTTTTTGTTATTTTTTTATCCAAATCCAGAAGGATTAGACACAGAAGTATCTAATGTGTTATAATAGTGAATTTATAATTCTATTCTATTATTTTGCATTTTATTCTGTGGGCCATGAATAAATCACTTTCATTTAATCATTCCGAGTTCACATATTAAAATTTTGGGGGTCTTTTCTCACTTAGCATTTGATCAGAAAGAGGATTAGAAGGCCATGTATTTATCTTAGTTGGGCTTTCAGGAAAAAAGATTCAAAACTCACAAGAAAATATAAAATTATTTGTGGCTCAGGACGCACCTCTTCAAGATATAATATCCTATTTAAAGTTAACTTATATTTATAACACAACTTGAAATTGAGTCTATTTAATAAATAAAAATTAATCGTCAAATGTGTTGCTGAGGGCGAAACTCGAAAATAGCTAAATCAATTCGTTTCTTTAATGTTTTCATTAAGGCACTAGGACGGTTCTTATGAAGAAAAAAAACGTAAAAATTAAAAGGAAAATGGTTAAAACATTATTTTATTTTCGGGCTGCGACAGGCCAATAACTTTTGACAGAACGAAGTCTGTCAGGGCAGCAAAGTAAATATATAGACATATTCTTTTTTATTATATTATTCAAGAACCAATTATGATTAGACGAAATATTATGAGACATTTATTATCCAAAGCAGCGAATTAAAAGTTATTAACTGCTAAAATATTCTTGTTTATTTGCATTGACTAAATTAATAAAATTACATTTGAATACGAGACTAGGAACGATACTGGTTTATAGATAGTGTTATTTTAATAGGTTACCTTTTAATTTAATGTTTTTTTTTTAAATCGATTATACTTTTATATTATTACTAGCTGACCCACGCAACCTCGTTTTCGTGTCCTATTGCCGTAGCGTGATATTTTCCCCCGTTTTTGATACATTTTTCATTGGTGCTCCGCTCCTATTGGTCGTAGCGTGATGATATATAGCCTATAGCCTTCCACGATAAATGTACTATCCAACACTGAAATAATTTTTCAAATCGGTCCAGCGGTTCTTGAGATTAGCGCGTTCAAACAAACAAACAAACTCTTCAGCTTTATAATATTAGTATAGATAGAAAGCAATTTATTACGTTTGTTTTTGTGTCTGTTGTCTATCTGTCTGTTCCAACTAACCTCTGGAACTTAGGCTACTTTTATTTACATATAAATACTTTAGAACAAAAGTAAAACATATGAACAAAACCCGCGGGTAATACTGCGGGCCGCAGTTAGTTAATAGAAATTATTTGCACATTCCTGTTTTGTTTGTGTTCTATATTAATCATTTCTGTGTTAACTAAAGTTCCTACCGACACTGTTGATGTCATATAAGATTCTTATCGTTAAATCTGACAAGGTCTAGTCAGAAATAGTGATGACTCGAGTTTACATCACCATCGTCATTCTAAGGGTTAATAAAATTATCTATTAATTGCTATTAAATACGATTTAATCACGATCTTGTTAAAACATGTTCAAATCATGTTTTATTTTAATTTAAAAAACGGGAAATAATTTTATTTTAATATCTTTATGAGGTCGAATACATAATTTTTGTATTAAATGGATGTTTTTATTGTTATAGGCTTTTAAATTATATTTTAAGTTGATTATTATGTATAAAGGTACAATACTGATTAAACGTATCCTTTAAAAAATTAAAATTTATAATATAAAATCTTATTAAAAATAAGAATGAATAAGTTTTAGATATTCATACTCCAGTGGTTTTTTCAACATTTAAGGATGTTTTGATGGATATTGATTTTAATGCCTCGGTGGCGCAGTTGTAGCGTATACGACTGCTGTGCTAATGTCTCGGGTTCGGTTCCCAAGTCGGACCAAATGTTTGTATGATCTACAAAAAATTGTTTCTTAAAAGTATTATAAGCATTCTATCAGTTAATCTAGCAGTCATAGTACAAGCTCTCCTTAGTTTAAAGCTAGATGGAGCTGTGTTTGAGATGTAAGAAATATTTATTTCTTTTGAACCCATTTTATCTATATATTTTCACACCACTCCAAAGAAATGTTTTGTTTGGTTCATAATCTAGGTGATTAGAGCATTAAATCAATTTTTGGTTTAATGCTGGCAGTGTGTGACCTTGTTAAATTTCTTAACAACAGATAGTTACTTTTTGAAAAACAAAATACATTTTTAACAGGTGCTGTGAGTCGCGTCATTCCAGACGAATTTTATTTTTTATGCTTATCAACAAAAATCTTAGGTACGAATATTAATTTCGTAACAAGTAAAATTTTTAAACGACTTAAAAAAAAAGGAGGAGGTTCTCAATTCGACTGTATTTTTTTTATTTTTTTTATGTTTGTTACCTCATAACTTTCAACTGGGTGAACCGATTTTAATGATTCTTTATTTATTTGAAAGCTGTTGCTTCCCATGTGGTCCCATTTCAATTTGGTCCAGTTCTGACATGTCATCCATGAGAAAACCATATAAGTTTTCAATTTGCATTAAGTATGTGCGCGACAAATTAACGAATAACTCAATATTCCCGTATGGTCCCATTTAAATTTGGTCCAGATTGAAGTTGGTGTTTTTTTTTGTTAAAATTTGTGATTATAACAAAGTCAAAAACCGACTTCAAGATCGACTAAATCGATCGATTTCTTTTAGATGCCATCATCAGATCTTAGTGTCCTTATCATGGTACCACCGTTGGGATATCTCCTTTCCATTAAAAAAGAATCATCAAAATCGCTTCATAAACGACGAAGTTATCTGCGAACAAAAAAAAAAGCGTCGAATTGAAAACCTCCTTCTTTTTTGAAGTCGGTTAAAAAAAGAGTAAGTATTAAATAAATTACTAAATACAATTTGTTACAAATTCAAATAGTCTGAGCTAGTTAGTTTACCTTTCACCCTTCGAAGGTCAATCAATCTGACCTGGATCATTGCTCTCGTGTTTTTTCAACTAAAAATATATTATTAACCTACTGCTGTACTGAAATGCAAGAACCTCAAAATAAATAAACAAGAAATAAAATACGTTATGTACCGTGCGTAAGTTCCGCAACAAAGTTTTAAATAGGTTGTGTAAATATTTGAGATTCAGATACACTATGTAGTGAATTCTCGATACTACTCGATACTAATTCAGTCACACTATATTCTACTGAACGCATTTGAATAACAGACGGCGTTTATAGGGGTTTGGATATTTTATGTTAATAGCAGTAGTTCTTGGATTCGTCCTAATTCAGGAGCAGTTTCCAGGCGCGTTTCTGTGGCAGTGTGACTGACCGTGTGGTTTTAGTGGGTTTTGACAAACCGCCTAAGGGCCCTCGCCTACGGTGACTTTTTGCAGCGATGCCAACGCGCTACTATGGTGCTACAGCATCGCGACTATATCGATCGCAAGCGCATCGCAAAGCGTGACTGTGTCGGACGACATCGGGGAAAGAATGGAGGGAGGGTGGTGCGGTGGGTTACCTTCTTTGCGATTTTTCTATATCTCTTTAACAATAGCAGCAGTGAAACAATCTTTTTGCGATCTATGTCACTATTCCGAAAAACACCTCTATGGCTGACTACCGTCAAAAGTATGGTCACCTACCAAAGCTTAGACGCACGAATTCGTACCGCAGCAATTCGCATAGCAAGTTCCTACGATGCGGCGTCGCATCGCATTGCAGTTCTGTTTGGGAGCCCTTACATAGTATTAAATGAATTTGCTTTGCAATCTGTTCGCTTAGATTTTTTAAACTACTTCAAATATTTTAACGTAGTTTTCAGCATTAGATAGAGTGATTCAAAGGTAATAGATAAGGATAAAGACAATCCGATTCAGAGACTTCCGTGCGAAGCCGGGCAAGGTCGCTAGTGATAGATAAATTACGCTCAAAAACAGAAAAAAATCACACAATTTTGTCCTGGAGTAGAAAAAATAAATAGTACTTGGCGCTTAATAACGCAAACCTTTCATAAAACTACCAGTACAATGATGACCATTAAGAACAATGACCATTATTTTAGTGTGGTAATCAACCAACATCTGTTAGACCTAAAATGGGCTTCCAAACTGACGTCTTAGGACACCTAACTATGCAAGTGTGCCTAAAGCGATAAGCCGTTTGTCTAGCTTAGATTCTAACGTTTAATTGCTCGATCCCAAATATGGCCCGAAAACCAGCAAATGTTGTTTTACCAACATACTTTATGGCTTAGTGTAAAACTGTTGGCCTTTCCGGCAAAGTACCTGGTGTGATTAATAAATAGATGTATATACGACTGACCTATACGAGTAGTTTGAGTTGACGTTTTTCGGTAGAAGATTTTATCAGTCATCAACAATCACTAACAGTCCACTGCTAGATATAAGGTTTTCTGTAAGGATGTTTTGGCCCACGGTATCACGCTTACTAGAAGGGGTGAAATTGGTTTTGTTTCTAGATTTTCTTCTCATTGAGGTCCTGCATAGTTTGCTTCCTTGATTGGCACCCATGGGATGAATAAGGCCAGTGGCACCTCGTCATCTTAATCCGTTGCCACACGAAAAGTTGGAGATAGTCTACTTTGCGAGAGTGATTAGTTTTGTAGTTCCGTTAAAGGATTTATGGTCACACTGGCAAATTTGTCTTATAATGTAAAGGCGGGTAGAGCCATCAAAATTTTAATTTTTTACCTACCTCATGAAGTTTTTAGAACAACATGTGATGTTTCGCTGTTATAATAGCCCATCCAGACCATTGCGAGGCGCCTCGCCACACGTCTCGGCACGAGTCTCGGGTAGTGGAGGAGGCCATAACCACACTCTCGCGGAAGTGTGGTTGATTGTCTCGTCGTCCCTCGCGTCCTTTGAGTCGCGCCCAAAAACCAACACAAATGGGGAGCGACAGCGAGGCGAGCGAAGACGAGAGGGCGCAAGCGCACCGTCCTCACTCTTGCACTCGCGTTGCCTCGTGAGGCCTCGTGGAGAGTGTGGATGAGGCATAATGGTATGATCTCCTTAAGAATATTTCCAAAGAACCCACAATATACCAAAGAATTCGTCAAAATATCACCTCTCTTTCATTCTCTGTTATATTGAAAAGGACAAAACTAGCATCCTTTCGAACGTCAAGCACAGTGAAAGGCTGTCAAAGATGTCAATTAATTTAGATAGTACCCGCTATTCTAGACGGGGTCATGCTATAAAAGCACTTGCTTCAATTGCTATATGATTAGTAGGTAAAAAAATTGTAGGTTAGTTCAACAAAAAATATGACAATAAGAATTATGTGTAATATATATGTAGATGTGTGACTATCTATTGAAGTTCGATATCACTTAATATTAGAGTTTTGGAGACCCGATAGCAGTTGCTCCCAAAATAAAACAAGGTCAGCCGTGTAGTGGTAGACTTAAGACTGCTCTAAGTTTCCAATTCGTTCTTCGAAGACTCGTAGATTGTGAGGTAGATATGTGGTGTCTTAGAGTGGAGATCACGACTTTCATGAGAGGAGAGGAGAGACGGATATTTCATGGAAGAGCCACGCTTCGGCATGAATGGGCCGGCTCGACCGGAGTGATACCACGGCCTCACCGAAAACCGGTGTAAAATAGTGCTTGCGCTGTGTTTCACCGAGTGAGTGAGGATACCAGAGGCCCATACCCCAATCCCCCTACCTCCCCCCCATCCCCAAAAGGCCGGCAACGCACAGGCCGGTGACGCTTCTGGTGTTGCAGGTGTCCATGGGCGGCGGTAAACGCTTACCATCAGGCGATAAATCTGCTCGTTTGCCCACTATTCCATAAAAAAGGTATTTTTAAGTAGCAAAATATTACTAAGACCAGCAGAATACTAATTCAACTTTAGTCACAATACAATAAAATCACATTACAGTTAACGTTGAATATGTACTACTTTTAAACCAGATTACCTATTTAACATTTGTGAGAACATCTTGACTTGATTTTCAAAGAATTTTTATTACGATACTCGGATCAAATAAAAAAGGTAGATAACGCACGGCCTTAGTTTATAGTATAGTTGGAACTACGCTACTTTTTTTGCTTCGACAAGAACAAGGCCGTGCGTTATCCAACCGATTTTGGCCATAGCCGCTAGTCTCAACGGAGACCAGCGAACTAGGCAGGACATATTATAGTGCACAAGTGTGTGCGCAAACACAGGCGCACTCTCTGTTCCCTCACTCTGACAATCCGATTTGACGACTATCCGACACGACCGGGAAGATATTTAGCGCAGGACAGGACCGACGGCTTTACATTTCAGTCAGATAGTAGGTATGTATATCGTGATGTGCCTATCATAGACTACTTTAATCTGCGCACATTTATTTTTTCGGATTAAGAATATGGAGTGTCAACAGTTCAACACCCCCCTATTTATAACGTAGATGTAGACAGAGCCGACTTAGGGATCAAACTAGGCTGTCAATCGAGAGGTAGTAGAGCCACGCTGATGCCAGCACGACCGGGCCGGCTCGGCCGGGGCAGTACTTACGTACGGAGTGGGGCAGTACTACCCTCCCACTGAAGATCACCGTAAAATGACAGCGTTCGTGCTGTCATGTTTCGTTGATGAGTGTAAGACCTGAGGCCAATGATGCAGAAGCATCACTAAGCCGCCATGGTGTGGGTCACCATCCTGCATTGTTACATTGTCTGCATTCGCAATGAGTATGGTGACCACCACTCTTGGATTCTGCTTATGCTTTCCAATAGGCAGTGTAGAGTCATTTTGGCAGGGCCATATATAAATAAAAAAACAGCACTGCAAATGGAAGGAAATCTTTACGCAAACCCTATATCAATATTATCAACCCGTCTGGGTGGTATAGTTGGTCATAACCTTTGAGGAGAAGTTTATGTCTAACAGTAGAATATTAAAAACTTTTGCTAATGACTGTTTTTTCAATGTCAAAATGGTGGCAAACATTACTCTTCTAATCCCCCAATGTCATACTATTTTAAATTATAATCTAAAACTCTATTAGTAGTCTTTACCAGACTATTTGGTGCAAATAAAAGTCCTGTATTTTCAACGAAAATTAAGCTTTAAACCTTCAGTTTTAGGATCAATTTCAGGTGTGAAATTTTGGGATTTTTCCTTCTAAAGAGATTCAAGGTTAAAATACATAAGGGGCCTTAAAAGGTTGATTTTGTTTGCGATAAGATGGTTATCTCTGTACCTTGTTTGTGGACTGACGAAATTATGCCCTAAAATAAAGTACCTGGTGGTAGTTATCTTAAATCTTAAGGTGACATGGTTTTGGTGTTCAAAATTAGCTAATTCTTATAACAAATAGTTGTTGCCCGCGGCTCCGCCCGCGTGTATGACGGTTATCGGGGCAAATACTAGCTTATGTGTTATTCTGATGTATAAGCTATATTACTGTAAAGTTTCATCCACATCTGCTTAGTAGTTTTTGCGTGAAGAAGTAACAAACATACACACAAACTTTTGCCTTTATATATTAGTGTGATGTGACGATAGTAGGATGGTTTTAAATATAAACCAGCTAAGCCCCGCGGTATAACCCGCGGGTGGCGCCGCGTGACAAAGCTAGTCTAAAAAAAGTTGCCTAAGTTACTACTTATATCGTCAGCTATAAAACAGACAGACAGATGGAAAGACAGACAAAAATTCAAAAATAGTAGTAATGTAAGTGCCGTATGCACGTAGGTATGTATTCAGTGAAAAGCTATTGATTTGGAATAAACAGACACCTTAGTTTTATTTATTTATATAGATGGGTATCCTGTTTATTTAAAATGTTAGAGGTACAGAAAGAGTCGTTTAAGAACTATTTTTATTTTTGTAAATTAGATAAAAAGGCGAACGTAACTTCGGGAAAAACTAGTCTCACAATTCTTAACTCCCAACAGATACGGCTGGTATCTGAACCCCGTTAAAAATTAACGAGTTACTATAAAAATCAGGAACCCAAAGTTCAAAAGTATATATTCAATTCTAGTGTCTTGCTTCATTAAAACATCGTAAAATAACCGTAAAATACACGTAGGACATTCATAAGGTGCTAAGTGTCACTTTGACCATGATTTTATAGTTTACAACATGGCTACTGAGAAATATGTTCAGAATTTATCTGGGTAACCGCTGTCACGGTTAGATTTAGAAGAACATTGACACTATAATAAATAATAGTTCTATTGATGGCTGGCTTTATGGCTCGGTTATAGTGGCCATGGTATGTGATGTGTGTAATGGGTTTGGTGTTCTAATTTAGGTCCAAGGTACTAAGAATTCTTGTTTTAGAATTCAATTTTTAAAATAGTAGAGCCACGCTGATTTCAGCCGGGCTGGCTTGACCGGGACGGTATTACAGAAGACCAACACAAAATGACAGCATCCGTGCTGTCGTGTTGCGTTGGGAAGTGCGAGACCATGTAGGCCTTATGATGCAGAAGAGCATCTCAATTGGGTAGGTCACAGTGCTACATTGTCTGCATTCGCAACGAGTATAGTGAGGCTTATGTTGTACTAGCTAACCCACGCAACGTCGTTTGCGTCTCCTATTGCCCGTAGCGTGATAATTTTACCCTGTTTTTGAAACATTCTTCATTGGTGCTCCGCTCCTATTGGTCTTAGCGTAATGATATAATATAGCCTATAGCCTTATATATTAGTATAGATGTATTTATTATTCTCTTCTAAGATCTAATACTCATAATCAACAACACATTTAATCGTATAAAGATTTATAATAGGTCTTTACCTATGAAATTGCCGTTTTGTATGCAATAAGTGAAAGTACTTATTTTTTCAAACTTTTTTATTTCTGTTATTCGAAGTAATCACCCATGCAATCGACTAGTCTGTCTGAACTGACAACATCATTTGGTACAGTTCGCAACATCGGTCTCCAAGCTGCAAGAGCTGGGTTTGGAAGCTCTCCCTCATCCGCCATACACACCAGACCTTGCACCTTTTATTTAGATTTAGACAACTTTTTAGTGGGTAAAAAATTCAATTCCCGAGAGTCAGTACAAAATGCCTTTGAAGAGTTTGTTGCCTCCTGTCCAGCTGATTTTTACAAGAAGGGCATCAATAAACTGCCAATGTGTTGGCAAAGATGCGTCGATTGCATGGGTGATTACTTCGAATAACAGAAATAAAAAAGTTTGAAAAAATAAGTACTTTCACTTATTGCATACAAAACGGCAATTTCATAGGTAAAGACCTATTATTAGGTATTATGTTGATAAAACCTCTTTGGCAAATAAATAACTCTTTATTAGGTACCAACTCTTAGCGTCTTATACTCGTGATAACTTCTAAACGAAATGTCCGATTGGGATGAAACAAAAAGTATTATAGATAGATAGATCGATTCTTTATTTGCTAGAAATATGGTTATTTCGTTCTTCATATTTCGCCTACTGAATTCGGCATGCAAATATACAATTATAATTTCATTATGCGGATTAGCAACAACCAAGAACAACAAGTATTTTATGGTGTCTAATTAATTATACAAATTAATGTCAAAAAATAAATTAAAAAATGTCAATTGTTTAGAAATTAAAATCTTATAAACTAAGTCATGTCATAATTATATTTGATGCAATAGTCAATTTATGTCACTACATTATTTTACCGATTTTATAAGCTACTAGCGACCCGCCCCGGCTTCACACGGGTGGATTTCAGATGCCCCCGCCGACGCGCGACGACACGATTCGTGCATTTTAAATCTGTATTATCATCGAATATATTCATTTAAATTAGATACTGTAAAGGGCCATTTTGATCTATATTAAATGCACAATGTATTTAATTTACTTAATTCTATAAGGATTCATTCTGTATTGCCTAAAATCACTTCGCAAATAAGCCATTATTTCTCGTAAAAAGAAAGGAATAAAAAATGGTTGTTGTGGGTATTCCTAAGAGATAGACATATACCGTCGCGGACTTTTTTGTAGTACTTTTTAAGGTGTACAATACTGTAGTAGGTACATTATTTTGATCTATCTCGTAGGGTGCAACCAGCGTTTGCAATGTAAGCGCAAAAAAATGTGTTTATTTGCTACATCACATTAGAAACCTCGAAAATTAACAGTGTTTCCAGACTATATTATGCATTTGGGTGATTCTTCGGAACACGGTTTTGACGTGTTTTTGACTGAAGAAATCTTTATTTTATCCAATTTCTACATCGATTGCAGGTTTTATAGTAATTGACGATATCTATCTAGGCATGAATTTATTTATTTGAGATTACTATTAATATATAAAATTAAATCAACAGGAAACGGTCAAAACTCATTCATCTGGTGTGTCCCCATGCCGCTTTTCGTTGAATTATTCGATTTTATGTAATACTAGCTGTTGCCCGCGGCTCCGCCCGCGTGTATGTCGGTTATCGCGGCAAACAGTAACCTATGTGTTAATCTGATGTATCTTCTATACTTATAAAATAACATGTCCTGACTGACTGACTGACTGATTCATCATCGCCGAGCGGAAACTATTAAACTTGGGAATACCAAATTTGGTGAGTATGATCGTTTCATTAAGTAGATACCCATTAAGGAAGGAATTTTGGAATTTCTACCCCCAAGGGGGTGAAATAGGGGTTGAAAGTTTGTATGGAAGTCCGTCATTTTTTAAGTTAGAAACATGAAACTTTATTTTTGGGCTACTGATTAAAAATGAGTAAACACGTATTTAAGCGTTTCTGATAGATAGAGCGGATATTCTACTCCTTAAGGGTGAAATAGGGGTTGACGTTTTGTATGTAGGTTAGTCTGGAAGTCCGTCATTTTTGAAGTTAAAAACATGAAAGTTTATTTTAGGGCTATTTAAGAAATATGAAACTTTATTTTTGATTACTTATAAAAATTTGTAGATATGTATTTCAACGTTTCCTAATATTCTAGCCCTAAGGGGGTGAAATAGGGGTTGAACTTTGTTTGGAACTTCGTCATTTTTAAATTAGAAACATGAAGCTTTTCTTTTGGTTTGGGCTACTGATAAAAAATGAATAGATACGTATTTAGGCCTTTCTCGATATTCTACGCTGAAGAGATGAAATAGGCGTTGACATTTCGTAAGCGGGTTAGTCTAGAAGTCCGTCAGTTTTGAAGTTAGAAACATGAAAATTTATTTTAGGGCTATTGATAAAAAAATAGGAGATACGTATTTAAGCGTTTCCCAATATTCTACCCGTAAGAGGGTGAAATAGGGGTTGAAAGTTTGTATGGAAGTCCGTCTTTTTTAAGTTAGAAACATGAAAAATTATCTTTGGGCTAATAGTTAAAAACGCGTAGATACTAAGTGTCTCTGGATATTATATCTACCCCTTTTTTTGTGCGGAAATTCCCTCGGATATCACCAACTGGTGGTAATGTCGGACTCGAACCGACTAAAAACCGCACACCGTCTCGGGTTCTAGAAACCAGGGAACCAGAGCGCCCTCAAAAGGAAATCCCATAAATGATTTTTCTACCCCTAAGGGGTGAATTAGGTGTTGAAATTTCGTAAGTAGATTAGTTTGGAAGTCAGTCATTTTTAATTTAGTAGCCTGAAACTTTGTCCTTAGGCTTTTAAGTACAAATAAATTAATACCTATATCATCATTTATGGGAATTCTATTTCTAAAGGGGTAAAAATAAGGGTCGAACGTTAGTATGAAATCCTTTTTAATGGGCTATTGATTAAAAATAAATAAATAGGTACGTTTAAAAACATGAATAAATTATTCATACATACTTACACAGTTTTAATTAAATATATTGTAAATAATCAACTTCCACGCGAGCAAAGGTGCGGGCAACAGCTAGTAAGCTATATTACTGTAAAGTTTCATCCAATTCCGTCCAGTGCTTTTTGCGTGATGGAGTAACAAACATACACCCTCACAAACATTCGCTTTTATTTAGTGTGATGTGATAAAATCGAATACGAAAAACAATGTTAAATTTATCACTACAGTTAAATGAAAAATAAGACATAACGAATGAAGCTTATTTTCAAAGCGTAAATAAAACTAAATTAATTAAGTATCTACAACTAATTCAACGAAAAAAATGAAAGGTATCTACAACTTACTAAAAGAAATTAAAACACCAACAAATAAGGCTAAGTAATTAAATATTTGCAACGAAAAACATCTGCTTACCTATGCCTATACCAATAACCTAACAAAATCCTATAAAAAAGTAAATTATAGGTACCTAGGTACCTATGCTATAACCTTACAAAATTCTAAAAATACCGAGAAAACCAATTAGTATCTACAAAAGACTATTTGCTCATTATTTAGGTACAACAAAAATCGCAAAATTTTTTAAAACTTCGTTTTAAAAAAACTGACTTCAAAAACTAAAAAGTATCAGTTAACTTAATTTGCATGTGCTACCTAGGTTTGAAGTCAGTGCCAAGCCAAATGTAATAGTAGGTATCACACTCGCTACATTTCGAGACGAACGTCAACGACGTCACCGACGCTTCAGTTGTTTTGTTCTACGCGAAGAGCAGCTATCCCGCTCAAGGTCACGCGCGGCGAGTGCGGTACCTACTATTACATTTTGGCTTGGCACCGACTTCAAACCTATGAATAGGTAGCACATACAAATTAAGTTATTTGATACTTTTTAGTTTTTTTGGTTCGGTTTTTTTAAACGAAGTTTTTGTTATTTTTCACTTTTTAGTCTTTCTCAAGTCTCTCGTCATCATTTCACCTAAATAACTTGAAAGAATACGACTAAAGGTAACATACATGCTGTATAAAATCGAAAGGACTTCAGGTATTTTTTTGTAATAAAATCTCAAATGGACTATCTTCTATAAGTTACTATAATTCAAGTGATTTGAGGTAAACTGACTATCTGAGGTTAACTCTGATATCGTTAAGACCCGTTTTATATATTATGAAATTAAATGATGTCTACAGAATATGAAGGCATGCAGACAATTGCTTTAAGTTCATTGCAGGCGCTTACATAAATTTGAGGGTTTCCTTCGATTTCCTTAGGATCCCATCATCAGTTCCTGATATGGTGGCCATGGGACCACATGGGGAGCATACCCTTTCGAATACAAAAAGAATTTCCAAAATCGGTCCACAAATTGACGGAATAATCCGTGTACATACATAAAAAAAAATATACCGATGAAATTGAGAACCTCATCCTTTTGGCAGTCGGTTAAAAAAAATATACCGATGAAATTGAGAACCTCCTCCTTTTGGAAGTCGGTTAAAAATACAGAAGAAATATTATAATACCAAGTAATATTTATAGTAGGTAGAACAAAAATCAAGTAAATAGTTCCAAAAATAACTTTTTATCCGAATTTACATTCAAGAACTACTACTGAGTTTTTAAGTCGATTTGGGTGCGTGTATCGCGTAGGGAGCCGACCGACCGCGCATGTACTGCTTTTTAAACAATTTGGACGTGTTCGGTAACCTACGCAGGGCAGTACTATATATTAGTTATTCTGTGGCAGGGCGCAGGCCACGCGCCCGCGCTGCCTTTCGGGTACCTATCATAAAGATGTTTTGTATCATTTTCTGGTAAATTATGATGAACTATTATGTTATATGTTTACTCCTCTTTCAAGTATTTTAAACTTAAAATAAATATCATAATTATAAATGACCATTTAACGTTTATGGCATTCTAGTTTTTGGTTCAGTATCAATAAGAGCATCCTCCCAAAAAATCTAAAGTTCTTTAATGTACAGAATTGATCTTATACACTTTTCTTAAGCGTTTAAAAGTAATCATATTACGTACCTATTGTAAAGTTAGTTACTTGATTCCAAAAGATGTCGCTGTTTTAAGCACAGTTCGTCAGTGAGCACAGAAACAATTTTCAAGAAAATGTAATTGCTTTAGTATCGATTAGAGAGCCCTCCCAAAAAATCATCTAAATTTCTTTAATGTACAGAACTGAACTGTTACATTTTTATTTTACGTTAAAAAGAGTAATCATATTACGTACCTATTGTAAAGTTAGTTACTTGATTCCAAAAGATGTCGCTGTTTTAAGCAAAGAAATTTTTCAAGAAAATTTAAAACAACCCTTTCTATGGAAAGAGAGAACATAAAACAAATACCTACCTATCAAATACTAACTATATACCACATTAATCACAATGCTTGTGCATAAAACGTTCCCACGATTATTTTGAATATTTAAGTCATGCGGGCACAACCAAACACACAGATTCGACGTCTACAGAGAGATATAGATATTCTTTTTCCTATGGATAGAGAGGTTGCGATAAATCAAATACTTAATGCTACACCGAATTATACGTAATACGTTCTACGATTATTCCACGATATATTGATCAAAGTGTTATTAATTACGCATGGCTGGCAATAGATGGCACTACATGTTGTTTTGCGTAATGATAAATTCTTTATAAATTTTTTTTCCAATAGATAGAGAGATTGTGATAAATTAAATACTTTATGCTACAATCTTCAGAGTATCTCCTTTCTAACAAAAAAAGAATTATTGCGATCGGACTACTCGTTAATGAATTACAATTAATTACACATTTTGACTTTCATCTCCCCTCCCAAGGAAACCGTCCGGAATTTCGGAATAAAAAGTATCCTATGTCCTACCTCGGAGTATGAACTCAAATCATGCCAAGTTTCATTTGAATCCATTCAGTAGTTTCGGCGTGATGCGCGGCCAAGATACAGACAGACAGACAGACAGACAGACAGACAGACAGACAGACAAAAATGAAAAAAAAATAGTTTTCGTTTCAGTATCGATAACAGAGTGCCCTCCAAAAAAATTTTCAAAATATCTTCAATGTACAGAATTTGACCTGTTACATTTTTATTATAAGTATAGATAAACTCATTTATGGTATAAAAACAATTATTGATCAACCAGACCCTCAATTCCTTCTGAAAGTGATTTATTGGTAGCTCTCTGATTTCTTTGGGGATTACATTAAAAATCTTTACCGCCATTATATTACTATTTCTTTTAGTGTATGTTGTGTTGCACTTAGGTAAGGCTAATTTATTTATTTTACTTATTTTATTTTATATTTATTATTTATTTTACTTCTACATAAATACCCTTGATAACATAATGCCTAATTTGGATAAGGATTAATATTACGATACACATTTAACTTATTTTCTTTCTTCAGACGATTTATTAATTTTTTTGAACACAAAAGCGATTATTGTAACTAAACCATGATAGTTAGATACGGTGCCCTCCAAAAGTTAGTTGAAATGATCAATAACGTAATAAATGTAAGAAAAATTTAATAAAACCAAATAAAATCATGTTTTCAAGAACTGTTTATTAAAATATAATCAATTTAGAATATTTCTATTACTAAGAGAACCTTAATAAGTTTAATAATTATAATTTATGTCGATTAACAGTGAAATGACGGTGCCAAAAGTTAGTTGAAATTGTTGAAAAACTATTTTAAGGATGTGGATGATGGAGTGTCTCTTCCAATGTCTCAACTTTTAATATTTTGTACGACCGCCATTATTCTGTAGAACTGTTTGAAGTCATCTAGGCATTGATTCTACAAGATTTTGTAATGTTTTGATCGGTATAGTCGACCATGTTTTAGAAATTTTGTTTTTAAACAAAATCCTGTTGCGTCTTATGGTAACAGGGATCCTGCGGTCTAATTCATCCCACAAATTTTCAATGGGGTTAAGGTCGGGTGACATTGAAGGCCATTACAGTAAGTCCACATCGTTATCTTCAAAAAATTCTTTAGTTATCCTTGCTGTATGCTTTGGATCGTTATCTTGTTGGAATTTGAAAATCAGACCCAACCCCATTATTTCAGCAGATTGTTTTAAATTGTCACGCAGAATATTACAATAGATTCGTGCTGTCATCCTGCCTTCAATTATTTGCAGTCGGCCCACACCATGCCAAGAAAAACACCCCCAAACCATCACACTCCCACCGCCGTGTTTCACAGTGGGCTGCAAGTATTTGTCGTCGTAAGCGTTATCATTACTTCTGCGCCATATAGTTTGCCGACGTCGATTTCCAAACAGTTCGAACTTTGATTCATCGCTAAAAACTACTCTCTGCCAAAAGTTTATTGGCTTATCCGAATACTTATGGGCGAATTTTCGTTTTTTATGGATCGATGTTAAAAGAGGTTTCTTTCTAGCAACGTGACCTCGTACATTAGCATCATGCAGGCGTCGCCTGATAGTAGTTTCAGAAATCGAGGTTCCTGCATCCTGTAACTGATCTTTAATTTCTCGTACCACAATCTTGGGATTAATTTTACACTGCCGCACTATTTGTCGATCATCAACTGAAGTAGTCGCCCTAGGACGCCCTGAACGTGGCCTATCTGCAAGACTAGGACTTTCTAAACTTTTCTTTATTATTTTTCGCACACCTTCAGGACTAACTTTAAATAATTTGCCCACAGCACTAAAGTTTTTCGATAATTTGTATTCGCACACAATCTTTGTTCTTTCTTCTATAGTTAATTTTCGCTTCGAAGCCATTATTAATTTAAAAACAGTCAAATCACCTCACAATATCCAATTATTAAATTTAAACTACCCACACTGCACTAACAATATTATGAAATGAATTTAAAATCGCGAGAGTATCAGAAATCGTAAAAAATTAACTACTAACTTATACTTCAACTGACTTTTGGCGCGCTCAATTCAATTAGTGAGCATGTAAACATAGATTATAAAAAAAACAAAATGAATTTTGGGGAATTCTCTATGGTACGTTTTAGAATAGTGTATCCGAACATAAGTAGTAAACAACTAATTCATTGAAACTGCTTAGTTTAGAAAATATGTCACATCATTGTTAAGGTGAATTAATTTCAACTAACTTTTGGAGGGTACTGTATATGCTCTCACGGACTTTTTTGTAGATCTTAATGAGATCTACAAACCCGTATTTATTTTGTTCTATTGTCAATAGTTATTGCAGCGCACGCAAAAATAGGTTTTCGATTTCACACCTTGGGTTACGAAATAGCAATTTTCTTACGGATCCCTAATTTAAAAATAAATAAATTATTACCTATAGCCTTCCTCGATAAATGGACTATCCAACACTGAAATAATTTTTCAAATCGGACCAGTAGTTCCTGAGATTAGCGCGTTCAAACAAACAAACAAACTCTGCAGCTTTAAAATATTAATATATATTAGTACCTATAGATAAAAAACAAGTTGTTATAGGTAAACTAGTCCAAGTCACACAACATTAACTATAATAATAAAGAAATCGCAGTAAGGAACCTTAGACTTGGCACGACTTTGTCTAGATTTCATTACTTTTTAGAGATAAACAAGCAGCTCCATCCAGACTTGGCTAGTTTTTTACAGAATGTTTTTTGTGGGATTTCACTTCTTTTTGTAGAAACGTGGAAAAATCTTGATTTATTTTATTACATTTTCTTATTTGACACATTAGGAGTTTTTTTTTTATTATCACGAATCTTTCTTTCCTTTTTTTTTGTCTCCAGCTACTCCAGATCTTCGATTATCCTAGTTTTTATAGTTTTCCCTTTATGTGGCCATTAAACCCTAACTGTACCAAATTTCAGCTCTCTGAGTTTATGGGAAGTACTAGTTCTATTCTGATGATCATGAGTGAGTGAGTGTCATAAATCGAAACTTTGCTTTCGCTTAACTTCGGAACTAAATGACCTACAGACTTGAAATTTTTCATTTTAAGTGTGATTTTATAGCTTACTGAATGACGAAAGTTTCTGCGTTCTGGTCTTTTCCAGAGGTTCTCAAATAGGGACCTGAAAATGCGGCGAAATGGTTTTGGTACGGCAGTGTTTGTTTCGCGCTCGACTTAGCGGGGGCACTGCCGTGCCCCCCGATATATACTCGTAGAACTAACGTACACGAGCAACTATATCTGGCACTGGCACTAACCATACGCTGGTAATAAAGGAAGTTATAAAATTAATGTGGATTAAGAAACAACTTGCATTGATGTTTATAGAAAGATGTTTATATTTGCGTTATTAGAAAAGCCGCTTGACACGATTTGCAAGATATAATGACATCCTACAATATTATAGTTATTAGTTTACTATTTCTAGATTCGATACCGTCTGGTAGTTAGGCTATAGAGGTTTGATGGTAGTGGGTCCATGTAAAAATCTAAGATCAGCTGTATCGTGGTAGAGTTAAAGCCGACCAACCGAAGAGGCGGAGGGACACTGTTTTTACTATTTCTAGATTCAAGTTGTAGAACTATATCTTTTCGTAATATAGTGGCAAACGAGCAGATGATTATTATTATTTTAATGAGTCTAATCCCGCCCATACGCCTACCACTGTAACTCCTGTACACCAGAATCAACAGCGGTGACCCACGAACACACCGAGTTATAACACTCGGGAAGTCCCGGAAAAAATTAAACTGTCTTGGAACCCGCAACGAAATGAATCAGAAGAAAAACTGGAGGAGTTGGAAATAAAATATGTCCACTTCCCTCCTTAGCAAAGCGGGAGACAAAATTAAGTCAAAATAGGCAGACACCTTTTTTAAACCGGGAAGCACCACGGATAAAATACTATGGGTCCTAAGTGAGCTGTATTTGATTACTATAATTGTATGGCAAAATCGCATAAACGCACGGAAATTCACCGCAGTTGAGACAAGATTCCCATAGTATACCACCCCAGATGTCATTTGTAAGTTATTTAGCATTGTGTTACGTTCATTGTACCAGAGAATACATTCCTAGAGGACATGATGAGCCGATTGTTCAAAGCTATAAATCAGATGTTGAATCCTCACACAATGTTAAATCGACTAATTTAAATGCCTGTACTTTGCTCTTAAAGTTACCGTGGCCTGTAAGAAATTGAGCGACACAGTGATCTACCTTGAGCCATGTCCTCAACAACAGTTCACAAACAGATGGAAAGAACTGGTACAGGTGGCGTCCCTTAGATGATTCGTCCCATCGTTGTTGCCATTTATTCATGAGGTCGTTGTGTATACATTGGACTGCTGTTGAAACAATTTTATGACTTTATCGCATTCTTGTACGCCCAATAAATCAGCAAGCAGATGAGCCTTACCTTCTTTTCTAAATGGGCTATGCAATACTGAAACAAATCATACGAAATGGTAGTTCCCGGAATTGCGCGTTCAACCAAGCAAACAATCTCTCAAGATTTGCTCGCGGCTCCTCGTGTGTGTCGATTTTTGCGGTAAATAGTAGCCTATGCCTTCTCAAGAAACAAAGTATCTCCATACTGAATTTCATTAAAATCGGTGCAAGGGTATAACCATGAAAGCGTAACAGATACACTTTCGACTTTATAATATTAGCATGTATATAGATACGACACCGGTCGCTCTAGCCAAGTTGATATCCTACAAACGTTAAAATTATTAGAAAACGAAGAGATACATGAATATAACGTCATCTCAAAGTTAAGTCAGGTCAAACCCAAATAATAGAAAAGAATAGAGATGTTAGTAGTATAGAAAGAGGTTCAACGCGAAACACATAGTGGCTAAATGGCCAGGTCCAGTGTATTTCCTTTTCGATGATACCACTTAGGCAATAAAATAACTAATGCTGTCCACGACTGAGCAGATAATGTAGTACTACAAAGGTAAATTACGTAGTCAATTACATAAATAAAGTCTTTGTCACACCGCCAAGTACAGAGCGTGCCGTAGATATATGTATATTGCCTCGGTGGTTTTCGGTTTGAAATTACGACTACCATGAAAAAGTCTTTCCACTGTTCGCGTTATTATATATCCTATGTCACTCATAAATAACGTAGCCTTCTATTGGTAAAAGAACTTTCAAATCGGTTCATTAAATCCAGAGATTACCTTCTACAACGTCACAAACTCACAAACTTTACCTCTTTATATATTATCATAGATATAGATAGATGAGTATAATGAAACGGGAAAAAATAATACTCAATTTCTTAAAAACGTTTTATATCCAAAAAAAGGTTACTAAAATTTCATTAAAGTTTAGAAGACTCTTACAAATAAGTATCAGTCCTGAATAACCGACATTTGCGGAAGTTTTTTCGATAATTTTCCAAAAATGAATCCTAGATTGATCGATTTATTGCCCGCGAAACCTCCTGCCTACAAAATTTCCTCAAAAATGTTCTCATCCTCGTTCGAGTCGTTGTCGCGATTCAGATTTTATATATTATTTTATATAATATTTATATATACCTAAGAATTGCTCGTTTAAAGATATTAAATATTTAAAAAGAAGAATTGCGGTAGTTCTGTATCCAATTATATTTGTACGGATTGTCCTTATTGCGTTTCATTTTTATTTACTTCAAGAAGCCTTATTGTCCTTTTCGCAGAAGGATTGTTTGTGCAATTTAACCACGATTTAAAATGCTAAATAATTAGGTACGCTACACTGTTCTTTCTGTCAACAACATACGTGCAAGCATTTTATTAAAGGCAATTGTTTGCAGTACCTACCTACATTATCAGTTCGTTTTGATGCATTCAGATGTCAATCACTTGGTATAGTTTGCATTTTAATAAGTAGATATCTAGAGGATGGGTTAGGTATCTTTGTCGGTGTGGTGAGGGAGAATATGGAGTGTCACTACTAGGGTTGCCAGATAGACACTTATCAAATCCGCGACAATTGCAAAACTGATAAAATTTCTGAGCAGACACACTAAAATTGATAGGAGTCTGCAGTTCGGACTTAATTAAATTCATGGACACTCGGTTTCGCTCTTTAGCTCATAAACTATTCAGTTGGCTAAATATTTTTTCGCAAAAACAACCAAAACAAACTACTGTCTTTAAATTAGTAAAATTTGTGGACGTCTTATTTCGGAAGCGCCTTACATACAGTTTTCAGACATGCGAACCATATATATATTGCATATCGTGGGAAACTCGGGAAGCATTTTCTCCCTCACTCACAGGCAGGCCAGCCGTTTCATTCGTTGTTAGTTTATGTTGTTACAAAGCTTATAGGTTTTCAGAATCCGGGACAATAAGGTCTACTTACTGGAGACGGGACAAGACGCAAAATTCCGGGACAATCCCGGATTACCCGGCCATCTGGCAACCCTAGTTACTACCCCTATTCATCATTCCATTGTAAAGTAAGAGCCGACTAAGGAGGCAAGCGTGCTGGTGCAGGATAGCAGCACTGCAAAGAGAAGTAAAACTTGGAACAAACCGTGTACCAACTCGGTTGATAAGTGTGGTATAAGTCTAATCTCTAGCAGTGTGAGAGCCACGCTTCGGCAAGCACGGCCCACGGCTTGACCGAAGTGATACTGCGGCATCACAGAAAACTGGCGTGAAATAGCGCTTGCGCTGTGTTTCACCGAGTGAGTGAGGATACCGGAGGCCCATACCCTAACCCCTCCCCACATCCCTTTCCCCATCCCTCAAAGTGTTGCGGTTTCCATGGGCAGGGGTAATTGCTTACCATCAGGTGAGATGTTTGCGTTTGCAGATGATATATCATAAATAGAAAATAAAGTGGACTGTTAACGGCTGTTGATGTCCACATGTCGCGCAGGTCTTCAGGCCGGTCCAGAAGCCAGTTGTCAAGTTGCTCAGAAGCGGAAAACAATTTTGGAAATTTAATTGTATGACCACTTGGTGCGTTAGCCAATTCGGTGTAAGATGCGGCTTTGGCGTCAGCGCCATCTCTTGTCTATAGTTACAATCACGTCAGTGAGAGATATTTTTACAAGCTTTTTATTAACTTGCATTGCAATGTATGTATGTCTGCTTGTATTTTCGAATGGAATTTTGCAACTCAATTTTGGAGCAGAAATCTCTAACCGATTTTGTTGAAATTTTGCAAGCATATGTATACAGCGTGACAATACAATATTATTATAATGACATGGAGCTGGAAGGTGGCCATAGGAACTCTGTAAAGAAACATTGCAACATCATCGAGTTTGGACTCGTTCGATTCGTCTCGAGGCATTCCAATAAAAGCTTGTTTTTAAAAAGCTTCTTAATTTAATTTTTTAGTGTTATCTCACCTGTAATGTTAATAAGTACTGTGAATATGGGTAAATTTGTTTATTCCTACTGTAATAAAAAACCATATTTATTTGGTGTACAAGTAAATAAATAAAATATTTTTATTAATTTTTTTTATTTTTAGGCTTTTGTTTAGTTTTTTCTCAAAAAACATTAACAGTAATAATCTTTGTACATTATGGCACTTTTGTCCAATTATCACATTTACACCCTGAAGATGACTTTTTGATTCTTATAACTATTTAACAATAACAATCTTTTATACACTATTATAATAATAATGTCTTTTAAATCTAGGCAGTTACTAAAATTTTCATTTTAAAACGACATTGATCGAAAAATTAAAAACAATAGAAAACAATCATACGTATTCAAAATAATGGAGCTACAGAAACTTTTTTCTAGTATTCACAAGCACCACTAGATGGCTCTATACAAAAATATCACAACGCGTCTTCTAACAGTTCGTGTAATTATTAATAGATGTCACTACTAGTGCTATTTAGAAATTATTTTACCCTAAATGTTAATACAACCGTTGCACAATACAACAATAGAACTTATACCGTTTCTTTTTTTAAAAAAAAAAATCCAATTTCAAGACTTAGTTTCCTCGTAAAGTATTAAACTAGAAAATTATTTGAAATTAAAATTACAACAGATTTATACGTTACTATACCTATAGAGCATTATATACATAAATTTAGTCCAAAAATAAAAGTATGTATTACATATATACATATTCATTGTTCAAAAGTATTTATAATTTTAGATTAGGGCTCATCCATAAACTACGTAACATTTTTTTGCCCTGTCTTCTAACCCAAGCAGGGTAAATGAAGTGTGACATTATATACAAAAATACTATCCAAGAAGGGGATGGGGGGATAAATATCATGTGACGTAGTTTATAAATGACTTCTTATTGAAATCATTTTATAATACATCACTACTTCTAGAGGTGATCCAAAAGTAGAATGCAATTTTCCTAAATATATGTCCAAATCTCATCTTTCATTTTACAGTATTAAAATACAATAGGTACTGTTTAGTATCATTGGAAAGCAAAAATTATAATCAAAATAGGTACAGCAATTACACACACCATGTAAATTGAAGTTCTCGGTTCGCACTCAGATATAATGACAAACTGTTCATTCCATAATGAGTCGTTGTTGCGCAAAGGCAATTCCAGTACAACCTGAAATTTTAAAAGAAGTTGTTAATTGTTAGTTTGTAATTAAGGCTGGGGCAGACAGCTAGTGAGGTGTTTCTGCGAAGATGTAATCTCGCAGAAGGAGGTGTCGGAGAAGGCCCGGGAGGATGATATCCACTCGGACCCAATCCGCGGATCCCTTAATTAATCCCTAATCCCTCAGGCACAGTGGCACACGGTGTGGTTTTAGTCAGTCCGATTCCGACACACCATCCCGCCACAAACCCCGATGGGGTGACGGCCTGTGGGGTTTCCACACGTAAAACGTGTGTGTGAGGTAACGCGAGTAAGTTGCCGTATAAGTTAGTTACAGTTACGTCCCGCCCGCTGTCTGGTGCAACCTTTACTGTTATTTATATAAGAAAAAATATCTCTATAATAAAAAACCAGAGGCGTCGCAAGTGCGTCGCCGGTTTTTGAATGATGGGGAGGGGATTGGGGGAAGGGGTTGGGGTATGCCTCCCTCCCTACAAAAATGGGATAAACGCAACGCAAGCGCTATTTCACACCGGTTTTCTGTGTGGCCGTGGTATCACTCCGGTCGAGCCGGTCCACGCATGCCTACGCGTGGCTCTCCCATGGCACAAAGTCAGCAAGTGCAGGTGGTCACCTTCTGCGAGGAGAAGATGTCGAGCGGCAGGTCGCAGCGCCGGGTGCTGTTGGTGCAGCGGCGCAGCGTGGAGCGCGCCACGTCGTAGCGCGTCTTCTGCAGGTCGAAGCGCGCGCGGATGAAGTTCGTGTTCACCTCGTTCTCCGATGAGAACACGAAGAAGTAGTAACCGTTTGCTGGAACTCTGAGGAAAAACGAACAGATTTTAAAAGAACAAATCTGTTTTATTTCCATCGAAAGTATGCACGTGTGCCAAATCTAGGGAATAAAGTTTTAAATATGAAAGTTGACAATGACGATGCCTGGACGATTAAAGAAAATCGAATGGACTGCATGAAAGAGAATGCTACAAAACGAGTAGTAAACTGATTAGTGATAGAGGGAATTTGGAATAAACAAATAAAATCATAGTTCCGTTGTTCTTTTGTCAGGTGCATTTTCCGCTGCCAAAACAAGACCTTCGCAACAATGCAGGAAGCAAGAGTATATGGTGTTTCTATCAAAATAAAAATAGCCAGGATCTCTTAATCCTGGCTATTTTTCTGGATTCTTCTCTGGGTAAGACCCAAACTTTGTATTTTCAAGTTTTACTACATTTTTTACAGAATAAACTAAAAAATGATATTATTACCTGTATGTCAGAGCATTGGATTGTGCAGCAGCAAAAGACAGACTCTCAGAAGCGCTTTTGACACAAGAAGGATGTGGTGTCAAGGGAAGATTCAGTATTAGACCTTCACACTCCAACAACGCCTCCTCACTGCTAGAGAAGGAAGACCAGAACTCGGAGTTACTCATGTCTAGAGGACTCGTCTCGTTTATTTGCATGTGATGTTCTGCAACACCATCTGGCTCCAGACCCTGCAAGATACCACAATGAAAGAATCATAATTTCAAGAGTAAGGAAATATATGGCAGACTTCTTTTAAATCTTATCTTGGCATAAAACATTATACACTATCTAAATGTCTTGGCTTGTTTCTAACTTTGAACATAGCAAATTGTCACACCACTGTTTATCCCCTATATTACCCCCCTTATTTGATGAATATTGAATAATTAAAAATATGGCAAATTATAGGTAGGATTTCATCCAGGGCAGGAAAAACTATATTACGGCTGATGCCTTAAAAGAAATGGGGAACAGGGAGTTGGCAGAGAAGAAAGATCATTTAGCGTCTTCAAAGCTCTTCCGTAGTTGGAGGAAGCAATAAAATATGAAACAAGGGATTTGTTATCAACATCTTTTGAAGCACAAATTGGACCCGACTTGCCGATCCCCAATTTCAAGACCTTAACACTTAGGGGAGAAATTTCCAAAACTCCTTTCTTAGCCGCTTACAACATAAAGAGTCAAAATTTCATGTTTATAGCTCCAGCGGTTTAGAATCTACATCGTTTGACCAGTTAGTTAATCAGGGCAAGTAATTTCAATGGGAAGATTGGGTGAATCGAAGCTTACCTCTTCCGCAGCATAATCCCTGGCCTCATCATCTTCATTAAAAGACTTTTGAAGTTCAATACGTGCCATCACAGCCTCTCGTTTAGCGCGAGCTTGCTCCATTGCTTCTTGACGCTTTTCTTTAACAAAAACATGTAAAATTTTAAAGGAAGTATTCCGACTGTCAGATCTATACATGAATTATACTTTACTACTAGCAGACCACGCAACTTCGTATACGCCTTTTTTAAATCATGCTCGGTCTTATTGGTCTAAGGGTTACCCAATGTTAAGGGTACCTAATGATCTTTGTGCCGACTTTCTTGTTTTGACAACTTTCATAAAATATCGGACATCTGTTAACTTTATGCCGATTTTTCATGATTTATTAATATTCGCACGTGTATACCGACTTGCTTAAACTATCCCATTTTAGGCACGTCAGCAAAACACACATTCAAAAGAACTTGAAAATCGGTTACATAGTTTCGGAGTTCATCGTGAGAAACAACGTTAGACAATAATTACATATAATACTTAAGTTGTAATTACGTCATTGACTTATCTATAAAACCCAAATGTATAAATTTCTTTCATGATTAATTATATCCAAAAAAATCCTGAAAAAAAATCCTTAATTCTGGATAGACCAGAACGATGCTTAAACCTGGTGTTAGCTATTGTTAATAATATAATACAATAAAAATTACTGCTTTTAAAAATTCCGACTACATCTAGAACAATATAAATGTTTTAACTGAACAAAAAACTACTGGCGAGGAGCCAATATTCTATTTTGCTAAATGTTTCGATTTATATGAGGTCATTAAAGTTGGTTAGTCAACATTTTTAACGTCAGCGACTAATTAAATACTACTTTGTGCCAACTAGTAGCTAGCTGTACTCTGCCACGCCTGCCTGTGGCACATTGTGGCTACATCTATGAGAAATGAGAAAGTCAAACACAGCCAAGCACAACTGATGCCAAAAAAAAGATTTAAAAAATCTTAAAGCGGGTTAAATGTCGTGTTAAAATTTGAGTTAAATCTGCGCAGGAAATTTGAGTTTCTAAAGTGTACACAAACACATTGAGCATTTTTTTTATGTTTGGCCCTGCCAAAATGACTCTATTCTGCCTGATGGAAAGCATAAGCAGAATCCAAGAGTGGTGGTCACCATACTGCGAATGCAGACATTGCATCAATGCAGTATGGTGACCCACACTATGGCGGGCTAGTGCTGCTTCTGCATCATTGGGCCTCTGGTCCCGCACTCACCAACGAAACACAACAGCACGATCGCTGTCATTTTACGTAGATCTTCAGTGCGTGCTGAAATCAGCGTGGCTCTACTACCTTGTAAATTCTGTATAGGTAGATAGATATAGAGAGACCTGGTAATAATATTGATAAACTATTGTTTCAGACGTTCCCACTTATCCTTAAAAGTAGGTCACATCTAAGCAACTACATACTTATCTACCTACGATATATGTATAGTTTTGATAATAGAGTTTCAATCTCGTAAGTAAATACACTTATATTATATTAGTTGTTGCTAGCGGCTCCGCCCGCGTGTATGTTGGTTATCGCGGCAAATAGTAGCCTATGTGTTATTCTGATAGCTATACTACTGTAAAGTTTCATCCAAATCGTTTAGTAGTTTTTGCGTGAAGAAGTAACAAACATACACACACACTCACAAACTTTCGCCTTTATATATTAGTGTGATTTACAAGATTTTTAGATTTCATGCTTTCCATCAAGCAGAGTAGAGTCACTTGGACAGGATCATACATTAAAAAAATTGCCTCTAATATATTTAACACCACATTTTCCACCTGCTTATTGGCCCTTTATGCCAAAAAACCAACTATCCATTTTTGTCACCCAGTTGGCTTCTTTCCTTTATGCCATCTGAAGACTGTAACATTCCCAAGCAGGGTTGGCATCAGGCAGACGGCTGGCCATAAAATTAACTAGCCAAAAGACCATGGTTACAATGAACCCATAGGCTATTCCTGATTAAAATTGGGACAAGTAAAGGAATAATAACAAAAATTTTAACAAAAAAAAAAAAACAACCGACTTCAAGGTTCGACTCGATTTCTCTTGGATGCCATCATCAAATCTTAGTATCCTTATCATGGTTCCACCTTTGAAATATCTCCTTTCCATTAAAAAAAGAATCATCAAAATCGGTTCATAAACGACGAAGTTATCCGCGAACACACATAAAAAAAAAAACCGGTCGAATTGAGAACCTCCTTTTTGCAGTCGGTTAAAAAATTATGATGACATGAGTAAGTAACTCACTTCGTCTTTCCAACCTAGTCTTCTCTTCATCAATAGCTTCAACGAGAACCTTTCGTAGCCTGTCTAACTCTTCATCGCTCCCTTTCACTGCTGACATTATTTCTGACTTGGCTGTCGCTGGTGGTGCCTGGAAGAGATAAAAGTTAATAAGAGAGGCATTTCAGTGCAGAAGACAAGTTTTCGAGAGGACTCAATAAGTCCCCAAGCAAACTCATTGAATTTCCTAGGGGACATATTGAGATTTTTTTACGAATTTGTCAACTAAACTGTAATTTTTAAGTAAATAATAATAATAATAATTTATTTCCAAACAAAGAATTTAGTACTAAATTACAAAAAAATTGGCAATATTTTACAGATCAATTGATTTAGCATCTGCAATCAAACTAGGCACAGCCTGTATTTAGATTGTCAGCACCAATCGCTCCCATTATTGTATTGTAATATTTGCTTACAATTTTACAATTTGCTGGTTGTACTTCATAAAGTCTTACAATCCAATACCTACCTATAATTAAATATAATTATAATATTGTATTGTTTCCTTTGAAAGTGTGAAAAGTCCTCTTTTGAAGAAGTAAAGATTAGACATGGTCAAAATCATGATCATAATGGTGTAATTTAAATCTCAATAACTGTAAACTATAACTCAAGAAATAATTTCAGTGCTTCATTACCAGTTTTGGATAACTAAATTTATTATTATTTGGAATTATCTAGAAGTAATGTCGAATGTACTAATGTTTTAATGTTTCACAAACTTATCGTTAAAGTAATTTCACCGAAGGGATATTCACATTTTGTCAATCATAATTCTAGTCCCACTTAAGTAAAGTATATTGCGGTCGAATCGAGTAATTTGATATTGTATTTTAAGTATCCATTATTGCAAGATGATTATTTGCAAAGAAGCTAGTTTGCACATACACTTAGTTAACTAAATGTTACTCTTGCTTTTAGAATGAGCATTAATTTCTTTCGTTAATCTTAGTTACCTTTTCGTGATATTCAACGCCCATAGTCTCATGTAGCTTCATCAGTACTCTCTTTCCTCTGTCTCCTAGAGCCTGTAGCCTCAGCAGTACATCTTCAAATACCTCTCTGGAATTAGGTTCTTCAGTATTTTCTACTGGACTCTGTAATAATTAATATATCGTGGTTTTAATTTTTTCATCTTTATCTTTTTGAATGTTTTTCTTATTGAACTTGTGAGGTGTCGTTAGATTCTTAACTAACTGTGAGAGAAAGGCGTTGGTTTGCAAATTTTAAGTACCTACTTCTAACTATACGTGTAGTCAGCTCCTTTTGTTCCACAATAATTAGATTAAATAAAATAAATAAATAAATATTTTGGACATCTAACACACAACGCCATCCAGTCCCAAGCTAAGCAGAACTTGTGTTATGGGTACTAGACAACTGATACAAATACATATATACTTTTTTTTTTGTAAATACATACATATTGTACAGAGAAAATACCCAAACTCCGAAACAAATATTTGTAGATCATATAAGCATTTGTTCCGACTCGGGAATCGAACCCGAGACCTCATGATCAGTGGCCGCACACGCCAACCGCGAGACAAACGAGGCAGTCAAATATTTATTGATGTTGATGATTGTTTAATAAATATAATATCTTTAACTTAATTACAAGATAAATAATCTTAATTGTTAGTATTAAAATTGTCGGATAATATTGTTATATAATAACGAAATAAGTGATGTTAACGACCTTAGCCTAATACTCAATATCTTATCACCTTTGGTTTATAATTACATTTATAATATTACCTACTAGCTTGTGCACGCGGCTCCGCTAGTGTGCATGTCGGTTAACGCAGCCTATAGATGTTCTTCCTCAAGAATCGGAATCGGCGCAGCGTTTTAATCGAGAAAGAGTAATAGAGATACATATAGACCAAGTTACTCTCAAATATATTAAACTAGTTGTTGACCGCGGCTCCGCCCGCGTATATGTCGGTTAGCGCGGCAAATAGTAGCCTATGTGTTATTCTGATGTATAAGCCATATTACTGTAAAATTTCATCCAAACCCGTTCAGTAGTTTTTGCGTGAAAGAGTAACAAACATCCATCCATCCATACTTACAAACTTTCGCGTTTATAATATTAGTATAGATATAGAATAGTTGACCCAGCGAACATTATTTTGCCATATTTTATTTTTCGTTTAAATTTTCTAAATTTTCAAAAACCTTTTTTATTATATTTATGACTGCCTGAAACTAAAAGTAGCGCTCGGTGACTATGCCCGATTGCCGCCACGAGACACAGCAACTACGGTTACCAGTGACCAGTAGTAGCTACGGGCAACACGTTTGCACAGCGCCAGACGCGATCACACAGGCTATGGCCTCAAGTCAATTCTCCCTTTTAGGAAGAATACTGTCCAGCATTGGACTATTTAAGATTGTTGATGTTGATGATGGCCTCAAGCTGATCAAGGTCACTGTAACCTGGTCGACTGGTCAGATAATTTAAGGGAATGGAATACCTCTAACTCGTCTTACCAGTTAATATATATATATCCATGAAGGGAGAAACAGAACTAAATGAAAGGTCTCATTTTCTAGATATTACTTTGGGGGTACTTCATAGGTTCTTTTAAAAAAAAACTTTGTAATAAAGTGTCGAAGTGGTAATCAGATTTGTGAGCTTCCACAAATTGACTAGCTGGACAAATATGAATGAATGGAAATAAAAACCGGTGTGAAATAGCGCTTGCGCTGTGTTTTACCGAGTGAATGAGGACAACGGCGGCCCATACCCCTTCCCCTCCCCACATCCCTTTACCCATCCCCCAAAGGTCGGCAACGCACTTGTGACGCCTCTGGTGTTGCGGTTGTCCATGGGCGGCGGTAATCGCTTACCACCAGGTGATACGTCTGCTCGTTTGCCCCCAATTAAAAAAAAAAATAAACGCAAGGGCTGAGTCGTCCATGTGTTTAGTATAGTCCATCCTTCATTCAAATATGAAGATAATATTTTCTAGAAACATGTTCCATGTAACATCAAAATAACTAAAGTACTCTCTACGTTCTACTAATAAAGTAATTACACGCTTTAATTACAGTGAATATATCTTTATACAAGGTGTTATATTTGTTATATTTATTTAACTTTATCGGATAAATATACACGAGTTAACCTAACAAAGATAGTTGGTGTTATCTATACGTAAATATACATACTTGAAAAGAATTCGACTGCACGGTTGGCCTAGTGGTTTAAGCGATTGCTACGCCGCTTTCTACTGTGCCAAGTGTTGTGGGTTAAAATCCCACATGGAACAACACTTTGTGTGATCCACTAATTGTTGTTCTGAGTCTGGGTGTTCTTTGTGTCCGTCTCATGTATGTTTGTAGAGTCCCCGGCGGCACAGGTTGTATATTCCTATTGCGGGAGTTGTCTTTTTTTTTTGAAGTGAAACATTCCAATGCGACTTCCAACAAGGTTGTTTAATGCTACCATGGAGGGGGTACGAAAGCACTGTTGCACATTACAAAGTATCACTTCTTCCGCGCGGAGGGACTCCACGTATTTTTTGAAGTGAAACTTCTAATGCGACTTCCAACAAGCTACCATGGAGGGGGTATGAAAGTATGTATTTTTATGTATCATATAACACTGCTTAACAGATATATGTATATAATTAAATATAATAAAAATCAAAGCCACTTTTCGTTGTAATTTTATAACTCAAGAACGGGCTCACCTATCCAAACCAAATGTTTAGGCTTTGTTCGGACTATTTAGTAGATGGTTTATGTGAAGTTTACACAAAATCGGTCGAGCGGTTCTTTATTTATCACATTTTTGTAATAATTATATTAGATAAGTCCTCAGTCCAACAATAGTATTTCTATAAAACTTGGATTTCGCCTAGTACTTGGGTAATGAAGTTCTGATGCAGTCACACCACATAAAAAAACGTAGTTCAGTCGTGTTTTAGGAGCCTTAAATAGTTTGTGACAGAAGATTCGGAGAACAAAATATTCTAACAAGATTATGATAACAACGGATCCTTAATAAAGATGGATAAACTAACATTAAAGTGTCAGCGACATTGTATTTAGACAACGCATGGTTTATACAATATCTCTGAACTGATAACGGTGATAAGTATTTTTCCATTCTTAGAAGACCTTTGTATACTAGGTTTCAATAAGAATCTTTGTACTAATGAATACGGTTTGTATTTTTTTTAATTAAATCATTATCTAGTAAGTGTAATACTAGGTTTTCTCATGTTTTATTTTCATATATCATCTCACACATCTCATTCATGACCGTCTGATCCCAAATTGGGCAGAGCAATAGTATACCTAGACTGCTGATGAACCTATTTATATATCTCTAAAACAGTCAGACAAGGTAGTAGAGCCACGTTGATTTTAGCACGAACGGGCCGGCTCGACTGGTGCGGTACTACCCTCGCACAGAAGACCGTGCTTTCGTGTTTCGTTTGTGCGTGAGAGACCAGAGGCCCAATGATGCAGAAGCATCACTAGCACGCCATGGTGTGGGTCACTATGCTGCAATGAGTATGGTGACCACCACTCTTGGATTCTGCTTATGCTTTCCATCAGACAGAATAGAGACATTTGGGTAGGAAAAAAAGCACAGAATAACCGAATTGTGCGCACCGCTATGCATAAATGGACAGGTGTCAATTAAAATACACGAAATGGCAAGAATATTATGATGGTAATGGAAAAAAATATTCTTTAAATTAATTTAACACTCATTAATCCATCTTATAACTTTAACTGAGCAATTCTGGAATATAAATAATTTGAATCTCGAACACGGCTCCGACGATTTTAATGAAATTTAGTATGCAGGGGGTTTCGGAGGCGATACATCGATCTAGTTAGGAAATTTGCCAAAATAGAAAATGCCGAGCGACGCTCCGTTATCCAGGTATACTCGTAGTTAAATCACTTACCTTTGTTGTATATTTTGTTGTAACTTCTTCTAATTCAATCTCTTCTTCAACGCTACCAGTAAGAGATTCAGTAGTTTTCCCAGCTTCAGTAGATTTTGTTTCATTTACTTTATCTACACTATGTTTAAACTCTTTTTTTACATATGAATTTCTCTTTTCTTCTTCTTTTTGAGTGGTTGTAGTTCTTATCGTTGTTGTAACATCTTTGGAAACTGCAATTGCTTCTTTTATTTTACTTTTATTGCCATCAATATCTAAAAAAATGTATTTAATTTTATTGCAGAAAAGTTGTTATGAACGTGTAATGTGAAATTGATTTGATGAATTGATTATTTTTTATGATAGAGAAGGGCAGATGGGTTGCCCAATGGTAACCAACAACCGCCGACCATGGATAGTTGAAGAGTTACCAATGCGTTGTTACCCTTTAAATCATCTTCCCAAAGTCATAGGGAGGAAGGGTTTAAGGTCTAGTAATTTCACTTAATCAGTAAAAGCAAGGAGAGAATAATTAATTACTGGTTTACTGAGCTGAGCTGGTGGTATAGCACCTGACAAGGTAGGCCCTTTACCCCGAAGCATGGGATCTTATGGTCAAATATATAATATTAAATATTTGATTTAAAACATGCAAATTATTTGAAAAATAAACTTTTCTAAATCGCCATTAAGACTTAGCTAATCTACATAAGCATTTTATCATAGAGTCATAAAAGAAGTTAGTGAAACGTCATAAAAGTGCGTTTCACAAAAAGACGGGATTTGATTAACGTCTGTTATTTACAACTTGGATTGATAAATGAATTTACAACACGTTGCTATACGGCTGACAATATTAGTTGCTATAGGAAGGGACAAAGGCGATGTTGTAGCAGTTTTCTGAATTGTTCATAATTTAGATCTACGGAGAAAAAAAGGAAGAATTTCTGGACTAAGTCTGATTTCACATGTTTTATTTGGGGGGGGGGGGGGAAAGAGAACATTGGTCACCAGATGGAAAGTGACTATCATCACCCATCAACTTTGAGTAGGAGTACGCTCTATTAATAGGGGTTCAGACCTTCATGATTATGTATGTATATGAAAATTATCGTTTATTTTCATTATTCTTAAAAGTTACATTAATCTATTCAATTAACGCTGACGTAACATACCAATTATCAAGGAAATATGGATACAATACCTTGAAAAGATAGCCATTTCCTCTGATCTATGTTGACATTAGTGTCCCTATGTCTGTGAAGAGCTGGCACCGAAATAATATTTGATGGTGGATGATAGTTCTTGAAATGCTGGTTTTTGGTTGCCTGTCGAAGAGCGTGCAGACGTTCTAAAATCGCTCGGAGTTCCTGCATCATTAAATCGAAAAAAATATATGAATGGGAATTTATGACATCTGTTATGTATTCATAATAGGCTACAGTCCAATGGAAATGCCGTATGTTAAGAACTGTGGTTAAAAGTAATCTATAAAGGATTAAATTTTAGTCTTTTTACAGCATTTTTGTTATGATGTATTCGCATTGCTTTCATAACTACACACATCAAAAGTGTCTAGGGATCAACATATGTGTCTAGGGATCAACATATATTTTTGCAATAACTTTTCTCCTGATTGATATTAATTAAAATTTTCTTTAAGGATTCATCAAATAAAGTGTTTTCGTTTGTCACAGTAACGATAAACCAAGTCACCTTTGCATTAATAAAGAAATTTGCCATTTTCCTAATAAAGGGATTTTTGACATTTGAACCACTAACATTAAAGTTCGAAAAAAAGACTGAAATAACAGTTTTCTTTAAAATTTTATTAGGTAACTTAAACAATTAATAATCCGTGTTTCTACCGCGAACACTAACAACACAAGAATCGGTTTGGCATACTCAAAATGAGTTCATCCAAATCACGCTGTGGAATGGCCGCCCATGTTCGTTGCAACAACAAAAAAAGGTCTTCTTGCGACTGGATACCCTCCATATTCGGCAGAGCTCTTCTCTGTAGCATATCCCATGCATGCTCAATCGGGTTCAAGTCTGGCGACTGAGCAGGCCAGGGCCAAAGCCACATCTCAATCTCAAGAAATCCGCATAAAATGCTTGATCCCTAGACACTTTTGATGTGTGCATAAATTGTACTTAAAATTTGACTTGAGCACGAGCATTGGAAGGAGGCTGGTCAAAAGAAAGCAGATGGAAGATGGAACAATAGATGGAGGAAGCAGTGTTCTATTGAGTGATAGAGAAAAATGTATGAGGAAACCCCATTGCACAGACGGCAAATAAAAAGTAAAATAAGTTTTACTGCAACATAATACTAAAGAAGAAAATGCACCTTTTTTAGCACAGTTTGCTACTTAATCTGTAGATAGTGTATGTATATGTGTGAAAGAGAGATTAAGTGACTCATTCTTGGATGAACAATAGTACAAGGGAATAAGCAAACGTTTTTGTGGCAAGTATTTCTTATATTTTAACACTTACATAATTGTAAAATTTACTACCAAATGCGTTTCAAGCTTTAGAATTAAAAATTCGGTAGATTAATCTTTTTCTAGATTCTAATTATTAGATTAACAGATTTCAATTAAGTGCAAAGGAAAATGGATTTCTGCATCATAAGCTGAGTAATTTAAAAGCAAAATAGGCGAAACTACGTGAAAATATTGGCTAATCAGGTGATAAAGTAATTTGATTAGTCACCTCAGAACTGCCAATAGCAATGTCCGAGTACGCCGCCTGTAATAGAATTGTTATAGCTACATTGGCCTGTATTTGAAATTGTTCTCTAACTTTTTGTTTTTCATTATTAGAATTACCGATGCTTTTATTTATTTCGCTCTTTTAATACGTGCCATTAGTTTAGGTAGAGAAATTTTAAGTTCAATAAGGCTGTTACTTACTTTTGGATCATGATCTGCATCAGTTTCAGGTACAGTATTGGTTTTGTCATCTATTGATGTCGTATTTGTTGCTTTTTTTGGATCATGAAAACTTACACCAGGTTTGTGCCGCCGCATCGCCCCTGTCAACAATATTTCTATTATCATTACTTAAGTTTAACCTATTATATTGTTGTGACTTTCATTCATATTCCTTTCATTCTCAACACTAAGTTTTATATGTTTGAATTTTTTTCTTAAGATAACTCCTGCCTTATAAATATTTCTGTGTCGCGGGAAACTGTACGAATATACATAAAACGGACACAAAAAACACTGAGACTCAGACCAAAAATTTGTGGATCAAACAAAATGTTACCACATGTGCGGCTTGGACACCACAATACAGAGCACAGCATGAATCAGAGGGGTGACGCCATTCGTGGAGTCTAGTCTAATGTGAAGTGCAGTTAATAATAATTATTAATTAGATTAAATTGATAGTGTCACTTATAATGTAATCGTGACTATGAAAATAACTATATTAACAAGCAATTGAGAACTACAACACTTTTTGCTGTTATTTATTAATTTTAATGACTTGTATCATCTATATCTACGAGTATATATAAAAGCGGCCAAGTGCGAGTCGGACTCGCCCATGAAGGGTTCCGCTGCAGCAAGTAACATAATATAATTTTTATTTTATTTTTATATTTGTGTTGATTGAATGAAAGATAAATTGCAGTTTACGATTTATGACGTATTAAAAAAAAAAACTACTTACTAGATTTCGTTCAAACCAATTTTCGTTGGAAGTTTCCATGGTAATGTACATCATATATTTTTTTTAGATTTATCATTATCTTATTTTAGAAGTTACAGGGGGGGGGGGGGGGACACATTTTACCACTTTGGAAGTGTCTCTCGCGCAAACTATTCAGTTTAGAAAAAAATGATGTTAGAAACCTCAATATCATTTTTGAAGACCTATCCATAGATACCCCACAGGTATGGGTTTGATGAAAAAAATTTTTTTGAGTTTCAGTTCTAAGTATGGGGACCCCCAAAATTTATGTTTTTTTTTCTATTTTTGTGTGAAAATCTTAATGCGGTTCACAGAATACATCTACTTACCAAGTTTCAACATTATAGGTCTTATAGTTTCGGAAAAAAGTGGCTGTGACATACGTACGGACAGACAGACGGACAGACAGACAGACAGACATGACGAATCTATAAGGGTTCCGTTTCTTGCCTTTGGCACGGAACCCTAAAAATGAAAATAACTATATTAGCAAGCAATTGAGAACTACAACACTGTTTCCTGTTATTTATCAATTTTATTGACTTGTATCATCTATATCAACGAGTATATATAAAAAATAATCACCGAAATGTATGTACGCGCATAACTTCCGATCGGCTGCACCAAATTAAATAATTCTTTTTTTATGTGTTCCTTATTGTTAGGACAAGGTTTGTGTACAAGAAAAATTTAAAGATAACGGGAAACTATATTTTTTGTCCGTGACTTACACTGCCTGTGGGAAGCTGAACTGATATGTAAATATGACGGTACGAAGTTCGCCGGGTCAGCTAGTAATTATATAAAAATGAATTGCCGAAATGTATAAAAACTAACTAACTAACTAACTAAATAACTTCCGATCGGCTGCACCAGCCGTTAAGTTATTAAATTAAATCGTTCTTTTTTATGTGTTCGTTGTTGTTAACACAAGGTTTGTGTACAAGAAAAATTCAAAGATAACGGGAAAAGTCTTTTTTTGTCCGAGACAGAAAGCTAAGACAAATATGTAAATAAGTCGTACCTCCACGAACTTCGCCGGGTCAGCTAGTATTAAATATAACTTCATATAAATTGCGAAGACTTCTGAGCTGAATTTGGTTTCAATCAAACATTATAAAATCAATTCTTACCAGGGTCATTTGCCTTTCCGTCATATTTTCCCAAGTTCTGTATCTTCTCAAACAGTGTGATGTTCGTCATCAAGCCTAAACTGTACGCCTCCCACAGCTCGTCAAGTTCTTCCGAAGAGTCATCTCCGATGTAGGCACACTCTTGCAGGTGTTTGTACCCTTTAATCATGACAAGAGATGCACCTGGATGTCTGTGTGAAAGTATTTGATCAGAATTCAGAAGTTTTATCTCAAGTTTGTTACGATGTTAAGTTTAAAGGTGGTGGTTTAAATTTGTTACCTGATTCTAACCTACCTGATTGTTTTTTTCCCTATTATTCTATTTCCTAATTTAATTAGCCGATTTTCTCATTCAAAAAGCACTCAATTGCAAAGTGTCAGGTTAAAAGGAATGAAATTGATGGAAAGCGACTAATGGAAACCAGCAACTTGGAGAGTCACAAGTGATGTCACTCTTTGTGTTCCCTCAGAACCAGGTGGTTCCTCTGGTTTTAAGCCACTCTCGTAAGTTCTGGTTCAAGTGTACAAGTATGCTCGTAAGTGTATGTACCTTAACTCTACTGTTTGGTGATGATGTGTGAAGCATAATAAGACCAGGTGAACAGAATCTTACCTGACACACGTAGACACCGTGACTGATGATCCTTTCAATAAGTAAAAACCCCAGTACTCCTTCATATCATCTCCTAACTCCAATTGCCTCGTCATTGATACTGGTACCAATTCTTCACTCAGTTCTGGAGGACCAGGGACCACAAATGCGTTGAAAGTGGCGTTTGATTTGACTACTTGTCTCTGAAAAGATAGGTGGGGATACATTCGTAGTAGGATTTCAGCAAGTTTCTAACACAATAGAGTCAAACTTCAACAATTTTTATTTCATTCATTTCAGTCATTTTTATTAAATTCAGTTTTTTTTAATAAAATACATAACAACATTACATAAACTCGCAAAACATAACCCTACTTCTTTCGCAGTTGGGTCAAAAGGGACGAAATTTTGTTACAAGGGAGACGGGAAAGCGCGCGTAATTTAATTTGACCAATGAGCGTCGAGAGGCGGCTGTCGGTTGTCAGATATTTTTGTTTCTTTTCAAATTACGAAGTTTAAATATTTGGAACAACCTAATTCATAGTAAAATATATTCTAATTTTAAAGAATAAGGTGTTATCTTCTTCGAATAGTCGCTTTACATAATAAATATGTCACGACCGATAATACACAGTTTATCATGTTTATCTTAATAGTTTTGTCTTATTGGCGGGAATAAAGACATTATATGATAAAGTAATAAACTTATGAAATTGGCGGCTCTTTATGCAGTAAACATAATTGCATTTATAGCATTATTAAAGGTTAAAAAAAAATTACGTTCTCACTTTTCTAAAAATATGTAATTACCTACATATTTTTAGAAAAATGTGAATGTATTTTTTTTTCAGTCTTCAATAGCAAGTCATTAATTCGTCTAAGTTTTTATTTTTGTGTGTGTTTGTTACACGAAATTTTTGCCATTGGAAAATCTTAGAAAAAAAATTCTTACTATAAAAAGATAAAAATGGCGTACATAAATCTGCGTTATGATAATTTAGAAGCATCGAAACCGGTTCTTTTTAATGTATTTTTAAAACACAAGGTACTTGTAATGCGCGTGTGTGTGTAAATCTAAGCCAAGGGCCTGTCAATAAAATCCCTTTATGCATATTACTGATGCCTATTTGATTATTAGAAACAATTAAATGTTTCTCGACGACGACGATCGACGACTTTTAAGTGTCGTTGATGTGTGCATTAGCTCCCTGTATATGTTTTTACTTGTAGCTCTGTCGCGTTAAAAAGTGATCCACTGATAATGTAGTTTTCCATTAGTGAAAGAATTTTGAAAATCGGTTTGATGGCTTAGGCGTAAAAGCATAACAAACAAACATTGACTGCCTCTGTAGTACAGTGGTAGCGTAAGCGACTGCTGCTTGCAGATCATACAAACATTTGGTCCAACCTGGGAATTGAATCCAAGACCTCAAAGACAGCAATCGCATACACTACCTTTGCGCCAACGAGGCGGTCGTACCCATATTAAAAAAAGCTTCCATAGAACATGTTACACACCTACCTGACACCAAGTGGTGGAAATCTTACTATCTATCAGTCTCATGTCCGTCATGCTCATCGGGTACATCTGGCCGGAGAACACGCGGTATCTGGAACAATTCATTATTATTCACCGAGGGTAAGCAACGATGGCGCGGTCAGTACCTGGATGGGTGACCGCTGGTGGCATGATACCATGAGCGTCTCCGTGATTTGGAGTCACGTTAAGCAGTCGGTCCCGGTTGTTATCATTTGATAACAGTCGTGAAGCTTAGTTGGACGCCTTTGGCGGCAAGATTACGTAGCCACAACGTTGTCTAGCCAGTCCCCAACCCGCACTTGGCCAGCGTGAGGACGTAGGGCCTTAACCCTCTCCTGAGAGGAGACCCGAGCCCAGCAGTGGGACATTACAGGTTGATGATGAATATAAGGCAAAATGTGATGTAACAGTCACATGATGATCTCTCGAATCACAGGACGAAAACAAGAATAAATGAATAAATAATCAATTACCTATCCGATATTATGCCTTACTCAAGCTCATTAGCCGTTTTTGTTTCTCCACTTACTTGCTTCTTTTGAATCGTACAAAAAAAAACAGTTAAAAGAATGGTCAGCATAATTTTAGCAACCGTTCGTAATAGAATAAAACTGTCTAAAATGGTTGAAAAATGTTGACGATTTATTCCGAATAAAGATGGTCATGTGTAGGAGATTCAAGACCAGTTTCACCATCTACTGATAAAATCATGATATTAGACTACTATGAACTTATCTGTCGAATCAATACAGATTTCATTTTCAAAAGTCCTAGATAGAGACATTCATTTAAGATACACATACATTATCAGTCACTTTTATTTGTCTAATAGTGTTATATGTATAACAGATTTTGACCCATATTTTATAACATCAACCATATCATTATGCATTAATGATAAATGTGAGTATGTACAAATTACAGTAAATACTACTAAATACATCAGTTGGTACAATTGATAAAAATTGTAATTGTTAAATAGCTAATTTTTTTTTTTTTTTTTTTTTTTATGTTTGGCCCGCCAAAATGACTCTACTCTGCCTGATGGAAAGCATAAGCAGAATCCAAGAGTGGTGGTCACCATGCTCACTGCGAATGCACACAATGTAGCATGGCGCACCACGGCGGCCTAGTGATGCTACTGCATCTTTTAGTCTAGTCAACAAGTATGGAACTTGTTGACTAGACTAATTGGGCCTCCGGTCTCGCACTCACCAACGAAACACGACAGCACGCAGTCATTTTACGTTGATTTTCTGTGCGAGGGTAGTACCGCCCCGGTCGAGCCGGCCCGTTCGTGCTGAAATCAGCGTGGCTCTACTACCTAGTTTGGTCATTTTATAAAATCAACCATGTCATTGTGCATTAATGATAAATGTGAGTATGGACAAATTACAGTAAATACATCAGTTCGTAAAATTTAAGTAATTACACGTGTATCAGCACTTGAAACCGGCGAAGATAACAACTATACGATATTAAACTGTAAACAAGTTGTTCCAACCTCGATTCATAGTACTTTATCAGTGTGTCTGGAACAACAAAGACAGAATCCGCGGTAAATGGCACATCTCTGTGGAGAAATTACTTTAAAGTAGGTACAGTTTTGGAACGAAGTTCCTTATGGGACGTTGCGGAGGGGTACCCTAGCCGACAAAAAGCGTCCGTAACGTAAGATTGACTGCTTCGGTATCGCAATGGTAGCGTATGCGAATGCTGTGCTTGAGGTCTCGGGTTCGAATCCCGGGTCGGAACAAATGTTTGTATGATCTGCAAATATTTGTTTTTTCGGAGTTTGGATGTTTTCTATGTATAATATGTATTTATTTACAAAAATTAAGTATATATATACTGATATATATATATATATATATATATATATATATATATATATCAGTTGTCTAGTACCCATAACACAAACTCTGCTTAGCTTGGGACTGGATGGCGGTGTGTGTTAGATGTCCGAAATATTTATTTATTATTTATCTCTGTGGAGCATGCATAAACGTGCAACCGATGAACTTGGATAATTGTAATACTAAGTACACACATCAAAAGTGTCTAGGGATCAAGCATTTTTATGCGGATTTCTTGAGATTGAGATGTGGCTTTGGCCCTGGCCTGCTCAGTCGCCAGACTTGAACCCGATTGAGCATGCATGGGATATGCTACAGAAAAGAGCTCTGCCGAATATGGAGGGTATCCAGTCGCAAGAAGACCTTTTTTTGTTGTTGCAACGAACATGGGCGGCCATTCCACAGCGTGATTTGGATGAACTCATTTTGAGTATGCCAAACCGATTCTTGTGTTGTTAGTGTTCGCGGTAGAAACACGGATTATTAATTGTTTAAGTTACCTAATAAAATTTTAAAGAAAACTGTTATTTCAGTCTTTTTTTCGAACTTTAATGTTAGTGGTTCAAATGTCAAAAATCCCTTTATTAGGAAAATGGCAAATTTCTTTATTAATGCAAAGGTGACTTGGTTTATCGTTACTGTGACAAACGAAAACACTTTATTTGATGAATCCTTAAAGAAAATTTTAATTAATATCAATCAGGAGAAAAGTTATTGCAAAAATATATGTTGATCCCTAGACACATATGTTGATCCCTAGACACTTTTGATGTGTGTATTATTAAAGAGAGGAGTACTGGGGATTCTGGTAACCTCACTCACTTTGCAAATGTATCGAATTAACTCTTTAATATTAGTTTTCTATGTGGTCTATAGTGGTCTTACTCCGCTCGAGGAAGCCGATAATTGTGTAACCATGGTTGTCTCAAGACTGTTGCCCGTATTTACCTAGTTAACTTATGAAGTATCATTATTATAGTTTATTTAAGTATTCACAGCAAATTCATCACCTTTTTCTGAGACAGTATTTTATTAATTTTACCCACTTTAGCTATCTACCACAAAATCATTCCACACTAATGGATTTCGATTGATAATTATTTTTACGGAAATTAAGGCAATCACTTATTAAAAGGCATTACATACCTCTGATTTGCCTGACGTTTCGACCAGGTTGCACCGGCCGTGGTCACAGGCTGACTGGCTCAGCGGCGCACGCCCTCCGTCGTCGAATCCGAGAAGTAGAAGGTTCTTCGCCCAGAGGCACATTTTCGACATTATTGATAAATTTGTTTCGCCATGTACCGTCACATACCACACTAACAGTGTCCCTATCCCGTAAGCAAACCGATGTGTTCCTAGTCTGGTGTTTATCCGACTGCGCAGAAAAGTGAGGTGGTATGTTTTTAACACTGGATTCCACGCTGTAGATAATTTAAAACCATCTTCCTGATTGATAGTTTTGTGCTTTTTAATCTTCACGTACGCTTCACGTACTAACTCTTGAGTAAAAGTGACGTTCGGTGGAAAGGACTTGCGTGCGGTGAAATTCAATCCAGTTGATGCCTGCATCGAATGTATGTTCTGCAATCGACAATTTGCTTGTCTGTCGGTTCTTCACAGCAACGATATGTTCTTTGACCCTTTCAGCAATAGTCCCCTTCGTTTGGCCTATGTAGGAATTTCCGCAGCTGCAGTCTATTTTATAAAAACCCGGAGTTTGTAGTGGCAATATATCCTTCGGTGTTGTTCGAAACGTCAGGCAAATCAGAGGTATGTAATACCTTTTAATAAGTGATCGCGTTAATTCCCGTAAAAATAATTATTGTTATATCATAGAACGCGAAAGTTTAAAAGTTAGGATTTCGATTAAGTTCTTCCACAGATCTCAATTTTTCTCAATTGTCATAAAATACGCTATTTGAAAGCTTTTAAAAAGCTAGAGTATAAATAAAGTGCAAAATATTTTCTATTTACACTTTAGCAATATATGCATAGAATATATTATTATTGTATAATACACTTAATCCACTTTTACAGACGACGTCCTCATATTTCACAGATACAAGAAAGATAATTTTTAAGATTGTTGTTTTATGGATTTGTGTTTTTATATGCATATATCGCGTGCCGTTAGTACATATGATTTGAATAAATGCTTTTCAACTGAACACCTGTGTAAATAGATAATAATTAAATGTTGTTAACACTGTTATGAAAGTGGCGTGAGTAAATGAATAATTGAAGTGTAGCAGGATATCCTGGTATGCTCATGTGATGCAAGTTGAGCTAAATGTGGTATAGCAAGTGGTTAATTAAACACTCACACTATTGGATGGCGATACGTAGACACCGACTTTTAGTTTTGCCACTCGCGCCATCTAGTTCAACGTGGTGAACTAAAACTTATTTTAAAACTACCTTCGTTATGAATTTAACAGCAAGTTTTATATATAAAAGTGGATGGGTAAAAGAGGAGATTAACTAAGAGAGGGAATTAATTAAGAGAGGAGAGAAAACGATTATAGAAAATATGGATTTATAACAAAAAAAGAAGATATTATTAGAAAAGTAGTAAGCAGAATGTCACTGCACTGACCCCAAAAGACATTTTAGAAAGATGACCTGTGTCCTGCAGTGGACTTTTGAAGGCTGGTGATGATGATGAAAAAGATGTCATGATAAGAGTTTATCTCAAGGATTTAGACTTGATGTTTTATAACATTTAATTGCTTTGTTTTATAGTACATGCACAGTTTACTATGTAGTTATTCTCTTTAAAAAAATATTTCACAAAACGTTTTCCTTTTCATCGTACTATGATCAGTAAACGTGGCAGAAGTCATGAGTAATTACTAACATTATCTAAAAATACAATGAAACAATAATCGTGGCTTTCTAATAAAAAGCGAATCTATATATATATAAGCGAAATACCACTCACTTATTAATCACGAAATCTCAGAAACTATAACACCTACAAACTTGAAATTTAGCAGGTAGGTTTTTTATAGGGTGTAGACATCCGCTAAGAACGGGTTTTACAAAACTCCACCCCTAAGGGGGTAAAACGGGGGTTGGAAGTTTGTATAAAAGTGCTATGTTTTTGAAGTAAGAGACTTGAAATTTAAAATGGATTCTCTATATGGTGTGGAGGAGTAATAATAATGTATCTTTAGAAATCAACCCCCTTTTGTGGTTAAAACGGCGGATGGTAGTTTTTACGCAAACGAGATTGCATAGCTCAGCTAGTTTTATATAAATTTGGCATTAAGACTGCATGGCACTGACTGATTGGTTAGTTTAGTGGTTAATGTTCCTGCCTGTTACGCCAGAGATCAAGACAAATGTTATATCATAAGCAAGATCATTTCTCCTGTGTGAGTTTAGTTCATCAGTAATATATACAAATTTATTTTTAATGCATTAGTATGTTTATTCAAGAATATACGTGCCTATTTTACGGTAATAGACTCGGGCCAATACAGCAAACGGGATAAAATTTATCTTTACATTGCACAATTACATTTACATTGTACAAGCCAAAAAGAATACGAACGAACAATTACAAAAATATAAGCGATAGTCGCTTGGCACCGACTTCAAGCTGATTTTAGGTACCTAGCACACATTTTAATACTACAATTTAAATGAATAAATAATTAGGTATAGACAAGAATTGGCACATAGCTTTTTATGAAGAGCCAGTTTATTTTACGCTTTTTAGTGTTTTTTGGCAGGGAGTTTTCGTTGTATGTTTTTTTGGAAGTCGGTTTTTTTATAAAAAGTTTTTATTTTTCAGTTTTTAGTGCAAACAGTCTCATAGGTAAGTAATAAGTTGAAATATTTCATACAATTTCTGCTGATGCAAATAACTTTAGTGGTTTGAAAAGACGTATTTAATGTCAACTCCTATTTCACTCCTTAGGGTTAGAATATCCAGAAACGCTATGTAATTCGTTAATACTTATTTTTATCAGTAGCCCAAAAATAAAGTTTTACGTTTCTAACTTAAAAAATACGAACTTTTATACAATCTTTCAACCCCTATTTCACCCTCTTAGGGGTAAAAATCCCAAAATTCCTTCCTTAGTGGGTGTCTACTCCATAAAACGATCCATATGAATTACTGAAAGAATAAAAATTAAGGTCTATACGTACGTGTAATATTAAAATCATCCTCTAATCCCTAACTGTTGAAGAGTTTAACCTTCTATCATCAACTCACCTAAATAACTTGAAAGTATACGACTAAAGGTCTTTAGATACGTATAAAATTGAAAGAATTATCCTCCAACTCCTAACCGTTGAGGAGTTGTACCTTCCACCTTCCATCATCAGCTTACCTAAATAATTGGAAAGAAAACGACTAAAGGTAACGTATATACATATGATATTTAAAGATTTATCCTCCAACTCCTAACCGTTAAGGAGTTGTGCCTTACATCATAAGCTCATCATCATAACATCATGACTACCAGACGCAAATCCCGGTGTTACTTCAGAAAATATACGAAAAACATAGTATGTGCCAAAAATTAGGGTTTTCCTCGATTTCCCTGGGATCGCATTCTCAGATCCTGATATGGTGGCAATGGGATCACCTCGGAAGCATACCCTTTCGAATACAAAAAGAATTCTCCAAATCGGTCTACAATTGACGGAGTAATCGGTGAAAGTAGAAAAAAAAAACATACAGTGGAACATTTCTATGTTCCACTGTATGTATTTTTTTTTGAAAGTCGGTTAAAAATGAAGTCGCTTCTGATGTCTGTTCGCTAAGATCTTTTAAATTACTTAAGGAATTCTAATGCAGTTTTCAGCAATAGATAGAGTGATTCCAGAGGAAGCTTTACATGTATGTATAGTACATGCATCTTATAGTAGAAAAAATCCGAGAATTTCAAAGACTTTCGTACAAAGCCGGGCCAGGTCGCAACTCGCAAGTTATAGATAAATTGCCCCTAGACACAGAACAAATAATCGTGTTATCGCAATGACAACAGTGGATGTATAAGTACAGAAACAGATGAGTGAAAGTGGGTAGATAATACATTATTATAGGCTATATAGAACAATAGAATACTTTATCGACCAGTACTTTAAATTGAAGTAGTATGGCAGATAAATATGGCTTTACACATACCCATATACAAGCAACTGACAGAAAACAGAAGTGTTAAGATTATTGTTTAGTAGAAATTGATACAATTGAGCAGTATATTTAGAAGTCTTTACAGTAAGTACGGTTGGTTTCTTAGCTGTCTCGTTGGTCTAGATTATAGAGATACTTTATAACAGCCAGGAATTAGGAGGCTGAGATGTTAACTCTCGTGCCTCTAAGAGCACGTAAGCCGTTGATCCTCCGCCTAATCTCTTCCCGGTCGTGTCGGATAACCGTCCTGTCGGATTCTGAGAGTTAGCGCACACACTTGTGCACTACAATATCACTTGCGTAGTTTACTGGTATCCGTTGAGACTGGCCGTCCAAGACGAAATCGTTTAGGATTATTAGTGTTTATTTAGTCAATAAATATAAATACTCTTTGTTTTCTTCTCAGTAAATGAGTTTATTCCGCCCTATTCTGAAAGGAAAGGGCATACAATAGGAGACAATAAACTTATATCTCTGTCGTTTTATGTACCTATGAATGGCAGTAGTTATTAGGTAATAATTATAAGGTGACTTTATTACTCATTTATCACTGGTTCGAATCTAGAACATTTTTAATGATGAACAAAATTTATCAGTATCAAATCAACATATCGCCGTCTACTACTAAACGAAGGAGAGACCTTCGACCTCGACCAAGGAGCACCACATATCCCGATAATTTAACTGTGTGCCAACATATAAACCAAAGAAAGGATGTGAAGAATAAAATAAATAAATTGGCTGTGGTTGGTATTCTTACGCCAGTTTAACAAACTGATGATTCAAAATCACTCTTTTACTAAGAGACAGGTAACTAAATTTAACAGGTAGTAAAGCCACGCTGATTTCAGTACGAACGGGCCGGCTCGGCCGGGGCGGTACTACCCTCGCACAGAAGATCAACGTAAAATGACAGCGTTCGTGCTGTCGTGTTTCATTGGTGAGTGCGAGACCGGAGGCCCAATGATGCAGAAGCATCACTAGGCCGCCATGGTGTGGGTCACCATGCTGCATTGTTGCATTGTCTGCATTCGCAGTATGGTGACTAGTACTCTTGGATTATGCTTATGCTTTATGCTTATCAGGCAGAGTAGAGTTCTTTTGGCAGGGCCATAAATAAAAATCCAAAAAGCTGTTCCAAGTTTGGATTTTCTTTGTGTCCATTTCTTGTTTACCAAGCTCTAAGCGTTACAAAATTGATTCCTATTGCCAAAGTTGTTTTAGAATCAATAAACATTGTACTCACCTTAAATATAAGGGTATAAATATAAAAAGGCTGGGCAGTATGATCAACATGGCCAGTAGTCGACATAATTTAAGTGGCACTCTGTAGCAGGAGCGAGGGGCGAGATAGCAGTTGCGAGGGGCGACTGAGAGCCGCGGAGGTCGGGGTACGCCCGCTGTGAAAGAAGAAAAAAAAACTAAAAAACTATACATAATAAGGTTTAAAGAGCACACTAAATTGAAAAACACACTATAAATTGTTACATAATTGAGAAATAAGAAAGCAAAAATTGTTTTACTAGCACTCGCCAGTGGCAAATTCATTTAACTATACATATACATAGGTACGGCTGGACCTATTTCGCTAATTCCTTTAGTGTTAGATAGCCCATCTATCGAAGAAGTCAATGAAACTTCACTCTAAGATTAACAGGAGGCGAGTATTAATGAAAATTTTGCAAAAATCGGGAAAAGTTATTTCTATACGAGACGCAAACGAAGTTGCGGGGGCTTGCTAGTTAGTAAATAAAAGGAGATATTTTGTAGGCACCTCTAATAACGTGTGTGCATATAAGATTTCATAATTATCAATTATATTAAAACAATAATTTATAAAGTAACTCTTGCAAAATATCGCGAGATTAAACCAAAGTAAGTAACTTTGTTACAGGCATACTTTATTTTGCTCATGGAAAAAATAACACTAGTGTATCAGCTGTCTTCTTTCTCCTCATTATTTATTGCTACCTTTATAATGTGTTTTATGTAATACTCATACAAAACATTTACTTACCCTCCAAAGGGACTAATTCTTGAGGATCCATAATTGTATCACATCACCTTACTTCTTATTAGTCTGCTTCACATTCACTTACTACCTGAAGCAATAACAGAAAAAATATTATATTTTTACAAAAAATTATACCTGTACCAATTAAATCTCACAATCACTCAATTAATATGAAATGAAATGAAATGAAATGATATTTATTTGTAAGTAAATCTTTTCAGATATTTTTACACGTCGGACTTTACAGCTAGAAGAGACCGGCATTTCCTACGACTCACTCTGGGAAGAAATGCCGAAACAAACCACAGAGATGTTCTTTTTTTTTTAGTCCGAGAACATTGATTACAAAACAAAAAATAATCTGTGCGAGTACAGTATAGGATCTGGGTTGTCCTTTTGAAGAAAGGACCATGATTTTGAGTCGGCCTGTCCATACAGACGGCATACGAGCCCCAGCCATCGTGTTACGACCCGAAGCGCGACACTACCGTCAGCAGGACATTTGGGTAGGCCGGGGAAACACTCAAAGCCACCAGAAAGATTCTAAATATGAACTTATATTACAAGCCTAGACTATACTCACATTTACATACACAAAAGGAATTCAATTGGTATAAAAACAACATACAATAAAAATATAAATGTCTAACACTTTCACACAAGATACCTACGTAGGTAAATACTGAAGTGAGCATCGTCAGTCCCAAGCAAATTTGTCATCTAAATAATCCAAAACTGTGTAATAAGCCTTTTCACATAGTTTCTGTTTTATTAAGGACTTAAATTTGGTAATACTTAATTCTTGATATTTGCTTGGAATTTTATTGTAAAATCGCACACTCTGACATCGGAAAGACTTGGAATAATCCTGGATGGGAAATCGACAGACGATGGCGTAAAAAAACGAATTTTGTGTCCCCTTGGTGTCGTGAGAGGTGACTTAGAGAACAAAATACGCTGGACATCACTGCAAAGAGACTGGCCTGGACTGGCCAGGGTAGTATAGTGCGCCAAAACCTTCTTTCTAAGAAGAGACGGACGTCCCACAGTGGACTTCAGGGAAATAGTTTTTTTTTTACACATTGTGGCGACTTACACATACAGTGGTTCCTCCACAGTGGTGACCCCGACGTGATTGGAAGCAGCCTTCGAGGCAGCATCAGCACGCCACCATCATGTTCACTCCCACAACAAGTCTCACAGCCAGCCAGCACCCTCGGCCTCAACAGGGATACACACCACACGCAGGAAGCGACCGCTCTGGCCTGGTTACCCCTACGGCCTCATCAGCGTCTAGGCACAGCACACTGCACCTACGGTCCAAGTAAGCAGAGCATCTCGGAAGGGATCGTAATTATACTGTCACTGGTCAAGGAAGGGGAGGCGGTGTCTTAATAGCTGTTAAAAGGGAAATAATCGCTAATGATTGTACCGAATGGTGCTCATCTGCTGAGGACTTGTGGGTTACGCTAACGCTGAATCATAGGAAGCCTAAAATTTCCTACAAGATACATATTTGTGTTGTTTACATTTGTAATGAAAATCTAGGTAATACATTAGCAGTTCAGTTAAGTAATTTCTCTAATAGTTTAGTTGATATAATCCTTAAATACCCGAGTGATTCGTTTATAATCTTAGGCGATTTTAATCAACCTAATATATTATGGTGCCTATCAAGCGACAATTCCTCCCTTATCCCTAGTAACTTTCAGGGTGAAGTACAAACTAATTTTATAGACAACTTTAATATCTGTAATCTGTCGCAATACAATTGCTTTAAAAATATTAACGATAGGATACTAGACCTGGTACTATGTAATAATGATGTTTCTGTTACTTGTTGTGATTATCCTCTAGTACGTGAAGATCCCCAACACAAAGCACTTTGTGTTTCGGTCGAATTTGTTCAATTGCATAGCCTGCCCGTTCGTCCTCATATAAAATACTTATATAATAACGCCGACTACGGTTCGATAAATCAAAAGTTAGACTCTAAGAACTGGAATCATGAATTTAGCTGTAAATCCATGGAAGAAGCTGTATCCTATTTTTATGCGGTTATCAATGATCTACAGAATTCTTATATTCCAACGAAAATTGTTGCCTCACACACTAAGTATCCGGTTTGGTATAACAGCTCTTTAATAAAGATTATAAAAGAAAAATCAAAATTTCACTCTAAGTATAAAAAATATAACAATCTCTCTGATTACCACTCGTTTGTTCTCTTAAGACAGCGGGTTAGGGATTATGAAAAGGAGTTGTTCGAAAATTACATTACAAAGATAGAATCCAACATTAATCGTAACCCACGTGCGTTTTGGACCTATGTCAAATCAAAAAAACAGTCTAATTGTTACCCCCCCGTTTTTCAACATGGCAACCGTTTGTCTGGTGACGGAGACGTTATATGCGAGATGTTCAACGACTTTTTCCATTCTAACTTTATAAATCAAAGCAGCAACAGTCCACAGCTAACTAAAGTTCACGGAAAGGATGGTGAAGCCAACACGGATATTGGATCCGTGGAAATAAATATAGATGAAGTTAATAGACTATTGAAGCAAGTAGATCTATACAAAACCGCGGGACCAGATAATATTTCACCGATTTTTATATTTAACTGCGCCGATAGTCTCACCATACCACTGTCAATTCTATTCCAATTCTCATTAAATACAGGTGTTGTGCCCGCTATCTGGAAATCCGCATATGTAACACCTATCTTAAAAAAGGGATCTAGGTCTATTATCGAAAACTACAGGCCTATTTCTAAGCTATGTGTGTTCGCTAAGATTTTGGAGAAAATAGTGTACAGACAGGTATATGGCGCACTTAAACTCAGTTTTGGCGAGCACCAGCACGGTTTCCTAAAGGGTCGTTCGACTACAACTAATCTTGTTCTGTGTAGTGATTTTTTGTCGGAATCTATGTCACAGAGGTCCCAGGTAGATGTTATATATACGGATTATAGTAAGTGTTTTGATAAGATTGATCATAACGTACTTATGAATAAATTATCAAACATGGGTATACGGGGTAATCTCTTTAGATGGTTCAGGTCTTACGTGGAGAATAGATGCCAGACAGTGGTGTTAAATGGCTACTCATCGAGAGCTGTGAGTATTCCTTCGGGTGTTCCCCAGGGATCGTTGCTAGCACCTCTGCTATTCAACATTTTCATCAATGACATAACTCACTGTTTCCAACACTCGAAAATATTGCTTTACGCTGATGATATGAAAATTATGAAGCAGATTAACACCGTCGCAGATGCTATTTCTCTACAGGAGGACCTGGACCGTTTTCAAAATTATTGTTCGTTGAACGGGCTCGACTTAAACGTCAATAAGTGCTATACTTGTACTTTTACTCGCAAGACACACGCCATCAACTACATCTATAAGCTGCATGATGCCCCGTTGACCAAAGTTAATTCTGTTAGGGACCTAGGAGTTACCTTTGACTCGAAGCTTCTCTTTGACGTACACATAGACACTATAATCAACAAGGCGACAAAAGCCTTGGGTTTCATCTTAAGACTCTCGTCTGATTTCAAAAACATAAAAACTATAAAAATCTTATATTGCTCTTTCGTTCGAAGTCACCTCGAATATGCGTCACAAGTGTGGAACCCCATGTATAATACTTATATTGATCGGCTTGAAGGCATTCAACGTAAATTCTTGAGGTACATTCAATTCCGTTCCAATTGTTATCTGCCTGATTACAACACTCGTTGTAAAAAATTTCACATTCTTCCACTTAAAGAGCGACGAAAAATTGCGGATTTAGCGTTTTTATGGAAAATCCTCAACGGATCAGTAGAAGTACCGGAATTGCTTACCAAAATAGGCCTATGTGTGTCCACAGTATTTCTACGCAAGCCAAATTTATTATACGTTCCTGTGGTTGGAACTGCGTACAGACAAAATTCATATAGAATACGGGCTTGTCGTGCTTACAATGCTGCATGTCGGGAAGTTGATGTGGATCTGTTTTGCACCAATCTATCACAAGTTAAAACAATATTGTGTAACCATTACTTTCGCGAATAACCGCATACTCACGCACACGACATCGCTGACTACCTTGGGATGGTATTTTTTCTTTTAATGTATAGGGAATGATATTTGTGGAAACTTTTAATTGGCTATCACCATGTTATTCCTTTTATTCGAGTAGTATTTCTAGCTGTAAGTTTCCTTAAAATTGTAAAATAAAATAAAATAAAATAAAATAAAATCTCTCAGAGCCGTCTACGCACCAGCCAACCACTACGCAGCAACCGCCCCGACTCACTGGGGACCTCACCGCAGCACCGCGCACCGCACGCCATCTCGACTCACTGGGATCAGCGGACTACAGTCCCGACTCACTGGGACTAGCGGCATTCAGTTACAACTCACTGGAACTTGCGGCACTCAGTTCCGATTCACTGGAACTACTCACTCCTGGCACTGGCGAGCTCCACAACAGAGCACAGACAGCTGACTTAACAATGTATCGACCTCCGGTCTTGGAGGGGAGTGATGTGGCGACTTCCACATACAGCGCAACAGAAATATACTACAGCGCCATCTACCGAAGTTACACTGAACTACGGAGTAACGAAGGAAACTAAGAAACTACTAATCCTGACCTGACATGACACCCGTCCCACAACACACACAACACCATCCAGTCCCAAAATAAGCTATATTATGCAAAGAAAACATCCAAACTCCTTAACAATTATTTGCAGATCATACAAACATTTACTTTGACCCAGAAATCAAACTCAAGACCTCGAGAACAGCAGACACATACGCTACCAAGGCATTAAATAGTATAAATGAATTACATAATCGCCTAGTAAAGAAATAACGCAGTGGTGAGGTTATAAACTATGTCGTGCATCAACATTTATCGCACGTTTCAAACTAGATTAAAATTAATTTAAATAACTTGTGCTAAGTGTTTGATCAAATGAATAATGTAAGACGACATTTTTTCTTTGTCATCAATTGAACTTAATAGTTTGATTGTTTATAGAACTATCGGGAAATACAACCATTTGACAAGTGGTTCCTGGGAGAGTCATACAACAAATCAACAGGCTTTAACAGTGTATTCATCTCATGGATGTGACCACGCCACGGCCAGTGCAACCTGGTCGAAACGTCAGGCAAAACAGAGGTATGTAATATCTTGAAATAAGTGATCGCGTTAATTCCCGTAAAAGTAATAATTATTACATCATGGATGTTGTTCGAAACCAAAGGCAAGATTGCTATGGCAACACTGTGTGATTGTCTTTGGTTATGTCAAGGTTAAATGATTCGGTTTGGAACGAGATTTTGAGAAGATGTCGGTTGGTACCGTGTCTTGGTTCTTGAAAATCATTGTATTTAGCTCGATGTAGGATTAGAATGGCCATCGAGGATCTAAATGTTGCACCGGGTATCGAGTAAAGATTAGGAATCTCCCACGGCCTTTGTAAAAGTTAATTGTTAAACGAGTAGGTAACGGTTCAGGACGGTTCTCGTAACATTGGGAGTGGAATAAAGAGCCGGGACTCCGCATTCGAACTTTAGTGTTTCGGAAATTTCGGAATCATTGCCGATGCCATAAGTTTGTAATAAAACATCCGGTGATATTGTTGTGCCCACTGTGACGGTTAAGCTATCAGGTACTTGTATGTAAACGATGTAATGTGTGTGTTATGAATCTAGCTGATGGCATCAAAAGAGATACCTCTTCTCCACTGCGCAGCGAGCCCACCAAAAGAAGACACATCAAGAACACTAGTGAGTACCTTGTGATTAATATTATAATTTTAACGAAGTGCATCGCCTCTAGTTTTGAATGCTTTCCCCAAGAGGACAGTTCTTCGATTTACTAGCTTTTAATTGATGGGCCCTTACAGGCTGGTACAAGGATTACTTACTCCAAGTAACGAAGCCCTGGGGAAAGGATATAAATAGGCGTCTTTACCAATAGCGCAGAGTGTTCGGTGCACACGGCGCAGCAGTGTTAGGGGATGACTCTGCGTGCTTACTGAAAGGCGCTACACTTAATAAAAGGCGCTAGAGTAATGATTGTACACGGGTGTTTCACGGTCTTCAGACGCCTCTGGGTACAGGTGACATAACAGGGAAAAGTGTAAAAACAACTATTACCCGACTACGTAAAAATTTATAGCCTATGTCACCCGGGACATTATTGCGAATCTATTTACATCTCATTAATAAAATCACTTTAGTAGTTGAGGTACTACGGTGGCATATACGAACACACGTAGATTGGAAAACTATTACCGTTCTTTCTAGCTTCGTAGTTGTTAGGTAAAGTTACGTTTAGTATGTATCATAATGAAGATTATGATGTAGTTAGCGATGATTGACGTATGTCTACTTAAGTTCAAAATATTTATTTTGTTATCATATTATGTCCATAATTCATTATCATAATGCTAATGGTGTTATAACGAATGATTGAATTTCGTGTATGCTACATTTCGTGACTCTGGAATGTACTATTATATTTTTGATTTGTTAATCGGGTTCTCATTGACATATTTTGACTACACGTTTGGTCTAGTGGTTTAAGCGGTCGCTACGCCGCTTTCTACTTCGCCAAGTGTCGTGGGTTCAAATCCCAGATGGGACAACACTTTGTGTGATCCACAAATTGTTGTTCTGAGTCTGGGTGTTCTTTGTGTTCGTTTCATGTATGTTTGTAAAGTCCCCCGTGACACATTATGTATAATCCTAATGCGGGAGTGGTCTTTAAAAAAATAACTTCGATACTCGACTACGGAGAAGTGAGAAGCCTATAAGTCCATGTATGTTCCATCGTAGCGTAGCGCCTAAACTACTGTACCTATTTTAATGAACGAGGTGTCAATAGATTCGTCATAATAGCCCAAGTGACAGAGGCTATATACATTTTATAGAAAGTTATAACGTAGTCGCGTTATAGATTTATAACCTTTTTTTTTGTACTTTGATAAATATGGTGTAAAATTATCTATCGAACTATGGTGTAAACTTTTTCTGTTGTTTTCTGTTATAGGGACAAATGGAGATACAGATCACCTTACGGTAAGTAAAATATGCAGACAACAGTACTGCCAAGAGAAGGGATCTCTTGGCAGTAGGTACTGTTCCCAGTTTGCTCATTTAGAGTTTGTTATTTATGCATTTATACATTTTTTATGTAGCAAACGAGCAGACGTATCGTCTGAAGGTAACCGATTACGGCTGCCCATTAATACCACGCAACACCAGAGGCATCACAAGTGCGTTGCGGGATGGGGATGGGGGGAGGGATTGGGGTTTGGGCCTCCGGTGTCCCCACACACTCGGTGAAACACAGTGCAAGCGCTGTTTCACACCGGTTTTCTGTGAGGCCGTGGTGCCGGCCCATTCATGTGGAAGCGTGGCTCTCCCACGGTAAAAGTCGGCTCTAACGACACCCACTGTATAAATAGGGTGACTGTATTCTTAATTCATCACCACATGGACTCTTGAAAGATAGGTATTAGGAGAAACGAGAATATCTTAAATTTACATAATAATGAGATAAGAAACATAATAGACAACTGATAAAAATACATACATAGTTTTGGTTGGTAATACATACATATTATACGTAGAAAACACCCAAATTCTGAAACAAATATTAGCAAATCGTACAAACATTTGGTCCGACCCGACCGACGCGCGACGCTGTCAATCAAAAAGAAAGAAATATCGAAGAAACGTAGAAAGCAGGGGAGACCTCTAGAAATCTCATCATATATCTCACTCTGGTAATCGAATGTGTGATATTACTCCCATAGTCGCCCCATACGTGCCGAAACATAGCTCTCCCACGTGATAATGATAATATCTACGATCACGGGTCACTCACGGGACACTAATATTTGATACCGCTTGCTATCCAGTAAGTGATAGCTAAAATGTAATATCATCTATAATCACACTACGTACGTTCGGGATCGTGGGTGTTCGCATGTGGAGATTCGTGGCTCGAGAAGGTTACCACATTGCAAAGGTAAATAATTCTAACCAGGAAATCTATGAGTGGGTAACAAATATTAACATTTAAAATATGAATCATGTGGGTGTCGTAAGAGCAAACTAGGCAGGCAATATCACCAAGAGTAGGTAATATAGCCAAGAGAAGGGAAGCTTGAAGGAAACCTTAGAAAAACCCGTGGTATAGTAAACCAACACCTCATTTCTAAGGAGAGCCTATGTTCAACACAGAACTAGCAAAAGCTTCTGATGATGCTGATGATGATTAGTCTATAAACTATATTCTTGTTTCTCCATAATACACAGAATTGAAGTTTAACTTAGCAATGAAGTGTTTGTTATTAGATATGTTCTTCAAACTGTCTGACGTGTGACAATTAGATTGCTGATAAACCTCGCTATTTGATAAAGTGCCTCTTCGTTTTTACAAGCTTTTTATTAACTTGCAATGTATGTATGTATGCTTGGATGTTCGGGTGGAATCTTGCAACTCAATTTTGAAGCAGATATCTTCAATCGATTTTGCTGAAATTTTGCAAGCATATGTATACAGCGTGACAATAAAATATTATAATGACATGGAGCCGAATAGATGCTGGAGCTGAAAGGTGGCCGTAGGAACTCTGTAAACAAAAGTCGCAACATCATCGAGTTTGGACTCGTTTGATTCGTCTCGAGGCATTCCAGTAAAAGCTTGTTTTTAAAAAGATTTTTAATTTAATTTATTTTATGTCATATCTTGTGATTCTAGACATGTACATGTAACTTCAACAATAATAAATGCATTTATAATATGTTGAAACCATTAGTGTGTGGACTTTTAATGGATAAATCAATTGGTGTTATAGACGTAGAAAGTTTCTTTAAATCATTTCAAAATGTTTAAATATGGCGATATACATTTTTTTTACACACAAGGGATTTTCTTGCTCAAAGATACAATTTATCTTTTACATTATCTATGTGCCGATTTGCATCATAAAACAACACTTACCTATTGTAAAACATATCAGAGATAGAAGCAAGTCATATGCCATATTTTATTTATATTTTTTGCCATTTGAATTACGTATTGAAGTCTTGGTCTGCATTTGGATTAATACTTTAAAATGGATTATAAAAATAATTTAGGACCTACAACGTAGCCCTGTGGCATTCTTGTACATTGTGTTTAGTTATTGAATTATATTATTGACAAAATGTTATGCTTGTCTGTACACTTTTTTAATTCCATGTCTAGGATATTATATACCAAAGTGATTTATATCGTTTTTCCATATAATTGAAAGCTTTGAGTATTAATTGTATGTATCTAATGGTTAACATAGATCTAATAATGATGCACACACTAAGAAAGATTGCTAGACTTAACTCCTTTTCATTTTACTTGGGATTCAAAGGTAGACTACGAACTGTTTTGTTTTATTTTTTAATTTATTGTGTCTCTCGAGTTGCAGGTCTGTGGGCGGCGATAGTCAGGTGCCATCAGATAACCCCTCTGCTCATTTGCTTCTTATCGCAAAAAGGAACTTTGTGCAGACCCTTGGGAGACCTTTTTGAGATGATAATGATGATGACAAAAAAAGGAATGGAGTAGTCTTTATCAAAATATGCACAATAATTTAAATTTTAGGTAACTTTAATAATATTAGTGTTTTATTTCTTATCGAATAATTAAGAATATTTTCAGATGTATAACTTCACCTATGACCTGCACTGATTGTAGTATCAAGAAGAGGTCAATATAACAAGGAATCCGGTTTTATAATAACTACGAGTACTAAGTTAATGAAAGCAAAGTCTGTTTTTTTTTTATGTTGTCATTTTGGAGGGCCATCCTCCAAAATGACTCTACTCTGCCTGATGGAAAGCATAAGCAGAATCCAAGAGTGGTGGTCACCATACTCATTGCGAATGCAGACAATGCAGCATGGCGACTCACACCATGGCGGCCTAGTGATTAGTTTCGAAAACTATATAAAAAATATATTCTACGTGCGATTTAATGGAGTTTTTGCATATCATGCCTAGATAAATAATCGTAAATATCGATATCAATACTGTCATCAACATTAACTATACTTGGATCAACTCTCTCTTGATCATGTTCAATAGCTTTTTTCTGGAGCATGACAGCTTAACAGAAACAGTCCTCTGCGCTCCAGCCCTCCTCTAACTCCACATTTAATCTAAGCTACTTTGTCGTATACCTACCGAAAAGTTTTAAAAACGTATATACACACAAAATGTACATCTATCCATAATGAACACGTTAAGCAAAATTGTAACCCTTTTTTACGAAAATTGTGCTAACAAATGAGTATGGAAATTAAAGTTTATACGGAGGAGAAGTGTGGAAAGGTAAAAAAAGAAATGGTCGACAGCTGGGCCACCACCGATACGTAATAAATACCATAATAATTGTAAGTACTTGAGAGGAATCAAGCTCACAGCAGCATAAACGACATTCATATCAATAATTTCGGTTTCTACGTCAGATAGTGGAGATATTAGATACTTCTGATATTGACATGGCAACTATAAAATAGTGAACATAGATAGTATAGAAAGCAATAATTGCCGCCTTTCATCAGGCATGCGTCAACTCACTCATAATCACATAGATGAGACAATAATTTATTTATTTTATTTAAAAGTTATTGCACATGACGTATAAAGGCGGACTTAATGCCATGAACTATTAGATGAAGTACAGAACTCTTTTTTTAAATTGGCGAAAATATACAGGACAGTCCACAGGACAGTCCACTGCAGAACACACGCCTCTCCTTAGCAAGAAGGTTTTGGAATATTATAATACGCTGGCCAGACGGGTTGGTATGGTGGTTAATTTCAAGTTTTACTTCTCTTTGCATTGCTTAGTCAGCTCTGACGTCACATAAGGCATGAATAGGAGTGTTAACACCCAGTACTCTTGATCTGCCACCACATGAAGACTTAATAAAAGTATTTAGAAAAGGCTTCTTTTAAGATTTATTTGAACTATTGATTGTTAATTAAATGTTCTGAAGTCTTTCTGCCCACTTGGTAGTCTTGGTACCTAGCATCCTTGGTCGTGTAATCATTATCGAAGAGAATGGAGTCTTCTATATCTATCTATAACTCTGCTAATATCTATAACTTTTTGCACTAATAAGCATTTAGGCTTATTAGTGCAAAAAGTTAACAGAAAGAAGGAAATTGTCGAAGTCGAATATTTAGATAAAATAAAAAGATGATTTTGATGAAAACGAAAACGCAAACACATTGTCTGCATTATATTAAGGGCAATGCGTTTGCGTTTTTTTAAATTATAGATCAAATGATTTGGCACAATACCTACTGTTATTGCATTTTGTAACGTTTGCGAGACAGAAAAATAGGAAGATTTACGATAAATTCATTCGACGTTCGTTGTCTATTAATATGTACCTACATTATCAGTAGCGCCTATCTCTAACTAACAGTTAGTTTCAGTTGTATGTAATAACTACCTAACAGGCTACTTTTCCTAAATTCAAATCCAAATTTTTAACATTCTATACATACAGAATGTGACGTCAATAGTAGTTAAGTCGATACTAAGAAGAATTAAAAACTAACTTATGACACGGTACAAATTCTTCACCTGCATTACAAATAGAACGCCGAAACAACATTGGTTTCAATTGACTTACGCGATTTTACTCAGACGAGACTGAAATTTGAAAAAAATGTCTCATACACCATCTATTTCAGATATCTGACATGCAACGCCATCTAGTTTACATACGCTTTTATTTGTAAGTGCATTATTTGCAGATTATACAAAAATTTAGTATGACCCCGAAATCGATATCGACACCTCATTGCAGCAGTCGCTTACGCTACCACTGCACCACCGAGGCAGCCAAAGTTCTATGCAAGTAGATTATATTTCCTTACAAGATTCCCAAGATTTAGGCCTAGTAAGTAACAGCCATGGTGGCGCAGTGGTTGTGTATGCGACTGCTGTCTTTGAGGTCTCGGGTTCAAATCCCCGAGGACCAAATGTTTCGGAGTTTTAAGTGTTTTCTATGTATAATATCTAATTATTTACAAAAAAAGTATAAATGCATCAAATCGACTGATTGTGGATCACACAAAGCGTTGTCCTACGTGGGATTTGAACCCACGACACTTGGCGAAGTTGGAAACGGCGTGGTGACCGTTAAACCACTAGGCCAAACGTGCAGTCGGGTTGTTTCAAGATTCATTGTCTTAATATTATACACTAGCTGACCCGAGCCCACTTCGTTGGGCGGTAAAAATTATTTCTCTGACTTACCTTGCTATTCAGTCGGTCTAGCTGTCACAATATAAGCTCTGCTTATTTTGAAGCTAGTTGGCGTTTTGTATCAAATGTCCTAAATATTTATTTATAATCAAGCTGTCTCAAGACTTGTCATTTTAATAAGTATATATGTATACATAATGTAAACATGTGGTTGGCACGTGAAGCATTTGTATTCTATTCAACATTATGTAATACATTTTAATAATAAACGGTCATTAAGCCGATGGAACATTAAATTCCAGTTTATAAATTTTTTAACCTACTTCAAAAAAAAGGAGGAGGTTTCTTAATTCGACCGTATATTTTTTATGTGTTCGCGGATAACTTCGTCGTTTATGAACCGATTTTGATGATTTTTTTTTTCATTAATGCCTACTAGTCTAAATAAATAAATATTTCGGACATTTAAAACACAATGCCAACTTGTTTTCAAACTAAGCAGAGCTTGTACTATGTAAGCTAGATTGAGTCTGTCATCAACAGCTTTTAATAGTCCACTGCTGGACATAGGACTCTCTTTTAGAAAGGAGGTGTTGGTCTACTGTACCACGCTGACCAGACGGGTTGGAATAGGGTTTTTTTTTTTTTTTTTAAAGACAACTCCCGCACTAGGAATAATACCTGTGTCGCGGGGGACTTTACAAACATACATGAAACGGACACAAAGAACACCCAGACTCAGAACAACAATTTGTGGATCACACAAAGCGTTGTCCTACGTGGGATTTGAACCCACGACACTTGGCGAAGTAGGAAACGGCGTGGTGACCGTTAAACCACTAGGCCAAACGTGCAGTCGGGTTGTTTCAAGATTTCCTTGTCTTAATATTGTACACTAGCTGACCCGAGCCCACTTTGTTGGGCGGTAAACATTATTTCTCCGACTTACTTTGCAAATTCAGGTACCATGAAAAAGTCTTTCCACTTTTCGGGTTAGTATATAGCCTAAGTCACTGCCAAATAACGTAGCCTTCTATTGGTAAAAGAATCTTCAAAATCGGTTCAGTAGATTCAGAGATTACCCCCTACAACGTCACAAACTCACAAACTTTACCTCTTTATATAATAGTGTAGATGTGTAGATTTAGATAAGTATAGAAAAATAATAATAATAAGTATAGATAGGCAATATTAAATGGTCCGTTATTTGTGTTGTATTGTTATTTCGGATAGTTTAATAACAAATTAAAAAACAAAAACTAGTATTATGATCGTTTGACTAATTAATAAATAAGTTAATGGAGAATAAAATATATCCGTTAACTGACATACTTATTTAATGATTAATAAGTAATCGTTTAGAGAATTTTTAAGCGTCATTAGTGTCAATATATAGTGTTTGTTTAAATGGAATTTTCTCTGGAACTGTCAATGAGATTTCAGCCAATCAGTGTCGATAAATACCAACTAAGATAGTAATGTAGGAAATTCAACCCCTAAGGGGATAAAATTTAAGATGAACAATGGCTTTAAAATTTAGTTATGGATCGACACAGGCAGGCAGTAGATTTTGGTGTTTTCGCCTAACTTACCTCGACAATACAGCACATGCTGTGGCCTCTGTTTGTGTCGATCTATGATTTTTAACTATAGCTTCAATTTGACGTTCATAAGTGTCACTTGGTGTCTTAGATGAATAAATGATTTTGATTTGATTTGATTTGATTTGAAAAGTTGCACAAACAAAGTTGGGAATTTGAAATCTATATGATTATATTATAAAGCCGAAGAGTCTCTTTGGTTGATCGCGCTAATCTCAGGTACTACTGATCCGATTTGAAAAATCTTTCAGTGTTAGATAGCACAGTTTTCAAGGAAGGCTAGAATTATAAACCTACGACCAAAAGGAGTGGAGTATCAATGAAAAATGTTGCTTAAAAAGGGGGAAATATTCATGGAGAGTAGTACGTGCGCTGTGTATATGGTTAAAGTTTCGTAAAAATTAAGTATGAAAGATTTTTCCCTTTTAAAAGTTCTAAAAAAGCTAACGTTGTCTCGCTTTAACTTGACTATTGGTTGACTGCCTCGGAAGCGCAGTGGTAGCGTATGTTTCTGCTGTGCTTGAGGTCTCGGCGCTCATAGCTCAGTTGCGCTCGGTGATTAGAAACAATCAACGAGGGTAAGCAACGACGGCGTGGTCAGTACCTGGATGGGTGACCGCTGTTAAAAGTACAGTTCGTTATCCATAAAGGAAGACCTCTGGCCCTTATCGGGATTAACCTTACATCATTTAAGTAAATGCTCCAAGGCCTTATCACTCATTTGAATCTATTTAATGAACAGTCAGAAAAAATACACACAAATGAGTCAAGCAAGCACATTATCATAATGCTCAATTTAAATTCCTTTGTATCCAAAATAGAATAAACACACGCAGGCACACAAACAGATGTGTAAATAAATTGAATGTCGAATAAAATTTACCTTTTGCTTCAATTCTGTTTGTCCTCCAATAAATATAAATAAATTATTATCACTAAAAACTAGCACACTTTAACAATAATATTGTTTACTAAAAGTCACTAAATTGTCTATTGAAACCAAAAAAGTAATGAAAAATTATTCAAAAAGAGAACTTTTTTTTTCACACCAATTGTTTTTACACAGCTTTTAATTCGTTCGAAATTTAAATACAAATTCAAACTAGACGCGCGTAGTCACTTTGGCGATTAACACAATACTAAATTATGTCGTGCGTTTGTTATCTGTAGTGAGCAGAGCACGCATTAAAATTTATCGATTAACTAGACAAACAGGCGGGTTCACTCGTACTCTAGTTTACTTAATGCTAGGTAAACAAATATTGTGTTCGTCTTGATTTTCTTATGTTTTCGATGAATACTATTAGATTACGTACCTATATTTGTATTTTAGTAGATTTGTATTTAAAAATAAAAAAACCAAATAAAAAATTCACATAAGTAAACACACGTTTTTTTCAATTTAAAGGGAATTTTAACTAACAGGAAAACGAATATTTAAGGATTTATCATTGATATACATTTATGCACAAAACTTTCTATAATAATAAACCTATTTAGTCCAGAAATCAATTAGAGAACCTTCAGTAGGTAGGTGCGTCTTAGATATCATGTCGTTTAAAATCTTAGCGTACAATATTGTCAGCTCTTAAATAGATTTTGTGGAGGTCAGGCATGGTATATTAATATTGGTTGGTGGTATATAATAAGAGTACTTGTCTATCAATATAACAATAAAAAAAAAGCGGCCAAGTGCGAGTCGGACTCGCCCATGAAGGATTCCGCAGCAGCAAGTAACATAATATAATTTTTATTTTATTTTATATTTGTGTTGATTGAATGAAAGATAAATTGCAGTTTACGATTTATGACGTATTAAAAAAAAACTACTTACTAGATTTCGTTCAAACCAATTTTCGTTGGAAGTTTACATGGTAATGTACATCATATATTTTTTTTAGTTTTATCATTCTCTTATTTTAGAAGTTACAGGGGGGGGGGGACACACATTTAACCACTTTAGAAGTGTCTCTCGGCACACTATTCAGTTTAGAAAAAAATGATCTGAGAAACCTCAATATCATTTTCGAAGATCTATCCATAGATACCCCACACGTATGGGTTTGATGAAAAAAAAAAATTTTGAGTTTCAGTTCTTTGTATGGGGACCCCCAAAATTTATTGTATTTTTTCTATTTTTGTATGAAAATCTTAATGCGGTTCACAGAATACATCTACTCACCAAGTTTCAACATTATAGTTCTTATACTTTCGGAGAAAAGTGGCTGTGACATACGGACGGACAGACAGACAGACAGACATGACGAATCTATAAGGGTTCCGTTTTTTGCCTTTGGCACGGAACCCTAAAAATGTGAAATAGAAACGAGTCACACACACGGACACACGCTGCATAAGAGACACTAGTACATTGTCATTTTTCTCCCCTCTCTTGGAATGAGAGCGTAGAGGTTTGGGGAGGGGTTTTGAGCCTCTGGTATCCTCTGGTGGAAAGCAATGAAAAAATATTCTGTGAGGCCGTTCGAGTCTATTTGTTCAAAGCTTCTAAGAAATTAACCAAATTGACATTATTTAATCACATTATTTAAATAATATCAACTAGCCTTATTTTTATAGGTGCAAACCGTGTTTTCTATTTTGCAAAACGAGGTTAAATTCTGGTATCGTGGTATTCTAAATGCAAATGCTACCATGAAAATATATACATAGGTACACATTTTCACTTGAAAAAGTAAAGTTTCCAAATGAAATGAAGTAAAGAATTACCGAGAATTCCAAAATAACTTAAACACGAGAGAGTGACGGGAAAATCTGAAATTTAATTAACAATATAATTCGCGCCAAAACAACATGGACACAGATTAATGTATATAGTTGTTAACCTAATCTTTTTTTCTGCCACGCGGCGAACACGTTGTTGTTTAGTGGGTCAATGCTTTGTCTTTCATTTAATTTTATAAATAATTCGCATTTTAGTACAAGAGTTTAATGAACTGCAGAACTAAGATCGAATATTTTTTTACAAACTTTCAATTTGTCGGCAAATAGGGATGATGTGATGGATCGATAAATATTTTTTATCGCAGATCTAAACAAAAATACAACGAGATTAGTATTTTACACATAACTCTATGGCTGTATTAACATTGATTATGTATGATACGTAATTTATGTGTGAGACCAGCTTCGTCTCTGGAAAAGACTAATTAAATAAAATAAATATTTTTAGATATCTGACACACAACGCCATCTAGTCGATGAAATACACTTCTTTTTTTGAAAATACAGACTTATTATACATAGAAAATACCCAAACTCCAAAACAAATATTTGCAAATCATACAAACATTTGGTTCGACCGTGGAATCGAGCCCGAGAACATGCACAGCAGTCGCATATGCTGCCACTGCGCCACCGAGGCAGTAAAATAATTTTTCCATGTTTTTGCAACCTTTTTCAATGATGGCTCCTTTTGGACTTAGCGTTATGTTATATAGCCTTACTCGATAAATTGACTGTATTCAACACTAAAAGAATTTTTCAATATGAACCTGTAGCTGACATAACCCTTTAAGGATTGTAATAAGCGCGTTCAACTATACAATATTTGATTAGTAACATATAAGGTCGCGCGAGTGTCGTGAACCATTATTTATGTTACGCTTAAAAAACTGAAACGCCTAATGAGCGAAAAAACCGGCCAAGAGCGTTCCATTCCAACCATTATCTATAAAAGGTAAAATTTTAACAAAAACCGACTTCAAGGTTCGACTCGATTTCTCTTGGATGCCATCATCAGATCTTAGTGTCCTTATCATGGTACCACCGTTGGGATATCTTCTTTCTATTAAAAAATGAATCATCAAAATCGGTGCTTAAACGATGAAGTTATCCGCGAACACACATAAAAAAATAATATATTCAGTCGAATTGAGAACCTCCTCCTTTTTTGAAGTCGGTTAAAAACGGTTAAAAAATCATGTTTGTTGTATGGGTTGTTGTATTTGTTGTTATAGCGGCAGAAACACATCATCTGTGAAAATTTCAACTGTCTAACTATCTATCACGGTTCATGAGATACAGTGTGGTGACAGACGGACAGACAGCGGAGTCTTAGTAATAGGGCCCCGTTTTACCCTTTGGTACGGAACCCTTAAACTCAGGTCACAAATCGTCATTGCGAAATATTAACATCGCGAAATTTGTTTTATGATACCTACTTTTGGCAATGCTTACTTGAAACACAAAAGACTAACTTGTGCTTGAAAAGACCAACTTGAAATAAAAGCTTTTTGATTAATTGGTTCATTTTGGTTTTACTTGAATACCAGTTTTTCCTCAGAGCATCTGTCATCGGATCCTCACAAACCTGAGAGCGAACTGAATTTGAAGATTGAAATAGCTGTCGGTTGATTTGAGGGCACTGATTTCCCAATAACGATTCCCATAGATGTTCACAAAAACCCTAACACATAATAGGTCTTTACCTATGAAATTGCCGTTTTGTATGCAATAAGTGAAAGTACTTATTTTTTCAAACTTTTTTATTTCTGTTATTCGAAGTAATCACCCATGCAATCGACGCATCTTTGCCAACGCATTGGCAGTTTATTGATGCCCTTCTTGTAAAAATCAGCTGGACGGGAGGCAACAAACTCTTCAAAGACATTTTGTACTGCCTCTCGGGAATTGAATTTTTTACCCACTAAAAAGTTGTCTAAATTTTGGAAAAAGTAATAGTTGGTAGGTGCAAGGTCTGGTGAGTATGGCGGATGAGGGAGAGCTTCCAACCCCAGCTCTTGCAGTATGGAGACTGTCTGTTGCGCAGTATGGGGTCGCGCGTTGTCGTGAAGGAGCAGTGGGGACGACCGATTGACCAAAACTGGTTGCAGATGTGCAAGCTTCTCCATCATTCTCTCCAGTTCTTCACAGTACACATCTGCATTAATGCTCATGCCGTTTTGTAAAAAGTTGTGGTGAATCACACCCGCACTAGATCACCAAACAGTGACCATCACCTTTTTAGGGGTCATTTTTAGTTTAGGGCATTGCTTTGGTGCTGAACCAGGGTCTAACCAACTTGCTGAGCGCTTTCGATTGTCGAACAGAATCCATTTTTCGTCGCACGTAACAATTCGTTTCAAAATCCCTTCATTTCTTTGCCTGTTGAGCAGCGCAAGGCAGGCCTCGACGCGTACGTTGCGCTGGCGATCGTTAAGGTCGTGGGGCACCCATCTATCAAGCTTTTTTACCTTGCCAATTTGTCGCAAATGGATCAATATTGTTTTGATGCTTACATTAAAAGCTGCTGCTAGCTCGGCTGTAGATTGAGTTTCGTCAGCTTCCACAATGGCCTTTAAATTCATTATTGTTAACCAAAGTCTCCGGACAACCACGAGCTTCATTTTTCAAGTCAAAATTTCCAGAACGGAACCGGGAAAACCAATAACGGATTGTGCGTTCGTTTGTACAGTTCTCTCCGTAAACGTTTTTGATGTTACGTACCGTTTGTGTCGCGTTGGTGACACGACGGAACTCATATTCCATAATTACACGAATTTTTAAGGTGTCCATTATTACGAAAACTGTTCAAATGTAATGAAAATACAACGCTAATCAGAAAACAAAAGACTGAGTTTGTAAATAGAATGTCATGGTTTTAAAACAAAATTAATTTGAATTTAGAATACAGAGCCATTGCAATTTTTTTTTTTTTGAAATGACCAGTACTGAAGAACGGCAATTTCATAGGTAAAGACCTAATATTTCTTGATGTTCCTAGTTTTCGCTCAACAAGCATTTTAGGACTTTGAGCGTAATATTTAAGCTTATGACCGTCTTTAAGGAGGTCGGGACCCATGAGCACACAGAAACTTGGGGCCCCATTGAATATGACACATGTGTTTGTTGCCAAAAGTTAAAGTGCTTAAATTGTATATGATTTCTAGTTGTACCTATTTTTTACCGACTTCAAAAAAGGAGGGGGTTCTCAATTCGATTGTACTTTTTTTGTGTGTGGTATTTGCGTATAAGTAGGTTGATCTACATATGACACCTACCAATGTCATCGGAAGCAAATAAAACCTTGTCCAAACCTCTCTTTATAACTCAACTACTGCTACTATTTCAAAAAGAAACTTGAGGACTTCAGTGCAAATAGCATTATATTTTAGGGTCACCTGAGATTAGGGGCCCAAAGAAATCAGGGGCCCTGGGTTCGTGACCAACATGCCTTTTGTTTGTTTTTATTTTCGTTAAAGACAACCTACGCTCTAGGATTAGTCTGTGCCTGAGAGCCTGTGAGGATAGCGCATGTTTGTAAATAAATAAATAAATTTATTCGTCCTAGTTTAGATACTATTAAAAGAGAACAATTTCAAACACACAAGCCTTTAGCTGGTTTTTTTCTTCATAAGTCTCCCAAATCCAATCTCACTTTGTACTACAATATTATGTGAAAAGCCTGAACAGTGTGCGAACTTCAGATAAGGGCCTAATCCCTACCAAATAAGTCAAATAACGTATATCAAAGAGCATGGTAGCAAAAGAAAAACCTTCACTCCGCCCCTGACATCCCTGATTGGTCAACCTCGTTCACACTGTTGACCAATCAGAGGCTGTTTTTGTTACCCCTTCGAAATTTAAACATTGTTATAGATTTTTGTCAGTCACTTTTGATACGTTGTGGTGTGAACATAGTTCTGTGTTTTGTCAATAATCTTATTGATTATTTTGTGTATATATTTTTTTCGTTTTTTGGAGTGCTTGCGTTTTTATGCCAACCGTGACTGATATTTCAGGGAATAGCGGTAAGCAGAAAATGATCTATGTTTTCTAGTAAATGTATGTTTTTATTTGTTTATTTACACATATATTTCTTCAGTTAGTTCTAAAAATTAAGTTTAATCTGTACAAATAAATACAATTTTGTAATTTCTTCTTTATGTAATTTCAAATTAACGCCTTTTCACTAAATGCATATGAAAGTATAGGTAAAATACTGTAGGTACTTACACCAAAAATCTATTTTAAAGTAATTTGTATTTCTGTTGTATATTGGTTTCGACTAATCTCTGGAATGGCTGAACCGATTTTGACGGAATTTCCACTGGCATGCTACTGATGTTCTAAGGATTATTATCAGACCAAAAAAAGAGCTAATTAAATAGTGAATAATGTCCCATTCCAAAAGCAACTACAACTGCGAGTAATACCGCGGGGCGCAGCTAGGAAAGCGTAACAGGAAAATAGAAGTTAAAATCAAAAATTTAAAAACCCCCTACGCTAGCACATAATCAAGTAATCATACGCCAAAAATGCCTAACATTATTTTGGAAAAGAGCTGATACTCTTACACTGCTGGACCGATCTTAACCAAATATTGCTAAGACACCTCAAGGAAACTGGCTTTTTTTCAAATGAAAAAAACCGCATCGAAATCGGTCCATCCGTTTGAGAGCTACGATAACACAGACGGACATACTCACAGACAGACAGACATCGACGTCAAACTTATAGCACCCCTCTTTTTGCGTCGAGGGTTAGTAACCTACATAATTTGATAGATTTTGGCTTACCCACGTTTTATCTATACATCTATCTATATAAAAGCGAAATACCACTCACTTATTAATCACGAAATCTCAGAAACTACAACACCTACAAACTTGAAATTTGGCAGGTAGGTTCCTTATAGGGTGTAGACATCCGCTAAGAACGGATTTTACTAAACTCTACCCCTAAGGGAGTAAATCAGGGGATGAAAGTCTGCGTGAGCGAAGCTGCGTGCAAAAGCTAGTAGGTATATATTTTTATTATATAACTTCGGTTTTTTTGTACCTTTATAACTACTACCGCAGGTAACGCTGCGGGGCGAAGCTAGTCTAGAGAAGTAGTCTAAGTTCCTCCTAATCTCATCAGCTATCTGCCAACGAAAGTCCGTCAGTCAAGTTTGATTTGCTATTCTCCTAAAGCGTTAACATATAAATTAAAAATCTTTTTAAAAACAAGCTTTTACTGGAATGCCTCGAGACGAATCAAACGAGTCCAAACTCGATGATGTTGCGACGTTTCTTTACAGAGTCCCTATGGCCACCTTCCAGCTCCCGCATCAGATCAGCTCCATGTCATTATAATACTGTATTGTCACGCTGTATACATATTCTTGCAAAATTTCAGCAAAATCGATTCAAGATATCGGCTTCAAAATTGAGTTGCAAGATTCCACACCCGAAAATACAAGCATACATACATACATTGCAAGTTAATATAAATAACTTAAAATTACATAATATATATAGATATAATAATTTTTCACCAATTAAACTGTATAGGATTATGAATGAGAGAACACACACACACACACATACACACACATACACAACCCGATTCTACGTTATGACAAGCGAGTTGCAATACTCCATTGCCAACGGTAATCACTTAACACCACGTAAACCGTCTGCTCATTTACCTCCTATTCCATAAAAACAATCACAGATTTAAAAAAAAAACAGACTCCAATATAAACCAAATTAAAATGGGACCACACGGGAAGCACTAGCTTTCAATTTAAAAAAGAATCATCAAAATCGCTTCAACCAGCCGAAAGTTATAAGGTAACAAACATTAAAAAGAAAAATACAGTCGAATAGAGAACCTCCTCCTTTTTTGAAGTCGGTTAAAAACAAACATCCTCATCTTCTATGACCAAATTTTTTGACCACCAGAAGCGTTTCTCCAAGCTGATAAACTTAACAACACCATCATTAAATTGCTCTGTTTTCATTTAATTATAGCAACTTCCTGTGATAACAGCATCCTGCGATAACTTACAATAACTGCGCTTTATATAGAAATAAGAATCATTTATTTAAAGTTGTTTTGTATGTAAAAATAATGTTTAATAATCGAAATTATTGAAACTTGTTCTGTCTCAAATGTAATATCAGAAAATACAGCTTGTCAGGGGAACCATCCTGAAAAGGTTCTGTCAACGGTATAAGTTTATGTGCCCGTTTGAATCCTTTTGCCTTTAACATTCTTCTTAGTGTCGTTTGCAAAAAAATTATATTGGGTAGACGGCCGAAAACAGCAGTAAAACTATTCGCAAAGGAAAAAATAACTATGAGAAAGGCAAAAGTTTTGATGATAATCAACTCTGTCGTTTAATAATATGTGACCTTCCGAAGAAGAAAATCCTTTTCCAGAGATTGTCGTATTGTAAACTGCTATTACATAAATATGTTATATCGTTAGTTTTTTCTAAGGAACATATTTCCACGAGAGCCACGCTTCAGCATGAATGGGCCGGCTCAACTGGAGTGATACCACGGCCTCACAGAAGACCGGGGTGAAATAGTGCTTGCGCTGTGTTTCACCGAGTGAGTGAGGATACCGGTGGCCCATACCCCAATCCCCTACCCCTACCTCGCCCCCCCCCACCCCCAAAAAGCCGGCAACGCACTTGTGACGCTTCTGGTGTTGCAGGTCTCCATGGGCGGCGGTAATCGCTTACCATCAGGCGATACGTCTGCTCGTATGCACGCCGATTCCATAAAAAAAAATCTCTTCTATATAATGTATGTAAATATACTTTTTTTTACATGTTACTCCTATATATACATCTTGTGTCGCGCGAACAACAATTTGTGGATCACACAGTGTTATCCCATGTGAGATTTGAACCCACAACACTTGACGCAGTAAAAAGCGGCGAGGCGACCGCTTAAATCACTAAGCCAAACGTGCAGTCATTGTTTTTTATACTGCTATTACATATTATCATCTTTGTTACAGTCTTCCCGTCTATAATGGCGTCCGACCAAGAATCTTGTTCAGATGAAGAACCAGATAGTGAGATGCTGAGCGACGATTTATGCCTCCCTGATAGTGATGACGACAGACAATCTTCCAGAAATGTTCAGGTGAGAAAACCCCAATGGTATTATTGAAACTTAAATAACAGGACATGCTGAAAGTTAGAATGGGGAATAATTTTCTTCATTTCAAGATAGTCCATTTTGAAGGAAATAGGTACAAATCGATCTAGCCCTGCCCCCTGAATAATGTGGTTACAAGAAAGACCCATTTTGTATTTGCGGGACATGATTGATGGATCACTATTACATCATTATTTTCTAAACGCGAATGCAAATAATTAAATTTGTTTTACTATAGTTGCTCCTATTGTATACAGCATCTACCCGAAGACTTACCACATCTCAACTCCTGCGTGCTCCGTCCACCTCGAAAGCTTTTCACCAACTGCCGGGAGCGTTGGCGACAGCAGAATGTCAGTGGGGCCTTTGCTGAATTAAGACGACTGGTTCCGACACACCCACCAGATAAGAAATTATCGAAGAATGAAATTCTAAGGATGGCTATAAGGTAAACATCACACTTCAATTCTTAAAGATATTCGGTTGTACGCAAAATGCTCCCTCAACTCAAGGTAAAAATCTGTTTAAGACTGGTTCATTTGGATCAGAAACTAAGATACACAGATAATATCTGAAATAAACACAATAATAATATTGTCATGTAAAAAGTAAGATCAGTAAACACATCACATAGTATTTTACTATTGCCAGCTCATTTGGATGTCGACAAACCATGTAAAGTTTCTTTAAATACTTTGTAAACTAAATCACCCAAAAAGACAAGATTCTTCTCTTATTAAGTGCTCCCCTGATAATGATTTTTACTAATTTTCACAGGTACATAGGTCTTCTCTGCGAAGTCCTGGAATGGCAAAAAACTCACAGCCTCTCAATGAATAAAGAAAACTCAGCAAGTCTTGCAATCAAGTGTGAATCTCCTCTCAGCCCTCAATCCAGGAGACTTCGACTAAAACGGCCATACCTTAACGATGAAGACGGTCCAAGAGCGAAGATCTATCACGAAACCAATGATTACCAAAGATATGGGAATGAAGAAAATGAAGAAGTTAAGAGAAGCTTCCAGAGAACTGTGGGAACACGATCAGAGTTTGTCTTCGCAAAAGAACACTTAAGAGTTCTAAGAAACCAGTATTACTTCTCACCAAGATGGCGACAAAATATGCCGTTCAGAAACCTGGCTGACAGAAATGGAAATAATTTGCTTATGATTGCTCCAGCACAGAATGGGAAAGACGAGAGTGAAAGAAAAATGCACAACGGACATGGCAGCAAAGAGAAGATGGATAAAGATGGAAAATGAATCGATGACAAATAAGTAGCTGTTTTTTTCGTTATACACCTATGTTCTTAGCTGTGGTTATATGCTAATATTATAAAGAGGTAAATTTTGTAACTTTGTTTGTGTGGTTGTAGGGGGTAATCTTCGGAAATACTGATCTGATCCTAAAATTCTTTCACTAACAGAAAGCGACACTATTCTGGAGTGACAGCCATATTTTATTCTGATTGAACAAAAAAATAAGTTCAGTTAAAAAGAAAAGTGTTTGTAAATCAAGTCGAAGAAAAGCGGGTGGTTGGGTAGTATCAATATATTGTTTTAGTGACATGGCAGAATGTCTTACGAAATGAAAAAAAAAACTGTGTTTATTGTTGCGGTTTGAGCCGATCTTATCTAGATAATCTTATTTATCAAAACAATAGTGTACGACTTTTTCCTTTTTGTGGCAGAGTAGTAGTGGCTTAATTATTTTTGGAAGTTATTAAAATATAATAAATATTTATGTTATTGAAGAAATGAACGAGCAATATACCGCCGTTTTCAATTCAATTTTTTTTTAGTATTTCTTAATACATGTGTTTCAACAATAGCCCACTATTCCTGTTTTTTCTTTCATAATCTTCCTAGCCTTTATTATTCCCAAGATTATTTGGGGTTGGCTACTAGTTCAACCGGTTTTACCTGAATATCAGTTTTTACCCAGAGCGTCTGGCATCTGACTTCCGCAACCCTGAGGGTGAACTGAATTCGAAGGTTGAACTAGTTATCAGTATATTTGAGGGCACTGACTTCCCAATAACGATTGCCATATAGATATATATAGATGTTCATGACAACCGGGACCGACGGCTTAGCGTGCTTTACGAGACACACCGAGAAACACCGCCATCTTTCATACTCCGGGCTGCTATTAACAATTTCTTGTAAGAAAAATCCCACAGCAGTCCGACCTGGGAATCGAACCAGAGACCTCTTGATCTGCAGTCGCTTACGCTAACCACTAAACCATCAAGGCATTGCTGTTTTTTTTTATTTACCGTAAATTGATCGTAAAGGAATCCGCTTAGTTTATTTCATTACATAAATATGTAATATTTATGTACTGTAGTATGTCCCACATGTCTAGTGAATTAATATGTAGGTACAAGTACAACTGAAATTGATTTGTAAATATAAAAAATATCAAATCGGATATTCTAGTGATCGATTTCCTTTGAAACCTTCCCTATTCTTCAATCTGTCAAAACTACCATGCGGTACCTCTTAGATTAAATGGACCATTGTGAATTTATGAAAACTTTGAAACTAAGCTTATTTTACCAAAGATTACCAAATTCTAGTGATTATTTTGTTTATAATTTCGTTGATATCTAATTTATTATTAAATTGTAATGTACCTATTGAAATTATGTTTAATTTGATGTATTAAATCTTTAATATATATAGTATAATGATTTTTTCATTTAAACTTTCTGAACCTTAATATTTTATTACGACGTTCGACGTCTAACTTTCAGTAAATCTATATATTTAAAAGCGAAATACCACTCACTTATTAATCACGAAATCTCAGAAACTATAATACCTACAAACTTGAAATTTGGCAGGTAGGTTCCTTATAGGGTGTAGACATCCGCTAAGAACGGATTTTACGAAACTCCACCCCTAAGGGGGTTAAACGGGGTTGGAAGTTTGTATGAAAGTCCTATGATTTTGAAGTAAGAGACTTGAAATTTAAAATGTATGCTCTATAGATGGTGTGGAGGTATACAAATAATCTTTAGAAATCAACCCCCTTTTGGGGTTGAAACGGGGGATGGTAGTTTGGACGCAAACGAGGTTGCGTAAGTCAGCTGGTAATTTATAAAGTCATGAAAAGTATTAAATTTTAATAAACTAAAAACCGACTTCAAGGTTCGACTCGATTTCTCTTGGATGCCATCATCGGATCTTAGTGTCCTTATCATGGTACCACCGTCGGGATATCTCATTTCCATTAAAAAAAAATCATTAAAATCGGTTCATAAACGACGAATTATCTGCAAACACACATACAAAAAAAACTGAAATGCAGTCGAATTGAGAATCTCCTCCTTTTTTGAAGTCGGTTAAAAATACAAATAAATAAAATGCTTTTGTGCCATCGTACTACCATCATTTTTCTCGTGAAAAAAAAAACATTCAAAATTCAGTTCTGTTCAGGCAGTCTCTCCGCAATTTCTCGAACAATATTAATCACCCAAGATTGACTGCAATGGGATTCTAACTTATTGTGACCGAAAGTTAAATCGGTAATTATAGTCTTAGTAATGACTAGGTTAGTTAGTTCAGGAGGCAAAAAAATATTCGCCATGATACTATTCCTAATGTAAGTTGATAGTACGAGTAATCCATCCTAATTCTGCAAATGTCTCTTTTGCTTAATGCATATACTTGGCTATAGATCTAAATAGATCACCGCAGTCACTCATCATTGGATGGCATTTTTTTTTTTTATATAGTTAGCTGCCAAAATGACACTGCCCTGCCTGATGGTAAGCATGAACAGAATCCAGGAGTGGCGGTCACCATCCTCATTGCGAATAAGGACAATGCAGCATGGTGACCAACACCATGGCGGCCTGGTGAGATGCTTTTTACGCCCCGCTTAAAAGACCCGGGATCACAGTGGGAAGGAAACTCGTATGCTGGTAGTGAGTTCCAGGTTTTCACCGCTCAGCACAGGAAGGAAGAACCGAAGCGATGAGTACGAGAACGTATGTCTACTACTCTGAAGCGGTGACTTCCAAGGCGTGTCAAACCACGTGTTGTCCTGTAGAGGAAGGGAGAGGGAGGGATCAGTTGGAAGAGCTCTTCAGAACACTCTCCATGATAAAAGCGATAGAGGACTGCCATGGAGGCGATATCTCTACGCAACTGCAGAGGCTCAAGGGACTCGGTGGCTTCGGGACTGTTGACAATGCGGATTGCTCGCCGCTGCAACCGGTCGAGAGCGTCAAACAGGTACTGTGCGGCACCATCGCAAAGATGAGAACAGTACTCCACGCACGAGCGAACCTGGGTTTTGTAAAGAAGACACAGATGCCCGGGCGAGAAGAACCGTCTCACCTTGTTTAAAACACCTAGCTTACGCGAGGCCGCTTTAGTGACACTCTCAACGTATTCATGTGGGTTGAGATCTCGGCAGATATCCATGCCCAGGATATCGAGCCTACCTTATAATGCCATTTGAGTGTTCTGAAAAGTGGGAAGGGGAAGGAATGGAGACTTTTTTCAGAGAACGCGCACACCTGTGTTTTTTTGGCGTTGAACTCGACTAGATTCTTACCATTTCGCCATTCTCTGCTAGCATCATTAAAAGGATAGAGGTTTTGCAAATCAACTATCTTGAACATAGTTGAATATCCATAGAACATGCCACAAAGCGGGGCGTGAAAAAGCATATCACTAGGCCGCCATACTGTATTGTCCGTATTCACAATGAGTATGGTGCCCCCCATTCTTGATTTCTGCTCACGCTTTCCATCAGGCAGACTATAGCATTTTGGCAGCTTTGTATATAAAAAAAGATCTACGAGGCGGTGATACCATTTCGGCAGCAAGCTTTTAAATGGTATATATGATCTGACTGTAGAGGCAGCCATCACACATGGATAATACTAGACACAAGTGCATTGCTAAGCTTTGATAGCTCCCTCCCCCCCTCCCTAGAACCAGGAGAATTACAATGGGAATTACTATAAAGATCTGAGCCTCATCTAGAACGTTAATTAATCTCAAACCGGAACAACGACCAACGTGGATTAGCAGTTTTAAAAGAAAATTAGTTTCCATCTGATAAGAAGGTATTACTTTTAAATTTGAAAGTAAATTGCTTAGAAGGTTGATTTTTGTAAGTTTTGTGGTTTTGAGGATTCCTTAACCAAAGGATAAAACGGGACCCTATTACTAAAACACTGCTGTTCGTCCGTCTGTCTGTCACCAGACTGTATCTCATGAACCGTGATAGTTAGACAGTTGAAATTTTCATAGATGATGTATTTCTGTGCTAACCACTATAACAACAAATACTAAAAAACTTAATAAAAGAAATATTTAAAGAACAACGTTGGCCTCGTAGAAATACTGTTTGAAATAAGATTTTAAAATAGGCCATTCGCATTATAAGACTATCTGCGCCCTTATATTTGGTATGCATTAAGTCAAAATTTGTAGTTACAAACAAACACTTCAGTTTTATTACAAGCTTTTTATTAACTTGTTATGTATGTATGCTTGTATGTTCGGGTGGAATCTTGCAACTCAATTTTGAAGCAGATATCTTCAACCGATTTTGCTGAAATTTTGCAAGCATATGTATACAGCGTGACAATACAATATTATCATGATATGGAGCTGATCTGATGCTGGAGCTGGAAGGTGGCCATGGGGACTATAAAGAAACGTCGCAAGATCATCGAGTTTGGACTCGTTTGATTCATTTCGAGGCATTCCAGTAAAATCTTCTTTTTAAAAAGCTTTTTAATTTAACTAATTTACTTGTATAGATAATATTCTACTGAAAGAATAATTCTGTTTTCATTTATCTTCTGCACAAAGCAATTATGAAATCAGGTATTGACTTTAGATTTACCCCTGCTTATTGCTATCTTCTTTTGCCTTTACGCGTTTGTATTGTTCTGTCTCTCTCTGGAAATAAAGGCGGAGCATCCTGTCCTACCAATGTAGCAATAGAATCGTCACCCCTAAGATAAATAAATGTTACACCGATGGTATAGTGGTGAAATCGATCACGTCGCCGCTTTCTATCGTGCTAAGTATTGTGGGTTTGATCCCCACATGGAACACTCATAGCTCTTTGTTAGTTGCACTCTAATAGCTCAGTCGCACTCGGTGATTAGGAGCAGTCACCGAGGGTAAGCAACAACGGCGCGGTCAGTACCTGGATGGGATAACAGTCGTCTTAGTTGGAGGCCTTTGGACGGCTCTAAAACATCCAACGGCAAGACTACGTAGCCATAACGTTGTCTTGCCAGTCCCCAACCCGTACTTGGTCAACGTGGGTATGTATGGCCTTAACCCTCTCCTGATATGAGACACGAGCCCAACAGTGGGACATTATAGGTTGTTGATGAAATGAAATGATGGAACAAGACTTTGTTTGTTCCACAAACGACGGGCTTGTTAGGCTAATAGTTAGAGACCCTGCTTACCGGCGCGGCGGTGGGTTGGATTCCCGCCCAGGGCTTAATATTGTATTGTATGTCTTTTAAGGAGAAGCTCTTATTTATCACTGGGCTGTTAAAAGCTGTTTATGATGATGAATAACTTTCTTTTACCTTTCTTCCTTTTTGAAAGACAACTCCCGCATTAGGAATATACATCCTATGTCGCGGGGGACTTTACAAACATACATGAAACGGACACAAAGAACACCCAGACTCAGAACAACTTATTGTGAACTACACAAAGTGTTGTCCCATGTATGATTTGAACCCACAACACTTGGCGCAGTAGAAAGCGACGTGGCGACAGCTTAAACCACTAGGCCAACTGTGCAGTCTTGAGGAAGGACACAGGGCTACTCTTTATCGCGATAACGGACATACCCGCGGATCGAGGCGCAGGCAAAAGCTACTTAATTTTAAAATCTATTTTAATTTCTACATGAAAACCATTTAAAAACCAACTGCACGGTTGACCTAGTGGCTTAAGCGGTCACTAGCTACTGCGCCAAGTGTTATGGGTTCAAATCCCACACGGACAACACGTTGTGTGATCCACAAATTGTTGTTCTGAGACTTAGTGTTCTTTGTGTCCATTTCATGTATGTGTGAAGTCCCCCGCGACTCAGGATGTATATTCCTAATGCGGGAGTAGTCTTTAAAAAAAACTCATGCAATCAGTTCACACCAAGCGCCTGTTACAATATAAATAGCAAATTATGACAAATAATAACTTTGCGATAAGCTCCAATAATCCGTATCACGTATTCGTAGGCGCTGGTCGCGTGGCCGACCGCCGCTCTGCGCTCGAATGTAAGGGGTGGTCGCGATAAGATGTAATTGAATTTTATTAGAGCAATACGTTTGACTTGAGTGTGATATTATAAGCTTAGGGGATACGAAGTGATGTGTGGTGATGGGATAGTTTTTTTATTATTATTCAGCATTTACGTTATAGGATTTTTTTACAGCTTTTATTATTTTTAAGGTTGTAATATAACTTTTGAGGACAACACCCCTGCAAAGAAAGGTAAAACCTGATACAAGCTCTCTCTCACAGCGTAGTAGAAAACCTCTCTTCTAAAGGCCTGTATTCACTTTGCTTAATGCGAGTGCAGGTGCTTAGTGCGGGTGATCGGTGATTGGTGGAAAGTACGTGTGGACAGCGGATTCGCGGTCCACGCGTATTTTCTACCAATCGTTGATCGCCTGCGCTTCACACCTGCACTCGCCTAATCAAAGTGAATACGGGCCTTAAGGTGAGCCAGCAGTGGAGTGATGTATGAGCACAGAATAACTAATTATGAGTATGAGAGTGATGTCCTTGGTTTTGTCACTCCTCAAATTCTATAGTTTTAAAACTAATAACTCTAATACAGTTAAGTATGCTCTGTTCCCCACCGTGGCCACCGTAGATAATAATTAACATTTCACAATGTAAGTAATGGTCTTATATTATATTTGTATATATTATGCATTGTATATGAATGTATATTTTAAAACTAAAAATTAAAAAAAAACCCTTATGCAAGCACTTAATCGAGTGATCATACGCCAAAAAAGCGCCAAACATTATTTTGGAAAAGAGCTGATACTCTTACACTGCTGGACCGATATTAATCAAACATAGCTAATAATTACCCGCAAGGAAACTGGCTTTCCGTCCGTTTGAGAGCTACGATGTCACAGACAGACACAGACACAGATAGACAGGCATCGACGTGAAACTTATAAAACCCTTATTTTTGCGTCGGGGGTTAAAAACAAAATAGCAAACAAGAAATAGTTTACAAAACTATAAAATACTGTAAAATCTTTTGGACATTATTATGAATTTATAGAGACCTCAATCATTAATATTGGTTGAATATTTTAGACGCTACGGACATACAAACATTCATAGAATGCCAAAAATATTAACCTAATTAGACTGCCTCGATGGCCTCGCGGTTGGCGTGTGCGACTGCTGATCATGAGGTCTCGGGTTCAATTCCCGGGTCGGACCAAATGTTTGTATGATCTACAAATATTTGTTTCGGAGTTTGGGTGTTTTCTATGTATAATATGTATGTATTTACAAAAAAAGTATATATGTATTTGTATCAGTTGTCTAGTACCCATAACACAAGCTCCACTTAGCTTGGGACTCGATGGCGTTGTGTGTTAGATGTCCGAAATATTTATTTTTATTTATCATTATCTTTCTTTTGACTTCGCCGTATTCAGGTATAAATAAAAGACAATTGTTTATCAATCTCTTTATTAAACACTAAATTAATATTTACAACTCACTCTTGACCTTTTTACTTCCTTTCCTAAACTCCCCGATAGCCTTTAGAACATCGTTGGCGAAGATTTCAGGCAGCTCAAAGGCAAAGAAATGCCCTCCGTCATCAATCACAGAAACGCCGACCAGGTTGTTGAACTTCATCTTTAAGATGAAGGGTGGTTGATAAGCTAACTCATACTTCGCTTGAAGTACCCAGGTTGGGACTGGTGTTGGGATCCTGAAAAAAAAAGTTGTTGATCAAAAGATTTTTAAAAGAAAAAGTAATATTTTTGAATTAACTAATTCTCGTTGAGAAAGTTTTATAACAGATGGGACGGCTAACTAATTAACAGTAAAAAAAAAAACAATAACACAAACTAAGTTAAAAAATAAAGTGTTTTACTATTTTGTCAATATAAAGGTTTTGGAGTTGCATAGAAACAGATTTTACTATGGAACTAAAATTAGAAGTATCGAAAATTCGAGTAAATTGTATTTCTGGATAGTTTGGGATCAAATTGCCATGTGTGAGACAAGTGAAATTATTATTATATTTTTTTTTATCCCTTTAACTCTATACCTAGATCTGTATTGTAACTTTCTTGCCTTGTCCGTTTTCCTTACTCTATTTTTCTTTCTTCCCTTGTCCCTAAAAACGATAATACGTACTCCCAAACACGGTTAGTATCAAAACTAGCCAAATTCTTTATAATCTTAAACATTACTACAATCCCTAATAAAATTGAGAATAAATAATGATGATGAAAGAAAAAATACAATGAATACTTACTCGTCTAACTTTAAAGCCATAGTCTTGGAATTAAAGTTCTCAGCATACAGTCTCATAGATGTAGTAATGCTTTTGGGGACCCAATACATCATCAGGTTGTCAATCAGTTGATCCTTACTGAAGCGGAAGTCCAAACCACCGTCTTGTTTAGTTTTATGGTCTGGGCGAGTCCAAGTCGAAAATTTCTCCAAAATGTATGCCAGGAGTCCAGCTGGAGAATCACTCAGAGCAACACCTGATGTTTTGGGATAAAAATGCATTCTGGTGAGATAGAATTACAGAAATTCTAGGCTACAAGTTTTGATATTGATATTTTTTATGATATTGATTTTATATTCTAGAGTCCGAACATGACAAAAATGTTAAATAATCCCTACACATTTTTGGTTTAGAGAGAAAAAGACCAGACCAGTAGTAAATGCCAGCCGTCAAAGACATCCGAATGGATTTGGTCCACCGGGAACCAGTTGATAATGTGAACACCGGGTTTCATGACAAAACCGAAGTTCTGTGATCATCATCAGCCTACCGCAGTCCACTGCTAGACATAAGCTCTCCATTGCTTCAAGCAGCAGCAGCACCGGTGCAACAAACTACGCCATCCCATCACCAGCCTGCCTGTCAAGCGTGGTGATTAGGGGCAAAACGGAGAATTTCTGTACCAAAGATTAATACTTACCGACTGTATCAGGTTTAGAAGCTTGCAGATGCATATAGCCGGTCTCTTCTAGCAACCAAGAGTATTTCTTCCCCAGAGGATACATTCTATCTGCTAAATCGGCATCAACTACCAGTGGAGGGTACAGGGAGCCAATGAATTCGATTAGAGAGCCAGTAGTACTCATTGACGTAGCCAAATTTGAGTGGAAACCTAAGACATCCTGAAATTATATACTAATGTTAAGGGTGAACGAACTTTGGTGATCTTATGATCATGTTGTTACCATGAATAGTTAGGTGTGGGTATAAGTCACATCGCCAATGTGAGGTTGTTCGTTGATTTATTGCGATTTTATGTCAAAATCACAAAACTGAATTTCAAGATTATTTCGCTTATGGAAAGTCACATTATCCGTCAGTAAAATATATACACGCCTGTGCAGTTACGGGCAAAAGGTAATATAGATATTCATAATAAATAAATATATTATTACATATAAGGAAAAAAATATATTTCCGTGAGGGGGAGCCAGGAATCCATAGCCTAGGGTTTAACCTAGTTTTGGGCTTACGGGTGGCCCTGGACAAGACGGAGGCCCTATTGTTCCATGGGCCCCGTCGTGGTCCACCCGCCGGCGCCTCCATAGAGGTCAACTCGGTCCTCGTACCGGTTCGGGCCCAGATGAGGTATCTGGGCCTGATACTCGACGGTAGGTGGCTCTTCGACGAGCACTTCCGACAGCTTGGTCCGAAGCTGGTCGACGCTGCCTCCGCCCTTGGGCGACTTTTGCCCAATTTGGGTGGAGCCAGCGTCGCAACGCGACTCCTATACACGGGGGTTGTCCGGTCGATGGCGCTGTATGGTGCACCGGTGTGGGTGGCGGCTCTGACTGCCCTAAATAAGGCCCGCCTCTGGCGGCCTCAGAGGGTATTGGCAGTCAGAGCCATACGCGGATACCGCACGGTGTCGACCGAGGCGGCGTGCGCCCTGGCCGGAACACCCCCGTGGGATTTGGAGGCGGAAGTGCTCGCCGAAGTTTATCGACGGGTGGCTGAATATCGGGCGGAGTATGGCTATCGCCCTCCGCCCGAAGAGGTACGCGAGTGGCGTGAAGCCGCCCGTCGAGCCACGATGGCTCGCTGGTCGTTCCGGCTGGAGACTCCACGCGCTGGCTTTGCCGCCGTGGAGGCTCTCCAGCCGGTCATCCTCGAGTGGGCAGGGCGGCAGCACGGGACCCTTTCCTTCCGACTGACGCAGGTCCTTTCCGGGCATGGTTGCTTCGGGAAGTACCTGCACTCGGTCGCTAGGAGGGAATTGAGTCCCACCTGCCACCACTGCGACTGCAGTGAGGACTCGGCCCAGCATACGCTGGCGATCTGCCCTGCATGGGCGTCGCAGCGCCGGGCCCTCACTGCAGTCATCGGAGGAGATCTCTCGCTACCGGCCGTCATACGCTCCATGGCCGGTAGCGATAGCAGTTTTACCGCGGTCGCAACCTTCTGCGAAGATGTAATCTCGCAGAAGGAGGTGGCGGAGAAGGCCCGGGAGGACGATGTCCACTCGGACCCAATCCGCCGCCGGCGAACCGGGCGGCGGAGGCGCGCCTATCAGCGCCTCATGCCGCCCTGAGTGTGGCCGCGGATGGTCGGGACGGGCTTTCCCCTCCATCCGCTCTAGTGGCCTCCCGCGAGGGGGCGACGTACGCGTGTGCCGTACGTCGCCTAATTGAGAGGATACCAGCAGACGGTGCCCGCTTCTGTGCGGGCAGGCGCTGGGTGGGGTCCGGATGTGTTAATAACTGCAGTTCCCGGACTCCTCCCTTCACAGGCGCAGAGTGGCACACCGTGTGGTTTTAGTCGGTTCGAGTCCGACACACCGCCCCGCCGCAAGCCCCGGTGGGGTGACGGTCCGAGGGGATTTCCACACGTTAATTAAAAAAAAAAAAGGGTTTAACCTAGTTTGACGTCCAACTCCCACAAAATGTACATTATAAGTATATAATTGTAACATATATTTTGTGGCAAAAAAATGAAAACATTATTATTATAAATACCTATCTGAATTTAAAAAAAAGTGGGTTATTGTGAGTCTCCTGTTTTAGATATTGTTATACGTAGTAGTAGTTCAATAAACCGTTTTATAAAAACAACTAATGGATTCAAAAAGTTAAAACTTTACTTTTTATTTATTACATAACATAAATTTTAGCCCTTGATATTCTTTCATTTAATTTTTATTTTACTTCAATATATATATAATACTAGCTTTTACACGCGGCTTCGCTCACGCAGACTTTCATCCCCTGATTTACCCCCTTAGGGGTGGAATTTCAAAAATTTCTTTCTTAGTGCTCACTTACGTTATATAAAGAACCAACATGCAAAATTTCAGGATTCTAGCTTCAGAGGTTTGGGCTGTGTGTTGATCTCTGGGTATGTATGTCAGTCAGTCAGTCAGTCAGTCTATCAGTTAGTCAGTCAGTCACCTTACTCTTTTATATTTATAGAAAGATATATGCCGTATAATACTTTAAGAAAATTAAATTCTAATTCAAAGCTTTAAAAAAGTATTAATATCTAACCTTAGGAAACAGTGTCACCATACTGTTACCAATTATTGCTCCCCAGTCTCCACCTTGTACGTAGAACTGCTTATAGCCAAGCCTATTCATCAGGTTCTTGAAGACTACTGCAATTTGGGGAGCTCCGAGTCCAGGCCGGACTGCGGCCTGAAACCAGAAAGATTGTTACAGATTAGAAAAAAAATCAGTTGGTAAAGATTTTTTTTAAGTATATATGAAAAGGGTTAAGATATAAAATTATTTGATGATAAAAATACGAGTACTTACATCAGAAAATCCATATCCTGGGAGACTAGGAGCTATGACTTCAATAGCGAAGTTTCTGTTTTGACTAACAGCTGTGAGGAGCGGAATCGCTTCGTAGAACTCCCTCACAGAACCTGGCCATCCGTGGAGAAGTAGAAGAGGTACAGTTTCTACTCCCTTTGGTACCTGAAAACAAAAAAAAAATGTTTAGTAAAGTCCTAAAATTATAAGAAATAGACTATTCTGGATGAAGTCCTTCAAAAAAAAAAAAAAATTCTTAATTAGAGCGCCTGAAATATTTTAGTCTCGTTGTTCGCACCGTACACTCCATGGAGCGACTCGTTGTCCAGGGATAAGTGTAGGGCAAGCGGTCGCGCGGACGCTCACCTACGCGTTGGACAGACCTCATCAGAACTGCAACAAAAACTTCCATCGTCCAGAGTTCCCGAGACGCAATGGACCGTGATAGGTGGAGACACTTCACGAGAAACTCATTGCCCGACGAAAATGCAGCATCATCAACCACGAGTGCTCTGTCAAAAGTAAACGACTTAGAGGAATGCCAATGAGTGAAACTTGGTCATAGATGAAAAACATAATGTTTTTCAAGTGTTTGTTTGTATTTGTGTTGATTTGGATCTCTCTGCTCAGATCCGCTCTGTGATTAACGAATGGATGTTTTTTGCCTCTAGTATCGTTAAGACTCGTCTCCGGCCGAGGCCGAGTGTATACAGAAATATGTGGCACGTTGATACTATCGCCGCGATTCTCTCGCTTGATCTAAATCGTGGCAGTGAATGTGGGTTTTTTTTTATTTAAAAAAAGAAAACTCCCGCAATAGGAATACATCCTGTGTTCGATACCGATGTAATAATATGGAGTTGTAATGGCAACACTAGGTTCTTGTCAAAGTGTCATAATTGCCTTGATAGTTGTAGTTGTCAAATGACTCGGAAAATAGAACTCACTAGAATGAGACGGCTTCCGGTGATTTGTTTTGGCCACCGAGTTTTGTTGAGCTAATATAATTAACGAGTGTTTATAACCGGATTGGTACGTTACGTCAAAGTAGCGTCGGTTCCTCGTGTAGTTGGAAATACTTACTAGAATTATGGCGCCAGGCCGAATTTTTTATTTTTTTTATGAAATAAGCGGCAAACGGGCTGACGTATCGCCGGATGGTAAGCGATTACCGCCGCCCATAGACACACGCAACACCAGAGGCGTCACAAGTGCGTTTCCGGTCTTTGGGGAATGGGGAGGGGGATGGAGGGATGGGTGGCCTCCGGTATCCTCACTCACTCGGTGAAACACAGCGCAAGCGCTATTTCTCACCGGTTTTCTGTGAGGCCGTGGTATCACTCCAGTCGAGCAAGCCCATTCATGCCGAAGTGTGGCTCTCCCACGGTAAAATTGATTGTGATATAGCTTCCACGGGAGATTGATCGGACCGCGTGGTTTTGTTAAGCTAATTTATTGTAAAACGGAATATTGTGTAGTGTATGGAACTGCGTGGACATCGGTACCAGGGGCACCCCTCACCGCATCGGATAAAGAAGCTGCCTACACAAGGTTAGTAATAACTTATATTTAACTAGGCGCATCGCCTCAATTGTTTGTGATTGTCTGGCTATATCTATGGGCCCGTATAGACTAGTACAAGGATTCCAATGGAACGCGACCCTGGTGATTGGACTCAACATCCTGGGTCGCAGGGGACTTTATAGATAAAAATGAAACGGACAAAAATAATACCCAGACTCAGAACAACAATTTATAGATCACACAAAGTTTTGTCCCATGTGGGATTTAAACCCACAACACTTGGCGCAGTAGAAAGCAGTGTGGCGACCACATAATCCACTAGGCTAACCGTGCAGTCGAAAAGTCGGTGTATGAAAATTTAAAAAAATATCTCGCTGAATTGTAAATTTTAACCAACAATGAAAAATACGAGTGTGTAAAACACTCATATTTTTCGTTCTCATTTTCCTGTAATTAGCTTCTACAGTTGTGATTTTTATAGCTTTTAATTGTACAGCTGTGAACTGCAGCATCAGACTTGTTTACTTGTTGACTCAAGAGGTAAAAATCTGAAAATTTACATAACATACTTTTGTTTGCCGAATTGGGTTCAACAGTTTAAATATTGGAATACATAACGCATACACGGTAGTGTATTATAACTATTATAAGCTAAATTAATCAAGTTTTCTTTAAAATATATAGTACTCAAGTTAGTATATAGTACTCAGACAATGTATGATGTATTTGTATTTACTGTCTCGGTGGCGCGGTGGTAGTGCAAGCGACTACTGTGCTTGAGGTCTCGGGTTCGATTCCCGGGTCAGAACAAATGTTTGTATGATCTGCAAAAATTTGTTTTGAAGTTTGGATGTTTTCTATGTATTGTTTTTACAAAAAAGAAGTATTAATGTTTTCATATCAGTTGTCGCTCTGCTTAGTTTGGGTCTAGATGGCGTTGTGTGTTAGGTGTCCGAAATATTTATTTATTTACCTTAGGAGTTACTCTGATGAAATGAATATCAAGACCTTGGATATTAGTCTTGAATTGTGGGAACTTATTCAAGAAATTCTCCCTTTCCTTGAAGTTGTACTTCTCAGCCCAGTATTTCAGCCAACTGCCAATGTGTTGGCTATTGAATCCGTATTCGAAACCTACATCTTTAAGCGGTGGCACGAATGCAGCAGAATTCGATAGCCTGGTTTTCAGGTCTGCTATTACCTGAAAAATAAAATTATGAAATATTAGCTGACCCGGCGAACTTCGTATCGACTTATTTATTTTTGTGAATATTTTCTAATTTATCTTATAAAATATTTTAGTAAGCCCGTGTCAACTTCCCGCAGTGCTGCAGTGTATAGATAGAACTAAGCGGACTAAGAGAATATAACACCTACTTTTTGAAATTATCTATATATATAAAAGAGTAAGGTGACTGACTGACTGACATACCCAGAGATCAACGCACAGCCCAAACCGCTGAAGCTAGAATCCTGAAATTTTGCATGTAGGTTCTCTATATAACGTAAGTGAGCACTAAGAAAGGAATTTTTGAAATTCCACCCCTAAAGGGGTGAAATGGGGGTTGAAAGTTTGTATGGAAGTCGGTCATTTTATAAGTTAGAAACATAAAACTTTATTTTTGAGCTAATGATTAAAAATGAGTAAACACGTATTTAAGCGTTTCTAAATATTCTACCCCTAAGGGGTGAAATAGGGGTTGTGATTTTGTACATAGGTTAGTCTGGAAGTCCGACATTTTTGAAGTTAGAAACATGAAACTTTATTTTTGGGCTACTGATTAAAAAGGAATAGGTACGTATTTAAGCGTTTCTGAATTTTAAACCCCTAAGGGGGTGAAATAGGGGTTGAAAGTTTGTATGAAAGTTCGCCATTTTTTTAATTAGATAAATGAAAATTAAATTTTGGGGCTACTGATTAAAAAAGAGTAGATACGTATTTAAGCATTTCTGAATATTCTACCCCTAAGGGGGTGAAATAGGGGTTGAAAGTTTGTATGGAAGTTCGTTATTTTTAAAGATAGAATCATAAAACTTTATTTTTGGGATAATGATTAAAAAAAGAGATACGTATTTAAGCGTTTCTGGATATTCTACCCTTAAAGGGGTGAAATAGGGGTTAAAAGTTTGTACGGAAATCCGTAATTTTTAAATAAGAAACATGCAACTTTATTTTTGGGCTACTAAATAAAATGATTAGATACGTATTTAGGAGTTTCTGGATATTATGCCCGTAAAGGGGGGATATACGTATTTAGGAGTTTCTGGATATTATGCCCCTAAAGGGGTAAAATAGGCGTTGAAAGTTTGTAAGGAAGTACGTCATTTTTTAAGTAAGAAACATGAAAATTAGGTTTTGGGCTACTGATTAAAAATGAGTAGATACGTATTTAAGCGTTTCTAGATATTCTACCCCTAAGGGGTGATATAGGAGTTGAAAGTTTTTAAGGAAATCCGTCATCTTTTGAGTGAGAAACATGATAACTTCTGTTTTGGCTGATTAAAAATGTGTAGATACGTATTTAAGCGTTTCTGGATATTCTACCCCTGAAATAGGGGTTGAAATTTCGTATATAGGTTAGTCTGGAAGTCCGTCATTCTTAAGTTAGAAACATGCAACTTTATTTTAGGCTAATGATTAAAAATGAGTAGATACGTATGTACGAACATGTTCTACCGGAACCGGTTGTGGTACACGGTGCCGTTCTCGAAGTTGTTCAAAAATACATGTGGTACCTCAGACACTTTGCAGTTCGAGGACAAGGTGAACAGGAGAATTCAGCCGGGTTGGGCAGCGTTTGGGAAACTTCGTTGGGTCTTTTCATCATCAATCCCACAGTGCCTAAATACGAAAGTCTTCAATCAGTACGTCCTACCAGTCATGACATGCGGTGCCGAAACGTGGACACTTACGACACGGCTGGTTCACAAGTTTAAAGTCGCTCAGCGTGCTATGGAGGGCTATAATAATAATAATGATTTATTTTTCTCATCACAAAAGCTCAACGGTTCTCTAAGGGATCGCATCAAGAATGAGGTGATCCGGTAGAGAACCAAGGTCATTGACATAGCCCACAGGATAAGCAAGCTGAAGTGACAGTGGGCTGGCCATATTAGCCGCAGAACTGATAACCGTTGGGGTAAACGGGTTCGTGAGTGGTAACCGCGTCTCGGCAAACGTAGCGTAGAACGTCCACAGGCCAGGTGGAATAATGATCTGCCCAAGTCGGCTGGCAGGAGCTGGATGAGAGAAGCTGAGGATCGAACCAAGTGGCGTGCAATTGGAGATGCCTATGTCCAGCAGTGGACTGCGATGATGATGATGAGATACGTATTTAAGCGTTTCTGGATATTCTATCCCTAGGCTAGACTGGAATTTCGTCATTTTTTAATTTAGTAGCCTGAAACTTTGTCTTCAGGCTTTTGATTACAAATAAATGAATACTTATATCAGCATTTATGGGAATTCTTTTCCTAAAGGGGTTAAAATAAGGGTCGAAAGTGTGTATGAAAGTCAAATTTAATGGACTATTGATTATAAATAAATACGTTTAAAAACATGAACACAGTATTCATAGATACTTACACAGTTTTAATTAAATACCTAGGTATAATCAACTTCCACGCGAGCAAAGCCGCGGGCAACAGCTAGTCTATTATAAAAACCTTGTCCTGACAAATGCATAAAAAAGAATTATTCAATTTGATGCACTCGTTCGAAAGTTATGGGCGTACATACATTTTTGTGATTCATTTTTATTTATATAGATGTGTTACAAAGAGCATGTTATCAGTCTGATTAATGCACTGTAATGCTTATAAGTAGGTTGTTGCTTAAAACTCACCAATGCATAAAAAATATGATAAAAACAAACTGAGTACCAGTACGATAGAGTGAAGTTTTGGGACTGCTATTAGATAATAAAGAAACTTATAAAATATCAAGTAAACTATGACTAATTTGAAACTAATCACAAATAGACTGACGAAATATCTGTAATTAGATTCAAATCAGTTTTTAGGATCTCGTCATGTTTAGCCAGCCATTCATTGGAATCTACCGGGACATAGCTCCCTCCTAATCGTAGCGTAGAATGTCCACAAGCCAGGTGGAGTGACGACTTGCGTAAGATGGCTGGCAGGAGCTGGATGCAAGAAGCCCAAAATGCAATAGCATAGGCCTATGTCCTTTTAGGATATGCGAATCTTAAAATTCAATGGTGTTTGTCATATTTGATTAGATTTAAACATTATCAATTAATATCATCATCATTTCATAAGAAAGATGTTAACTGCTGGACTAAGGTTAGCACTAGATCCAACGATTTCTGACGACCTTCACCAAATCGTCAGACCACCTCGTAGGGTCCCTACCCGTGCTTTGTTTATTCTTTTGGCTGATATAATAATGATCATGACGTATACACATACATAAATTCGTGCCTTAATCCTTAAAAGACTAGGCAGAAGTGTATTAAAAGTCGTAAATCATAACTCCCTCTTTAAATCAATAGAAGTACAACCATCTTGTCATAACTGCTTTAGCATCCTACCTCGTTCTCAAATTTAATCTTGAACGGTCTGATACTTGTATCCTGCTTCTCTGGTCTACTTCCCGGCCCCCACCACTCGTTCTGGTCCAGATCAGGTATTGGCGGAGGTGATTTTAAGAACATAAGATACACTACCAAACCAATCTTTGCCACCAGAGCTACCATGGAGATCAGGAATATTAGACGGGCCATCTGGAATGAGATTAGAAATATAAATCAGAAGTAAGTGTGATCATTGATGGGTGTTTGACGTCATCATCATCATCAACAGCCTGTAATAGTCCAGTATTAGACATAGTCTCTCCTTAGGAAGAAGATTTTGGGTTACTATACTACGCTAGTAAGACATGTTGCTATATATTATGATTTGTGTCAAATGTTCCATATCTTTGCAATGCTGCTCTCCTGCGTAGTTTACACCCTTAGTCGGCCGACTAAGGGTGTGACAGTCTGGTGATAGTCTTTATTTTTAATCCATCATCATCCGCACTGTAATAACCAGACAGGTATAGAACTACTTCCATACTTTGTTTTTTTTTGTTTATGAGCCTGCCGAAGTGATTCTACGCTGCCTGATGGATAGCATGAGTACAATCCAATTGTAGTGGTCACTACACTAGTTGCGAATGTAGACAATGCAAAATTGCAGCATGGTGACCAACACTACGGCGGCCGTTTAAGATGCTTCTGCATCATTAGGCCTTTGGTCTCACACTCACAGACGACATACAACAGCACGATTGCTGTAATTTTAGGTCTGTTGGTCTACTGGTTATTGAACCTGTCTGCTAAGTCAAAATTCATGGGTTCGACTTCTGTTATAGATGCTCTCAAGTTAAATTAGTAGGTATCTTTTTATTAAACGTCAAGGCGATAGATGCGGCAGTCGTACTTCGCTACAATCAAATCATTTAATTTCCTGTGACCTCGTTTACTCAGTCAAAAATCAACGAAAGAATTGCTCATCACCTTTTATCTGTAAGGTCAAGGTCATGGTTGTCCTCAAATGAAACTTAGATGCAGAACAATTAAATCCATTAATAACATTTTTGAACCGTTTGGGGTCGAAACGCGGAAGTGTATGGGGTCCGACTGCTCGTGCTATGTTTGAGCATGCTAACCAAGCATCTGATTGATGCTTTTCGAGAACCGAAGGCCGGCTTTTTTCTAGTTTAAGATTAGTACATTAAATTCCTTAACTATAGACAAAAACCGTGCAGAGTACCTATATTATCTTAACAAAAAACGTAATAGCTACAATATTAGCGTCTATAGAGTTTTTGTTTTTTCATATTTGACTATGTAAACTTTATGTTCATGTTCACCGTTGATGATGTAACATACATTTTATATCTTGCAACACTATAAAATAATTATAGAAAATATTTTTTTTAAATTGGAGTACTTAGATAATGCAGATAACTCGTTTTTCTTTTTAAATCGCGATTGAAAACTCCTTTGTTGGAAAAATAATAAAACGCGTTTCTTAAAAAAATATGTATGTTTCAAATGAATACACGTATTATTTATAATTACAGTACATTAATACTATTAAGAAGATAACGATTACTTTATTGTGATACTATATAAGTCCTTAGAAACGTAAAGATAAAAACTATAAATATACATTCAGTTTTTACAACAAGATGATTCATTTAAATATTAAAAAAGGCTTAAGTATGTACAACATTTAAGCAAGGAAAACTATTCCTTAAAGCAATGTAAAATAAACTTTTAATTGCACTTACCTTGCTTTATAGTAATCCCAGATTTATAGATCTAAATATATCAATAAAACAATACACACGGCTGCTGTCGTGGCTTGTGTCCGACACACTGACAACTTATCATTATTTGTAATCTGATTACGTAATCGTAATTGTTAAAAAGCCGGCCGGTAACTGCTTATTTGATATTGAAAAATATTATGTATATACGAGTATACCAGAATGATCTATAACCTTTTTTAGATTACATAATGACTGCAGTAATAAAAATTTCAAGTCATCTTTCGTTTCATTTTTATTGAAATTGTTGAAGTTTAGAAGATAGAGTGATATTGATTATTATTGCATTGACTTATTGCAAGGAATTTCTATACTATTCATATTTATTTAATATTATAAAGCTGAAGAGTTTGTTTGTTTGTAATCTCAGGAACCGCTGGTACGATTTGAAAAATTCTTTCAGTCTCTGATAGCCTATAGCCTTCCTCGATAAATGTACTATCATATCATCACGCTAAGATCAATAGGAGCGGCGCATCAATGAAGAATGTTACAAACACGGGGAAAATTATTACGCTACGGGCAATAGGAGACGTAAACGACGTTGCGTGGGTCAGCTAGTATTGAAAATGAAAAAGCCTTTTATTTCTAGCTACATTACATGATTATAACACGATATTTACTTTAATATATTTTTTTCTTTTGCAAGAACCCCTCTTCTCAGGTGAAGGCCTCCTCCAAGGATTTCCAATTGTTTTTATCTTGTACCTTTTTTATCCATTATTCATCATCCGTTCCTTTTATTTCGTCTTCCTATGTGATGCTTTCCTTTTTTTAGGGTTACGTGCCAAAGGCAAAAGACGGAACCCTTATAGATTCGTCATGTCTGTCTGTCTGTATGTCCGTCTGTCCGTCCGTATGTCACAGCCACTTTTTTCCGAAACTATAAGACCTATAATGTTGAAACTTGGTAAATAGATGTATTCTGTAAATCGCATTAAGATTTTCACACAAAAATAAGAAAAAAACAATACATTTTGGGGATCCCCATACATAGAACTGAAACTCAAATTTTTTTTTTACATCAAACCCATGCTTTTGGGGTATCTATGGATAGGTCTTCAAAAATGATATTGAGGTTTCTAATATGATTTTTTTCTAAACTGAATAGATTGCGCGAGAGACACTTCCAAAGTGGTAAAATGTGTCCCCCCCCCTGTAACTTCTAAAATAAGAGCATTATAAATCTAAAAAAAATATATGATGTACATTACCATGCAAACTTCCACCGAAAATTGGTTTGAACGAAATCTAGTAAGTAGTTTTTTTTTAATACGTTATAAATCGTAAACTGCATTTACCTTTTATTCAATCAAAACAAATATAAAAAAATATATGTTACTTGCTGCTGCACCTGAACCCTTCATGGGCGAGTCCGACTCGCACTTGGCCGCTTTTTTTGTTTTTTATTATTTTTTTATTTTTTATTAGCTAGTACTTATTATCTAATTTTAAATGCTTGTTTTATGTTATCGCTTCTAATCACATCACGCCAACAACTCTTAATAGTCCACTGCTGGTCATAGGCCGCACTTCGACAGGAGGACTGTAATAGGCTAAAGATGATTTCACCCTGGTTCGATAGGTAGGTAGGACTATGGGACTAATCCCGCCCACCACTGTAACTCCTGTACACCAGGATCAACAGCAGTGACCCACGAACACACCGAGTTATGACACTCGGGAAGTCCCAGGAAAAATTAAACTGTCTTGGAACCCGCAACGAAATTAATCAGAAGAAAAACACTGTTTTTTTTTTTTTTTTTTTTTATGGAATTGGCCGGCAAACGAGCAGACGTATCGCCTGATGGTAAGCGATTACCGCCGCCCATGGACCATGGGGATGGGGGGGGGGGGAGATAGGGGCAGGGGGGTTGGGCCTCCGGTATCCTCACTCACTCGGTGAAACACAGCGCAAGCACTATTTCACACCGGTTTTCTGTGAGGCCGTGGTAACACTCCGGTCGAGCCGGCCCATTCATGCCGAAGCGTGGCTCTCCCACGAATTGAAGAAGAATTGGAAATATGATAAGTCCACTTCCCTCCTTAGCAAAGCGGGAGACAAAATTAAGTCAAAATAGGCAGATTTTCAAATTTTCCATCTCTTTTCAGTGATGTTGTCCTGCGGAAATTTTTTTTAGTTGCCACCTAAGTCTTACGACACCCATGCGGCCATGAGATGAACAAGGGCTGCAGCACTTCTTAATCAGTAACCATGTAGATAGACGGACGCTTCTTATAAATCATAGTTACTCAATCCAACTGCTAGATAAAGATATTTGTTTATCTTTAAACTCTTATTAGCGTCTTAAAAAAAAGAAGCAGTTCTCAATTGAGAATGTTTTCAATTTTTCCTTGTTAGCTACCATTATACCTACCGTGGGAGAGCCACGCTTCGGCCTGAATGGGCCGGCTCGACCGGAGTGATACCACAGCCTTACAGAAAACCAGTGTGAAATAGTGCTTGCGCTGTGTTTCACCGAGTGAGTGAGGATACAGGAGGCCCAGACACCAATCCCCCTATCCCCCCATTCCCAAAATGCCGGCAACGCACTTGTGACGCTTCTGGTGTTGCAGGTGTCCATGGGCGGCGGTAATCGCTTACCATCAGGCGATACGTCTGCTCGTTTGCCCGCCTATACCATAAAAAAAACTCCGTCTTCTGTGAATTGGTTTCGGAAGTTCTTCTGTATTTTAAGGCATGAAGAACAGTCCTTAATAATTTGTAAGGATGTAGGTACGTCAATCGGTGATAGTTATCGATTACTTTGCACCAAAATCAGTTGGTATATGTATTTTAACAGAAGTAAATATAATTTTCAACTTAAGACATGTTAGAATTCCTATCTTTAAACGAAAGAATACTCAGACAGAAGAATATCGTTGCAGTTCTCATCACTCGTTTGTTGCAAGCAGCTTATGTCGAAAATAGTGATAAATTCCAATGAGAGCTATTGTAGTCTATCTGATGACTTTGATCATTACTAAGCAAAGGGGCTGTGCCAAAAGTAGTAAGAACTGTAAGAAGTAGGTACTGTAAATTTATAACAGGTTCAAATTTAGCTTAACCTTTTGCTGTACCTATCATCGTAGGTTTCATCAGAACGACTAAAAAATCTTAATTATAAAAAAAGGACACCAGTTAATCTAATCAATTGGTCTTACTTTTAAGTTAAAGGTGCACATATACATTATCAGTTATCATGCTTTAAAAACATTACTATGTTACGTGTGATGGCGGGTTAAAATACAATGTGGCCAAATGGATTGCCATTTGGACAGCATGGTACAGTAAACTAAAATCTCCTTCCTAACGAGAAGGCTATGTTCAGTACTATTAAAGGTTATTGATGACGATTGATATAATACAGTATCAGGTATTAGGCTTCTTGATTTTTACTCTTTTTAACAGACTTCAAAAAAGGAGGAGGTTCACAATTCGACTGTTTTCTTTTAAATATTTGTTACCTCATAACTTTCGACTGGGTTAACCGATTTTTCATGATTCTTTTTTTATTTGAAAGCTGGTGCTTTCCCTGTGGTCCCATTTAAATTTGGTCCAGATTGAAGGCGGTTATTTTTTGTTAAAAATATTTATATTATAAGTTACACTGATATGCGGATTTCGCTAATACTTTTTTGCTCTGGATTCAAGATTTAATTATGCGTATACGGTTTATTTATTTAAAAATAGTTTAGGAATAAGATTTTTTATTTCAACTTTTACCCCCTCAAACTCGGTGATTATGCGTAAAGTAAGTTGTAAATATTTATCTATACATCTATAGGTACAAATTAATAAAATCGGAGTGTCTGATTGTGATATTAAAATAACCGCTTTTACTATATAAATAATGTATGTATGTATACACGGTACATATACAAAAATAGCATTTTTTACAATTTTTGTCTGTATGTCTGTCTGTCCGTCTGTCTGTCTGTCTGTTCCGGTTAATCTCTGGACCGATTTTTTTCACGATTTTCATTGGTAGAAAGCTGATGATATAAGGAGTAACTTAGGCTACTTTTTTGTAGACTAGCTTCGCCCCGCGGCGCTACCCGCGGTACGACAATAACCGGTTCAGCTAGTCTTAAATATAATCCAGATTCTCATATAAATTATCATCATCATCTTGACAAAGATGTCCACTGCTAAACACAGGCCACTCTCATCTAACAGCTTGCCACGACCTTCATCAGGTCGGCGGATCACACTGTATAATTAAACATGACTAATTATACCTATACGTATCCGAACTTGTAAGTAAAACAACAATTCTTACAGTAAAAAACTTTATTCAATCTTAACCAAATTAAAGTTCAGTCTTTTTATTCTTCTGATGCCACTCTTTGAAAGCTTTGACTGCCTTGAACACATCTTGAGAAAAGACCTGGGGCAGTTCAAGAGCCAAAAAGTGACCTCCGTCGTCCAGTACCGTTAAATTAATGATGTTGGTGTACTTCATTTTCAGAATCGATTGAGGTTGGTACGTAAGTTCATTTTTTGCTTGCAGCCCCCAAGTTGGCACTGCCGTTGGAATCCTAGAAAGTAGAAACAAAATCGAGTCATAATACATATTTGATATTCCTTTGATCATCAATTCAATCAACCGAATCAATCATCTAAGTATTGTGTTAGAGAAAGAAGTAGTTGTACTCTAAGTGTGGGCGCACACCGGAGTCAACAGTCAGTCTCCGACGAGACAGTTAGTCGAGGCTCGACTAGGTTGCCGTAAAAAGTGCCGTAAAAAGCGTTGTGTTAGATGGGACCGTTGCACATCAAGGCCGTTTTAGACAGACAGTCTCCGACGTAGTATAAATAGATAAATAAAAAAAAGTAGACAAACACTCTTTAAAGAGGTAATATTCCCAGAATTAAATCGTCCTTTCTCCCTCTTCGACTGTTTGTTTGGTCTCATGTGGTGTGCGACAGCACAAGACAACAGTTGAAAACTGTATTGTCGCGAACCGTCTCGTCGAAGACCGTTTCGGTGTGCGCCCGGCCTAGATGCATGTTTTATGCAATATCTATTTAGGCAGAAGGTTCTTAACACCCATATTTTGCAAACCACTGACACACTCACTACTTGTCACCTGTTAACTCAAGGTACCTCACAAATTGTGTACTTCAGCATTGTAGATGTAGAAATTGGGAGTAGGTATATTGGGTATGAGCAATGACACAATTGTTGCTTAAATTGATCCATTGGAGAGTATAAGAAATAACACTCGTTCGGAATGATACTTTGGTTTCTACCAAAAAATATTCGTTACTTTAAGGCAAGTGAGTATGGTTACCGGATCTTAAAACCTCCTACCTCTATTTCTGGCTAGGATCCCCATGGCTCGAGGGGTGGCAGCACGCTCTCGACTCTTTAATTTTATGTGCGCATGGGCAACAGCAGTCCTTTACAACTTACCTTACTCCCTATACCTTCAGAGAAACGTTCTAGGCAATTTTCGCATGTGCATGCATAAATGTAATGTTTAACGCATGTGTCAAAAGGTCAAAGAAAAGCTTTATGGAAATGGAATAAAAAGAAACGCACTGGTCCAAGTCGTACTCCCGTATCTTGCGTGAGAAATTTTCAGCGTAGAACCTCATGGATGTTGTTATGCTCTTAGTAGACCAGTAGATCATCAAGTTATCAATCAGCTGTTCTTTTGTAAATCTGGAGCTCAGTCCACCGTCGGGCTTCGACTTATACTCTTTGTTCGTCCATGTGGAAAACTTTTCCAGAATATAAGCGAGTAGACCAGCTGGAGAATCCGTTAATGAGACCCCTGTTGAATTGCAAAGAAAATAAATTAGTATGACAGCTTACTCTCTACTCAAGTGCAGTTTTTATTGTTTTAAAAAACTTAAATTTGATTAAGACTAAAATTGACTCTGCTAAGTAATATCTAAAAACTTTTTTTTCAGACATCTAGCGCATTAGGAATATACATTCTGTGTCACGAGAACTTTACAAACATCACATCGCATCGCATTACATCACATAAAACGAACACATAGAATACCCAGACTCAGAACACCAATTTGTGGATTACACAAAGTGTTGTCCCGTGTGGGATTTGACCACTTAGCGCAGTACAAAATGGCATGGTGAACAGTTAATCCGAGAATTTTGGATTGTAAATTATATTGTTTGACATTTTTAATATTCTTTAGTAAGTATTATAAATATTTTTAAAATTGAAAAAAAACAGCTATAATTCAATGTTGCAACAATGAAACTTACCAATAGTGTCTGGTTTGGTTGTCTGCAAATGAAAGTACCCTAATTCTTCCAAGAACATAGCGAAGTAGGTGGAGAGTGGATACATTCTCTCAGCCAGGTGACTTTCTACGACCAGTGAAGGGAAGAAACTACCGAGGAAGGTTTTGACAAATGAACAGGTATTCTGTAACGATGTTATTACAAATTAGTAAAAATAAACACACTCTTGAGTAATTTACATAGATCAGATTGTGGATAACAACCTTCGAGAGGTCAAAATAAATCCCACATCCCTCTCCCCATCTCCCAAAGGCCGGCAACGCGCTTGTGATGCCTCTGGTGTTGAGGGTGTACATGGGATGCATTAATCGCTTACCATCAGGTAATACGTCTGCTCGTTTGCCGCTATTCCATAAAAAAAGAACTTGAGGGACTATTGTAAGTTTATTTGACAGCACCTCGAGCATTACGGTGACCGAGTCCAGCATTACGATTGACCCGCATCGAACTCTTCCCCAACCGCTGCATAATCAATAGCAATCGAGTTGATGTGAAATGAATTAAATTAAAAAGATTTTTAAACACAAGCTTTTACTGGAATGCATCGAGACGAATCAAACGAGTCCAAAGTCGATGATGTTGCGACGTTTCTTTACAGAGTTCTTATGGCCACCTTCCAGCTCCAGCATCAGATCCGCTCCATGTCATTATAATATTGTATTGTCACGCTATATACATATGCCTGCAAAATTTCAGCAAAATCGGTTGAAGATATCTGCTTCCAAATTGAGTAGCAAGATTGCACCCGAACATACAACAGACAGACAGCATACTTACATACATCTCTCGCTCGTCTCGCCGAGACGAGCCAAGCGGAGCGCAAGGGCACTACCTACCTTTTCTCGAAGTGTTTCATCGATTTTTTGAAAACTTATAACTTTGGTTCCCGATATACCAGATCATTCAAATTCTCAGAATATAATGTTACTAATAGACTAATGCAACATACAAAGTTTCAATTGCATAGATCTAATACTTTAGATTTTATTGATACCTAAAAAGACCGATTTCGTCACCGACACACTGATGATCATCAAAACTGTTAGGGTACCTCCTGAAGTGCTAGAAAGCTGAAATTTGGTATGTAAACTAAGTTTAGTATAAAACAACAGAAAAATTCCTAAACCTATTACTTTTACCCCCCAACCCCCAAATGTGGGGGGTGGAAGTTTGTATCAGACTTTCACAAATGTTTATGCTAGAGGTTTTATTTTTGGTACCCGGACTTTTTCGAAAGAAGAAAAAAGATGTACAATCAATACAGCCCAAAAAAAGAAAAAAATACTGCCTCAAGCAACTTACAAAAAGAAATGAAATGAAATCCCACCAAAAACATATTCATGTAAAATGTTGCCAAGACGACTGCATTATGGCTTACCCTGTGAAAAAGATATCAGATCTCATGTAGAGCCAAGGTTCCGAATCTACACGCCCTAACTCTACTAACCCTAACTTCATAAACTCTACATCTCAATAAAAATGTATTGCTTGGCTGTTTCGTTACTTCAGAAACTAAATATTCGTATTACACATTACTACAGAAACTAGATATTTGCAAACACGAAAGGCGTTCGTTTCCCCTTCGTGATGGTATGGTAGCGAAACGGCGAAGCCATACATTTTTACTGAGATGTAGAGTTTGTGAAGTTAGGGTTGGTAGAGTTAGGGCATGTAGATTCGTAACCTTGGCTCTACATGAGATCTGATATCTTTTTCACAGGGTAAGCCATAATGCAGTCGTTTTGGCAACATTTTACATGAAAATGTTTTTGGTGGGATAAATTTATACTAGAACGTCATTAATGGACCATATTGTTAGAGTATATTTAGGACACGATTCATTCATGCTTGATGTAATAAAGCTCACTCGGTCATGCTTCGATAGCTCAATAGTTTTTATAGAGGAATGTGAGAATATGTTTTTATGCCAAACTGCATAAATTCTTACAAATAAATGTTCATATCCGCTTTCAACAATTTTATAGAGTAAATCTAAACAAAAATACATTACCATAGTTATGAGCATGTTTGAATGATGTCCAAGAATGTCTTCTGGGAATAAAGTAGACATTGTTGAGGCTATTGCTGCACCCCAGTCTCCACCTTGAACAAAATACTTCTTGTGTCCGAGTCGGTTCATCAGGTTTCTAAATATCACTGCTACTTGAGGTAAACCAAGACCTGGACGAACTGCCGGCTGTAAGAATTAAATATTATCAGGAACTTTCTGGCACAACTCATCAACAGTTATTATTACTCCACTGCTGGATATTTGTCGTGACAGATCCACGCTTCGGCATGAATGTGCCGGCTCGCCCGGAGTGATACCATGGCCTTACAGAAACCCGCTGTGAAACAGTGCCTGTGCTGTGTTTTACCGAGTGAGTGAGGATACCGGAGGCCTATCAGGAACCGCTGGTCCAATTTGAAAAAATATTTCAGTGTTGGATAGTACATTTATCGAGGAAGGCTATAGGCTCTATATCATCACGCTAATACCAATAGGAGCGGAGCACCGATGAAGAATGTTACAAAAACGGTGTAATTTTTTTACGCTACGGGCAATAGGAGACGTAAACGACGTTGCGTGGGTCAGCTAGTAGCTTATATTTTGATTTATACTTGCATATCAAAAATAAAATGCAATTTACAAATTATCTAATATCTGTAATCACCAGGCGGATTTTAAAGGTTTTATTTTCGTTTGATAGCCTAAGTATATCGCTACTCCGCAACTCGCTACAATCCTTATACTTAAGTGGAAAAGTGTGCGTAAAGTGTGACTTTCTTGTCGGTTCTGTCTTTTGTAATTTTCTTTTTAAAAGACAACTCCCGCACTAGGAATAAATCCTGTGTCGCGGGGGACTTTACAAACATACATGAAACGGACACAAAGAACACCCAGACTCAGAACGACAATTTGTGGATCACACAAAGTGTTGTCCTACGTGGGATTTGAACCCACGACACTTGGCGAAGTAGGAAACGGCGTGGTGACCGTTAAACCACTAGGCCAAACGTGCAGTCGATAAGTAAGTAATTAGAATATCTAAGCCTGAAACTGTAGGTTCAACTTCTTTCCAAGACAAGTAATTCATGCAATGAGCAAAAATATTTGTGTGTTAGTTATAGAGAGGGTGTTATTTATCTAAATCAAATATGTATTTCACAATATTAGCAGTCTATTGTCATCGAACAGGTTATGCTAGTTTTAGATCTCTCGGCCATTTGTAAGTTGATTCAAGTTTAATTACAGTATATAATGTCATATGAAGTTAGTATTTATATTAACAAGTTTTAAATATAAAGTAGATGTAAAAATGTAGGATTTGCAAGTCATTGGTATAAAGATTAGAATTATCGTAAATATTATAATTATACCTACAATACGATAGTGCAGAAATCTCTTCTTGTCTCTATAAGACCTTATTATCTCAACTGATATTTATATTTGGATTAAAATGGATTGTCATTGTGACGAGTTATTTTTTGCAATTCAATAGTAGTTTAACAAATTCAAAGTACAAAGTCTACAAACGCAAAGAAGTTGCGGCGATTATCATATTCATATCGACGCACGGCTCAAAATACAAATATTGTTATTAAAGTGGATCTTCACTGAAACAACATAACATACAATAGTATGTTGTTTATAAGATCCAATTTTACTTAAGAGACCAAATCTGATTTTCATTTCAAAAATTCACAAATCGCATAGTTTCCGTTGGTATCATTAGCTGTGTTTGCCTAGCTAGGAAGACAACACATTATAGAGTATTCGTCGGGTATTTTGTAGTCGGCTAAGCTAGGAAGTTTAAATTTTAGTTCTAGATACGACATGTCGATTTACTTCTGTCGAAATGTACATACATACATATATCCATTGGTTTACCTAAGAATATTGTTTTTTTAAGGAGATTTGACTGTGAAACTTCCTTTTTATTTGGATATAAATTCTCGTTATCCTCTAAGCATCCTTATCGGTATTTTTAAGTTAAAATCTGTTAACAAAAATGCATTCTAATAGAGCTGATGGAAAAACAAATAGTAATATTCTTACATCAGAGAATCCATAGCCAGGTAAACTTGGAACGATAAGTTCAAAAACGAAGTTATACCCTGGAGTCTGCTTTGTCAATAGTGGTATGGCTTCATAGAACTCACGAACAGATCCTGGCCATCCGTGCATTAGGAGTAAAGGAACCACTTGGATATCTTTGGGTACCTGAGAAAAAAATACGTATTATTAATCGTTAAATTTATCGTACTTAAGCATTTAGGAATTGCGACAAATTCTCCAGAAGTACTTATTCTGCATGCTGTAAGTGGCATTAATAATGTATTAATTTTGCTTTAAAATTGCACCCATTGCATTTGAAGGATTATGACGGTGTGTTCTAGAGGAATAATAATACTCCAAAGGAAGTTTTAAAATTTGGCTTCCATAAAATAGACCTTTAATTAATTTACCAAACAACCTATAAAACAAGGTTGTTCAATTTAATACAATTATACACAGCTTCGTTTGAACGACGAACGAAACAAAATATGTTATACTGTATAACCTACATATCTTCTGCAATATTTTCCTGAGCTAGAGGCCAATTTTAGGAAGTAAATTCTCCAAAATTGTCAGTTGTTTTGATAATCTCTATTATATTAAGAATGATCTACCTGTGGTTTCACTCTGATGAAATGAATATCAAGCCCTTGAATGTTTGTCTTGAATTGCGGGAATTGGTTTAAGAACTTTTCTCTTTCACTGAAGTTGTATTTGTCAGCCCAGTAACTCAGCCAGGAGCTCATCTGATCGGTGTTGAAGCCGTACTCAAAGCCTGTTGATTCCAGAGGCCGTGTGAAGACACGAGGATTTTTGAGGCGATATTTCAAGTCTTTTATCATCTAAAGAAATAAAGTGAAGTTATATATTGTGTTCGTCATTATTCGGGAGACCTCCGTTTAGCAGTGGATGGCGATTGGTTGATATAATAATAATAATCTCTTTAATGTACACCAAATTACTTACAAAGGTAACTTAAAGCTAAGAGGTACAATTGGCGGTCTTATCACCCGAAGGTAATCTCTTAAGGCCTGTATTCACTTTGCTTAGTGCGAGTGCAGGTGCTTAGTGCGGGTGATCGGTGATTGGTGGAAAGTACGTGAGGGCAGCGAATTTACGGTCTGCACGTATTTTCTACCAAACGTTGATCACCTGCGCTTCACACCTGCACTCGCACTAATCAAAGTGAATACGGACCTTTACAGGTAACCATAAATATCTGTACTAATATTATAAACGCGAAAGTTTGTAAGTATGGATGGATGGATGGATGTTTGTTACTCTTTCACGCAAAAACTACTGAGCGGATTTGGAGGAAACTTTACAGTAATATAGCTTATACATCAGAATAACACATAGGCTACTATTTGCCGCGATAACCAACATATACGCGGGCGGAGCCGCCGGCAACAACTAGTATATGTATATTTGTATAATGCAGCAGCATTTTGTATGTTTTGATTGATATATTTATGCTGATATTTAATTTCTTTGCTAGATTCAGAATAGTTGTTAAATACAAAAATGTAAAGCTTGACAGGAAATGCCCAAAGTAGAGTATGCAGCAGAGTATCTAGGCTTTATTTAAAAGGATTATGAAGGACAACGGTAGCCTTGACTAAGTATATGCCATTTTAGTCATAACAATAGGCCATTTAACTCATTTAATATAACCAACCCAGAATTGTCGTTTTAGACTAAACACATTTGAAAATTTTTTGACTTCCCAAAACAGGCATGGGCGCCGAGTTATACATTTATTCTTCACTAGCTGACCCACGCAGCCTCGTTTGCGTCTCCTATTGCCCATAGCGTAACAATTTTCCCCCGTTTTTGAAACACTCTTCATTGGTGCTCCGCTCCTATTGGGCTTAGAGTGATGATATATTGCCTATAGCCTTCCTCGATAAATGTATTATCCAACACTGAAAGAGTTTTTCAAATCGGACCAGCGGTTTCTGAGATTAGCGCGTTCAAACAAACAAACAAACAAACTCTTCAGCTTTATAATATAAGTATAGATTTCCATCCAAGGAAGTAGTTAATACTATAGATAGAGAATACATGGAAATTATTATCCTGATACTTTACCGCTTCATCAAACTTGATCGTGAATGGCTTGATGCTCTTGTCTTGCTTGGAAGCTAGTTCTTTAGGACCCCAGTATTCTTCGGGGTCAAATTGTGGAATAGTCTTTTTGCAGCATCCATTCCACGCATACCATGATCCCACGCCGACAACGGCCACCACCAGCAGCTTGATAATAAAACCCATGACCTGTAACAGAAGGCAAAAGATAATCATCAAAATTCTTTAATATTTCATAATGTTGACTGCCTCTGTGGCGCAGTGGTAGTGTATGCGACTGCTGTGCTTGAGGTCTTGGGTTCCCAAGTCGGACCAAATGTTTGTAATGTAAATGGTAGGTATTAAAGTGCACTTCCACGTAGATTACTGTATCTAGTCAGTTGCCAAAAAAAATCCTATACATTTATATTCAAAATATAAAATATCTTCAAACTTAATGTCCAAGGCTGCTAAGGTGCGACACAATCATGAATAATCACTAATTGAATACCTATTTATATGTACGAACTACTGATAACCCTATCATAACTTTCCAATCATAGAACAGACATTATGAGTACATGACCCCAGCGTCTTCGATCTACTTCATTCGAATTGTTACTCTAACCCTCTATTACATATGTTCTATTTTCATCTGCGAGTTGAATTTACTTCTTCTAATTTATCTGCTTCCTTTGTTTCGTCTGAATATAATTACGGGCATTCCAAACGAGTTAGCGTCAGGTCAGGCGACTGGCCTAAAAGAAACCTTTCAAAACTGTTCATCTTCTTCCACTTCATTCAATCGGTGAAAAGCAACTAAAAAATTGGTCAAGATATCGATTGTCTGCCAAAAAGAGGCATCACTCTGGTCAAGTCTGGTCCACAAGTGTGATAAAAAAAAACTTCGTTTAAAAAAACCGACTTCAAAAACTAAAAAGTATAAAATAACTTAATTTGTATGTGCTACCTATTCATAGGTTTGAAGTCAGTGCCAAGCCAAATCTAATAGTAGGTACCACACTCGCTATATTTCGAGACGAACGTCAACGACGTCACCGACGCTTCGGTTGTTTTGTTCAACGCGAAGAGCAGCTATCCCGCTCAAGGTCACGTGCGGCGAGTGCGGTACCTACTATTACATTTTGGCTTGGCACCGACTTCAAACCTATGAATAGGTAGCACATACAAATTAAGTTATTTTATACTTTTTAGTTTTTTTAAGTCGGTTTTTTTAAACGAAGTTTTTTTTTTATTTCTCGCTTTTTAGTCTTTCTCAAGTCTCTCATCATCATTTCATTTAAAATTTTATGATGTCTGCAGAATATGAAGGCATGCAGACAATTGCTCGTAACTTAATTGCAGGCGCTCACGTAAATTTGAGGGTTTCCTTCGATTTCCTTAGGATCCCATCATCAGATCCTGATATGGTGGCCATGGGAGCACATGGGGAGCATACCCTTTCGAATACAAAAATAATTTTCAAAATCGGTCCACAATTGACGGAGTAATCGATGTACATACATAAAAAAAAAAACCGATGAAATTGAGAACCTCCTCGTTTTGGAAGTCGGTTAAAAAGGCTCTTCTTGTAAATCTGGTCACGTTAATAGACTGCTAATAAATTCCGTATTTCATCAATTCGGATAGGAGGCGCTCATAGCCCAGTTGCACTCGGTGATTAGAAACAATCACCGAGGGTAAGCAATGAATGCGTGGTCAGTACCTGGATGGGTGACCGCTAGTGGCATGTTACCATGAGCGTCTCTGTGATTCGGAGGTCACGTTAAGCAGTCGGTCGCGGTTGTTATCATATGATAACAGTCGTGAAGCTTAGTTGGAGGCCTTTGGGCGGCTTAAAAACATCCAACGGCAAGATGACGTAGCTACAACGTTGTCTTGCTAGTCCCCAACCCGCACTCGGCCAGCGTGGGGACGTATGGGGTTAACCCTCTCCTAAGAGGACACCCGAGCCCCGCAGTGGGACATTATGAGTTCTTTTTTTTAATTTTTATTTAATACTGACTCACCTCCAACGTTATCGGAGCCCTTATGTATCCTTTTTCTCTTTGTCACTCTTTCGATCTTTTATGGCGGCATCTTTTATGCCCTTCGCACTGGCATGCCCTTGTGCCCTGCCCTTCTGCATACTTTTTCCTTTTCTCATTCCATTTTTCAATCTTTTATGGGTGGGACGCCCACATTATGGAACTTATCCTAATTTCTATTACTATGGTACTTTTATATTTTCTGTACTATATATCTAATCTATTTATTTTATTTGTAGGGAAGTAATGTTTACTTCTATTGTTTTTACTTATTTACATTTTATTAAGCTTATTCTATTTAAGTGCCTCACCTATTTCATTTTCTTATTTTTACTGTTTATTTTTTATGCTTATGTTATTATAATAATATGTATATTAAATAACTCAACATAATTATTTATCTGTCTTATCATTTTCTTTCTCTATTCGCTATTCTAATACAGTGTTTTAAGAAACTATCTATGAATTTTACAAGTGTTCTCTCTTTTCAGCTGGTTTTGTTCTTACTGTCTTCCGGTTCAGTGTTTATTTGGGCGTTTAAAGGTTTTGGGGGGCTGTTTGGTCAGCGTTAGGGTCGCAAGTACACGGTGGGCCTCTCTACACCCGACACAGCTCGGGTATTTGGAGGGCCCATCGTGCCATGTAAGGACCTGCGTAGTGGTGTCTGTCGGTCTCACACATTCCCTAGTACCTTCTCAATGAGTGCGCGGACGGAGCAAGGCACCGTCGCCGACCTGCAATGCCGACTTGGAATTACTATAAAATTCATAGCTGGCATCCCTGTGGACGGTGCCTAGCTTCCTCCGTATGTGTTGTACTGTGAGTCCGCTGTCTGCCGTTCCGTACCCCAAAGTTGGTGTGCCCGTCTTGCCAGTTCCGCCATCAGGAATACGCCCCCCTGAATCTGGCCAGCATCTCCCATTTGCCGCGTACTGGGCACTCGGCACTGAATGCGTTGTGCTCAACGCGATCCAGGCCTTCGTGCACACAGTTGCAGCATTTGGGTGCCGCCCCAGCCAGCCAGTCGGCGCATTTTGCTTTAAGGTGGGGTCCCCCACAGCTACACTTTTCAGTGTTTTCCCTGCAGAGCCGTCTCCCGTGCCCGTAGCCTAGACATAGGGAACATTGGAACAGGGGAGACTGGTCCTCAACCCTGATCCTCTGCAGGTAGATATGCACGACCTCTCTTTCTTGCAATCTGGTCCAGATTTTAGGGGAGACTCTAAGAACCACGTGGTGCGTGTGGAGATTTCTAGCTCTTTTTTTAAAGAGGACCTCGATTTGTTCGTCTTCTTTGCTGAGGCCGTCAAATACATCCTTATTCTGGTTCTTAAGAGCCATTAGGATGTCCTCGTCTGTGTTACTCTTCAAGAGATCCTTTAACACGACGAGAGGGTTCTTATTCTTGACGTCCTCCACGTTAAGTTGTTCCTTCACCCTAGCAAGCCTTTCTTTGATCTTCTCCCTTCCCTCCTCAGTGCGACATCCTAATATTATCTTTCTGTCCTTCGCTTTCCTCACTCTGTCCATTGTGACCCACCCCTCCTTAGCGTTCACAGCCTTCTTGATGCGTTCCAAGACTTCCTCCCCCGTATTCATTTCGTTTGTTGAGGTGACAACAACCGAGTGGAGCTCGGTTTGTAGTTGTTTGGGGGCCTGTGAAACTGGCCGACTGGCTACTGCGCCGGCATAGGACAGCTTTCCTGCTTGTTCCTGTTTTACCTGCAGCGCCTCCTTCAGGTCGTCCAGTTTCTGGGTGTTTATGTTGAGTAGGCGGCTATGTTCCTCAAGTACCTTTTTCAAGGTTTCCGCCTCGATTGTCGTCACCCCCACCACTTCCTGTTCTTTACTGGCTTCCGTGTTTGTACCTCTATCCTCCGTTGTGGCTAGTTGACTAGTTGGTAGAGGTGGTCTATAGCATTAAGGATCCCCACCTTAAGGTCTGTCTTCAGATTGCGGGACTCGCTCACGCAAGCCTTTGCTCTCTGAAGCCAGACCCTAGCCTGGGCTGTCCTGTTGCTTGACTTTGGCGGTTCCTGTCCCGGCCCCGGTGACGTCCTGGTGGCCTCCGTGGATGTTCTACGGGTAACAGGTGCTTTTTGTAGTTCGGGTGGGTGCGGGTGCGTTTTGGAGGTGCAGGGGTTGGGGTCGGCCTTCCCTGCCTCACCCACGCTTCGCTTCACGCTAGTTGTAGTGGGTTATGACGTTATGGGTTCATGGATGGATTTCATCATCAAAAGCCTTTAATTGTCGGACAAAGACTTTTCCTTAGAAAGGTCAGACGGGTTGGTACAGGGATTGTTTCAAGTTTTTCTTCTCTTTGCAGTGCTGTTGTCCTGCGTATATTGTTACCTTAGTCACCTCTTACGACACCCACGGGATGAATAAGGGTGGTGACACTTCTTATTCTTAATTATTTATGCATATGAAAAAGGGCATATGAATGAGGCACATAACTAAAGAGCAGACCCATAAAATTTAAAGAAACAGACCAATGATATCATATTAAAAAAAAACAGATATGTTATCAGCGCCCGAAAAGTGAAGACTCGAATACCATCCAATTGACTTATCTCGCAGTACGTAATGAAATTAAAGAATACATTTGTAATGTGATAATGAAATATAGCTATCTTTTTGTCTCACGTGCTGCTTTGTATCTTTTGTACTATTCATCAGTGAAATTTGTCAATGTACGCAGTTTTACAACACAGCACGGCCGCGGCCGGCACGGCACAGATTTAGATTCATAAATATTTCGTACGTAACATATCTATGGTTTTTAAATATCATTGAAACAAACAGACAAAATTCTTGTCAAAAAAATAAACGCGAAGATAACATTTATCATCGCAAATATGATTACATCTGTACATACTTTTAATGACCTTGAACAACTTTGATACTTTGATACGCGCGCAGTCACTGTACGTTATTGACCTTGACCCTGACGCGGTTGTTTAGTAAATGATACTTATATATACTTCGTCTATGTAAATACATGTGTATTTTTTTTTCAAGACGGTCTCACAGAAAACCGGTACTAAGCAAATGGTTTGCAGCTGTTTACTTAGTGAGGGAAGTAGGGGAATGAGGGTTATATCTGAGCACAAAACCACCTTTATGTTATGTCTTGGGGCTCAAAGGACGGCACAGTATTTATAATATGACTGTTGCGTTACAGTACAGCTCTCTTAGCTAAGATGCAAGTGTTTCGAATCTCTTTCGTTGTTGTGTTTGGACCACGTGACTTAGCGTTGAGATGACGTCATTCCCATACATTTGTTAGTTTTCTAATAACGTTTACGTTTGTAGAATTTCAATTTGGCTAGGGGGGCAGGTGACTCTTTGTGGAGGTAGTGACTTACCATGAGGTAACCGGGCTGCTTACATGCTCATTGCTCACTGTACCATAAATATGTATGTAACTATTTCGGTGTTCCGAAAACATGCCAATGACATAATAAAAATAAGAAGATAATATAATTCAGATAAGAATTTACCTAGTAAAATATATTTCTATAAACATTATATGATAATAACGAATGATAACAGAACTGTTTCAGTTTATGACATAAACACTAATAAAACAATGTTGTTTAAATCATTATTTACTGACAGACATATTATAGGTACCTATTCACTTCGTCATCCCGTAAAGGCAGACAGATATAGGCGCCGGCACGTAACTTGGCCAGAATTCGGCGTAGTAGGGGTAAGTTTGCGCATTGTACACTTGTGCAACAAATCAAAACGAATAAAATCGAAGTGTAGTCGACTTACGCTCCAATCGCTTGCTCAACCAAAGGGACCTGAAAACGACTTGGCGCATAAAAGTAATCTGGCCAAGTTACGTGCGGTCTCTATATTAAACGCTACATTACTTCAACTGCTATTTTAATCTTAATCATCAGTATCATCATCGACAGCCTTTAACAGTCCATCGCTGAACATATACATACCCTCTTCAGAGCAAGCAGAGCCTTCTATGATGATGTTTAGCGGCCAGCCTCAACAGAGACCTGCCAACTACGCAGGAGATATTATAGTGCACAAGTGTGTGCGCAAACACAAGTGCACTCTGTGTTCCCTCACTCTCATAACCCAATGGGACGGACCGGGGTGAGATCAGGCACAAGACTGACAGCTTTACGTGCTCTCCGAGATACGGGGGTTCAGACCCCAACTTCCAAACTCCGAGCTAAGTTAAAAGTTCTATTATCTCAATATAATTTCTATGGCCTACTTGTTTTTGCCCGCGGCTTCGCCCGCGTGTATGTCGGTTATCGCGGCAAATATTAGCCTATGTGTTATTCTGATGTATCAATACTTCTATACTTCATTACATATTATAAAACAAAGTCCTCCGCCGCGTCTGTCTGTCTGTCTGTTCGCGATAAACTCAAAAGCTACTGCACGGATTTCTATGCGGTTTTCACCAATAGATAGATAGTTAGAGTGATTCTTGAGGAAGATTTTAAAACGATATTTATTGAAGACGTCGGTAAAAATTAAGACGCATATTGTCTCTGAATAACATAGGCTCCATTATTTAATTTAATATAAATTTAATTTTTATAAATTTAATTTCCGTAAAGAGCCCGTGCGAAGCCGGGGCACGTTGCTAGTCTATACTTAATATTATAAAGCTGAAGAGTTTGTTTGTTTGTTTGAACGCGCTAATCTCAAGAACTACTGGTCCGATTTGAACAGTTCTTTCAGTATTAGATAGCTCATTTATCGGGGAAGGCTATAGGCTATATATCATCACGCTAAGACCAATAGGAGCGGCGCATCAATGAAGAATGTTACAAAAACGGGGGAAAATTATTACGCTACGGGCAATAGGAGACGTAAACGACGTTGCGTGGGTCAGCTAGTAAGCTATATTACTGTAAAGTTTCATCCAAATCCGTTTAGTAGTTTTTGCATGAAAGAGTAACAAACATCCATTAATCCATCCATACTTACAAACTTTCGCGTTTATAATATTTGTAAGAAGTAAGACTATAAACACGCGAGCCAAACCGGTTGGTATATTGTTTGTTTCGAGATTTCTTACTCTTTGCAGTTTGCAATGATATTGTCTTACGTAGTACGTTCCTCAGTTTCCTATTACAACACCTATGGGATGAATAGGGGTGGTAACACTCTGTATACTTCATTCGTAATGACTGCCTCTGTGTCACAGTGGTAGCGTATGCGACTGCTGTGCTTGAGGTCTCGGGTTCGATTGCCGGGTCGAACCAAATGTTTGTATGATCTGCAAATATGTGTTTCGGAGTTTGGGTGTTTTCTTTGTATAATATGTAGGACAAGTACATACTTACAATACATATTTACAAAAAAAGTATATATGTCATGTATTTATATCAGCTGTCTAGTACAAATAATACAAGCTCTGCTTAGCATGGGACTAGATGGCGTTGTGTGTTAGATATCCGAAATATTTATTTATTTGTCATTATACGGACGAATATTGTTCAACAAACATGAATTAATAACGACTGCTAAAATTTTACTGCAATGTCAAAGGTCAAATCATTCATTTGCTTCAATGTCATTCGCATTAATATTTTATCCATCAATCTATTTAATTACCAGTACCTATTCTGAACAAGTACCTGACTTTAATTCCCTGACAACAGTTCCAAAAGATATCATGATGATCGATTGATTCGTTTAGGCGTGAAAGCATGACATACAAACACACTCAGATAAGATAATAGGTACTATATCTATGAATTAGGATTATTTTCGATAAAAACGTGGTTCTCTTATTTAATTAGTTTTGTAAAAGAATTTATTTAACACCAGTAGCGATGCCAATCAAACCAACTCTTCAACTTTCTACTAACAGTAAAGTTGAATGAATGAATGTTTGTTTGGTTGAATGTTCTAAACTCAGGAAGTACTAGTTCGAATTGGAAACTTATTTTATCGTTGGATAACTCGTATAGAGGAAAGTCATTCTATGTACGTTACAATCAATAGGATGTACATCAATTTAAAATGTTGTCGATAAATATTCCTATTGAAAGACGCAGATGAAATTACGCGAGCCAGTTTGTATAAAAGTCCAGTAACGTGGATACTTCCTTAACTTAAGCTGAGATAACCGACATTATAATATGTCGGTTATCTCAGCTTAAGTTGATGCAAGATGCATCTATAATATGTACGACACACAAATCCGTCCGACATGACTGCGTGAGGAAAGTAGATAGGTACACATGTTGTGCGGCATACCGTCATTTAAATTTCTAACGTAATAGCTTCACTGTTTCATTTGAATGACCATTTTTTAGTCCCTTCCTATTTGGGAGTTGACAACTTTAAAAAACAGTTTTAAACGCTTCATGTGTTCTAAATTGCGTATGCACAGTTAAAGACAGATACAAACAAAGACGTCGTAAATGCAAGTAGGTACTAGTAAAACGCAACAATTAATAAATTAAATTAAAAAGCATTTTGAAAACAAGCTTTTACTAGAATGCCTCGATACGAATCAAACGAGACCAAACTCGATGATGTTGCGATGTTTCCATACAGAGTTCCTATGACCACCTTCCAGCTCCAGCATCAGATCAGCTCCATGTCATTATAATATTGTATTGTCACGCTGTACACATATGCTCGCAAAATTTCAGCAAAATCGGTTAAAGATATCTGATTCAAAATTGAGTTGCAAGATTCCACCCGAGCATACAAGCATATACATACATAGGTACGTTGCAAGTTAATAAAAAGCTTATAAAAAGACTAGTTTACGAAACTACTAGTCGAATGTTCTAGAACCTACCTAGCTATAATTAATTTAAGAAGCTAAAACAAAGCATTTAAAATTAATAAGCCGTGACTGAAGAACAAAAAACGAATCCAATGCAGTTTTTGCAGTAAATGTAAATTGCTTAAGATAATTGCAGTAGATAGGCGGAGATCTCAAGACAGTTGGTGTACGACCATTTTGTGATCTATTTGCATTTATAACAGAAAAGAAAGTAAGCTGTCTCAGTATTTGCGCTATCTGTAAATTGCGGAAGATAATTGCAGTGGTCATAGATCGCTTAACGGAAGAACTTCGACCGCTTCCAATACAGTGGTAATGAATGTCTTTTTTTCATGGACGAATATCGCTCTACATTTTTAAGCAAACGTAAAGAAACATAAAGGATAATTTGAAATTAGGAATATTCAATGATAATGCTAATATTTCTAAATCATTATTCGCTATAAAGTTAAAAATTATATAGTAACTAGCTGACCTGGCGAACTTCGTCCGCCAAATTTACTTATCTGTCTCAGCTTCCCGTAGCAAAAAAATAGACTTTTTCCGTTATCTTTTAATTTTTCTTGTACAAAAACCTTGTCCTGACGAATACATAAAAAAAAGAATTATTCAATTTGGTGCAGTCAATCGAAAGTTATGTGGCGTATAGGGCGTACATATTTTTTTGTAATTCATATATATATATATCGCAGCCAACTGGTAAAAATAGCTGGTTAATCAAACAGCCCTTTGACTAAACAACGCCTTAGCCATCGTGGTTATTTTTATTAAAACCACCCAGAAATAGGAGCCCCGCATAGCGGGGCTCCGTCGACTCATAATTGAAGCCATTTTATATATATATATATTTTTAAATCACATGCTAAACGTTACCTAGTTAATTTGCCATGAAACCAGTTGGCGTTTATTATTATTATTGGCATTAAATGGCGTTGTTCAATCAAAGGGCTAGCTGTTTGATTGAACGGCTATTTTAACCAGTTGGCTGCGACATATATATATATATATATATATATATATATATATATATATATATATATATATATATATATATATATATATATATATATAGATAACTATATATAATAACTTCTCTCATTTCTCACATGGCAGTCTGATTTCAAAGTAGGCAGGGCCTATGTTTTCGATTTAGATTACATTTAGAGAGCTTAATTATTTTTTACTTGTCATGATACAAAAGTCAACAATAGTTTAGTGTAAAAAAGTCATTCAAGTCCACTGTAGCTATAGAACATTTTCACGGTGTATCTCAAGGGAGTGTATTGGGTCCTTTGCTATCGTATCATCTATATTCATGACGTAATTTCGAACTCAATCGAGCCCATTAAATGAGAAAATTTGACAGCACAAATCACAGTCCAAATGACGCGGTCCCAAATAGAGACAAGTTCAATTTGAGGATCAAATAGCTCTGACCTCGACTTAAAGTAGCCAGGCTATAGTCCAGCCACATTCATCATTTCATTCAAATATATACACGATATACTCACATGCACGCAATGTGTGCAATTTTAATGCGAAATTTACATAAGCCATAATTATTCGCATGCAAGGAAATTCTGACTAGGGTTCGATGTGGCCAAAATCGGTCGAAGTTGTTGGATTTTTTTTAACTGTGTTATGCAGATGATAAAACACTAATTAAACAAAGTTATCAGTAAAAGATAAGATAAAAGTTAACTGAAAATAAATATGTAGATAAAAATGAAGCTTTAATTTCAGATCTATGTACATATAACAGTTTTTTTTTTTTTTTTTTTATACATTTTCTAAAAATGAATCCTACCTAGAACAATTTATCGCCCCCTAAAAATTCGCTTTAGCTTACAAAATTTCATAAAATTGGTTTTGCCGTTTTGGAAATACAGTTTCTAACAAAGCAACAATTGCTCGTTTAAAGTATTATTAGTCAAATTCATAAGAGCTTGTCTTTGAAAATGTATTTTAACAGAAAAACACACATCAACACAAGACTTAAAATACACCAACTTAATAACAAGCTTCTCCTTATAAAGTTGTACACAAAGTGTTGTATTAATATTTTGATTTAAGATCAATTCCTAAAAAAACGCCGCATAAATTATTCAAACAAAAAAGAACATCATTTCGTTTTGGGTGAAGTTGTTCAAACATTAATCAAAAACACTGTTGATAAATAACACACTTATAATAATAACAGTCTTGTTTTTCTAATGTTGGCACCAATGAATACTAGACGATAAACTTTTTAATTATTCGATAAAGTTGGTAATTTTGTTTAAAAATAGATAAATTGAATAAAACGACTCACGTCTAACGTGTGGACACGGCGACAGAGGCGGCCTCACTGAGTCAGTGTGTGCATTATATGATGTATGCATTATCTATCAAATAGCGGACGATTCGATTTATTCCATGAATCGGTTGAGTTGCTAAGGAACGGTATTACTATTTACGAGTCTGTTTAGTGTGTTCGATTCACTAGCAGGTCGGATGATAGCGCAAGCGCTGTGGAGCGCGCGCGCCACTTTTTGGTGATAGCAAGGAGAACATCGGGGTTCCTACACAGGAGAGGGCCATCTACAAACCGTAGGTGGTCCAAGGTACATCGGGGTTTTAGGGATTTCCTTTCTAGGGTGCACATGGTTCCCCAGCCTCTAGTACCCGAGACGGCGTGCGGTTTTTAGTCGGTTCGAGTTTGACATAGCCACCTACCAATTCAGGGACTTCCGCACAGGTAAAAAGCTGCATTATACAATACGGCAAGTTCTATAATACAGGCAGGTAGGTACGTATTGAATAATACCGACTTTTAGCACAAAGTTTAAAAGCAAACCTTGGGTAATGTAGGTTTGAATTACCTAATCATAGTTTATTAATTAGAAATATCAAGTATATGGTATTTATTCATTCGGGTCAAATTACGAATATCTCGATTTGCAAAAGTGTGCACATGGGACTTTGAATTTGAAAATAACGTTATTCTTAAACACACTAATGTAATTCTGCACAAACATACACATTATTATTTACACATGTACTTTGATGTCATTAATCAAGATATTCTGATGTTGTACTTCTAGCTGATTTCTTCCACCGCCGCCAATTCCAACAGAGACCAGCCAACTACGCAGGAGATATATTAATGCACAAGTGCATGCGCAAACACAGGTGCATTCCCTGTTCCCTCCGTCAGCTATTCTACACGACCGGGGTGAGATCAGACGCAGGACTGACGGTTAGGTGTTCTCCGAATCACGGGGGTTACACCCCAACTTCAAAACTCCGGGTAGTTATTTAACATTACTATAATCCGAGAAACTCAATAATACTCTTTGAACCGACCCAGAAATCGAACCTGAGACCTCTTGAGCTGCAGTAACTTACACTGATGTCATAAATATTATGATAATATATACTCACTCTCGGGTCACAAAATATATAAATATAATAAAAATATAAATGTTTCATCTTTGCTACTGTGCTCATCATAATATGCATGTTTTTTTTTTCTTTCGAGTATTCTTGCACAAATTGGGTTGGCATCAGTACTATAGTAAGCAGACTACCGATAAGCATACATATTGTTAATAAACCTTACACGCATATAATACATAATCTACATTCAGACAACAAAGAAGTTATCGTGTCCACCACACAATATTTCCGTCGAACCGACGACTTCATGCTAAACAATTACAGTCACTAGTCATTAGACTAACAGGTCTGTTAAAAAGATGATCATACCTTCGAAGATAAATTGAATGCAGGTATCGAGAAGTCAAAAACAAGTTTGTATTGCAGCCAAAGGAGACCACTTCGAATAAGCTTTTTTTTTTTTTATATATGGCCGGCCAAAATGACTCTACTCTGCCTGATGGAAAATGCTTTCCATCACTCTTGGATTCTGCTTATGCAAGAGTGGCGGTCACCATATTCACTGCGAATGCAGACAAGTATGGCGACCCACACCATGGCGGCCTAGTGATGCTGCTGCATCTTTTAGTCTAGACTATTTGGGCCTCCGGTCTCGCACTCACCAACGAAACACGACAGCACGAATGCTGTCATTTTACGTTGATTTTCTGTGCGAGGGTAGCACCGCCCCGGTCGAGCCGGCACAACCGTGCTGAAATCAGCGTGGCTCTACTACCTATTGCTTTATATTTATATTTTAATGGTTTTAAATTAATGTATTAAATTAACTTACTGTAATAGTAAAAAATGTTACGTACAATAAAAAAAAATGTTGTTTTTATTTGTAACATTTTTTTTTTTTTTTTTTTTTTTTTATGTTTGTCCCGCCAAAGTGACTCTGCTCTGCCTGATGGAAAACATAAGCAGAATCCAAGAGTGGTGGTCACCATACTCACTGCGAATGCAGACAGTGCAGTATGGCGACCCACACTATGGCGGCCTAGTGATGCTACTGCATCTTTTAGTCCAGTCAACAAGTATGAAACTTGTTGACTAGACTAATTGGGCCCCCGGTCTCGCACTCACCAACGAAACACGACAGCACGAACGCAGTCATTTTACGTTGATTTTCTGTGCGAGGGTAGTACCGCCCCGGTCGAGCCGGCACGTTCGTGCTGAAATCAGCGTGGCTCTACTACCTCTGGACTTATATATATATACTTATATATGGTGTAACCCAGATTTTAATATAAATCATTATTATCACTATCTAACTAACTAACTATCTATTCCAAAGTCGTCCACTGAACTTTCACGCCCTTCATCAGGTCGGCAATTGCATTGTAAAATTAAGCATGTCTTATTAACATATTTATGTATCCGAACTGGTAAATAAAACCACAATTCTAACAGTAAAAAACTTTATTCAATCTTAACCAAATTAAAGTTCAGTCTTTTCATTCTTCTGATGCCACTCTTTGAAAGCTTTGACTGCCTTGAACACATCTTGAGAAAAGACCTGGGGCAGTTCAAGAGCTAAAAAGTGGCCTCCGTCATCCAGGACTGTTAAATTAATGATGTTGGTGTACTTTGTTTTCAGAATCGATTGAGGTTGATACATGAGTTCATTTTTCGCTTGGAGCCCCCAAGTTGGAACTGCCGATGGAATTCTAGAAAATGGGTATAATAAGTGAGTTATATTATATGTTTGGTACTTATTTGATCATCAATTCAATCAACCAAATCAATCATCTAATTATTGAATGATGATGTTAGAGAAAGACGTAGTTATACTCTAGGACCGAACGTCAATTATACTGAGTATGTTTTGCAGTTAATAAATTAAAACCATCTGGGTCATTCTCCGAACGCTTGAAAAAACGTGTCCAGATCGAAATCTCTTTGAATTGGCTACTTTCTGTTTTAATTTTTTTACATCTAATAGAAAATTTGAAAATAATAGGAGGACCCTATGTCCTTTTTAACCGACTTCAAAAAAAGGAGGAGGTTTCTCAATTCGACCGTATATATATATATATATTTTTTTTATGTGTGTTCGGGGATAACTTCGTCGTTTATGAACTGATTTTGATGATTCTTTTTTTAATGGAAAGTAGATGTCCCGACGGTGGTACCATGATAAGGAAACTAGGATCTGATGATGGCATCCCAGAGAAATCGAGGGTAACCCTCATTTTTTTCAGGCACGTACTATGTTTTTCGTATATTTTCTGAAGTTAAGCCGGTATTTGCGTCTGGTAGTCATCATTTAATGATGATGAGCTGATGATGAAAGGTAAAACTCCTTAACGGTTAGGAGTTTGAGGATAAATCTTTAAAATTCATATGTATGTATGTTACCTTTAGTCGTATTCTTTCAAGTTATTTAGGTAAGCTGATGATGGTAGGTACAACTCCTCAACGGTTAGGAGTTGGAGGATAATTCTTTCAATTTCATACGTATCTATAGACCTTTAGTTGTATACTTTTAAGTTATTTAGGTGAGCTGATGTCACAGGCGCTATGATGACTAACCCCTTAATGTATTTTGCTTTAAGTAACTCGCCTGCTTCTATTTCATCACGACATTTAAGCTTGGACACGATTCCTATTGCCCCGTAGACCACGTTCTCGGTAACAGAAATCTTGCATCTCAGCATAATTTTGAAAACTGATCATACTCAGTTTTAATACGTGTTCAAACCACTAAAGTTATTCGCATCAGCAGAAATTATATGAAATAGTTCAACTTACTGATAACCTATGATTGTTGGCACTAAAAATGGAAAAATCAAAACTTTTTATAAAAAAAAAACCGACTTCCAAAAAACCATCCGACGAAAACTCCCTGCCAAAAAACACTAAAAAGCGTAAAATAAACTGGCTCTTCATAAATTGCTATGTGCCAATTCTTGTCTATAACTTATTCTTTATTCATTTAAGTAGTAGTAAGTAAGTAAGTTCAAGTAAGTAGTATTATTGTGTATGCTAGGTACCTAAAATCTGTTTGAAGTCGGCGCCAAGCCGGTTTATTTTTTTATAAAAAGTTTTTGGATAAATTAAGTAGAAGTAAGTGAAAAAAAAAACTTACTAAAATATTGACCTCGGTGGCGCGTCCGAACCCTACGTTGCCACAATAGAGAAGATACAAGATTGTATACACGTCCGACGTTTTGAGTTGATATCAGTGGCGCGCACCGATCTGCTCATATTTCTTAAACTAAACTGTCTGTGAGGATAGTTATTGGCGTTAGCTGAAGCATCAGTCGTGTCGCGACAGCAACGAAGAAACCATGGCTGTACGTCTTATGGTCACCTTTTTATAGAGGTAAGTAACTGTTTTCGCTGGCTTGGTATACTCAAATTTGATTTCGGTGAACCCTTTTTTTCATGTATACTTTAAACTATATAATATTTAAAATATAAAAATAGTATATATTACATGTAATAGATTTTAGTAGAAAATAGAAAAATATTTTTTACGTTATTTACAAAATACCTTAATATTTTGATTTCAGAAAAATCTTTCGTTACTTTTCAGAAGGTGAGTGAGGTTAAAATTCTCCTACCTCTATTTCTGGCCAGGATCCCCATGACTCGAGGGGTGGCAGTGCGCTTTCGCTTTCCCATACCATAAGAGAAAACTTTCATTAAATTTTTGCTTAACTCTAAATTTAATGGTTTACGCGTATGTCAAAAGATCAAAGAAAAGTTTTACGGAAATTAAGTAGGTAAAATTAGAAACATACTGATCCAACTCATACTCCAGTGTATTGCGTGAGAAATTTTCAGCGTAGAACCTCATGGATGTTGTTATGCTCTTAGTAGACCAGTAGATCATTAAGTTATCAATCAGCTGGTCTTTTGTAAATCTGGAACTAAGTCCACCGTCGGGCTTCGACCTATATTCTATGTTCGTCCCTGTGGAAAACTTCTCCAGGATATAAGCGAGTAGGCCAGCTGGAGAATCCGTTAATGCGACCCCTGATAAATGGCAAAGAAAATAAATTAGTATGACAGCTTACTATTTAAATTAGACTAAAATTAAAAATACTAAGTAAAGACTAAAAACTTTTTTATTATAACTATACTGTTTCCATTTCTTTTTGCTATCTTATGGAATATTTTTCATATTTTAATAAATTTCATTTATTTTATTTTATTAACACCTCCTGCATTACATATTGCATGAGGCGGACTTAATGCCAAGTGGCATATTCTACCAGTCAATATGGTGGTTTGGTTGGTTCAGAAAGCATGTGTATCACAAAAAGACAATTCAATGTCACTACAGTTAGACTTACCAATGGTATCTGGTTTGGTTGCCTGCAAATGCAAATACCCTAATTCTTCCATGAATATGGCAAAGTAGGTAGATAGAGGATACATTCTCTCAGCCAGGTGACTTTCTACGACCAGTGAAGGGAAGAAATTACCGATGAAGGTTTTCAAGAATGAACAGGTATTCTGTAACATTATAAACAAAATATTAACAAAAACTGGACCAAATTGAAATGGAACCACACCACATCACCAGCTTTCAAATAAAAAAAAACATCAAAATCAATCATCGACAGCACAGTTCATGGGCGATATTTTGGACACCCTACAGCCAAGCTAGCAGATATTGAGGAAAAACGACAGGAGTTTGTCGTTTAACTCGACCATATTCTAGGCCGCATTTCTCAATGGGGCTGTGAGAATCGGAAGGAGTTCTTCTCATTCGGGCATCTGTAACTTCTTTACAAGATCCAGGTTCGCTAGTGCGCGGAGTACTGTTCTCATCTTTGCGATGGAGCCGCGCAGTATCTGTTTGACGCTCTCGACAGGTTGCAGCGGCAAGCAATCCACACTGTCGGCAGTCCCAGAGCCACCAAGTCCCTTGAGCCTCTGCAGTTACGTAGAGATATCGCCTCTATGGCAGTCCTCTATTGCCTCTATCATGGGGAGTATTCTGAAGAGCTCTTCCCCCTTCTCCTTTCCTCTTCAGAACAAAACGTGCTGCCCTTGGAAGTCACAGTTTCAGAGTGGTAGACATACGCTTCGGTTCTTCCTTCCTGTGCCGAGCGGTTGAAACCTGGAACTCTAGTGAGTTCCAGGTTTCAAACACGTGCGCTGGTAGTCCAGCGCACGTGTTTTCGTCCCAATATGATGGTCCTTTAAGCGGGGCGTGAAAAAACATTTAGTGAAATTCTTTTTGACGCCCCGCGTAAAGGAGCATAGTGTGGCCCACCATGCTGCATTTTCTTTATTCGCATTGAGTATGGTGACCACCACTTTTAGATTTTGCTTATGCTTTCCATCAGGCAGAGCAGAGTCATTTTGGCAGCTAAAGCATAAAAAAACGGTTCACCCAGTCAAAAGTTCTGAGGTAACAAACATAAAAAAATACAATCGAATTGAGAACCTCCTCCTTTTTTGAAGTCGGTAAAAAAATGGAATTTAATGGACGATGTTAAGACAACAAGTAAACGTAAATACACTTATGAATAATTAATACTGATCAGATTATGGATAACAACCTTCAAGAGGGCAAAATTAACTTGAGGGACTTGGTAAGTGTATTTCACGGTGACTGAGTTTAGCGTTATAATTGGCCCACATAGAACTCTTCACCAAGCGCAGCACCAAACGCGGTATGCGGTAGCAATTGAGTTGATGTGAAATAAATTTATACTAGGCTCTCGTCTAGACCCAAATTGTTAGAGCATAGTATTTAAGACACGTTTTATTCACGCTTTACGTAACAAATCCCACTCGGTCATGCTTCTTGAACTCAATAATTTTTATAGAGAAACATGAGAATATTTTGTTATGTCAAACTGCCGAAGCAGTAAAATTTGAGGTAAAGGTGTTGAAAGTTAAGGTTTTTATTTAATTATTTTGAGACAAATAAATGTTCATATCCGCTTTCAACAAATTTGTAGCGTAAATCTAACTAAAAATATATTACCATAGTCATAAGCGTGTTTGAATGATGTCCAAGAATGTCTTCTGGGAACAAAGTGGACAGTATCGAGGCTATTGCTGCACCCCAGTCTCCACCTTGAACGTAATACTTCTTATACCCGAGTCGGTTCATCAGGTTTCTGAATATCACTGCCACTTGTGGTAAACCAAGACCTGGACGAACTGCCGGCTGCAAGAATTCAATATTATAAGGATTTTCTTTGATTGGTCTATTACATACCGCTGGCCAAGTGGGTTAATAGGGTTTGTTTTAAATTTTACTTCTCTTTGCAGTGTTTTTATCCTACTTCGTTTGCTTGCTCCCTTAATCGGCTATTACGACACCCATGGGTTATATAGGGATTGTTCGATACCAAGTTCGCTCTGGAAACGTACCGTTCGTCCCGTTGTCATGCCCTGCCAGAGATATTGCTCTAAGTAGAATTGTATGCCAGCTGGATAGAATAAAATACAAGTAATTTCCTTCGCACTTACTCGAAGCGAGCCATCGAGCTTGACGCAAGCGTGTGTACGTGACCGCGAGTGGCGCGAGTCGAGCTTCAGTCTGCCTTTGACGATTAACGTAAAAACAGTTGATGAACCTATTTTATAGTATATTCAAGCATCCTTAAATAATTGTTATAATCTTCGGGACGAACTTGCTAAACGTAGCCACCGTCTCCTTCGTTGAACAGACATCATTTGGCTAGAACGATTCGCTGAATACTGAACGGCGAGTCAAAATATGCGTCACTCGATCGATCAATGTTGAATGTGTGGACGAAAGCCCGTGCCGTGGTTCTAACTCGACATGTTTGCTCGATCGAGTAAAACCGTATGTGAGTACTTAGCATTAGAGTGTCAAAATAAAGGTTTATGTAAGTTTACAGCCATCACTTTTTATTTTTGGATGAACATTCTCGTTATCCTCTTAGGATAAATATCAATCTCTTTATGTTAAAATCTGTTAACAAAAAACGCATTATGTTAGAACTAATGATAAAAAATGGGCCATTCTTACGTCAGAAAATCCATAGCCAGGTAAACTTGGAACGATAACTTCAAAGACGAAGTTATACCCTGGAGTCTGCTTTGTCAATAGTGGTATGGCTTCATAGAACTCACGAACAGATCCTGGCCATCCGTGCATCAGAAGTAAAGGAACCACTTGGATGTCTTTGGGTACCTGAAAAAAAAAAGGTTTTTTTTCTGCTTTAAATTTATCACTTACATTTTAAATCAGATGTCCTTGACTACTGAGTTACTTCAAGAAATTCCTTAGAGATACTTATTCTGCAATCTACAAATGAAATATGTTTTAAAATTTTATCTGTTGCATTTAAAGAATTGTAACCATGTGTTCTAAAGGAATAACTAAACTCCAAGGGAAATATTTTTAAACGACGAAGTTATCCGCGAACACACATAAGAAAAATATAAATACGGTTGAATTGAGAACCTCCTTCTTTTTTGAAGTCGGTTAAAAAGAGACCTTTAATCATTCACGAAAACATCTGTAAATAAAAGCTGTTTAATTTAATACAATTAAACAGCTTTGTTTTACAGATGGTTTGATCTGCATTTTGAAAAGTGTAATACATCCACTACACATCTTTTGCTATGTTTTCTGAGCTATAGCCCAGAATATTTTTCAAAGTTGTCAGTCCTTTTGATACTCTCTATTATATTAAGAATGATCTACCTGTGGTTTCACTCTGATAAAATGAATATCAAGCCCTTGAATGTTTGTCTTGAATTGCGGGAATTGGTTTAAGAATTTTTCTCTTTCATTGAAGTTGTATTTGTCAGCAGCCCAGTAACTCAGCCAGGAACTCATCTGATCAGTGTTGAAGCCGTACTCAAAGCCTGTTGATTCCAGAGGCCGTGTGAAGACTCGAGGATTTTTGAGGCGATATCTCAGGTCTTTTATCATCTAAAATGAAGTTATATATTGTTACGAGCCGGGTATTCAATAATTAAAAATAGTCGGTTGATTACCAAAAAATAACACACTGTTTATTTACAACCCTTTTTACAACAATAATTCGCTATGTCACTTGTTAATCGCACTAGAAGATCGCTTCGATGTTAACTCCGCTGTATCGTGAAACAATACTCACTCGTACGGGTAACCCAATCTGCTTATATATGGCTTTGAAATATCTAGAAAGATCTATAATATTCGATAGAACATTCTACGTTAAACCAGAGCGAGTAATCTAGCGCCATCTAGCGTCGAATATCAGAGTTACTCCACAGTTGCGCGCTACTTGACACTAGATGGCGCCTTCCTCCATTCTCGCGACTGGTAGAGTGTTCCAGACTATTTTTCTCGAAGGCGCAACACTGCCCCCTCCTAAGACATGCTCGTCCCGAGCATAATCAGTTCCATAGTATCGCGCCAATCGATCTACGTGAACTATCTTTGGGGCGCCTCTTGGACACTTCTGTATCCGGTAGGTAACATCATTTATTTTTGTCACCACCCGGTATGGCCCTTCCCACTTGGCTTGTAGCTTTGGAGATCTCCCTTTACTGCGAACTGGATTATGGAGCCATACTAGAGAACACTCTTCGAAGCCCTTATTGTTCACTTTCCGGTCATATCGGGTTTTCATCTTCTCAGACATTTGCTGGCCCGATTGTCTGACATGCTCATAAATGTCATTCATGTTGTTCCGCAAGTCATTAGCGTACTCCGTTATACTTCGCGGGGTGTCAGGGGGTATTCCAGTGATCAAGTCTGCAGGCAATCGTAGTTCTCTTCCGAAGTTTGCAAAAGCTGGTGTTACTGAAGTGCTTTCGTGGACTGCACTTCGATATGACAGAAGAAACGGTTGGATGTGTTTGTCCCAATCTTTTTGCCTACTTTCAACAACTTTTGCGAGATACCTCTCTAGTGTTTGGTTAAATCGTTCCACCATTCCGTCAGATTGTGGGTGATAAGAGGTGGTTCTGGTTTTGTGAGCACCCATTACTCGACACATCTCTTGAAATATTTGAGACTCAAAATTTCTTCCTTGGTCACTGTGAATTTCTAAAGGCACTCCAAAACGACAGAAGACTTCGTGCACTAATTTGTCTGCAACTGTTGATGCCTCTTGGTTGGGAATGGCGAAAACTTCTGGCCACTTAGTGAAGTAATCCATTACTACCATGAAGTACTTGTTTCCAGTTTCACTTTCAGGAAATGGTCCCGCTACGTCTATTGCAATTCTTTCCCAGGGTGCCCCAACATTGTACAATTTCAATGGACCTCTGCTACGTGTGTGAGGTCCCTTCACGGCCGCACAATTAGTACACTTGCGACACCAGTCCTCAACATCATCACGACAATGAATCCAGTAGAATCTCTCCCTTATCTTTAACAATGTCTTCTTAACTCCCATATGACCTCCTGAACATCCGTTATGGTAGAGCTGCAGAACCACTGGTATCTTAGCTTTAGGGACAACCATTTGCAGATGACAGCTGTCTCCTCGAGCGTTTTCCCATTTACGGCACAAGACTCCATCCTGGATGACTAGGCTATCCCATTGAGCCCAATAACTCTTTGTGGTTGAACTCAGCGATGCAACATCGCTCCAGTGAGGCTTAGGAGTCTCAGCTTTCATCCACTCGAGAATTGGTTTGATATCTGCATCCTCTTGCTGTGCTTGCTGTAGGCTTTCCTTCCATTCGATGCTAAGGTCCGTCTTTATTGTCCTTATAGGAACAGCTTCCTTTACTTCTTGCTTGGCACAGTGTTTGCAGTCTTCAGGGCAAGGTCTTCTTGATAATGCGTCTGCGTTACCGTGTGATTTTCCACTGCGATGTTGGGCAGTACTATCAGTCGCCCTAATCTGCTGAGGTCGCTCGTATTCATTTCCTATGCTTCGCTTAGGGCAGCTGGACCGAAGGTGACCTTTTTCACCACAGGCGTAACACCTAGGGCTGTACCCCTTAACCCGATCCCGCACAGGTGACGCCACAACCTCCCGGACCCGATGAAACCGATGATCTTGTCTCACAGCTTCCACCTCCAAAGCATGGGCCAGAGCGTCCTTGAGAGTTTCATGGTGCCAAAGTCGCACAGCGGCTCTAACTTCGAGGTCACGAATGCCATCGATGAAAGCTTGCACCAGATTCCCGTCCACGAGCGCAGGTGCAGACTGGTATGCCTTACGGACCAGTTTCTCAACTTCCAGAGCCCATTGTTGCAAGTTCTCACCGATGCGTTGGGCACGATCCTTCAGCTGTGCACGAAAAACGTGCTCCAGGTGAGCGTCACCATATCTTGCCTCCAATGCCTCCAGCAGTTGCTCATAGGTTACCTTCTTACCGAGGGCTTCGAGGACGGTTAGAGCTTGGTCTCGAAGACCCAAGGTGAGCGCGGTCATAGCCTGTTCCTTAGTCCAGCCGTTCGCCGTCATAACAGCCTCAAACTGGATCTTGTAGGCTGACCACGAAGATGTCCCATCAAACGGCGGTACTTTGAACCAATGCACCGAAGGAACAGCAGTTACTGAAGTCGCCGCTCCGTCTCCAACTTTGAGGTTCCCTAATGCCTTCTTCACGTCGGCAATCTGAGTTTCGGCCTCAGTGATACGGTTCTCGTGTTGAAGAACCTGATCCTTCACTACCTTGAGTTCTTTGCCGAAGGTCTCGTGAATGCCTTTTAACAAGAGCATTTGTTGCTCCTGGCGGCGAACCTGGTCTTCCTTGTTCCGCTGCAGCTGTTCCTCCAAGCGGCGGGCCTGCTCCTCCTGGTGGCGGGCCTGCTCCTCCTGGCGGCGGGCCTGCTCCTCCTGATGGCGGGCCTGCTCCTCCTTGTCCCGCTGCAGCTCTTCCTCCAATCGTCGGGCCTGCTCCTCTTGACGGCGGGCCTGCTCCTCCTTGTCCCGCTGCAGCTGTTCCTCCAATCGGCGGGCCTGCTCCTCTTGACGGCGGGCCTGCTCCTGGAGCATCACCATTAGGGCCGTGATATCTGGAGCTGCTGACGATGTAGACGGTGTGGCTTCCATCGCTGGCTGCTGACCTTCCGGTGTGGGCAGTTGTGCACCTCCAAATCGCCTCAGGTCGGCCTCTTGCTGACGCTGACTCCTAGTTCGGATACCTTCCGTGTCTTCCTTTGGTAAAACCGGCATACTTTAATCCCACTTCTGACACCAAATTGTTACGAGCCGGGTATTCAATAATAAAAAATAGTCGGTTGATTACCAAAAAATAACACACTGTTTATTTACAACCCTTTTTACAACAATAATTCGCTATGTCACTTGTTAATCGCACTAGAAGATCGCTTCGATGTTAACTCCGCTGTATCGTGAAACAATACTCACTCGTACGGGTAACCCAATCTGCTTATATATGGCTTTGAAATATCTAGAAAGATCTATAATATTCGATAGAACATTCTACGTTAAACCAGAGTGAGTAATCTAGCGCCATCTAGCGTCGAATATCAGAGTTACTCCACAGTTGCGCGCTACTTGACACTAGATGGCGCCTTCCTCCATTCTCGCGACTGGTAGAGTGTTCCAGACTATTTTTCTCGAAGGCGCAACAATATTATGCAGCATTTTCTATGTTTAAAAAACATAGCGCTATTTCTATAGTTAAATTCTTTGATATATTCGGAATAGTTGTTAAAAATACAAAACTATAAAACTTGGCAGAAAATTCCCAAAGTGGAGTATGCAATAGAGTATTTAGACTTTCTTTAAAAGGGTTCGGTTGCCTTGACCAAATATAGTCCATTTTAGTCATAGCAAGAGGTAATTTTACTTGTTTAATACAACCGACCCGGAATGGTCGTTGGAGACTAAACTCATTTGAAAAACCTCTGACTTCCCAAGACAGGCATGAGGACCGAGTCATACATTTGTTTTTCATTCCCATCCAAGGAAGTAGTCAGTACCACAGAGAATACACGGAAATTATAATCCTGATACTTTACCGCCTCATCAAACTTGATCGTGAATGGCCTGATGCTTTTATCTCGTTTCGAAGCCAGTTCTTTGGGACCCCAGTACTCTACAGGATCAAATTGTTGAATAGATTTTTTGCAGCATCCCTTCCATGCATACCATGATCCTACGCCTATAACGGCTACCACCAGAAGCTTAATTTTAAAACCCATGTCCTGTTAAAGAAGACAGTCATGAAAATTGATTTGGAAACGACATTTAAATATTTTTTTGTTTTAAATAATTGTTATTTGTTTTAACTGTATTGTGTAGATGATAAAGCAGTAATTATACAATGCTATAATACATATAATTTAAAATTAAAATAAACAATAATATTAAATATTTCGGACATCTAACACACAACGCCATCTAGTCCCAAGCTAAGCAGAGCTTGTGTTATGGGTACTAGACTATACTGATACTTTTTTTTGTAAATACATACATATTATACATAGAAAATAAATATTCGCAGATCATAAACATTTGGTCTGACCAAATGGTCAGACCATGGTCTTGGTCTCGGGTTCGATTCCCGATCGAACCCGAGACCTCAAGCACAGCAGTCGCATACGCTACCACTACGCCACCGAGGCAGTCATAGTAAAGTCACAATAAACTCAAAGTTATCAGTAAAATATAAGATAAAAGCAAACTCAAAATAAAAATGTACATAAAACTGAAGCTTTTAATTTCTGTTTAATACTTACATGTTATAGGAAATAACAATGTTAATATTCTAAGGTTATGTACCTATCCATAAAGGTTTCTTTTAAAAATTATTTTAATGCAAAATTTGCTTCTTTCATACATCAACACTATTAAACGACTACTCTAAATTAATTATAAACTTCTTCTCACAAATTTGAGGAACTAAAAACAACAGTAATCAGAAAATATTGTATAAATTAGTTTGTATAAATATACAGAATGTAAAAAAAACGCCGGCATAAATTATTCAAAAACTTTTTATAAAAAAAAAAAACGACTTCCAAAAAACATCCAACGAAAACTCTCTGCCAAAAAAACACTTAAAAGCGTAAAATAAACTGGTTCTTCATAAATTGCCTATACCTAATTCTTTATTCATTTAAATAGTAGTGTTATAATGTGTGCTAGGTACCTAGAATCTGTTTGAAGTCGGTGCCAAGTGACTATCGCTTAGACTTTTAGCCTTTTTAGCCGACTTCAAACAGATTTAAGTACCTAGCACACATTATAACACTACTATTTAAATGAATAAAGAATTAGGTATAGGCAATTTATTAAGAACCAGTTTATTTTACGCTTTTAAGTGTTTTTTTGGCAGAGAGTTTTCGTTGGATGTTTTTTGGAAGTCGGTTTTTTTTTTATATAAAAAGTTTTTATTTTTCAGTTTTTAGTGCAAACAATCGTAGGCAAGTTGAACTATTTCATGAAATTTCATCATCAAGAATACAAATTAAGGTCTATACGTACGTGTAATATTAAAATCATCCTCTAATCCCTAACTGTTGAAGAGTTTAACCTTCTATCATCAGCTCACCTAAATAATTTGAAAGTATACGACTGAAGGTCTTTAGATACGTATGAAATTGAAAGAATTATCCTCCAACTCCTAACCGTTGAGGAGTTGTACCTTCCACCTTCCATCATCAGCTTACCTAAATAATTTGAAAGAATACGACTAAAAGTAACATATGTACATATGATATTTAAAGATTTATCCTCCAACTCCTAACCGTTAAGGAGTTGTACCTTACATCATCAGCTCATCATCATAAAATGATGACTACCAGACGCAAATACCGGTGCAACTTCAGAAAATATACGAAAAACATAGTATGTGCTTATAAAAAATGAGGGATTCCCTCGATTTCCCTGGGATCCCATCATCAGATCCTGATATGCTGGCAATGGGACCACCTCGGAAGCATACCCTTTCGAATACAAAAAAAAAACAAAATCGGTCCACAACTGACGGAGTAATCGGTGAACATACATAAAAAAAAATAAAAAAAAAATACATACAGTGGAACATAGAACCTCCTCCTTTTTGGAAGTCGGTTAAAAAAATACCATCATTTCGTTTTGGGTGAAGTTGTTCAAACATTTATCAAAAACACCGTAATAAATAACACACTGACAATAATAACAGTCTTGTTTTTCTAATGTTGGCACCTTTTTCTAATGTTGGAATAATACTAGACGATAAACTTTTTAATTATTCGATAAAGTTGTTAATTTTGTTTAAAAATAGAATAAAGACGAATAAATAGAAAAAAAACGACTCACGTCTCACGCGCGGATACGGCGACAGAGGCGGCCTCACTGAGTCAGTCAGTGTGTGCTGTGTGTGTATTCATTCAGTGTATTATGTATGCATTGCCTATCAAATAGCGGACGATTCGTTTAATTCCATGAGTTGCCATAGGAACGGTCAACGGTATTACGTTTTACGAGTTCGTTTAGTGTGTTCGATTCAGTGAGGTGTTATTTTAAGAGATTTAAAAAAAAAAGAGGCACTCTATTATTTTTTTTTGCTTGTTAGGATACTTCAGAATTTCGTAATTTATCAAATAACTAGTTGTTGCATGCGGCTCCGCCCGCGTGTATGTCGGTTATCAGTTATAAGCTATATTATTGTAAAGTTTCATCCAAATTCGTTCAGTAGTTTTTGCGTGAAAGTGTAACAAACATCCATCCGTCCATCCATTCATACTTACAAACTCTCGCGTTGTAATATTAGTAGTTGTTAGTTTGGCTTCAAAAAGCGTAATTCAAGTCACTTAAAAACAAATGATACTCGTACCTTTGTTTCACTTGTATGCCAATCATACAAGTGGGTGTTTCCTATGTATAATATGTATCATCATCATCAGCCCGTTGCAGTCCACTGCTGGACATAGGCCTCTCCCAAGGAACACCACAGAGCCCCGTCTGTTGCTTTCAGCATCCAGTCGCTGCCAGCCCTCTTACGTAAGTCGTCCCGCCATCTAGCCAGAGGGCGTCCCACACTACGTTTGCCAAGACGCGGTCTCCATTCCAAAATACGCCTACTCCAGCGGTTGTCTGTCCTGCGACATAATATATGTGACCAGCCCATTGCCACTTCATCCTACCAACTTTCACAGCTATGTTGTCCATTTTGGTTCTCTGACGGATTAATTCATTACGAATTTTGTCCTTCAGAGAGACTCCAAGCATAGCTCTTTCCATGGCACGCTGAGCAACTTTGAGCTTCTGGATTAATCCTAGGGTCAATGTCCACGTCTCGGCACCGTACGTCATTACAGGGAGGACGCACTGGTTGAAGACTTTCGTCTTCAGGCTCTGTGGTATATCCGACGAAAATATATGGTTTAACTTCCTGAACGCTGCCCATCCCAACTGGATCCTCCTATCGGCTTCCTTCTCGAAGTTGTATCTACCCAACTGCAACTGCATTAGTTGCCCGAGATAGATGTATTCCTTGACAACTTCGAGAGGCGTGCCATCAATGATGACTTGTCCCGGAGCGACGAGGTCATTGTACATGACCTTCGTCTTGCTAAGGTTCATCCGGAGACCAATTCGTTGGGAGGATTCATTTAGGCTGTGCAGCATCTCTTGAACTTCCTGCAGCAATTCTGCCATGATAACGATATCATCGGCAAACCTTAGGTGCGATATGTATTCGCCGTTTATATGATGCCCCGCCCGTTCCAGTTTAGAGTCTTGAAGACGTCCTCTAATGCATTTGCAAACAGTTTCGGTGATATCACATCCCCCTGTCTTACTCCTCGATGCAAAGGAATCTGTCTTGTTTGACTATTCTGTACTTGGACGAACATAGTTGCGGCATCATACAAGCTCTTCAGCACCTAGATGTACCGGAAATCAACTTAGTAGCGGTGCCAAGTTGATTTCCAGTACATCTAGGTGCCCAGAACAGACCAGGTCTCGACAGAGTAGAGTTAAAGGCCTTTTCGTAGTCCACAAAAGCTAGACACAGAGGCTGATTGTACTCTTGTGTCTTCTGTATGATCTGCCTCACAGTGTGTATGTGGTCTATGGTGCCAAATCCTCCGCGGAACCCGGCCTGCTCAGGTGGTTGGAAGTCGTCCAGCCGTCGCGCCAGCATATTTGCGATAACCCTAGAGAACAACTTGTAGACGTGGCTCAGGAGCGATATAGGACGGTAGTTCTTGAGAAGGGTCTTGTCCCTTGAGAGGAGTATGTATGCACATACAAAAAAAAAGTATATATATGTATTTATATCAGTTGTCTAGTACCCATAACACAAGCGCTGCTTAGCTTGGGACTAGATGGCGTTGTGTGTTAGACGACTGAAATATAAAAAAAAAAAAATTAAATCATACAAGTGAAACATTGTCATGTACATTTTTTAATCGATCGGTTCAGCGGTTTGGTCTTGAAAGCATAACAGACAGACCGACAGAGTTATTTTCGAATTTGTAATATTACTAGATTTACTAGTATGAATAATAGAGTGATTACTATACCGTATATTTAGGGAAGCCAGTGCCGAATTTACGTTAACATAACTGATTGTATTTATGTATGTATAAGATCTTGTCAAATCACGATGATTCAATAGTATAACAAGCAAAGAAAACATCGTTTTTTATTTTTAAATTTCATCAACAACCCATAACGTCCCACTGCTGGGCTCGGGTCTCCTCTCAGGAGAGGGTTAAGGCTATACGTCCCCACGCTGGCCGAGTGCTGGTTGGAGACTGGCAAGACAACGTTGTGGCTACGTAATCTTGCCGTTGGATATTTTTAAGCCGCCCAAAGGCCTCCAACTAAGCTTCACAACTGTTATCCTATCCTATAAAAATATTTAAAATATTTAAGTAACAACCGGGACCGTGCTTAACGTGACCTTCGAATCACAGAGACGCTGATGCTACCATGCCACCAGCGGTCACCCATCCGGGTACTGACCGCGCCGTCGTAGCTTACCCTCGATGATTGTTTCTAATCACCGAGTGCAACTGGGCTATGAGCGCCTCTTTTTAAATTTAATCAGCTGTATTACTGCATCGCGGTTTAGTTTTGACTGTTAGAGGCAGGTGTCCATAGATGGTAGCAGCTTACCTTAAGTAGTGTCTGCCTATTTTGACTTCATTTCCTCTCCCGCTTCGCTAAGTAGGGTAGTGGACTTCTTATATTTCCAACTCCTCCAGTTTTCCTCTGATTTATTTAGTTGCGGGTTCCGAGACAATTTAATTTTTCCTGGGACTTTCCGAGTGTCCTAACTCAGTGTGTTTGTTTGTGACTGCTGTTGATCTGGGTGTACAGGAGTTACAGTGGTGGGCGTGTGGGCGGGATCAGTCCCGTTAGTTGACTTTAAGATCACCAATTGCTTATTTGAATAGAGTAAGTACACCCTCAGAATGGATTTGCCGTGGGAGAGCCACGCTTCGGCATGAATGGGCCGGCTCGACCGGAGTGATACCACGGCCTCACAGAAAACCGGTGTGAAATAGCGATTGCGCTGTGTACCCCCTTACCCCTATCTCCCCTCCCCCCAACCCCCAAAGGCCGGCAACGCACTTGTGACGCATCTGGTGTTGCAGGTGTCCATGGGCGGCGGTAATCGTTTACCATCAGGCGATACGTCTGCTCGTTTGCCCGCCAATTCCGTAAAAAAATATGAAAAAGTACACTTGATAAGGCATTCTGTGGAAGGTGTATTTTACAAAACGCCTGCAATATAACGGGTTATGTAGCTTTACCTAAACGTAATGGTTTACTGACTCTAGTTGCGCGGTTCCAAAATGTCATTCTTATGGATAATAACCGACAAGAAACTCCATAAATTATTAATTAAAATTTTTTCGAGTACATTCCAAAAGAATAACTATTTGAGGAGTTCAGAAGTAATCGTTACAAGATGGACATAAGAGAAACAGTTTATTACAGAGATTTTGAAAAGGAGAGTAGCTATCAAAATGTCTGTAACAAAACGTGTTACGCAGCTGTACCTAAACGAAGAAAATCGAAACTAAGAAATAGTCACAGTCGAAAGTGTCGAAACCGTCCTTCGTTAGGAAACCGTTTACTGCACGGTTGGCCTAGTGGTTTAAGCGGTCGCCACGCCGCTCTCTAGTGCGCCAACTGTTGTGGGTTCAAATCCCACATGGGACAACACTTTGTGTGATCCACAATTTGTTGTTCTGAGTCTGGGTGTTTTTTGTAAAATATATTGTATATTTGTAAAGTCCCCCGCGCACAGAATTTATATTCTTAATGTGTGAGTTAGTTTTTTTTTTAAAGAAGTAAAACTTTCGCAGAAAATTCAAAATTTCGTAAAAAATTACTTACTTAAAGAATTTTAACAAAAAAATAATAGTTTTTTTGATGACTTATTTTGCACAAAACAGTTAAATAAAACCAAATAATATCAACCAACATTTTATTTCGAAATTCCCTGAAGAGATTCGAGAATTGGTTGAAGAATTAAATACCATTTTAAGACCTTATAACTTAGAGGCATACATATCAAACACTACAACTGTTGATAGTCGTCAAACACTACAACTGTTGATAGTCGTTACGGTTTCAGAATTGGCATTGACATTGCTAAGATGGAAGGCTTGCATGAAACTGACGGCATTATGGATAGTGTTAGCGTAGTAGTCAGGTGCTTGATTCGCTAAGAAGAGACCGTATTTGTCGAGGTACGTTGTTTGAAGTAAATATTTATATTTAATGGCGTATTGAGCCGGTGCTTGAGTTATGGCTGAGCTATTGGCGGTTATAATCCATGTTGGTACGTGGGTTTTTCTTCTGCAAAAAGAAAATTATACGTCACAAAAAAAAATAGAACAATTACTCTATTTTTTGAGTCGGTTAGACATTAAAAGTAAGTTTTCTTACTGATTCATAATAATTTCGAATATTAGAGACACGGTGATAATAAATATCTGTCAATGAACGAATCACTTTAAACATTTTGTTCTATATCTAGATTCTTAAACTTTTATGAGCTCCAAAGTCAATGTTAGACCAGCAAAATATGATATATTAACAGAATAAATAGGTACATATAATACTACTAGCTGACCCACGCAACCTCGTTTGCGTCTCCTCTTGCCCGTAGCGTGATAATTTTCCCCCGTTTTTGAAACAATTTTCATTGATGCTCCGCTCCTATTGATTTTAGCTTGATGATATATAGCTTATAGCCTTCCTCGATAAATGGGCTATCTAACACTGAGAGATTTTTTCAAATCGGACCAGCGGGTTCTGATATTAGCGCGTTCAAACGAACAAACAAACTCTTCAGCTTTATATATTAGGATATAGATTTTAGTAAGATAAATTAACCAGTAGTGTACATTCATAGACTAGTGGAAACAATCTAAATAATGATAATTCTGATGTACTTTGTATCCAAAAAATGACACATTATAAGATAATTAATTAAAAACATGAAATTTGCCGACATTCATACGCATATTTTAAGAAATTATCATGTATCCACGTCTAACTAAAACTACATAGTGAAATTATTACACTTACGCGTAAATTTCTTCTTGATAAGTTCTGTTGTTGAATGTTTCTGCGTAGAGACGGCCTGCAGAAGTCAAGCAGTTGCTAAACCAGTAAATATTGACTGAATCCAAAGCTTCATCACGGTTGACGAGTCCGAGACCTCCATCAGGTTGGTATACGCTAGCGTTATTGGCCAACCATTGTGATACTTGCAAGATAAATGCCATCATACCGGTGGGAGATTCGTTCATCGCAACACCTGTAATTTAAATGGTTAATGAGAGTGAGTATCTCCTTGAAAAAATCATTTGTGGGTCTTTGTTATTGAACTTTTTGTATAGATCAGTTCGTTTTAATGTCATGTTAATATGGTTTTGATTTCTAAAAAAAATGTTTCTTTTGCTATGATGATGATTTCTAAGATAAGCTTATGTATTTTGTAACATTAAATAAAAATATTGTATTATTGAATTTTTAACGCAAAACCTGTAATTGAACTCATTAAAGGTTGGTGTAAAAAATATAGCAATAAAACCCGTTGTCACAGTTACTTTATTTTATTGTTTTGATATTTCAATTATCATGTGATGCTGCGAGCTACACCCCGTATCATCAAAAATGATAATGAAGATGATGTTAGTAATGAGAAAATCATTTTTCAGTTCCATTTTTTATTTTACTAAACTTTCATTTAATTGCGAATGCGAATTGAAAAAAACGTAATGTCATTTACGTATACGATGAACCTAATAACCTGATTTATCGGTAGTTAAGCCCTATATTTAAAACTAGTGGTTGCCCGCGTATATGTCGGTTATGGCGACAAATAGTAGCCTATGTATTATTCTGATGTATAAGCTATATTACTGTTAAGTTTCATCCAAATTCGTTTAGTAGTTTTTGCGTGAAAGAGTAACAAACATCCATCTATCCATCCATACCTACAAACTTTCGCGTTTATAACATTAGTATAGATTATAAATTTGCATTTTTACATACCAATTGCATCGGGTCTGGTGGCAAGGATATGTACGAAACCAGTTTCTGCCAAGAAGCTTGTGATAGTGGACCCAAGTGGATACATTTTGTTCTGGTATGTTTTATCTGCCAATAATGACGGGGACAAGGCTCCAGCAACCCATAGACCCCAAGATAAGGGGTTGTAGGAAACTAAATTATTAGCAAAAAATCCTAATACAACCTGCAAAGTAAAGAGAGAACGTTAAATAACATGCAAATAGAGGGTAGACTACTAGATATAGCAAATCTTTCAAAGGTATAAAATGATTATCAATTTTTGGAAAATGTACTCCAACTACTAGTAAAGCTATCAACAACTAGTAAAAACTACAAGTATGTCTACTATGCAATTAAAATTGTAACCTGAAGAATGAAATCAGTGGGAAAGCTGATTTGGTACATATGTACTCGGACCTCTTTTAAGTTTAGGTGGCAAAGCACTTGTGTTTCACTGTTGGTGTTAATAATCATCAGCATATAAGGCAACTCGTCTACTCGCTTACTTTATAAACCTTAAATAACACCGTTGTTCTTTAAATTTGCTGATAAAGTCTAAAGAATGACATATTTAAGTTAGGCTTCTTCCATTAATTTGAACTAAGTATAATCAATATAGTTATTAATACGTACGTGAGGGTACAATGTGGCCATCATGGCGCCGACATGTGTAATGTCTCCCGATGCTAAGAAGAATTGAGGATGGCCAATTCTCTTCATTAAGTTCTTCATCACCGTAGCTGCTTCTGCTGCACCGAAGCCTACCTTCGTCGGTGGCTGTAAAGCAATCAATTTTTAGTAAACAACGTGCACCAATAGTTCTATTGATTCTAGCTAATTTTCATAATAATTAACCGACTTCCAAAAGGAGGAGGTTCTCAATATCATCGGTATTTTTTTATTTTTTTTATGTATGTACCTTGATTACTCCGTCAATTGTGGACCCATTTTGAAAATAATTTTTGTATTCGAAAGGGTATGCTTTCCATGTGGTCCCATAGCCACCATATCAGGATCTGATGATGGGATCCCAAGGAAATCTAAGGAATCCTCAAATTTACGTGAGCGCCTGCTATAAAGTTAGAGCAATTGTCTGCATGCCTTCATATTCTGTGGACATCAGATTCTATACAGTATGTATGTTACCTTTAGTCGTATTCTTTCAAGTTAATTAGGTGAAATGATGATGAGAGACTTGACAAAGACTAAAAAGCGAAAAAAAAACTTCGTTTAGTAAAACCGACTTCAAAAACTAAATACCCTTTCGAATACAAAAATAATTTTCAAAATCGGTCCACAATTGACGGAGTAATCGATGTACATACATAAAAAAAAAGAAAAAAAAACCGATGAAATTTAGAACCTCCTCCTTTTGGAAGTCGATTAAAAGTATAAAATAACTTAATTAATAATAAATTAAATAAACTTAAATAATAATAAACGCACTCGCTATATTTCGAGACCTAGGTACCTACTATTACATTTGGCTTGGTACCGACTTCAAACCTATGAATAGGTAGCACATACAAATTAATTTATTTTATACTTTTTAGTTTTTGAAGTCGCTTTTTTAAACGAAGTTTTTTTTTTACCTATCTCTTTTTGCGGACTGCGATAGGTAGATAATGGTGATTTGTAATTTTTAACCGACTTCAAAAGGAGGTTCTCAATTCAACTGTTTTTTTTATTTGTTATCTCAGAACTTTCGACTGGGTGAACTGATTTTGATGATTCTTTTTTTATTTGAAAGCTGATGCTTTCCGTGTGGTCCCATTTCAATTTACACTAATTCTTGAGGTCGGTATTTTTTTGGTAAAAATGTTATTAGAACTACATCTTAGATATCAACAATGGAAGTTGCTTCGTGGACACACTCTGTTGCTTCGTCGACATTTATCCATCGCCCCGTACATGCTTGCTTCCTAGTTTTTTATGATATTAAAGTACTATAAATGAAAATATTATCTTACGTCAGAGAATCCATATCCGGGGATGCTAGGAAGGATGACTTCGAATGCGACTCCGTTAACACATGTTGTCAAACGTGGTACAACTTTGTAGAATTCGAGGAAAGTGCTGGGGAAACTGTGCAAGATGAGAAGTGGTAGAACTTCGCAGTATTCTGTGTTCTTTGAGGAAGAAAAAAAAATCCTTTTAAAAATTACAAGAGATAAGTAGGATTCTCTAGTTTTAATTGAATATTTTGTTTCCCTAGATATAAGAAAACTGTAATTTTGCCTAGGAACTATGAAAATAAAGAATGTATTTGTGACTGGCAAGTCTTCTAAGTGTGTTAGCTTTGTATAAGTTTAATTGTTTGATAATGACCAACCGAAATATATAGCCTGCCAAAGTGACTCTGCTCTGCCTGATGGAAAGCATAAGCAAAATCCAAGAGTGGTGGTTACCCTCATTATGAAAACAGACAATGCAACAATGCAGCTTGTTAACCCACACCATGGCGGCTTAGTTATGCTTCTGCATCATTGAAATCATTGACAACGCGAATGCTGTTGCTGGTTGCCCTTCAGTGCGAGGGTCGTACCACCCCGATCGATGCAATCCGTTCATGCTGAAATCAGCGTGGCTCTACTATCAGTTCACCAAATTTTCTATAATATGTAAGAAACAAGAAGACAACAGAAAATAAGTAATGTGTCATTTACCTGAGGAAGAACCCTAACGAAATGTACATCGGTCCCCTGAATATTGGTCTTGAACTGAGGGTACTGATTGATGTATGCTAAGCGAGCTGTAAAATTGTACTGATTGGCCCAATACGACCTCCATTCGGGCAATAGTTTAGTGTTGAATCCATATTCGAACCCAACTCCTTGTAATGAAGAAACAAATGTCCTCGATGAGTCACTGAGACGGGCCCTCAAGTCTTTGATATCCTGGAGAGAAGAAATTAAAGCAAATCGGTTTAAAAACAAAAAGAAAGACAGGTAAGAAAAATAGCATGAAAAAAATCCAATGATGATAAGAATTTGTTATCTATAGACTGTTTAGAAAGTATAATTTTTTTTACTAAGTCTCCCACATGCACATAATTTTAAATCTTGTATTTATGATACTCGGCAATTTCCAGAAATGGTTAAGGAGACAAAAATGAAAGAAAAAGTTTAAAATTAATATCAATTTTTAAGTCCTGATCTTTGTAGTTACATTATTTTTATTCGAAAATCTTACCAGGAAAATGTTACCATACTTACATTTTCAGAGAAGGTGACAGTGAATGGCCTTATTGAGGTGTTGTTTTCAAAAGGCGATGAAGCCCATTTAACGGCATCTCTCTCAGTCAAAGTGAGCTCGCCTAATGCACCAAGCACCGCAGAACAGAATATAAATATTTCTACGGCATGCATTTTGGGTTTTCGGCCACGACTGAAAAGTTTTTTGCCAAGATCACTATTATATATCAAAAGGTAGAAACACTTCTTGAAAATTGTGTTTGTTTTATAAATATTTGTTGTGTACTCAAGTGCACGATATTTTATGATGGTGACGAATCAATATTACCATAAATATACCATATTTGTTTGATATGATGCGATCAAGTCACAAGCCGAATAACGTGAGATCCTATTGAATGTATACCAGAGTATACCTATACTTTTTTGAATTTCTTTTTCTGTGAAAACCTCCACAAAACATCAGCTCAGTGGGCTCAGGGTGAAGAAATAGTCGATATTAAAACGACTATAATTACAGGGTATTCCGTCGTGTGAGTCTATTGTTTGGCAGGGCAAGGCAGCCTGACCATTGAGTAGAAAGTGAGACCTTATTTTCTAATTTTAAATGCACGTACGTAAGTTTAGTTGAGTACTTGATTTAGAAAGTGATTTTTAATAAAACTCTTTCAAATTTAACTTTGTATTTCCTCATCTAATTCCTAAAGTGTCCGATTGAATTCCTGCTCCTGTTTCGTTACTGGGATAAAAATTACAGTTGGCGAAACTATTTAATTTCTTAAACTTTTAATTAAAGGTTATATGGTATTTTTTTATCAAATATTAATTTTTTGATGTAAGTTCTCAAACAGAAGTTTGCCATGACTGTAAAAGATCATAATTTTTTTGCACAGCTGTATTTAATAAAGTAAATAATATAATATGTCGGAAATAATTTTTCAATTTGCCTATCAATAAAACGAATGAATTTTTAGCAAACGTGGAGCCAAGTCTAGTAATGCAGTAGTAGCTTGGATATGAAAAATCTATTTTAACCGACGAAAACAAACGGAGGAGGTTCTCAAGACGACGCGTATACACGTATATTTTTTTATGTATGACCACGCACAACTTTTTAGGTACACAGTAGACCGATTTTAATAATTGTTTCTTATTGAATAGGGTTATACCTCGAAATTAGTCCCATGTATATTTGGAAAAAATATCTACCCCAAGGGTGGGAAAAAAGGGGTGATTTATTATTTACTCACAGATTTTAATGCTGATTTGTGCATATATAATAAAGATAAATACCTAAACATAAATAAAACATTACATTATAATAGTTACATCACATTACAAAAACCTCACGGAGAATGAGCTTTAGACCTGTATTAAGCATGTAGTTTATAGCTACAATAATAAACCTTATTTAACCTTTTATTTAACCTTAATTACTGAGTTCTTAAACTAATGTAGGTATATCTACGTAATTTTGAGTCGTTTGGCCAGGTGTTTTTCAATGATCGATCGGAGCGAGAAGTCCTGGTCCGTACATCCCATTCCCTTTCTAAACCCACCTTGCACATCCCATATTTTTTCGTCCGTTTCTTTCATTACTCTCTCAATTTGCCGATGATACTGAGAAGACTGATTCCCCGATTGCTTGAGCACTCCTGTTGTGACCCCTTCCCCTGAAACAGCGGAATGATGACAGCTTTATACCAGTCTTGTGGTACTCGGCCGTACCGCCAGCCTGTATTAAAAAGTCGGTACAGCAGGTTAGCCACTGAGGAATCCCCTCTTTTCAACATATTACTTGACACTCTGTCATACCCTGGAGCCTCTCCAACTTTCATACTCATCATCGTTCTTAATATTTCAACCATACTAATATCGTTCGCACTATTAATTTTACTGTCACAAAGTAAATTTGCGTATCATCATGAATCGTACAATAGTTAGGTACAATATTTTCTTGTCAAATTTTCATATGATAAGGCCCAGACCAATGCTACAGAATCATCTCAATAGACCGCCGATGTAGTGCGTTGTTGCATTGTCTGCACTCGCAATGAGTATGGTGACCACTTCTCTTAAATTCTGCTCATGTTTTCCATCACGCAGTAATGAGTCACTTTGGTTGGTCATACAATATTAAAAAAATACTTACGCGTAGGTATAAACAAAACAGATATTCTTTTTCGACGCCTATTTTTGCAGATACAAACACATTTTGTCATTAAATTTGATAATATTTCATTTGACATATTTAATATCAATAGTAGACCTTGAAACCTCTAAAACTTGGCGGGTGCTCTAACGTGCCTATATTGTTGCTACTTTGTCATGTTATAAAAACCGATGTCGTGCCAAGAATGAACACTTGTGCGACGATCAGAAAACGAAAATGTATTCTTTATTGGGTATATTTTTGATCGGCAGCATATTGGTGGGGGAGATTAGCTCACAGCTCACACTTGAAGACAGGGACAAAGTTAAGTGGGCATCGTCACCATTTGAGAATGATACTTCAATTCGAACTTTTACTATAAAGTTTGATCAAGAGGTAAGTGTTTTGGATTTGTGATATTAATTTTGAAATTAATAATTGCATCGAGGAAATCAGTAATATCACTAATATATGATATATATATATGTATCATTACGTAGTATGCTCTTTTAGTGGGCTCTTACGACATCTGTTTAAATCCTTTCCCCAGGGCTTCGTCACTTGGAGTAAGTAATCCTTGTACCAGCCTGTAAGGGCCCATCAATTAAAAACTGGTAAATCGAAGAACTGTCCTCTTGGGGAAAACATTCAAAACTAGAGCTTAACTTTTACAAAGGCCGTGGGAGATTCCTAATCTTTACTCGATACCCGGTACAACATTTCGATCCTCGATCGCAATTCTAATCCTACATCGAGCTAAATACAATGATTTTCAACAACCAAGACACGGCACCAACCGACATCTTCTCAAAACCTCGTTCCAAACCGAATCATTTAACCTTGACATAACCAAAGACAATCACACAGTGTTGCCATAGCAATCTTGCGTTTGGTTTCGAACAACATCCATGAGATGAATAAAGGTAGTGACACTCCGTATTCTAAATCCTTCGCCACACCTATATTTGTATCTATACAAATAAATAAAATTGGAGTGTCTCTTTGTAATATTAAAATTACCGATTTTTACTAAATGCATATGTATGTATACACGGTACATATACCAAAATATTTTTATTTAAATTTTTGTCTGTCTGTCCGTCTGTCTGTGTATCTGTTTGTTCCGACTAATCTCTGGAACGGCTGGACCGATTTTGACGGGATTTCACTGGCAGATAGCTGATGATATAAGGAGTAACTTTGGCTAGTTTTTTAGACTAGCTTTGCCCCACAGTGTTGCCCGCGGTTACAACTACAAACACGGGTATCACCGCGGGGCTCAGCTAGTTGTAAATGAGACTTTTTTTAAAATTTGCCATCGTACAGGTAGTTGCTGATTTAAGACGTCGCCTAAGTCAGAAACGTAGACCATTCGTCAGACTCGAAGGTATCAATTGGGAATATGGCCTCAATCCTGACATTCTGGATTATTGGATCGATTACTGGAATAATAAGTACAATTTCACACAACAAGAGGCCGTTTTAAACACGTACACTCATTATTTGACCAACATCCAGGGACTTGATATACATTTCCTTCATTTAAAGCCACAGGTAAGTAAAGAATTAGTCTTAAACCAAGATAAATTATTTGTAATCTTACTTATTACTTGCATTTTTAAATAACTAAAAGAAATTACCTACAGTATTCCATAAAATAATATAAGACAGAAAACCCGTTAAAAATGTCCAGAAAATGACAATAAATTCTATCATAATCAACATTTAAACTGCATGGCATAGTTTAATTAAATATACCTAGTAATTTTGGTTTGCACATTCAATTAATGCTCGTACTTGAGAAAAAATTTGCAATTTCTTCTTTTCGAATAGTACTAGTGTAAAATTACCTTTGTGAAAACTACACACATCAAAAGTGTCTAGGGATCAACACATGTGTCTAGGGATCAACATATATTTTTGCAATAACTTTTCTCCTGATTGATATTAATTCAAATTTTCTTTAAGGATTCATCAAATAAAGTGTTTTCGTTTGTCACAGTAACGATAAACCAAGTCACCTTTGCATTAATAAAGAAATTTGCCATTTTCCTAATAAAAGGATTTTTGACATTTGAACCACTAACATTAAAGTTCGAAAAAAAGACTGAAATAACAGTTTTCTTTAAAATTTTATTAGGTAACTTAAACAATTAATAATCCGTGTTTCTACCGCGAACACTAACACAAGAACATCGGTTTGGCATACTCAAAATGAGTTCATCCAAATCACGCTGTGGAATGGCCGCCCATGTTCGTTGCAACAACAAAAAAAGGTCTACTTGCTACTGGATACCCTCCATATTCGGCAGAGCTCTTCTCTGTAGCATATCCCATGCATGCTCAATCGGGTTCAAGTCTGGCGACTGAGCAGGCCAGGGCCAAAGCCACATCTCAATCTCAAGAAATCCGCATAAAAATGCTTGATCCCTAGACACTTTTGATGTGTGTATTTCGTTTCGATCGTAGTCAGGGGTTTCTACTAGTGAGACAGAGATCCTATGGGCTCATTTCCTAAAACAATATCGACATATCTACCTCATCCTTACTAATATTATAAATGCGAAAATAACTCTATCCGTCTGTCTGTCGTGCTTTCAGTGCTAAAAAGATGCATCGATTTCAATGAAATTTGGCATGGAGATACTTCAATTCTTAAGGAAGGACATAGGCTTCTCTTTACCGCAATAACCGACAAACACGGGCGGAGCGCGGGCCAAACCTAGTTAACTAAATTATGAGAATTCATGTTTTTAATTGTTAAAGAAATATTAACCACATTTCAATGAAGTTAATGCGCAAATTTCTACATTTTTTTTTCAATTTCAAGGTAACTGATGGTTGCAAAGTGGTACCGATGTTGATGCTGCATGGTTTTCCTGGATCTGTTCGAGAATTCTATAGAGCATTGCCATTGCTCACGGCTGGCTGCCATAATGGAATCGCACTTGAAATTGTTGCTCCCAGCTTACCAGGTTTCGGTTATTCTGACGTAAGTATTTAAAACGGAAATGATGAAATACGGTGTTGCGCGCAATGAAATATCATAGCATAATACTCGATAGCCAATAGAAAGAATTTGTTTAGTACCCTCTCACAAAGGGACCATACGAGTTTGAAAATCTTTTCTAATGTTTAGCTTGGTTATAAAATAAATCCCACCAAATCATTTTCATGTAAAATGTTGCCAAGACGACTGCATATGGCTTACCCTGTGAAAAAGATATCAGATCTCATGTAGAGCCAAGGTTCTGTATCTACACGCCCTAACTCTACCGACTCTAACTTCACAAACTCTACATCTCAGTAAAAATGTATGGCTTCGCCGTTTCGCTACCATACCGTCACGAAGGGGGGAAACGAACGCCTTCTGTGTTTGCGAATATCTAGTTTCTGAAGTAATGTCTTATACGAATATTTAGTTTCTGAAGTAACGAAACAGCCAAGCCATACATTTTTACTGAGACGTAGAGTTTATGAAGTTAGGGTTGGTAGAGTTAGGGCGTGTAGATACAGAACCTTGGCTCTACATGAGATCTGATATCTTTTTCAACGGGTAAGCCATATGCAGTCGTCTTGGCAACATTTTACATGAAAATGTTTTTGGTGGGATTTCATTTCTTTTTGTAAGTTTCTTAAGGCAGTTTTTGTTTTCTTTTTTTGGGCTGTATTTCTTGTACATCTTCTTTCTTCTTTCGAAAAAGTCCGTGTACCAAAAATAAAACCTCTAGCATAAACATTTGTGAAAGTCTCATACAAAGTACCACCCCCCCAATTTGGGGGTTGAGGGGCAAAAGTAATAGGTTCATGAATTTTTTTGTTGTTTGTATACTAAAATTAGTTTACATACCAAATTTCAGCTTTCTAGCACTTCAGGAAGTACCCTAACAGTTTTGATGATCATCAGTGTGTCAGTGACGAAATCGGTGTTTTTTAGGTATCGATAAAATCTAAAGTATCAAAGCTATACTGACTGACTGACAACTGACTGCCTTGTTGGTCTAGTGGTTAGCGTACGCGGCTGCTGATCAAGAGGTCTCGGGTTCGATTCCCGGGTCGGACCATATATTTGTGTGATCCACAAATATTTGTTTCGGAGTCTGGGTGTTTTCTATGTATAATATGTATGTATTTACAAAAAAAAAAAAAAAAGTATATATGTATTTGTATCAGTTGTCTAGTACCCATAACACAAGCTCTGCTTAGCTTGGGACTAGATGGCGTTGTGTGTTAAAATGTCCGAAATATTATTTATTATTTATTATACAATTGAAACTTTGTACGCTTCATTAGTCTATTGGTAACATCATATCCTGAAAATTTGAACGATCTGGTATATCGGGAACCAAAGTTATGAGGGTTCAAAAAAACGACGAAACACTTCGAGAAAAGGTAGATAGTGCCCTTGCGCTACGCTTGGCTCGTCTTGGCGGGGGCACGACCGTGCCCCCAGATTTTGAGAATAATACAGCTGATTCCAAAGAAGGGTGTAGAGTTTAAGAAGGCTATCTAGAAAAAAAGAGAAAATGTCATGTATCAGCTTTAGGTCGGAAAGGTTTATCATCAACTAATATTTACGTAAATATTTTACATTAAAACTGCTTCGAAGGATAAAAATGAAGATATATGTCGTATATTAATTTATAATTGGATATTTGTTTTTCTTTTAGCCAGCAACCATTCCGGAATTTGGTGGAACCGAAATAGGAACAGTCATGGTCAACTTGATGAAGAGACTTGGTTTTAATCAGTTCTATGTACAAGGTGGAGACTGGGGATCTATCATCTGTTCCATGATGGCCACTCTATATCCAAACGTAAGATTAGAAAAATACGTATTATAAAAATAATGAAGTAAATGGAACACAAGGTAGTAGAGTCACGCTGATTTCAGCATGAACGCGCCGGCACGATCGGGGTGGTAGTTACTACCCTCTTACAGAAGATCAATCTAAAATGACAGCATTCGTGCTGTCGTGTTTCGTTGGTGAGTGTGAAACCGGAGCTGGAGGCCCAATGATGCCGACACATCTCAATAGGCTGCCATAGTATGAGTCACCATGCTACATTGTACGTCTTCATTCACAATGAGTCTCCACTCTTAGATTCTGCTCATGCTTTCCATCAGGCAGAGTAGAGTCACTTTGACAGGCTAACATATATAAAAAGAAAGAAAAGTTCTGTTTGACGTTCTGGTGGACTACAGAAGCAAGAAACTTGTTAAACAATCGATATTTGTTGGTAAAAAATCTGACTTAAATACCAAAAAAGCAAATCAAAAATTGTAATTTAAGAAACAAATATTTTGTCTCTTATCTCGAGATCTAGAATTCGCATGAAAGAGTCAGAAATATTGTATTTATTTGCATCTACCAAACATAAATCAGTTTTGTTAATTTTCAGGTGATATTAGGCTATCATACAAACTTCCCGCTTTCACTCTCTGAACTTTCGTTAGCCGCTTGGTGGGCAGGATCCGTAAACCCAACCAATCTTGTTGATGCATCACTCCAATCAAGAATGTTCCCGTTCGTGGCTCAAATGAAGAGATTGCTTTCATTGACTGGTTACCTGCATTTGCAGTCCACTAAACCTGACACATTAGGTACGAGTTTTACTTTAATCATTTTCATCACCATCTCTGTATCTAGAATTAGCAGCTTTTAGCAGCTTTGCCATTTAATATAAAGCACTACTAATTTATGTCAAAATTGTCTATTTGAAAAATTGGTGCCCTGATACTAATACTTTGGCCCAAAGTGTCGCCTCGACCGGTACGATACCACGGCCTCATGACAAACTGGTTTTCAGCAATTCTAACGTTACTTTCATCAAGTGAGGCTACATGAGTGCAAAACTCCTCTTCCCCGTATCACTGAGGAGACTATGTCTCAGGGCTACCCCGTACTTATGACTCCTACGTAGTAGATGTTTATAAACGGTTTTGGTAATTTACTTTACCATCAAGTGAACTATCTGCTCGTATGCTTTATACCCTATACGAAGAATATGTATTTGTCTTTCAGGAATTGCACTGACCGACTCACCAATTTCGCTGCTGACGTACTACCTCATGTTGCTTGCAAGAGGTGGTACTAGCCAGTTCACAAATGAAGAGTTACTCGACAATCTGATGATCTACTGGATTAAGAACAAATTCACCACAGCTGCTAGACTTTACGCTGAGAGTTTTAATGTTAGAAACTTACGAGAAGCGTTATATGCGTAAGTATTTATTGTTTTTACAAGCTTTTTATTAACTTGCAATGTATGTATGTATGCTTGTATGTTGGGGTGGAATCTTGCAACTCAATTTTGAAGCAGATATCTTCAACCGATTTTGCTGAAATTTTGCAAGCATACATATGTATACAGCGTGATAATACAATATTATAATGACATGGAGCGGATCTTGAAGGTGACCATAGAAACTCTGTAAAGAAACGTCATCGAGTTTGTTTTTAAAAAGCTTTTTAATTTAATTTATTGAGAATGCCAAAGTGACTCTACTCAGCCTGATGGAAATCACGAGTAGAATCCAAGAGAGGTGGTCACCATCCTCATCGCGAATGCAGTCAATGCAACAATGCAGCACGGTGACCCACACTATGGCGGATAGTGTATTGTTATATTGTTGTGGGTATTGAGATGCTTCTGCATCATTGGTTTGATATTGGTTCAATTAAAGTTTGTATTACATTTTTAAAAACATTACTGATTCATTATATTTATCGATTCCTTTGGACAATTTGGATGCTTCTAATATCTGGTAATTAGTCCTCGCTATGTTATGTACATCTTTCAGTATTTTATTTTATAATTATAAGAAAACTTACAGCTATATTATTACACTAGCTGTGCTCGCGAATCAGTCCGCGTGGAATAGTGACTTTGGGCAGCAGTTTTTGGACATATCTTTTGGTTTATAAACACCGTCATTGGGTATTTAGAAAAATCTAATTTAAAGTAATGCTTATCTATACATGACATTAGACGTATAGCCATCGGGGATCAAAGCATGCAGGTTGCTAGTATTGAATTGAAATTGTACCCTACCTCACCATGGCAATATATCAAAGGATACTGCAGGGCTTCATAAGCTCGGTGTGCTTCCCAAATACTTTGTAAACTTGTAACCGATCATCATGAATACGCAGCACGATGTCACGTCTATTACATTCCTGATCGACTAATATTACTGCAACTTTGTCTGCAACAGAAGCATTGTACCTTCCACGATGTTCTTCCGCAAGACGTCTACCAGACTTAATTATAACTTTGTAAATGTTAATTTGACCTTGTGGGCTCGAATCTATGGCGGCTTTAAAACTTCTTACATATGGATTTATTTGATGTAACATATTCTGAAGTTGAGATATAAGGTTGATGAGTTGATGTTCAGTTGAGCAAAGTTATGATGAAAAAATTTTGGGCTCATTTTGGGTAAGCAAAGATTCAATAAGGTGAAAAACTTGTCCCTGCACCTTAAAAGTTGGCATGAATGATCCCTCCGAGATTTGTTTGGCCCCAAAAGATGTCATTTGGAATACACTATTAAATAAACGGATATTGTCTAAAAATGTTTAGACTGAGGATGCTCACCATTTAGTAAAACTTTCATAAAGTCTGGGGGCTCATGGAAATTTTCAATGAGCACTTTGCCACCTGAACAGTATATTCCATTACACACATACAAACAAATAAAAAATGCAAACAGTGTTATCGAATGCAAGTAATACGCCACCGCCTCCGGAATACGTGCATTCGCTGTGTATAATTGAATGCTATAGACAGAGGCGCTCATGGCCCAGTTGCACGCGCTGATTAGAAACAATCACCAATGGTAAGCAATGACGGCGCGGTCAGTACCTGGATGGGTGACCGCTGGTGGCAGGATACTATGAGCGTCTCCGTGATTCGCAGGTCACGTTAAGCAGTCGGTCCCGGTTGTTATCATAGGATAACAGTCGTGAAGCTTAATTCAAGGCCTTCTGGCGGCTTAAAAACATCCAAAGGCAAGATTACGTAGCCACAACGTTGTCTTGCCAGTCACCAACCCGCACTTGGCCAGCGTGGGGACGTATGGCCTTAACCCTGTTCTAAGAGGAGACCCGAGCCCAGCGGTGGGACATTATGGGTTGTAGACTCAGATATGCAGCGGCGCGGCTCTCGGCGCGCTTTATATACCCGCGCGGCCGCGTAGACGTAAACAATCTACAAACGTCTAGCTACGTGATTCTTAAAATTGCCATAACTTTTTTATTTATAACCCGATTGACATGAAACAAACACTAAATGTTAAGTGAAGCTTACCACAATATACTAGTCAAAATCACATCTAAATCAGATAAGCTGTTTCTGAGATTAGCGTGCACAAACGCACAGATAAACAGACAAACAGACAAAAATTCTAAAAATCATTGTTTTGGGTTCTATTGCGTTCATATAGCCCCTATAATAGTTTTTTTGAGATATCTTCCATGTACGGACAGCGACCAGTTACGATTTTATTATATGTATTGATTATATCAGTCAGTCAGTCGGTAGACGCTGTTGTAGCCACGCGCGTTCACCTTAGTTGCTACTCGTTAAGCTTACTGCGGTTCTCAAACTTTTCGCTAGTATGTTCACTTGCAAACATTGTGAGGTCGAAGCTAGGGACGGCGTCACTTGCTCTGTGTGCGCAGGTCGGTTCGACTTCCCTTGTGCGGGAATAACAGAAGGCGGATGGAGAAAACTAGGGGACCGTAAAAATACCTGGAAGTGCGCTAGTTGCAAATCTACAGCAGCAGCCAGTCCAAGAATTACTAAGATGACAGACTCTGAAACAATCCTCGCAGAGCTAAAGCGACTATCGTCCCAAATGGAAGCTATGCCAGCATTGATCGACAGCGTGAGGGCTATGCAGGCGGAGTTAGTAACATTAAAAACCCTTAGAGACGACTTCTCCGATTTAAAAGCTTCAATTGAATTTGTACACAACACGATTGAGACATTGACGGATAAGGTATTAATTTTAGAACAGGACGTCACAGCCATGAAGAAGACAGAGGAAAATGTGTTAAGCCTTCAGGAGCGGGTCCGTAAACTGGAAGGACTACAGCGTGAAAGTGAACAAAGATCTCGTATGAACAATATTGAGATTAAAGGAGTGCCTATGTCCAGTTCTGAAAATTTGTTTGATATTCTGGATAAGATAGGTGACAAAATAAATTGTAGAATTCCGAGGGATCAGGTTAACTACATAGCCAGGGTGCCGATGCGTAATGATAAGCAAAATAAGAATATAATATGTTCTGTCCACAACGGTTACCTGAGACATGATTTTGTAGCTGCAGCAAAAAAACATAAGGCCCTTAAATCTACGGACATAGGACTACGTGGTGATAACAAGATCTACGTAAATGATCACCTGACTCTAGAGAACAAGATACTATTGAATAAAACAAAAGCGCGAGCAAAGGAACGTGGAGTTGAATTTGTGTGGGTTAAGGAATGCAAAATTTTTATAAGAAAAAACTCTTCTTCACCCAAACACCAGATCAATACGGAACAAGACCTGAAGAAAAATTTACCATAAATATATCTACGCAACATTCCGCCATGCATTATTGTTGCATTGGCCATCTAAGATTGAGAACCACAGGTGCATATTTTAGCTATTCATTCCGACACCACCGGCCTTTTGTATTCTTATCTCTCAATACTAACGAGCCCGTATTAATAGTTATATATGATACTGTATCTTATTTGTTTGCTGACAGAAACGCATTTTGCTCATTTAAGCTAATACACGAGCTATTTAATAATTCTACATATTATTTCTGTAACATTTACATTTGCGATAGTAGTCCTAATTCATACAGTAGTAAAATTCTTTATTGCATTTCATTACTACAGAGAATTTCTTCGCTTTGTTTTGAATGTACCTTACATTTTTGCTATTATTATGTTGGGTTTTATATCTTTTACAATGGCATCTCTTAACATTTTTTATCAGAATGTAGGAGGACTTCGAACGAAATCGAGTGTGTTTTACAGAAACGTGCGTTTAAATAACTTCGATATAATTTGTCTTACGGAAACGTGGCTCATTGAAGGTATTTTCAGCTCTGAATTATTTGATGATCGATATATTGTATGGAGAAGGGATCGTAATTATACTGTCACTGGTCAAGGAAGGGGAGGCGGTGTCTTAATAGCTGTTAAAAGGGAAATAATCGCTAATGATTGTACCGAATGGTGCTCATCTGCTGAGGACTTGTGGGTTACGCTAACGCTGAATCATAGGAAGCCTAAAATTTCCTACAAGATACATATTTGTGTTGTTTACATTTGTAATGAAAATCTAGGTAATACATTAGCAGTTCAGTTAAGTAATTCCTCTAATAGTTTAGTTGATATAATCCTTAAATACCCGAGTGATTCGTTTATAATCTTAGGCGATTTTAATCAACCTAATATATTATGGTGCCTATCAAGCGACAATTCCTCCCTTATCCCTAGTAACTTTCAGGGTGAAGTACAAACTAATTTTATAGACAACTTTAATATCTGTAATCTGTCGCAATACAATTGCTTTAAAAATATTAACGATAGGATACTAGACCTGGTACTATGTAATAATGATGTCTCTGTTACTTGTTGTGATTATCCTCTAGTACGTGAAGATCCCCAACACAAAGCACTTTGTGTTTCGGTCGAATTTGTTCAATTGCATAGCCTGCCCGTTCGTCCTCATATAAAATACTTATATAATAACGCCGACTACGGTTCGATAAATCAAAAGTTAGACTCTAAGAACTGGAATCATGAATTTAGCTGTAAATCCATGGAAGAAGCTGTATCCTATTTTTATGCGGTTATCAATGATCTACAGAATTCTTATATTCCAACGAAAATTGTTGCCTCACACACTAAGTATCCGGTTTGGTATAACAGCTCTTTAATAAAGATTATAAAAGAAAAATCAAAATTTCACTCTAAGTATAAAAAATATAACAATCTCTCTGATTACCACTCGTTTGTTCTCTTAAGACAGCGGGTTAGGGATTATGAAAAGGAGTTGTTCGAAAATTACATTACAAAGATAGAATCCAACATTAATCGTAACCCACGTGCGTTTTGGACCTATGTCAAATCAAAAAAACAGTCTAATTGTTACCCCCCCGTTTTTCAACATGGCAACCGTTTGTCTGGTGACGGAGACGTTATATGCGAGATGTTCAACGACTTTTTCCATTCTAACTTTATAAATCAAAGCAGCAACAGTCCACAGTTAACTAAAGTTCACGGAAAGGATGGTGAAGCCAACACGGATATTGGATCCGTGGAAATAAATATAGATGAAGTTAATAGACTATTGAAGCAAGTAGATCTATACAAAACCGCGGGACCAGATAATATTTCACCGATTTTTATATTTAACTGCGCCGATAGTCTCACCATACCACTGTCAATTCTATTCCAATTCTCATTAAATACAGGTGTTGTGCCCGCTATTTGGAAATCCGCATATGTAACACCTATCTTAAAAAAGGGATCTAGGTCTATTATCGAAAACTACAGGCCTATTTCTAAGCTATGTGTGTTCGCTAAGATTTTGGAGAAAATAGTGTACAGACAGGTATATGGCGCACTTAAACTCAGTTTTGGCGAGCACCAGCACGGTTTCCTAAAGGGTCGTTCGACTACAACTAATCTTGTTCTGTGTAGTGATTTTTTGTCGGAATCTATGTCACAGAGGTCCCAGGTAGATGTTATATATACGGATTATAGTAAGTGTTTTGATAAGATTGATCATAACGTACTTATGAATAAATTATCAAACATGGGTATACGGGGTAATCTCTTTAGATGGTTCAGGTCTTACGTGGAGAATAGATGCCAGACAGTGGTGTTAAATGGCTACTCATCGAGAGCTGTGAGTATTCCTTCGGGTGTTCCCCAGGGATCGCTGCTAGCACCTCTGCTATTCAACATTTTCATCAATGACATAACTCACTGTTTCCAACACTCGAAAATATTGCTTTACGCTGATGATATGAAAATTATGAAGCAGATTAACACCGTCGCAGATGCTATTTCTCTACAGGAGGACCTGGACCGTTTTCAAAATTATTGTTCGTTGAACAGGCTCGACTTAAACGTCAATAAGTGCTATACTTGTACTTTTACTCGCAAGACACACGCCATCAACTACATCTATAAGCTGCATGATACCCCGTTGACCAAAGTTAATTCTGTTAGGGACCTAGGAGTTACCTTTGACTCGAAGCTTCTCTTTGACGTACATATAGACACTATAATCAACAAGGCGACAAAAGCCTTGGGTTTCATCTTAAGACTCTCGTCTGATTTCAAAAACATAAAAACTATAAAAATCTTATATTGCTCTTTCGTTCGAAGTCACCTCGAATATGCGTCACAAGTGTGGAACCCCATGTATAATACTTATATTGATCGGCTTGAAGGCATTCAACGTAAATTCTTGAGGTACATTCAATTCCGTTCCAATTGTTATCTGCCTGATTACAACACTCGTTGTAAAAAATTTCACATTCTTCCACTTAAAGAGCGACGAAAAATTGCGTATTTAGCGTTTTTATGGAAAATCCTCAACGTATCAGTAGAAGTACCGGAATTGCTTACCAAAATAGGCCTATGTGTGTCCACAGTATTTCTACGCAAGCCAAATTTATTATACGTTCCTGTGGTTGGAACTGCGTACAGACAAAATTCATATAGAATACGGGCTTGTCGTGCTTACAATGCTGCATGTCGGGAAGTTGATGTGGATCTGTTTTGCACCAATCTATCACAAGTTACAACAATATTGTGTAACCATTACTTTCGCGAATAACCGCATACTCACGCACACGACATCGCTGACTACCTTGGGATGGTATTTTTTCTTTTAATGTATAGGGAATGATATTTGTGGAAACTTTTAATTGGCTATCACCATGTTATTCCTTTTATTCGAGTTGTATTTCTAGCTGTAAGTTTCCTTAAAATTGTAAAATAAAAATAAATAAAATAAAATATATAAACTTAGTACCAAGTACAAGTTTGACGTATAAACTTTTGACAATATCTAATTCCATTACATATTCCTGATACAATTAATCTTCAAGTTCGACATGCTTTGGTCTATTACTGTCCAGGAAATAAGAAGACCCTAAATTTAGTTAAGCCCTAATCTTTCCTTGTTGATTTTGATAAATCATTAAACTAAACTTTATGAACTATTTATTTCTTGCAGCAAAACTACTTCCGTTCCTGTCAGAACTGTGCATGCTCAAAACGAAGTCATTTACCAATCAGAAGCGATCCTTCGACTGAAATACACCAACATACAGAACGCAACAGCCCTCACACAGTATGGCCATTTCTTGGCGATGGAAGCACCACAAGCATTCTCACAGCTTGTCCTCGACGCTATGGCTGGATTTGAGTCTGTAGCGAGTGGTACATGCAACAAAGCCTAGATTTCTATTCATTTAAAATTCTTATTTATAAAATGTATTTAGACAGGTTTGTTATGTCAGGAAGTTATTAAGAAAAAGTTGGTTAAAATACTAATTATTTGTTTTTTTTTACCGATTTCAAAAAATAAGAAGGTTATGAATTGGACTGTAGTTTTTATGTTTGTTACCTCATAACTTTCTACTGGGTGAACCGATTGTGATGATTCTTCTTATTTGAAAGCTGGTGCTTCTCGTGTTTCAATTTGGTTGTTGTTTCAAATTCATTTCAATTTGGGCTTATTCTTGAAGTCGTTTTTTTTTTGTTAAAATTTATTAATTTATTTGTTACTTTTGAAACCAGACACCCGCAACACCAGAAGCGTGACAAGTGCGTTGCCGGCCTTTGGGGGATGGGGAGAGGGATGTGGGGAGGGGTTGGGGTATAGGGCTCGGGTATCCTCACTCACTTGGTAAAACAGCGTAAGCGCTATTTCACACCGGTTTTCTGTGAGGCTGTAATATCACTCCGGTCGAGCCGGCCCATTTATGCCGAAGCGTGGCTCTCCCACGGTACCTCGTAAACGGCAATTAACTAAATTAAATAAATTTTTTATCAATTAACATTAATTGTATTAAAACTTAACATTAGTTATGAGTTCAACAAGAAAACAATAATTAAAAACTTAAATATTTCTTCAGATAAGAATTACAGTAGTGCTTAGACTGATTTTTAACATAGGATGTAAATCACACTTTTTTAACCTGGCCTCGTTAGGACTGTCATTGCATTACGCAACCATGATGAACTGATGATGCTAAGCAACAGACTTGAGGCGCCTGCCTCAAGTCTGTTGCTTAGCATCATCAGGATACCATTGGAACTAAACAGCATTCCTGTGAGCAGCAAGTTGGTTTTAATGCGGACAATTAAGTAAAGATCGTTCTACCTGATGCGCTACAGAAACGCGGCAGTCCCAACAACATCCTAAAGCAATTGTTGTATTGTTACATTATCTTGCCAGTTTTGTTTTCTTCGTCTTGCAATAGAATAGTCTTGCGATATACCTGAAATTTTAAAAATATTTTCAACAGAATTCCTCAGCAACCCTCGGTTGATAATAAAATATTAAAATCTAGTAAAAACCCTTTTACAACATATCAGCTGAGGTATGCTGAGTAATTCAACTAAAACTATTGATAATTAGCTCAGTTGGTTAGAGCGTCGTGCTAATAACGCGAAGGTCGCGGGTTCGATCCCCTCATGGGCCAATCGATTCTTTTTGTAAAATATCCAACCAACAGTATACTTTTTATTTTTTTCCTCTCTTCTCACAAAGATGTAAATGATGTAATACAATTTTATATTGCAATAATAATTTAGGCTAACATCCTTTTTTTCTTGGTGAGGAACTCATATACGTGTCGTTAAGAAAACAATATGTTTTAATTCTTACCCTATTTAATTTATCAATGAATTTGTGGCGGAATAGGCCAACACCTCCTACCTCAGGAGATTCCTATGTCTATGTATGATAATGATGATTGATTTCTGAAATCTTATACAACTTTGAATAAGAAAACCCTCCTTGTTTTTTTTTTATCAAGTGACCTTACTCTGCCTAAAAGAAAGAATCCAAGAGTGGTCATCATACTCATTGCGAATGCAGACAATGCAACAATGCAGCATGGTGACCCACAGCATGGCGGCCTAGTGATGCTTCTGCATCATTCGGCCTCCGGTCTCGGACTCACCAACGACGAACGAACGAAACAGGACAGCATAAATGCTGTCATTTTGGGTTGATCTTTTGTGTGAGGGTAGTACTGCCCCGGTCGAGTTGTCCCGAACGCGCTGAAATCAGCGTGACACTACTACATTTAGAAATAAAATATAATTATTTTTTACCTCGTATCTGCAATTTGATGGGATGTATCAAGAGGAGAATTCGTCAACATAATTGATGGTATTGCTGCCGAGAATCTGTACGGATATTTCTGATAGGCTGGTCACCTCTCCTCTAAATATTCCAGGCTGGCTTGGTTGAAGTTTGACGGCCTGGAAATTTATATTATATATAGTCTATACAAACAAATAAAATTGGACTGTGTGTTTGTAATATTAAAATAACCACTTTTTAATAAATTCATATGTATTCATACACGGTACATATACCAAAATAAAAAAAATGTCTGGCTGTCTGTCTGTTTGTTCCGGCTAGTCTCTTGAATGGCTGGACCGATTTTGACGGAACTTTCACTGGCAGATATCTGATGATATAAGGAGTAATTAGGGCTACTTTTTTAGACTAATTTACAACAACCAACGCGGGTAACACCGCGGGGCTCAGCTAGTACTTAATAAAACATTATAATATACATTCTAGAATTAAAATCACTTGTATTTATTCCACTATTTTATTTTTGTTTACGCCTGACCGGTTTCGCCTTATGGCAAAATTTGCCCATTACTTATTCCACTATTTTATTTTTGTTCACACCTGACCGGATTCGCCTTATGGCAAAATTTGCCCATTACTTATTCCACTATTTTATTTTTGTTTACACCTGACCAGTTTCGCCTTATGGCAAAATTTGCCCATTACTTATTCCACTATTTTATTTTTGTTTACACCTGACCGGTTTCGCCTTATGCCAAAATTTGCCCATTACTTATTCCACTATTTTATTTTTGTTTACACCTGACCGGTTTCGCCTTATGGCAAAATTTGCCCATTACATAAGCCACTATTTTAATATTGATTACACCTGACCGGTTTCGCCTTGTGGCAAAATTTGCCCATTACTTATTCCACTATTTTATTTTTGTTTACACCTGACCGGTTTCGCCTTATGGCAAAATTCGCCCATTACTTATGCCACTATTTTAATATTGATTACACCTGACCGGTTTCGCCTTATGGCAAAATTTGCCCATTACTTATTCCACTATTTTATTTTGTTTACACCTGACCGGTTTCGCTTTATGGCAATTTTTTCCAAAGGCAAAGTAATAAGTACAAGTGATTTTAATTCTAGAATGCATTACAACAAGTTCAATCAAGTGCCAACAATCGAGAATTTAAATTACAAAACATTATAATAATTATGATAACTTAAGTTTGTTCTTCATTACACACAAGTCAGATTCAATATTGATCTGACCTCTGTGAAGTGCTAAGCTTTTATCAATCTAGTCTTTACCCCGAGACTAAATTTAATTCTCTTCAGACTGGGACCTACTTTGACAGGCTGTTACTAAGTAATAAATCCTACTATCTATACTAATATTATAAACGCGAAAGTTTGTAAGTATGGATGGATGGATGGATGTTTGTTACTCTTTCACGCAGAAACTACTGAACGGATTTGGATGAAACTTTACAGTAATATAGCACATACATCAGAATAACACATAGGCTACTATTTACCGCTATAACCGACATACACGCGGTCGGAGCCCCGAGCAAAAACTAGTGGTCATATAAAGCATCAAAGCGTTTTGAAGCTTCCATTTTTTGAAGTTTAAGTGTCAGCTAGAGTTGGCCATCAGAATCATCTGCAGAAATCTAGCCGGGAAAAAGTTTAGCACTTCAGGCTCTGTTGATATCAAACAAATATACTCGTAATTGCATTCCCCAGGTTTTTATTACATACTCTCATCCCTTTTTAGGAAATCACACTTATAGTTTGCTGAAGTGAGAGGAAAAATAATAATATTATCGTCTAATTCTGGATGTCTATATAATATCTGTATATATAATAGGTCTTTACCTATGAAATTGCCGTTTTGTATGCAATAAGTGAAAGTACTTATTTTTTCAAACCTTTTTATTCCTGTTATTCGAAGTAATCACCCATGCAATCGACGCATCTTTGCTAACGCATTGGCAGTTTATTGATGCCCTTCTTGTAAAAATCAGCTGGACGGGAGGCAACAAACGACAACGCGCGACCCCATACTGCGCAACAGACAGTCTCCAAGCTGCAAGAGCTGGGGTTGGAAGCTCTCCCTCATCCGCCATACTCACCAGACCTTGCACCTACCGACTATAACTTTTTCCAAAATTTAGACAACTTTCTAGTAGATAAAAAATTCAATTCCCGAGAGGCAGTACAAAATGTCTTTGAAAAGTTTGTTGCCTCCCGTCCAGCTGATTTTTACAAGGAGGGTGATTACTTCGAATAACAGAAATAAAAAAAGTTTGAAAAAATAAGTACTTTCACTTAATGCATACAAAACGGACATTTCATAGGTAAAGAGCTATTATATAAAAAAAATTGTGGAATAGGTGGGCAAACGAGCAGACGTATCGCCTGATGGTAAGCGATTACCGCCGCCCATGGACACCTGCAATACCAGAGATAGAGGGGGCGGGGAGATAGAGGCAGGGGGGTTGGGGTATGGGCCTCCGGTATCCTCACTCACTCGGTGAAACACAGCGCAAGCACTATTTCACACCGGTTTTCTGAGAGGCGTGGTAGCACTCCGGTCGAGCCGGCCCTTTCGTGCCGAAGCGTGGCTCTCCCACGGTGTAAACGTTCCCTTAATCGACTCTTATAACCAGAATATTAAACATGAAAAATACGATTCTATAGATACAAACCAACACATGTCCTAGGTTTAAAATACGTTCAGTCGCCACGTTCCTCCCTTCTGAATCAGTGATTTGAATTCTGGGATCACGAGTTTTGACTGTTATGTATACCGCCACATTTTTGTCGTATACCGTGAACTGAAATATAAACATTTATCTTAATTAATTAGAGCAGTACCTGGATGACCAGAGTAATTAGTTTTTGGTAAATTTTCTAAAAAATTAATCCTAGCTAGATCGATTTATCGCCTCCGAAATCCCCTGCATACTAAATTTCATGAAAATCGTTGTTGCCGTTTCCGGCATTCAGATTATATATACCTATTATCTATTATAAGGTGCTCGTAGCCCAGTTGCGCTCGGTGATTAGAAACAATCACCGAGGGTAAGCAACGACGGCTCGGTCAGTACTTGGATGGGTGACCGCTAGTGGCACTATACCATGAGCGTCTCCGTGATTCGGAGGTCACGTTAAGTAGTCGGTCCAGATTGTTATCGTACGATAACAGTCGTGAAGCTTAGTTGGAGGCCTTTGTGATGCTTAAAAACATCCAACGGCAAGATTACGTAGCCACAACGTTGTCTTGCCAGTTCCCAACCCGCACTTGACCAGCGTGGGGACTTATGGGTTGTTAATGAATAACTATTATTAGATTAATAGTATATAATAGGTCTTTACCTATGAAATTGAGTACTTTCACTTATTGCATACAAAACGGCAATTTCATAGGTAAAAACCTAATATATATTATATCCCTTGCCGATTTCGGCTATCGTGACTGATTAAGTCTGAGAATGTAAGCTTCGGGCGTGTGATTTAGATTAATAGTATTACTACATCGGTAAAAACCCTGCATCAGGGGACAATTAATTCTTTGTCTGTTTCGGAAAGTATAGAATAAGGATAACTTCTCGAAGTTTACCCGTCGGAAGATATCGTTCTGTGTTAGGGGATATAACAATACTTTCCAAAAACACTTGAAGTCCATACATCTATACTCTTTGCGCTGTAGCATGGTGCGGGATATGCTTAGATTTTATTTGTAGACTAGAACATTCTGGTTGTTTTAATTTAATTTACTACAGTTATTAATGTTTTAATATATTGCGAATGTGGTATAGCTGAAATACTAAGTCATAATTTGTAAATCCCGGCAACTTTCAAGAGTGAAACGAAATGTTACTGAAACTGCTACAGCGCAAAGAGTATAGTAAAAATATAGACATTTTACATTATATTAAGGGGCCCAAAAATTAGGTCAGCATATTTTCAAACAATTTTAACTTTAATGCAATAGTATCAAATATTGATAAAATGATTCAACAATTCATTCCTTGCTCTTTACAGAATGATTGTTACCAAAAATTAAACTTTTACCCTCTAACAGGGGAAATCAAAAGGCATCAACACACTCACACACGTGTCCGTAGGCAACGACAGTCGCTTACCACCAGGTGACCTGTCTATTCCTTAGTTCCCTTGCACATATCACGAAAAACCAAACTGCTACAGACATTTTCCCCCTTGGCCAAGTTGCAACTTGGTGTAACTTGGTGGTAGAAACGATTGTAGAAAGCTACAATCGCTACCACTCTATTATTTTGTATTACTGGTTAATATTTTGTTTTGACCACGTGTAGTATATCCATATACTATATTGTCGGCTCCAAGGTACATGTGCACACTCACCTGCGCCGCTCACAGTCGACTGAACTGTGTGCGACCGCACATGCCTAGAGATGACCTAATGCTTCCTTCTCATTCATTCAATGAATGAATGCGTTACTAGTGAAGTGACTGACCATAGACACATACACTACACCACGTGAATTAGCGTTGAGAGACGTCAACCCCATACGATTTGTTATTTATCTATTAACATTTACAATTATTGTAGAATGCAACTTGGCAATGGGGTAGGTCACCAAGAAGTTTACTTACATAAAACTTTTTGCTGTATACTCGTACTTGAGGAAGCCTCACAGGTAGTACATGTCTTCTGCTTCTGATGTTTTGGATAACGTATGGCATAATCTGTAACATATATTATTACAAGCTTTTTATTAACTTGCAATGTATGAATGTATGCTTGTATGTTCGCGTGGAATTTTGCAACTCAATTTTGAAGCAGATATCTTCAACCGATGTTGCTGAAATTTTGCAAGCATATGTATACAGCGTGACAATACAATATTATAATGACATGGAGTTGATCTGATACTGGAGCTGGAAGGTGGCCATAGGAACTCTGTAAAGAAACGTCGCGTTTGGACTCGTTTGATTCGTCTCGAGGCATTTCAGTGAAACTCGTTTTTAAAAAGCTTTTTAATTTAATTTATTTCTTTTATACTCTTTAACCTCCTTGCTAAGACCTGCTATATCCAGCAGTGGACTGTAAAAGTAAAGCTGTGATGATACTCTGTAACTTTCACGTAACTTGGCCAGATTTCGGCGTAGTGGGGGTAAGTTCGCGCATAGTACACTTAAGTGCATCAAATTAAAAGAAACGAAATCGAAGTGTAGTTGACTGACGCTCCAATCGCTTGCTCGGAACGGTGCTACTACAATCCCCGCGTCCCTCTATCAACCAAATGGACTTAAAAAACGACTTTCCAATAAGAAGTACGCTCCAAGTCTAGATTGAAGTTCTATATGTGACTAGTTTCCGGTTTTATATAGAGTTTGTTAAAGTTTTCCTTCTCTTAGCAGTGCTTTCTTCCTGCATAGTCACCCACGGGAAGAACAAGGGTGGTGACACTCTTTATTCTTGATAGAAAATTGCCTGTCGTGATCCACACGAATAATCTATTCAAATAAGACTGCACGTTTGGCCTAGTGGTTTAACGGTTACCACGCCGTTTCCTACTTCGCCAAGTGTAGTGGGTTCAAATCCCACGTAGGACAACACTTTGTGTGATCCACAAATTGTTGTTCTGAGTTTGGGTGTTCTTTGTGTCCGTTTCATGTATGTTTGTAAAGTCCCCCGCGACACAGGATTTATTCCTAGTTGTCTTTAAAAAAAAACTTTAAGTGTCTGTTTGCAATTTGTATAAACAGTTTTTCACTAAATGCATTGGAAAGTATTACTAGAAATTACTTTTTTTGGAATGAAATTTCTTACGGGGCGTTGCGGAGGGGTACCCTAGCCTTCATAAAGCGTCCGTAACGTAAGATTGACGCCTCGGTGTTACAATGGTTGCGTATGCGAATGCTGTGCTTGAGGTCTCGGGTTCGAATCCCGGGTCGGATCAAATATTTTTTTATGATCTGCAAATATTTGTTTTTTCGGAGTTTGGATGTTTTTGTATGTATAATATGCATGTATTTACAAAAAAGATATCCGAAATATTTATTTCGTGAACAAAAAATTTCGTATAGCGTATTTTTTTTTGTCTTTATGTCTGCTTGTTCCGGCTAATCTCTGGAACGGCTGGACTAATTTTGACGCAACTTTCATTAGCAGATAGCTGTTAATATAAGGAGTAAGTTAAGCTGCTTTTATTATAGACTAGTATCGGCCCGCGGTCTTGTCGTGTTGTTAAAGTACAACAAAAACCGCGAGTTACAACGCGGAGCTTAGCTAGTACTTAATTAATAAACTTACATCTTTTATGTTATCTTTCCGCTCTTTGAAAACTCTCCCTTGTGTTTCGGAGGCTAATTTGTAGTACACTTGATAGTTTTCATCGTATACACTTCTACATTCACCGGTTAAAACGAAGTATATCTGAAAAAGAATGCAAAGAACATTGAATAGATAAGACGGATACATATCTGAACTAAATAACAATCACCTGTGACATCTTCGTCACGGTTATGTAATCCCAAACTATGTACTACCACTGACACATTACTAAATTAGTATATTTCGTCAGTGGTACTACTAAATAGTAACCAGAGTGCATTCCAGACACATCAAATGGTTGTTCTTATCACAAAAACATTGCGATAGTCCCTATTAATAATGCCAGATCTGCATAAAGACATTTTTTGGGCAGAATTGTTCATCAACTTAAAACTGTGGATGTTCAAATTTTCACCGACATAAAAACAGTCAGTGAAAATTTGAACATTCTTAGTTTTCTGAATGTTTTTTTATTGTTGAAAAAACATTTGCACTATTCGACCATCAAAATAAGTCATACGTTCGGGAGCCAATATGCCACAGACAGATAGACACACGCGCAAATACGTTAAACCACCCCATCGTTTTTGCGTCGGAGTTTAAAATCCATAAATAGTTTTAATACCGCAACTATTATGGTGGTATTCTTATTTTTTTAAAGATGTTTTAATTAAAATATCATCTAATGTAACAAAAACAATTTGTTATTTGTGGCTTGTGATAAAAGTTTGTTAATAAATATACCTATGTGTAGAATGTTGCGATCCGGGTCTCATATAATCTAATTAAATCTAGCATGGTGACCCACACTAATGCGAATTATTGAGATGGTTCTGTATCATAGTCACCAAAATTTAATTTGAAAAACAGAACGCGTACTGAATTGTTTTGGAGTAAATTAAACGTGAATACAAATAAATTAATATTACATAACATATAAATTAAGATAAGAGAGAGATGTGTTTTAAAAAAAACACCAGTTCTCGTAACCTAATGAATGATCGCCAATTAAAAAGTTATCTTTGACTTTAGTACGATAAAGAGAAATGTTTATTTTATGAACTTTGTCTCGGCATTTATATTATATTCTGTTGTGTATAGGTATGATTCGCTATGAATTTTTTTTTGGATTAGTTGGCAAACGAGCAGACGTATCACCTGATGGTAAGCGATTACCGCCGCCTATAGACACCCGCAACACCAGAGGCATCACAAGTGCGTTGCCGGCCTTTGTGGGAATGGTGAGGGGTATAGGCAGAGGAATGGGGAGGCGGATGGGGTGAGGGGTAGGGGTATGGGCCTCCGGTATCCTCACTCACTCGGTAAAACACAGCGCTATTTCAGACCGGATTTCTGTGAGGTCGTGGTATCACTCCGGTATATAAACTCTTACGGTAATATAAATTAAATGTTTGTTATGTTTCTTGTTTAATTCACTTAATTAAGACTGTATTCATTCATGGAGGACGTTGTGGCTTAAGTGATTCTCTCACTGATTTTAACTGCACTGTGTGTTGTGAATCCGAACAACAAGCAACACTTTGTGTGTGTATGTGGCCATTTCGTATACATGTGTAAAGACCCACGCTATAGAAAGTATTTTCCTCGTGAGGGAGTAACTTTAGAAAAATCATACCCTTAGTATTTTGAAATTTCTTTGTACTTTACACAAATAGTTAAAGGGTTTTAAGCAATAATACATCGATTAACGTCCTACGGAGAATCTACATCATCATCATCCTAGCGTTGCTCCCGGTTGCTTCCAAAGCTTCCACTTTGGAGCCCGAGGTCCGTTTTCCTACTCTGTCTTCTCCACTTAGCCCGGTCTTCAGCATCCTGGTAGTGAGACCATTAGCACGCATGTCACCCTTTACAACGTCAAACCAGCACTTCTTGGGTCTACGCCTTCTACCGGGACCCGGCGGCGGCGGCATGGCCAGACATTTGTTTCCCACGTACGAAGGCGGTTGTCGCCAAACGTGGCCGCACTTACGGAGAATCTACGAACGAGCGATATTTTAGCACTGACCGAGTTTTTACGAAGTCTGTGAGCTTATTAGTTCCCAACCCCCTTACTCACTTCCTCTTAACCCTCGATTCTGTGAGGCATGCAAACTCCGGCAATGCACTTGCATATCTTGACTTATAGATATTTAATCAAAAATACATCTTGGATATCCAAAATTTAAAACATTAGATTTTTTAGCAGCTGGCATATTAAAGTAAAATAAAATTTTAACAAAATAAAAACCGACTTCAAGGTTCGACTCGATTTCTCTTGGATGCCATCATCAGATTTTAGTGCCCTTATCATGGTACCGCCGTTGGGATATCTCCTTTCCATTAAAAAAAGAATCAATAAAATCGATTCATAAACCACGAAGTCATCCGCGAACACTCATAAAAAATAAATAGATATATGTACGGTCGAATTGAGAATCTCCTCCTGTTTTTAAGTAGGTTAATAAAATATGTTTATTGGTTACCCGAATACTTTTTTCTACTGCAAGCCTTTTGACTTCCTCAACCATGGTATAGTCAGCCGCTGAGGCGTCAGTGAATAAAAATACTAATGAATATGGCAGACTGTTCTCAAGCGCCAGTTTGAGACCAGTTAGCGCATATTCCGGGCAGTCCGCTCCACCTCTTACTTCAATACTAGCCAAAGAATTCTTGAGTTCGTTTAGATTATTGGTGACTGTTCTTAGTTCGGCATCTGTAAATTAAATATCGTTATCTCTATATGTATAAAATTATTAAGGTTGAGTAAGCTACGCTACCATCTACCGTGGGAGAGCCACGCTTCGGCATGCATTGGCCGGCTCATCCGGAGTCCGCCTCACAGAAAACCAGTGTGAAATAGCGCTTGCGCTGTGTTTCACCGAGTGAGTGAGGATACCGGAGGCACATACTCCATCCCCTCCCACAATCCCCTCCCCGCCATCCCCCAAAGATCGGCAACGCACTTGTGACGCCTCTAGTGTTGCGAGTGTCCATCTGCCGCGGTAATCGCTTACCTTTAATTTTTATAAACTTGAATTATGACGAAATATACAAGTTGCTTCAAAAATGGTTTTTGATTCAGTTTTGTTGCTTGTTTTTCATTTATGCATTTTTTTCAGTTCAAATCTTTTTTCGTTTCTCATCTACGAGTATTCAAAAACAGTTCCGAAATGAAGAAATAATAAATTTACTTTTAAATGGATACTACATTAGGGGTGAATCACTTTCCTCAAAGTAAATGATACCAATCAACAATTTCTCTTGAATTATAAGATTTTCTTTTTAAATCAGTCCATAGATTAAAGAGTTCTCAAGTTAGTTAAAAATTACATTAAAAGTGATTAGTTGGTTGGGAAGTAAAAAACTAAAAGGGTTTTTCATACCTGGATCATTAAAAGTCACCAAAACAATATTCTCAATTTGTGAATCATTTGTTCTCATGGCTGTATCAAAAACTTCATCAATTTTTTCTTTAACTTCTTTAATTTCTTCAAACATCGAAGCAGTAGTGTCAACTACAAATGCTAAACTACTTTTTGCGTCCTGACCATAAATTGAAACTGTTTGTGTAACGAATATTATAAATGTTAGACACAGTTTTAATGATGCCATTTTTAGTGCTATCAATGAGCTGTATAATTATAACTGTGGCAATGTCAACTTAAGTAGCCTATTTATAATGTGTAAAGTAAGGCTTCTCGTTAATAATGTGGTAAGAGAAAAAGTGAAATTTACGTTTTTGAAAGTAAAATCCCATTAATCGTGCTAGTTTTATGCAACTTTTAAACTTAGTGATTTTCAGATCTATTACATTCATCATCATCATCACAGCCTTTAACAATCCATTGCTGGACATAGGCACATGCTTACTAAAATAATAATTCTTAATAATTAGTTATAGTGCGTTTTCATATAGATGTGTTGGTATGAATTTAATTTTCTCACTCAAATATATACCGACGTCATCGAGTTGACAACACACTACCAGTATTATACAATTCGTATATCATTGCAGGAATTATTTCACTGCATTCGCGGAGTGATATAGCGAGCTCTCAGAAAATTGATTGTAAGCAGTTTTCATTGCTTTTTAGGGAGTCAAGTTACTGGAAGAATCTTGTTCCTGATTTTTGGGAGAGTGGCACCAAAGGGTGACAATGCCCTGACATTTCTTAAGTTACAGGTCCATGGCCAGTACTTACTAGGTAATCCATCTGCTCTTTGCTCACTATACCATTCAGAAACTTGAAAACGATAACATCGCTCCATTTTATCTTTTCTACGTTCAGACAACGGGTATGCCATTTTTAACCGACTTCAAAAAAGGAGGAGGTTCTCAATTCGACGGTATTTTTTAATTTATTTTTTATGTTTGTTACCTCATAACTTTCGACTGGTTGAACCGATTTTGATGTTTTTTTTGTATTTGAAAGCTTCCCGTATTTCTTTTAAATTCAGTTCCGATTGAAGTCGGTTTTTTTGCTAAAATTTGTATATTATTGTCATGTCATTTAGCATTAGCAATAACATCATTATTTGCAAAGTACGCTTTGAATCAAAAGTATGATTGTGTGACCTACTGATAAGGAAGTTCAGGGTTGTTAAATATTACGTCTAATTGTGGATATGTTCGGGAAATCCGACGTACTTTCCACGATATTAAAAGGGATAATAATGTAAATATTTTTGACAATATTTTTTTTTGTTTTTTTTTTTCGTAAAAAAAGGCAACTAGAGTATCTGGAATATACATCCTGTATCGCCGGGGACTTTGCGACGTGAAAGCTTTGGGATGCGGATCCAGAATTTGTAAATCACAAATTGTCTCATGTAGGATTTATACCCACAACACTTGGCGCTGTGGGAAGCGGCGTGGTATGTGCGTTGCCGGCCTTATGGGGGTGCAGGGGGGACGTAGGGGTAGGAGATTGGGGTATGGGCCTCTGATATCCTTACTCACTCGATGAAACACAGCGCAAGCACTACTTCACACCGGTTCTCTGTGAGGCCGTGGTATCACTCCGGTCAAGCCGGCCCATTCATGCCGAAGCGATACTACTTACGATACTAATGTGATAAATAGAGATGGTGGTACTCTGTATTCTTATTCGGTCACCACAAGGACATTACCGTGGGAGAGCCACGCTTCGGCATGAATGGGCCGGCTCGCCCGGAGTGATACCACGGCCTCACAGAAAACCGGTGTGAAATAGTGCTTGCGCTGTGTTTCACCGAGTGAGGGATACCCCAACCCTTCCCCCTATCTCCCCTCCCCATCCCCCAAAGGCCGGCAACGCACTTGTGACGCCTCTAGTGTTGTAGGTGTCCATGGGCGGCGGTAATCGCTTACCATATACGTCTGCTCGTTTGACCGCCTATTCAAAAAAAAAAGCGTGACTCTCCCACGGTAATGTCCTTGTGGTGACCGAATAAGAATACAGAGTACTACATTCTCTATTTATCACATTAGTATCGTAAAAGGCGATTATGGGAGTAAACTGCGCAGGGCAACAGCAGCAAGGAGAAGGAATAATTGAAACAAACCATATACCTACCCATGGTATAAAAATACAGGTATGGCATTCCGAGATACATAGAGGACGAGATGACGTCATCATCACCATCGCTGGTTCAGTGTTACGAGTATTGTGAAATAATATCTCCCCAACCACCATTATACCCTTTGTGAATTCGATATAACAATAAAGTTTTACGTTATCATAATAATATATTTAAATTCAAATATTTCAGACATCTAACACACAACGCCATCGAGTCCCAAGCTAAGCAGAGCTTGTGGTATGGATACAACTGATACAAATACAACATTTTTTTTTTGTAAATACATACATATTATACATAGAAAACACCCAAACTCCGAAACAAATGTTTGTAGATCATACAAACATTTGGTCCGACCCGGGAATCGAACCCAAGATCAGAAGTCGCACACGCCAACCGCGAGAACAACGACGCAGGCAAAATTTTGTTTGATTGTGTACACAAAACAACAATTGAAATGCATTTTATATTTTTTTAAATATAATGGTGACTGAAAATATTTCCATCATTTCATGTTATGTTGCTATAAAGTGGTAACTGGATAGTGACGTCACCCTGGGTAGCTTTCGGAATGTCATAACTGTACTGTTATACCATGATATCAACCCGTCTGGCCAGCGTGGTACCATCACCATTATCATCAATCCATTGCAGTCCACTGACCGCGGTATAGTACACACCACAGAGCGTGGTATAGTAGACTTAAACCTCCTTTTTAGGGTTCCGTGACAAGCAAAAAACGGAACCCTTATAGATTCGTCATGTCTGTCTGTCTGTCCGTCTGTCTGTCCATCCGTATGTCACAGCCACTTTATTCCGAAACTATAAGACCTATAATGTTGAAACTCGGTAGGTAGATGTATTCTGTGAACCGCATTAAGATTTTCACACAAAAATAGAAAAAAAAAACAACTAATTTTGGGGGTCCCCATACTTAGAACTGAAACTCAAAAAATTTTTTTTTCATCCAACCCATACGTGTGGGGTATCTATAGATAGGTCTTCAAAAATGAAATTGAGGTTTCTAACTTTATTTTTTTCTTAACTGAATATTTTGCGCGAGAGATACTTCCAAAGTGGTAAAATGTGTGTCCCCCCCCCTGTAACTTCTAAAATAAGAGAATGATAAATTTAAAAAAAAAAATGATGTACATTACCATGCAAACTTCCACCGAAAATTGGTTTGAACGAAATCTAGTAAGTAGTTTTTTTTAATACGTCATAAATCGTAAACTGCATTTTACCTTTTATTCAATCAACACAAATATAAAAATAAAATAAAAATTATATCATGTTACTTGCTGCTGCGGAACCCTTCATGGGCGAGTCCGACTCGCACTTGGCCGCTTTTTAAAGAACTAGCAGACTCTTAAAAACTGTTGATGTGATGATATAAACCTTTTTTATCAGGCACATCTATATTATATAGTAGAGTGGTATTCCACGGTACAAATACGAATATTTACCGATCAAATTGGTGATGTTCTGAAGAAGGGCCGTGTAAGAGCTCGTTCCCACTTCTCGTGTGTCGTGCCCGAATATTAATTGTGTGTCGTCGCCTCTGTTCACACTACGGTTAATAATTAATCGGTTGTGGTCCACAAACCATACCTACAATAAAAATACAACAACTCTGCTGTGTGTGTGCGCGATGCGTGTGTGTGCGATCGCAGTGACGTACGCACGGACGGAACAAGGGGTAGCGGGGGACGCTACGCCAGCAGTCGGCACGACACACGACAAATTAATGTGAACAGCGACACGATTTTTTTCCGGGCATAGATTGCTGGCTAAACACACGACATTAATTGTCGTGGACGACAGAAAATCGGTCAACGACAAGTGTGAATAGCTTCATATAAAATGTTCTGCCACTGGAACCCACGATTAATATTCGGACACGACACACGTCAAGTGTGAAAGGGGTGTAAAATGTACCAGGAACGGAGCATGCATGCAGCGATTGACGTGTGGAGGAATGGGTGTGATGTCCCTCCAACACAAAGGGAGGATCCTCGAACCAGGCGAGGTGATCATGCCTGGCGGGCCAACTGCCCAACGGTTGATGTTGGGATGTTGTATATATGTTAACTGGCGCGAGAACTTTCACTCCGCGATTCAGGATTGGTATTTTCTTAGTTTCCTTCGTTACTACGTAGTTCGACGTATCTTCGGTAGATGGCGCTGTATACGGAAGTCGCCATATCACTCCTCTCCAAGACCGGAGGTCGATATATGATGTGTCAGCTGTCTGTGCTCTGTTGCGGAGCTTGCCAGTGCCAGGAGTAAGTAGTTCCAGTGAGTCGGAACTGAGTGCCGCAAGTTCCAGTGAATCGGAACTGAATGCCGCTAGTCCCAGTGAGTCGTGGCTGAAGTCCGCTGATCCCAGTGAGTCGGGATGGCAGGCGGTACGCGGTGCTGCGGTGAGGTCCCCAGTGAGTGGAGGTGGTTGCTGCGTAGTGGCGGGCTGCTGCGTAGACGGGAGAGAGATGCTCTTCTTACATGGACCGTAGGTGCAGTGTGCTGTGCCTAGACGCTGATGAGGCCATAGAGGTAACCAGGCTGGAGCGGTCGCTTCCAGCGTGTGGTGTATCCCTGTTGAGGCCGAGGTTGCTGGCTGGCTGTGAGACTTGTTGTGGGAGTTAACATGATGGTGGCGTGCTGATGCTGCATCGAAGGCTGCTTCCAATCACGTCGGGGTCACCACTGTGGAGGGACGGGTCACATGTCCCTCCAACACAAAGGGAGGATCCTCCGACCAGGCGAGGTGATCATGCCTGGCGGGCCAACTGCCCAACGGTTGATGTTGGGATGTTGTATACCTATATGTTAACTGTCGCGAGAACTTTCAAGCGATTTAGCGATCACCACCGCCCATGGAAACCTGCAGCACCAAGAGCGTCACAAGTGCGTTGCCGGCCTTTGGGGGATGGAGAGGAGGGAGACAGGGGGAGGAGGGTTGGGGTATGGGCCTAGGTATCCTCACTCAGTCGGTGAAACACAGCGCAAGCACTATTTCACTCACCGATTTTCTGTGAGGCCGTGGTATCACCCCGGTCGAGCCGGCCCATTCATGCCGAAGCGTGGCTCTCCCACGGTAAATTGAGAGAAAAGAATTGGCTCTGCTTGCACCTTTGGGAAATAGGCGTGACGTTAATGTATGTGTACAATAAAAAGAAACAAGCTCTAATTATATTAATTTTAATAGATAATAATAATTTCAGACAGTTCTAATTGATTCCAAACCAAGCAGCACTTGTACTATTGGAACCAACCTACTGATAAACATAGTTCTGTATTTCTAAAGACATAGATAAATACACCCAAACACAGAACAAGGTATGATAAAATCATCATACAACTGTTTGTGCTGGGCGGGAATCGAACTTACAACCTCAAACTTAGTTGTCAAGGTCACTAACTAGTAGACCAGGACTGCTGTGCTTGAGATCCCAGGTTCGAATCCTTTGTCCGTCCGGGAAATAGTCATGTATTTACAAAAAAGTATGGATGTGTGTTTCTGGTAACCTCAGTACAAGCTCTACTTAGTTTTGGACTAGATGACGTTGTGTATCAGATATCCAAAAATATCAAGGCCTGAAATTTATTTTCCTTTAAAATGATGCCATGCTCTGAATGCAGTCAACGCCTTCAGCACATCTCCACTGAATATCTCCGGGTCCTCCAATGCCAGGAAGTGTCCAGAACTAGGTAGCACTGTGGAGTGCAGCAAGTTCGGATATTTGACCTTCAGCATGACGGGAGATTGGTAGAAGATTTCGTCCTTGGCATGGATAGTCCACGTTGGGACTGGCGTGGGTTCACTGAAATTAAAAAAAGAAATAGATTTTTCCGAATGCTTAAGATACGTTGTGTTTATATAACTTTCATACTCAATCCTAATGCGATAATCGAGAGGACAGTAAGTCAAAGGCGGCCATTATTGTTTGTATTTCTTTTTTGGAAGGTACGTAAAACGAGCTTAACAGAGTGAGATTGGAAAATATCATTCTGTTAATGTTTCTAAGATGACTTGTGGATATAAAACAACAAAAAAATAGCTTATCGCAGTCTACTGGTGGACTTAGACCCTTCAATTTTATATATTGATTAAACTTTTTTCTTTAAAATCCTGAGTAATTTTATTATTTAAGGACAAAAATCAAAACTTAAATGAGTTACAAAATTCCATCAATATTTACCCTAGGATGCCTAATTCCAAGTTTCTAATATTCGCCGTTTCTGCATAAATCCTACAAGAGGTTGTGAAACTATTCGGTACCCAATACATCATTAGATTATCCAGGAGTTCATCGCGATTGTACAGGTCATCCAAACCACCGTCAGTTCTCTTTACGTATTTCCTCCGGGTACCAGTAGAAATTAACTGTAGTACATAGGCCATAAGACCAGCTGGAGAATCTGATTCTGCCACTCCTAGAAGTAAAGTATTTATATATTAGAAAGAAATTAATGTTTCTGCAGAAGAAAGAATGTAAAAGTCATGGGATGTCTTGCGGCTGTCAAAAATCAAAACAATTTTGGAGAAATTGTCGGTGGTTCAGTGCTAGCTGGCATGTCCTAAGAAAGGAAGTTTAGTTAAGCATCACGATTTTATCTGATGTGGTGTGATGTCTTTCAAAATAACCATCTTTAAAGATTTGGAATTAAATCGGATAAAATGCATGAGAAATTTCACTTTCTAGCAGTTTAAAGTTCAATCTAACTTACCAAGAGTATCAGGTTTTGTGGCCTGTATGTGGAAATAACCCAACTCTGATATCAACCAAGTCAAGTACTCTAAGATTGGGTACAGTCTATCCACAACTGCTGGATTCGCCACCAATGGCGGATATACAGAACCGATCACCCATAATGCCAATGACTTAATGTTAAGTGATAAAGCTAAATTCGTATGGTATCCTAAAGTTTCCTGAAAGCAGGGGGAAAATATTAAAGACTTTATTTTTACTATCAAACACGGCATTGGTCATGAGTTATGTTTCAAACGAATGGGACAGCTAGACTGAAACAATTATTTGAATCAAAAAAAAAATTATATTACCTTGGGGTATAAATTAGCAATACTGAATCCCACATAAGCCCCAAAGTCACCGCCCTGCACGTAAAATTTTTTGAAACCAAGTCTGTGCATCAAATTTCGCATTACCACTGCCATTTCTGTTGCACCCAATCCTGGACGAATTGCACTCTGTAAAATATTGACAAACATTTTCATAAATTAATTATAAATGCTCGAAGTAATAAGTGTTGTATATATCAAGAGAGGTGATCATGCCTGGATGGCCGTGACAATACGACTGAGATTGTGAAATTGTACAAACACATCAAAAAACGTTTGTGTTTGGCTGGTAAAGTTGAAATACTTATTTTATCAATATGAAAAGCTTTGAATCTTTTTTGTTTAGTCAATTTGTGTTAGATTCAATTCATACTCACTTCAGAAAATCCGAATCCAGGTAAACTTGGTACTATGACCTCGACAGCAAAATCTCTGTCTTTCGATACAGATGTCAATAACGGAATGGCTTTGAAGAACTCAACAACAGAGCCGGGGAATCCATGTAGCAATAAAAGTGGTACTACCTTCATGTTATGGGGAACCTGAAAAGAAGATACGACTTCTTAAATCTGCAGAAGCACGTCTCACTTCAGAAGTCTTCTGAATATTTACTATGCCATACTTCGCGCTAAAATGGTGTTTACATTATTAAATTTAATTGGCCTTGTAAAATATTATGCAAACGAACAACATCTTTTTAATTTTTGTATTTATATCGTAAAATATTAAATTGTTCTTGAAAAATATTATGTAAATAAACATATTCTGGTTTTTGTTTTTATTTTTAATTATTAAGTTTTACTTGTTTTATAGATTCATGTTTTTTTCTAAATTTCTATTCCTATCATAATACTTTTCTTTTCGTCTTATTACGAATATTTCGTATAAGATATTTTGACGGCAACATTCTTGACATTTATTCAGTCCAGTTAGTTCAGTTTCAAGGTTTCTAATTAGATAATAAAACCTTGTAAGTGCAAAAAAGAAAAAGTGTTTTATTGTATGTTTGTTTTGCAATACTGTCGAAGGATTGTGAACCGTAACATACTGTTTACAGTTTAACGCGTTCTTTTTCGGTAGATTATAATCTATCGATGTAAACCCTCAAATTGTCAATCGCCAGCTGATTGGTTGAACGGCATATGCGCCTTAAGTTATTGTTTACAGGATGAATTTACCATAAACTCACAAAACTATAACAGCGGACATAATAAAAAAGTTAAAAATTATGGACTAATTAAAGAAGATAATGTCTGATATAAATTGTTAGACAAGAACAACACAATCAAATGCGACCAATAAATATTATTACAGTCATGCAAGAAAATATGATGTATTAAATATTGGTAATCAGAAAGTTTTAATAATGAAGAGAACACAAACAAATTCTAATCGAAGGGTATTATCAAAAGATACCGCACATATTGCCACTGAGCATGTGTGTCGAGAAAATATTGTCCACGTCTCGAGAAGCCTATGTTTCTTCTCCACGTGTCTTTTCTACTTACATGTGGTTTAACCCATATAAAGTAAATATCCAATCCCTGGATATTAGTCTTGTATTGCGGGAACTGGTTCAGGATATCTTCTCTTTCCTTAAACCTGTAGTCATTGACCCAATAGTCCACCCAACTGTGGAGATAGTTGGTGTTAAATCCGTATTCGAACCCCACTCCTTGCAGCGGAGGAGTGAACGGCCGATGGGATATCAAACGATACCTGAGGTCTTTGATCATCTGCAATAGAAATGTTATATAAAATAGTTTATAGTTTTCTGCACTTTTCCTATTTTATTTATTTGGAAAACAACTCGTATCTGGGTTAGACACACACTTCAAGAATCTAATACCTAAATGACCGAGCTTTACTCGGTTTTATGTTTCATATTTTAAAAAAATGAATCGTAGCTACATCGATTTATCACCCTCGAAAACCCCTGCATACTAAATTTCACGAAAATCGTTGAAAAGTCATGAGATTCAGATTATAATATAGTGACTATATGAATCACAACACTTATAGTTCTTAAGGTACACTTTGATTTCTGTGTGAAACCAACTATTGAACAAGCAACCTTTTGTATCACCCACTTTCATTATTTACGTGCCAGTTTCATCATAAGTGAAGTGCAATCCTACTAATATTATTATTACAAGCTTTTGTTTAGTTTCACCTGTCCCGATGTTTGTCTGTAATCAAATCTTGAAAGTTAAATTGATCCACTTTCCTATTTCCGATTGAGATGAAATTTGAAATTTACCTTTGGTTCTGATGACAATGCAATTATATATAATCTGAATTATTATTATTCCAAAATGGCTTCCGTAACAAAATTGCGATGTACATATTTCTGAACAACCCACATAATATGGGTTTGAAATGAAATGGCTTAAAGTTATTTTTATTAACAAGTAATAAGAGCTAGCTTAAAAAAACACTTGTTATAAATCCGAAAGTTAGTGCGCATATTCTGAATGGATCATCTATAAGAATGTTTGTTACTCTTTCACTCAAAAACTGCTGTATGGATTTAGATGACTTTTTACAGTAATATAGCTTATTTATCAGAATAGCACATAGGCCATTATTTACCGCGATAATCGACATACACAGTGTCGCAGCCCCGGGAAAAAGCTAGTATACCATATGTTTGATCATTTGTTTAAGAATTCTGTTGAAATGTTGAACGAATCAGTCTACAAACAGCTGCATAGCAGTGACAATACGCATTTTAAGTTGAAGTTCCTACAGTTAAAGCCAAATTGAACCTTATTATCCCCCCAACATTACAGGAATTGTTTTTTTTTTGTCCCCTACACTTTTCTATTTTGAATGCATATTTTTTATTCTTTACCCCAATATATATCGATTCCTCATTGAGTCACTTTGGCAGGCTCATATATCAAATAATACTTTCAGTATTCTGGTCAACTACGCATTTCTAAATCTCCTTTGATACAGAAACCTCAATTTAAACCTACTTTTACACAGGTAATCTCGAAATCCTTGACAGTCGAAGTCCTCTCAGATTTATTTGCTTTGCCGGGCTATTTCCGCACTTAGCCTCTTGATTGGGCCGTTCTACGGCTACCTCTCAGATATGGTGTGATATTCTGTTGCAATAGTACTATTGCAACAGAATATCATACCATTTTATATTATCTGTACAGACAAGGAATGTGCGTTTATTGCTCAGAAACGGATTCCTGTGCACCATTCTTCAAACAGATAAACCTACTGACATTATCATGTTTGTACATATTTGAGGTTGCGGTATTTATTAGGAATAATATAGACTTGTTCCAGCATCGTGCAAGCGTACGACATAGAGATAAATTCCAGATAGTTCCTAGTAAGACACACTTATTGCATAAAAGTGTCTTCTGCTTGGCTCCACGGATATATAATTATATGCCGAGTTCTATTTAAAGTGACACTCCATGAACTATTGGTAAACAAATGCTATTATTACCATTGGAGAGCCACGCTTCGGCATGAATGGGCCGGCTCACAGAGAACCGGTGTGAAATGGCGCTTGCGCTGTGCTTCACCGAGTGAGTGAGGATACCGGAGGCCCTTACCCCAACCCCTCACCCTCATCCCTCTCCCCATCCCCCATAGGCCGGCAACGCATTTGTGACGCCTCTGGTGTTACGGGTGTGCAATTGGCGGCGGTAATCGCTTACCATCAGGCGATAAGTTTGCTCGTTTGACCCCTTTTCCATAAAAAAAAACATAATCAGTTATATAACAGACAAGTCACTGCCACAATATAATTTACATCAGTCATAATGTATTCAGTATTGCACTAATATACTCGGTTATTGTATTTTTTTTTTGCAATGTTTTTAAATTTGAGTTAGTTATGCATGCCATTTTAACTGCCTCGGTAGCGCAGTGGTAACGTACGCGACTGCTGTGCTTGAGGTCTCGGGTTCGATTCCCGGGTCGGACCAAATGTTTGTAAGATCTGCAAATATTTATTTCGCAGTTTGGGTATTTTCTATGTATAATATGTATCTATTTACAAAAAAAAGTATATGTATTTGTATCAGTTATCTAGTACCCATAATACAAGCTCTGCGTAGTTTGGAACTAGATGGCGTTGTGTGTTAGATGTCTGAAACATTTATTTATTTATTAACTTGTTGTTATTTACTGCTTCTTAAGTAAAGATTTGATAATTATGGCATTCGATAATAACTAATCAAATTGTAATTTAACTTGACATAAATGCAATTATTGTATGCCCAATGGGAGGGACGTGGCTGATCGCAATATATACGAAACATTTTATGTACCTAAAATGAATGAGGAACATATTTTTTTTTTTATGTATGGCCCGCCAAAATGACTCTACTCTGCCTGATGGAAAGCATAAGCAGAATCCAAGAGTGGCGGTCACCATACTCACTGCGAATGCAGACAAGTATGGCGACCCACACCATGGCGGCCTAGTGATGCTGCTGCATCTTTTAGTCTAGTCAACAAGTATGGAACTTGTTGACTAGACTAATTGGGCCTCCGGTCTCGCACTCACCAACGAAACACGACAGCACGAACGCTGTCATTTTACGTTGATTTCCTGTGCGAGGGTAGTACCGCCCCGGTCGAGCCGGCCCGTTCGTGCTGAAATCAGCGTGGCTCTACTACCTATTTATGTATTAGTATTGTACTAATTTATGTAACTATAACTATAACGATTGAAAAAGCGGCCAAGTGCAAGTCGGACTCGCCCATGAAGGGTTCCGAAGTAGCAAGTAACACATAATATAAAAGTTCTTCTAGTTCGTTGTAACTTTGACCGATGTTTTAATAATAGTGTTTTTTTTTGCGGTTTACGACTTATGACGTATTAAAAAAACTAGTTACTAGATTTCGTTCAAACCAATTTTCGGTGGAAGTTTGCATGCTAATGTACATCATATATTTTTTTTAGTTTTATCATTCTCTTATTTTAGAAGTTACAATGATATAGACACATTTTACCACTTTGGAAGTGTCTCTCGCGCAAACTATTCAGTTTAGAAAAAAATGACATTAGAAACCTCAATATCATTTTCGAAGACCTATCCATAGATACCCCACACGTATGGGTTTAATAAAAAAAAACATTTTTGAGTTTCAGTTCTAAGTATGGGGACCGCCAAAATTTATTGTTTTTTTTTTTTGTGTAAAAATCTTAATGCGGTTTATATAATACATCTACTTACCAAGTTTCAACAGTATAGTTCTTATAGTTTCGTAAAAATGTGGCTGTGACATACGAACGAACAGACAGACAGACAGACATGACGAATCTATAAGGGTTCCGTTTTTGCCTTCGGCACGGAACCCTAAAAATATAACGGCAGATACATCGTTCCAAGAGCGCACAATTACTATGGTCACATAACTATGAAAAAACGAGTGCCGAAGAACATCAGGGATGAACCAAATAAAAATATTTTTAAAAAGTAACTCAAAAAATATTTATTGGATTCTATTTAGTAAGATTTTGTTGTACCTATGCTTAAAAAGTCTAAAAATAATTTCCTAATTAGTTGGAAAGAGGTGTGTTGTTTTCTAAATTGTTCTTATTATTGTCTGTACTGTCTTATTATTTTATAAGTTGATAATTGTACGGAGACTCGATCCCCCAGTCAACCATCAACCAGGTTTTGGAGGAAAAATATGTAACTCAGTTTGTTTTATTTATAACTAGCTTTTGCACGCGGCTTCGCTCACGCAGACTTTCATCCCCTGATTTACCCCCTTAGGGGTGGAATTTCCAAAATTCCTTTCTTAGTACTCACTTACGTTGTATATAGAACCTACGTGCAACATTTCAGGATTCTAGCTTCAGTGGTATGGCTGTGCGTTGATCTCTGGGTATGTCAGTCAGTCAGTCAGTCTGTCAGTCAGTCAGTCACCTTACTCTTTTATATATTTAGAAGATAAATAATAAATAAATAAAATAAAAAAACGTGTAATTCACTTAGGGCCGGTTTTTCAATAGTCAGATAAACAGTCAAATAGCATTTATTCCTCAGTTAGCGTAAGTTTGGGTCTTTCAATAGTCAGACATCAGTTATCAGACGAATAAAGCTGTAATCTGACTGATAACTTTATCTCTGCTTTCAAACCCCAGTTAGTGTTTTATTCTGTAGAATAGTGATTTGACGTTGTGTATTTCTCTTGTACCTATTTGTGGTAAAGTTTAAGTACGTTGTCGTTATTGAATATTTGATAGATTATGGATGTTTTTGACTCGATTGACTTTTTGTTCTGAGGTAAAAAGGGTTATTAGAGAAATATAGGTTATAGATACTATAGAGAAGATGAAGAATTTTTATTTCACACACTGCTGTCTAGTTCGAAACAAAACAGAGCTTGTACTATTGGTAACGAGAAGATTTCCCTAGTGGCCGTTTGCGGAACTAACGTTTGACAGACACTTCTACCTGGCAGTTTAATGTACAGAGCGAGTGCATTGTTAATGTTTCATTGATAGACGTCTACGGAGAAGTAAAAAATACGTATTTTAAAAGTGGAATGATAACGTGTATACGTATTTTTATCTGTCATACGTTAGTTCTGCGACTTGCCGCTAGGGAATCTGCTCGTCACCATTTAAATTCTTTCTACAATGATTTCATTGATAGACGTCTACGGAGTAGTAAAAAAAATACTTTAGGACCACTTCGTGAGGGTAAACAGTATTCTAAAAGTGGAATGTTAACGTGTATACGTATTTTTATCTGTCATACGTTAGTTCTGCGACTTGCCGCTAGGGAATCTGCTCGTCACCAATAGGTACAGAGAACTGACATAAATACAAATATACTTTTTACTTTTAAACACATATTTATTAAACGTAGAAACACCCGTTTAAAAAATTACTATGCACCAACCGCAAACCCGGCATTTCATTTTTAAAATTTTGATTTTAATCATTGTTATGGACTCTACTACAGGAATATCATAAACGACTTTTTACTAAATTATTATTTACTACATCTATTATAGACAAATAATAATTATAATCGAATGCTTTCATTTCATTTAATTAAATATCCCAAACCGGCAATCATAAAAAAGACAAAAAGAAATAGAAAAAGAACAGTCAACTTGAATGTTGTCTAAAAGTTTCTGGTCCTTATCTAACGTGTGACTACCTGTATAGCTGCATCTCACTTGCGCATGATTACAGTGAACATAGCTGTGAAGGACCATCAAGTAACTATCTGACTGTTTACTCCCGATTGAAAAACACAAAAAGTTTATTCGCTTGTTAAAGAGCTGGATACATTTATTCCCTTGTTAGTTATTAGACCGTTTAACTGCGGATTGAAAAACCGGCCCTTAATTGTTTTGTGTGTTAGATTTTTTCAAACGGCCTTTTCTCATAGTGCAGCTATATAATTAATTATAAATGCAAAAAATAAATTGCCTAATTCTTTATTCATTTAAATAGTAGTATTGTAATGTGTGCTAGGTTCCTAAAATCTGTTTGAAGTCGAACCAGTTATTTTACGCTTTTAAGTGTTTTTTTGGCAGAGAGTTTTCGTTTGATGTTTTTTGGAAGTCGGTTTTTTTTATAATTGTTTATCGTCTACACTAGACTCTATAGGTTAAATACCGACCATTTAAAATATAACATTTTAATTCAAATTCAATCATTTACTTAATATATAAAGCTGAAGAGTTTGTTTGCTTGAACTCGCTAATCTCAGGAACAGGTCTGATTTGAAACACTATTTAAGTGTTAGATAGCCCATTTATCGAGGAAGGCTATAGGCTATATATCATCACGCTAAGACTAATAGGAGCGGAGCACCAATGAAGAATGTTTCAAAAACGGGGGGAAATTATTAAGCTACGGGCAATAGGAGACGCAAACGACGTTGCGTGGGTCAGCTAGTAGTCAATATAACTTGACTCTTCATTGTATGGACTGCACGGGGCCTAAGAAGTCGCCACGCCGCTTTCTACTGCACTAAGTGTCGTGGGTTCAAATCTCACATGTAACAACATTTTCTGTGTTTTTCATCTGTCTGGGTATTTGTGTATGTTTGTAATATCCTCCCGACACATGATGCATATTCCTAATTATCATCATCAACAACCCATAATATCCCACTGCTGGGCTCGGGTCTCTCCTTAGGGGAGGGATTCCTAATTTGTCTTTTAATAAATATAAATAAATTTTTAGTAGAGTAGAGAGAGTCATTTTGACAAACAGTCGAACTGATAACTTCCTCCTTTTTTGAAGTCGGTTAAAAATTACATGTGTCATGAGTATGAGAGTTTTGAAACGAGCAAAGCTAATCGGACCAATGGACAAACAGCTATAAAATATAAGTCTACAACAGTTCATTCCTAGAATCACCGAGCTTTTAAGAAACAAATTGATTAAATAAAAACCTCACCTGATCATCAAATTTGATCCTAAAAGGTCTGATACTGGTGTCATTAAGAAGCTTCAAATGTGTGGGTCCCCACCATTCGTTATCTAAAACAGTTATTTTCGTAATCACTGTACTCAACACTATTTTATTTATCAATATATATGTTAAAACTAAAATAGTTTGAATATTAAACTCCATTGAGATTTAAATTGAGCAAAGTAAATTAGAGCCACAGTGTGATACGTAAGAACGTCTGCACGCTACACTATTCAGTTTGGTATTAATTCACAGGACACAATTCTTACCTAACTAATACACGCATTACTAACCCAACTAAATGGTAACTATTTACTAATAACTAGCCACCTAAAACTATTTAAACCTATAATTTGTTACCTGTTACGCCTGATAATAAGAGAAAAGTACCGTACCTGCTTTCAATTCAAGTTTGTAATCAGTAATTTTCAGTTTTTAATGCCTTTTACTCGTTGTAATGTTCCGCTTCAAAGGATCTCATACATAGCAACCGCAGTAACAGTAGATAATATAGATTTCAAAACCTTTCAGAATGTAAACATGATTAGGTTTAATAATTATCTTCAAATCGATCTATCGCCGTTCAATACTGAACGAAGGTCTGATAAGGAGCGCCAAAAAAACCGACTTCAAGAACTGAACCAAATTTAAATGGGACACAGGAAGCACCGGCTTTCAAATAAAAAAAAATCATTTAAAGTCGGTTGACCCATCGAAATTTCTCAGAGGTAACAAACACTAAAAAAACAGTCGAATTGGGAACATCCTCCTTTCCTTAAGTTGGTTACAAGACAACTCCCTCATTAGGAATATACATCCTGTGTCGCGGGGGACTTTACAAACATAAATGAACCGGACACAAAGAACACCCAGACTCTGAACAACAATTTGTGAATCACACAGTGTTGTCCCATGTGGGAATTAAGCAAACAACACTAGAAAGCGGCGTGGCGACCGCTTAAACCACTAGGCCAACCGTGCAATTAACTATCCAGGTTTTGTCAGCTCCGGTGTCAGCTACTTTCTATAAATCATTGTTCCATCGTATCGCAAGGCGCCTAACACTACCTTTGACTAATCGTGGTCTCCATATCATACTTAGGCTCCAACGATCATCAGTTCATGTGGAGGCATGATCGGTTATGTTTATTTATTTTTTTATTTATCCATTTATTTATCTTTTTCTATTTATCTTTTTTTTTAATCATAACTGCTAAGAGTATTGAGTTCGACTTTCTTCTGCTCTCTCCTCAATTACCTATAAAAAATGGTTGTCTGTAAAGTTTGTTTACGGACGATAGTTTAACGTGACAACGTCATAATGAAACATTAATGAAATGATGAGAGATAGATGATATCTCTCGCTTCCATTTAAGGCTTGAAGTGCAAGCTAGAGATAGATGCGGCGCTCTCGCTTGCACTTCAAACCTTAGATGAAACGCCTCAGAGCGCCACATGACGGCTTGAGCGAGGTAGCGCCGCATGAGTCATGTTTTTTCGTTCGTGCAGCCGGCTCCATCGAAGTATAAGACGTTGTCACATCAAAAAACATATTTTTCATGCCTATGAACCTATATTAATCTTTAGTAGAAATAAACACCACTTAGGAAAAACTTGATGATAATTTTCCATTACCGTGGTAAGTTCCTACCGTATTTAAGTTAGATGAATAAAAAGTTAATGTAATCGTTAATCACAACGAAAACATGGCAACTTTTAATCTTTTTAAACCCAGAATCTTTTTGTTTTTAATCGCCGTTAAATTGAGAGATTTCGCGATTGTCCCAATTTTGTTACAATTTCTTGTAGGGTCCGGTTGGTATATTTATTATAGACTAGCTGACCCGGCGAACTTCGTATCGCCATATTTACATATCTGTCTCAGCTTCCCACAGGCAGTGTACAGTCGCGGACATAAAAAACACTTTTCCCGTTATCTTTTATTTTTTTTCTTTCTAGCAAATAAATAATGAATGAAATCGGACTATGTGTTATTGAATTACAACTAAGTACATATTTGGACTTTCATCCCCTCTCTCCATGAAACCGTGCTGAATTTCGGGATAAAAAGTATCCTATGTAGTACCTCGTAGTATGAACTCAAATCATGCCAAGTTTCATTTGAATCCGTTCAGTAGTTTCGGCGTGATGCGCGGCCAAGATACAGACAGATAGACAGACAGACGGACAGACAGACAAACAGACAAAAATGAAAAAAAAATACAGTTTTGGCTTCAGTATCGCTTAAAGAGAGCACTCCAAAAAAAATTTTCAAAATATCTTTAATGTACACAATTGGACCTGTTACATTTTTATTATAAGTATAGATAGAAGGATAGATAAATAATTAGACAGTTACATAGAAACATTAAGTAGCCATGATAAGTATATACTCGTATAGGTAATAAATACGTATATTAGAGTTTCACCATATTATGTATCGACTCTATCTAATATCTTTAAACGACCTGTTTGTTACCGAACTCCTCCGACCGATTCTTATGAAATTTTGTGTGCATGTCGGATAGGTCTGAGAATCGGGAAAACATCTATTTCTCATACCCTAAATGACAAGGGTGACCCACCCATTTTTTTTAAAGGCAAAACAACGTTTGATGGGTCAGCCAGTAAATATATATAACTAGTCGTTGTCCGCGGGTCCGCCCGCGTGTATGTCGGTTATCGCTGCAAATAGTATCCTATGTGTTATTGTGATGCTTAAGCTATATTACTGTAAAGTTTCATCCAAATCCGTTCAGTAGTTTTTGTGTGAAGAAGTAACAAACATACACACTCACAAACTTTCGCCTTTATATTATTAGTGTGATCTGAATCTCGGGATGTATTGTTTTGTGTGTTTGTTTTGTATGCAAGGGGTTTTGTGGGAGGTAAATGGATCTAGCTATGATTAGTTTTTAGAAATTTTACTAAAAATATCGGACATCCAGGTACTTTCTAATAAAACTCGAGCATTGGTGAAAGATGTTGTGATAATGCGGAAAAAATATTCGTTTTGAGTGATGAGTTTTTTACTGCATTTTGATATGCATTTTGCTGTCTGGTAATATAAATAAATAATTCATCACAACTTGGTAGATCACCTATTTCGCCCTTTTGAATTTGTTATTTTTTAATCTTAATATATTTTCAATAACCCCTAACACGCGACCTATTATTTGTCAATGTTAATAATCTACTTGACTCTCACACCCGAGGGGTGAAATGGGGTGTGTTGACACCCCATGGGAATGGATTTAGTGATAAAATAAGCCCCCTAATGTGTGGTGGCGGGATGATAATTTTATTGATATGAATTTTGTGACCCTATTTTTACTCGGCTACGGCGAAGCAAAAAGGAAGGGTAATGGTTTTGGCTTAACGGACTTAAATAAATGAGGTGTCATAAGATTCGTTATAGTGGCCCGTATGTTATAGGTTATATAAATTACTTCAAAAGTTATTACGTAATTGAGTCATAGTTTTATTAAAAAAAAACACAAAGCAGTCATGAGGACTGCCGACAGAAGTGAAAACTCAAAACTATAAACAAAAGTTGTAGAGGATTCAGTAGTTTAAGAAACACTGTATATAAATTTGTCTTATTTACTTTACAAATATATTGAACATACAAAACGGATTTATTATTATCTAATTTCATCGAGATGTAATGTACGTAGTACGTAATATCTCGATGCCTAATTTACGTCTTCGCTAAGAAACAATAACGTTTTTTTTTAATGAAAGTGACGGCCTTGTTGACTCGTCGTTAAGACGTCCAGCGTAGGTAACAAGCAGGCGCGTGGCAAGTGAACCTCCACATGTTCCGAGCCATCAGCTGTCACTATGCACATCCCATTGACCTATCCCAACTAATGTTGCTAAAGTGCACAACGCCACTAAAGAAGTTTTCACTTCAAAAATTTTTGTTAGTATATGTTTTTTATATCTATGCAGTGACAACAAGTATACCGAAAACATGTTTCATTCACAGCTTTTCACCTAGTAAAGAAGGTTGCCGGAGTCTGAGTCTAGGGGAAGGCGGGAAGCAAAAGGAGGTTTCGGACATCTGATACACAACGCCATCTAGCTTCAAACTAAGCAGAGCTTGTTTTCTTTTAATAAATATAGGCCTGCCAAAGTGAGTCTACTCTGCCTGATGGAAAATATGTGCAGAATACAAGAGTAGTGATCACCATACTCATTGTGAATGCAGACAATGCAATAATTGAGATGCTTCTGCGTCATTGGGCCTCCGGTCTCTTACTAACGTGTCACGACAGTAGGAATGCTGTCATTCTAGTTTTTAGGTACTATGACATGTATGACTGTTGTTGTGAAATGTTGACTATTAGAATATTTATATCATGTACTGTTATTATAAATACATTTATATTACACATAGAAAGCACCCAAGTTAGAAACAAATATTTGTAGATCATGCAAACGTTTGGTCCGTGCAGTCGACACACATATAATACATACCTAAATAATACTATTAGACCCCTCCTCTTTCACCTCTCTATACCATAAAAAGAAGAATAGCATTAGACAACTCTAATTCATCTATAATAGAGGTTTTATACATTTAGTTTATTACACTCCCACGGGTCATCACCTCACCAAGGCTCACGATGTTGCGCCGAACTCGTACAAACAGGCCACGCGGTTTTAACCCAATGACCCACCTGTAGTGGCAGTGGAAGGCTACTGAGACATGCCGCAGACCTGGAAGAGAAACCCCCGAGACTCTAGTTGGGTTTTCGAGAAAAACCACAAAGAAGATGGAAGTATGTCTGAATCGAACCAACTAGCGTCCGTTTTCAATAGATAACTATCTCAAGTTAAAACTATTTTTTTATATGTTTGATTCAATACTTTCATTGATATACAGGATCAATTTATTTTTTGTTTTTTTAGTTGTCAAAAGACCACAAATACAAATAATATTTAAGGTTAATTCAGCCTCTTTTTCAGTAACCAATCTCTTGTTAAACTGTAGGTTATTGAATACGATCGTAAAATCAAATGATGTTGCGTCACATGTGAGTCTGTTAAGAGAGATAGCTCGTTAGAGCCCCCGCAGACTACTTTTTTTTTAATCGATAGTTTTCAGGTTTGTATTTTGTATAATAACAATAACTTCTTTCATTTTGTTTTTGACAAATAGCGACATCTATATTACGAGCACTGGCATCACAAGCGTGATACTTGTACAAAATAGTATAAGACTCAGTGTAGAGATGGCAACTTTATACAGAGAAAATTAAGTTGACCTATTGCTACCTATTAATAAGGCTCGATATCGTTAGTTACGCCCCCCACCGACTAACACGTCAGGAGTAGTCGGCATTACCACCATTCCGGGCACAACCTATTGATCCGCCTGTAGTTGCGGTCGTCGTGAAAATCTACTTTGACAGACCGTAGACCTGGAAAATTTCCAGGAAGCTTATCCAGCAAGCTAAGGATCTGGTATCTAAGAAAAGAACCACGAAGCGTTATTGGTAGCGAGTACCTATATTGTTCACATTTCTATAATTAATCACAATAAATAAATACATTGAAGTGAGATTGTGTATTATTGAAGTTTGTGATTTCAATTCTTCGTTTCTTTCATTATCTAAATGCATTATGCAAGTATAGTCCATTCGTTTAGATAGTGTCGGTACACCCGCACGCAATTGTGAATTCCTACTAATATTATAAACGCGAAAGTTTGTAAGTATGGATGGATGGATGGATGTTTGTTACTCTTTCACGCAAAAACTACGGAAAGGATTTGGATGAAACTTTACAGTAATATAGCTTATACATCAGAATAACACATAGGCTACTATTTGCAGCGATAACCGACATACACGCGGGCGGAGCCGCGGGCAACAGCTGGTACGAATATAAATAATAATTCATACAACGCGCGACGGCGTAAACTGACAAATCATTTTTGCTTGTAGGTGTACGCTGCAAAAGTTTTTAGTTTCAATGATAACATTTGTTTAGAGATCTCTACTTTTCACATTGTTTGCGCTAAATGGAATTAACGCTAACGAAATTCAGAGTGAGAATGTGTGAGTGAGTGTTGGTCAATAAATAAAATAAAACTACAAATTTTATTTAAAAATCAATCTAATAATTACTTTATTAGGCATATTTCCAGCGTTACATAAAACGTACTAGAAGTTTAGTTCATAATATTCGATCCGACTTAGCATACTATAATAGAGGAAAATATTAAACAATAATATAATTAAACTATTTATTGTCAACCATGGCTAGATTATTCATTTCAAATTCTTAGTTTTTTCATTAAAAGACGGGCCTCACTAATAGATGGCGCTAGTTTGATAAAATATTTTTCTTAGGTGTAATCTGCTTCATTTATGTTTAGCTTATAGCGCCATCTATTGTAATCCCTTATAAATATTATTGTCTTTCATCTTCGTTGCTTAGTACAGAGAAAACAATAATTATCTAGTGGTAAAATTGTTAAAATTTTCATATATAGTTATTTTGTACAGTCTAGTCTTTTAGAGACACTAAGCTAGTTAAAGCCTTCTATCTTAAACTACACCGAGGTGGTACTGTGAGCTATGAACTTATTTCTAATAATGTTTTTATTGATCATCGAAAATGAATGAGTAATAGTGTTAACAGATGCCAGAAACAAATTTAAAATGGCGTTGTAACTATTGTTTCAATAATTAGACAAAAACCATAAAGTAGCCCTCTGAACTCGGTTTGAAAATGGCGGTAAAGTGGTGGCATGAACTTAGGTTGCCGTTAAATTTTTAGGTACGTACTGTTTAGATTTTTTTACTTTGATTTGTTGGTTATTTTACACTCTCCAAAAATAATTGTTGTGTTGACTTCCTGTTTGCAATAAGTCAATACGACAGTCGTTTTCATAACTTTCCTGTTTTTGTAGTACAAACAGTATGGTAGTCTCAGATATTTACATCATCTTGATGTTTACATTCTTTAGAAACTTTTAAGAAACTTACATCTTATGTAGTAGAGATCATTTTAAAATATTGAAGAAGAAATTAATGAAAAGCTATTAGATTGTCACATCACGTGCGCAACGCCATCTATGTTGTACTTGACAAAATATTTTCAAATAGTACAGTTTAACCTAGACACATTGTCCTGTGTTATGTGTACACGTTCATATTTGTATACACATGAAAATTTTAGTTTATTTATTTTAGTATTTAATGTAGAATATAGAAACTCTTATCTATACTAATTCAAAAGTGGTTCTTATACAGCGACATAGATGGCGCTGCAAATCAGAAATAGACAATCGTATTCGTGGTTTTGCCACCAAATATTACACGTTTTACAGCTGTTTTTTTATAAAATATCATTGTTTTACAGCTCATTTTAAAAGCGGAGCGGAATATAGACTAGTACAGGCACACAAAACTAGCACATCACGACCACGTAGCAAAAGGCGTAGTCTAACTCAGAAACATTTCATCTTGACAATTTTTTCATCAAACAAATATGAGTAATGAATGTAATTAAATAACATAGCTCTTTATACAAACGCGTTAGGCTTCTTTACTAAGTATACCTAAAATGAAGTCTCTTTGCCTGTCTGTCCGCTTGGATCTTTTAAACTACTCAAGGGATTTTAATGCTATTTCCAGCAAAGAGTGATACAAGAGGAAGGTTCTTATGTATTAAGGAGTCTGCCCATTACACCGTTCCATACCATGACCGTGCTAGGACCGTATCAGACACAAAAGCAACACGATACGCTCTACTATGCCCACTGAAACAGATCGACTGCGTTCTGTGCCCGTATACATCGCGTATGATGCCCGTATGCAACCCGTATGATGCCCGTATGCAACCCGTATTTATTTATTTATTTATTTATACAAACTTCCTGCAAACATATTGCACAAGGCGGACTTAATGCCACAGGCATTTTCTTCCAGTCAAACCTTTGGGTGTTGCAAAACTGTGTGTGGCAGGCGTATTTTAGAAAGAAGTATTACGATAGGTTAAATTAAAATATATTACAAAACTAACGATTCTACAGATATATACCTACACATATAAAATTTACATACACATACATTATACATAGATATATTAACATACATACATACACACACATACACATATACGAGCATACACACATCCAAAAGACACTTTGAAAATGTTATTCTGATGACTCCGTCAACAAGTCTCTATAGAACTTCCGTACTCTAAACTTAAAAGTGGATCGGCTAGTGGACATCCTGGTTTCTAGTGGGAGTGTGTTCCAAAGAGTGACAGCTTGAACTAGGAAGGAGGAATGGACAATACTGGAAGTATGGGAAGGACAACGAAGAAGAAGATTGTTAGACGAGCGAAGATTTCTGTTATGGTTAGCGCAGATATATTCTAGTTGGGATTTTAAGTAGGTAGGTGAGTTTGGTGAATAGAGAAGGGAGTACAACAAAGTAAGAGCCCTCGAACTGCGGCGCTGTCATAAAGGTAACCAGGACAGTTGTGTACGATAAGCGGATATATGATCATACTTTCGAAGGTTGAATATGAATCGAATGCAATTGTTGAGAAGTCGGTCTAATTTATTGAGCAGATCTGCATTCAGGTCGAGATAACACACATCACCATAGTCGATAAGTGGAAAAATTAAAGTCTGCACGAGCATCTTTTTTGTTTCTACGGGGAGGAAATTTTTCAGACGATAGAATATACGTAAAACATTTGTAACCTTCTGACAGACGCTAGTAACTTGTGTTTGCCAGTTCAGAGTAGTATCGATGTGCAAACCGAGATCCTTGACCGATGTACTAACGGGTAAGACAGTACCATTAAAGATGATTTCCGTCGTATCATCAGTATCGATTCTGTTTGTCATTCGAGGACTTCCTATGATGATTGCTTGAGATTTTGATGGGTTCACCGTTAAACCAAACCTGCTGGACCAGTTTCTAATGGTCTCTAAGTCTCTGTTGACACTACCTATAGCTTCGTTCAAATGGTCTACTCTTGCGTGTGAGTAGATTTGCAAGTCGTCTGCATACAAGTGATACGCACACTGAAGCTCACGGGTCACGAGATCAATAAATAGTGAAAAGAGAAGAGGAGAAAGAATGCCGCCCTGTGGAACACCAGAGTCGAGTTCGGTCCACGTCGATGAAGATTCATCAGTTCGGACAGACTGCTGGCGTCCTCGAAGATATGATGAGAACCATTCCAGTGCACCATCGGAAATCATAAAGTGGGTAAGTATAGATAGCAGGATATCGTGATTCACGGTGTTGAAGGCGTTTGAGAAGTCAATAAGGGCTAGTACAGTTATTTTACCTTCTTCTACCGCTGCCTTGATATCGAGAGTCACTTTAAGTAGCGCCGTCTGTGTACTATGTCCAGGTCGGAATCCTGATTGATTTACGTTGAGCAAATTATTATTATAAATAAATATTGAAAGTTGTTTATGAACGCAAGCTTCTAGGATTTTCGAGAGAAAAGGAAGTATAGATATCGGACGGAAGTGAATAGGGAGAGAGGGGTTAGGCACTTTAGCTAGTGGACGGACGTAAGCCTTGCGCCATAAGGATGGGAAAGAATTAGAATCGAGGGAGTAATTGATTAAGTAAGTGATGGCGGGTAAAAGTTGTTCAAGAATAGAGGTCACCATGAAACGGCTAATTTCATCGCAACCTGTAGCGTTAGATTTGATAGACATCATAAATTGTTTAACCTCCTCTGGTGCAACTGGAGAAAAATCAAACGAGTTTATGTTAGGCCTTGGCAGACGGGCCACACAGTCCATGGTTTGGACTCTGCTTTGATGATCCAATGTGGTGGTTGTGGTGAAGTGGCAATTGATATCATCCAAAGCAATGTCCTTTGGAAAGTCTGCGTGGTGTTCTCTACCAATGCCAAGAGTCCCTAAGAACTTCCAAATATCAGCTGAAGAAGAGGAAGAAATTTTATCGAGAATATAGCGGCGTTTAGCGTTACGTATCACTTGATTAGACTTATTTCTAGCAGTCTTATAGGCGACCCAGTTATCATCACAACGATTTTTCTTAAAGCGCCGAAACGCACGATCCCTATTTCGCATTACGTTGCGGATGTTATCTGTAAGCCAAGGTGCAGGAGGATGTTTTAATTTAATTTTTTTCACCGGTGCATGAACATTGTATAGGTGTAATATGTTATTGTTTAATATTTCGACCTTTTCGTCAATGGTGCCTGCTGCCCCTAAAGGTTCCCAGTTGATATGAGAAGCATCTTCTCGAAGTTTCTCTAAGTTCATGCTTCTGAAACAGCGTCTATGCATAATTTTTGCTTTAGGTTTTGGTGTTTTGAGTTTATACGTAATAAAAATTAGGTCATGATGTGAGAAACTGGGTGCCAAATATTGTCCATGAGAAATAGCTTTGGTAAGAGACGACGTAATTATAAGATCAAGCAGGGTGTCTTCTCCATTTAAGTTGTGATGAGTAGCTTGAAGCGGTAAAATATATAAACAAGTGGACTCCAATAAATGTAATAGTTTACGTGAACGGGAGTTTTGAGATAAGAGATCGGTATTAAAGTCTCCCATGATGATGTGATGCTCATACTCGGACCCCAAAGATTCCAAAACCGACTCGAATTCGGTGAAGTAATCAATGGCTGGGGGACAATATACGACACCTAGGATGAGTTTAGCTCCCTTGACACAAACCTCGAGAAAAAGATACTCAGCAGGCGAGTTAGATGGCGATTTAGAGAAAAGCTTATAAGAAAAATCGGATCGTAAGTAAATTGCAACACCACCGCCTCTTTTATTTACTCTATCATTCCGGATAAGAATATAGCCTGGAAGAGTGTAAGAAGTAGAAAGAAGTTGAGGTTTGAGCCATGTCTCAGAAACCAGGATAGCGTGCACATTTGAATCATGAAATGTTTCCCATAAGTCACTAAAGTGACTGGGTATGCTTTGAGCATTTATGTGACAAACGTGTAGTTCATTATTGGTTTTTTGAATAAATGTGCTACGCAATATATCACCGAGTGTATCAGTGACCGATATAAAACTCTCGTCGGCTATAGAGTCCACAGAGTCGTTGGCGGAGAAGTAGGATTCAACATCAGACATATGAATATACAGAATATATATGATAAGTATGAAAAAATAAGTAAATATTAGGATAATATATATAAAAATACTACAACTATATTTGAAGCTTTGCAAATTAAATAAGTACTCACATCAATGCACCACCCGCCGGCTTACACTGCACTTATTTAACAATAAAACAATGACAAGTAAATCAATTACATACAGAGTTAAGAAAGAAAACAAAACAAAACGATATTCATTAAAAGTTATGAAAACATTATAAGTCAAACACTAGTTGAGTATGATTTATGATAAAGTGAATGACACTGAACGCACTCGCTAGAAACGCGCTTGTAGTAAACGTCAAAACTGACAGACATAGACATTGTCATAAACGTAAACAAAGTTTTGCCAATGTAATGGAGATGTAAACATTATAAATTATACAGTTAAAACTCACTAAAAATAAACTGAGTGCAAATGTTTTTTGATAACTATACACAACGAACGCCTGGAAGTTACTTCCTACGTGTCACGTCCCTGCTAACATTGGAACCGGCGTCCGATGTACCGCTACCTATCAATGCGCGGGCCTCGTCAGCTACCTTTGGATACTTTTGTATTAAGGGTTCCAATTCATCCAGCGACGTAATCTTAACCCGGCTTCCGTTTGGAATTTTTACAAGAATAACACCATCCTGAGTCCAACAACCTTTCACACCAAAATGAAGGCGGGCCATAGCAAATGCGGACTGTCTGGCCTTAGTCAAATATTCTTTAACCGTGATACTTGTGCCCTTGAGTTTAGTTTTTACTTTCCACACGGCTGATTTAAGATCTAAATGTAAAAATCTTACCAGTAAGGGCCGCTTGTGTCCTTTTTTGGGGCTGCCAAGCCTATGGCACGTTATGATGGAAGATTCCGTGAACTTCAGATCCAGCTTACTACTAAGAATATTCAGGATGATGTCTGTACAGTTTTCTCTTTCGGCCTCCGGAACTCCAATGAAGACAAGTGATTTGTGTCTATGTCTGGATTCCATTGCATCAACAGTTTTAGAACACTCATCAATCTGTTTACGGATCAAACCGAGCATATTAAACATGAGCTCACGGAAGGTTCTGAACTCTTCGGCAAGCTTTGAAACAGTGTCTTTAGCTGGTGCACTACACTGTATCTGTGCCTCGAGTTCACCCATTCTTTTTGTGAATATCTCCTCCAGGCTCTTCTGCGCAGATTCAATCACAGTAAGTTGAGACATTCTTGATGTTCTTGTCAATTAATAAAGCAGAATCAAATCTTGTGATGTGCCAGTGAACAGCTGACAGGTGGATGTATTTAAATGCTTGTTATGGCATCTACAGCTTTGCTAACATTTATACCTCCATATAAATGTGTTTTGCACTGATTTAAGGTACCAAATTTGTAAATATGTTGATAATTTAATTAAATTAATTTTTACAATTATGCACTTATGTGTTGAAGTTTTCTACACCTACCCGGAAAAAAAAAAAAAAAAAAAAAAAAAAAAAAAAAAAAAATGCCGTATGATGCCCGTATGCAACCCGCATGTTGCCCGTACGTACTTATCTATCCACCAAAACCGGTAAAAATCGATTTCATTCTCGCATGGTTATCAGTGTTGCGTGGACGTCTTAGACTGCTATCAAGTTTTTAAATACTAAAATAGGTATGGCTATTATAAAATTAACTGTTAGACAACTAGCAATGATTGCCATAATATTGGATGACGAAGAAAAAGAAAACAAAAAACACACTCGACGCTACTGGATTCCCGATTCTATAAAAGAAGGAGAATATTGGACATTACTCAGGTTTACAATGCTCTTCGGTCATCATACGCGGTTACAACCCGTGTACTCACCGGCTCGCAGCCTGCACGGAGCGTATCGGCACCGGCAAAATATTCTCGCCGACAATTATTATTGACGCTCCGTGCATGGCACGTGACGGTGCTGGTTGGTTATGGAACGATCTAGTGGGCATAGTCACATACTTTTTAATACAAAGAATATTTTTTTGCCTGGCACGTTCCTAGCACAGTCATGGTATGGAACGGCGTAGTGGGCAGACTCCATTATACACGCATTTTATAGTTAAAGGAATCCAAGAGTTAGAAAGACTCGTGCGAGATATAAAACATAAGTGTACAATATATCAAATACGTGTGTTAGAAGTAAATTGATATTTTAAAGAAAGGAAATGGCTATGAAATTCAATTTACTTAGGTACTATCTTAAATGTTGTCATTCGCGTTTGCATAAAAAAGCTCACAAAAAATATTTTCACTTAAGTAAGTAGTAGTAGGTATTATTATTAACACAATTAAAGAATTGTTTTAATAATAATAAGGCAGTGCCTAAAGAGGCAAATATTTATGATGAAACTCCTATTTTATATTCATAGTGTCAAAACCGGCTTTGGCCTTAGAAATCAAGAAATAGGGGAAGTATGGTAAATGTTAAGATTAACTAGACAATAAAACCTAGGAATTACCAAAGCTTGGTTAAAGTCCGAATTATTGGCATTAATGTCGATATTTTACAACCTCATTTTTAAACGAGATTATGTTTATTTATTTTTTACTTATAAAATATTATCAATGACTTCATAGCCTACTGATCAATTTTTGTTATAAACTATGTTATTTTCTATTTCAATGTTTTTGTGATAAATAGGTAGGTACTATCTATACTCTATACTTATAATAAAAATGTAACAGGTCCAATTCTGTACATTGAAGATATTTTGAAAAATTTTTTGGAGGGTTGTCTATAATCGATACTGAAGCCAAAATTGTATTTTTTAGGGTTCCATGCCAAAGGCAAAAGACGGAAACCTTATAGATTCGTCATGTCTGTCTGTCTGTCCGTCTGTCCGTCCGTATGTCACAGCCACTTTTTTCCGAAACTATAAGACCTATAATGTTGAAACTTGGTGAGATGAGATGTATTCTGTAAACCGCATTAAGATTTTCACACAAAAATAAGAAAAAACAATAAATTTTGGGGGTCCCCATACATACAACTGAAACTCCAATTTTTTTTTTTCATCAAACCCATGCGCTTTGGGGTATCAATGGATAGGTCTTCAAAAATGATATTGAGGTTTCTAATATCATTTTTTTCTAAAAAAAATAGATTGCGCGAGAGACACTTCCAAAGTGGTAAAATGTGTACCCCCCCCTGTAACTTCTAAAATAAGAGCATGATAAATCTAAAAAAAATATATGATGTACATTACCATGCAAACTTCCACCGAAAATTGGTTTGAACAAAATCTAGTAAGTAGTTTTTTTTTAATACGTCCTAAATCGTCAACTGCAATTTACCTTTCATTCAATCAAAACAAATATAAAAAAAAAATGTTACTTTCTGCTGCGGAACCCTTCATGGGCGAGTCCGACTCGCACTTGGCCGCTTTTTTTCATTTTTGTCTGTCTGTCTGTCTGTCCGTCTGTCTGTCTGTATCTTGGCCGCGCATCACGCCGAACCTACTGAACGGATTCAAATGAAACTTGGCATGATTTGAGTTTATACTACGAAGTAGGACATAGGATACTTTTATCCCGAAATTCAGCACGGTTTCCTGGAGAGAGGGGATGAAAGTCAAAATATGTACTTAGTTATAATTTATTAACACATAGTCCGATTTCTTTCATTCTTTTTTTGCTAGAAAGAAAAAAATAAAAGATAACGGGAAAAGTGTTTTTTTTTGTCTGCGACTGTACACTGCCTGTGGGAAGCTGAGACAGATATGTAAATAAGGCGGTACGAAGTTCGCCGGGTCAGCTAGTTCATAATATTTACTGACTCAGAGGTGTCTTCACGTGCACACAGGAGCAACAGTATTAGGGACGCCCGCCGCTGCGTACTTACTGAAGGGCGCTAGAGTAATTATTGCACGCGGGCGCTTCACGGGCTAGAAAGTAGAGACGCCTCTGTACTGAGTATATGTATATTATGTCTGGCTTTACACCAATCACTTTGGACTTTAACCATTACAATTATGAAAATCTTAGGTTTCACTGGTTAATGATAATATTTACCTTAACACATTGTAATAATTTTCTAGACTGCTCACAAAATACTGTAACTCCCACCTTGTTGTATAGCATAGATTAAAACAATTTATTGTTCTATGGCAATGATATTATATAACATTGGTCTATGGTGTATATATAGTCTGTGATTCTGTATGACCATTTGTTCACATTCATTCTAAGACTAAGCCTACATTACAATTCTAGTGCAAGCAAGCCGATTATATAAGTGACTTTACATAAAGCAATTCTATATTTTTTACATTTCATTTCATTTTCAATATTATAAAAAATCTAAAAAATGTATAAATTCACAACCTATTAAATTTGTCTATTAATAACCCGTGTGATTATGATTTTTTAATAATTATTAAATTTTTTTTTTGAAATACTTGTACTACTCCAAAACTATTAGCAAATATTTTTTTATTAAATTTTTATTATTTATTTAATTCTTACTGCGGGGGTTTAGGCCTTCTAATTTTTATGGGATCCGTATAACATATATTATATAGATTTTTGTTACAAATAGGTACCGAAAGAGAACCTTTTTTGATGTTTTTCTGTTTTTTATCATCTTTAATAACCTAATTGTAAGTTCAAAATAATTCCAAACATAATATTACGAGTACATAAATATCATTAAAACATATTCCAATAAAATTTTCAATTTAATTAAAAATAAAAGTTAGAGTTCTTTATTTAAACTTTTCATTAATTAATTAAAAAACGGTGATTTCTCATCAAAAATTAATGAGATATCTCGATTTTATTATTGATTTACAAAATATTGCTACTTCAAAATTTACTAAAATTTTATTGAAAGTATTCCTCTTATACTTGAAACAAGGTGCCATTTGTATAAAATACATGTTTTTAGGTTACATTTGCTAAATAAACATTTTTATATTATTAATATTATTTATAACATTATACAGTAAAATATAGCAATAAATTCTAACAGCTAGTACATAATAGAGTTCATAAGTCATTAATTACAATTTTTACGCTAAGAAAAAGTAATATTTTTATTGTTCCCTCTTCAATATTCACCAAAAAGCTGTTCATAAAATACTAATTATAATTATTTTTCGGAGAAACGTGTTACTTTTTACTGAAAAAAATATAACTGGGGATCAATGTTTAAATAAAAAAGAAAAATGTAATTCAAACTCCATATTTAAAAAAAATATTTGTGTTTAAAAAAAATTTTCAACTAAAATAAAAAAAAGTATGAAATTGTTCGACTAAATTTGTTAACTGATTTTTTGAAATTAAGTTGACCATCATTTAAAATTTTATATTACAGCTTAATAAATACCGTTTCGATTTTTTGATAAATTATATTATTTATAACTTTTTATGTATAGGCAGGCATTTCTTCAGGACCAGTATAATATTAACCGAAGCCTTTAGTATTTCAAGAATAAATTCTAATTACCTACGTCACTGCGTTCGTCTAGTAATCATTGAAATATGTAATTCTATCACTGTGACAAAACTCTTCTAAGCTAGATCATAATATTTGTTATTATAATAATTATTGTCTTATTTATTATTGTCGTAGTAAAGATAGGAAAGCTCGATAAAATATTCACCAGTATAATTAAGATAGACATTCTCGAGAAGGGAAAAATACTGTTTCTAGTACTTTCTTTAATATAATCTTTGAAGCAATTTAGATAGGTATAGTGTGGACCACTGTTATCTCAATCAAATATGAATGAAACTAAGTATTTAAAGATATGGTTCTAAGGATATGCGAGTAGGTACAATAATATCTTCTTCTCTTATTAATTTCTAAAGATTCAAATCGACCACCATAAAATTATGTGGGTTCCATAATTGTTTTCATTAAAAATGTTAATAAGCACAGCCAAAATTTCGCGGTGGATTCGATATAATTTTGTTCCTACATATTGTTTGTTTCGTGTTTACTTTGAAATTTAACATACTGTAAGCCATTTTAAATACGGGGATCTATCCTCACTAGTCTAAATCTACATTCGAAGGCCATTCGACTGGTGTTACAACTTTTACATAGTTTAACTACGGGATAATACGAACATTGCTATAGTCGTTACTTTATCGCTTTCTTCATTGCCATAATTGACATTACTCCCAATTAATTCATACACAGTGTACTACCTCGTTCCAAGTTTCGTTACTTAACTTTCTATAACTACATATAAACCAAAAATTTTAAAGTAAACACGAAAATGCCTAAGACCTCTTACCTCTTAGGCGACAGGCTTTGAACGTAATTTGGATCCATTTCATCTAAATCTTTACCTTTTGTCTCCGGTACACAACACACCACGAAACAGAGACCTCCAACACTTATAGAAGCGTACAACCAAAAAGCACCATGCAATCCCAAAGCCTGTTGGAAATCGACAAATGTTTTGACACCTACAAATGCGCAAAGGTAGCTAAATGCCGTCGCCATGGCACTACCAAATGCTCTATATTCCAAAGGAAATAATTCTCCAATAAGTAGCCATGATATTGGACTCATACCTAGCGAGAAAGCTATTGTAAACACCAAGACACAGAGTAAAGGAATCCAGTCATTTTGACCGATAGTTTGATGAAACATTACATTTTGAATTCTCTGATTACGATGCACTTCCTCATAATAAGCGTAACTTCCAAATCCAGCTAAAGCCATTGACATCAGAACTGAACTGACTATCAGTAGAGGTAGACGGCCTACTGTGTCAATTAATAAACCAGAAAGACAAGACGCAAGCAGTTGGACAAAAGATACCGCAATTGCAGCTCCATGAGGATTCATACCTCCGAAAGTCTTGCGAAATATCGGCACGGCATAGAAAGAGAATGCATGAGCACCAGAAAATCGCTGAAACATCATCAAACCACATGTCACTAGAATTGGTCCTAACAACCTATTCATAGTCCTGACATCCAAAGAATTAATGAGCTGGCTTCCAGACATTTGACTCTGCCTTTGGCTAAAATTTTTACTTGCTAACACATTAGTACGTATCGTAGCCAATTCCTGAGCTACATCGGAATTTGGGCCCCTTAACCATAAAAGACTTTGGTATGCTTCTTCATCTCTCCCAGCTAACACCAAATAGCTAGGAGTTTCTGGTATGTATAGTACCGTGCAGAATAAAAGTAGTGGAGCAGCGGATATGCAGAGTGCCAGCTGTTGCCAATCAAGATAGGCTCCAATCGTAAAGCTGAAGAGTACTCCGAGGTGACCGACGATTTTGAGTACTGCACTGAGGCAGCCACGGATATCAGGCACTGATATCTCACTGATATATACCTGCAATAAATAAATACATTGTATATTTCAGTATAATATAAACTATCCTCTATAAAGATTATTTTACATAAACAAAAAGACTTTCAGTGAGAAACCTTTTAAGCAAAAGAAATTAGTCTACATTTTACTTAACAACATTATGTTTCTTAACAAGCAATCTAGTCACGCCTATAATTACTAAAGTACATCAAACAAACGACAAATTAATTAAATTTTAACCGCTTTTGAACTAATAAATGTGTAATTCTATCGTGAAAAGTTTCCTTTTGAGCGAAATTTTTGAATTAGCGAGAGCCGACGAACCGACCGACGGCGTTACAGCCCAATATACAACTTTGTAAAGTTTTAGAGTTTGTCAATTATGAATGGGGCGCCCATTGTGCTTATTAAGGCCAAAAGACATGTAGATTTTAAATAAATTTTGGGAAATTGAGAATCTCATTGTGAAATTCCGTTGCGTAGATTAAAGGACAATATTCTGTCCTCGTACCTACATCATTTACTCTAGAACCAGCAGCGGATTTCTTTTATATTTGGAATAATCATGTCTGAATTTATACCCCATTTAATTCTAGACTGATTAGCCAATTTAAAAAGATCAGCTTTTGAGTTTATGTTTATCTTATTAGTTCCTAATAAATCTGTATATCTAAAAACTATTTGGACTGATTGACCGACTGATTCATATATTCAGAACCCAAATCGCTAAAGATAATTGTTTGTATCTAATCCTATTTAACCGACTTCAAAAAAGGAGGAGGTTCTCAATTCGACTGTATTTTTCTTAAATGTTTGATTGGTCCAGTTCTGAGATGTCATTCACGAGAAAACCATATAAGTCTTCAATTTGCATTAAGTGTGTGTGCGACAAATTGACGAATAACTCAATATCACGCTAACCGGTTTCGATTATTCTTTTTAACCGACTTCAAAAAAGGAGGAGGTTCTCAATTCGACTGTATTTTTTTTGTGTTTACCTCATAACTTCGACTGGCTGAACCGATTTTGATGATTCTTTTTATAATTGAAAGCTGGTGCTTCCCGTGTGGTCCCATTTCAAATTGGTCCAGATTGAAGTCGGTATTTTTTTTTTTAAATTTGTGATTATTATATTGTAAGCATCCATTAAGAAAGGTTTTTTTTTTAATTTCACCCCTAACGGGATAATTTTATTGGTATGAAAATCTTTCATTTTTAAAGTTAGAACCACGAAATAAGTTATAGTCAAGTTAACGACACTATAGGCAGCTAGTAGTCTATCTATATATCTATACTTATAATAAAAATGTAACAGGTCCAATTCTGTAGGTACAAAAGATATTTTGAAAATTTTTTTTGGAGGGCTCTCTATAATCGATAGTGAAGCCAAAACTGTAATTTTTTTCATTTTTGTCTGTCTGCCTGTATCTTGGCCGCGCATCACGCCGAAACTACTGAACGGATTCAAATGAAACTTGGCGTGATTTGAGTTATAACACATAGTCCGATTTCTTTCATTATTTTTTTGCTAGAAAGAAAAAAAAGATAAGATAAGGGGAAAAGTCTTTCTTTTTGTCCGCGACTGTACACTGCTCGTAAGAAGCTGAGACAGATATGTAAATATGGCGGTACGAAGTTCGCCGGGTCAGCTAGTAAGGAATAAAATTCAAACTAGGCCTTATTCATACATACTCTATAACACATCACCGTGGGAGATGTGTTATAGAGATGTTATAGAGATCACACTTCGGCATGAACGGGCCGGCTCGACCAAAATGATACAACGGCCTTACAGAAAACCGGTGTGAAATAGTACTTGCGCTGTCTTTAAACGAGTGAGTGAGGATAACGTAGGGCCATCCCCCCTCCTCCTATTCACCCCTATCTCCCCCCCCCCCATTGCCCGAAGGCCGGCAACGCACTTGTGACGCCATAAAAACAATCCTAAATTTTTTATCTCCTTTTTCCAGAACTATCCAGATCCAGAGCGATATATTCCGTATTCATATCATGCGCCAAATCTCTTAATTTTTTTCTCTAGCGACCAACTATCACATCGATTTGTAGTCTACAGTAGCTGAAAGAAAAGTTGTACGAAAAATAATAGAGCAAAGTAATTATTCCCCATTTCGATGAAACTTGGTCATACTTCTAATTGCTTTGGAAATATGCGGGCTCTAAAATGTTTCAATTCTGTAATGTAAAGTCAATAGCTATCTTATTGCGATAGAATTAAGGTTGATTTTAAAGTTATTTAAATATGTTACTTCAACGAAACAGTTTGAATTAGTTCATAAATTTGAAATTGAGTCGAACGAAAATATATTTAGGTCCATCTAGCAGAGAAGATGACTTAATTTTAAACACGTATAATGAGGGTTAGTTATGTCTTTATTAGTCTTCTTCTCTTTAAATAGAGTTATTAAGCAGATAGGTCACTTGATGGCATTAAGAGGCATAAAGATCTTGATGCTAATAGACCTACTAATTGTACTGGTACTGAGCCACTGCGTTACGTTAAACTTAATTGCTCGACGAAATACACCGAAAAGTAATCGTTTAATTGACATCTGTTACAAAAGTTGTTCTAATCACAAGCAAGTAAATGCTTTTTTATGATGTAGGGGCAAACGAACAGGCGTATCACCTGATGGTAAGTGATTACCGCCGCCCATGGACACCAGCAACACCAGAGGCGTCACAAGTGAGTTGCCGGCTTTTGGGGGATGGGGAGAGGGATGTGGGGAATGATTGGGGTATGGGCCTCCGGTAGCCTCACTCACTCGGTGAAACACAGCGTAAGCGCTATTTGACACTGGTTTTCTGTAAGGGTGCGGTATCACTCCGGTCGAGCCGGCCCATTCATGCCGAAGCGTGGCTCTCCCAAGGTAACATGCTTATATTTAATAAAAAAAAATCGATGTTTTGAAATACATTCTAGAATCTGAAGATGTTTTGATTGATTCTAGAAGATGTTTTGAAACTAAACCTGCTACGTACTAAGTGTTTATTGGAAACTCTTGGATATTAAATATTGTGAAAAAAACTTACCTGCGATAGCATTGTTAGTATAGAACAGCAGAACCCTCCCAAAAAGGCAGTGATGCACATCATCCTGACTGAAGTAGCAATGGTTGTGAGCAGCCAGGACAGGCTGCAGGGCGCAGCGGCTAGGGAAAGCACTCGTCGTCGTCCGTGACGCATCGCAGCCCCGCCTGCCATGCCACCGAATAATGCTCCTGGAATACACGAATTATGGTCACATTATTATTAATTGCCGTTTAAATTTATACGTTAACACACGTGCTTAAAGTAGTTATTTCTCTGTATGCCAGATTTAATCAAAATACTCATGTCTTGTCCTTTGTCATAATAGTCTTTCTATATTCATGGAATATCAGTACGGTACAAAATTTGTATATTGTAAGAATCGTTTGACATAAAAGTCATTGTCATTTAAAAATACTGCCTGCCTCTGTGGCGCAGTGGTAGTGTACGCAACTGCTATGCTTGAGGTCTCGGGTTCGATTCCCGGGTTCGATTCCCGGGTAGGACCAAATATTTGTATGATCTGCAAATATTTGTTTCGGAGTTTGGGTGTTTTCTATGTATTATATGTATGTATTTACAAAAAAGTATATATATATTTATATCAGTGGTCTAGTACCTATAACAGAAGCTCTGCTTAGCTTGGGAACTAGATGGCGTTGTGTGTTAAAATGTCCGAAATACTTATATCTAGTCTCCTCAAAGGAAAACTTACCAAATTACTTTGTAGTTAGCGATTCTGCATCGCATAATAAAAGTTCTCAGGCTGTATAAGACCTCAATAGTATAGTTGCTCAGAAAATCAACGTAAAATGACAGCGATCGTGCTGTCGTGTTTCGTTGGTGAGTGCGAGACCAGATGCCCAATGATGCAGAAGCATCACTAGCCCGCCATGGTGTGGGTCACCATTTTGCATTGTTGCATTGTCTGCATTCGCAGTATGGTGACCACCACTCTTGGATTCTGCTTATGCTTTCCATCAGGCAGAGTAGAGTCATTTTGGCAGGGCCAAAAAAAACTTTTACGAAGACTAGTAAACATTATTCTTCGTTTGTTTTGTAGGTTAAACACGGCTGAGACACTTACTACAGTATACCTGTTTTAAGTAGCTATGCATACCTTTCGTGTGGTGATGAATTAAGAATACAGAGTGTCACCACCCCTATTCATCCCAAGGGTGTCGTAAGAGCCGACTAAGCGAGCTAATTACCAGGACAACAGCATTGTAAGGAGATGAAAAACTTGGAACCAACCCATACAAGCCTATCTAGAAAGAGTGGGACAGTAAGCCAAAACCTATTTTTTAAGGAGAGCAGCAATGGACTTTTTTTATGGAATATGTGGCAAACGAGCAGACGTTTCGCCTGATGGTAAGCGATTACCGCCGCTCGTGGACTCCGCAACATCAGAGGCGTCACAAGTGCGTTGCCGGCCTTTGGGGAATGGGGACGGGGATGGGGGGGTAGGGTATGGTCCTCCAATATCCTCACTCACTCGGTGAAACACAGCGCAAGCGCTATTTCACACCGGTTTTTTGTGAGGCCGTGGTATCACTCCGGTCGAGCCCGCCCATTTATGCCGTAGCGTGGCTTAGCTCCCACGGTAATTTTTTTACCAGTTTTAGCCGATTTTAACGGTTGTTGCTTTAATGAAGCTTTCCATTAGAGACATCGGTCAAGGTTTTAATCCTTTTCGAATACTTATGGCAAGCATGCCGCCGCAAGAACATCTTCTGAAGTTGATAATTTCTTCCACATTTTTTTTTGCCGTAACTTCTTTAAACAGCCTAATTGTTACTATGGTCTAGTTTGCAAACAAGATCATTGAAATAATTAACTTTTTATTTAAAGTTTCTATAGAAATACCTTAACTAATTGTTTAACATACTCCTAGCTACGCAGATATACAAAGAATATTATGCCTAAACACAAGAATTTTAATTAAGTTTTATCTCAGAGGCGACTGAATTTATGATTATTCTTTAGCCAAATTAGTTTCTTTGGCAATTATGTTACTTGGGAAATCTGGAATAATTAATTGTAATCGTTCTTTCCTTGGACTTCTGCAATTTTGTTATTTTTTTGCAGCTTTTGTTCGTGAATTAATCAGAAGTAAATTGCGGAGTCTTACACTTTGTTAATGTTTTCCTTCTTTCCCCATTCTTAAATATTTACCGTTTTAAATTCCTTATATTCATAGTTATAGCGTTAGTAATAATCACAAATTTTGACAAAAAAAGAACCGACTTCAAGAACTAGACTAAATTGAAATGGGACCACTCGGAAAGCACCCGCTTTCAAATAAAAAAAGAATCCTCAAAATCGGTTCACCCAGTCGAAAATTATGAGCTAACAAACATATAAAAATATAAACAGTCGAATTGATAACCTCCTCCTCTTTTGAAGGCGGTTAAAAATAAAATGAATTTTACATAATTGTTTGCACTACAAATGCTTGTTCATGTTTATATGTTTTGCGATACTTTTTTAAAACTACACCACACATACATGAAAATAATCACAAATTTTAACAAAAAAAAAACCGACTTCAATCTGGACCAAATTTAAATAGGACCATACGGGAATATTGAGTTATTCGTTAATTTGTCGCGTACATACATAATGCAAATTGAAGACTTATATGGTTTTCCCATAGATGACATGACAGAACTAGACCAAATTTAAATGGGGCCATTCGGGAAGCACCAGCTTTCAAATAAAAAAAGAATCATCAAAATCGGTTCACCCAGTCCAAAGTTATGAGGTAACAAACAGTCGAATTGAGAACCTCCTCCTTTTTTGAAGTCGGTTGATAAACAAGGCTTTATTCTTCAAATGATGAGCAGAAGCCTATTAAACAAATTATCAACGGACAATACAAGTTCTACCCGACTTTTGAAGACAGCTAAATTTATTTTATTTTTATTTTATAACTTTATGCACAAAAGTACAATGGCGGACTTAATGTCAAAGGCATTCTCTACCAGTCCACCGTTGGGTGGTGCGGAAACGAGTGAGATGGTGCACTACACTTTCGTTAGGACTTTGAATATAATCCAGAATAATATTGGGTAATAATTCAGAAGAAAACAGTGAAACATAATATTTCTATGCTATTACACAAGAATACATACATACAAACTACACTCATAAATATACATATACTTATACATACATAAACATACATACACCATACACATATACATACCACAATAAATACAGTATCAAGTTTGTGAAGAATCTGCTATATTTTGGGCAAGGAGAGCTCGTACCTTTACCCTGAACGAATTACAACTTGGGGCCATTCTGATTTCTTGGGGAAGAGCATTCCAGAGAAGGACTGATTGGATGAGGAAGGAAGAATGAACACACGCAGAAGTGTGGGAAACGCATGACAGTAAGAGGTTATTTTTAGAACTAAGATTTCTATTATGATTGGCACACAGAAAATGGACAGAAGAAGTTAGGTAAGTAGGTGAGTTAGGGGAGTTGAGAATAGTGTAGAGAGTCGTTAGGGCGTGGAGGTGGCGACGCTGACGAATGGGATACCAATTTAATTTGAGACAAAAGGAGGAAACATGATCATATTTACGAAGATTAAAAACGAATAGAATGCAGTTGTTCAGAAGTCGGTCATATTTGTTGAGGAGATCTGCATTCAGGTCGTAGTAGCACACATCACCATAATCAATAATGGGTATGATCAGCGTCTGCATCAACATAGTTTTGTCTCTGGAGGCAAGAAGTTCTTTAGTCGGTATAACGCGCGCAGGGTCCCTGTAACTTTCTGTCTGACACTAGTAACCTGGGTTTGCCAAATAATGTTGCTATCGATGAACAGGCCCGAATTCTTCACACTAGAACTTATGGGGATAATGGAACCATTAAATGATATCGGTGGCAGTTTGTCTAAATCTAGTCTTCTGGTCATACGTTGACTGCCCAAGATGATAGTTTGGCACTTTGTAGGGTTTACAGTCAAACCGAACCTGTCAGACCAATGTTTGATAGTATCCAGATCCCAGTTTATCATGGTAATAGCCTCTGGAAGTGGAGCGAGAATGCCGCCTTGGGGGACGCCAGAGTCAAGATCACACCATATGAAGGTGGATTCTTCAACACGGACGGACTGTTAGCGCCCTCAAAGATATGATGAGAACCATTCCAGTTTATCAGGCGATACCATATGATAGGAAAGGATAGACAGGAGGATATCCTGACTGACGGTGTTAAAAGCGTTTGAGAAATCAATCAAAGCTAATACTGTTACTTTGGAGTTCTCAATTCCTGTCCGAATGTCACCAGTCACTTTCAAGAGGACAGAAGTTGTGCTGTGCCCAGGCCGGAAGCCTGATTGAAAAGGGCTTAGTAGGTTATTCCGGTACATAAATTGTGATAACTGTTGATGTACACATATTTCGAGCACTTTGGATAAGAAAGGAAGTATGGAAATTGGACGCAATTGATTAGTATGGGTAGGATTAGGGACCTTCGGGAGAGGAATAACAAATGCTTTACGCCTCAGTGAGGGGAACGTACCCGAGTCGAGTGAAAAGTTTATTATATGCATAAGCGCAGGAAGAAGATGATCAAGGATGGTAGTGATCATGCGGCGGTTAATGTTGTCACTGCCCATTGCGTTGGATTTAGTGGAAAGGACTATCTTTTTGATATCGTCTGCTGCAACTGGAGAAAATTGAAAATAATTAATATTGGGACGAGGTAGGTCAGCCAGATACCTCAAAATACGACACTTAGTTTGGTGATCAAATAGTGGCAGAGAGGTGAAATATCGATTAATGTCATCCAAATCAAAGGTCGTTGTAGAAATGCATTTCCTAGATTTACCAATACCCAGGGTGCCGAGGAATCTCCAGATATAGGAGGCAGAAGAGCAATTAAGATTACTGATGATATGGCAGCGTTTAGCATTACGCACCACCTGGTTACACCGATTTCTTGAAACTCTATAAAGAGACCAGTTGGCGTCGCACCTGTTTTTACGAAATTCACGGAACGCCTTATCTCTGTGTCTCATTGCCTCTCGAACGTCTACTGACATCCAGTGGGCTGGAGGACGTTTGATACGAACCTTCGTTATAGGAGCGTGTTGATCGTACAGGTCAGTTATCAGCGTATTAAAAACGTGAACTTTATCGTCTAGTTTATGCGCCTCGAGCAGCGGTTTCCAATTTAGTGCAGAAGCATCATTTCGCAGTATTTCCTCATTCATCCGTCCAAAACAGCGAATATGGCGAAACTGTGGGTGGGACTTAGGAGGTTTCAGGGCATAGGACAAGTAGATAAGGTCATGTTGGGAAAAGCCAGGAGCCTGGTGTTGGCCATGACTCCGGACAAAGGAAGGGGATGAAGTAAGGATCAGGTCCAGCCAGGTGTCCGGTACGTCAATATTGTGATGTGTTGCTAACAATGATAGCATATGCAGACTGGATGATTCGATGACCTGGAGGAGTTTACGGGAACGAGGGGAACAGGAAGCGAGGTTATCGGTATTGAAATCACCCATTATGATATGGTGTGCATACTCAGACCCTAAAGATTCCAGAATCGGTTCGAGACTAGAGAATTAGTCGGCGTTAGGGGGACAATAAACAACGCCCAGAACAGTTTTGGCTCCGTTTATGCCAACCTCAAGGAAAAGATATTCTGCAGATGCAAAATAGGAGGGAAGATGGACTTAGAAGTGGCGATGGAATCAAGTTTGTTTGGTCATTCAACAGTGTATATGCATTATTATTGTTATGTTTTGATATTTCTAACTGTTCCAACACACTCAGCCGGAAACCCTTATCGCAAACATGCAGAATGTTATAGGTATTGTTGCCACTCAAGGAGTGGCCGGTGTCGATTAAATGTTTTTTCTTGCCGCTTCTAAGTGTAATTGCAGGTAGTTCGGCACAGATGTCTTTGTGACATTGTATCGACCGTTATTATAGCGTCATTGAAACGGTATATAAAGGGCCGACAGCGGTGCGGCTAGCTCATTCGAGCTCAAACGCTCGACGAGTCAACATCTCCTGAGGATGCCCCGTGGAGGGGCGAAACACGTGTCGAGTATAGGTTTGGTTGCATGGCATGCTAATTATTTCTCACTTGTTTTGTATGTGTGCATATGCATGATACCCATATGTGCATGTGAGTATGCGTGACGGTGGGATTTGTGCCCTGCTTTCAGACCTGGATATTTGTCTCGCGGAATTAAAGCTAAATATATTTCATAGCATTTAAAGATTATCATGTTTACACCACCCACCAGTTTTGACCCACAGAAAAGAAAACATATAAAGACACAAAAAATATCGTTAAAAATAAAATGTATCATACAAGTCAAAAGAGGTCAAAGCAAAGCGAAACAAAGAAAGTAAAAACAAAATGTCACTGATGCAAAGTGAATCCGAACTTTTAATGCCGGCCGTGTGTCAACTGTCAAATAATTATGTAGTTTTGCAAACGTCATTTTAACATAATTCCAATGTGGGTTACATATTTGTTATTTTTGTTGATAAAAAAAAAAAAATATATACCGATGAAATTGAGAACCTCCTCCTTTTGGAAGTCGGTTAAAAAATAAATTGAATTCTACACGTTACAGTTAACATAACAAAAGTAATGTGATAAATATCACGGCCGACCTGAAGAAAACATAACTGAAAAATACAAATAGCTACGCTTAAATATACAGAACAATACAGATCATCAATGATGTGGGAGTTTATCAAATATCACTTATTTACGTGAAGAGGTGTTCACGTGTCCACTATTCCTAGCTGCAGAGGAAGTATTACCAACTGCCCTGGGATGCCCCTCCAGCAGCGGAAGGAGCTGCTCCATGTATAAAACTTTGTGGCGATGACCATCCGGCGTATTGATAAGAATGGTACCGTTCTGTGACCAAACCGCTTTCATGCCAAAATGCTGTCTTGCTTTGCCGAAAATCGATTGTCTGGTCTTTGTGAGGAACTCCCGAACTGAGTTTTTTTTTCCCCTTTAGCGTGTCCTTAACGCCCTTTAACGTTTAAATGTGCCCTTTAACGCCGGCTTAACTCTTCAAATGGAAGATCTTGTTGTCACATCGGCAAAACGCACTAATATGGGCCGAGGATGATCTTGGCTCACGACCCCAATCCTGTGGCAGACCTTAATGTCTTGGGAAGAGATGTTTTCCATGCTCATCCTATTACCAACCAAGTTGAGAATGGATTTGGCACAATCCTCACTCTCGGCCTCCGATACACCCAAGAAGAGAAGGTTCTTGCGTCTCTGCCTTGCCTCAAGATCATCAACTAGTCTGTGACAGTCGGTGATTTGCTTACGAAGGAGTCCAAGCATTTTAAAGATGAGTTCACGAAAAGTACGGAACTCCTCAGCTACTTTTGCCACAGTATCTTTAGCTGGCACTCCGCTGTGTAGCTGGGCCTCAAGTTCCGTCATTCTTTGATTGAAGCTCTCTTCCAGGCTTCTCTGTGCTGATTCAATCTCCATTAAGTGAGACATTGTTGATGGTGAAGTGAATGTGGGTGTTAAACTGGCAGGTGGTACAACGAAATGCTACTATATTACATTAAATATAATGAGTGTGTAGCAAGCAATTAATTACACTATTTAACACTTGAATTAGTCAAACTAAATAGTAAAAATAATCCAAATAAATTAAATTAAATTTTATGAAGAGCAGAGTATGTATTTACTTTTTTAGCACCTACCTACGTGTCGTCCCTACCTACGTGTCGTCCCTACCTACATGTCGAAAACTTAACTAACTAAATCTTACCGAGAAATGATAACGAGGCGAGCCAAGAAGCCTGCTGGTCTGTCAAGTGGAAATCTCTTCTGGTTGCATTGGCACCTGATCCCTGAAGAGAAGCAATGGCAGGAGAACTGTATCCCTTGCCAAGACCGGCTGAGAAGGGTGCTAGAGATACGGCGAGAGCTGCAAGCACCTGTAATAAGAGTTCTTATTTAATATCATCACTTGCAAGAGCTGAGCATGATCATAAGTCATGGATTGATACAACGGGTTCACAAAGAGTAAGCTTTTTAACCTTGGAAGTTAGTTTTAATCTTTTTATTTCTGTCAATAGTATCTTCGAAGGGCGTGTGTGGGACTCCCGGAAAACCGGCCTACCCACTAAACCCCGCGGCGGCCTACCTTGATTTTGTGTATGTGTATGTATACAATGATAATCAAACTACACACAAACAAAAATCTTTATAATGGGCTGTTATACGCGGATTTGTTCTAACTTTACAACAACCACTGCGGGTAGCGCCACGGGGCTCAGCTAGTCTAAAATATGTAGCCTAAGCTTAGCTACTCCTTATAATATCAGCTATGTGTCGGTGAATGTCACGTCAGAATCGTTCCAGCCGTTCGCAGATAGATTCATGCGTGGGGAGGCTGCCACTGCCCGCCCCACCCACGGAGTCGCAGCTGACGCTCGCGAATACTCATAATATAATAATTGCATAAAATCTGTTATTCTGCAATTAGATTACAGGAATAGTTTTGCAAGTTAAACCTTTTTTTGAGCACATGATTTCCGCCTTTGCTAACTGGACTAGCCCTGAGAAAGAAGGACGAAACAAACTCAGGGATCACCGTCTCCTTTAAAGTCCAGGCAATCTTCTTTAAATGCAAAGGACATTCTATCAGCAAATGAAAAAAAATAGTAAGATTTATTACAAGTAGACCTATCTTTTGTACCTACTTTTCTTAATAGAATCTAAAGTAATACATCTTCGCATGAAACTTTAAATCTTATAATAGAATTTCGTTAATTTAGACACAATCCATATCATCAGAACTGTACGTGCTTTCTACGTTACAAAAACCCGTAAAAATGTACGTAAACAAATCAAATTTTTCTTACAATCATGTTCTGTAAACAAAAGTATTTTAAGACGTGATGTTTTGCTGATTTCAAAGGTTCTTCGAGAGAGGTCTCTTAAGACACTCAATTTAGATCGATCGATGAAGATTCTGTTTGTTAAACTTATTAAAAGAAGTGCCTGAACATACAGTAAATAATATTCTACGTTTAAGTGTGCTTGAGAAAGATTTATTTGGTGATTTTAACAAAAATAAATGGGTTTTCAATTTGGTTGTATTTTCTTTTTACCCGATTACGGCGAAGTCAAAATGAAGGGTAATATTTTTGGCATGTACCACGTTTCGCTTTATATCTAATCACGTTAAGTGTATCGCGTTATATTTTGTAAAAGTAGTGATTTGTGATTCTGACTAAATCAACTGTGTTGTATCTGCCTGTGCGTATATTTTTGGAGTGTGACAATGGATGGCAATTCTAACAACCGAATGATAAAATTATTAATCGACCACAGCTAGATCTTGTCCACTCTCCGTCATATATAATACTAGCTTATGCTCAAGTTTTATTAAAGCCGCCAGACAGACTGATAGAGTTACACCCGAATTTATAATATCAATATGGATTCAGTACATTATAGATTTCATAGTATAGATAGATAAGTATTACTTTCTCAAGCTATCTACAAATACGATTTACTTTTCCGGCATAACGAGCACATTCAACCGAATCCAGCTTAAACTTCCAAATCAATATTTACTCTCCAGGCAGCGAATGTCAGCTGCAAATCTAGCATGAATTTCAATATGGCGTTTTGAGTTGTTCATTTGCTTATTGGAGAATATGAAATTACTTTGTTTAGTAAAGTAGACGTTGTATAAAAATCCATTTTGTGATATATCTAGAAAACAGTATTTTGTGTTTTATATGCAGGTTTTTTATGACTTAGAAAAAAGTCTCAGTGCGTTTAATCAGAGTCTTTAAAAAAATCTATTTGCATAACTTTTTTCTTTCTTTTTTTATGGAATAGGGGCAAACGATCATGCGTATCACCTGATGGTAAGCGATTACCGTCGCTCATGGACCCCCGCGACACCAGAGGCGTCACGAGTGCGTTGCCGAGCCTTTGGGGGATGGGAAGAGGGATGGACCACTCCCGGTTGGGGTATTGGCCTCCGGTATCCTGACTCACTCGGTGAAACACAGCGCAAGCGCTGTTTCACACCGGTTTTCTGTAAGGCCGTGATATCACTCCGGTGGAGCCGGCTTTTTACTGAAAGTTAATTCATTAATCATTAATTTACATCCCTTTGTTACTAATAGCCTCTAAGTATCTATGACAGATGGACTGACAGCCCGACGATAAACAATAAGATAGACAAACAAATCAAAACTGTAAAACGTCCTTGTTCAGACTACGGAACTCTAAAAGATGATAAAGACAACAATACAGTGTAAGTGCTATTAAAGTGCTTATATGTTAAGTTCTTAGAACACCTGTGCTAATGCTCTTCTCTAATGGAGTAAACTGACAATATAATGGTTCTTCATACAATATAATATGCAGTTTACATAATTTACATTTGAATATTCATGAAGAGAATGTATTTACTTTAAAGTTAGTTAAGTTTAGAACATATTTATGCACTTAAATACTAACGGTAACTATTTTGTTGTTAATTATTATTATTGAAAGAAAACTTCAAACAAATATTAGACTAATACGTCTTTCCAGTTTTTTTTTTTTTAAAGACAACACCCGCACTAGGAATAAATCCTGTGTCGCGGGGGACTTTACAAACATACATGAAACGGACACAAATAACACCCAGACTCAGAACAACAATTTGTGGATCACACAAAGTGTTGTCCTACGTGGAATTTGAACCCACGACACTTGGCGAAGTAGGAAACGGCGTGGTGACCGTTAAACCACTAGGCCAAACGTGCAATCAGTTTCGAAGTTGTCTTGCCAATTCCCAACCCGCACTTGGCTAGCGTGGGCACGTATGGCCTTAACCTTCTTCTGAGAGGACACCCGAGCCCAGCAGTGGGACGTTATGGGTGATTGATGATGCCTTTCCAGGGAGGTCTAATAAGTCAAAATCTTCGTGTTTGTGCGTGTGATTAACTGCCTAGTAAATGTTTTACATTTTAGTATCATTTTTAAGGATTGTTAAAAGCTTATGTGGATTAGTACAAGCAACAATTACCTACTAGATTTAAAGTATTATTTGAAAACTCCTTCACCTTTCCAAAAACTAGAATTTTCAAAATTATCTGTGATACATGAGTTTTAAAAAAAAACTAAACGTCAAAATTCGTAAATAGAACATTCGAATATAATATCGATGTCAGTGGCAACTAATTAAAATTTCGTTCGAGAAAATTTGGGTCCGTTCGGCATTCATACGAGCTGTCATTAGTACTGTAATAAGCAGCTCTCAAATGTTGAGGAGTTTGAATTTCGAAGTTAAGAGTTTTGTTCAGCACGAGTTATGTTTCAAATGAAATGATTTTCTGCCTTTATGTTAACGAATCGAATTAAGTAAAAATTTCAATTTAAACGCGATATATTAAAGGCGTTTACGATACACTTCATATTCTTTGGCTCATTAATTTAAAATGCGTCACAAGTAACCGTTGACATCTGATAACATGAATTTTTTTTATTTTATTAAAGTACTACAATCCGCCCCGGCTTCTCACGGGTTCATTATGGAAAATATAATATAGCCTATGTTTATCTGAGTTCTGCGTCTTTTTTCTGATGTCTTCAACAAAAATCGTTAAATTATAGCTGATATACTCAAAACTTTCACAAACTATATACGAAAACCTTCCTCAAGAATCACTCTAAATTTATGTAAAAACGGCTTCAAAATACGTACAGTAGCTTTTGAGTTTATCACGAACAGACAGACATTGATGCGTTTAAGGCATAGCTGCCTATAAGCGGAAACGTCCAACGGTTAGAAAGAGAGAGAAGATCGCGGTACCCCATTTGTCTTTCTCAACTGACGCATGCGTAGTAAAGGACTGACGTGACACTGACGTAGTGACGTCACACTGTGTCGCTTTCGGAATGCAGGTCTTACATCATGGTTCGGCTATGCTGCTTTTCCGCGCAATCTGCGCAAACGCGAGTAGAGCGATACCGACAGGTACCGCGATTGTCTCTCTCTTTCTAGCCGAGGGACAGCTGAAGGCCTGGCTCGCCTGCTCTGTCTATACTTAATATTATAAACGCGAAAGTTTCTAAGTATAGATGGATGGATGGATGAAAAAAAAAACTCTATAATAACTAATTCTATGGTTTTAAGTCTTACTCAGGTGAAACTCCTATCAATAATTGATTATAACTCACAGTCTGTCATCTGATTCTGGTGAGTGTGTTATTATGGGTCAAAATCTTCTATCTAACCAGATGCCTATATCCACCAGTGTTCCACCGTAATGAAGTTGCAAAAATCCACCAAGGAACGGCTACAAAACAAAACTCTAATTACTTTTTAAACTTGTTATGAAACATAACAAGATTTGTGACGGTCAGCGCGTTCGAAACAACAATAACTTGGAAGTTAAGAAACATCCAATTGTGTACAGTTGTGTGGCTTCGGACACAACCTACTTATAACTAATTACTTAAAGACCAGAATAATAATGTCTAGATAACTGCTAATTCTGCCATGTTTTCTCGTTTTTGTGCCATTTTTCATTGATGCTCAATTCTTATATCAATATTTATAAAAATCAATGCCACTTTTCGTTGTAATTTTATAACTCAGGAACGGGCTCACCTATCCAAACCAAATGTTTAGGCTTTGTTCGGACTATTTAGTAGATTGTTTATATGAAGATTGCACAAAATCAGTCGAGTACATCAATATATATAAAAATCAATGCCACTGTTCGTTGTAATTTTATAACTCAAGAACGGGCTCACCTATCCAAACCAAATGAAACCAAACCTTTTTTTGGCTTTGTTCGGACTATTTAGTAGATGGTTTACGTGAAGTTTGCACAAAATCAGTCGAGCGGTTCTTCCTTTATCGACATATACGCGGGCGGAGCCGCGGGCAACAGCTAGTAATATATAAAAATGAATCATAAATGTATGTACGCGCATAACTTTCGATCGTCTGCACCAGCTTGGATAATTTTTTGTTTAATGTGTCTGTTATTGTCAGGACAAGGTTTATATAGAAGAAAATTAAACTAAAAACCGGTGGTGTTTAATCCTCTCTCCAATGTTGCGTTCACCTTGGGAAATTTGAGATGTCTTAGGCCCATGAGTAAGCCATTAAATCGCTAACTGGTCACTGAAAAGAGCAATGAACCACGGCGTTTCACCGTCTTCTTATTCTAAGCTACTATAATGAAGCACTTACTGGAGTTGTGTGGCTTCCTTGTTCTCGGCGCCGCTGATGGGGTACCCCAACGCCTGGTCTGTCCTGGTACGTTCACACATACATGCTTCAGAATGCTGTGCAATCTTCAAGGAATTCGAATTACAATACACTCGATTCATCTATCACGGATCGCGCCTATGACGTTACTACAAACTCGCGAGTCCAAATCAGACCAATCATAACGGTAAACCACTAAAGGGACCGGGTTGAATTGACAATTAGCTAAATTACAATTAAAACGGTTCTTTTTTAACGAAGCTCCAGCTCGACCGATCGGTACGTCTCAAAGTACTACTTGTCAAAACGTCAAACAAGAAAAAGACAATCAAAAATGTTGCCATTACAATGACGTTCGAAATCTAACAGGAGGTGTTATATTTTCTTAGTCCGCCTAGTCCATACACTGCGTCCCTGCGGGAATTTGAGGCGGGCTCAAATACTAAAATAAGTTTTTCGGTAATTTAAAAATATTCACGACAATAAATATGGCTGTACGGAGTTCGCCAGGTCTGCTATATTATACATATATTACTAGCTGATTCGGCAAACGTTGTTTTGCCAAAAAAAAAAATTGGTATAAAAAATAGATGTTGATCGATTCTCAGACCTATCCGATATGCACACCAAATTTCATAAAAATCGATCCAACCGTTTCAGAGGAGTATGGTAACTAACATTGTGACACGAGAATTTTATATATAAGATTATCTTAGTACGTGAAGCAAAAACTTTTTACCACTTTTTACGAAAATTTTGCGAACGAAAGAGTATGAATTTTGGCACAGTTAAAGTATCTATTAAGGAAGAGTGTAGAAAGTTAAAAAAAATACAAATTTCGACCAGTGGGCAAACACTAGTAAAAGTAATTTCCTTATGTACTCACAACACTACTATTATCTAGAATATAGCCGGGCACAAACGTGGACACTTTTGCATCTTGTGGCAGATACAAGCTACCGATGAATATTTGATTTCTATAGAACCAGTATAAAATCATCTACTCCCTGCGCATACGTAAACATTTTTTGTATCTAGTTGCCTCCACTTCCATACTCATGACGATCAAAAAGTGTTCGGTGTCGGTAACTGGAAACTAAAAATCATCAGTTGAAGACACAAGCAACATTAATAAAATTCCTTACAATTGACGGCAAACAAGCGACGAATTGTGGCCAGAAGTAACGATCAGTGACTGTATCCGATTGCCACCACCGGACACAGCAACTACGGTTACCAGTGGCCAGTAGTAGCTACGGTCGACACGTTTGCGCAGCGCCGAACATTAAAATTCCAAAAGGCTGAAAAGAACACTTTAAGGCATCAAAGTATATCAATGATTAAGTACGTGTATGTCCATCAAACTCCAAAATCGACCCTATCTTTACACACACAGCACAAATGATTTACAGTTCATTACTGTAGCCAGATTGTTAGGATTAATTCGCTTGCCATCCACAGGTTATTAATCACCATCAAGTCATTTATTTTGCTAAATCAATAACGAGCCAATAACTGAAGGTTTGGTATTATGAAGTGGGTATTATGAAAGGGTAGCTTTTGTTCGCGTCATTGATCGACTTTTAGGAAAAAAAAACAATTTGTAATCCACCTTTTCAATGGTCATGTCTCGCCACGTATGGGTCAGCTCGACAGGAATACCACAGTGTCATTGACGACGAAATCGACGTCACGCAATTCCTCCATCGCCTTCTATCCAGATATTTGTTCCTATTAACACAGCCGTAACCCTCAGACTTAATATATAATTTAGGCCGCTAGGTGAACGGCGCCGTATAGTAAAAAACCTAAGGTGGTAATTAAATATCAATAAATAAATATTTGGACAACATACACACAACGCCATCTAGGCTCAAACTAAGCAGAGCTTGTACTATGAAAGCTAGATTGACTGATAGAATGCTGAAAACTTCTTTTGTAAATACATAATTATACATTGAAAACACCCAAACTCCGAAACAAATATTTGCATATCATACAAACATTTGATTCGACGGAAGGATCCTCCGTCTAGGCGAGATTGTCATGGCATGCGAACATCGGCCCAACTATTGATGTTGCTACGAATAGGCACGAGATCTTTTGATATCGCGATACAGGTTTAGCAGTTACTTCGTGGTTCAATGTGTCTTCACTAGATGGCACTATAGTATGTTTTCGTTTCACTGTATGTATATTAATAAGTCACTAAAACAAATTTTAAACATGTGCGTATTTATATAACAACTCAGTTACTAGCCATTACAACCCATGAATATATTAATATCATGTTAAACTAGATATATATGTTGCAAATAATTGGTGGCCATTACCACAGTCTGTGCGTTTAACGACAACCTTTGCCCGCCCGCTGAATTATAGTTAGACCCTTATAGGGTTGGCACTCTGTCCGATATTTTGCTGTTGACCAGTTTATAAAATTAACAACGTGAATTTTAATACTAATATTATAAAGTTTGTCTACTGAAATGATTTTGGAAATTAATTTACCAATAGAATGCTACAATATTTGTGAGTATCATTGTTTATTCCGTCCACCAGTGCTACGTTCCTTTGGAGTGGAAGGAAACCTTGTGGATAGGCTTATACGGCCCATAGATATAAGCTAAACACTCGTAGAATGATCACCGGTGTACGGATGTCAACTAGAGGCGCTTGTAACACTTTTTTTTATGATAATTAGGAATCAATAATAACGCCATCTTTTTGTATTGGTTTGCATTAATACTGTATGTACCAGGTGTGATCAAGTATATTGATTTAACTGCTTGTTCGCCGATGATGCGCGACATGGCGTACTTTTAAATGGCGTTCTTGAGGTTTGTCCGTGAAGTGATACGATTGGTTGAACTTGGTTGTCAATGTCAATCAGTCGGTCATGTCAAAATTAAGGTGGGGTTATTTCTGGAAGTTTCTATGATAAATTATATAAAAGGGGAGATTTTGAATCTCGAGGTCCTTTTTCTGCTTCAGACTCAAGAAGTGTGTAGTGTAACTGTCTGTCATCATGTAGACTTTTCTTTTACTTAGTGTAACCTGTACCCGCAATCGGTGGTAAGCTAATGAGATTTTTTTCGTTAATCTTTTACATGTCTAGTTTCTTTTGAAAACATGCTTAGATGGTCTATTTGTTTGTAGGGTTCAAGTATGGGGTCCAAGTATAAGGGTCCAAGTATCCTGTTCAGGGGTATGTCTCCAAGTATCCAACTATCCAAGTATCCTGTTAATGGGTACGTCTTCAAGTCCAAGTGTTCAAGTGTACGGTTGGGAGGTTCCCGTTCAAGGGTATATCTCCCAGTGCACACAGCATACCTGTTCTGCACTGCATGTCTTGATAATGGTCATGTAATTCTTAGTGTTATTTTCTTATTTATTTATGTAGAGAGATAAAGGTGTGGTCGAACCCCAGACTACCTTGAGTTTGTGGGGAGACGATGAGGTAAGTCGAACCCCAGCTACGTTGAGCTGGTGGGGAGACACGGTTGAGGAATCAAACCCAAGCTATCTCGAGCTTGTGGGGAGATAAGGAGGAAGATTATATATTCTTTAATAATTAACTTAAATTTTTAACTTGTAAATAAATGTATATCTACCTACTTTTGATTTTTGATAGTGTTAGCTTTAATATATTGTGTAAAAAACTGTATATCTCCTTGTATTTTTAACTGAAATATATTAATGTGTTACTGTGTCTATGTTGTTTCTCTGAAATGATCCTTAGGGCACCCACACACACATCTCATCTCTTACTTTCTCTCTCTTTTATTTTAATTTTTTTATATCTCACTTCAATCTCTTATAAATAATTAATTAATATTCTTATAAGGCGCTCTGGGCTCATGCAAAAACTACCGCTGGGTTGCCGGTGAGTGACACGCCTGATCAGGTCTTGGAGATCCACCTTGGGAACCGCCTGATAGGTCTAGTTGTTACACGCTAATACCCCGCTCAACATAATATAAAGAAAAAAACTAAAACCCAACTACGACAAAAAACGACGCTGAAAAAGTATGAAACAAGTTTCAAAAGCCGTAGGCACGCGTTGTTTAAAGTGTTATGGACATGGTACATTGAAACCATAATTTGAAACTTAGTAATGTACCGTTAGTCCATAACTCTTTAACAACGCGTGACTACGGCTTTTGAAACTTGTTTCATACTTTTTCAGCGTCGTTTTTTGTCGTAGTTGGGTTTTAGTTTTTACTTTTTTTTATTTAAAATGTTTTGGTGCCTCTATAATATTAATTTCTTTGCAAAGTATATTTTAAATAGGTACCATAGAAATATCACAATTATCGAATAAATATGGACAAAGTCACGAGAAAATGCTAATAATATATATATATATATATTTGAAATGTACAAGTAACGTCCTTTCCAATGATACCAAACACGGCATATTTATCTCAAATTTATTTTTTAATCCAGTACTTTATGTCGGCTAGAGTGCGCCACATTAGATTCAGTGACACGTCATATAGCATATAACTAGCGGACGATCAAGACGCTTCTAACGATACCTCATTTGTCTAGTTCTAATAAGTAGTTAAGGAGCTCTGAGGGAACTGATGAACATACATACATACATACTTACATACATACATACTTACATACATACATACATAGCCTGTCAAAATCATAGCCCTCCTTTGGCTTTGCCATAGTCGGGTAATTACTCACGGATGGGGTAGTTGAGAATTCTTCATTCTTCGCTGCGAAGAGGTGCGCACCTTGTCGAATCACGCAGATCATATCACACACCACTATCCGTTTACAAATACAATTCAACCAGAAGCCGGGGCGGATTCCCGAATCCTACCACACCCGATCGCGGCCGTGCCGCGCGATAATTACATAAACCAGTGGCCGAACAATTCACTCTGAAGCCAAGTTAATCTTGTTCTAGCAAATTGTTGTCCATCTTGTTCTATAACCCGAAATCACGAGGCGTCGCCATTGCTCCCGAAACAAGCAATGACGCGACAAACAAACACTTAGTAAATATATTAATTAGCTAACAACATACTAGGTGGCAAAGGCAAAACACACCGAAACTAAAGAACCATAATTCACAACTCGGCCCACGCCGAGATGATTTCTAACCACCATCAAGACGCCATCCGCACGGTGATATTTCCCAACAATACACCTGCCAGAGTGTTCTATGAATCGAGTGACATGACATTTCAACTTTCAAACATGACAAACCCTAAATGTCACCACAAATTCCTTCTACCTTACAGCATATAATCTTATATTAGAGGGGACATTTCCTTAGAGCATATAATTTTACTCACAAATAGTCCCCTCTCAACGTGTCCACAAAAGTGAGGGCCCCATATCTTCGAAGAACTATCTGAATCAGGCGATGATGTCAACTTTGACATGTACTCGTGGAGGTTAGGACGGAAATTCCTTAACATCTATCAGCACATCTATACTCAGGCTACACTCGTTCTCTCTCTCTCTCCCTCTGTCTCACTCTCTCTAATGTATATTTACAGCCATCATTTTATATAGCTTGCTCCGTCTGTTCTCCTTTGCATTGAACTTCAAATCAATTTAGTTTTTTCGTAAGTGGCAACCCTACTCACTATATGTAAGTTATGACATTTTAATGTTAGCTATACGTAGGGTAAGTGCCCGAAGACGGAAATGTCTGCAGAGCTGCCTAATGAAACATCGCTAGTGTACTTTAATGTGAACATTACATGCCTAATTGAGTTAATTAAACACTAGCTTTTAATCAAATAACATTGTATTTTTAACCGACTGTTCCACTGTATGTATTTTTTTTTATGTATGTTCACCGATTACTCCGTCAATTGTGGACCGATTTTGATTATTTTTTTTGTATTCGAAAGGGTATGCTCCCGAGGTGGTCCCATTGCCACCATATCAGGATCTGATGATGGGATCCCAGGGAAATTGAGAGAAACCCTCAATTTTTATAGGCACATACTATGTTTTTCGTATATTTTCTGAAGTTACACCGGTATTTGCGTCTGGTAGTCATCATTTTATGATGATGAGCTGATGATGTAAGGCACAACTCCTTAACGGTTAGGAGTTGGAGGATAAATCTTTAAATATCATATGTTACCCTTAGTCGTATTCTTTCAAATTATTTAGGTAAGCTGATTATGGAAGGTTGAAGGTACAACTCCTCAACGGTTAGTAGCTAGAGGATAATTCTTTCAATTTCATACGTTTAATACGCTTTTAAGTGTTTTTTTGGCAGAGAGTTTTCGTTGGATGTTTTTTGGAAGTCGGTTTTTTTTTTTATAATACAGAACTAACTTTGTAATACATAAGTCTTTATTTTTACACGACAGTGGCGTAGCCATAGGAAGGATTTGACTGCACGTTTAGCCTAGTGGCTTAGCGGTCACCACGCCGTTTCCTACTTCTCCAATTGTCGTGGGTTCAAATCGTAAAAAAAGGATATTGGTTTTGGTAGTGTATGTATGTTTGTATGTTGCACCGTAGCGCCTTAACAAGTGAACCGATTTAAAGAAGTGAGATAGATGCGTAATAATTGCCCGGGTATTCTCTTATACCATAAAAAGATTATACAGTTACACGTTTTTCTTAAATTACACATTTTGTACAACAGTTTATTTCATCACAATTTCCCGCTATATAAAATCACAAATGCTATACCACAAACTAATTGAACAATTTAGTCACCATCACAAATTACACGACCCACATAAATAACACGGGAGGGCCATCCAGTGACCTCAATGGTCCCTCCTCCGACATTTTTCCCTGTCTAATCGATCGCACCTAGCACCAGTTTAAATAATGCGAACACTCTGCATTCTTCTCACGTGCTCTCTAGTTTCCTTTATTTAGTTGTAAATACTTCTCCTTCTTGAAAAATGAGTTCAATTATTTACTGTACATAGAGAGTATGTAAGTACGGTTTAATGAGAAAATGAGCCGTGCAGTCGTCTACTTGAAAAAAAGAAGAAAGAAAAATATTTTATACTACACCTGATCGGAACAGTAGTCAATATTCCCTGAAATTGAAAAGAGAACGTTAGTCTTTTCCTTGACCTGAATAAGCGGGAGGAAAAAATGTATGAAAACCCATTTCTAACGTGTTTTAGCGGGAGAGAAAGTTGTATGAATTTTCATTTCTCATGTTTTATCTTATCTATGGCGCGCGCCTGCCCAAGGAGTTTTCATTTAGTTTAAATATGGAAATTCTAAGATATGGAATCTCCGTGCCACTGACATCCTTTTGTGAAGAATAAAAAAAAAACAAAAGAAGCGCGAAATATCGGTCAAATTCTAAGCTAAATTGTGTCTTACATGGTGTCTTACGTTTTGATTTAAATACTTTCTACAATACAAGTCTTTAAATGTTCCTCACAGGTGTAGTATAAAGCACTGTGTAGCACTCGGGTTGAAAGTCCCATTCCTACCTCGGGAGTATTGTGGCCCTAGGCTGCGCCTTCGGGCCACAAACTGCTCCCTCGCTAGTAATCGGTCCCTTTCCTCCCTCGGGGAACAATGTACTATTATTTTAAAGACATTGCAACACAACATATTTTAGAATACTTACTTAGGTTTGTTTTTTAACCCCCGATGCAAAAAGAGGGGTGTTATAAGTTTGACTGTCTGTCTGTGCGTGTGTGTGTGTGTGTGTGTGTGTCTGTGGCATCGTAGCTCTCAATCGAATGGGCTGATTTCAATGCGTTTTTTTTTCATTTGAAAGCCAGTTTCCTTGCGGTGGTTCTTAGCTACGTTTGTGTTCTCGCCACTAGCGAGACGTCTGCAGGAAAGAAACGTAAACGTCAAAGTGACAAGCGAGTGACGTTTTTACTTGAACTGGAACTAGGGCGCGCGCGCTATTAAAAGTGTAAGAACAATATATTCTGCTCAGACCAACAAAACCCTAATCAGCACGTCATCTGCCGTGCCGTGATATTGTGTGTGATATAGTGCCACGAACAATTTATTTGCGTACCTGCCAGGAGGTCCGACAGCCCGCGTATCTACCACCAGAGTATACCCATCACCAGCCCGTAAGTACTTCTCACCCATACCAATTCCCCCACAGTATATATGCGTCACCCCAAAGGCGCATATAATACAGTTTGGTTAATATCGGTTCAGCAGTATAAGAGTATAAGCTCTTTTCCAAAATGATGTAAGGAATTTTTGGCGTGTAAGGAATGATTACTCGATTAAGTGCTTGCGTAGGGGTTTTTTAAATTTTTAATTTTAGCTTGTTTATGGTACGAGTATCAAGGCAACGTAAAAACGGGTAATGTCTTTTCAAATCAGTTCCCAACTTTACAATAATATATTATAATCGATTCTGTAGATTTTAGCATTTAAGCCCACCAGAGTTAGGGGAAGTTCTATTCATGAACTCTTTCAGTGAAATGAAACGAACGAAGAAACATTCAATGGCGATTGGTTGATTCGATGACAAAGAAAAGTAATTAAAGTATGTTATCTTCTACTTTATTACATAATATAAATTAATATAAAATTGTGATTATAATTTTGATTTCATTTTTTATGTCGTATATTGTAGGTATATTGTATATGCATAAGTCTATGTTTGACATATATATTTCTCACTTATTATGTAGCTGTGCACCTTCCTTAAAGATATCTACACCACCCTAAGGTTGACTGAAAGACAATGCCTTGGGCATTAAGTTCACCGATGTACAAAGTGCATAAAGTGTAAAATAAATTACTAGATCAACAAAGAAAAAAAGTGCCTATGTGAAATTTACAATTTTACTCAGAAGGTTTCTAGCATTTATGAGATCGACAGTTGCTCAGAAATGCATTAGAACGAATTTTGATTATGAAATGGAACTTTCAGGTCTTTATCATAAATATCACGCTTATCGGTGACTTTCTAGGTCTCAGCAGTTTTAACAAACTGCAGTGCAGTCTTTACTTGACCTATCAAGTGTGTTTGATCTAGTTTTTTGTAGCGTTATAAGAAATTGGATCAAAGACCGTCTCTTGTTGTAAAATTGGGGTTAGATAACGAGCTCTTCATTAGATTAAAGCCTTTCTCTATCAGAAATTAAATTCGGATCAGGATCAGGAGATCTTTAACAATATGTGTGTATATTTATACGTGCAGAATTAGAGTCAGAAATTACAAGTTTTTTTTTATTGTATTACCCACCCACGGGTGTCGTAAAAAGCGACTAATATAATACGCAGGATAACATCACTGCAAAGAGAAGGAAGACTTAAAATGAACTCGTGTAGTAGGACAAAACCTCATTTCTAACGAGAGGCCTTTTTTTGTTGACGAAGTGGAAAATCCCTCGGGGACTGAGGAGCCAGGTATGTGGTGATTCCACTAAAAACCACCCCGGCGGCTGGTCTCAGGCGCTCTGAGGAGGACCCGGACCATCTTATTTCAGGCCCCCCCTAGGAACAACGCCGCGTCTATTCAAATTCTATCCTGGGGGAAACTCCTATGTTGCGGCCTGATCGAAGTTTGTGACCAAGCCGCCCCCTATCGCTGATTGCTTCAATTAATCAACTACCAGAGGTCCCCACGCTCTGGCAGTTTCCGGCTTTGTCGGCAGCTAATGTCGCCGCCAGCGTCGTCTACGCTCGGGACCAGAGCTCTCCCAATCCTATTCAGCGGTCTCTTTCTGGAGCATCACAGCCTCACAGAAAGAGACCACTGCGCCCCAGACTTCCTCACCCGCCAGCACGGCAGCAATAATTGCTGACGGGGACAGGTCTGATTTGATCGACTAGGACTTCGCGTTCAAACGCCAGGGTAGTCCCGGGACGCGGAGTAGCCCTCCAGCGTAAGCTGGGCGGAGTCCTTTCTGACGGTGCGGCCTCCGACTTTCAGTCGATTAACGCAGTAGTACCTCAGGGTTCCGTCCTGTTGCCCACAACTGTTCCTTCTACACATCAATGACATGTTAGCCCATGGCAACATTCATTGCTGTGCAGATGACAGCACAGTTCATAGGAGATATTTCGGACGCCCTGCAGCAAAGTCAGCAGATATTGAGAAAAAATGACAGGAGCTTGCCGCTCAACTTGACCATGTTCTGGTCCGCATTTCTCAACGGGGCTGCGAGAATCTGGCCGAGTTCAACGCCAAGAAAACACAGGTGTGCGCGTTTGCTGCCAAAAAATCTCCATTCCTTCTCCTTACGACTTTTCAGAACACTCGACTGCCCTTACAAGGCAGACTCGATATCCTGGGCATGGATATCTGCCACGACCTCAATCCGCGCGAGTACGTTGAGAGCGTAACTAAGGCGCCTTCGCGGAAGTTAGGTGTTCTAAACAAGGTGAGACGGTTCTTCTTGCCTGAGCACCTGTGTCTTCTTTATAAGACCGAGGTTCGCTCGTGCTTGGAGTACTGTTCTCACCTTTGCGATGGTGTCGCGCAGTATCTGTTTGACGCTCTCGACCGGCTGCAGCGGCGAGCAATCCGCATTGTCGCCAGTCCTGAAGTCACCGAGTCCCTTAATCCTCTGCAGGTGCGTAGAGAATTCGCTTCTATGACAGTATCGTCTTTATCATGGGGAGTGTTCTGAAGAGCTCTTCCAACTAGTCCCCCCTTCTCCCTTCCTCTACAGGACAACACGTGCCAGCCTCAGAAGTCACCGCCTCAGTGTGGAAGACATACGCTCTTGCACTCATCGATTCGGTTCTTCCTTCCTGTGCCGAATGGTTAAAACCTGATAATCACTACCAGCGCACGTGTTTTCGTCCCACTATGATGCCGGGTCCTTTAAGCGGGGCGTGAAAAAGCATTTCACTAGGCCACCATAGTGCTGGTCACCATGCTGCACTGTCCTTGTTCATATTGAGGATGGTGACCACCACTCTTGGATTCTGCTTGTGCTTTCCACCAGGCAGGGCAGAGTCATTTTGGCAGCTCAAATATAAAAAAAAAGCTGCACAGTGATGGCATTGTGCCGTTTCCTCGCGTCCGATCTTATTCAGATACTCACCGAAGCAACCATGCCCGGTGAGTATCTGTCTCAGTCGATAGGTGACGTGACCCCCCCTTCTAAAGAGAGGCCTATGTCCAGCAGTGAATTAGCAAAGGATGACGCTGACATTTAACATACACGTTTTTTTATGACAATAAATAAATAATGAATATAAAAATATACCGACAATATATTACGCTAAATATAAATACTAGGTAGGTAGGTACTAGGGCGGGTGACGCCCATCGCAGTAAATACTTGGAGTCCATTTATTTATAGGACACAGCGTACAACCCTTGTCAATATATTTTAGATAATAGCCCATAAATTTCGCTTGTTTTTTTTGTTTTTAACTCGTGTAAATGTGGCCTATTGTTGCGTCAACACGTTACGTTATGCGACAGACTACAGAGATTGTCAATCTTACTCTTATTAAAGCTTATGTATATAAGCTATATATCTGAGGACACGGTCGTGCCCCGCCAAGACGAGCCGAGTGTAGCGCAAGGGAACTCCCTACCTTTTCTCGAAGTGCTTCGTCGTTTTTTTGAACCCTCATAACTCTACCAACCCTAACTTCACAAACTACACACATCAAAAGTGTCTAGGGATCAAGCATTTTTATGCGGATTTCTTGAGATTGAGATGTGGCTTTGGCCCTGGCCTGCTCAGTCGCCAGACTTGAACCCGATTGAGCATGCATGGGATATGCTACAGAGAAGAGCTCTGCCGAATATGGAGGGTATCCAGTCGCAAGAAGACCTTTTTTTGTTGTTGCAACGAACATGGGCGGCCATTCCACAGCGTGATTTGGATGAACTCATTTTGAGTATGCCAAACCGATGTTCTTGTGTTAGTGTTTGCGGTAGAAACACGGATTATTAATTGTTTAAGTTACCTAATAAAATTTTAAAGAAAACTGTTATTTCAGTCTTTTTTTCGAACTTTAATGTTAGTGGTTCAAATGTCAAAAATCCTTTTATTAGGAAAATGGCAAATTTCTTTATTAATGCTAAGGTGACTTGGTTTATCGTTACTGTGACAAACGGAAACACTTTATTTGATGAATCTGTAAAGAAAATTTTAATTAATATCAATCAGGAGAAAAGTTATTGCAAAAATATATGTTGATCCCTAGACACATATGTTGATCCCTAGACACTTTTGATGTGTGTATATATCTCAGTAAAAATGTATGGCTTGGCTGTTTCGTTACTTTCGAGCACTTCCGCCTCCAAATCCCACGGGGGTGTTACGGCCAGGGCGCACGCCGCCTCGATCGACACCGTGCGGTATCCGCGTATGGCTCTGACTATCAATACCCTCTGAGGCCGCCAGAGGCGGGCCTTATTTAGGGCAGTCAGAGCCACCACCCACACCGGTGCACCATACAGCGCCATCGACCGGACAACCCCCGTGTACAGGAGTCGCGTTGCGATGCTGGCTCCACCCAAGTTGGGCAAAAGTCGCCCAAGGGCAGAGGCAGCGCCAACCAGCTTAGGAGCCAGAGTATGAGCCAGCTTAACCCTTTTACACCTGACATTCACAATTGAGGAGAAAATCTAAAATATATTGCAGTTTGAATAGAACAAACAAATTTAAAATTTGTAATTTGAAACAGTTGCACTCAATTGTCCACATAATGAATAACATATTTATGTATTTTATTACAAGCTTTTTATTAACTTGCAATGTATGTATGCTTGTATGTCCGGGTGAAATCTTGCAACTCAATTTTGAAGCAGATATCTTCAATTGATTTTGCTGAAATTTTGCAAGCATATGAATACAGCGTGACAATACAATATTATAATGACATGGAGCTGATCTGATGCTGGAGCTGGAAGGTATCGAGTTCGGACTCGTTTCATTCTTCTCGACGAGTACTTCATGTTTTCAAAGTCCAGGATCAGATGATGATGGAGCCAGGGCATTCCAATAAAAGCTTTTTTTTTTTATGGAATAGACCGGCAAACGAGCAGACGTATCGCCTGATGGTAAGCGATTACCGCCGCCCATGGACACCCGCAACACCAGTGGCGTCACAAGTGCGTTACCGGCCTTTGGGGGATGGGGGGGGGGGGAGATAGGGGGAGGGGAGATAGGGGAAGGGGTTGGGATATGGGCCTCCGGTATTCTCACTCACTCGGTGAAACACTGCGCAAGCACTATTTCACACTGGTTTTCTGTGAGGCCGTGGTATCACTCCGGTCGAGCCGGCCCATTCATGCCGAAGCGTGGCTCTCCCACGGACTCCCACGGACGGCTTGTTTTTAAAAAGATTTTTAAATTAATTTATTTGAGTTATTTTTGGGCTACTTGAAATATTATAATTCAGTGCATACAAGAAAAAAAAAACAGGTCTGAAAGGGTTGATTTCTCACCGTGTGAGTTAGATTATCGAAACCCATCTAACCGGTGTTACGCTATTCTTTTGTTATTTGTCACCGCGTGAGTAAGTTAATGAAACTTAATAATTAACCGGATTAGGTTATTCTTCTCTTATTTATTAAAGCTTCCTGCAGTTACATTGCATAAGGCGGACTTAATGCCATAGGCATTATCTTCATTATTCTTATCTTGCACCGTGTGAGTTAGATTACGAAAACGCAACTAACCGGTGTTTTAGATATAGCTATTAATTCTCGTTATACTGTTATTTATTTTCTTAGATATATTTTGTAAAAAAAAATATTAACTTTTAAATTATTAATTTTATTATTAAACATGATCGACAAGTCCCTTTGTGGTTACAATACTACGTAATTGATATGACGAAATTATGATTAAATATTTTATATTAAAGTTAGATTCCTTAAAGTACCAATCTCCACTATTAAAACCTTAAAGTCATCTTACATAACTCTAAACTTCACTAATAACCAGCAAAAGAGTAATACAAAGAAACGTCCTTTTTTCCTCAAAACTCAACATTTCTCAGCTTTATACTCCAATTATACAAATACTCGTTATCAACAAAAATGAGCTTATTATCGAAACGACAGAGTACATTTTTTCTACAGAAAACGTACTAACTCACCTGCGGTAGATGTCTTGTTTTCCTTGCTGGTTGGTTTTCCTTCCCGTTTCCCGATAAGCATTTCCCGTTTGGCACACCACTGCCCATTTGTACACTTTCTATCTCTTCCTTCGTTACTTCATCTATAGGCCTTGCTATTGGTATGTTGTGTTTCTCAAAATAACCATTTTGAATCATTTGGTCGAGGGACACTTCCAATTCACGCACAGGAACAATTTTCCGCCCAAAAATCGGATCGTCAACGACCATTTTTCGGTTGCATCCAGACACTTCCGAGAATTTGACATTCTTTTTGGGCTCTTCGGCTTTTCTCGGACGAGACCGACTTCTTTCGGGAGGATCAGACGTCCAATAACGTGCGCTTCTGTCAGATATCCGATGCGGTTTACACACTGCGACGTTTTTGGGCGTTCCATTTGAATTTTTTGGTATATTTAATGAATTTTTAGGTAAATTCAAAGAATTTTTCGAAGGATTAGTTACATTTTTTGCAGGGTTTGAATGAATTTTGGTATGATTAATAGGGTTTTCAGTTGGATTTGAAGAAACTTTTCTAGTGTTCGATAAATTTTTTGCAGGATTAATTTCCCTTGGTCTAGCACTGACGTGCTTTCTATAACGATCATACGTTTCTTGTGTCCTTCTCTGATGATCGATTCGAAAGTCGTAATGATCCTTTTTATACCTTCGAGTATTTCTTTCATCATAGTTGTAGTAGTTTCTTGGTAGAGAATTATATTTTATATCGTAATTGGTTGGAAGATTTAAGTATTCTGGTCGAATAGGTCTGAAGAGCGAGAGTCTTCCTTGTGCTTCATCAAAATCGGAGTATATATCTTCATAGACATATCCATTCTTGCGTCTCGGTCGATCGTGTAGATCCTGGCGTCTCTCTTGTCTGTATCGATTGGTTTCCCTGTCGTACTGTTCATATCGGCGTCTGAATTCGTATTCATATTCGCAATCATGCCTCTTTTCATAGAGCAATCTCTCGCGGGAGCCGGCCATTGTCCCCTTATTAGATTTTCCCCGCCTGAAAAGAAAAGAATTGTATATTAATGAGGGATCGGGGACATTCAACGGTTTTGCGGTGTCTGAATGGAATGGATACAGCGCGGAATTCTGTGGAATTTTTACGACAAAGTTATTGAGACGTTAACGCAAGTAGGTAAATTTTATAGGTACTTGTTTATTTAATGGTCCAAAACTGTGTCACTAGTAGTTACTGGATATGTTTATGAAGACATAAAAGTAAATATTTCCTAAAACCTAAATATTTCAGCTATCGAACTAGCACTAAAGAACGACGTTTTGTGCTTAAGATTTACAATAAACTTCATTCATCAGAAATAAGGTATAGGTTAAATCAACGATCTACATAAAATTATGCTAAAATTTGACAGTGCTGTTGGTCTTAGTTAGTGACTTTCAATTCTGAATCGAAGATCGAGGGTTCGGTTACCACGCAGAACAAATAATTGTGTATTGATCGGGATCATTTGTTATGTATCTGGTTGTAATTTTTCTGTAATAAGAAATACTACAGCCTGGTTATAGCACAGGCCTTGCCCAATTTAGAAACTAATTGGGTGCAACGTGTGAATACTGTAAATTAATTTCCTTGTCATAAAACATGAAAATCCCATACCTTTTACAAAATATCACTACTAGTGTCTTAAAGAAAGAAAGAAATCAAATTCGGATTCTACTTCAGACTACATATACTCGTATTATGTCTAATTAAGATTCAATTTCCATCATGAATTGAATGCGAACTACGCCACATTCACAATTAAGCACATGTACGGCACACTATCTCAGTACAACCACATTTCCCCCACGAGAACCTCATACCGCGATCTATTTCACTTAAACTAGTAAATTCTATTAGAACAGCAGCCAAGAGAAGCCACAATAAGGAGCTTAAAATCTATTTGGAAATCTAGTATGACTTATTATTCTGATAGTGAAATCTAATACCTTAAGGAAATATACATAAGGTCATGAACGCCTTTACATATTTTGATGAACGCCATGACACATTTGAGTGTCTTGGCCTTAAACATGAATGGGAAATCTTTGCGTACTAATGGAATGATTTTACATTATGAAGTTACAATTTATGGTTATGTCTGATTTAAGTCCATGTGATTCCACTAAAATTAAAGATAACCTGAGCTTAATCCTTAAATATTTACGATACCAAAAGTGTAACTGGCCTTTTAATAAACTTCTTGTATAACCTGTCTGATCTTATCTCTAAATAAATTAAATTAAAAAGCTTTTTAACCCTAGAAGCCCAATCTACGTCGTTTTGACGTATAGGCCGAAGAAAATTTTATGTATCTTTCGTACGCACTATCGGATTGGTGCGAACGTCCGTACCAACTTAGTAGCTGCCGAGGTCTATCCATAGACGGCTGAGTTAGTGCCGCCATTTTGTAGTAATAACAGTATTGCACGTCTATTTGACTTATGTTTGGGCTTTATGTAATTTTTGCAAATATTACATGTTTCATACATATTTCATCATAAAAGTATTTTTTTTACATTTTAACTATTTAGTATTGATAAGAGTTAATATCATTCTAAGAAAACAAGTTTAATTTTAGTTGATTTTGGTAAAATTTAGAAAAACTAAGAGGTTCTCATTTTTTGTTGATTTTTTCTATGTTCCTAAAGTTATTGTTGTAAAATAATAAATAAATAGTAAACTTTGCTCAATTGTCATTTTTTTATTTCATTATACCCTATTCTCATAAAATAATATAAAAACTTAATAAATATATTAAAAAATAATATATATATATATAGCGATTTAATTTTTAGACGTCATTTTTACGTATGTTTGGGCTTTATAGCCCCTAAAATATGATTGGGCTTCTAGGGTTAAAAACAAGCTTTTACTGGAATCCTTCGAGACGAATCAAACGAGTCCAAACTCGATGATGTTGCGACGTTTCTTTACAGAGTTCCTATGGCCACCTTCCAGCTCCAGCATCAGATCAACTCCATGTCATAATAATATTATATTGTCACGCCGTATACATATGCTTGCAAAATTTCATTAAAATCGGTTGAAGATATCTGCTTCAAAATTGAGTTGCAAGATTCCACCCGACCATGCAAACATACATACATACATTGCAAGTTAATAAAAAGCTTGTAAAAAACTCGAACTCCATATCAAAAATCTTGGCATATTTTGAACTAAGTCTCGAATTCTCTCAAAAGTTTAATAAAATATATTTTCCTCTATCGCAACGATGTGGAAAATACCTATGTCTCTCAGATGTTTTCTGCGATTGTGTCCTAGAAGTGTGTGCATGAGCCAAATCCAAGCCAATGTGAATGGGTTTAAGTATATCTATACTTTATTAAAAAAAAAATATCTATACTATTATCCATATACTTATTATATAAAGAGGTAAACTTTGTACGTTTGTGTGTTTGTGACGTTGTAGGGGGTTCGGGACGGGTTGTCTCTGGATCTACTGAACCCATTTTGGAAATTATTTTACCAATAGAAGGCCACGTTATTTGTGAGTGACATAGGATATATAATAACCCGAAAAGTGGAAAGACTTTTTCGTGGTAGCCGGATTCGTAAAGTAAATCGGAGAAAAAAATGATTACCGCCCAACGAAGTGGGCACGGGTCAGCTAGTTTAGAATAAAATGATAGATGTACAATTATTTTGCACCCGCATAATTCGAATATATTTTCTGACTTAATTAGGCTAACTTGCGTAACAAAGTAACGACATGTATGTCTGTTTGATGATACATTCACGCGCACGCATGTACGCATGCACGCATGGATGCATGCACTCACGCTTGGTGCGTGCAAAGCCTCAAAATTTAAACCAAAATTGAAATAAACCGTGAAAGTATAATATTTTTGGTATGCATAATAACTTCCCTAATATAATAACGTTCCATTTTGTGAATGAGTGTCCCGGGCGCCACAAACTATGAGTCTTTAGGGGCGGGAAAAAAAAGTAGGGATATAAATATCGATAAGTATTATCTGATTTAAAACTGTGAGAAATTCTTTTTGTGTAAATGAATATAAAAGAGAATTGTCCCTCAACAGGATTTAAACCATTTTTTATCATTTAACATAGACCTTAAGTTTGGTTTGTAAATTGTGTATGAAACTGTAAACGACAGTACAAAAATATTATTCTTAAGCATGAATAATATCTAAATTATCTTTGCTTTGAACTACAGAAATTAAAAACTAGAATTTCTTTAAAAAGAAATTAAACTGTTGCGACTTCTATATAAACCGCAATAAAAACATACTTCAGCGCCATCTAATGAAAGCATACTGAACTACAGAGTGACTAATCCTATATCGCGATATAGAAATCCTCACGCCGATCAGCATAGGTATATACAACTTTCCAATATCAACCGTTGGATCTTGGCCCATCAGGCATGATCTCCTGGTCTGGTCGGATTATCTTTCCATGCGTGTTGGAGGGGCATGACACCTCCACATTACGAATTTCGCTTGAAACATGTAATCAGAAGGTACGAGTCAGAAGGTTAGCCACATGTTCAGCTTTAAATGAAATTCGAAAGCAGTAGAAGAAATTGAATGCCTTTGATAAATCTCATAATTCAGCAAAACTTCATATAAAGTTACAACAATTTAACCAATTTTCGATAACAATGATTCAATCACTAGGCCTCCGCTCGATCTGGCGCAGTGCGGTACAACCCAGTTCATCGATAAATCTTTACGAACGCACAACTCAACGATACAAGAACGCTTATTGTCGCTTCTCTAATTCAGTTCTCCAGACGATGAAGAATTATATTCTTCATATCCGTGAACACTTTGGGAATAAATTTTTAGTACCCTCTGTGAATCTCCTTCGTAAATATAAGATATTATTTATTATATTATGCTAAGGACTATCTTTTGTTCTTGGATTTTATTTTGTTTTCAATTAAGAGTGTTTTTAGTAATCTTATATAGGCTTTAAAGCAACTCCTAAGGTTAGCTGGTAGAGAATGGCTAGGGAATTATTCCGTGTATACAAAAGTGGATACAGTTGTAAATAAATAATATTAAAAAAAATATTCAACACTTCTGATTTTTAGTTATAAGTAACCAGGAACCTTACCTTACGTATAAAATCAATTTATGGAAACTGATAACCTTTTCTAAGTACAAATATAAATACAGGGAAATAGTTCCGAAAACTCAATAACGAATCAGAGAAGATTATGATCTTTAACAAGTTGATTCCTTCTAGATAAGAAACCCACCCCTGGGATGGCGTGTTTTCAAACTTAAAATCGTCGAATCGGGAAGACTTGAAATCCATAATAAAGTCATCGCTCTCTGAATAATTAAACTGAAGTGCCGAAAGGCTGCTTCATTCAAGTCAGCAATATTTAAATTGGATACTTCTAATCATTAAACGGTAAAAATACAGAAGACGTAAAAAATATACCTAAATAATTCGTTTAAGATAATCTGTGCCTAGAAATATCGACTATAAAAGGGTTTTAGGAGGCTAAGAGAAATAAAGAGGGTTCTTTAGAATAACGCACTAGACTGCACGGTTGGCCTAATGGTTTAGGCGGTCGCCACGCCGCTTGCCAATTCGCCAAGTGTTGTGGGTTCAAATCCTACACGGGACAACACTTTGTGTGATCTACAAATTGTTGTTCTGAGTTTGGGTGTTAATTGTGTCCGTTTCATGTATGTCTGTAAAGTCCCCCGCGACACAGGATGTTTATTCCTAATGTGGGAGTTGTCTTTTACAAAAAAAAAAAATTCTATGTCTCTCCTTAAGAATAAAGTTTTGGCTATAAAATAAAATAAATATGTACACGCTCTTATGCTGTTCGCTATAGAGGTAGACAGAACTGCAAAAAACCCAAACTCTTTACCAATTTTATGATTTAGCACCAATAATTGAGGCAAGATTTAGTCATAATTATGAGAATTTTTTAATCATATTGATAGGCTTATTAAGTGTTATGAATCATGCGTATAAAATGCAACGTCATAAACTGCCTCGATGGCGCAGTGGTAGCGTATGCGACTGCTGTGCTTGAGGGTTCGATTCCCGGGTCAGAACAAATGTTTGTATGATCTACAAATATCTACTATACAAATACTACAAACTCTAAGGCAAAATTTTCGCATACATTAACACATAAAAAGTAATAGAGGAACTTTGAAAGTTAAGTAAGTATTATTCAATCGCTCAGTTTTGAAAGATTAATTATTGATCGGAAACTTTAAAGTGCCGTGTGGTAAAGGATTAAGAATATGGAGTTGCACCCCTATTCATCCCATAAGTGTCACAAGAGCCGCCAAACGGAGCAAATTATGCAAGACTATAGTGACCGGCAGAAAGTCGTTTTTTAGGTTCCTTTAGTAAATACAGGGACGCCGGGATTGTGGTAGCACCGTTCCGAGCAAGCGATTGGAGCGTCTGTCGACTACAGTTAGATTTCGTTTGTTTTGATTTGTTGCACTAAGTTTACTATGCACGAACTTACTCCCACTACGCCGAAATCTGGCCAAGTTACGTACCGGTGCCTATACTTATTATTTATTATTACTTATCCTGGCTGATGTGTAGTCTTTAACAATTTACTGATGTACCTCTACTTAGAACGGTGGTTTTAGACTATACCCGCTAGCCAAACGGGTTGGTTTAGGGCTTGATTCAAGTTTACCTCTCTTTGCAGTGATGTGGTCCTGGTAGTTTGCTACCTTAATCGCTACTTACGACACCCTACTTAATACTTACGAATAGGTAGGTTTTCGTCCGTGGGAGTGCCACGCTTCGACATGAATGGGCCGGCTCGACCGGAGTGATACCACGGCCTCACAGAAAACTGGTGTGAAATAGCGCTTGCGCTGTGTTTCACCGAGGGAGTGAGGATACCGGAGGCCCATACCCCAACCCCTCTTCCTATCTCCTCTCTCCATCCCCCAAAGGCCGGCAACGCACTCGTGACGCCGCTGGTGTCCATGGGCGGCGGTAATCGCTTACCATCAGGCGATACGTCTGCTCGTTTGCCCGCCTATATATTATATATTCCATAAAAGAATTTATAAATAAGTAGCAATAAAAAAACTCGTTGAACTGGCCTCCAAGAACTTAGGGAAAAGGGTAAGAAGGTGATGGTGATGATGATGACAATGTATTTAGAGATGTGTAAAATAAAATTAACAAAGATACTTCAAGATGTTCCATCTTACAAAGAATAACAGTTTAGCAATATTACCGCTTCTAACTTCAAACTTTCAAACTTAATTTATTGCGAATATGGGTAATGAGTTACATTGTTGTTACATTATAAGTTTAGAACGCCACATTCTGCTTTCCAGCATGCAATCAATGCATTTTGTCAAAATTATCAATTACAGTTATTAATTTCTTTCATTATTATATAAATTTTTCACTATACTATAATTAAATTATTATTAAATTAGTGCTACAACACATAATTATTCGACAATAATTATGATTGGGTTTATGGAAGTAAATAATTTTGATTAAAAAGAAAATCTGTCTAGCTGTGCCAATATCTTCAGCTCGTTTCCAATTACTTAAATGGATTTTTGTGGTGTTGAAATTTAATACCTGTGCTTAATTTATGACAACTAGACGATTTTAAATTATTTTTAAATTGACTTTCAATGTAAAACCAGACTCTATTGACAATTTAACTTTTTATTGAGAAAATTTCAGAGTTTTCTTGACCTCGGTTTTCTGTATTTTCAACACAATCTGTTGACCTAAACAGGAGTATCTATCTTGACCCTCAGAATTTGGCGATCCACGGGAAATGCGAAACGAAAATAACGTTCAGCAAATAGCCAATTAATTTAACATCTATAGCAAATAATTGTCATTGCTTATTCGAGTGCTGGAATTTGACGCAGTGCGGTGCTGGTTGGTGCCAAAATGTTGCCGTATTGTATTAATTGCGTCAGTCACCTTGAAGGTATTATGGAGGAATTATTTGGCAGACATTTTAGCCAAGGATGTCAAAAACTTGTAATCTTTTATTGTTAACCTTCGTCATAGCAAGTCGATTAATTAATTTTATGGGCAGAGTCATCATCAAGTCAAAACTGGCCGGCAACCTGATTAGACTGAAAAAAGACGATCTCAGGAAGGTCATAGGTATCCCTGGACTGGACATTGTCCCCTAAACAAGCACCTATTCACTATACAGACAGCCTTCTGTGCATGGAGGCAGAAGAAACGCCGCAGCACGTTCTCACAGAATGTAGAAATGTGGCAGATCAACGGGCGGACATCCTCCGATCAACATCACTCTCGGAAACATGTAGTGACCTGAAAAGGCTGCTCAGCTTCTGGGATGATCTAGGAATATTAGAGTAGGAAGATAATAAACCCTCTTACAACGGCCCAATCAAGAGGCTTAGTGCGGAAATAGCCCAGTGAAACAAACAAACAAGTTAAAAACTATATGAGTCTCTAGATAAATTGAACTCAGTAGTACATTATCATTGTCTGCATTGTCAACATGCGTTATACACCATAATGAGCCTCTGCCTTTCATCAGGCCGATTAGAGTCATTTTGGCAGTTCTTACATAAAATAAAAGTATTTTATCATTGGAGGCAACGCTCAATAAATAACCATTTATTTCCTACATTTACCGTGGGAGAGCCACGCTTCGGCATGAATAGGCCGGCTCAAGTGATACCACAGCCTCATAAAAAACCGGTGTGAAACAGCGCTTATGCTGTGTTTCACCAAGTGAATGAGGATACTGGAGGTACATACCCCAACCCCTCCCCTACCCCCCTCCGCAGCCCCCAAAGGCCGGCAACGCACTTGTGACGCTTCCAGTGTTGCGGGTGTCCATGGGTGGCGGTAATCGCTTACCATCAGGCGACACGTCTGCTCGTTTGCCGACAATTCCAAAGAAAAAAGACATGCAAAGTCTTCGTCCTAAATCCTAATAAAATTCAAATTAAAAGTTTATCTACATCACAGTTTCCTTCCACTATCGACAGTCTACAAGTTTCTATTAAAACGCCTTTAGTTTCAAACTCTATAGATATTACAGTATATATTTAGTTTGCTTAAGTTTTGCCTGGGTCATGAATAAACGCTAGGCTTACAACCTCTTGGAATATCAAATTTGTCACTTTGACTATTTGCAAATTCTACCTCAGTGGGTTATAAAATAAGTGTATACTAGGTTTCAGTCTTCTTAAATGCAATCGAGCGCAAATACTGAGCGGACCAAGTTAGGATAAACATCGAATCGGAGACCTGAAATCAAATGGTTTAGGTCCTTCTCAGGACTTTCAGTCCTTTCCAGAGTGCTTGGTCGGCCGTCCTATATTCTTAGTTCCAGTACCCCTTGGAAGCTACAGATCAGAAAGGATTTTTCAACCTGTCAACAAGAAAAAGCCTCGGTATTCTGTGAACTGGACTCCGGATTTCTAAAAGCGGATTTCGTAGTGAAATTCCCTTTTCAAAACATTTTCCTGTAAAATATTCGTATTACCATATTACATTATTAAACTTTGCTTTTGTTAAAATGTTTTGTAAAGCATATTTCATACAGTAGTACCATTTCAATTTAAAACCATATTCAGTGTGAAATTCTACGATAGCATTCTGCGGCTGCTGCGAATGAATTTCGTATCTGGAAAAACATCTTTTTTTTTTTAATTTCCGTAGTTTTTGTGGAGTTTTGTAGAGTCGGAGTATCTGTTGAATGAACCGTATCGTACTCCACAATTTTATTTCGTCTGACATTTTTTATGTCTTTATGTGTCGAGAATTTATTGTTTAATTTTATTTTGGAATAAACTGGTTTTATGTGTTGTTTGTAGTTATGTATTGTCTTGAGTCTAGAGTATTGTAGATACTATAAAAAATATATTTTTTAACGTTATGTTTTTTTCATTTGCAAATTTTTACCCGACTGCGACAGGAGGGTTATGTTTATCGAGTGTATGTATGTATGTATGTATATTTCTTTGGCACGCCCTAGAGCCTTAACGGCTTGTCGTACTTTTATGTGAGTGGTGTCAATAAATTCGTCTTAGTCGTGAGAGTGACATTGGGTACATCAAAATTTAAAAAAAATAAGGATTTTTGGCGCCAAAAAGTAATATAAAAAAAATGTTTTCAAAATACATCGAGTGTAGTATCAAAATAAAGAATTTATTACGGTGATAACGAATATAAATAAAACTTAAATGTTTGTATCTATATATATAAAACCGGAATACGACTCACTTATTAATCACGAAATCTCAGAAACTATAACACCTACAAACTTGAAATTTAGCAGGTAGGTTCCTTATAGGGTGTAGACATCCGCTAAGAACGGATTTTACGAAACTCCACCCCTATGGGGTTAAAACGGAGGTTGGACGTATGTATGAAAGTCCTATGTTTTTTAAGTAAGAGACTTGAAATTTAAAATGTATACTCTATAGACGGTGTGGAGGTGTACTAACAATATATCTTTAGAAATCAACCCACTTATGGGGTTAAAACGGGGGATCGTAGTTTTGACGCAAACGACGCTTGTATCAGCTAGTTGTTAAATATTGACGCAGTCGGATTTTTATTTTTAATAATTTGTACTTGTTTTGATAAAATTTTATTGAATTCAGAATCAATGTTTCTTTTAGACACTGTTACTTCTTTGGGCTTATCTTGTGTTGAAAAGTACAAGTAAATGTTTAAAGAAATTCCTCAATAGGATGACCACATTCGATAACCTAGTTATTGCATACACTAATGATAATATTAAATTCAAAATTTAAAATACTCAAGCACTTTATCGAGTAATCATACGCCAATCATATTTTTGCAGACATTCTGTTATTCTTCCCCACTTTCACCTCCATAACCTTTAAACGACTCAACCGATTTTCATGAAACATGTCTAAGAACACTCGCACGTAACTCACCTTTCATACAAAAAAACTTAATTGAAATCGCTTCATCCGTTCGCAAGCTACGGTGCCACAGACAGACAGACAGACAAACAGACAGACACGTCAAACTTATAACACCCCTCTTTTTGCGTCGGGGGTTAACACGGGGGAAACACCCTGTGTATCTTTGGAGCCGTTTCCGAGATTCAGATTATAAATATACAAGAATTGCTCATTAAAGGTGTGGCGACCTCCACATACTGCGCAACAACATCATAACATACTACAGCGCCATCTATCAGCAACATCAACTGTTGGGCAGTGGCCCGCCAGGCATGATCACCTCGCCCGGTCGGAGGATCCTCCCTTTGTGTTGGAGGGACATGACACCCGTTCCCCACAAAGGTATTAGATTTTGACACGACAATATACAATTGTATTATCGCAATCGCATCGCAATCGCAAATATTCATGTGGGATGAAAGAAGTTTATATTACATTGAAAAAGGATTATTTACCGCGGGAGAGCCATGCTTCGGCATGTTGTTTCGCTGTTTTTTGTGAAGCTCTGGTACTCTGGTAGAGCCTACCCATAAGTGTTGAAGCATGATTCTCCCACATAATGTCTCTGTATATCCCAGTCATTAATATGTAGTGATAATATGTTTGTATGCAAACACATTTGCTTACAATTAGGTACACAAATGTCAACATTACGGAATAGGAAACAATTTTCAAAAGGGTATTGTAACGTTGTAATGTATTTATTTTATTTTGTACCAAGTCCTTGTACGGAATATCCCAGTGTGCGTTAAGGTAACCAGAAATTATGATTTTAGTAGGACGTTCTTAAATTTTATCTGTGACTTATGTTATAAACGAGAATTTGAGTTTATTTGTTAGGCTTTAACTACTTCACTGATCACCATTAAGCAATTCAAACTTAATAAAAAAAATTTGATAGTAACTCTGTCTGTCCGTTGCACCGATTTCAATTAAATTTAATAATTAAAATGAAATTTAACATTGTCCGATTATTTTTATTAGATATCTATCAAATATCCTGGTTCATTATCATTAAACACGTCTTACACATATATAGAAATTTCGCGATAAACTTGTGACGCCTCTGGTGTTGCGTGTGTCCATGGGTGGCGGTAATCGTTTACCATCAGGCGATACGTCTGCTCATTTGCCCCTTATTCAATAAAAAAAAACTCCGAAACTACTGAAGAATCAAATTTTGTAAGCATCTGTAATTTGGTCCAACTTGGTAGATAGGGTAGTTTTTATCTTCTTTTTTTTATTTTTTTTTAAACGCCATCTAGTCCCAAGCTAAGCAGAGCTTGTGTTATGGGTACTAGACAACTGATATAAATACATATTATATACACTTTTTTTTGTAAATACATACATATTATACATAGAAAACACCCAAACTCCGAAACAAATATTTGCAGATCATGCAAACATTTGGTCCGACCCGGGAATCGAACCCGAGACCTCAAGCACAGCAGTCGCAGTCGCTCCCACTGCGCCACAGAGGCAGAGCAATATTTGTTATTGCAAATTAAACGTTTAATAAACGACTTTAGTTGGCGGTTTGGCATCTAAGTTTCACAGATATCCGGTAGTTGGCGCCGTATTTCTATTTCTAGAATTTACATAGAAATGTAGAAAATATTTACAAAAAAAATGCGGTGGTACGAAGTTCGCTGGTTCAGCTAGTGAGTATATATTTCTTGAGCCGGATCTCAGACTGACGTGTAACGTTTGTATCTTAAATCAGTAATATCTGTTTTAATAAATTGATATGATTTTGAAAAATATTTTCAATTCCTGTGCGTCCTAAATATACCACTTACACCCGCACTCCATAGTCATCCTACTCAAAGTATTGGAATAAGTAATGTTCAGTAAATATTCGATCTGACTGGAACGTTTGCGCCATATTGCCGTATCCGGTATTCAAAGGCTGAATAATGGACATACAATATTAAATATTCTAACATTGAATGAAAAATATTGTCGGAAATATAGACTTTACGACAATGTAATAGACTTTAAAAGGAAACAGTAAACTAATTAAAGATAGCATCGTGATTTGCATTCCGACGTGCGGGCGTAAAACACCGCCTACGTCCATACTCCGGACTTTTGTTAGGAAACTTATGTAGAAAGAACCTACTAACAGTTTTTGGCCAGATCCGGGAATCGAAGACGAGACCTCTTGATTGGCAGTCGCACACGCAAATCGCTGTATCAACGATTTGCCTACTATAGATATAAATAAATATAAAACAAATTTAATTTAAAAGCTTTTACGACGCTTTTAGACGAATCAAACGAGTCCAAACTCGATGATGTTGCGACGTTTCTTTACAGAGTTCCTATGCCACCTTCCAGCTCCAGCATCAGATCAGCTCCATGTCATTATAATTTTGTATTGTCACGCTGTATACATATGCTTGCAAAATCGGTTGAAGATATCTGCTTCAAAATTGAGTTGCGAGATTCCACCCGAACATACAAGCATACATACATACGTACGTTGCAACTTAATAAAAAGCTTGTAAAAATACAATAAATTCCAAAATATATTTATAAGTTTCATATGATTAAGTTACTAAACAACGCTGTACAAAATAAAAAATACAAAATGCAATTTAATGTTTGCTACTAGAAAATTCAAACCAAGCTTCATTTACAGAGACAGCATCAATAAACCGAATGAGCATCAAACCGCCATTGTTCATTATAAAAACCCATAACCATATTTTCAAGTGTTTTATTTTTTTACAAGGACCAATTCCGTTTATTTCGTCATCCCAGGCCTTCACGCCATATTTGCTGTACATGGTATTGGGGGACCACCATAAAAGCAAAAAGGGTACAAGTTGTTTAATAAGGTAACGGATATCAAGTGAATGGAGGACGGAAGCAACCGAAAATAAGACGCAAGTATCCAGAAGTGAACAGGCAACCAGCCTATATGCCTTATGTCAAGGGAGTTACGGATAAGATCGGGTCCGTGTTAAAGAAATACTCCATTCCGACAGTATACACACCAGGCATAAAGGTTCACAACATCGTCGGCACACCGAAGGATATATTGCCACTACAAACTCCGGGTGTTTATAAAATAGACTGCAGCTGCGGAAGTTCCTACATAGGCCAAACGAAGCGAACTATTGCTGAAAGGGTCAAAGAGCATATCGCTGCTGTGAAGAACCGACAGACTAGCAAATCGGCGATTGCAGAACATGCACTTGATGCAGGCATCAACCACTGGATTGAATTTCACCGCACGCAAGTCCTCTCCACCGAACGTCACTTTTATTCAAGAGTTGTACGTGAAGCGATTGAGATTAAAAAGCATAAAACTTTTAATCGGGAAGATGGTTTTAAATTATCTACAGCGTGGAATCCAGTGTTAAAAAACATATCACCTCGCTTTTCTGCGCAGTCGGATAAACACCAGAATAGGAACACATCGGTTTGCTTACAGAATAGGGACCCTGTTAGTGTGGTATGTGACGGTACATGGCGAGACAATTTTATCAATAATATCGAAAATGTGCGGGTGGATGAAGAACCTTCTACTTCACGGATTCGACGACGGAGGGCGTGCGCCGCTGAGCCAGTCAGCCTGTGACCACGGCCAGTGCAACCTGGTCGAAACGTCAGGCAAAACAGAGGTATGTAATACCTTGAAATAAGTGATCGCGTTAATTCCCGTAAAAATAATTATTGTTATAACATGGAACGCGAAAGTTTAAAAGTTAGTATCTCAAACGCATTAAAACGTAGAGTAATCCAATCACGTAGCGGACTGAACATCAATCGTTAATACCAATCATAGTTATACCCGTAATATCCGTACCCGGTCAATTTATTATACGGTAAATCCGGATTTAACTAGATCAACCGGATTTTACTCGATTAAAGCAGTACGTGTTAATATTGATCTGTATCGGTGTCACGTATGGTAGGAGAAGTTTTATACCCGACGTAACGGTAACGGAACGATATCATTTATATTAGTATTGTAAAGTCTGTTTTATCATCATCATCATCAGACTATCGCAGTCCACTGTTGGACTTAAGCCTCTCCAATTGCACGCCACTTATTGTCTGTTTAATGGTAATTAAAAAAACGAGGCAGTTAATCTTACGTTATGGACGCTTTTTGCCGCCAAGGGTACCCCACCGCAACGCCCCAAAAGGAACTTCGTTCCAAAAAAAAAGACTGACTTCAAGAACTGAACCAAATTGTAGGACCACACCTGAAGCGCCAGCTTTCAAACAAAAAAAGAATCATCAATCGGTTCACCCAGTCGAAAGTTCTGAGGTAACAAACATAAAAATAATACAATTTTTTTACAAAAAACACGGATTTCAAGAACGACCAAAGTGAAATGCGCCCACACGGGAAGCACCAGCTTTCAAATAAAAAAAAACATCGAAATTGGTTGGCGTGATATTGAGTTATTCGTCAATTTGTCGCACCATACTTAATGCAAATTGAAGACTTATATGGTTTTCTCATGGACGACATGTCAGAACTAGACCAAATTGAAATGGGACCACATGGGAAGCACCAGCTTTCAAATAAAAAAGAATCATCAAAATCGGTTCACCCAGTCGAAAGTTATGAGGTAACAAACACATAAAAAAAAAAAAAAACAGTCGAATTGAGAACCTCCCCCTTTTTTTAAATCGGTTAAAAAGTAGTACCAATGCTTTGTTGTTATTATACTTTTATTAGAGTACCTGGATGACCAGTAGTATTTTTTTCGATAAATTTTCTAAAAATGAATCCTAGCCAGATCCGATTTTTTCACCCCCAAAAGCCCGCTGCATACTAAATTTCATGAAAATCGCTTAGTTAGTATCACATATTATTGCGTTGGTAGTGTAATAGTCAGTAAAGTTATCTTTCAAGCCGTTGATCCGGGTTCGATTCCAACGCATCCTTTTTCATTTCCTTGTACACAATTAGCTTGTTAATGATCAGTTGGTTCAATAAATCGTTTAATTGTCTTCTATTGACGCTGATGAAAGCAATCAGAGTCTATTATTGAAGCAATTAGAGGTACGTCATTGATTTATGTTTAACTATGGTTTGTTGTAATTTTACAGTGACCTCGGGATCGATGCCCGGGTCGGGTCAATAGTGTCGTTGGATTTTTCTCTCCTGACTGTCATTGCCTAGCTATAGCTCAAGGGCGTAAAATACATGCAAATACGGAGTAACTTATTAATCCTGAATCGGGCATGAAAAACTGGTATTAATATATTTTTAGGTCGTTCATCAATCAAGCCTACATCCGGTTTTTCAGTTCGGCCATCTCGATTCTTCCTTCTTGTGCCGAGCGGTCAAAACCTGGAACTCACTACCAACGCACGAGTTTCCCTTCCATTAAGACCCCGGGTCCTTTAAGCGGGGCGTGAAAATACATCTCACTAGGCCGCCATAGTGTTCGAATTAAGGATGGTGATCACCAATCTTGGATTCTACTCCTGCTTTTCATCAGGCAGAGTAGGGTTATTTTGGCAGCTAAAACACAAAAAATCCGCGAAGGGTCTAAGTAGAAGTATGAATTCATATAATATTATAATCCTACTAATATTATAAACGCGAAAGTTTGTCAGTATGGATGGATGGATGTTTGTTACTCATTCACGCAAAAACTACTGAACGGATTTGGATTAAACTTTATAGTAATATAGCTTATACATCAGTATAACACGTAGGCTACTATTTGCCGCGATAACCGACATACAAAAACTAGTTGGTAACAATTTTATCCTAGTACTAATGGTGGTTGATTAAAAGTTTCTTGCCTAACCTACTCCCATAAGTTACACATTATCTATACGTTATAAACATTTGTAGTAATGAAACAATTTTTCCTAAATTGACATCTTGCAAGACACGTATTCATATATAAAAGAAGCTTCAGAAAAATAAATCACTGACGCCGTCCATATTCGTCATCAAAAAACCATAACTTTATCTGTATCGCACTAAACGTGTATCGATTTTCCAATATCCATACATTGGCACTAGTGACAACATCTCAACATATTGGCTCTGCCACATTCCGATCAAGTTGACATGAATTCGATTACATCAAGCTCAAATCGCGACGCAGCATTCAAATCTCTCCTGAGAAATCTCGGGGAGTTACGCCGTTCAAATCGTTCTCATTGGATTTTGGTTCGTATTAAATTCCAAATAGTTATGTCATATTGGGCGTTTGGGACACTCTGTAATACCTTTTCGTCAAAAAAATTCCGGTATTCGTAATCTGAAAAGTGGTATTTCACTGTAGGCTATAATACTTTTGTACATTGGCGGACTTAGTGTCCAGCGTATTTCTTCAAATAAAATCACCTAGCCTTTGTAATCTTTGTAAGTTAACTCTTATAAAGTAAATGCACATATGTATAAAAATATATACAGCTCACTACATATATAAACTTATAAATACACACATATATGTCATAGATATATCACCACATATTATAAAACAAAGTCCTCCGCCGCGTCTGTCTGTCTGTTTGTGATAAACTCAAAAGCTACTGCACGGATTTTGGTGCAGTTATTCTTGAGGAAGGTTTTCGTACATTATTTATTTGTGTATATTGTCTAAAATATAACGATATTTGTTAAAGACGTCGGAAAAAACAGCCGCACATCTTCTCGGGGTAACATAAGCTATATTATATTTTTCGTAAAGAGCCCGTGCGAAGCCGGGGAGGGTTTTAATATATATTATAAAATATACAGAGGCACACACGGAAGAGCTTAAGTTGTTAAGGATTGCCCAGTGTACCTTTAAAGTAATTTAAGAGAAAAACACGCGGGCAAGACGGGTTGCAAGTTTGCAGTTTACAGTTTGCTGTTTTAATTTGCTCTTTTCGTCGGCTGTTACGACACCCATCCACCACCACTCAGAAATATTACAAAGAAATAAATATTTGAGCAAAATCTAAAGTTATAACTAGGCGTATAATAAACTGACTGACTACGGCCAAAGAACACAAGGATGTAGTTTTAAGACAGGGTTTCCTACTAATGTTTTACGAATTTTTTTTTGCTGTACCTAAGTGAAAAGGTCCTATAAAACAAGTGATTAATTTAAAAGTATTTTTAAAAACAAACTTTTATTACTTGTTAATTTAAAAAAAAAACTTTATAACCTTTCATTTGATACCTATTTTGGGTAGGTTGTTCAGAAATATGTACGCCGCCATTTTGTTACGTCGGCCATTTTGGATTAATATTAATAGCGATTATTTATAATTGCATTGTCATCAGAACTAAATGTATATTTCAAATTTCAGCTCAATCAAAAATTGGGAAGTGGATCAAATTTAACTTGTGAGATTTGATTACATACAAATATCGGGACAGGTGAAACTAAATAAAAGCTTGTAAAAATAGAAAGAAATATCGCATTGATAGATTTGAAAAGTCCATTTTATAAAATTTTTCGAACAAAGATTTCTCAAAAATAAAAATGTCTCTAGAATTCCGTTCATACTCTACATCGTTTTACAATCAGAAGTTTGAAGTTTTCCAAAACCCAATTTAGATAGATATTCTTTAACCAAAACGTTTCGGTAAAATATTTACTCCTGTAAGTTGTCAGAAATGATAAATTAATATGTCGTATTTTTCCAGTACCTGAAATTCGGACGGTCACTTTTTGTGCTCAAAACACATTTGTCAAACGTCTCGGACGCAGGAATGGCGATTTGATGATACATCTAAAATTACTTTTCGTTGAGTAAGAGGCCGATTATGAGGACAGCATGACTTGAGATTGTGTAGTGTTTATCATATTTGAAAAGCTGTTTTTTTTTAAATCTTTATTATCTATATCAATAAGTTTTACCCCGTTTTTGAAACATTCTTCATTGGTGCTCCGCCCCTATTGGTCTTAGCGTAATGATATATAGCCTATAGCCTTCCTTAATAAATGCACTATCCAAAACTGAAATAATTTTTCAAATCGAACCAGTGGTTCCAGAGATTAGCGCGTTCAAACAAACAGACAAGCGCTTCAGCTTATAATATTAGTATAGATAGTATAGATTAGTATCTGTATGGAAAATTTTCTCAAAATGACTCTTAGCTAGATCGATGAGTTAAAGCTTAAAATTTTGACACTTAATGCTATTTATTTTATTGTTGCCGAATAAGAAAAGATTTTGTAGAAATTTAAATAAGGGACTAACACACAAAGTTAGAAAAACGATAAAATAAGTAATCACGTGGTCTAAGCCGTTGGTCCTTACTATGACTTTGAAGGATGGATGGTTTCGGGCCACTGGAAACTCATTTGGCGGATTCCATTCTTTTTTTTATGAACTAAGACAATGTTTTTTTTTCAAATAGTAGATAGTGATATCAACTTCAGTAATTGCAAGGTACGGTGGCTATAGAAAGGTTTAAATAATGTTTTTTTGAAATACAGTCAGTTCTAATCAAACCGGTCACCATAATTGACCTTGCAGAGTGACCAGGTTCATATTTATTCCTTCCAAACTTAAAATAAAAGATCTAACACAAAAGTCTACAGCAAATATAATGTTCAATGAATACAACATTTACATTATCAAAATGAAGGTTGATTCATTGAACAAGGCCAACAAAATCAAACACACAAAGAATCTGAAGCCATTTCTTTAGCCTATAAAAAGAATAATTTTTCATCAGAACAATTAAATTTGACAAAGAAGTAACAATCGATTGAAATTGTTTTGACAAATGGTGGTATCGATTGAATCGGAAAATTTGTGTCAAGCCATCCATTGTATAGATTATATTGTTATGCGGTATTTGTTTTATTTAGAATGATTGACGAATAACGATTAATGGCCACAGAATGGAAGAAATATAATTAATTGGACTAAACTTTCAGGGGGAGAAATCCATCATTATAATAATTTTGGTGGGAAAACTCATTACTCATTCTTAGTGAACTCTGCTGATGACATTTGGCTTTTGTCATTCCACGGAGAGTATTTATATTGAACGAGAAATGTACTTATTAGGCAGAGCGCGAACGTGGACACTTTTGTGTCTTGTGTCGGATACAAGCCACTGACCAATGAATATTTCATTTCTATAGTACCTCATGAAATCATCCACTCGCTGCGCATACGTAAACATTTTTTGTGTCTAGTTGCTTCCACTTAACACATACTCATGACGATCAAAAAGTGTTCGATGTCGATAACTGGAAATCTGTTGAAGACACAAGCGACATTAACAAATTTCTTTACAACATCGTGAGACTGACGGAAAACAAGCGACGAATTGTGGCCAGTAGTAGCGACCGGTGACTGTTTACGGTTGCCGCTACCGGACACAGCAACTACGGTTACCAGTGACCAGTAAAAGCAACGGGCGACACGTTTGCGCAGCGTCTTAGTCGTGGCAGAATAATTCCCCCGAAGTCTTCAATTTTTACTTTTGTGCAGTCAACAACTGCTGAAGTTTTACATCAATAGTCTTTAAGTGTCGCCGCACTCGGGCCACACGCGACAGCCTCAAACGCCGCCACGAGAAGCTAGAGACGGCTACAAAGGTAGCTGAAGCACGCGACGGCCACTTGTGGCCGGTGGTCGATACTTGCGGTTGGTGGCTGCTACTTTTCAACCGACTTCAAAAAAGGAGGAGGTTCTCAATTCGACTGTTTTTTTTTTATTTTTTTTTATGTTTGTTACCTCATAACTTTGGACTGGGTGAACCGATTTTGATGATTCTTTTTTATTTGAAAGCTGGTGCTTCCCGAATGGTCCCATTTTTGTTCCAGTTCTGACATGTCATCCATGAGAAAACCATATAAGTCTTCAATTTGCATTATGTATGTACGCGACAAATTAACGAATAACTCAATATTCCCGTATGGTCCCATTTAAATTTGGTCCAGATTGAAGTCGGTTTTTTTTTGATAAAATTTGTGATTATTGTAATTTGCGCTCAATATCATAAAGACGAAGGAAGGAAATATGCCGGTGGCTGCGTTTTGTGGTTGTGGCCGGTGGCCCGTGTGCGGCGACCCTAACAATCCACTGCTAAAGATAGGCTTTGCTCAACAAAGGAGGTTTAGTTCTACTATACCATGCTGGCCAGACGGGTTGCTATAGGGTTTGTTTCAAGTATTCCTTCTCTTTACAGTGATGTTTTCCTTCATAGTCTACTCGTCAAGTTGGCTCTTATTACACCTATAGGATGAATAAGGGTGGTGACTCTGTATTCTTAATCCTGCACCACACCGACAAAAATGATGCCGTGGGTTTGACGAAACCATGGTACAACAATATACTACGCCAGGTATGGCATTCCGACGATCGACATGACGTCATCATCGCTATCGCTGGTTCTGGTTGGTTAATTTCGTGTTATGTTGCTATCACGTGGTAACTGGATAGTGACGTCACATCGAGCCGCTCTCGGAATGCGAGGCCTTGTTTTCTTAGACCATGGACGAAACCCTGTTTTGGTGCATATGAGTTACCTCGACTGGAGAGATAATATATAATGGTTTCACAGAAAACCAGTGTTGAGCAATAAAAGTATACATCTCCTTTATTAGAATGTTCCTCAATGCAAGTTTAGCATTATTCATCAGTCGCTGCATGCATGCTCATTGGTTCCTGGTGTTTCATATAGGACCCTTTTTCAGAAAAGGGGTATAACAGAACTGTAGTAGAGTCTGCCTATCGGTCTGGGAAATATGCCTGACATTATGTATATAAGTTGAAGGTCAATTTATACTTTTCAGTATTTTTTTACTTAATTATCTATAGATCTTCTATATATTGGAGTGTCTGTTTTTAATATTAAAATAACCGCCTTTACTACTAGTAAATGCATATGTATGTATACACGATACATATACCAAAATATTTTTTTTACAGTTTTTGTCTGTCTGTCCGTCTGTCTGTCTGTTTGTTCCGGCTAATCTCTGGAACGGCTTTACCGATTTTGACGTTACTCTCATTGGCAGATAGTTGATGATATAAGGAGTAGCTTAGGCTACTGTTTCTAGACCAACTCTGCCGTGAGGTGTTACCCGTGGTTTTTGTTGCACCGCGGCTAACACTGCGGGGCTCAGCCAGTGGAGCATAAATTCATTAACATCTCTAGACTGAAAATCACCCTGCGTTTGGTGTGGGAAGACTTATTAATAAGTCTTTCCCAAATATAATGGTTCGTTGTAGGAAGGGTTGCTAACGTAAGCCGTTATGCCCTTTTTTATGGAGCTTCAAATAATCCTAAGAACGTATTATCTGACTCCTGTGCCACTGGTATCTTTACCATTATATTTTATGCTGAGGCAGCTGACTTTAAAAGGTGTGTTTGTTTTAATTACACAAAAATTACTGTTTAACAACTTTTTATTTAAATTTCAATGTATTTTAAATCTTGGTAGCTAAATCTAAACCACTTCTAGATGTATAACGGGGCAAAGTTATGTACACAATGTCTCTATCTCCAGTGACAATTTAATAGCATTGAGCAATTCTAATATTCGAGGTGAAAGACGGCCTGGGAATTTTGAAACTGAGCCTGAGTGAGATAAATCTTCAAAACCTCCGCCCTTGGATAGTTGGCAATCCAATTCTGCACCCTTTTTAATAAACTTCTTAGGAAATAAATGTAAATAATCTAAGGATAAAAAACCCCGACTTAATAACCTGAGTTCCCTTTAAAAAGTAAATAACTTTTAAACGACTCCACCGATTTTCATGAAACATGTCTAAGAACACTCGCACGTAACTCAGCTTTCATACAAAAAAAACTAAATTGAAATCGCTTCATCCGTTCGCGAGCTACGGTGCCACAGACAGACAGACACGTCAAACTTATAACACCCCTCTTTTTCATCGAGGGTTAAAAAACAGCTATTCTCCGTGACTTGGTTCGCGTGCTTGTTTCTTACTTAATGTTCCTTGAAACTGATTTTGATACAACTAAAAAAATCCTTAGCTTGATTACTTCACTTTACACTGCTAGTTGTGCTTGAAGTCTTGGGTTCGATTCCCGAGTCGGAGCAAACGTTTGTATGGTCTGCAAATATTTGTGCCGGAGTTTGTGTGTTTTCGATGTATAATATGTGTGTATTTACTATTACTTTATTTAAAAAAAGCATATATATTGTATTAATATCAGTTGTTTGACTATGGGTGCTACCGATACTAAAACCTCTGATTAATTTGGGACTAGATACCGTTGTGTGTTAAATGTCTGAAAAAAGAATATTAAAAAACCCTTTCTTAATTGCTTCCAACTCAAAAAGCATCAGTTGCCGTTATTTGAAAGTTCGACCCCAGCAATATAGTTTAGTCAGAGCAAGTTACTTTGAAGTTAAAACTTCTATAAGCGCCTTGAACACTTTTTAGTGAACGATAATCATGGAACTCGCGTCAACGTCACCGAAGGTTTTCCATGAGCATTTTTTTATTTTTTTATCGCGCATTTTATTTAAAGAGCTAAGAGGTTCATTTAAAATTAGCTTTAACAACTGTTTATTATTATTACAAGCTTTTTATTAACTTGCAATGTATGTATCTATGCTTGTATGTTCGGGTGGAATCTTGCAACTCAATTTTGAAGCAGATATCTTTAACCGATTTTACTGAAATTTTGTAAGCATATGCATACAGCGTGACAATATAATATTATAATGACATGGAGCTGATCTGATGCTGGAGCTGAAAGGTGGCAATAGGAACTCGGTAAAGAAACGTCGCAAAATCATCGAATTGGGACTCGTTTGATTCGTCTCGAAGCATTCCAGTAAAAGCTTGTTTTTAAAAAGCTTTTTAATTTAATTTATGTAGTTTTAAGTTTTCACTTCTGTCGGCAGTACTCATGACAACTTTGTATTTTTTTTTAAATTCTCTATAGAGACTAATACAATCAAATTGAGCACTTCTTTTGAAATCATCTAAAAAAGGACTTTCTTTTTTACCAAGACGAACATAATTTGCTGACACATTTTGTGGTTGCCATCAACAATCTTCATTGGGGTGAAGTACTTTCAAGCGTACAATAAATTGTCTCGGTTGTTCTTTTCATAACTCGCAGGTGAGGCTGTTTATTAAAGAGCTGGATTAATTGCTGTACCGTCGCTGACATTGACATATATCCGGATATTACTTAATGTCTTATTTAGAAGATTAACAGTATAATAGTGTAAGAAAAACAAATACAGGTATTCACTTTTGTAAACTTTATCTAGTACCTTTATACAAAAAATTTGAAATTTTTGTATATACATACTAGCAACCTGCCCTGGCTCCGCACGGGCTCTTTACGGAAAATATAATATAGCCTATGTTACCCCGAGAAGATGTGCTTCCTAATTTTTCTCGACGTCTTCAACAAATATCGTTGCATTTTAGCCAATGTACTTAAAAATTTCATAATTTATATACGAAAACCTTCCTCTATTTCTTACTCACTCTGCTTACTGGTAAAAACCGCATCAAAATTCATGCAGTAGCTTTTGAGCTTATCGCGAACAGACAGACTAACGCGGCGGAAGACTTTGTTTTATAATATGTAGTGATAGTGACGATATTTAATCTGAATCTTGAAACGGGTTCAAAGATTTTCATAAATTTAATACGTATAGGGCAGGGGCGATAAATCTATCTAGCTAGGTATAATTTTTAGAAAATTTACAAAAAAAAAGTCAAACAAAGCTCGGTCATCCATGTACTAACTTTTAAGCATGGCTCAGTGGTAACCTCGTAGTTTACAATGCATAGTTAAGCAATCCTAGCCAGGTCTGTTTATGGATGGCTTCTTAACACATGGAGACTCCTCCGTGCCTCGGAGAGCACGTTAAGCCGTCGGTCCCGGTTGCCATAAGAACATCTAAGCCAATCGTAGAATTTTTAAAAGTTAGATAAATGTTTATTTTATGCAATTGGGGGCAAACGAGCAGACGTATCACTTGATGGTAAGCGATTACCGCCATCCATGGACACCCGCAACACCAGAGGCGTCACAAGTGCGTTGCCGGCTTTTGGTTGATGAGGGGTGGGGGATGGAGGGTGGGGGATGGAGGGAGGGGTTGGGGTATCGGCCTCCGGTATCCTCACTCACTCAGTGAAACACAGCGAAAGCGCTATATCACACCGGTTTTCTGTGAGGCCGTATCACTTCAATCGAGCCGGCCCATTCATGCCGAAGCGTGGCTCTCCCATGGTAAACTATACTGTTTTCTATAAATAAGGAAATGTCGAGAATAGGATATTGTGGTTATCGATTCTGTCAAAACTGTTAGATTAGATGAACTATAAATACAAGTGAAATCAACAACAGCATAATAAAAAACAGTTGATGATGCCGACGTGCTTGATGTTCCAAAGGACAAAAAGCTTTATAAGCCTACCCCTACTATCCAGACTCGACAATGTTGACCACTTCTCAGAGCACGGTAAAGGTAACGGTTGCTGCGTCTACTGCAAGAAAGGTTTCACTACAGTTTTCGGCCTTAGGTGTTATATAAAATTTAGATTAAAACACTTAGTTACAATATCAGCACTGACTCAGTACGTCTAGAATTTAAAGATATTTACCAAATTTGTTTAAAAATACGAATGAAAGTAAAAGAAATAAAAGTTGGCTTATTCCTTCTGAAATATTTACCCAAAATGAATTCAGTACAATTGTACGTTAAAACAAGTACGATTAACTCTATAATATGATAAGAATACCGAATTTTTATTAAGAAAAACTTCAACCCAAAAAGTAAACGTACTGGATAAAACTTTAGACAATTTATATTGGTGGATCTCAGCTGTGCGGGGTGAACACCTGGTTCTTCAAAATTAGGCCACAAGGTTTTTGGATTTTCTCCTTGTCAAATTAAACACGAAAAGTAGACACTTAATGTCTTTATCTATACTATATACTAATATATAAAGCTGAAGAGTTTGTTTGTTTGTTTGAACGCGCTAATCTCAGGAACCGCTGATCCGATTTAAAAAAAAAAATTCAGTGTTGGATAGTACATTTATCGAGGAAGGCTATGGGCTATATATCATCACGCTAAGACCAATAGGAGCGAAACACCAATGCAGAATGTTTCAAAAACGGGGGAAAATTTATCACGCTACTTGCAATCTATATATATGTACTAGTGGTTGCCCGCGGCTCCGCCCCCGTATATGTTGGTTATCGCTGCAAATAGTAGCCTATGTGTTATTCTTTTTTTTTTTTTTATGGAATAGGCTGGCAAACGAGCAGACGTATCGCCTGACGTTAAGCGATTACCGCCGCCCATGGACACCTGCAACACCAAAGCGTCACAAGTGCGTTGCCGGCCTTTTGGGGATGGGGGAGGGAGGTAGGGGTAGGGGATTGGGGTATGGGCCTCCGGTATCCTCACTCACTCGGTGAAAAACAGCGCAAGCACTATTTCACACCGGTTTTCTGTGAAGCCGTGGTATCACTCCGGTCGAGCCGGCCCATTCATGCCGAAGCATGGCCTTCCCTCTTCTGATGTATAAGCTATATTATCTACTGTAAAGTTTCATCCAAATCCGTTTAGTAGTTTTTGCGTGAAAGAGTAACAAACATCCATCCATACTTACAAACTTTCGCGTTTATAATATTAGTATATATAAAGATAACGTTACTTGTTGTGATTGACTGGTTCATCAACGAAGATCTTAAGCAGCTTGTGCTATAAACTTGAAATTTTGATAGCTGACATTTTCTGAGCACCTACTGAGATATTTTTGGAAATTCCATCGATAAAGAGATAAATATTTGAAAGTTAGACAGTAACGGTAGTAGAGCCACGCTGATTTCAGTAGGTCCATTTGTGCTGAAATCATGTCCGCTGAAGTACCGCCTGAAGTACTACCCTCGCACAGAAGATGAATATATATAAAATGACAGCATTCGTGCTGTCGTGTTTCGTTGGTGAGTGCGAGACCGGAGGCTTATGATGCAGAAGGCCGCCATGGTGGGTCACCATGCTGCATTGTTGCATTCTCTGCATTCGCAATGAGCATGGTGACCACCAGTCTTGGATTCTGCGTATGCTTTCCATCAGGCAGAGTAGAGTTACATCGGTAGGCCCAAACATAAAAAAAAATCATAGGGACATGAAATAGGAAATAGACACATATGGTCGTCAGATCACAAAATACACAGCCTGTTAAAATTTACTGCCCTGCAATGCACTGTAAACATTTACCTCAGTGCATGTTCTGTAGTATGGAGAAGCAGACGATTAATCAGGTCATATATTAGTAAGTGCCATCAACTATATCTAGACATCGGATTATGCCATATGCAAACATGCAAATGCATATAATTCTATTTTTAGCGTTATTGCATATTTTGGTACTTTTTCATTGACAGTGCTTATTTTAGTAGTTATACGTGCTGGGCATGTTGTATTGATATTTATAATTGTTGGAAAACTATCTAAAAAGCCCTCTACTCTCCATTTGGTTGCTTGCAAGGTCCTAGAAAAAACAAACCATTCAACTATCGCCCGGTTCATGAATGATTCCATCAGAACACTATTTCCCGATTCGTATAAAGACGAGAAAATATTTTGTGTTTGCTTCTGACGGTGCGATTCATATGATGAAAGAGCTGGTCAAACTCTGAAAGTATTCTATCCAAAATTGCTTCACATCACCTGTCTAGCTCACGGATTACATCGAGTTGCGGAAGTGATCAGAAACGAGTTTCGTCAATAAAATGATTTCTTCTACAAAAAAAGGGTTTTTAAGCACCATTGCGAGTACAAGCATATAAAGAGCAGCTACCAAACGTAGCACTACCCCCAGAACCTACATTAACACGGTGGGAACCAATATTAATGTTTTTTTGATTATGCATACTTTGTGCATATTTTGCCTTTTTTTAGTGCATATTTGCATGCATATTTCGGAATTTTGACAGTGCATATAATCCGATGTCTAGTTATAACGAAGGAATTACTCAGCATCGGTTTTCCTTAAGGCCTGCCAACGAACCGGTCTACTTGCCAAGGTATGAGTCTCAACTGGGAGTATACAATTTTCTTGCTCTCTCTGCTTGTCTCTTGCGCCTGATAGATATTCTTCTCATTGGATGGTAAAAGTGAGGGAATAGAAATTGTACCTGTGTTTGTGCACACACTTGTGCACTATAATGTCTCCTGCATAGCTGGCCGCCTTGACCGAAATCGGCTTGGAGTACATCACATCATCATACAGTTAGTGGTAGAATGAACATCGATGTCGGTTCTATTTTGTTTAAATTTCAAAATTAAAATACAATTCACAAATGAACTTTCTACCTAAAATAGTAAGCAAAAGCTTAAACTAAATCCAACCACATACTCTAAGTTTTGGCAGTGAGTGTCCAAACAAAACAAGGGTTGAGACGCAAAAATTTGTACCCCTTTCAAGGGTTGACCACGATATGTAATTATAGGGTCCCGGATTTTGTATAAAAGCTAAGGGTTTTAAGGACGAAAACAATATACATTTCTGTGTACATATATATTGTTTGTGTACGCTTCAAAAAGTCAAAAGTTTTACATGAATTTAGGTCAAATTTTGACATGATATACGAAAAGGTTTAAAAAAAATGTAAAGATTGTTTATGTTATGTTATGTTTAACCGACTATGGGGAAGCTAAAAGGAAGGGTAATATTTTTGGCAGTCTGTAAGGTTATTTGTTGCACAACTGGTTTTAATCAATAAGGCGTCAATAGATTTCTCAATAGGCTATAGGTAGTCGTAGTATACAGAAAACCGGTGTGAAATAGCGCTTGCGCTGTGTTTCACCGAGTGAGTGAGGATACCGGAGGCCCATACCCCAACCCCTCCTCACATCCTTTTCCCTATCCCCCAATGGTCGGCAACGCACTTGTGACGCCTCTGGTGTTGCGGGTGTCCATGGGCGGGGGTAATCGCTTACCATCAAGTGATACGTCTGCTCGTTTGCCACCTATGCCATAAAAAAAAAAAAAAAATCTTTCAAACTTTTTCTTGTTTGCGTCTTAATTTTCTTTTCTTATTTCATATCAATTTAAAACAGCGGAACGTGGCAGGGTTTAATAACATAAGTATGTACTATTTGATATTACATTAATATGCATTTGACATTTGTTTTTTTTTTTACGAAGTTTCGAATCAGAAATATGCCAGTAAAAACCACTACGATGGCCGGCCTCTGGGAGGACCATCGAATCATGTGATTTTAGATGCTCCCCCCCGAATGGACGCCACACATTATCATGCCCTATCCCAAGAGAGAAAAAAAATCCTACTCTCAATCAAGGCGTGGCGGAATGTATTGTACTGTTATCCCATTTTCTACTGCAGCAATTAATTCAGCACTAGATCTCCCCCTCTCTGGCGACGTTTTGACCTGACCTAAGTATGTGATCCACAGCATTTCGCTCGCACTATATCATCATCAACGTATTGCAGTCCACTATTGAACATAGGCTATTGCACGCCACTCTGATCGATTTTGGGCTTCTCGCATCCAGCTCCTGCCCGCCATCTCAAGTAAGTTGTCACTCCACCTGGGCTGTGGGCGTCCTACACCATGTTTGCGGAGATGCGATCCCCAACGGTTATTAGTTTTGCGGCTAATGTGGCCAGGCCAATGCCACTTCAGTTTGCTAATCATTTGGGCTATGTCGATGACTTTGGTTCTCTGCCGGATCACCTCATTCCTGATACGATACCTTAGAGAAACGGCAAACATGGCCCTCTCCATAGCACGCTGAGCGACTTAGAACTTGTGGAACAGCCGTGCCGAAAGTGTCCACTCTTCTACCACAATGGTAGTTCTGCGACTTCATATAACTCCCCAAAATTGAACCTGACTACATCCTTATATTTAACAACTATTTATTATTTCAAACTATCAAGATGAACTGAAGTCAGATTTAATTAAGTACCTACATAAATATTTACTAGCAACTTCGTAACTTAAGTTTTGTTAAGCTAACAATAGTGTTGCTATAAACAAATTAGGAAACTTCAATTGTTTAGCCAAAGAGTTTTGTTTAAATCCTATAACCTAATTTATCAAAAGAAAATGTCAGTACTAACTTTTAAACTTTCGCGTTCCATGATATAATTATTATTATTTTTACGGGAATTAACGCGATCACTATTTCAAGGTACTACATACCTCTGTTTTGCCTGACGTTTCGACCAGGTTGCACTGGCCGTGGTCACAGGCTGACTGGCTCAGCGGCGCACGCCCTCCGTCGTCGAATCCGTGAAGTCGAAGGTTCTTCATCCACCCGCACATTTTCGATATTATTGATATTTTTGTTTCGCCATGTACCGTCACATACCACACTAACAGGGTCCCTATTCTGTAAGCAAACCGATGTGTTCCTATTCTGGTGTTTATCCGACTGCGCAGAAAAGCGCTTTTCTGCGCAGTCGGATAAACACTATATATATAGATAAATAGTGATCGCGTTAATTCCCGTAAAAATAATAATAATTATAGAAAATGTCAGTTAAAAAATGTTTTTCGCCTTCTCGTTGGTCTAGTGGTTAGCGTAAGCAACTCGATCAAGAGGGTTCGATTCCCGGGTCCGACTGCTGTTGGGTTTTTATTACAAGAAATTCTAAATAGCAGCCCGGAGTATGGAAGATGGCGGTGTTTCCCGCCCGTGCCTCGGAGAGCACGTTAAGCCGTCGGTCCTGGTTGTCATGAACATCTATGGCAATCATTATTGGGAAGTCAGTGCCCTCAAACATACTGACAACTAGTTCAACCTTCGAATTCAGTTCACCCTGAGGGTGAGCAATTCTTGTATATATATAAACTGCATCTTCAAAACGGCTCCAACGATTTTCTTGAATTTTAGTATGCATGAGTTGAGTTTTAGTTGTATGGTTTCGAGGGCGATAAATCGATTTAACTAGGATTCAGTTTTAGAAAATTACCCAAATAGAAAATACTTATCAAAGCTAGGCCGTCCAGGAAAAACATTAGTGTTCAACTCACATACAAAATAGTGCTGATATAGTTACTGCCAAGCTGACTACATCTCAGACTAACTGAATAGGCAAAAACTTTCGTCGTAAATCACTGTACGTTGCAAGAAATGTTCACTCTGACACAATTTATATCATAGAATCAATAACTATGAATAAATAGATCTTGCATTAAAAATAGGATTATTTTTGTAAGTGTATATAGGTATGTAGTATCTAAATGACTGATATATTTTTTGGTAAATTTAATAAAAATTTATCATAGCTAGATCGACTTATCGCCCCAAATCCCCTGAATACTAAATTTGATGAAAATCGTTGGAGCTGTTTCCGAGAATTAGATTATACTAGCAGACAGCAACCCCGTTTGTGTCTCCTATTCTCCGTAGCGTGATAATTTTCCCCCGTTTTTGAAACATTCTTTATTGATACTCCGCTCCTATTGGTCTCAGCATGATGATATATAGCCTATAGCCCTCCTCGAAAAATGGGCTATCTAACACTGAAAGAATTTTACAAATTTCCCATGGGAGAGCCACGCTTCGGCATGAATGGGCCGGCTCAACCGGAGTGATATCACGGCCTCACAGAAAACCGGTGTGAAATAGCGCTTGCGCTGTGTTTCACCGTGTGAGTGAGGATACCGGAGGCCCATACCCCAAACCCCTCCCCACATCCCTTTCCCAATCCCCCAAAGGTCGGCAACGCACTTGTGACGCCTCTGGTGTTGCCCATGGGCGGCGGTAATCGCTTACCGTTAGGTCATATGTCTGCTCGTTTGCCACCTATACCATAAAAAAAATTGGACCAGCGGTTCCTGAGATTAGCGCGTTCAAACAAACAAACAAACTCTTCAGCTTTATAATATTAATATAAGTATAGATATATACAAGAATTATTTAAAAGCTATTACATTAGATATCTCTTTAAAACGCTATAAAGTCATTAATTGTGGGAATGAAATTAACATTTTAATTATTAAAATAGTTCCGTCTCTAAATGTTTTATTCTCAGAAACTTAACAAGAAGGGTCCGAAATAAAAGGCTTGATAAACGTCTAACAAAAAAGAAAAAAATTATCAGACTAGTCCACGACTCTTTTTTGGCGTAATTTTGCAACGAACTCAGAAAAATCACTACAATCTTTTTCTGTATCACCGGTACCTAACGTGTACGAAAAATTAATGAATAGTGATGATGATCATCAGATGGAAAGTACTTAATTATACGAATAAATACAGTACGAACAAACATTGATTTCTGAACAGTTACCAATAAAATACATATACATGACAACTACCTATATATCTTTATATTTTCGAACTAGCATAAGATGCAAGCATAATAAATATAGAAATCTAAACAGGACACTACTTTACCTCAAATCTACAATTTTTAAAAAGTGCCAATATATATTCATTCCCTCTAAAAATAATAATATCAACGCTATTATTGATATTTAATATCATAATAATCGAGCCACAGATTTGGGAATTCGAACTAGTTTCCCAATACGTTGATCGTGATACGACCCACATTACATCCAAGGTCCCCAAAGATACGGAACCACAACACAAGACTACAATCAATAGATATCAACTCACTTGTTCAAACCGTCATAATCCAAAAGACATTCCGAATTGACGACATTATATACACACCAACTTTAAAAAAAATATGGATGGGACCATGGGAGAAGGAATTTTCCCAAATCACACAACTGTTCCAAACAGCTCTCACGTTACTGCAATGCGTTTTTTCCCAAATTAAAGAAAAACTATTTCATTTTTATTATATATTTTTTCGGGACAAATAAAACGGAATTTAAGTGAAATAAATGAAATGATAAAAATGTGTTTTTGGTGGGTATTATTTTTGCGGAGCGAGCAGGCTCCACGCGTGTGCTCCGCGGCGGCTGGCCGCTTCAACTGCCTCTGAAGCGCCCCCTAGAGCGGGAGGGGGTTACCTCTATACTTATGTGTTTACATCTTAAATGGGGTGTGCACAGAGTAGGGTTGAAATCAGGGGTAACATTGGCTTGTGACGGAAAAAGAGCAAGCCTGTTTGGAAGTAAAGAATCGAGATTCGATAAGAGCCACGCTTAGGCATGAATGCGGCTTGACTGGAGTGATACCACGACCTCACAGAAAACTGGTGTGAAATAGTGCTTGCACTGTGTTTCACTGTGTGTGTGAGTAAGGATACCGGAGGCCCATAACCCACCCCTCCCCTATCTCCCCCAGGCCCTCCTCGCCCCCTATCTCCCCCACCCCCTGTCCCTATCTCCCCCCATCCCCCAAGGGCTGGCAACGCACTTGTGACGCTTCTGGTGTTGCAGCTGTCCATGCGCGGCGATAATCGCTTACCATCAGGCTATACGTCTGCTTGTGTGCCCGCCTATTCCATAAAAAATTGCACTATAGGAAGCATAATATTAGGCACCCGGAGATAAAGTTTTACATTGTGTGGGACCACTGATAATGAACATTATTTTCATTGTAATTCCGTAATTACTCTTTTTTATGTACTCTTTTCTCCGTGATATGGAGTGTCACCATTCCTATTTAGTCCGTGGGAGTCCTAAGAGCCGATTAAGGGAGTAAACTACACATAAGGTCGGAATATTCACATCACATCATCATGGGAGATTTCAACACAGATCTCCAAGCCTAAACTCTTCCCGTACACATAATCTCCTACGGATCTTCCAATCAACCAGCCTCCATGTCCTTCCGCTTCAAGCCACTCATCATAACATCCAGCACCAAGACACCTGGCTTGACCTAATGCTTACCTCGTCCCCAAACCTTGTCTCTTCCCATGGTCAACTCTCTGCCCCTGGTTTCTCCCACCACGATCTAATTTTCCTATCCTACATCCTGAAACCCCCTAAATCACCTCCAAAAACTATACAAATACGTAGTTTCCGGAGCATAGATTTGAACAAACTAAATGCGGACGCTGCGAGCATGGATTGGACGGGTGTGGCGGCAGCCGCAGACATAGACACAAAGGTTAATATTTTTTACTATAATATTATAAAACTGTATCATGTGCACGCTCCCTTAAAGTCATTAAAAATGAAACGTGCCCCGGCACCATGGTTGACGGATGAGGTGCGTACTGCAATGAGGCGAAGGGATCAGGCCTTCCTCAAGTTCAGGAGGGATCGCTGTGAGGACAAGTGGAATCACTACAACACTGCAAGGAATCGATGTAACCAGGTGATACATAACGCTAAACGCCGACACATTGTGCAGAATATAGAGTCATCCTCTTCTTCCAGCATCTGGAAGTTTCTTGGCACGTTAGGTGTTGGCAATAAGCAACTTCCAGAGTTTAAGAACACCATTGGCTTGAACGATATCAATAGCTATTTCTCACCCACAACAATGATGGATCTTCAAACCAAGTGCCAAACGCTAAATTACCTATCTAGTCTTACCAGCCCCAACATCGACTCTTTCGATTTTTCTCCGGTGCCTTCTGGGGATATCAATAAAATCATACTATCTATCCGCTCCAATGCTTTGGGATGTGATGGCATTAGCCGACGCATGATCATTACCATCTTGGACCATACGTTCTCAGCAATAACTCACCTTATTAACTACTCTCTTGACTCCGGAACCTTTCCCTCTCTTTGGCGTAAGGCCTTCATCATACCCCTTCCTAAAAAAAAAACCTTCACTACCCGAACACTTTCATCCTATTTCCATCCTTCCTTTCTTTTCTAAAGTGCTCGAGGCCTGCATATACAAGCAGCTTTCTGAATTTGTATACCGACAAAAAATGCTGAGTTCTCTGCAGTCCGGCTTCAGGCCTGGTCACAGTACTGTTACCGCTCTCCTCTAAGTGACTGGCGATATTAGGAAGGGCATGGAAGACACCAAAGTTACTTTTTTGGTCTTAGTGGATTTTTCCAATGCCTTCAATACCGTCAGTCACAAAATCCTACTATCAATCCTTGGGTATCTTGGGGTGTCCCCTGAGGCACTGGATTGGTTCTCTACCTATCCTCAGGGACGTCAGCACTGTGTTCGTGTTCAAGACTCGTTATCGAACTGGCGTAACCTTTACACTGTCGTCCCTCAAGGCGGAATTTTATCTCCTCTTCTATTCTCTATTTTTATCAACCTCATTACTGATCACCTTCGGTGTTCGTATCACCTGTAAGCCGATGATCTGCAGCTGTATTCACAGGCAAGGGTGGAGGACATATCGCAAGCCATCAACAGGGACCTGGAGTTCATGAAGTCTTGGTCGATGAGATTCGGGTTGTCAGTTAACCCTACTAAATGCCAAGCAATATTAGATGGCAGCAAGATCATGATAAATCGATTGGATACCACGTCAATCTCGCCGGTCGTCTTCAACGGCTTAGTCATACCTTGGAGCCACATAGTCAAAGACCTTGGCCTGTTCATCGACTCAACTCTTGATTGGCGTGCCCAGATTACTCATGTGAGCCAGAAAGTAACAGGTAACCTACGAACACTCTACCGTCTTAAGAACTTCTTGCCTCCTAAAACGAAACTCTCACTCACACAGTCCCTCATTATCCCCTTAATCGACTATGGTGATGTGTGTTATTTCGACCTGAATGCAGACCTCCTTATTAAACTTGACCGTCTTCTTAATAACTGCATTCGATTCATATTCAATCTCTGCAAGTATGACCACGTGTCTACTTTCTGTTCTCAATTGCAATGGTTACCTATTCGCCAGCGCCGCAGTCATCGAGCGTTGACCTATCTCTTTTCGTTCCTCAACTCCCCATCTTCACCTACTTACCTTGAACCCTACCTCCGTTTCTTATCCTCGAATCACAATAGAAATCTTCGCTCATCTAACAATTTGCTTCTCTCGTGTCCCTCTCCCACAATTCCGACTTCGTGAACTCTTCGTTCTTTGTGCAAGCTGTACTGCTATGGAACGCGCTCCCGCTCAAACTCAGGATTTCAACAAGTCGTGTCTCATTCAAAAATAACGTCAAAAACCACCTCATGACAAAATGGCAGGAAAACCTTAATTAAGATACAATTTAGTACCTACTATAGTGTACGTATGTAAAGTTTATGTAATGGTGTATGCATGTATTCATATGAGTATATATGTATATTTTAAAGTATATGTGTAGTCGTATTATATTAGTTTATGTAAGTTCCATATATTGATAGCAATTATAACCTCTGACTTCTACCACAATGCACCTACCCCATAAAATTTCGACATCACCCAAAGGTTGGCTGGTAGAGAATGCCTTGGGAATTAAGCCCGTCATTGTACATGTGTGCATAAAGTTTAAATAAATAAATAAATAAGCAATATTGTTGCAAAGAAGGAAAATTAAAACCAAACCCTATACCAATTCGTCTTTCCATCGTGATCTAAGGATAGGCCTATGTCTAACCCTAATTCTAGACTCCTTATAACATACCAACTTGTGACTGATTTGCAGGTTATCATGGCTTAGCGGTATGGCATGGCGGTAGTCACTTACCATCAGGTGACTCTTCCGCTCTTTTGACTACACAATAAATAATACTTTTATGAGATTTATTTGGCCCAAAAGAAAAAAACTTTAAACTAAATAACGGCCATAAAAAATTAAGTTCCCATTTCAACTTTTTCGTTGGTACCTTAAAAACATGGGGTAACAAGTCTCTATGTAGAGCTACTCTGTGGCGCAGGCCTTAGCCCGGCACGAATATAAAACATTATACAATATAGTCGTACGGATGTTATTACAGTAGACACGATTCATTGCGGCCAACCCTGATGTATTAACACCGACTCTCTTTGTCACCTACTTCATCTTGATATACCTTCACGCCTCACTCCCATTTGGCGTAGGCAGAGACAATCAAATATCATTTGCTACTGATATGGTACAAGAAATTCTTAATAGAAGCCTGAATTATGGAAGATGGCGGTGTTTTATGACCGTACTAAAAGCACGTTAAGCTGTCAGTCCTGATTGTTATGAACACCTATACCAATCGTTACTGGGAAGTCAGCGAACTCAAATATTCTGACAAGTAGTTCAACTTTCGAATTCAGTTCGTCTTCAGAGTTACGGAGGTCCGATGTCAGTCGCTCCGTGGAAAAAACTGATATTCAGGTAAAACCAGTTGAACTTAGTAGGTAGTAGAGCCACGCTGATTTCAGCATGAATGGGCCGGCTCGACCGGGGCGGTACTACCCTCGCACAGAAAATCAACGTAAAATGACAGCATTCGTGCTGTCGTGTTTCGTTGGTGAGTGCGAGACCGGAGGCCCAATTAGTCTAGTCAACAAGTTCCATACTTGTTGACTAGACTAAAAGATGCAGTAGCATCACTAGGCCGCCATAGTGTGGGTCGCCATGCTGCATTGTCTGCATTCGCAGTGAGCATGGTGACCACCACTCTTGGATTCTGCTTATGCTTTCCATCAGGCAGAGTAGAGTCATTTTGGCGGGCCAAACATAAAAAAAAAAAAAAAAAAAAAAAAAAAAAAAAAAAACTTTGACTGCACGGTTGGCCTAGTGGTTTAGGCGGTCGCCACGCCGCTTGCCAATTCGCCAAGTGTTGTGGGTTCTAATTCTACACGGGACAACACTTTGTGTGATCCACAAATTGTTGTTCTCAGTTTTGGTTTTAATTGTATCCGTTTCATGAATGTCTGTAAAGTCCCCCGTGACACGGGATGTTTATTCCTAATGCGGTAGTTGTCTTTAATAAAACAAAAATGGGAAGAGAGCAAACTACGTAGGATGCTGCACAGCGCTGAGAAGAGTAAGAAAACTTGACACAAATACCATACCAACCCATTTGACCAGGGTAGTATGGCAGATCAAAAATTCTTTTTAGGGAGGGTCCTATGTCCAGTGGACTATCAAGGGCAATTAAAAATGATGATGAATTGTTATACTATTTACCTGATAATAAACCATCTTCAAAAAAGGGGAGATTATCAATATGACTGTATTTTTTTAATGTTTTTTACCTTATAATTTTCGACTGGAGGAACCAGTTTTGATGAATCTTTTTTTTTGAAAGATAGTGCTTTCCGTGTGGACCCATTTCAATTTGGTCTAGTTCTTAAAGTCTGTTTATTTTGTTCAAATTTTAGTATATTAAATTTCTAAATAAACACACTTATAGATATGTAGGTATACATACTATATTATAGATAGATCAATCAAACACAGATACAGAACAGATGATCGTGTTTGGTATTATTTCTTTGGTTGGGAACCGAACTTACGTTCTCTGGTTTTTCAGTCAGGATCACTGTTCAGTCCTCTTCCCAGTGGAGCGATCACCTTGTGAAATTTGAGATGTCTTACGGCCCATAGATAAGGCATTCAATCACTAACCTAGATCACTGGAAAGAGCAATGAACGAAGGCGTTTCACCGTGTTCTTAATCTAAACTAAAATCATCAAGCACTTACTGGAGTTGTGTGGCTTCCTTGTTCTCGGCGCCGCTGATGGGGTACCCCATCGCCTGGTCTGTCCTGGTACGTTCACACATACATGCTCCAGAATGCTGTACAATCTTCAAGGAATTCGAATTACAATACACTCGATTCAGCTATGACGTGACTACAACAACTCGCGAGTCCAAATCAGACCTATCATAACGGTAAACCACTAAAGGGACCGAGTTGAATTGACAATTAGCTAAATTACAATTAAAACGGTTCTTTTTTAACGAAGCTCCAGCTCGACCGATCCAAGCGTCTCAAAGTACTGTCAACGTCAAAACGTCAAACAAGAAAAATGACAATCAAAAATGTTGCCATTATTAGGACGTTAAATTTCTAACAATCACTAACTACTAGATCATCATCATCATCATCACCTACATCATCTACTGCTGAATACAGGCTCTCCTCAACAACCGGGCCTATACTGCCCTCATCCAACAACCCAGATGAACAGGCCGTAAAATACTACGAGTTGAAAATTGGTTTGAATAAATTATGTAAAAAGCATTTGATGGTACAGCCAGCTTCATCTCTTAATCTGTTTTGATGGACAATTTGAAAGAGGCAGATTAGGGGATACCCAAAGTTTGGTCGTTAGAAATTAATATATTTGGACATTTTAACATTTACTGGTATTTAGGCCATTGAATGTGGCAGAAAATAGCTTTTTCTTTTTAACCGACTTCCGAAAAGGAGGAGGTTCTATGTTCCACTGTATGTTTTTTTTTATGTATGTTCACCGATTACTCCGTCAATTGTGGACCGATTTTGAATTTTTTTTTTGTATTCGAAAGGGTATGCTTCCGAGGTGGTCCCATTGCCACCATATCAGGATCTGATGATGGGATCCCAGGGAAATTGAGAGAAACCCTCAATTTTTATAGGCACATACTATTTTTTTCGTATATTTTCTGAAGTTACACCGGTATTTGCGTCTGGTAGTCATCATTTCATGATGATGAGCTGATGATGTAAGGCACAACTCCTTAACGGTTAGGAGTTGGAGGATAAATCTTTAAATATCAGATGTATATATGTTACCTTTAGTCGTATTCTTTCAAATTATTTAGGTAAGCATTTTTTTTTTTTTTTTTTATGTTTGGCCCGCCAAAATGAATCTACTCTGCCTGATGGAAAGCATAAGCAGAATCCAAGAGTGGTGGTCACCATGCTCACTGCGAATGCAGACAATGTAGCATGGCGACCCACACCATGGCGGCCTAGTGATGCTGCTGCATCTTTTAGTCTAGTCAACAAGTTTGGAACTTGTTGACTAGACTAATTGGGCCTCCGGTCTCGCACTCACCAACGAAACACGACAGCACGCTGTCATTTTACGTTGATTTTCTGTGCGAGGGTAGTACCGCCCCGGTCGAGCCGGCCCGTTCGTGCTGAAATCAGCGTGGCTCTACTACCTAGGATGATGATGGAAGGTGGAAGGTACAACTCCTCAACAGTTAGGAGTTGGAGGATAATTCTTTCAATTTCATAAATATCTAAAGACCTTCAGTCGTATACTTTCAAGTTATTTAGGATAGCTGATGATAGAAGGTTAAACTCTTCAACAGTTAGGGATTAGAGGATGATTTTAATATTACACGTAGTACGTATAGACCTTAAGTTGTATTCTTGATGATGAAATAGTTCAACTTACTACTTACCTACGATTGTTTGCACTAAAAACTGAAAAATAAAAACTTTTTATAAAAAAAAACCGACTTCCAAAAAACATCCAAAGAAAACTCTCTGCCAAAAAAACACTTAAAAGCGTAAAATAGACTGGTTCTTCATAAATTGCCTATACCTAATTCTTTATTCATATAAATAGTAGTATTATAATGTGTGCTAGGTACCTAAAATCTGTTTGAAGAAAAAAAAAGTGTTTCATAGCTCATATATTGAGAAAAGCTGTAGGCTATATAACTACATATAGGCTATAGACTAATAAATGTCTAGCGTCAATGAAAAATGTTGCAAAAACATTGAAAATTTATTATTTTTGAGAGTCACTCACAAAGTTACACGCCTTGAGCTGTGGAACTAATTTTGATGACGGCAGTATATCATTAACATATGCGTAAATACCTGAGAAATCCACTTGCCCACAATTTAATTACTAAATTTTAATACTGGATTACTTCTTGGCCCCATAACTGAAAAAAACTCAATCATAAACCTTAGTTACTGCGACTTAAAGTATAAATTTGATCTGAATGTATTTTTACTAAAGACTTTTTTCTGTTAACTTACAGTGGTGTTAGATATCCTACTTAATATTATAAACGCGAAAGTTTGTAAGTATGGATGGATGGATGGATGGAGAGATGGATGGATGTTTGTTACTCTTTCACGCAAAAACTACTGAACGGATTTGGATGAAACTTTACAGTAATATAGCTTATACATCAGAATAACACATAGGCTACTATTTGCAGAGATAACCGACATACACGCGGGCGGAGCCGCCGGCAACAACTATTGAAAGATAATTAGCCAAAGAAAATGTATTTTATCCAACTTCGCTAGAAGGTGTGGTATGTTTTTCGTAAAAATGTTTCTTTCTTTGAGATCCTCTGTAGCCTAAACGGCTTGACGAATTTTTGCGTTTCAGATGTTGTTAGATTTGTATTGATTGTGAGAGCCACACTGTATATGCAAATTATCTACAAAAATTAACAAAATTGAAGGGTCTGTTTGTAATTTCAAATTAACAGCTTTGCACTAAATGCAAATGTAATTAAACTAATTGAGTATATAGGTACTTAAGTTAAAAAAAAAAAAAAAAAACTGTTTATTGCTCCTGATCTCTGGAACGGCTGATGTGATTTTGACGGGACTTCCACTGGCAGATAGTTGATGATATAAGGCGTACATAGGCTACTATTTTTTGGATTATCTTCGCCCCGCACTTTTACAACAATAACTGTGGGTAACACCGCGGGGCTCAGCTAGAAACAATTTAACTCGTCTGCTTATAAATTTAAAGTACATTTATAGTACATTACAGTTATTTTTATATTTTCAGTTTATATTTGTTAAAGTATATTACAGTATACATTTTCACGCAGTTGAGTTTTCACGTGAGCCGTAGTCGCGTAAGAAAAATCGTGAGAGAGGCTTCCTTCGGTATGGTTCGACTGGAGTGATATGACATCTCAAAGAAAATCGGTGTTAAGCAACTATATAACGAAGGTTGAAACCCTCCGCCGCTAAATTTTAATGCAGAAATGTGTCAACGTCCTTATGTCTTTTGAATTTCAGAGTAAAAAAATAATTATAAAAAAAAAGAGTTTAACTCAAACACTTCACTCAATGTTTCCACATCTCTAACTTTCATGAATGCATACTATAGTCCTACTTATACTTAAGTACATAAGTACGCTTTTGCTAAAACTTATGTAGTACTTTCACTCGAGTAGCGAGTGTAGTTAGAGAGACTTAGCCGGGATTAGTGTTGTGCTTCTCACCAAATGAGTTGAAGCGTGGTTTATACACAGACTTAGTGACACTATACAGGTTGTTTGTAATAAAATTTTCATTAAAAAATTGTTATATAATCGATACTTCTATACTAATATCATAAATTCGAAGGCATCTCTATCTGCCTGTTACGTTTTCATAACGAAACCGCTGCATTGATTTCGATGAAATTTAGTGGTTTAGGGGGGGGGTGGGACATTGGCTCATATTTATTTATTCATCAATATGCACTTTAGGGGCATTGGCGGACTTAATGCCTGAGGTAATTTCTTTACTACGTAAACCGACATACACGCAGACCGCATACACTGCATATATCACACGTGGCCATTGTTATGCAAAATAAATAGAGTCTATCCTATTTTATTCAAGAAACAAAGTTCCAGACTATTAAAAAAATGCGTTGGCCGGGAATCGAACCCGGATCAACTGCTTGGAAGGCAACTATGCTGACCATTACACCACCAACGCACATGACCAACATAATGAAATAACACTTCTTACCTATTACAGGTGTGTTAATTGAAGTTTTTAAAGAATATATTGAACAATAGTATTTAATTAAACTGCTATTGATATAACAATCAGTAAACAAAAGCCAGACTGTTATAAAAAGTGGTTTGAAAAGTAGTAGAGCCACGCTTCGACATGAATGGGCCGGCTCGACCGGAGTGATACCACGGCCTCACAGAAAACCGGTGTGAAATAGCGCTTGCGCTGTGTTGTGAGGATACCGGAGGCCCATACCCCAACACCTCCCCCCATCCCCCTCCCCATCCTCCAAAGGCCGGCAACGCACTTGTGACGCCTCTGGTGTTGAGGGTGTCCATGGGCGACGGTAATCGCTTACCATCAAGCGATACGTCTTCTCGTTTGCCCGCCTATTCCATAAAAAAAAGAAAACATCATCACCTACATCATATTATATACATACACATATACATACATATTATTTATAAAAAAAAGTATCTTGATAAGCTTATAATGGAGAACTTAAAAAAAAAAAAAAAAAAATACATACAGTGGAACATAGAACCTCCTCCTTTTTGGAAGTCGGTTAAAAATTGACTGCCTCGGTGGCGCAGTGGGAGCGTATGCGACTGCTACGCGGGTCGGACCAAATGTTTGTTTGGGAGTTTGAGTGTTTTCTATATATAATATGTATATATCTACAAAAAAAAGTATATGAGTATTCTATCAGTCAATGTTAGCTATCATAATACAAGCTCTGCTAAGCTTAAAGCTAGATAGCGTTGTGTGTGAAACGTCCGTAATATTTATGAAATAACCTCATCGGAAAGCAACGACGGCGCGGTCAGCACCTGGATGGGTGACCACTGGTGGCATGATACCATGAGCGTCTCCGTGGTCAGGTTAAGCAGTCGGTCCCGGTTGTAATCCTAGGATAATCGTCGTGAAGCTTAGTTGAAGGCCTTTGGGCGACTTAAAAACATCCAACGGCAAGATTACGTAACCACAACGTAGTCTTGCCAGTCCCCAAGCCGCACGCGGCCAGCGTGGGGACGTAAGCCTTAACCCTCTCCTGAGAGGAGACCCGAGCCCAGCAGTGGAACATTATAGGTTGTTGATGAAATTACCTAAGTAATGATAATATTAAATAACTAGCAGACCCACACAACCTTGTCTCAATCTCTTATTGCCCGTAGCGTGAACTTATTAGAGCTGTCGCGGACTTCTTTTTGAACTTTTGAAAGGGTACAATTCTTTTATACTTTATTTTTGCGAAACTTGAACCGTTTATGCAGCACACGCAGTGGAAGCCCAAATGACAAAACTTTCCGCAGTTTTTGCAACATCTTTCTTTGATACTCCACTCTCATTGGATGTATTTTTTGGTACCTATAGCCTTCCGTGATAAATAAGCCATCTAAAAGACCAGTCGTTCCTGAGATGAAACTAACCAACTCCTCAGTTCCATGATATTAGTATAGATATTATGATCTCCTACATTTCATATACGGCTGTCTGATATTATTATGAAACTAGGCAGTACCTGTGCTATGGTAACTAGACTTCTGTTAAATATTCTTCAATAATTCCAGTGATATACTTATAAGCACAGAAAAAAATATTCTGCTCATCACACAATTATTAAGGGTCCGTTCACACAGACCGGCTCGGAGAGGAGAGCAGATTGTTATCACATTGGAAATAGAGGTTTGAGTAATTGTAGTAAAATTTATTTTTGCATGTGCACTTCTTTCTAACCCCCGATGCAAAAAGAGGGGTGTTATAAGTTTGACGTGTCTGCCGGTCTGTGACTTTTTTTTTTTTTTTTTTTAAAGACAACTCCCGCACTACGAATAAATCCTGTGTTGCGGGGGACTTTACAAACATACATGAAACGGACACAAAGAACACCCAGACTCAGAACAACAATTTGTGGATCACACAAAGTGTTATGATACGTGGGATTTGAACCCACGACACTTGGCGAAGTAGGAAACGGCGTGGTGACCGTTAAACCACTAGGCCAAACGTGCAGCCCTGTCTGTGGCTCCGTAGCTCGCGAACGGATGAAACGATTTCAATTTAGTTTTATTTTTTCTATGAAAGGTGAGTTATGTGCGAGTGTTCTTAGACATGTTTCATGAAAATCGGTTGAGTCGTTTAAAAGTTATGGAGGTGAAAGTGGGGAAGAGTAACCGAATGTGTTTTTTTACTTTTTAAAGGGAACTCAGGTTATTATGTCGGGGTTTTTTTTTTAATTTTGAGAATTTATAGTTATGTTATTAAGAATGCTTCGTGTGTGCTTCGAAGAACGCGCTTCGTGTGAAATAATAACAAGAGCCGACCGGCGCCGATTGCGTGCTCTTTCTCGTTCGTACAGCCAATCGGCTCCAATTCTACTATTCTATTACACATAGACCGGCTGTGGAAGACCACAGCCGGTCTATGTGTAATAGTTGGCGGCTTCGCTCCGGCCAATTCCAAGCGTATACGATCCGGTCTATGTGAAAAGAAAAAAGTGGGCCGATGCTCTCCGAGCCGGTCTGTGTGAACGGACCCTTACCCATTGTGGGAATCGAACCCGTGACCTCCAGCTTAGCAGTCAGGGTCAATTACTACTAGGACAAAATGCATGTCAAGTAAGTAATATCTAAGAAATCCATCCATCTTACTTAATATTATAAATACCAAATTTTGAATTGATGTTTGATACTCTTTCTAGTAAAAACCACTGATCAAATATAGATGAAACTTTACAGTAATATAGCTTGTTTATCAGAATAACACATAGACTACTATATACCTAGATAACCGACATATAATTGGGCGGAATCGTGGGTAAAAGCTAGTTCAGTACACGCAATATTAAACTCCATCTCCATAAACCATAAACTCTATCTATGACATTTACACTACATTTCCGTTTCCTATTCAAGTTACCTATCCTAGTTATATAATAATATAAATAGGCTGTGTTTGTTTGTAATGCTGTTTCGTTTAATATATTCCTGGTTGTATCTTTCTGTCTCATGTTACCCGTATGGTAATATTATCGATTGTCTGAATGAGGTTAACCGGGGTTAGAATTGTGAGATTTATCTGGAAATTGTCTTTTGATAAAACAACATACGCATACTCACGCCGTTTGTCTTTGCAAAGGTAGGCAGAGAAAGGAGGCGTATAAACGTCTGCATTGTGCATTAAGGTGACACTAAAATTATACTGTATTAATCTATAAATATATTAATAACTAGCTGAGCCCCGCGGTACAACAACAACCGCGGGTAACGCCGCGGGGCAACGCTAGTCTAAAAAAGTAGCCTAAGTTACTACATACTCATCAGCTATTTACTAGGGAAAATCCTGTCAAAATGGGTTCAGCCGTACCAGTGATTAGCAGGAACAAACAGATAGACAGACGGTCAGACAGACAAAAATTCTAAAAAATGATATTTTAAAATAAATAAAATAAAAAAAACAATACCTACATATATACTTACGGGGCGCACATGCGGTGAGTATTGCATTATAAAGATATGATAGATACCTATACACCTATATACTTTCTCACAAACAGCTGCTCACATATTCGTCCGATTTTGGAGCAGCTCGTCTCGATCCGTGCGAGCTTCGTACAGTCGTACTATATACATACACGTTAAGCGAACGCTCGGCGGAGCTACATGGTAAGCGGAGTGGGGGGTGTTAGGTTTTATTTTCGTTACGAAATTTCTTGATTCGGTCGCCGCGAACAAAGCCTGCGATAAAAGCTATGCAATAGCTTAAAAGCGATAACCACGGCCAGGGCCGCAGGCTAATGTTACTAACTTAATATAACTTGACACGTCTCTCACACGATCTTCTAATCCCAAACTAAGCAGCATCTGCCCTGCGGTCACTAGACTGCTGATAAATTTACTTATTTTACTTAGTGCTGGATCACTCATATTGGCCCATCGGTAGACCTGTACCCTTCTTCTTCTTTGGCTTTACAGCCAGAATCACTAATCGCGAGGAAGCCAACTGCGCATGAAAACATCACAGCAAAGAGAATGAAAGTACCACTGCAAAGAGAGGGAAATATCATTGCAAAAAAAAAGGAAAACATTACCGCAAAGAGATATAAAACGTCACAGGAAAGAGAAGGAAACATCACTACAAAAAGAAGGAAACATCCCTGCATAGAGAATGAAAGCACCACTGCAAAGAGAGGGGAAACGTCCCTCCAAAGATATGGAAAACATTACCGCAAAGATATATAAAACATCACAGCAAAGAGAAAGGAAAGGAAAACTTGAAAACCGTCTTCGAAACGCCAAAACCTCCTTTCGAAAGACTTATGTCTAACTGTAGACTTTTGTATACAAACATTTTGCTACACATATTATATACCAACTATTGTCCGTGGTTTCACTCTCGTGATTATTTCTTTTTTCATGTTTCTGTCCTTGAAAATGGAAAACTTCCAGTTCTTTCCCTATTTCATACGGGTTTTAAAATATACCTTGATCACTGTGGCAGTTGTCAGTGTCATTTTAGGACTTACGAAGTACGTTTTAAGTGTGATTTTTGTATTTACAATGTATGGCACTGCATTTGTGACAAATTTTAACAAAAAATAAAACGACTTTAAGAACTGGACTAAGTTGAAACGGGAAAGTATCAGCTTTCAAACAAAAACAGAATCATCGAAATCGGTTCACCCAGTCGAAAGATCTGAGGTAACAAACATTAAAAAAAACAGTCGAATTGATAACCACCACCTTTTTTTCCACAGTTGAATTATGTACTTATCAATAGGTGTAATATTTAAGGACAATTCAATTTTAATTACTTAACAACTGTATAAATAAGTTAAAAATTTACGGCATTTTAGAATTCTTTGTTTTACAATTACTCTCATGTGCGTTGGTGGTGTAATGGTCAGCATAGTTGCCTTCCAAGCAGTTGATCCGGGTTCGATTCCCGGCCTACGCATTTATTTTTTATTTGATTTTTGTAAAATTTGAAAGTATTATCATCAGCCCATCGCAGTCCACTTATGGACAAAGGCCTCTACAATTACACGCAAGTTGGTTCTATTCTCGGCTTCTCGCATGCAGCTCCTGCCAGCCGTCTTGCACAGATCATTACTTCACCTGACCAATGAACGTCCTACACTATGTTTCACTCAAGAACACGTTTTTTACAACAGAAATAGGTATTTACTCCAATCAATTGTTCTTTTATTGTACTCAAAGGTTATCGATTCTGCTGCTAATATGGCCAGCCCACTGTCACTTTATAGAAAGCTAAAGTACTATATAGGCTATTTCGATATTCTTGGTTCAAGATCTTGTGTTATAGTAAAGTATGTATAATATTTTAAATATTTTCATGATCTTCTTTATTTCTTCCTTCTTCTTCCTTCTTACAGTTCTTACACTCTTTTTAAGTCCGCCAACAGTATTTCTAAAGAACTTTGTTATCTCCTAGTACTTGGGGTGTGGAGGTCTGATGATGCAGTCGCTCCGGGTAAGATATCGAAGGTCAGCCGTATCTTAATAGACTGAAAGCCGACTATTGCACGATTTTACTGCACGATTGACCTAGTGGTTTAAGCGGTCGCCACGCCGCTTCCAACTGCGCCAATTGTTGTGGGTTCCAATCCCACATGGGACAACACTTTGTGTGATCCACAAATTGTTGTTCTAAGTCTGGGTGTTCTTTGTGTCCGTTTCATGTATGTTTGTAAAGTCCCCGCGACACAGGATATTTCCAAATGCGAGAGTTGTCTTTTTTTAAAAAAAAAGACAATTCTCGCACTAGGCATATTCCTGTATCGCCGGGATTTTACAAGGAAACTAACACAAAAAACACCCAGATTCAGAACAATAATATAATTTGTGAATTATACAAATTGTTGTCCTGAATATTTGAACCCACAACACTCAGTACAGTAGAAAGCAGGGTGGCGACCGCTTAAATAACCACGCCATCTGTAGTCAGAATTATTTAAAGGAAGTATAAATACCAAAGCTATTGATCCAACCACTTGAATCTACTTATCAAAGCGTTTTAAGTACCTCTAACTGAAGTTATATTCGTTTTAAGTGATCCATTATTAATTGTACGATAATTTATTGCAGGCTAATGTTTTATTTGGAGAATTAAATGCCTCATGACTCTGTATATAGCTAGTACAATAAGTAATTTATTATTGGTACCTAATTCAACAATGCAAAAAAAACAAGCCTCAGTAATATCTGTGCCTCTCGCACATCGCACTTGTTTCCCTCCCACTATGATTCCGGATCCTTAAAGTGGGACGTGAAAAAGCATCTCACTAAGCCGCCATAGTGTGTCCTCACTTTTCACTTTTGAGTTCTACTCATGTTTTCCTTTAGGCCAGAGTAGAGTCATTTTAGCACCTAAAAAAAAACTTTGTTATCTCATAGTTCCTGAGATGTGTTAAAGATAAGGGGCACACGAACAGACGGATCGCCTTATGGTAAGCGATTACCGCTGCTCATGGACACCCACAACACCAGAGGCGTTACCAGCCTTTTAAAGGACTACATTCTTTTCTTGAAAGTTTGAAGATCGTATTGGTCCGGGAATACCGCAGGCGACAGTTCATTCCACTGTTCCGTTGTGCGAGGCAGACATCTATACTTCTATACTAATATTATAATCTATACTCATATTATAAATGCGAAAGTTTGTAAGTATGGATGGATGGATGGATGTATAGATGGATGGATGGATGGAAGTTAGTTACTCTTTCACACAAAAACTACTGAACGGATTTGGATGAAACTTTACGGTAACATAGCTTATACATCAGAATAATACATAAGCTATTCTTTGCCGCGGTAACCGACCCAAACGCGGGCGGAGACGCGGGCAACCACTAGTACAATATAAAAATAAGGCCTCCGGGCCTTATTTTTATGCTTTGACAGGCTCTTTTACAATATAATAATAATTGCTTAATATCCGATTTTCTGTGAAGTAGTTGTATTACTCCGATTTTATCTGCCTATTTGAGCTGTAGCATGCCTCTCCTACAGCTCCACGCCATAACAAATCCAATTTAAAGAACCCAAATTAGGAAGACTGTCTTTAATGGCCTGGTTGCGTCTGTTTTAAGGTATGGTGTGATTTTCTGGGGAAATTCAACTCATAAGGTATCAAATTTTGACACTCCGAAGCCTATATATTCTAGAAATGTGCATGTTCGTGAAAGCAAACCCTATACTGTTCCCCCGACTGGCAGACGTAGTCAAGCGTAACAGGCGTGATGACAGTAAACTCTGTATACAGACCGCTAAAACTGCTCTAATGAGCAATAGTATTTTTGGCATGGCACCTAAAATTTTTAATAAAATACCAGCACAGTATAAAGACCTTAAAAAAACAAATTCAAATATAAGCTTAAGGAAATATTGATACAGAAAGCCTACTATAGTATTGGGGAGTTTTTGACAGATACTATAAATTAAGCCTCATAATGTTTTGTGTATGTGTTCAAATTTTGTGACTTTTAATTTACTTTTATTTTAATTATTGTGTTTTATATTTGTCAGTGATGTAATACGACGACATGACATTTTTATTATTATCAAAAAAATGTACGCCAGCTATGGCAAAACATGTTTTTAAGTACTGAACTACACACATGTGTAGTACACACAGTGTCTAGGGATCAACATATGTGTCTAGGGATCAACATATATTTTTGCAATAACTTTTCTCCTGATTAATATTAATTAAAATTTTCTTTAAGGATTCATCAAATAAAGTGTTTTCGTTTGTCACAGTAACGATAAACCAAGTCACCTTTGCATTAATAAAGAAATTTGCCATTTTCCTAATAAAAGGATTTTTGACATTTGAACCACTAACATTAAAGTTCGAAAAAAAGACTGAAATAACAGTTTTCTTTAAAATTTTATTAGGTAACTTAAACAATTAATAATCCGTGTTTCTACCGCGAACACTAACACAAGAACATCGGTTTGGCATACTCAAAATGAGTTCATCCAAACACGCTGTGGAATGGCCGCCCATGTTCGTTGCAACAACAAAAAAAGGTCTTCTTGCGACTGGATACCCTCCATATTCAGCAGAGCTCTTCTCTGTAGCATATCCCATGCATGCTCAATTGGGTTCAAGTCTGGCGACTGAGCAGGCCAGGGCCAAAGCCACATCTCAATCTCAAGAAATCCGCAAAAAATGCTTGATCCCTAGACACTTTTGATGTGTGTATATTATATACTATGACATCTTGTTAACACATGTCTTATGCAAATAAACTTATCTTATCTTTAAGAGAGTAGCAAAGTAGTAGAAAAATATATTGCTATTCATTTTTAACCAGGCGTTATTTATTTAAGATGACAGGCCTCTCCGTAGAATATCTACAACAGTCTAAACAGTCGAGTCATATAATATGTCTGTTCTCCCATTAAATGCAACTCACCACTTTCCTAATTCTACTCCATCCCTTCTAGACCTTATTCTTATATCCTCCCTAAATTCAGTTGCTAAGCATGGACAGTGCTCAGCTGATGAATTTTCCTACCATGACCTGATATTCCTATCCTATAAACTACGCTCCCCTAAACCTAAAGTCAAAATCCTTATGCAACGCAATTTTAGGGACATGAACCTTGACGCACTCCGTCGGGATGCCGTCGGAATCGATTGGAGTTTGCTGTCTGAAATGGACTCAACTGATAATAAAATCAAGTTTTTTAACGACAGACTAACTAGCCTGTATGATGTACATGCCCCGGTTCGCGCTGTTAGACTTAAACATTTACCCGCTCCATGGCTAACAGATGAAATCAAAAGTTTAATATCAAAAAAAGCTGCAACCAAAAGCAAGTTTAAATCTAGGCCAACACCTAGCAACCGGGAAAAATATATTAATATCCGAAGTCTCTGCAGTAAGGCTTGTAGGAAAGCACAACGCCAACATGTTCATAATTCGGTCGAGAACGGAGACCCAACTAAAATTTGGAAGTTTCTTAAAACATTGGGAGTTGGTAAGTCACATTCGTTTTCAGATTCCAAACAAATTGATATTGAGTTGTTAAATCAACATTTCTCTTCTTCGTCTAAATTAAATAAGACCAGTAAGGCAAATACCTTACAATATCTTTCTACGCTTCCAGCTCCTCATTATCCACCGTTCTGTTTTAATCAATTGACTGCTTGTGATGTTGAGAAATGTATTATGTCCATATCTTCTAACGCTGTTGGAAGTGATTGTATAAGCCGTAACATGATCCAGCCAATTCTTGATGAATTGTTACCCGCACTTTGCCATATTCTCAATCACTCCCTTTCTTCCAGCACATTTCCGGAGATTTGGAAAGAAGCATTTATTATCCCACTACCCAAAAAGAACAACCCTAAATCCTTCTCCGAATATCGTCCCATTTCCATATTGCCCTTTCTTTCAAAAGTTCTAGAACGCCTTGTACATACCCAATTATATTCATACCTTAATAGAAACCAACTCCTAAATCCTTTCCAATCAGGCTTTAGAGCGGGTCACAGTACAGTAAGTGCATTGATCAACGTTACGGATGACATCAGGCTAGGTATGGAGAACGGAAATCTTACAGTTCTTTCTTTACTGGACTTTAGTAATGCTTTTACTAGTGTAGATTTCCACATACTGCTGGGCATATTGCGCTCTATCAACATATCTCCGACAGTAATTGATTGGTTTCAAAGTTACCTGTTTGGACGAAGGCAGCGTGTGCGCCTGGAGGAATCTTTATCTTCTTGGTGTAACACGTCTGCAGGGGTTCCGCAGGGTGGCGTTTTATCTCCTTTACTTTTCACCATATTTATTAATTCTATCTCTAAGTCATTAGTCTCCTCCTACCACCTTTATGCAGATGATTTTCAAATATATACACAAGCACCGCTACATAGATTATCTGAAGCCTTTTCGACTATTAGTCAAGATCTGGCGCGTGTGTGTGAATGGAGTGAGCAGTATGGAGTTGTGGTTAATCCATCTAAGACCCAACTTATTGTTGTAGGCAGTGCCAGGATGGTGTCTAGAATAGACTGGACGCAATTACCTAACATTACGTTTAACGGAACTCCATTATCAATAAGTACGTCTGTTATAAATCTAGGAATCTACATTGATAACACTTTAACTTGGGGCCCTCAGCTGCGAGAAGTCAGTCGAAAATTGTTTGCATCGGCGGGGTCCTTACGAAGACTACGCAATTTCCTTCCAACGTCTACTAAAATTGCACTTGCACAATCCCTCCTTCTTCCTATACTCGACTATGCTGATGCCAGTTATCTCGACATCACGGAGGAGCAACTCGACAAACTTGAGCGCCTCCAAAATTTTTGTATAAGATTTATATTTGGACTACGCAAATATGATCATGTTTCTGAATATCGCAATCAGCTTAAGTGGCTCCCAATTCGCCTTCGACGGAATGCTCATATTCTTACCATACTTTATGGTGTTCTATATCATCCGTTTACTCCACCTTACTTAAAGGAACGCTTTGTTTTCCTCAGTGACACACATTCGAGATCCCTGAGGTCATCTGAATCTATGGAACTGGCAATACCAATTCACAGTACAAGGTTCTACGATAAGTCCTTCACTGTGCAGGCTGTCCGACTGTGGAATGCTTTGCCGATGGCTATACGGCGTGCCAAATCTTTGCCGATATTTAAAAAAATGGTCAAAGATCATTACCTATCATCATAGTTTGTTAAGTGCCTAAAACATATTTTTACCTGATATACCTTTTGTTTGTTTATTTTTATTTTGTTTTTTGGAAGTGTATGTATAATATATATTTTATTTTATATATTTATATATATATATCATATATTTCATTTGTGTATATGTATTTATTTTATTTACTTGTATTAGTATCTATAATAATATTTATTTTGTCATTTACTTTTATCGAATTCACTTAAAATCCTTAACATTTTATTTTTTTCTGCTTATACTATGCAGATATACTGCCCATGAATTCGTTTATTTTTATTATTTTTTACAATCTTTTTTTTTCCATCCCAAGGTTGCCTGGAAGAAATTGCTTTTTAGCGATAAGGCCGCCATTTGTACATGGTAATTTATTTGATTTGTTATTTTTATGTAAACTGTAATATCTTGTGTACAATAAAGTTTATTCTATTCTATTCTATTCTATCTATAGGCTACTATATCACACTGGTCAAACGGATTGGTACCCATAGGATTTGTTTCAAATTTTACTTCTCTTTGCAGTGATGTTTTCCAGGTAGTTTGTTCCCATAGTCGACTCTTACGACACCCACAGAATAAATAGGGGTGATGACACTACGTATTCTTAACCACATGGACAAAGTTTAACCTTGGGAGAGCCACGCACGAGTGACACCACGGCCTCACAGAAAACCGCTATAAAACAGCGCCTGCGCTGTGTTTCACACAGTGAGTGAGGATACAGGAGGCCTTTACCCCAACCCCTCGCCCCTCCCCATCCCCCAAAGGCCGGCAACGCACCTGTGACGCTTCTGGTGTTGCGGGTGTTCATGAGTTGCGGTAATCGCTTACCATCAGGCGATCCGTCTGCTCGTTTGCCCCCTATTCCATAAAAAAAGTAAGTTAGGCACTACCCATTAAATTCTAGCAGTCTAGCTTACCGAACTTCGTCTGTGTCTCTCAAAAGATATTGTTGTTTTATTATTTTTTACTCTCTAAAATTTTACTTTCTTCCTATATATACCAAAATGATTATCATGAAATCCGTCATACACGCAAGCGGAGCCGCGGACAAAAGCTAGTTCATCATAATATCGGCCGGTCATAAAATATACAGTCGGTCACATTTAACCAAAGATAATTATGTCAACATAAGTTAGAATGATTTCGTAATAACAACACACCTAACGATTCCTGAATATTTAATGTATGTTATTCTTTCTTTCATGTCATTATTTTTCTTTTCGCCTCATAGACTCAGGTACAGTCACACACAATTTACCCCGCTGCCATAGGATTCGTGTGCAAGCCACCATGACACCGTAATGATTGAATTATGGGATACAATGGTGTCACCATTATGTGGGCGCTTCCGGTTGAAAAGACTGATGATTCCATTATGTTGGTCAAATGTGACACAAATTTTCTGTACAGTGGGGTACAGAGGTATTCGAAAATTTGCAGCTTATGGTTAGAATAAATTCATGTTGAAAATGAGTTCTACGTAAAATGAAAATAGCGTCAATGTACAGTCAGACACAACAATCATGTAATTTAATTAAAGTGATTTTTTACTAGTTTTAAGCTTACATCCATAGACCACACTCTGATCTTACCTTTAAGTGTGTGTCATTGTCTTATTTAATCAAATTAATAATAAACAAATAAGTATGTTTTAGCAGTGATCTTACTATAACAGAAAGAGAAATAGTGAGATTTATTGTATTTAGGTTTCGCTAAATATTAACCATATTGAGATGGAGGAAAATCATTTCTTCTGACATTCACATGGTTATGATACAATATAAAATAATTATCTAGTTCATTAGGGAATCACTCAAGAAAGAAAAGGAAATCTTAGATATGTGTGTTTGTGTCGGTAAATTCTTTACCAGTTTGAAGGAATTAAAAGTCATCATAAGGTCACGATTTTTTATTGAAACACTTAAATTCGAACCATGTTTAAGTACAAATCATTTGTTTGAAATAGCTTTATTTTATGGCAACGTGCTATATAACACAAGTCCTTAATACATAAATATCTATAAAACATTTATTTACAAAACTTAATAATACTGTTTCTATATACACTCACTATATAATAATACATCTAGTTATATATTCGACAAATATCAAAAATGTAAGGCACCAAAGTTTAGCACCAAAATTCATTATTTTTCAAAATTATACAAAAATCTTGGAAGACTTTATTAAATAAGTCAATCACAATGCGTAGAGACGTTAAATTTCAACAAAGATTTAAATTCATTACTAATAAAAAAAGTTCCCGAAATTTTTTAACCATATATACCGAAAAATACTTAAATATTATGTATACTGAACATATTTATACACAAAATGTATATATAACAACAAAGGCTTTTATATACTTTCAACAATTTACAATTGTTTACGTTAAAATACATTTGTGAGCATTTCTACTCGCGACTGTACATAAAATACCCGTAAAATAAAATGTGTAATATGATTGATTGGTTTCGTCCTTAATTTTAATCAAATAAATATTAATTATATTTAATTAAAGCTAATTGTTAATGCTCCATTAATCAATTTACCTAGTTACAGGAAAATCGTAACAATTTCTATTTTCGGTCACTGTGGACCTGTCCGGGTCACTCCTGACCTTTTCTGGTCACTTCTGACCCTGAACGGTCATAAATTACTTGTATTTTTCTTATTGTAGGTTCAGTTCTTAAGTTTGGACCCTTAGCACCGAGTTTGACCCCGAAAGTATGATTACAAAATTCCTGATATTTTGGTATATTTTCCAAACCTTTATATATCACCCAACAATACTAAATTGAAACATAATCATCAGTTTTTATAAAAAATAAATCCGAGCTTGTCTAAAACCAATCAATCACATCACACTTTTGAAAATGGCTATTGAACTACATTGCATATATAATACAAGTTAAAAACTCGGCCGATATAAATTATCAACAAAAACCTTATAATTTGCGTAAGGCAATTGTCACACCGTAGACTTAATAGAGATTGTTACCCGCGATTGCAATCAGAAAGTACTTTAATGTATCTATCTAAATAAGAAAATCATTGACAGTCATACACAATTAACACAACTAAAATATCTCAAAAAAATCATTAAATAAGCTTCTATAATCAAATGGTGATTTATCTATTTACGCTAGCGGTGAGACAATTGCCTAAAACGTTTATTAATAGCGTTTTTTTTCTAATTAAACCAAAGGCCATAAGTTATTTTCAAATTTTATATAGTTTTTCGTATAAAACAGATACATATCATCATATTTATAGTTGTAAACAGATCTATTTAAACAAATATTAAGTTAAACTGTTATTTACACTGTAATAAAGAAGCTATAGATACAATGAGTATTCATACCTCATCATTGTTTTTAATAGTATGCATATGGAAGCACATATGGAAGCACAGTTTTTCAATAAATTGTATTTCAAACATCACGCGATAAGGCACACAAAACTTTTATGTATCACGACTGTTAGTTACTTAACACATCTGTAATTATTCAGTCGAATAATCTCCTCTAATATTCGAAAATATTACCTCTAATATTATACCTAATAATATTATGCCCGATACAAAAATTAAGCTGGACATCTTTAATACTCGCTTCCGTACCCAGAACATAGCACCTACAAATAAAAATGCATCAAAAGACACATCAATAAAGTCTTGTGATGAAAAACAGGAACATTTATACAAAGGAGAAAAACAAAGATTAATACTGGCAGAAGACTTGAGCGCTCAAGTTAAGCGCACACCGACGACTCATCGCAAAGACCTGTAACACCGATACAATTCAATTGCACGACATGTGACTAGTAGAACAGTGTCTTTGACGCGACAAATTCTTTAAAGAATATGCGCTTAACCTTCGTCCTCTTCAAATGAAACCATCACAAAATTCAGCGTGAGACTATCGATTAATACATAAAGATTCAACGTATTTCGGATCCATTTCGTCTATCTCTCGTCCTTTCGTTTCGGGGACAAAAAGAACTACAAACAGAAGACACAAGACAGAAATTCCTGCGTACATCCAAAAAAGACCATATAATCCTATGTGATCTTGGAAATCAGCTGCCGTTTTAACGTTTACAAAGCCACAAAGATGGCTGAAGCTTGTAGCTAAAGCGCTGCCTGTACTCCTATATTCTAGGGGAAATAATTCTCCAATCAGTAAAGAGGATATAGGGCTGATACCCAAAGAAAATGCAATAGTAAATGTCAGCACACAGAGTAAAGGTATCCAGTCGTATGATCCTGGTTCTGATTGCATTATATCTGTCGTGTTTCTAAAAACATCTTCATAGTAAGCATACGAACCGAACCCAGCTAACGCTATTGACATCATCACTCCACTAATCATTAGTAGAGGAAGTCTTCCAACATTGTCTATCAGCATTCCAGACAGACAAGACGCTAGGAGCTGTGCAACACTTGTAGCTATTGCTCCACCGTGAGGGTTCATCGTTCTAAGTGTCTTCTTAAATAATTTCACCGCATAAAAGTTAAATAAGTTTGCTCCAGTAAATCTCTGGAAAAACATTAAGCCACAAGTAATCAGAACAGGCCTGGTCATCCTCTTTGACAGTAACGCTTTAAATTTGCTGGTATGTCCACCATTATACCTCTTACTGGCTAAAATATTCGTTCTTATGGTGGCTAACTCCTGACGAATATCAGCTTCAGGTCCACGTAACCATTGTAAGGATTCTTCTGCTTCCTGCTCTTTTCCCCTCAACAGTAGAGAAGAGGGGGTTTCGGGGATAAAAAAGAGAGCGAAGAATAGTAGCACTGGGGCAGCTGCTACCATCAGGGCAAGTTGATACCAGTTAAGATAGGCGCCGATGGAGAATGAGATCAGAATGCCAATTTGGCTCAGGATCTTCAAGACTGAGCTGAGGCAACCTCTGATTTCGGGTACTGCTATTTCTGTGACGTATACCTTTGAACAAAGAAAAACTGTTATTAGTGACTTTGGTAAATTCGAAAATTCAGATCAATATTCAGTTGAGGAAAATTCTTTCTTGAAACGAATATTAGCCTAAGCAAAGCCTGTTAAATGCACACATTAATTCTACATTCAGAATCAAGATTATGGTAAGAACAACCCATTAAGGAACTTAAGTCAGATTTGTTTTGGGAAAATGCAGTTTTCCCTGCATCAAGCTACCGGAACAATTAATACTGCAAATTGTCTAAGTTCATCTTAAGAACTTGGGTAACAATTGGGAACAAATGGGTAACTTGGTGAAGTTACCCATATGTTTCACATAAAGAAAACTCATTTCGAATAGTGCTTAAGGTGTGGCAACCCTGAATAGTTTCATCATCTATAAAACCAATGACCATTGTTTATTATTATAAACAATGGTCATTGGTACTTCGTAACTTATGTCATATTTGACATAAGTTACGAAGTTTATTGTTCGCTAAATCTTAGTGAGAATACCATAATCTTTCATCATGTGATTTTATTGTGAAGTGTCATTAAACGTTTACGTGACAACGCATAGAAATGTATTATTTTATTACCTTTAATGCCTAAATGAGGTCATCATCAGCGCGTTTTATTAATTTGACCTGTAATTGTCTATATTCTGTGACGCAATGACGATTAAATATTGATGAAAGATTAAAGACAAAACAGAAGTCAGAAGTATCACCTGGTGCTTGCCTTTTAGTGCCTAATAACATTATAATTAATAAGTTGTTTCTTTTTATAGTATGATCAGATTTATAAGTGTTAAGTAACGAAGAGGGAAATCTACATTAAAAGCAAGTATAATTTTTTTTGTTCCTGACTTCCCGAGGTGTAAAAATATAAATTTTAAACGACAGCCCACTAAAATTGAAAATTACTGAACAAATAAGTTAATTAATAAAATAATGGATGAAAAAATACATAGAATTGTGTAATGATAGTAAGATTCATAGTCACGCGCTTTTAAAATATATATTTCGAATACATAGATATGTACTTATTACGTTATGTCCACACAGATCACATAAAAATGTTCACAATGGATGATTTACCATAAATTACACTTAACAAGTTCATGTTTAAACTATAAACGGAGCCGTACCCTTTTTTATGAATATTCTAAGAAATACACACGTCAAAGATTATGCTGAAGATGTTCCAATAAGCAGTAAAGTGATTGTTTTATTTTGTGAGAGAATAGACCGAGTCATGAATGTTTTGAATTAGATGTTGAATACTCGATTTATAAACATAACGTGGATGAATGGTGTTTTGTATTATGTAGCTAACAAATCGTCAGTTTTATTTTATTGTACTGCGAGTAACAAAGCGTGAATGGAATACATGGCTAGTTTTTGTCCCATAGAAAAAAAAATTGTTATTGAGTAATGTGGTTTCATTTTCTTTCATTGTTTTTTTAGTAATTTATTAAAGCCGCAAGCAAGACATTTGCTTTTTGGACAGAAAAATACAATGGTAGAAACAAAAAAAACTCAAAATCAATGTAAAAGAATAAAGTATAATATATGTTATGAAAGGTTTGTATTGTAAAATATTTCCAAGCTAAGCTGAATAATAAATTCAGTGAATTATCTGTCAAATATAAACATAGCTGTCATTTCCATGATGATAATATTTATGTGTTTTTATCAAGTTACAGGCAATCTATCTATGCTTAGAATAAAAATGTAACAGGTCCAATTCTGTACATTAAAGATATTTTGATTTTTTTTTGGAGGGCTCTCTGTAATCGATACTGAAGCCAAAACTGTAATATTTTTCATTTTTGGCTGTCTGTCTGTCTGTCTGTATCTTGGCCGCGCATCACGCTGAAACTACTGAATGGATTCAAATAGAACTTGGCATGATTTGAGTTCATACGACGAGGTAGGACATGGGATACTTTTTATCCCGAAATTCAGCACGGCATCTTGGAGAGAGGGGATGAAAGTCAAAATATGTACTTAGTTGTAATTCAATAACACATAGTCCGATTTCTTTCATTCATTTCTTTTTTTGCTGGAAAGAAAAAAAAAAGATAACGGAAAAAAGTCTTTTTTTGTCCGCGACTGTACACTGCCTGTGGGAAGGGACAGATATGTTGTAAATATGGTGGTACGAAGTTCGCCGGGTCAGCTAGTAACAGAATAATGTCGTTTCTACAAAAGCCCTTCGTTAATCTATGTTCTTTTCATACACATACGGAGTTAGGAACGTCTTTCAAAGTTTACTTCTAAAAAGTGTTCAAAAGTTGCGACGTAATGTTTGTTTTGCAACGATTTGTAAAGCGTCTTTTGTGAAGAGGACTGCGCACACCATACACAAAAGATTTATGGTTAAGGAAAATTGGTTTGCGTAAAAAACGTACAACTGTGTAAGTTATTGTGAAACCTTAATTTCAGTAGTGAAATTTATATACAAGTAATCATTTAGGTGGAAAATTTATAATTTTAATATTAGATTCTTCGTCTACGGTACCTAGCCTCAAGAGAGGACGTTAAGCTGTCGGTCCGGTTGTCCTGAACATCTATGACAATCGTCACTGCGAAGTTAGTGTCTTCAAATATACTGACAACCAGATCAACCTTCGAATTCAATTCACCCTCAGGGTTTCGGAGGTCCGATGACAGTCGCTCCGTGGAAAAATTGATATTGAGGTAAAACCAGCTGAACTAAAAGCCGACCCCAAATAATTTTGCGGCTAAGCAGATGATGATCAACACATCTAGGTATATCTCCTTAGAGGTAAGCAGAGAAGTATTAGACACCAAAATTTAAGCAACTATGGTTTTATTCATACTTAAGTAACAATAGTTGATCGGATAGATCTTGCTGACAATCCCTATTCGTAAGAATGAGGGTTCTTTAACGGTTAGAATTCTGAAACTGATCATTAAACTATGGTCCTTCGAGCTTTCAAGGATTCATTGTCTATTCAATTTTAATGTAAGCGGTTTCATCTATTAATGTCAATCAATCAATCAATCAATATTCTTTATTGTGAATCATAGGTAATACATAATATGATGTTTACATAAGTGTTATTGGTCCGCTATGTTCTGCCATTTAGGCCTACAATAATTTAAAATTATATTCAAAGCATGCAATAAATAATAATATTTTGGAATGTCTATCAAAACAATACAATATAACATTTGAAGTAATTAAAAATATACATGCAAAACGTCAATGAATTTCAATTTCTATTAAAATTTAGAACTAATTTACATACAATTTACAAAATATGAAAATATAAAAAACAATAAGATACAATAATGTCAAATCAATAATTTAATAATCAACTATTATTTACCATCCAAGAAGTCTCTTATATCGTAATAACATTTGTCTATGAGAAATTCGCGTAATCGTTTTTTAAACAGGAATATATCCAGATTTCTTATGCTAACAGAGACCTTATTATAAATAACAGGTGCCATACATAATATACTTTTGTGCATTAATGCTGTATTTGCTTTACGTATTCTGATTCTATTGCTGTTGTGAGACCTTCTATTGCGAACAACAGTTTCAGCCAAAGTTTCGAATAGTTCCGGGTTTGTCTTTACGAAAACTGCTGTTTCAAAAATGTATAAGGATGGTAATGTCATAATTTTATACTTTTTAAAATATGGTACACAACTATCTGTGGATTTTAACTTGAACATGGCTCTTATGCACTGCTTTTGAGACTTTAAAACAATATCTTTATTTGTTGAGTTTCCCCAGAGTATGATGCCATACCTGAGATAGGACTCAGTCATCCCATGATAAGCTATTAGTATACTTTCATCATTAAGAAGAGGCGCAAGTTTAAAGAGAGCGTAGGCTGTATTGCTGATTTTTTTGCATAACTCTTCAGTATGTGATTTCCAATTAAGTTTGCTATCAATATTTAGTCCTAGGAATTTAGTAGTGTCCGTTTCATTTATTTTTATGTTATTATATTTGATATTCATATTTGCAACTATGTTATCCCTTTGCGAAAATTGCATCAAATTTGTTTTATTTAAGTTAATTTTTAAATTATTTTTATCCATCCATTTTATAATGTCATACAAGGTATTATTAATGTCAATTTCGTAGCAAGCGCGATTTTTACATTCTACAACGACCGTACTGTCATCCGCAAATAAAGTGACGGGGTGAATAGTGGCCTTCGGCAAATCATTGATGTATACAATAAACAGCAACGGTCCGAGGACACTACCTTGCCCCACTCCATAATTAATTGTCCGTAAATGAGATGTGTAAGTTTCTTCTTTTTTGTTCATCAAGTTAATTTTTTTGAGCTCTGTATAATGTCTCCTATCTGTCAGGTAAGATTTTATTAGGTTATTAACATTACCACGTACTCCGTAACTTTCTAGCTTCTCTAGTAGGATTTTGTGGTCTACGTAATCAAAAGCTTGCGTCATATCGCAAAAAATGGCACACACTGGTATTCTATTATCTACTTTAGATACAATCACACGTAAGAATTCATAGATGGCTCTGTTTATACTTTTATTATGTCTAAATCCCTTCTGTTCTACTGCAAGGATGTTATGTTTTTCAAAATAGGAGTAAAGTTGCTTAGAAATAAATTTCTCAAAAACTTTTGAGAATACCGGAATTAGTGTGATTGGTCGATAACATTCCATACTTTCTTTATTACCTTTTTTGAATACTGATGTTTTTAATTTATCTGGATATATACCAGTGTCTATACTGAGATTAATAATGTGACTAATAGGTTTTGAAATAATCGGCCCAACTGATTTAATGACTTTAGTGTTTATACCGTCATATCCGACACTATTTGTGTTTCTAAGACTCTTTATTATTGTATCAACGTCTATTGGAAGGCAAGGTGACATAAACATTGATTTTGTGCTGTTTTTTATTGTAATTGTCACATTTGTGCCGCTTGTATAAATGGGTTTAACTTTATCTATAAAATAGTCATTAAAACCGTTAACAATGTGTTGTGGATCGGTAATTTTTATGTTCTGATCCGTGACTATTTTTGATATAGGCTCTCTTGGAATGCTTAGTTTCGTTTGGTTTATAATTTTCCAAGTAGTTTTTGATACGCTTTTTGATGTTTTTATGTTGTGAACGTTTTGTGCCCGTTGAGTCTGTCAATTCTTCTTCAGCTATTAGTGTTTTATTGGCACTTTTACTGCGTCGTAAAAGCCTTTTGAGACGTTTAATGAAGTGTTTAGATTGCCCCAAGCACTTTTCTTGGATAAATACCGTTAATTTGCCGGCATCGAATATAGGGACAGAGATTGGTTTAAAGAGCTTCAAATTGGAAATTCTAATCGAATACAACCATATATGGAAGTGGTGAAAAACTGGTAAAGTATTAAAAGCGTAAGTAGACTTTATTAGAAGGAGATAGAGTTGACAATGAAAGATATAGTTTTATGGGACTTAAGCTTTTCACTAGTTTTTGCCGGCGGCTTCGAGTGCGTATGTCGGTTATCGGGGTAAAAAGTGTCCAATATCCTTCCTCAAATACCAAAGTATCTCTTTAAAAGCGTAACAGATAGACACACATAGTTACTTTCGAATTTATAATAGAAGTATGGATACTCACTTGTGTAGTCATATTGATGCAGCAAATAAGCATGCCCCCGCAGAACGACGCAGCTGATATCATGTGGACTCCAGTAGACAGCGCTGTGGCAAGCCACGCCAGGGTGTACGGCAAAGCAGTAGCGATCAGCACATTCCGGCGGCCAAGACGCATTGCCATACCGCCCAGGATACCGCCAATAAACGCTCCTGGGGACAAGAGAGAGAATCCATGAACTCTGAGAATTGGTGAACAGAAAAAGAAAGAAGATAGAATTACATATTTCTATTGAAAGTGAAGTAATATGTACATTATTTATCGTGATGAGGAACAACAGTACTACTTATCATCAGAACTCCTCAGTTATGATAAGTTCTGTGGAGGGATGGGTGTCATGTCCCTCCAACACAAAGGGAGGATCCTCCGACCAGGCGAGGTGATCATGCCTGGCGGGCCAGCTGCCCAACGGTTGATGTTGGGGTGTTGTATATATGTTAACTGACGCGAGAACTTTCACTGCGCGATTCAGGATTGGTAGTTTTTTCTTAGTTTCCTTCGTTACTCCGTAGTTCGACGTATCTTCGGTAGATGGCGCTGTAGTATGTTGTGTTGTTGTTGCACTGTATGTGGAGGCCGCCACAGTTCGGTAAGCAAAAGTACAACTACTACTTGTTGACACGGAAATAAATCGTTTCTTGCAAATTGTTTGTCTTCTAGTTTAACTCAACCCCGTTTCTAGTTCCAAGAATTATAGGGAGAGAGACGCCTCTTTTTTATGGTATAGGTGGCAAACGAGCAGACGTATCACCTGATGGAAAGCGATTACCGCCGCCCATAGACACTCGCAACACCAGAGGCGTCACAAGTGTGTTGCCGACCTTTGGGGGATGGAGAAAGGGATGTGGGGAGGGGTTGGGGTATGGACTTCCGGTATCCTCACTCACTCGGTGAAACACAGCGCAAGCACTATTTCACACCCGTTTTCTGTGAGGCCGTGGCCCATTCCTGCCAAAGCGTGGCTCTCCCACGGTAAAACTCCCTACACTCCATCCGGCCTAAAGCACACACACTTCTGTTTCTTGAGTTACAGATTTCCAAGCATGAACAGAATCGAAGAGTGATGGTCATCATACTCATCGCGAAACAGACAGGCAGCATGGTGACCTACACTATAGCACAGACTAGTGAGATGCTTTTTCAAGCCCCGATTAAAAGTCATAGTTATGTAGAGATATATATTTCAAAGTGACACATAAGAAAATAAGCTTTGCATGTTAAGAATTCAGGGTCAAATTCCTACATTTATTCGCTAGAATATTGTGTCCCGATATTGGTACGAAATATTCCTATACTGTGACAAAATGAAACATGTTACATACGCAAGAAAATTCCAGACGGTTTCATAAGAAGCTGTAAAAATAATAGCGTATTGTTCGGGATTATTTTCTTGAAATTGTTTGTTTTATTATCATGCAAATATTTTCACTTATTGACCGACTTAAAAGGGAGGAGGTTCTATGGTCCACTGTATGCATTTTATTCTTTTTGGTTTTCTTCCGCCTACGTCCGCGTATATGTCGGTTATATCGGTAATAAAAAAATGTAAAAACTAAAACCCAACTACGACAAAAACGACGCTGAAAAGTATGAAACAAGTTTGAAAAGCCGTAGTCACGCGTTGTTAAAGTGTTATGGTGCTTTTCTATGTAACGTGTGACTACGGCTTTCCAAACTTATTTCATACTTTTTCAGCGTCGTTTTTTGTCGTAGTTGGGTTTTAGTTTTTACTTTTTTTTATTTAAAATGTTTTGGTGCCGTTATTAATATATAATATATATATATATATATTTGAAATGTACAAGTAACGCCTTTTCCAATGATACCAAACACGGCATATTTATCTCAAATTTATTTTTTAATTCATTACTTTATGTCGGCTAGAGGGCGTCACATTTGATTCAGCGCCACATTTAGAAACCTTATTCGTTTATAATATTAGTAGGATAATTTAGAAGAAAATCTTTAAAAGAAAAATATGGAAACCTCACTTATTTGTTCCTCTATCTAATTCTCTTTCTGTCTTTACATTTGTTAGTTTTATATCAACGTCTACGTTTGTAGAATAAAACTTAGCTGGAGGGCAGAGATAGAATCGAACTGAATATAGTCAACACAAACTATCTCTAAAATTAAAGATCGCCTAAAACTAAACCACTTTTGGTACGATTCTTATTTCGAATGATGAAGACGTAACGACCATGAGAGCATGTGGAAATCGACAGCCTAAACCCATCAATATAAACATCGTTAACTTTTTTATGGTTTACCCTTGTACACCATACGGAATCCCTTCATCTACTAATTGAGGCCGTATAAATTTCTCCTAACGACGCGTAGGCAGAACCCAGTTAATTTACATAACACTCTTGCTTTGCTTCAATCGATTCTATTTTCAAAAGTTGAATAAATCTCTTGACGACACTTGTCTGTGGGTTACGTCAGTATTGACAGAAGAATGATATGATAGAGATGTTATTGTTATCTGGTTTTTCTCCAGAGTATAACTGAGTTTTTAAATTTAACTTGTAATAAAAGTTATGTTACTTTCATGGGGGGAAAAGTCTAATTGTTTGGGATAATCGAAAACCGAAGAACTATTTCACGCAGTATCTACTACTAGTTGATGAATGAAAGCGGAAAAAGGCGGCTGTTTGGGGATGGTGTCTGTATCAGAACGTGTAAATCATAGAACATTCCACAGCTGACAGGATTATAAATAAATAAAATTATTTAGAAGTTAGAAAGCATTTACCCGCGTCCCTTAAAACCCGGATGTCCGGTAAAATATAAATTCGTCTCATCCCTAGCATGAATAGATTTAGTAAGGTAATTCAATAGTCATATCATTTGCCATGATGCAATATAGTTGTCACTATGGAGTGCACTTGCGAAGAATCACTTCCGGATAATGTTGAAAATGTTTTGAACGTGGAAATTGTTTACTTTAAGTTGTGACATAAATTTCTCTGAAATCTTGAATAGGTTATGTAATGCTTAGTAGAGAATAGACATTTATGAGTTGATTTAACTAGTTTGTTATTCTATACGTTAGTGTTATCTTACTGCTATAAAATACAAAAAAAAATTATTGTTCTCAGCACACAATGTATGTATAATATGTATTTTCGTGTATTCATAAAAAAAAAATTTTTTTAGACATCTAACACACAAAGCCATCTAGTCCCAAGCTAAGCAGAGCTTGTGTTATGGGTACTAGACAAGTGATACAAATACATATATACTTTTTTTGTAAATACTTACATATTATACATAGAAAACACCCAAACTCCGAAAAAAATATTTTATAGATCATACAAACATTAGGTCCGACTCGGGAATCGAACCCGAGACCTCGTGATCAGCAGTCGCACACGCCAACCGCGAGACCAACTAAAATATACCGTGGGAGAGTCACGCGTCCGAAATGTCCGAAATATTTATTTATTTATATATTCATATGCATATTTATATTTGTTAATGAATGTCAATTGTATTGGTTGCTGTTGCTGATTACAACTGTAACCTCGCTGCACTTACACCAGAAGGTTCCAAGGAAGGGAAGAAAAACGCCCCGGGCATTAAGTCCGCCGATGTACACAAGTGCATGAAGTTATTAAATAAAATTAAATATTTGTCTTGGGTCAACCCTTGACCTCTTCCTTAACAGAGTCACTAACTCTAGATGACTAGCCAACATACTTCTCTACAGCCAGTTTATTAAAGGTTTGTACATTCACATCGATATATTTATACTATCTCTATATGAGCAGAAAAAAGCAAAAAGAAAAGCGGCCAAGTGCGAGTCGGACTCGCCCATGAAGGGTTCCGCAGCAGCAAGTAACATAATATAATTTTTATTTTATATTTATGTTGATTGAATGAAAGGGAAATTGCGGTTTACGATTTATGACGTATTAAAAAAAAAACTACTTACTAGATTTCGTTCAAACCAATTTTCGGTGGAAGTTTACATGGTAATGTACATCATGTATTTTTTTTAGTTTTATCATTCTCTTATTTTAGAAGTTACAGGGGGGGGGCACACATTTTACCACTTTGGAAGTGTCTCTCGCGCAAACTATTCAGTTTAGCAAAAAATGATATTAGGAACCTCAATATCATTTTTGAAGACCTATCCATAGATATCACACGCATATGGGTTTGATGAAAAAAAATTTTTTTTTCTATTTTTGTGTGAAAATCTTAATGCGGTTGACAGAATACATCTACTTACCAAGTTTCAACATTATAGTTCTTATAGTTTTGGAAAAAAGTGGCTGTGACATACGGACGGACAGACAGATAGACAGACGGACGGACAGACAGACAGACATGACGAATCTATAAGGGTTCCGTTTTTTACCTTTGGCACGGAACCCTAAAAAGAGATATGCAGAGTCTTCTAATGCCATTCTAATCTAGCAATGATGTTTATAAAGCACCGTACACACATGGTTAATAGATGACGCGAAGTCATTCAAAGCATACGAAGTCTACCTCTTAACGTATCAATGCGATTCATTTCACAAGGCGAGTGATTACACTAAATAAATATAACTCACTGTCTGTATGTCGTTTATTTCTGTCTGCAGATCACTCCGAATGATGCTGAGATGTAGCAGATTATCTGGCAGACATCTACTTCGATTTTGTGTGAACTGATGTATATTTTTGGTACGGCGAAAAGTGTTTTGTAGATATAATCAAGACATAGGTTTATTAGATAAATGTGTTTCAACTGTGATTGGTCGATACGATGTATGTATTTTCCAAGAAAATATCATGGAATTAAGTTTTACTGAGAAATTTAATGTTGACTGTGTTTTGATAAACAGTTTGTTTTTTTGGAGTTTCAAATAGAAAAAATGTTGATTGATTTACTGAAGTAACACTTGACAGGTTTATTTTAAAATTCGATGCTCTGTTCAAAATAAAAATGGTTTTTTACCCCTGGAGAATATCCATGTGTTTCTTTCTATAAAATCAAAACATTTATCTTAAACTTTATTAGATCACGACGTAGTTTACAAAAATGGATAGACATTTCTGCCTTTTTCACTCAAAGTGCTAGTAAATTGATTTACACTGATAGGACACTTTAAATGCGGACCATATGGACAAAGCTACAAGCAGAATCTGCTTCAAAATATTTCGTAAAATTGAAGATGCATGATTATAGAAGTGCCTTTTTCTAACAGCAGATAAGAAGGCATCTGGTTATCTCTATTCATGTCATCTTCATTATCATCAACAGTCTTTAACAGTCCACTGCTGGACATATGCCGCTCTTTAGAAAGATAGTTTTGCCTTACTATACTAGGTACGCCAGCCAGACTGGTTGGTATAGGGATTGTTTCAATATTTCTCTACAAGTTTTCCTTGTCTTCTATTCGTACCTTATTTTTTAATGATCAGAAAGATATAGTATGGTTCCGTATGAACAATAGGTACTCTACCTATCTTTAACGTGAGATTTTAAATACTGTACTGTTATAAAATTACAAAAGAAAAAGCTTACCATCTGAAAATCCACTAGACAACTTTTCATCATTAATTAAATAAATCTCACAAAAGGTGATGACTTATTTTAAACACAACCTCGTCTAAAAGCTACGTTAATATTATATATAATAGTAACCAAGTATATTTTAACAATTTTATATAAACAAAATGATCAAACGAAACAAAATAGTGCTGTTCATACCATTAACAATAAGCATCCAGTAAAGTATTAAGAACAATCTTCTCCTCGTTCCTTCAATTGCAGATATTTTCGCGAAAAGAAATGTTAATCTCAAAAAGTAAAAACTAAAACCCAACTACGACAAAAAACGACGCTGAAAAAGTATGAAACAAGTTTCAAAAGCCGTAGTCACACGTTACGTAGAAATGTACCATAACACATTAACAACTCGTGACTACGGCTTTTGAAACTTGTTTCATACTTTTTCCGCGTCGTTTTTTATCGTAGTTTTAGTTTTTAATTTTTTTTTTAAATGTTTTGTTGCCTCTATATTATTAATTTCTTTGCAAACTATATTTTAAATTGGTACCATAGAAACATCACAATTATCGAATAAATACTCACAAAATCACGCGAAAATTCCAATAATATATATATTTTTGAAATGTACAAGTAACGCCCTTTCGAATGATACCAAACACGGCATATTTATCTCAAATTTATTTTTAATACAGTACTTTATGCCGGCTAGAGGGCGCCACATTAGATTCAGTAACACGTCATATAGCCTATAACCAGCGGACGATCAAGACGCTTCTAACGATACCTCATTTGTCTTATTCTGATTAGTAGTAGTAGTAGAAAGAATGAGGGAACAGATGAACATACATACATACATAGCCTGTCAAAATCATAACCCCCCTTTGGCTTTGCCGTAGTCGAGTAATAAAATAAAGCATAATGAATAAGTTATCTGACTCATATGATTTAACTGCTAAAAATGTAGGCAAATCATTTTCATGCTATTTCCTCGGATTCTAATGAAACTACCCCACACCTAATATCCGCAGCCATTCCGTTATGTTATATAGCCTATAAACATTTTTTAAATTAATACTCTATTCACTCACTAGTCATTTCAGAAATTTGCGCGCTTAGAAAAAATCAGACAAAAAACTTTATCACGATAGTTTAGATTTCGCAATCCAAAAAATATGATATATAGTTTGTTCATTTTCATAGTGTCATTTTGATCGTGCCGCCCCGGCGCGTGCGGTCCATTGTCGAAGGAACGCCGACACGAATCAAATGAGCCGCGAGCAGCACACATCCAAAAGTAAGTATAATTTTTTTTTATACTTACTAGTGGTCAGGCGGTGTAGGCGGCTTGTTTGATATTTTGTCGGCGTTCCTTTGACAATGAAACGCACGCGCCGGGGCGGCACGATCAAAATGACACTATGAAAATGAACAAACTATACCTAATTCATCTATACACTCTATGTAATGCGCTAAGTTAAACTTTAGTTTTCAATTTACATTTACAACCAATAAATTCACTTTGAACATTATTCGTCACATAGCATTTTGCACAGGCGTCAAACCGTGAGTGTGTAGACATCTTAACATTGATGTGTGATGTCGCCTGCAATATTTCTGATTTTACAAAGTGTCGAGACAGGGAGCATGCATGTTGGACTATATATCATTTCGTTAGCTTAAGGCAATGCGTAAACGCGAATAGTGTTGTGAATTAAATCTGTAAGTGAGCACTAAGAAAGGAATTTTTCAAATTCCACCCCTAAGGGGGTAAATCAGGGGATGGAAGTCCGAGTGAGCGCAGCCGCGTGTAAAAGCTAGTCGCATATAATTTTGATCTAGTTTGGTAGCTCCAACATGTGAAAGAAAAGTATTATTATAAAAGAATAATCGCAAGGAAGCTTCGACACTTCTGGGCTGGGGCCACTAGAGTAAATGATTTCTAAGTTAAGAGTAAATTAATTATATTTCTCTAATTGCTTTTTTTAACTGAATAAGGCTAAGAAACATAATTTAAAAAAAAACATAAATAGACATAAATACATGTGAGACTGATTTATGTAAGGCAGTGGACGTTTTGCTGCTGAAGTGATAATATCACCAAAACAAGAAATAGGAATACGATTTAAAAAGAAATGGCACCACCAACACAGAATTGGACAGTTATAATAATGCTCCGTACACACATTTGCCCCATATCGTCATTTATCTTCATAAATTAAAAGTACACACGTTTTCAGTGGAGCATAGCCCTTATTTCATGAAACAATACTTGAAATGCCTGTGTCAAGAGACGAACATAAATAACTGTCTTTTTTTTCCGTGTCGGTATTTAGGTTCGAGACTTATTTAGACTCTGGCTGCGTATTTATTGATTTATCTGTTGTAGAATGTTTTGGAAGACAGACATTCTAAAGATTTATTTATTCTTATTACATAACGTTTGTATAAATACTACTTTGCTCTGTGATGAATGGAGTATGATTTTCTTTTGAGGGTTTTTTTTATGGAATAGAGGCCAAACGAGCAGGCGTATCACCTGATAGTAAGCGATTACCGCCGCCCATGGACTCCCGCAACACCAGAGGCGTCACTAGTGCGTTATCGGCCTTTGGGGGATGGGTGGAGGGGTTGGTATGTGGGCCTCTGGTATCCTCACTCACTCGGTGAAACACAACGCAAGCTCTGTTTCACGCAGGTTTTCTGTGAGGCCGTGGTATTACTCCGGCCGAGCCGGCCCATTCATGCCGAAGCGTGGCTCTCCTGGGGTATGTGGTGACTAACTAAAAAGAGTCAACCTGGTTTTGAGTTATGGTTCATCATCACCAGCAGCCTTTAATAATCCACCAATGGACATAGGCCCCTCCTTAGAAGGAAGGTTTTGTTCTACTATACGACGCTGACCAGATGGGTTGGTGGGTTTGTTTTAAGATTGCTCCTCTCTTCGTAGTGATATGCATTTTTAATCTTAGGAAGTACGACCATGTGTCAGCCTATCGTTCCCGACTGAAATGGTTACCTATTCGTCTGCGCCGCAATCAGCGAGCACTTGCCTCCCTATTTTCAATTCTCAATTCACCATTTTCTCCTACATACCTTGCTCAATACTTCCGGTATCTATCTTCTAATCACAGAAATCTCCGTTCAGCAAATAATCTGCTCCTCTTATGTCCCTCCCAAAATTCAGATTTCATTAACTCTTCGTTCTTTGTCCAAGCGGTTCTACTCTGGAATGCTCTCCCACTCGAAATCAGGATGTCCACAAACCGTTTTGTTCACCTTTGACTCGGGTTGTCGTAGTGTACGAATGTAATGTGTAGGTGTGTTTGTATATTTATATAAATAAATATGTATTTACTACGTGTGCATTGTCTATGTATATTTGTATGTTGATTTTAATGTGTTTTGTATGTTTTTATTGATTATGTAACCTATGTGCACCACCTACCTTACTAGATTTCTACACCACCCTAAGGTTGACTGGAAGAGAATGCCCTGGGCATTATGTCCGCCGATGTACAAATGTGCATAAAGCTTTTAATAAATAAATGAATATAGCCCTGCGTAATTTGCTCCATTAGTCCGCTCTTATGACAGCCATGGGATGAATAGGGTTGATAACTCCGTATTCTTAATCCAGTCACTTTACGGAAAGAGTTATAGTTGTTTAGAAGCTTATCTAAGTCTTTATAAATAAAAATATGTTGGTTTATATACGCTTGACATACTCAAAAAGTTTTTTTTTTCTTCAAAAAATTACATACCTACTAATTAATTTTGGTACTGGTTGGGGCTCTGGTAACCTCATAAAGATGTTAATGTATAAAAACTTACATTACGTTAAAAATATTAGTAAAGACCTGACTGTTCATTCTAATATCTTATGTTTTATAATATAACCGGAACTGATACAGCAAATACATTGCAGTAGCTAAAATTAACATATTTTGTTGTAGAACTAGAGTAATTTGACTAAGGACTGGATCTAATCGAATAGAAAACAGTCGTGTACTAAGTTGCTGTGTTAAGTAGAGTTTTAAGAGGTCTAGTTAAATAGCTACTTAGGGTTGGCGCTTGACTTTTCTAACTATTTCATTAGGCTTTCGTAACTGTTTTATAATTTGGTATCAACAGTTTTTGTTAATCCACTGATGGGCATAGGCCTCTCGTTAGAAAGAAGTTTTTGGGGTACTATACCACGCCCTGCTGGCTTGACCGGTTGGGTTGTTTCAAGATTTCCTTTCTATTTGCAATGTTACAGTTCTGCGTAGTATGCTCCCTTAGTCGTCTCTCACGACACCCTGGGAATGAATAGGGGTAGTGACACTCAGTATTTTTCAAGCTATTGCATAGCTTTTAACGCGGTCTTTGAGCGCGGCGACCCAATCAAGAAATTCCGTAACGAAAATATAACCTAACCCCTGAAGCTAGCACGGATCGAGACGAGCTGCTCCGAAATCGGACGAACGCGTAAAGGCGGGCATACACGTTCAAGTATACTTGCGCAAGTCTGCCAATCTGGGTTTGCGCAAGTATACTTGAACGTGTATGTCCAGCTTAAGCAGCTGTTTGTGAGAAAGTATATAGGTGTATAGGTAACTATCATATCTTTATAATGCCACACTGACCGCATGTGCACCCCGACATGTTCAAAGTAAAAAAACTGCATAAATAAAAAATAAATAAGTAATTATAGTTGCATAAGTTGATAAAAAATGCTATGCAATAGCTTTACCGCGCAGACCCCGAGTGCCGCACGTTTTTTTTATTGTTTGGGCCTTCCAAAATGACTCGCACTCACGAACGAAACGCGACAGCACTATGACTGTGATTTTACGTTGATCTTCTATGCGAGGGTAGTACCGCCCCGATCGAGGTCCCTTCGTGCTGAAATCAGCGTGGCTCTACTATCTTGTATAATTAGTTTGTGACCACACGGAATATAAGATCAGTCATCGAGTCAGTTATAACGTCTTGACTATAAAATACGAAACTGGTATTCGATTTGTAGTCGATTATCGATTTTAATAATAATATTTATAATCGTAAACGATAATCGACTTCAATCTCCTTTATATACTAGAAAGATATCCCAATTGTAAATACTCACTACCTGTATCTGTTTCTTGTAATAGGTAACAGGTACCTCCTAGAAAGCTCACACATACGCATATAACCTTGAATAGAAAAGCAGAGACGCTGTAAACTCTCACGATACAAAGCGTCTAGAATTTTATTTCGCGCTAATAGCCCAATCGCACTCGGTGTGAAGTACCTGGATGGGTGAACGCTAGTGGCATCTAGCCATGAGCGTATCCGTGATTCGGAGGTCACGTTAAACAGTCGGTTCCAGTTGTTATCATATGATAACAATCGTGAAGCTTAGTTTGAGGCCTTTGGGCGGCTTAAAAACATCCAACGGCAAGATAACGTAGCCACGACGTTGTCTTGCCAGTCCCCAACCTACACTTGGCCAGCATGGGGACGTATGGCCTTAACCCTCTCCTGTGAGAAGACCCGAGCCCAGCAGTGGGACGTTATAAGTTGTTGATGAAATGATGAAAGTGGCAAACGAGTAGATGGATGAGCTGATGGTGAGTGGCTATCATTATTTATAATTATATCAACAGCCTTTAACAGTTCCCTGATTCAATTGAATAGAGGTGGTGAAGCGCTCCTTATGCCATTACCACACGGATTCACTGAGTACCTATCAAGAAATATCTTTACTAAATAACTAATTATATTTTAGATGCCACCTTAACTAATGAGTCTTATAGCCAAGAAGTGGTCTAGTTACATCAAAATTCCTTTTAGTCATGACGCCATTAAATGTATGACCACATTTATATCTCCTGCAATTTATATGACATATTACCATAACATCGTAATTGGGTAACTTAAGACATGTTCACACTGCTGTGACAGAGACGTGTTTTGTTCGATGAAGCGCAGTATTTTACCGAATAAATACTTACTGAATATTATAAAAATAGGAACTGATTATTGTAGACGTAGAATACAATAAAATATAATAAACATGAATTAAAAATTAGGAATTTAAATCATTATACCTAAGTATTTAAAAATCATTGCAAATTAGACATTGCTATAAGTAGTACTATATTGTATACAATATTTAATTCACAGATAAATGGAAGGAAGGAACTACGCTTATTATTTTTTTAAGTTTTCCAGTTCCTGAGAAGCAACTCGAACGCAACAAGTTACGAAATATTCCTGACTTGTCGCGACCGAGTAGCTTTGACAGTGCAATTGTTCTAAACTTCAGGTAACTCGAAAGATATATAGTACCTACCGCATTAATTTCCGTACAAATACACTGAATGAATGAGCTACTAATTGTTACCATCGATCTTGACATTTGTAAATTATTCATCTCCCACTCAACCACCTTCAAAACGAAAAAAATATATTCAAATGTTTTCAAAGCTACCAACAGACGATAACAAAAGTACGGACATTAAACTGAGACAACCAGTCTTTTTCTTATTAAAAGGTCAAATAAAAACCGTTGCTACAAGAAAAACAGTCTTCTAAACTGAGTTATTCAATTCAGAACTTCGACCAATAGCAATAGTATATTCAAATTAACATTGAAATAGAGCATTTATATTTAGTATATCGTAAACATTTTGTTTCATGATTTTGTAGCACCATGCACCATTGATATCTTCATCGTTGAACACCGGACGCGCCAAAACATGTTATGACCGACGCTACAGTATGTACAAGGCTTTATAACAAACAGCTTCAGGCTAAAGAATTTATTTCAATTACCTGTAATAAATAACAATTTTCATGTAATTTTGAAAATATAAGTAATTGAAATACGTTTTAAATTTACGTGAGCTTTTATTTTATGTGATTTATTACATTTAAAAGCTTTGTAAAATGATTTTACTGAAGGAAGGACATAAATTAAGAAAATGCAGAATTTATGAAAATATGACGAGGATTTGCATGTAATATGTTTATTCTTAATGACTATATTAATCAAAGAAATCTACTTAGATTGTATTGGATTTTCGACCATAAATCATGTTTGGATTGTTTCATTAAAAAATAATTTCAACAGTTATTTGTAGATTTCCCGATCGTGGTAAGACCACTTATACACTAGACGAGTGAGATTGAATATTAATTATTATTACTTTTTTAAAGCATGCAAAGAATTCTCTTTAGGAATTCAGAAACTTTAACGAGAAAAAAACTATAACTCGACTGCATAAAACTCTTGATAAAATAAAGAATAATAAATATGTCGGACATCTAACACAGAACGCCATCTAGTCCCAAGTTAAGCAGAACTGGTGTTATGGGTACTAGACAACTGATATAAATACATGAACCCATACTTTTTTTTTGTAAATCCATACATATTATACATAGAAAACACCCAAACTCCGAAACAAATATTTGCAGATCATACAAACTTTTGGTCCGACCCGGGAATTGAACCTGAGACCTCAAGCACAGCAGTCGCATACGCCTGCGCCACCGAGACAGTCTATATAGCCTAGTCACCAGGTCCATTATTATGAATCTATTATCAGCTCATTCATTAAAATCGATTTAGAAATTTAGGCGGTCATAGCCCCGTTGCACTCGGTGATTAGAAACGACGAGAGGGTAAGCAACGACGGCGCGGTCAGTATCTGGGTGGGCGGCTTAAAAACATCCAACGGCAAAATAACGTAGCCACAACATTGTCTTGCCAGTCCCCAACCCGCACTCTGCCAGCGTGGGCACGTATGTCCTTAACCCTCTTCTGAGAGGAAACCCGAGCCCAGCAGAGGGACGTTGTGAGTTGTTAGTGATATTGACGTAAACTGTCAAAATTCCCCTTCTTTTAGTCTTCGCCGTAGTCGGGTAAAACAGACAAGACAATAAACTAAAAATACCAGCCCTAGTCATAATAGAAATAGAAGCATAAACCGATAATAAATAATAGTTTCCATTCCTAGTAGCAAACAATGGGCAGCACATAACACGCGTAGAAATTGAATGGAAATATTAAACCGCATACAACCTACTGTTAAATCAATTTAATGTTTGTTTTCTCTCATGAAAGTTGTCGCACGGGTGGATGAACAAGTTTTAGAATGTGTTTAGAGGAAATTTATATATACTAGCTTTTAACAAGTTCCATACTTGTTGACTAGACTAAAAGATGCAGCAGCATCACTAGGCCGCCATGGTGTGGGTCGCCATACTGCATTGTCTGCATTCGCAGTGAGTATGGCGACCAATATTCTTGGATTCTGCTTATGCTTTCCATCAGGCAGAGTAGAGTCATTATGGCGGGCCATACATAAAAAAAAAAAAAATTTTTACTCAGAGCGACTTCTATCAGACCTCCAAAACCCAAGTACTAGATATTGAAGTAGAGCTCTCACTATCCTTAACAATAGCCACAAATGTTCGTATTATTGACTGCCTCGGTGGCGCAGTGGTAGCGAAAGCGATTGCTGTGTTTGAGATCTCAGTTTGATCCCCGGGTCAATTCAAATGCTTGTATGATTTGCAAATACTTGTTTCGAAGTTTGAGTGTTTTCTATGTATGATATGTATTTATTTACAAAAAAAAGTAATTATGTATTTATATTAGTTGTCTAGTAGCCATAATACAAGCTCTGCTTAGTTTGGGACTAGATGGCGTTGTGTGTTAGATTATTAAATTACATTAACATATATATAACAACCAAAATCCTTGTATCACAAATCTCTAGTAAAAACCCTTTCTGTTTGTTAGGCTTTTGCAGCTAAAGACAGACACACGATTACTTATACATAAAAACCTTGACAATGCCTTCCCAAGATGGTTGCGGCTAATTTTTAAAAGCATTTATTACTACCCTTTTAAAGGAATAACTAAATTACTTTTTTCTAAAGAATCCCTAAGCGGTTTGTATTCCCTATTAGGACATTACGGCAAATACTAATACAGCAAATACCTTGACAGCCATTAAAAAGGTCTGGTCGTAAAACTTAGCTACACGTAATTTCACGACTATCTAAACGTCTATAAACACAGTTGTCACGACACGGAATGGAACCCGGACCTCCGATAAATTACGTTATAGACTACAAATCATGTCCAGTTATAATCTATCTTGGATCGAGCTTGTAGATCATCGATCATTAAAATCAATGAGTAAGCCCCAAGCGATAGTTACTGTGGTTAAAATTGTTGGTAAACCTGGTCTACCAAATTAACAAATATACGTACATCCTAAATCTATTATACATAACTAGCTTTTGCACGCAGCTTCGCTCACGCAGACTTTCATCCCCTGATTTACCCCCTTAGGGGTGGAGTTAGTAAAATCCGTTCTTAGCGGATGTCTACACCCTATAAGGAACCTACCTGCCAAATTTCAGGTTCGTAGGTGTTATAGTTTCTGAGATTTCGTGATTAATAAGTGTGTGGTATTTCGCTTTTATACACACATCAAAAGTGTCTAGGGATCAAGCATTTTTATGCGGATTTCTTGAGATTGAGATGTGGCTTTGGCCCTGGCCTGCTCAGTCGCCAGACTTGAACCCGATTGAGCATGCATGGGATATGCTACAGAGAAGAGCTCTGCCGAATATGGAGGGTATCCAGTCTTTTTTTCGAACTTTAATGTTAGTGGTTCAAATGTCAAAAATCCTTTTATTAGGAAAATGGCAAATTTCTTTATTAATGCAAAGGTGACTTGGTTTATCGTTACTGTGACAAACGAAAACACTTTATTTGATGAATCCTTAAAGAAATTTTTTATTAATATCAATCAGGAGAAAAGTTATTGCAAAAATATATGTTGATCCCTAGACACATATGTTGATCCCTAGACACTTTTGATGTGTGTATATATAGATTCACGTGTCACGATGTTGCTTACGATAAACTCTGAAACTATCTAACCAATTTTCATGTTTTAGGGTTCCGTCCCCAAGGGGTAAAACAGGACCCTATTACTAAGACTTCGCTGTCCGTCTGTCACCAGGCTGTATCTCATGAACCGTGATAGTTAAACCGTTGAAATTTTCAGAGATGATATATTTCTGTTGCCGCTAAAACAACAATATTTAAGGGGGCTCTCATACAACAAACGTGATTTTTTTGCTCGTTTTTGCTCGATTTCGATAATGGTACGAAACCCTTCCTGCGGGCTGTCGTGTTTCGTTGGTGAGTGCGAGACCGGAGGCCCAATGATGCAGAAGCATCTTAGCACGCCATGGTGTGAGTCATCATGCTGCATTGTTGCATTGTCTGCATTCGCAATGAGTATGGTGACCACCACTCTTGCATTCTGCTTATGCTTTCCATCAGGCAGAGTAGTCATATTGGTGGTGCCTTAAAAAAAAATTAAGAAACTTTGCTAAAGTTGTATATAGAACACACAGCATACGTAAGTGCATATGATACCTCCTTATGCTGATACAGACAGGATGTAATCAAATGTCAGGTGTGCCATTAATATTAAGTCTACACAATTTATTGTTGACCCGTATTAATTGTGTTAATTGATAATGGTAGTATATAAATAATCCTAAGATACCTATATCATAAGATTATTTATGTATACGGGTCACAGGGGTTTTAACTTTTCAATAGTTTTCTAATGGACGGGTTCTTAGCAAGAAGGTAGTAGAGTCACGCTGATTTCAGCATGAACGGGTCGTCTCGATTAGGGTGGTACTACCCTCGCACAGAAGACCAACCTAACTGCTTAGTTATGTGCGTTCGCGTCTATAATAAGTTACCCAACCAAATAAAAAATATTACATTTAAGGCTCTTTAAAGTTAAGTTACATGCATGGCTACTAGATAATAGTTTTTATAGTATTAAGGCGTTTCTTCAATAGTCTACGTTTTCGTAGTCTATTGAAATTTTTTCAAGCTATTTTATATTAGCGAAACATGTTTGTACTCTAAAAATTATAAAATGTAACACCTTTGTATACCATGTTTAAAGCAAATAAATAATCCCACCAAAAACATTTTCATGTAAAATGTTGCCAAGACGACCGCATATGGCTCAACCCGTGAAAAAGATATCAGATCTCATGAAGAACCAAGGTTCTGAATCTCCACGCCCTAACTCTACCAACCCTAAATTCAAACATTTTCATGTAAAATGTATGCCTTCGCCGTTTCGCTACCATACCGTCACGAAGGGGAAACGAACGCCGTTTGTGTTTGCAAATATCTAGTTTCTGAAGTAATGTGTTATACGAATATTTAGTTTCTGAAGTAACGAAACAGCCAAGCCATACATTTTTACTGAGATGTAGAGTTTATGAAGTTAGGGTTGATAGAGTTAGGGCGTGTAGATACAGAACCTTGGCTCTACATGAGATTTGATATCTTTTTCACAGGGTAAGCCATATATGCAGTCGTCTTGGCAACATTTTACATGAAAATGTTTTTGGTGGGATTATTATTATTTAAAATGACAGCATTCGTGCTGTCGTGTTTTGTGTGTATGTTGGTGAGTGCCAAATATAAGCGAAACATTCATCAACTAACTCTGCTTTAACTGCCTCTGTGGCGCAGTGGTAGCGTGTGCGACTGCTGAGCAGGAGGTCTCGGGTTCGATTCCCGGGTCGGACCAAATGTTTGTATGATCTGCAAATATTTGTTTCGGAGTTTGGCTGTTTTCTATGTATAATATGTATGTATTTACAACAAAAAAAAAAAGTATATATGTATTTATATCAGTTGTCTAGTACCCATAACACAAGCTCTGCTTAGCTTGGGACTAGATGGCGTTGTGTGTTAAATGTCCGAAATATTTATTATTATATTATTTATTAAACTATCCATCCCTACATGTACAGATTAAAAAAACGATTAAAATGGTATAACTTGTTTCATGATATTGCGTAAGGTGACACAAGTTTTCTTATAATACATAATTTACTTCGACACCTCAATAGCTTCTAATTCCTTTAATTACTAGTAGTTATAACACCACAAAGTCGTTTATGCTATGAATAATTACAAAACAGTAATTTTAAAACATAATAACACGGACATAATTGTACCAGTACAAGTAAATCACTCAGGACAGATAATTCTAGCTCATTAAATAGGCAAGTACACTAGATATGTTGCAAATCTGAATTCACACTCCTTTTAAGGGGGGTTTAATAGTGTGCCTGTGGTGAATGTAAGTAATAATAATGTTTTCCTAGTCGATAACGGCGCCGGCGGCCAGTCTCAACGTAGATCAGCTAACTACGCATGAGATATTATAGTGCACAAGTGTGTGCCCAAACACAGGTGCACTCTCTGTTCCATCTCTCTCAAAATCCGATGGGACGGTTGGGACGATCCGACACGATCGGGGAGAGATGAGGCGCAGGACCGACAGCTTTACGTGCTCTCCGAGGCACGAGGTCGAAGTGTGCCGAGCGATTAAAACATGGAACTCACTATCACCGCACGTGTTCCCATCCCATTATGATCCCGGGTCCTTTAAGCGGGGCGTGAAAAAGCATCTCACTAGGCCGCCATAGTATGGGTCACTATGCTGCTCTGTCCACGTTCACATTGAGGATAGTGACCACCACTTTTGGATTATACTTATGCTTTCCATCAGGCGGAGTAGAGTCATTTTGGTAGCTAGATCATAAAAAAGAGCCGAGTGAGGATGCAAACTAGGCAGGACAATTGAACCAAACTCTATGTCAAGAAGGACCTACCTACGTGCTTTTCTTATCTTCTGTAATAAATTCCCTGTCGTGTAATACCAGATCCCTATTTCAAAATCTAATACCTAGTTATTGCGTGCCTTTTATGGTGACGTTGGGTCTTAATTCTGTCGCCTTGGGCCCAAACTGTCACCGATATCAGTTTAGTGAGCTATCGCTGGACATGCTAAAATGTACGGTTATTTAAATTTAAGATAAAGGGTTTATGTAGCGAGGTTTGTGAGCACGCATTAGTGTTTGAATACTATTACTACTATTACTCAACCTGAGTGTTATAAGTCTGAAAGGGAACTAAACATAAATAGTGGATTGGTTTTCTTTACTAAGTATCTATGGTATATTTAAAAAAAAAAGTGGTCAAGTGCGAGTCGGACTCGCCCATGAAGGGTTCCGCAGCAGCAAGTAACATAATATATTTTTTGTTTTATTTTTATATTTGTGTTGATTGAATGAAAGGTAAATTGCAGTTTACGATTTATGACGTATTTAAAAAAACTACTTACTAGATTTCGTTCAAACCAATTTTCGTTAGAAGTTTACATGGTAATGTACATCATATATTTTTTTTAGAATAATCATTCTCTTATTTTAGAAGTTAAAGGGGGGGGGGACACTCATTTTACCACTTTGGAAGTGTCTCTCGTGCAAGCTATTCAGTTTAGAAAAAAATGATATTAGGAACCTCAATATCATTTTTGAAGACCTATCCATAGATACCCCACACGTATGGGTTTGATGAAAAAAATTTTTTTGAGTTTCAGTTCTAAGTATGGGGACCCCCAAAATTTATTGTTTTTTTTTTATTTTTGTGTAAAAATCTTAAAGCGGTTCACAGAATACATCTACTTACCAAGTTTCAACATTATAGGTCTAATAGTTTCGGAAAAAAGTGGCTGTGACATATGGACGGACAGACAGACAGACAGACAGACATGACGAATCTATAAGGGTTCCGTTTTTTGCCTTTGGCACGGAACCCTAAAAAGATCTGTAACCCGAATACGTAAATCCTTTGATAATACATAGACTGCCAAAACTAGCCTTCCCTTTGGCTTCTTGGGTAAAAAGTCAATCACTAAAAGTATTTATGAACCTACATTTTTTTATGTATGTCCCTGCTAAAATGACTACTCTGCCTGACGGAAAGCATAAGCAGAATCCAAGAGTGGTGGTCACCATACTCATTGCGAATGCAGACAATGCAACTATGGCGGCCTAGTGATGCTTCTGCATCATTGGGCCTTCGGTCTCGCACTCATCAACAAAACACGAACGCTGTCATTTTACGTTGATCTTCGGTACGAGGGTAGTACCGCCCCGGTCGAGCCGGCCCGTTCGTGCTGAAATCAGCGTGGCTCTACTACTACTGCATCAGGATTCATTATTGTAATAAATAAATCATATTTAAATTCCTTAATTTTTAGCTCAGATGTAGAATACTTTCTTAAAATTGAAATGTCGAGTGAAAGGAATATTTCCCAAATTAAAAAAAAAAACATTTCGGTGTATAAATGACGGAATTCTGAGATCTGACATTAAAGAAGAAAAATCAAAAAAATAATATTAAAAATATAATGAAATTGTAGTTCTAGTGACAAATAAAAAAAATGATTTAAATAAAAAAGACGTGTGGCACTCGGGGACTGCCGCGGTAAAGCTATTGCATATCATTTTTATCAACTTATGCAATTATTATTTTTTATTTTGCCAGTTTCTCATTTAGTATTGTTCAAAAAGTGTTTAAATAATGGAGGGCGTTAGTGTACCTCGTAGTTGCGAAACAGCTCAACAGATGGCGCTGACCGGTGATCCGTGCGAGCTTAGGGTGTCGGGTTTTATTTTCGTTACGGGATTTCTTGATTCGGTCGCCGCGCTCAAAGCCCGCTATAAAAGCTATGCAATAGCTTAAAAACGTTTCAATGACTATGTTGTGGTCTCATAAAGTTAATCCAATTAGATTATGAGAGATATCTGCAATACTGACAATATACGTAACCAAATAATTTCCAAACCATTGGGTTATCTGAGTTATAACTTCTGAGTAATTAAATAAACGAAAGATAGGCTTTTAATCGAGCTTTTAACTTAATTACAACATTTAATTAATTAATTATTGTAAAAGATAACAGTTCAGCTTATGTTTGAAATGATTAATCAATAAATTATAGCAAATATAAGATCCGATTATCACCTCTAAAGTCTATTCGTTTAGATAGTGTCGGTGCACCCGCACGAAAATGAGGTTATTGTTGTGAAATACGAATATATTAATTCATACAAACGGCTTAAACTGAAAAAGCAAACTTGCTTTTGGGTGTACGCCGCAGGCGGGCCCTTTGATTTTGTGGCGGCTTGCCGCACGTGGGACGGCGTAGCGATCAAGGTGACCATATCTAAGCGAATGGACTATAAACTAGATTAAAAGATAAGGTAAATATAAAACCTTTTTAGATTTTTTTCTGTATTGCCTGATGGTTAACATAAGTAGAATCCAAGTAGTGGTCAGCATGGTGACCCACACCATGGTGGCCTAGTGATGCTTCTGCAACTAAATTACTCCTTATATTTTCAGCTATTTGCCGGTGAAAGTCCCGTCAAAATCAATTCATCCATTCCAGAGACTACTAGAGGCGGACATTTTTTTTAATTAAAGTAAAAACTGTTATTTAAAGTTACAAACACTCTTCAGTTCTTTTTGTTTTTTTTAAAGACAACTCCCGCACTAGGAATAAATCCTGTGTCGCGGGGGACTTTACAAACATACATGAAACGGACACAAAGAACACCCAGACTCAGAACAACAATTTGTGGATCACACAAAGTGTTGTCCTACGTGGGATTTGAACCCACGACACTTGGCGAAGTAGGAAACGGCGTGGTGACCGTTAAACCACTAGGTCAAACGTGCAGTCTTATTTTGTTTTTTGTATTGATTTGTACCGATAAGTGCTTTAAAAAGACTTTTGTTGCATATTGTACGTATTTTAACACTTTCAAAGGTATGTTATTACGTTCAATACTGATTAAAGGTTTGCAAAAGCGATCGACCGCGATCAATAGTTTCAGCAACCTTTATTCATGTCAATGGAAACAGATTATTATGATCGCACCGTACACTTACGTAAACCATTATTATGGTTGCGAAGCCATTAACTACGTGCGGTGGTTTTGTTTTAATTTGTACTCTTCCTCCGCCTTTAATTTAAAGCAGGGGAAGATTTAAATCGATTTCGGATTTGATGAGTGATTTATATCCCTATGACAGTAACATGTTAAAAAATTGTTTTTTCACAAATATAAATGAAATATGTAGTTATTAGTTTCATATTTTCCGTTTGGTGTGTTTAAACAACTTGCTAAGCACCTGATTGACGCATCTCGTGATCAGAAGGCCGGACTTTTTCTAGCACAGATAATTAGCATTGCCATTCTACAAGGCAGTGCTGCCAGTCGATTTGAAGAACGCTTTGACGCTTGTATGTAAACTAATTTCCTAGTGTTTTAACTATGTTTTAAATAAAAAATAGGCACTTTAAGTACACTAATAAAGTTGCTAACGTTGTTGATTACGACTTTAACTACGTAACTGACATAACGAATGGATCCCCCCTTACATATTACAAAAGCTTTAAGAATTTAGGGCACCACATTTTAATTTAACAACTATAATTGAAGAGCGATTGACGAATGACATTCACGCTTGTATGGCAAAAAGGGTAGACAGATATGTATGACTTGTCATATTTTGCGGCTGCTTAATTTTTAATCACACACTGTTATTGTAAATCGTCCATTAACAGCATTCAAAAGTCTTGGATTCTACCCATGCTTACCATCAGTCAGACCAGAGTCACTTTTACAGGTTTTAAAATATAAAAAAACAAACTTGATTGATAGTGTTAAAATCGTCCATAAGAAAATTTATGGCAAAGGAATCGAATCAAACTTAACCAAACTTTAGAAAAATCCATGCAGAAGTAATCATCTAAGCATTTGAAAACTTGTCCATGTATTCAAGGGTACTTATTTTATTGCATAGAAACGTAATATATCGATGCAGGCAGTGGTAGCGTGGTGGTTAGGACTTCGGTATTACGGACAAATTATCACAGGTTCGATGGTTAGGACTTTGCTTTTGTGGTCAAATGGTAGGTATCAGGTTCAAACACTCAGAAATCTACATTAGTGTAGCATATAATATATTTGAACAGTCAAAAATTTCGAACTGCATTTTGCATGTGGACCAACACCGCAATGATACCAGCGTTCCTACCTATTGCAAGTGCTTATCTCTACCTGTTTCGGTCTGAGGGCTTAGAGGAGAGGATGATGCAGAAGCATCATTAGGTCGCCATTGTGTTGGTCACCATGCTGCATTGTTGCATTGTCTGCATTCGCAATGAGTACGGTGACCACCACTCTTGGATTTTGCTTATGCTTTCTATGTTCTGTGAGGTATCAGTTTGGTCGAGTCAATCCTTATATGCAAAAGCCTATCTCTCTTACCGCAATAGTCTATTAAAATACTCACTAACCTAAACAACTAGCTCGAATAATCATCGATTACGAATCGAGGAATTTTCCACTTTGATAAAGCAATCGAATTATTTCGATATACTCGCGATGTGAAGATAAACACTTTGTTTTAACTCTTGTACAGCATGAGTAAGCTGAAATGGTGGAAATTTAGTTTTGTTTAGATTTCACAGTCAATTAGTCGATATTTTCTGCAAGGTGCTAGGGATGGGAAAACTAAACGATCCTTTGTCGATAATTCTTAGAATTGCTCGAAAGTATTTACGGCGAATTTAAGAATTTAAAATCTGCTTTGGTAACTGATAAGGTTTTTAAAAATACGAATACATAGGATAATTTAAAGGGATAAGATTTTTTTTTATCTTAAAGACCATTTTTCTGACTCCAATATGACAGAGATATCAATGGAATAACCTATGTTTAGTGGATCATTAGTAGTTTTTTTGGGGTATGAGGTGAATAGGAATTTGACTGCTTGAAAAGTTGTCTAAAAAATATACAAATTATAGTATATAGTATAGAATCCATACCAACATTAAATTATTTGAAAAGTAACTCTGTCTGTTTGTCTATAACACTGTCACGACTAAACCACTGCACAGATTTCAAGAGAAATTAGCATGGAGATTCTTATACACATAAAATTTCTTTCCAATTGATTTACAGTAAGGATTTTTTATTCCAGATCTCGATCAAAATCGAATATACAAAATATATTAGGTACTAGCTCTTGCCCTGCCCGCGGCTCCGCCCGCGTGTATGTCGGCTGTCGCGGCAAATAGTAGCCTATGTGTTATTCTGATGTATAAGCTATATTACTGTAAAGTTTCATCCAAATTTGTTCAGTAGTTTTTGCTTGTAAGATTAACAATCATCCATCCATCCATACATACTTACAAACTTTCGTGTTTATAATATTCGTAGGATATCTATCGATAATCGATATATCACCATTTGCCATCCCTAATTTCGTGTATCGTATTTAAATATTAGGTGCGGACAACATAATGACGTAATTGTCGGGGTAAGTTTACTCTGTTTCTCTTTGTTGCTCTTGTGTTCGCGTTCGCCATGATTTAGTACTTCTACTGATTTATTGTAGAAACACCACACTGTTTCGCGTACATTTTGTGTAGGTAAATGATTAGGGTGTGTTCACATAAGACATATCATTTGCGATAAATTGTTTCGTTCCTGATATCATTAAAACTTAGACGCTTTTGGGTATAGAGTTTTTTTGTTTGTTTGTTATATTGTCCTACCTATAATTATCAGTCTGGTCTGTATATAACAATAATAATAATAATAAATATTTGGGACATCTAACACACAACGCCGCCCAGTCCCAAGCTAAGCAGAGCTTGTGTTATGGGTACTAGACAACTGATATAAATACATATATACTTTTTTTTGTAAATACATACATAGAAAAACACCCAAACTCCGAAACAAATATTTGCAGATCATACATACATTTGGTCCGACCCGGGAATCGAACCCGAGACCTCAAGCACAGCAGTCGCTCACACTACCACTTGCCCCATCGATTCATGCAGAATAATTTTTATTTAGTTATGTTTTTTTTTTTTTTTTTATGAAATAGACCGGCAAACGAGCAGACGTATCGCCTGATGGTAAGCGATTACAGCCGCCCATGGACACCCGCAACACCAGAGGTGTCACAAGTGCGTTACCGGCCTTTGGGGGACGGGGGGGAGATAGGGGGAGGGGTTGGGGTATGGGCCTCCGGTATCCTCACTCACTCGGTGAAACACAGCGCAAGCACTATTTCACACCGGTTTTCTGTGAGGCCGTGGTATCACTCCGGTCGAGCCGGCCCATTCATGCCGAGGCGTGGCTCTCCCACGTATAGACTATTGAATAGGAAAGTAACATTAAATATCGAGAAACGTTGTATTCGTGATAAAGTCTCCTTTGGCCTAACAAAAATATTATGTTAAGCAGTTCTAGCGTTTGCCTTCTCTACGTAGTGCTGTTGCACTGCATAGGTGTCCTCCATAAGTCGGTTTTTACAATACACATGAGATAAATAGGGATAATGACACTTCCTATACTTAATCTATCTAAACACGAACCGAGTGAAGTTATCGAACCTCAAAGCCTCTCCTTGATTTGACGTGATAGCTCCATAGATATCACGTCAAATCAAGGAGAGGCTCAAAGGTCAAACAATACCATTATTGAGAGAACGGACAGAAAGGGCGGCAACGCACTTCTGAGTGCAAATTCAGTTACTATCCATGGGCGATAACAGTCACTTACCAGCAAGTGACGCCTATATACGTTTGCCCCCTTATGCCATTAAGAACTCCAAGGAGTGGAGTAATGAACATAAATACATATGAAACAAATCGAAACAAAGTAACAAAAACATTACGTGCAGTCTATCTGCAGCCTTATGCTAATATCCGTACACATATATATATATGTGTGAGTGGTTGTGTACGTGTGTCTGTGTATGGGGGGTCTGAGCCATCTATATTGTCCGAATATAAGGTTATTGACTCAATATTATATAATCATTTTATTATGATGAATGGAAATTTAACAGGATTGTGTTACACTTTCGCGAGAGCTGTGATATTTTTAGGAAGGGTTTGTTTCTGGGCCATGTTTTTATGAATCATTTATTAAAATCGGCTATAGCGTTGCGGTTATTGGTGAGACATTCCGAATGGTATCATACTAATTATGTTTAGAAATATCCGGATATCCGGCTATTAGTGTTGTGGTATTGTTGTATCTGTCTGAACATCTCTTTCATATCATCATCATAAAACTATTAAAGATATGTAAAATTATAAAAAATATAAATTGCTACTACAAATATCGTATTTTATACCTGCATAGCGTGTGAAAATAACATCACAAGTTAAATAAATATCACGATAACTTAAATTTAACTTCAGAAATCAAAACACTAACTTTTTGTTGTCTAGACACAGAAGAAATAATAGTGGTCAGCACACAATTTTTGTCCTAGGTGGGACTCGAATCCAAAACCTCTAGTTACACAATAAGGATCGCAAGCTACTAAATCTTTTGGTCTAGCAGCAGTCTCGTCTACATTATGGAATAGGGGGCAAACGAGCAGTCGTATCGCCTGATGGTAAGCGATTACCGCCGCCCATGGACACCTACAACACCAGAGGCGTCAAAAGTGCGTTGCCGGCCTTTTAAACTCCCATAAACTAAACGTCAAACTTTTTTTATCAATAAAGTGGCAAAAAATCTGTTACAATGACCTGATCTTTCCTCAACTCTTGGTCAAATTAGGAGTGACAAGTGCAACAGGGCGTTGACATCAATACAAAAGGACAGACCGCCCAATTTAATATTTATATTGCACAATATTGAAGGAAATGCGCAATTTTCTTGTCAAAATATATAAATGGAATTTGAGGAAGGAGTGTTCGAGTGTTTGATGTACAAACTATTTTATATAGACATAATCTTAACTAATAAATAAAATTAAAATGTCTGTTCATTATTTCAGATTAACAGCATTATACTTTTTGTAAAAGAAGATATATATTATACAGTATCAAAAAATATTTCTTTAAAATTTATGTCTGAGTTTGTTCCGGCTAATCTTTGGAACGGCTTCGCCAATTTTGACAGAATTTACACTACCACACATATCTGATGATATAAAGAGTACTTTAGGCTACTTTTTTAGACTGTACAACAATGGGTAACACCGCGGAGCACAGCTACTCTATACATCTTAATACATATAAATCTCGTGTCACAATGTTTGTCCTCAATGGACTCCTAAACCACTTAACCGATTATAATAAAATTTGCACACCATGTGCAGTTCGATCCAAATTGAGAGATAGGATAGTTTAAATCTCAAATTATAGTCGCAATTTTAATTTATTGCTAATTATTGTATATAAATATGGCGGTACGAAGTTCGCCGGGTCAGCTAGTACTTATATAAATAAATAAATAAATATTTTGGACATCTAACACACAACGCCATCTAGTCCCAAGCTAAGCAGAGCTTGTGTTATGGGCACTAGACAACTGATAAATTTAATAATAATAATAATATAAATACTTATATACTTTTTTTTGTAAATACATACAATAGAATAGAATTATACATAGAAAACACCCAAACTCATACAAACATTTGGTCCGACCTGGGAATCGAACCCGAAGCACAACAGTCGCATACGCTAACAATGCGCCTCAGAGGCAGTCAATATACATATTAAACATTACGTTTGTTTGGTGACGGATTAACAATACGAAGTGTCACCACCCCTATTCACCCCATCGGTGTCGTAAGAGGCGTCTAAGAATGCAGTAGTTTGCTTATCATATTATATCTATCACTGCAAAGAAAAGGAAAATTTAAGATAAACGCTATACCAATACATCTGACCAGCGTGGCATCATCACCAACCCGTAGCAGTCCGCTGATAAAAATAGGCCTCTCCCAATGAACATCACGGAGCCCGGTCTGTTGCTTTTTGCATCCAGTCGCTGCCAGCCCTCTTGGTAGTTCCACAGTCTGGTAAAACCTATCTAAGTAGATGCCTGTATCTAGCAGTGAATTTACTACCTCTGTGGCGCAGTGGTAGCGTATGCGACTGATATGCTTGAGGTCTCGGGTTCGATTCCCGGGTCGGACCAAATGTTTGTTTCGAAGTTTGGGTGTTTTCTAATAATATGTATATATTAAAAAATAGTATGTGTATATTTATATCGCTTGCTTAGTACCAATAATACAAGCTCTGCTTGGTTTGGGACTAGATGGCGTTGTGTGTTACATGTAAAAATAAAAAGTAAGACTGTTATAACAGACATCGATATACCGATCTCAAATGTGCAACCAATCTCATACAACTCACTAATACATCTTCTACCAACTCACAAGCATAAATACCAACCGCATTTCCTTATTGGCACTCGTCTCACGCAATTAATTTTAAAACGTACATTTATTTGTTTGTTCTCAACTCGCAAACAATTTAACTTACCTATGGGAGTAATTGTTTGGATAAGCTCTTGAGTACCTACTTATAAATGGTAAAGGAAAGTCTGTATATTTATAAGATGTATTTTGAAAGATTTCAGGCCTCTGTTGACCGGAAAACTTTCGGTCCATCGAGAAAACAACTCCACCTAACACTGTGATGGGTCAAGGACAAATGACTTGCATCTCCAGACTTGCATACATCCACGGATGCCGATAGTCACTTTTCATCAGGTGTTGAAAGTTGGTTTAATTAGGAGGCAAATTAGCATAAAAAAAAACAAAAAATGAAATGGTATTTCAAAACCAGCGTCATTTTTTGAAGTACACCGATAGAGTAGACACCTGTCTATCGATATCGATAAAATGATTAGAATTTTGACGGTTAACAAACCGTATAAATATAATGTGTTGACGATGAAAGAAAATTCAATTAGTCTTCTTCCAACTCTAGAAGTGGGTCTGGTGAACTTACCTAATAAACTCAAGCTTGCAATCCAGCTGGCCTGCTGATCGCTCACCGTGAATGCTCCGTGGTTGGTCCTGGCGTCCTGCATTGAGGCTATAGCTGGGGACATGTAGCCCTTGCTGAGACCTGCTGCGAACGGTCCCAGTGAGACGGCGAGGGCTGCCCAAATCTGTAGGAAAATAGGCATATAGAGTGATAATAATATATGCGTAAAATGTTTTACAAAAGAGAGGTAAAAATATGAGTCTGATACACAATTTGTTAGTAAGAGGAAATTCTACTAGTAATGGAATGATAAATATAATTAATACAATGTCTACGTTTCTTTACTTTTTTTCTATATATTAATATGTGAAGCAGTCTTCACTTGTTGTGTCTTGTTGAGGAAAAACAGTTAAAGCCTGTCTTTCCTCAAGAAGAAGAAGGAAAAAGCTAGAAATTTAATATAATGACCGCCCAAATTGAAGTAGGCAAACAAAAAAACTATTATGGTTAAAATTCGACTCTCATTAAAATTATTATCCAAATATGTTCTAGTTTAAACGAAAGTGTCCCAATCACTTAATGACAAAATGGCGTAAGAACATTGAATTAAAACACATAATAACACCTTTCGTATTTTTGTGTCGTTATTTTGGTCTAATAAGTATGTATTCATTTATATTGGTGTGTAATTTCATGTCCCCGATATCACAATAATAAATATAATTAAAAGAAACAGGTGTTTTCCTTGTAATTACGTTTTGTTTTTATAAATTGTCGCCTAAGGGTACTGGTAGACCACCGAAGTTATTCTACTTTATTAAAAGTTGGGTAATTATTTAGTAAATGTACGTTGTGTGATTATTCTAATATCGGTTTGATATGAAAATATAACTGACACAGTAATTTCTTAGCTTAGGTATAATATTAGGATTATTTATTTATTTTTTAGATGGCTGGCAGGAACTGGATGCGAGTGGCCTAAAACCAATCAGAGTGGCGGGCTATGGGAGAGGCTTAGGTTCAACAGTGGACTGTAATAGGCTGATGATGATGATTAGGATTGTTTAATATTAATAACCTCGCACATCTCACACACCGATGTCTGATCTTAAACAAGACAATCTATAAGACTGCTGATAAATATATTCATGATAGATGATATAACATGAAAATATATGAAATAGATAGATGAAAGAGAGCCACGCTTCGGCATGAATGGGTCGGCTCGACCGTGTGATACCACGGCCTCACAGAAAACCGGTGTGAAACAGCGCTGTGTTTTACCGAGTGAGTGATCCGGAGTCCCATACCCCATCCCCCTCTCCATCCATCAAAAGCCGACAACGTGTGGCGGGTGTCCATGGGCAGTGATCGCTTATTATCGGGCGATACGTCTGCTCGTTTGCCCCCTATTCCATAAAAAAATATACCCAGACACAAAAGAAATATTGTTCTCATCACATAGTTTTCGTAAGTTGGAATCGAACTTACGAACTCTTAGCAGTCAGAATTAATAAACATTATATCAAAAAATCAGTCAAATGTAGTCTTAGTAGATTTTAACATCACAGGAAAAACAGAAATACAGGGACCAATGGAACTAAATATTATTATTATTTTTTCTCATAAACGAAACAAAAACGAAAATCAAAAAAAAATTTAAGCGATGATAACCCAAAAATATATAATGCGTGTTCTAAATCAACGCACCTTACACTAAAACAACTCTTTTTAGAGCATAAAAACGAAACAGCCTTTATTTTATTTTCCAAACTAAGTCAATTAGTATTCAGCCACTCATAACGTGATGATGCTTCAACAATTTGACCACCCATTTTTAAACCAGTCTGTATAAAAGCAAAAATATTATAAACTACCTTTATACTGAAAATTACTATTTGTGACCAACATATAATCTATCCACAATTCTCAATATAAAAAATACCATTCACAGTACGATCATCCAGAATGTTAAAGATTCCTTAACATGGCAGCGAGAGAGCTACAAAGACGTATAGGCTGTAATAGAACACGCACGCCTGAATCGATCAATGTTTCAAACACCATGTGTAAGGCTCACTAGGGATGTGCGTTTGTTTGTCATTTTATCGATATCGATAAAATAAAATAAAAAAATTAACGCTTAATTTCCTTTCCTAATTTTTTTTTTTTTTTATTTCTAAAAAATAGTAAACGTTAAAACTTTTTAAAACTAACTAATACTATGCACTCCCTATTTCTATTATCATCTTTATCTCATCAAAACTAATAATTAAGTAGTAAATTAAAATGAATTCGCTTTTATAACAACTTTCATCAACAAATCGTAAAATAAACTATCGTTAGTATAATTATTATAATATATGTAACAACAAATAAATAATATACATTCATGTTGTAGCTGTAGTTCTCAAATATGTAGTAAGTACATATATATATATAGTACTTCGAACAAACACAATAGTATCAAAATGTACTTTTTTTATTCTCATTGTATATGGTTTATTATTAGTTATTTTAATCTACTATAAATTTTCACAAGGGTCACAAAGGACAATATCATATTAGTGAAAATATCGTAATCCAAAGGCGCATCCATTAAATTAAGGCAGAAATATATAAATCTGTTGCATTGTAAGGAATGTTGCTTATAGGTACGGATGAATTGTGGAATGTATACAATAACTCTAATAGGCCTCGGTCGCGTACTTCGCACACACGGCCCAGTCGAATTAGCTATTGTAAAAAAACCGAGCGCCCTAAGCCATTAAAACAAACAATTAAATGAAGAAAAAACGAATGAACCGCCAATTTTAAAATAAGAACAAAACCAACGTACAATAAACTAAAAACAATCACTTAAAATTTCAACATCCCTGAGTGTTCTATTTTCAAATGATAATCGACCTCGATGCACATCCCGTACAACCCTACTCTATCTGAAGCATTTGTACGGGCCAATGACCGGCACACTGCCATACATTCTATCCCTAAATACAATTTTTGACGTACACATCCGATATACAGATTTCAACCTTAACTCTATAGAACTAAGATTGAACAAAACAGTAGATTGCTAGTGTCGTAGACAAACTTTTAATTTATTTAAAATCCAAGGGATATTAAGCTTTATGGCGCCAGAAATTAATGGTTTTAAAGTGTTTTTTTCTATGGCATGTAATCGATGGCTCCCGTTAATGTCACTGAGTTTGATGAATTGTGGAACGAACTCGAGTGATATGTAATTTTATTTTTAAATTATTTTTCTTTGATACTATATTAGGTTAATATTTATAATTAAAAATAATTAAGTTATTTTAATTATTTATTAAAGCCAGGTGGTCGTGTTAGTTTGATGTTTACGATACATCATAAAAGGGAGATGGAAATATAAATAGGTTTATTGTTTTGTCCGTATTTTTAGTCTATTTTTTATGTTTTCCGAAGTTTGGAATATATTTCAGTTCAATGACACACGTTAAAGTGTATCGCGAGGTGCGGGATTGTTAGGTGTGGCTAAAATAGAGATGGGTGACCATTGTGGTATTAGGTTGAATGGCAACTATTTACTCAATTATATTTTTATTAGTATTGTGTCGCAGTTTTAGAGGTACTTGTTACAAGTAATGGATTCGATTTCCATTCGGTGTAAATTATTATATGTCTGATGTTATGATGCATGGCGATGTAAGTACTTACATATATTCGATTGTCTCATGGGAGTTCACGGCTTCAATTCTATGGCAAAACAGGCATTTACTTATACAAATATGACTATTACCTAGCATTAGCCTGAGTATCAGACGGATTTAATATCCTTTTTTGTACAAAAAAGTACAAGTAAAGTAAAAATTAGAATACTACGGGACAAGTTGTACCGGTATTGGGTTTATTTATGTATGTGTAATATATACATATTTAGTGATGTAATGTACCTATTCTCATCAATTATGTTAAAGAAATTTTAGCCTGAGGTTCTTACAAAAAATTTGGGTCTTTAACATCACGCAACGATTATTAGGTGCAGAACAGTGACCATTCACGCTGTTTAAACTACATAATATTGTATCAAGTTTTCATACCTGTCTTCTATAACTATTTCTACCATCACTGGACCTCATCATCATAATTCTCGTCTCCGGGGTGATGTTCGTCATTTTATCACCGATCTTTTCACCCGTCTGGTCGCAGAACTTCTTTTCACACATAGACACTGTTTACTTTTCACTTTGTCCACAAATATTCAGATCTGGTGGGAGTCTTGTGTCATGGTGTTAAAAACTGTAACAATAGAAACATTTTGAAATTAGATAGATATATAAACAACTAGCTGTTGCCCGCGGCTCCTGCCGCGTGTATGTCGGTTATCGCAGCAAAAACACACATCAAAAGTGTCTAGGGATCAACATATATTTTTGCAATAACTTTTCTCCTGATTGATATTAATTAAAATTTTCTTTAAGGATTCATCAAATAAAGTGTTTTCGTTTGTCACAGTAACGATAAACCAAGTCACCTTTGCATTAATAAAGAAATTTGCCATTTTCCTAATAAAGGGATTTTTGACATTTGAACCACTAACATTAAAGTTCGAAAAAAAGACTGAAATAACAGTTTTCTTTAAAATTTTATTAGGTAACTTAAACAATTAATAATCCGTGTTTCTACCGCGAACACTAACAACACAAGAACATCGGTTTGGCATACTCAAAATGAGTTCATCCAAATCACGCTGTGGAATGGCCGCCCATGTTCGTTGCAACAACAAAAAAAGGTCTTCTTGCAACTGGATACCCTCCATATTCGGCAGAGCTCTTCTCTGTAGCATATCCCATGCATGCTCAATCGGGTTCAAGTCTAGCGACTGAGCAGGCCAGGGCAGGACATTGATGTTAGCTGCGGCGAGAGTCTGTCTTACAACTCTTGCGGTGTGCTGTCGTGCATTATCATGCATTAACTGAAATAAGGGACCGATTTGCACTTGTAGAGGAACGATGACGTCTGATACAATCGTCTCAGCATAAATTTGAGCGTTGAGTTGCCTCTGATCCAAATCAACTCAGTTCTTCCGCCGATCCAAATACCCGCCCATACCATGATGGTTCCACCACTATAAGGATGGACTTCATGGCAGGATTTTAATCGCTGTTGGCGTCCAGGGGTTCTCCAGTGTCGTATACGTCTTGTATCCGGTCTCATACCAAAACGAGACTCATCAGAAAAGCACACGAAACGCCATTGTTCTTCTGCCCAATTTCTGTGTTCAAGAGCCCATTGATATCGAATCCTACGATTGTGCATTGCTATAGGTGGTACCCGTAGCGGTCTTCGGGAATGAAGGTTCACTTCATGCAAGCGGTTTCTGACTGTTTGGTCGCTAATTAAGTTCCCTGAAGAGTGATGAAGCCTCACGGCTAACATCATGGCGGTTATTGTTGGAGCTCTTCGAGTTAAGATTTGAATGTATCGGTCTTGTCTCCGTGTGGTGCAGCGATACCGTCCTCCATGGCGCTCAGCCACGGTACCAGTGCTTCGGTAACGTGTTCAAAGTTGACTGATAACACTCTGACTTGTATTCAGAGCTAAAGCCACAGTACGTTGCCGGGAACCAGCTTCTATCATTCCCACGGCTCTGAGCATTTCTTCCCTGCTTAAATGACGTCGCCGCTCCATAATAACGTTGGTTTTAATCAGTAGTAGGGAAACAGTAGCACTAATAATGTCTTCAATGCGTTGTATGTTTTTATAGGGAAAATATTGACAGCTGATTTTCATCTCTTACTCGAATTTGATTGACAGTTCCTGATTCAAATTATGAAATGCACCAAAAAGGATCCATATAAATTTATAAAATCATAAATTTATTACAAAGCCACATCTCAATCTCAAGAAATCCGCATAAAAATGCTTGATCCCTAGACACTTTTGATGTGTGTAGTAGCCTATGTGTTATTCTGATGCATAAGCTATATTACTGTAAAGTTTCATCCAAATACGTTCAGTAGTTTTTGAGTGAAGAAGTAACAAACATACACACAAACTTTCGCATTTATATATTAGTGTGATGTGATAATTACACAGAGGATAGCTTATGCGAATGCCAATCAAGAAGTCAAGGATTCGATTTCAGGGTAGATTCCAAAAGTGTTTTTGCGTTTTTTCTTAATAGAAATTCTTCATAACAGTCCGGAGTATGGAAGTTTTAGGCGTATGGTGGTGTTTCCCGCTCGTGCATCGGAGAGCACGTTAAGCCGTCGGTCCCAGTTGTCATGAACATCTATGGCAATCGCTCAGTGCCCTCAAGTATACTGACAACTAGTTCAACCTTCGAATTCAGTTTGCCCTCAGAGTTGGGGATGTCCGATGCCAGTCAGAAAAGCTGAAATTCAGGTAAAACCGGTTGAAATAGTACGGTAGTAGCCGACCCGACCCGGTGGAATGATAAAAGCTAGGAAGATGATGAGGTAGACAGGTAGAAAAGTTTTCGTTTATACACCGTATTACAGAGATACAAGGGAGGAAATAAAAAGTCAGACATACGATGTATAAAGTTATAAAATAATAAACTTTATAGTCACAAGCAGTCTCTTCCAGGTCACCTTAGGATGGATCAAAATGTTTTGAAGAGACAGTAGTAGTTGACGGTCCAACGAGTTTCGAAGAATAATTTACTAATGAATTTAATTATAAAATAAATACAGTCCTGCAATATTATTGCTTTAAGTTTTAATTTCATTTATTCTGTAGTGTACACAAATGTAAACATTTCAGTGACAAGAAAATAAGATACATGTACAAAGGCGCGCTTAACAAAAATGACAGTTTTCTTTCAGCTAACCAAATTTAAACTAAAGCATGTTAAGTTTTCATTTAAATGAAAACATCTTAAAAATTAAACAAAATTTTAAATTTAAGGCAATACTTACTGCCTCAAATTAATCATCAAATCAAACTCAAATTTTCAATCACAACACTTCAAAGAGGTGATAGAAAAATTTATTGAAAAAAATCACTCACAGAGTCTGCCCCCTACAGATGCTCTAATCAACACAAGTTCAGACACTAGAGCTCACCACACAAATGACGTCTACCATTGATACTGAACTAAAACAATTATTGTTTAACACTCCAACGATAGAATGATTCAATAAGAATTATTCCTATTGTACACTGTGTTTTATTTTCAATAACTCGCTGTACTGTGTTATTTTATCGCTATCAAAGACGTTATGTAAAAGAAAAATGTGGAAAACCGCCATCTTGTATTTAAGAGAATTCATTGTTCAACTAATTGAGCCACGCGGTATAACCCGCGTATAAAGCCCCGGTTCAAAGCTAGTCTAAAAAAAGTATCCTAAATGAGTCCTAATATCATCAGCTTTCTGGAAGTGAAAATCCGTTACAAAGACACAAACAGACACACATATTTTAAAAATTGATTTTTTTATGTAAGTTCCGTATATACTTTCATATCACTGCCTCCCTGGAGTAGGGTAGCGTATGCGACTGCTGTGCTTGAGGTCTCGGGTTCGATTCCCGGGTCGGACCAAATAAATATTTGTTTCGGAGTTTGGGTGTTTTCTATGTATTTATACAAAAAAAAGGTATGTATGTTTTTATATCAGTTGTCTAGTACCCATAACACAACCTCTGCTTGGGACTAGATGGATGTTCGAACTCCAAAAAAAAAAAAATTTTTTTATAAAATAGTTGGCAAACGCGCAGACGTATCGCCTGATGGTAAGCGATTACCGCCGCCCATGGACACTCGCAACACCGGAGTCGTCACAAATGCGTTGCAGGCCTTTGGAGGATGGGGAAGGGGATATTGATTTACATTTATATGCATTTAGTAAAAATATGTCAATATGAAATTACAAACAGACACTTTAATTTTATTTATTTGTATAGATGTCGTAAGAGCCGATGTCGGGAGAAAATTTCGTAAAACAACAGCTCTATAGTGGGAAGAAAAACTTGTATCAAATACTAATCGACTTGATCAGCGTGATTAGTACTCCAAAATCTCTTTTAAGGAGAGGAAGTCTAGCAATGGACTATGAGAAACTATTGATGATGTTACATACTTCATCAACAACTCATAATGTCCCACTGCTGGGCTCGGGACTCCTCTCAGGAGAGGATTAAGGCCATACGTCCCCACGCTGGCCGAGTGCGGGTTGGGGACTGGCAACACAACGTTGTGGCTACGTAATCTTGCCTTTGGATGTTTTTATGCCGCCCAAAGGCCTCCAACTAAGCTTCACGACTGTTATCCTACGATAACAACCGGGACCGTCTGCTTAACGTGACCTCCGAATCACGAAGACGCTCATGGAGATATACCACTAGCGGTCACCCATCCAGGTACTGACCGCGCCGTCGTTGCTTACCCTCGGTGATTGTTTCTACTTGGTAGGTTTTATTTACGAAATCTTTCTGTCACCGACTGAAACTAAGAGTCATCTAACGCTAGATATATTAATGTAAGTAATATACTATAAATGTACAAGATTTAATTACTTCATCATCTTCATGATCAGCCCTTTGCAGTTCACTACTGGGCATAGGCCCGGTCTGTTGCTTTCTGCATCCAGTCGCCAGCCCTCCTACGTAAGGCGTCCCGCCATCTGGCAAGAGCGCGTCCCACACTACGTTTACCAAGACGCGGTCCAGTTATATTCCTCTCTTAGTATTTAAGGAATTATTTTAACTTACTCAACAATAGGCTGTATATCTATTTGTTACCTTTGTCGAATAAAGGATGACTAACATTTAAAAAAATCGCTAAGTTCTTTTCATTATAATGCATTCTAATAAGCTGTTAATTTTCAACTCTGAAGGTGCTTTTTTTATTAGAATTTGAATAGATCCAGTTTAAACGGGATTTATCCTTCACTAGCTGACCCACGCAACGTCGTTTACGTCTCTTAAAGCCCGTAGGCTACAAAAATTCCCCCGTTTTTGTAGCATTCTTCATTGGTGCTTCGCTCCTATTGGTCTTAGCGTGATGATATATAGCCTTCCTCGATAAATGTACTATGCAACATAAAGATTTTTTCAAATCGAACCAGCGGTTCCTGAGATTAGTGCGTTCAAATAAACAAACAAACTCTTCAGCTTTATAATATTAGTATAGATAATAAAAAAAAAACGAACTGATCATGAATGACAGAGTTCTGACGTTTCAAAAAAAGGTTAAAATTGAAACCACTCCTCTGTATTTTATAGTCTATTAAAACAGTAACAAAAACGTCAAACAATCAATTTCATTCCACACAATTCCTTTCATTCACATTCAGGAAATTCAACGAAAACAAATGTAAAAGTGAAACGGATATTTTAATTTATTTATCTTTCACAAACAATGACTTATCCGGCAGGTTCCTTAAATAAATACCGGCCGGATGAAAAGACAGCTTTGTACGTAAACATAGAGTTTATAGAGTAATGCTATTAAGTGTATAATCCACTAAAAGTCATACCATAGACAAAAGAGCGCGAACTATATAATATATCTTATACATTTTTGGGATCTTTGAGATTATTGGTGTTTAAATTTAAAATTAAATACCTTATACGTATTATTAATATTACAAATTCTAAAGTAACTCTGTCCGTTTGTTATGTTTTCACAGCAATACCGCTGCACCTTTTTCCATGAAATTTGGCACCGAGACGATTGACAGTGATAACCGACATATATCGCCCCTGGCGAACCCGTGAGAAAAGTTAGTATGAATGTTAATTGAATTATAAAAAGGAACGCACAAAAAATGATGAATTTCATTTGTATAAGCAGTTAAGTGTTACCATCCTACAATATGAAAATATGTTAGCAACAGCTTATTTCAAAAGGAGGATAATCTTTAATTTTTTTTTTAATTAATATCAAGAAAGAAAAAATCAGGTAGGTTTGGTAGGTAGTAGAGCCACGCTGATTTCAGCACGAATGGGCCGGCTCGACCGGGGCGGTACTACCCTCGCACAGAAAATCAACGTAAAATGACCACGTTCGTGCTGTCGTGTTTCGTTGGTGAGTGCGAGACCGGAGGCCCAAATAGTCTAGTCAACAAGTTCCATACTTGTTGACTAGACTAAAAGATGCAGCAGCATCACTAGGCCGCCATGGTGTGGGTCGCCATACTGCATTGTCTGCATTCGCAGTGAGTATGGCGACCAATACTCTTGGATTCTGCTTATGCTTTCCATCAGGCAGAGTAGAGTCATTTTGGCGGGCCATACATAAAAAAAAAAAAAAAAAAAAAAAAAAAAAAAAAATCAAAAATCCCTTTCATCATGAACATTTACAGCCTTTTTTTAAAAATGTGTTTTTATGAAGCGATTACAAATCGTGCGAAGCAAGAGAAAAAAGGAAAGAAGCGATTAGTCTAAAATATGACACAAACATATGACATTTCACTTAATCTCTTTACTTTCAAAGAAAACCTAAATATCAAAGACATTTGATAATTGCATTACTCTAAATTGTACATTAATATATTTCGGTACAAATGCCAAATATATTTTACAGCTGCTAAATATCTATCTATACTAATCTTATAAACGCGAAAGTTTGTGAGTATGGATGGATGGATGGATAGATGGATGGATCTATGGATGTTTGTTACTCTTTCACGCAAAAACTACTGAACGGATTTGAATGAAACTTTACAGTAATATAGCTTATACATCAGAATAACACATAGGCTACAATTTGCGGCGATAACCGACACGCGGGCGGAGCCGCGGGCAACAACTAGTTATACCTACTATAGAATCATCACATATTAATCCTAGAAAAACGTTCCCGTTATGATGTCCGTTTGAAATTATAATCGATTACTGAGTCGATTATTTTCTAAATTAGGTCAGAAATAAACTATCAACCAGGTGCATTGCTTCCAACATAAATATATTTCGTAATCACCTGTAAAAATTCCAATAAAATCTAATCACTTGTTTATTTACAACGGATGTAGTAGATAAACGCATTTCCTGACTTACTGACTGACTGAATGATATCATTGCTTAGATACTTTGTTAAAAATGCATAGTGATTGTGAAATGCTGCTATTTTTATCAAGGATTAGCCGTGCTCGATACTTCGTACAGGTGACATTTGGATTTTCAAGATATTTTAATTTTTCACCGTTAAAACCTTCCTTGGACTACGACAAACATTGCAAAACTAAAATCAGCTAAATCGGCCGTTTTCGAGTTTTAGCGAAACAAACGAACAGCAATTGATTTTTATATATAAGAAGATTTATAATATAGATTTTAAGGTGGTGGATAGGAGTGTCATAACATCTTTTGAAAAAAAAATCTTCTACTTCTTGCTTTTCAGTTATCTTTGTTTTGAAGGTAGAAACTGTAATGATATCTTGATAATACATAGCTTGTCAGTTTTGGAAGGTCACAAAATGCACTTTTAAAATAATATTAAAGTTAATAAGCATGGGTCTACTGTACGCAGACTCAAGCTTAATAAATTATAATTACAAGTTTTAACAAAAAAAAACCGACTTCAATCTAGACCAAATTTAAATGGGACCATTCGGGAAGCGCCAGCTTTTAAATAAAAAAAGAATCATCAAAATCGGTTCACCCAGTCCAAAGTTATGAGGTAACAAAAAAAAAAAAAAAAACAATCGAATTGAGAACCTCCTCCTTTTTGAAGTCGGTTGAAAATAGAGAATTTGATCGGGATTTCAAATAGAACATTTTTCTACAAAAAAATAACAACTAAAAATAGCAAATGTGTTCTAGATATGCAAATGACTTGCTAGAAATAATTTTTCACGTTGACACAGTACGTATTTCAGAGCTAGACGTCATCGGGTCACGCTTGGCTGCGATCGGAATTTCAACATGATTGGTCTACGATTAAAAACTCTTTGTTTGTTTCACTCATAGGTATAGTACACCTCACGAATTTTGATCGGTAATATTCATTCTGTAATCAGAGTTGGCAGTTTAAAGCTACCTATTTTAAAGCAGATTACGACGAAGCCGAAAGGTGATAGTTTTAGCAGTCTATGTATGTTTCACCGTAGCGTGTAAATTCCTAAATCGAATTTTAAATTAAGGAATGAGGTGTCAATAGATTCGTAATAATAGCTCGTCTCGACCGGAGTGATACTACAGCCTCACAGACAACCGGTGTGAATCAATGTTCGCGCTTTGTTTCTCCGTGTGAGTGAGGATACCAGAGGTATGGACACCAACCCCCCCCCCAATCTCCCTCCCTATCCCCCAAAGACCGGCAACGCACTTGTGACGCCTCTGGTATTGCGGGTGTCAACAGTCAAGTTTAATTTCTTGAAGTCGTTCTGGGTAATTGACGCAGTTTTCTTACCTCTGTTAATGAAAATATATACAAAGTCTATTATTTACATACTCTACGCAAATCCGTGGTTATTAATAACTGAAAAGTTACAGTCTGTTCTTAGTTCGCCGACAAAACATCGTAACTCACCAAGGTCATGTTTTAGTAACTTTATATAATTACAATATTTATGATCTGGTCTGGTTAAATGCGTACTTCTAGATCTTTTGATTAATTAATCATTAATTATATTATAAAATACGTAGATAAAGTCTCTGTTTTTTTCACATCAAGCAGTCAGCTCCGTATTTTTAGCTGCAGAGTTCTTAGTGTAAATTATTTCCCATCAACAACGGATATCATGGTGATCGCAATCGGCACTGTTATTCGCCCAGACTAAAATCTACACCAATCGCAACGCCAAACGCGATAGTTGTAGAGAGCGAATCAATTTGAAATAAACTCACATTAGGCGATCTAAGTTGGTTACAAATCGTAACACCTCGAGGCCCAACTTCCTCGAGAGCGAGATTATGGCGAGGAATAAACTCACACTAAACTCTCTGATTGTTTAATCTGGACCAAATTGACATGGGACCACACGGAAAGCACCACCTTTCAAATAAAAAATAAATCATCAAAATCGGTTCACCCAGTCAAAAGTTATGTGGTAACAAACATAAAAAAAATACATACGAATTGATAACCACCTCCTTTTTTGAAGTCGGTTAAAAATGGGGCAAACGAGCAGATGTATTGACTTGTAGTAAGCGATTACCGCCACCTATGGACACCGGCAACATCAGAGGCATCACAAGTGCGTTGCCGACCTTTGGTGGATAGGGAGGGGGATGGGGGTGGGACCTCCGGTATTCTCACTCACTCGGTGAAACACAGCGCAAGTGCTATTTCACACCAGTTTTCCGTGAGGCACTGGTATCACTCCGGTCGAACCGGCCCATTCACGCCGAAGCGTGGCTCTTCCACGGGCAGTATGAGCCACTACGTCGAACGTATAATAAGTAAAATTACACAAATACTAGAGGTTATATATATTGTCAAACGTAATTCCATGAAATCTCAATTGTTCAAAATATCTTTTTGTTACAATTTCACTCTGTAGTTTTAAAGGTTTTAAGTCCACATAATTACGGCCCAACTCGTGTAAACCAATTATAAATGTTACACAATACGTGATTAAATTAATCATAAAATTAAAATAAATGCAACATATCAAATGAACCAAGGGCTAGGTTTACGGAAATCATCAAAATCGAGTAGAAATTTATTTTTATGTTCTAAACACTTAGTGATTTTTATGACACCAAACGAGCGTGTGTCCATTGTTCAGTTAGATTTGTGACTTAACGGATAATGGTCCGACATTGTGTTGGAAGAATATCGTGTCTCATCCTTGTTTGTCAACAGATTTTTTATATCAAAATGTTAAGAAAGGAAGCAAAGATTTGATGCCGAGATTTTAAAGCTGAATAAATTATTTGACTGCACGTTTGGCCTAGTGGTTTAACGGTCACCACGCCGTTTCCTACTTTGCCAAGTGTTGTGGATTCAAATCCCACGTAGGACAACACTTTGTGTGATCCACAAATTGTTGTTCTGGGTTTGGGTGTTCTTTGTGTCCGTTTCATGTATGTTTGTAAAGTCCCCCGCGACACAGGATTTATTCCTAGTGCGGGAGTTGTCTTAAAAAAAAAAAAAAAAGGTTCCAGACACGGGTAGTTTGTCAGAATTGAGTGTGAGCAATAAGAAAAAAACTTTCAACAAGTATTTATTTAAGCAAAAGCATCTCAATAGGCCGAGTTTGATTAGCAGTAACTACGAACGGAGGTTCAATGATTCAGAAGCATCTCAATAGGCCGCCATGGTGTCAGTTACCATGGTGCATTGTTGCATTATCTGCATTCGCAATGAGTATGCTGACCACTGCTCTTAAGTTCTACTAATGCGTTCCATCAAGCAGAGTAGAGTTACTTTGGCAGGCTCATATAAAAAAATAACAATACATATTTTGACATAGTAATGTTTTTTCATGTGAAAAAAATACTAGCTGTTGCAGGCGGTTCCACCCGCGTGTATGTCGGTTATCGCTGCAAGTAGTAGCCTATTTGTTATTTTGATGTATAATCTATATTATTGTAAATTTTCATCCAAATTCGTTCAGTAATTTTTGCGTGAAAGAATAACACATCCATCCATACTTACAAACTTTCAATTTTATAATATTGGTACGATAAAACTGTTTTAAAGTTTTAAACTGGTAAAGGTTTTTGTGAATACACAGTAAGAATTGGATTTTTCTAGCAAATCAACAAACATTTTAAACAAGTGAAAGTAGACAGAAGTTGTAGATCTTAGATAGAGGTTGGTTTATATAAACAGAAGAAAACGAAACTACTCCTACAATAAAGAAATTTAAGATTTTTAGATAGAATAAAATTTTATTATTGGAGTCGGTTCAAAAGAATCGGTTTCCTCGTATCCCGTACGTGAATGGACACGAACACAGTTAAAAGTCTACACATATAACGTTAATTAAAACGTTTTATGACGATGCGTCTACGAGTTATGTGCTTCAACGCGGAAATGTCTGCATGTAATTAAGATGGCCGATGATAAAGTGGAAACCGGATTTTTCGATTATTTCGTGTCTCGAGAATGCATGAAGGGCCTTATGATTTTATTAATTATACGGTTTATACAGTGACTTGAATTCTTAATATAGTATTTTTTTGTAGTAAAATCTGTGTGTGCTAGTGACACACACGAATAATAAATAGATATTTAGACAGGTCACCCAAGCAAGCTTTTAGCTCTTAAGTTCTATAGACAGTGTTAATCACTTCCCATCAGGTATTTGCTCATTACTCCCATGAAAAATAAGCTTTAAATGTGACAAATATTATCCTACTTGTAGTTGCTTCGCAATTACCTGTCTGTCTGTCTGTGTAAAATAAAGCCCCCAGACACTCGCGAACAGACAGGTGACATTAATAACTTTCTAACTTTGTGGATTCAGAACAAAAATATCCACAGAGATGAAAGATTTTTTCTCGAAACGAAAAGGCAACACAGATATTATCAACGACATCTTTGAAAAGCTTGTTTTTCATCATCAAAAGTAGCTAAATAAAATATTATACACAGTGTACAATAAGGTCGCTTTCACTGTTCGCTTAGATCTTTTAAATCAGTTAACGGATTTTAATGCAGTTTTCAGCAATACATTCCCGGGTCGGACCAAATGTTTGTATGATCTGCAAATATGTATATGTTTCGAAGTTTGGATATTTTATATGTATAACTAGTCGATGCCCGCGGCTCCGCCCGCGTATATGCCAGTTATCGCGGCAAATAGTAGCATATGTGTTATTCTGATGTATAAGCTATATTACTGCAAAGTTTACATACTTACAAACTTTCGCGTTTATAATATTATGTATAGATATAGATATGTATTTATAACAGTTGTCTAGTACCCATGCCCATAATACAAGCTCTGCTTAGCTTGGAACTAGATGGCGTTGTGGGTTAGATGTCCGAAATATTGGATATTTAAGGGCATAAAATTCTTTGATTTTTGAGAAAGGACATAGGCTTCTCTTATGGCGATAGCCGACATACCTACTGGCTGTTATACATATAAGTAAAAAGATTAATCTACAAAAAATCAATAATTTCTAAAGGTGTTCAAAAGTATTTTTTTCATAAATTTTCCCAGTAAACGTGTTTTAACGAGTTCTCGTTGCTGGCTATTATGCGTAATAACCGCACAAATTACCCGGATCGAGTTATATCGACAGGTTACATCTTTATAAAAGGACTTTTACTCTATACGTGTTAATCTGTACTATCCTGTTACGTTGAGCCGTCGCTCGTCGTCCCCGTTGCCATTCAAATGTCTAAATCTAAGTAGGTACCGTAGAAGACTGAATGCCGACCCCAATCTAGTTAGAGAAAAGTCATTCTACTAGTGGTCGCTTAGTGATCGAAATTGGACCATAATTAATTTATGTATTTTTTTAGCTTTTTGCACTCATCTTCCATATAAGCTTTATCTGTATCATAATAAAAAGGGATACAAAATAGGTTATAGATTATTTAATCTGCTAATAAGTTATGAAAATGCCTACAACTTCGCCTACGTTAACGATGGACGTAAATAACATTCATCAACTCAAATCAACACACGTCAAAGTATCGTGTCGTTGTCGTATCGTCACATATAAATTGCTTTACATTTAATCGGTCCCTCATTACCGCTCCTGATCACCGACACGGCATCATAACGAGCGTCCCTGTATCTATGTAAAGGATCACACCATCGAAACACATGTATTAAAGCATGAAAATGGTCGTGCTTCGGCTTGTCAAAGACTGTAGTACAAAATGGAATCGAGCCTTATTAATTACGATCTCGAAGGTTTACAAGAAATGTATTTGGAAGATTGAGCAGTGAGGATTTTAGTTCTGATTGCCAGATTCAGTACCGACTTTTAGACAGAATTTTTCGATTCTACAAAATAAATAAATAATAAATATTTCGGACAATTAACATACAAAGGCCATCTAGTCCCAATCTAAGCAGAGCTTGTGTTATGGGTACTAGACAACAGACATAAATACATATAACTTTTTTGTAAATACATACATATTATACATAGAAAACACCCAAACTCCGAAACAAATATTTGTAGATCATACAAACATTTGGTCTGACCCGGGAATCGAACCCGAGACCTCAAGCACAGCAGTCGCATACGCTACCACTGCGCCACAGAGGCAGTCAAAAAATACCACAAAGTTATTAGAATTTTGATTGCACGATTGGCCTAGTGGTTTAAGCGGTCGCCACGCCGTTTTTTACTGCTACCACACATTGTTGTTCTGAGTCTGGGTGTTCTTTGTGTCCGTGTCATGTATGTTTGTGAAGTCCCCCGCTACACAGAATGCGGGAGTTGTCTTTTTAAAGTAATAAAAAAAGTTAATTTTAAGATGGAGTCGCTCGACTGGGAATATGCCGTGATTTTACATAAACCGCAAATTAAGAGTATTACATTTTTTTTCATACTAACTTTTGTCCACGGCTTTCTGTTATTGCGGTAAAAAGTAGTCTGTGTGTAAAACAAACCATAGCTTTCTGATAGCGAAAGAGTTCATGACATAACATCATCACAAAGCGTGATAAACAAACTCATCCCACCAAAAACATTTTCATGTAAAATGTTGCCAAGACGACTGCATATGGCTTAACCTGTGAAAAAGATATCAGATCTCATGTAGAGCCAAGGTTCTGTATCTACACGCCCTAACTCTACCAACCCTAACTCTACCAACCCTAACTTCATAAACTCTACATCTCAGTAAAAATGTATGGCTTCGCCGTTTCGCTACCATACCGTCAAACGTCACGAAGGGGAAACGAACGCCTTTTGTGTTTGCAAATATCTAGTTTCTGAAGTAACGAAACAGCCAAGCCATACATTTTTACTGAGATGTAGAGTTTATTAAGTTAGGGTTAGTAGAGTTAGGGCGTGTAGATACAGAACCTTGGCTCTACATCAGATCTGATGTCTTTTTCACAGGTTAAGCCATATGCAGTCGTCTTGGCAACATTTTACATGAAAATGTTTTTGGTGGGATTTCATTTCTTTTTGTAAGTTTCTTAAGGCAGTTTTTTTTCTTTTTTGGGCTGTATTTCTTGTAGGTACATCTTCCTTCTTCTTTCGAAAAAGTCCGTGTACCAAAAATAAAACCTCTAGCATAAACATTTGTGAAAGTCTCATACAAACTTCCACCCCCCAATTTGGGGGTTGGGGGGCAAAAGTAATAGGTTTATGACTTTTTTTGTTGTTTGTATACTAAAATTTGTTTACATCCAAATTTCAGCTTTCTAGCACTTTAGGAAGTACCCTAACAGTTTTGATGATCATCAGTATGTCAGTGACGAAATCAGTGTTTTTTAGGTATCAAAAAAATCTAAAGTATCAAAGCTAGACAATTGAAAATTTGTACGCTTCATTAGTCTATTGGTAACGTAATATTCTGAAAATTTGAACGATCTGATATATCGGAAACCAAAATTATGAGGGTTCAAAAAAACGACGAAACACTTCGAGAAAAGGTATGTAGTGCCCTTGCGCTACGCTTGACTCGTCTTGGCGGGGGCACGACCGTGCCCCCAGATATTCGCATTTATAACATTACTAGTTGTTGCACGCGTGTATGTCGATTATCGTGGCAAATAGTAGCCTATGTTTTATTCTGATGTATAAGCTACATTTCTGTAAAGTTTCATCCAAATCTCTTCAGTCGTTTGCGCGTGAAGAAGTAACAAACATACCCACAAACTTTCGCCTTTATATATTAGTGTGATACGATTTATGCTCTCGGTTGTCGGCACTTGATGGAACTTGTTGAAATACATTCTAGAATTAAACTCACTTGTACTTATTCTACTATTTTATTCACAGAAGTAACGTAAAAGTAATTATAATTTCATTGGGCGAATCCGGTCAGGATTAAAGTCAATAAAAGTAGTGAAATGAGTGCAAATTAGTTTAATTCTAAAATGTATAATAGTGGAGTTAATATTCCATCGCCTCGTATAATCTCCTCGCAGATACTGATATCTTGTTTCTCGTGCCAACCTTGTTCCTTGTGCCAACTTGTCACTACCTATTAAGAGTTCACTCAATTCACAAGATCGAAAAAGAAAAGTATTGAGGTAACACTTTTTTTTTAATTAAATTTTAAATATAAAATTGACATATCGAGTCCTTTCAGAGGAGTGCGACCATTAATACCGTGACACAAGATATTTTATATTAGACTAGCTTTCATCTCCTGATTTACCCCCTTAGGGGTGGAATTTCAAAACTTCCTTTCTTAGTGCTCACTTACGTTATATAAAGAACCTACATGCAAAATTTCAGGATTTTTGCTTAAGCGGTTTGGGCTATGCGTTGATCTCTGGGTATGTCAGTCAGTCAGTCACCTTCCTCTTTTATATATATAGATAGATAGATAGATGGGACTTAATACGCATTTTGAAATAATATCATATTCTGACATCTTGGAGGCGGAGCTAATCTGATAATTGGAATCATTCAATGAATACACGTTCATCCTAAGTAAATGTGCTCAAAGATTTTCACATTTATGTACACAGCCAGTACAATAGCCGAGTCTCTATTATGTCCACACACAGCACAGAGAAATAGTAATGTAAACAATAGTTACTACTGCAAAAACCCTTATATAGTTGTATTATTCACAAATAAACAAGCTTTCTAACTGTTCTATCGACTAGAAGTAAAACTTGTTTGCTTCTAACGAACACTACACCCACCGTCTCATAAAACAAGTGCGATTGAACCTGACCGTGTCATTACTGCCAATGCATTTACAGCCTAACCATAAATTACTCGTTTGCTTCACAATTGACAAGTCATAAAATGAACAAAGCCGGGGTATATTTCTGTTGATTATACGAAAGTACTCGTAAAATTGCGACAGGCATTGACGTTAGGTAGTTCATGGATGTGCGACTTCAAATTCAAATAAAGTTACTCATGTGCGACTTAAAAAAAAAAAAAAATACTTACTACCATGCGACTTAAAATATAACAAGCTTAAAATTTAAAATACACCCAACGCAAGCACTTAATCGAGTAATCATACGCCAAAAATGCCTTTCCTCATTTTGGAAAAGAGCTGATATTCTTACACTGCAGGACCGATATTGACAAACATAGCTAAGAACCACCGCATGGAAACTGGCTTTCAAAGGAAAAAATTGCATCGAAATCGGTCTATCTGCTTGAGAGCTACGATGCCACAGACAGACACACACAGAGACAGACATAAATCGACGTCAAACTTATAACACCCCTCTTTTTGCGTCGGGGATTAAAAATACCTTACTGTGTGTGACATTAAATAAAAATCACCTCATTAAATGCGAATCAAAATAACCTAGATAATTATACTTGGCACTACAATACTGGCTAACACTACTTCATAAAAAAATTGCAGTATGTTGTTTATAGTATAAGACACAAACGAGCAGAACGGTCACCAAATGGTATGGGATTATCACTGTCCATGGGTGTTTTTTTTAATAATAGTGGTTCATAGATGATGAGTTATTGTCGATGAAGAGGTCTCGGGTTCAAATTCGGAGGTCAGGCCAAAAAGTGCTATTGAGTTTTTCTGATTATAAAAATGCTTCATACAACCAGAGTTTGGAATTTGGAGTCTTAACCTCCGTGCCTCGGAGAGCATGTAAAGTCGTCGGCCCTGGGCCTGATCTCTCCTGCATTCCTGCTGTACCATCGGATTGTGAGATTGAAGGAACAGAGAGTGCACCTATTTCAGTTGGTTGGTCTCCTCTGAAACTGGCCAACGTGGTCGAAATCGACTAGCAGTATAACATCATTATTATTATCATGTATTAAATATCGTATTAAGTATCGTCGAATTGATAAACTTATGTACATTGGCGTACATAATTCCTACTAATAAACTCTTTTATTACTCAGCTGTATAATAGAAAAGCTTATAACTGCAGCATTCGTTAAAGTGGTTTAATTCCCTTTATTAGGATTTAGCAACTTGGCATTTAATTTTACGAGCCGATTCGCAAGTGTGCAATCGTCTTTACATTACGCAGCACATAAAAACGACGGCACAGATCGTAATATGTGCATGTTTATTTGAAAGGCTGTTTGTATGTTTGTTTGGTTGGTAGTTTGCCTTTTACGGCGACGGTAGGCGAATGTCTGAGGATTAAATAGGCTTAAATGGGACATTTGATGACAAAGATTAGGGAGGAAATTATTGCATATATTTTCTGGTATTATTGTTTGTGCAGTTTGATATTTCGTCTTTTTAACCGACTTCAAAAAAGGAGGAGGTTCTCAATTCGACAGTATATATGTTTTTTTGTGTGTTCGCGGATAACTTCGTCGATTATGAACCGATTTTAATGATTCTTTTTTTAATGGAAAGGAGATATCCCAACGGTGGTAAGCATACTAAGATCTGATGATTTCTCTTGGATGCCAAGAGAAATGGAGTCGAACCTTGAAGTCGGTTTTTATTTTGTTAAAATTTTACTTGTTACTATTTGGATGAAATTTTGTCGTTGAATATTTCATTTTATTAAGGTTAGTCAACTTACTGTGTAATGCTTGGCTTTGAGTTAATTTTTATGACCGTATTTTTAGGACGTTTATGACCAGCCTTTTGCCTGAAACAAAGCTTCCTTGAAAATTCAATTGTTTTAGAACGGACAAAGGAAGAAAGTAAATTAAATTAATAAAGAGGATAACGGAACAGAGGATAATGGAAAAAAACTGCTTTGGTGGCGTAGTGGTAGCGTATGCGACTTCTGTGCTTGAGGTCTCGGGTTCGATTCCCGGGTCAGACCAAATGTTTGTATGATATGGAAATATTTGCATCGGAGTTTGGGTGTTTTCTATATATAATATGTATGTATTTACAAAAAAAAGTATATATGTATTTATATCAGTTGCCTAGTACGAGCCGACCCCCATTAGAAACGGGAAAAGGCCAGACGAAGAAGATCAGTTGTCTAGTACCTATAACACAAGCTCTGCTTAGCTTGGGACTAGATGGCGTTGCGTGTTAGATGTCCGAAATATTAAAAAAAAAACGGAGTGAAAGTGTAATCAAAGAATCTTTGATGTGTATGTCCTTAGTGTACGCCCTATGCAGACAGCAGAAGTTACTAGAAGACTTATAACAATGTTTTTATCTGACGACAAGAGAATTGAATTTACAAAACGAGATGACTAAGTGGGAGTCAAATAGGAGTGTAAGCAACTCATTAATTAGAAATTTATCTGTCCCTCTGTAACCATAGACAAACGAACAGACAGATAACCTAATTGTAATTTTCCCCCGCGTTCCATCCTTATAGGATGGAGGAGGATAAATATGAGGAGATGTCCTGTGTTTCGATAACCTTTCTCAATTGGTGAAAAACAACGATAGAACAGCTTAACACCGGTTTTCTGTAAGGTCCTGTAAGGTATCACTCCCGTCGATTTCTGTCGAAACTCTCCCGGGGTTAGTTACTAAATATATTACATTAACATTAATTAAAGTGATATACAGTACAGCTTATCTACAAGGCAGTAGAATAGCGCTGATTTCAGCACCAACGGGCCGGCTCTCACAGAAGGTCAACCTAAAATGACAGCATTCGAGCCTTCGTGTTTCGTTAGTGAGTGCGAGACCGGAGGACCAATGATGGAGTGGCATTTCAGTAGACCACCATAGTGTGAGTCACCATGCTGCATTGTTGCATTGTCTGCATTCGCAACGTGTATGGTGACCGATACTCTTGGTTTCTGCTGATGTTTTCCATCAGGCAGAGTAGAGTCACACACACTGCGATAAGACCGTCCATTGTACTACTGTTTTTTAATATCTTCCGTGGTTATATCCGTGATTGTGTTTACGATTGTATGTATAAGATTACCTGTAGATATAAACATTATAGATGCAGATAGCTAAACAACATTTATTTAACAACATTTATTTCCATTTTTTCTAACATTCTTTATTGCACACTATGAATAGGATATAATCACGGAACAGCATATAAAAACAATAGTACAATAGATATACCTTATTGTGTAAATATATTTATTTAATTAAATATTTTTAACGAGTAAATTGACAATTAAAAAAACCATTACTCTACTAAATCTGCCTTTTTAACCGACTTCAAAGAAGAAAGAGGTTCTCAATTCGACTGTACTTTTTTTTATGTTTGTTATCACAGAACGAATCCCGGGTAGGATCAAATAATTTTAGACGTTCTGGCATAATCTGTACTAATATTATAAACGCGAAAGTTTGTAAGTTTGGACGGATGTTTGTTACTCTTTCACGCAAAAACTACTGAACGGATTTGGATGAAACTTTACAATAATATAGCTTATACATCAGAATAACATATAGGCTACTATTTGTACCGATAACCGACATACGCGCGGGCGGGGCCGCGTGCAACAACTAGTTAACAAATAAAAACACAAAGCAATCATGAGGACTGCCGACGGAAGTGAAAACTAAAAAACTATAAACAAATACTTTGGACATACAAATTAATTGTTTGATCTTAAATTATTTTTGTTGTCGACCTGTCCTTTGTGTAACGACTGCGTGCACTAGTGAGTCTATACATATACAGCTAGTTCAAGCGTTAAGATGGCACGTGACCAATGCGATGACGACTAAGATGAATTTACTTCCCAACCAAACCTGTCTATAGAAATTTTCACTTCAAAATACTAGCAGTAAAACACAGTGATTAAACTCCAACGCACTTATCCAATTCACGTTTGCAACGGTTAAACACGTGTTTCACGACACGTGAGGAGTGTTATGTGCACGTCCGGATAAATAACTTTATGCAATAGTACCATAAACGTGATAGGCTATATCGTAGATACGTACTGAGACGGAGATTGGAGTTACGTCTCATGTTACCTCTGAAAATTAAGGATCACGGGGCTGTCTGGACTTTAGGTATCTAAGCTGACGCCTAGAAGGGTTCTCAGATGACTTTACACTCCACTGTCACTGTAACAGTCTACTGTTAGACAAAAGATAATGTTGTTTCACCATAGAGTTATTATACATTAATAATAATTAGAAATAATTCTTTATTTTCCAAAATTACAACTCCGCACAGTTTCTTATACAAAATTCTGTAACACGATTCATTATAACTTGTAACATTTCTCTTAGTTATGACCACTAGCACTCAAGCTAAGATGCAACTTGTGTTATGAGTGCTAGGGCTCCTTCTAATTGTCACTATATGCATTATTTAAATTAATCTCAGTTGTATAGTGCCTATAAGATACTTCACCAAACAGTATTATACATGGAGTGGGGCAGATATATGGCTGCCTGTAAGTGGAACCATCCAACGGTTAGAAAAAGAGAAAAGATCGCGGTATCCCATCTGTCTTACTCTACTCGCGCATACGAAGTTAGCGCGGAAAGGCAGATAATTGTTGTGATTGGATTACCATTATACCTACCAAGGCAAAACAGAGGTATGTAATACCTTGAAATAAGTGATTGCGTTAATTCCCGTAAAAATAATAATTATTAATAGACGTTGTCACGTCAAAAATATAAGCAACATTTGCACTTAGACATTTACTTATGTTACGACGAACTCATCATTATCATACATAAACAGTTAGTCCCGCTAGAATTACAACAAATAAGCTTCTTACGAAGTATTTCTTAATAAGCACGGCTTTTTCATTTCTGGAAACCTTGGGATAACTTACATACTAATCTTGTAAGTAAGTAAGGTAAGTAGAGACTTACCAAGTAACTATGATATCATGGCATTCGTATTTTATGTAAATTTTTGCACATTGAAGAAGGATGCAAATAGCTGTACCGCATTGTGAGAACTGTGATTATCAGTTTTTGTTTATATTTTTTGGTTGAATAGTCGGCAAACGAATAGTCGTATCTCCTGATGGTAAGTGGTTACCGCCGCCCTTGGACACTCGCAACACCAGAGGCGTCACAAGTGCGTTGCCGGACTTTGGGGGATGGGGAGAGGGATGTGGGGAGGGGTTGGGGTATGGGCCTCCGATATCCTCACTCACTGGGTGAAACACTGCGCAAGCGCTTTTTCACACCGGTTTTCGAGCCGGTCCATTCATGCCAAAGCGTGGCTCTCCCAATATTAAGTGTGTGAAAAGTGGGAAGAAATATCGACATTGGCTATTGAGATTTGATGGCTTTCCGTGTAGTGATGGAGTGTCACCACCCCTATTCAACGCATGGGTGTCGTAAGAGGCGACTAAGGGAGTAAATTACGTAGGAAAAATTAATTAAATTACGTATCTTCGCTGTAAGGAGAAAGAGTTTCAAAGGTAGTAGAGCCACGCTGATTTCAGCACGAACGGGCCGGTTCGACCGGGGCGGTGCTAGCCTGTGACCACGGCCAGTGCAACCTGGTCGAAACGTCAGGCAAAACAGAGGTATGTAATAGCTTGAAATAAGTGATCGCGTTAATTCCCGTAAAAATAATTATTATTACATCATGGAACGCGAAAGTTTAAAAGTTAGTATAACGTCTGTTAATTCGATGGAGCCGGCTGCACACACGAAAAAACATGTCTCATGCGTCGTTACCTCGCTCTGCGGCGTTACCTCACTCTTAGGCGTTCCATTTAAGGCTTGAAGTGCAAGCAGGAGATAGAGGCGGCGCTTGCGCTGTATCTATCTCTCATCATTTATGCGGTGCTACCTCGCTCTGAGGCGTTTCATTTAAGGCTTGAAGTGCAAGCGAGAGATAGATGCGGCGCTCATCATTTCATCAATGTTTCGTTATGACGTTGTCACGTTAAACTATCGTCCGTAAACAGACTTAACAGACAACCATTTTTTGCTTCGGGTTAAGGAATCTGTACGAATAAAATTACTTGCCCGACTAATTGATTCATCATTGCAGGGCCTAACTAGCTGGGTCTTTAAATTTGATATTTTGACAGTTGATGCTTTTATATTGTAAGTATCCACTGAGAAAGGATTTTTTGAAATTTACCACTAATTGGATGGGTGGAGAGAGATAAGCTCCTTATAAATAAGAAAACTATTACATACTACTGGCGCGGTGTTACCCGCGGTACAACAACAACCGCGGGTAACGCCGCAAGGCAAAGCTAGTCTAAAAAAGTGTCCTAGCTACTCCTTATATCACCAGCTATCTACTAGTGAAAGTCCCGTCAGTATCGGTCAAGCCGTTCCATAGATTAGCCGGAACAAACAGACAGACAACAATTGTAAAAATGTTATATTAGTACATGTACCGCGTATACATACATATATATGCATTTATTAAAAAGCGGTTATTTTAATGTTACAAACAGACACTCCAATGTTATTTATTTGTATAGAGTATTATATAATAACAAAATAGTTCTGTTCATCACACAGTTGTTTGTCCTGGACAGGAACCAAACATATGGTGATATGAAACGATATAAACCAAACTTAGCTAAGAACCACCGCAAGGAAACTAGCTATCAAATGAAAAAAACACATCGAAATCGATCCATCCGTTTGATAGCTACTATACCACAAACAGACACACACACATACAAAGACATACATCGACGTCAAACTTATAACAGCCCTCTTTTTGCTCAGATGTTAAAAATTACAGATTTCTATAATAAAATTTGTATACTAAGCCATCTAGGCATTGTGGTATAGAAGAAAGGTCAAAACTCCTTTTCAAAGCTGAGATTTAGTAATATTAAAAGCTATTCATGGTGATGGTATATTAGGGAAACGAAAAAAGCGAGTAACTACGGTGTACCTTCTGACTCTGGGCGAGAAGTCTCGCCCAGAGTCAGAAGGTAAGGAGTTTGGTCCTAAATCTGACAATGGTATCACTCCAGTCGAACAAGTCCATTCCTGATGAAGCATGTCTCTCGCAAGGACAAAGAGTCAAGTCTGATTTGAGCCTAAACACCAAAAACCCATGCTTGTACACTTGCTTATAGTAGACCGAAACGAGAGGACTATGTATGTATAGCAGTGATATAGTTAAGCTGATGATGATGAGGATGACCAAATACCCTAAGCATCGTTCATAACTATCTACCAAGATAGGCAACGAAGTCAAACGTGTATACTACCCATTAAATTCGAAATTAATCCATCAAAGCAGTGATTGGGCCCATAATTCTTCGAAATTGTCTTGCCTGCGGTTTCACCAGCATTTTTTTTTTTTTTTTTTTTTTTATGTTTGGCCCGCCAAAATGACTCTACTCTGCCTGATGGAAAACATAAGCAGAATCCAAGAGTGGTGGTCACCATACTCATTGCGAATGCAGACAATGCAGTATGGCGACCCACACTATGGCGGCCTAGTGATGCTGCTGCATCTTTTAGTCTAGTCAACAAGTATGGAACTTGTTGACTAGACTAATTGGGCCTCCGGTCTCGCACTCACCAACGAAACACGACAGCACGCTGTCATTTTACGTTGATTTTCTGTGCGAGGGTAGTACCGCCCCGGTCGAGCCGGCCCGTTCGTGCTGAAATCAGCGTGGCTCTACTACCTTGCAAATAGGTATATTTAAATGGTCATTATTCCACTTCCTTGACTCATTGGTGCTGCTTGGTGACATGTTTTATTACTTTTAGCCTTCCTGAATAACACGTTACCTTATGTAAGGAAGTTCTTAGTCAGACTACCGGTGGTAGAAAATTAGATTATATTGGAAAACATCTACTTTGATTTCCGTCAATTTAAGAATTTTCTTGCTTCAGACTATGTACCGTTTTCGGTCACCTGAATGGACATGGACAGTTTCCGGCCAAGAATTGCTTCTTTTTCGATTTCTTTAAAAGTTTGAAGGTCGTTTTCTATTTGAAAATACCTACCCCAAGCGACTTTTGATCCCAAGATAATTCTTGCGATTAGGTAAACGTAGTGTAGAGCGAACTACGGTACGATGGACGGAGCACATGGACGCGGACTGCCCAGGACTGGAATAGTTAGTGCCATTTAGGGAAAACATCGTCCGGCAATGGACGGCAATAAGTTTAAGTAATGTTAGTCATGGGAAGCAAGAAGTTTGAGATACTAACATAACTAAAAAATAGGAACCTTAAAAGGATAATACTTTCTAAGAAATATTCTGTTATACGTTTAGTTATAAATTGAAAATGACAAGCACTTACCTGTCATTTTGTGAAAGTCTCATTGCGAGTATTGTGTTAACTGCAGTAGTCTAGTTGGTTACATCTAGTTGCCTACTAGCTACTACTTGTGCGAATGTATCTAAAGATAAAACCAGTTTATATTATTCTTCATAACTTTAATCGCCAGGGGAAACTTTCGTTCAAACTATACATAGATTACCCCAATTGTTACCAATACTAGTTTTTGCCCGCGTTCACGTGTTTATCGGTTATCGCGGTAAAAAGTAGCCCTTGTCCTTCCTCGACGATCAAAGTACCTCCATGCCAAATTTCATCGCAATCGGTGCAGTGGTTTATTCGAGGAGTAACAAATAAAGATTTGTGAGACAAACTCCGAGCTGTTATTATTTGTATATGTAATCTGAAAAACTCAATAACACTTTTGGGTCTGAACCCCCGTGCCTCGGAGAGCACGTAAAACTCTCGGTCCAGCGCCTGATCTCTCCGCGATCGTGTCGGTTAACCGTCCCATCGAGTTATGAGAGAGGGGAACAGATAGTGCACCTGTGTTTGCGCACACACTTGTGCACTATAATATCTCTTGCGTAGTTTGCTGGTATCCGTTGAGACTGGCCGCTGTGGCCGTTATCGGCTAGGAGAACATTATCAGTATGGAGTTTGTTTGTTCGATTGAACGCGCTAATTTTAGGCACTAATGTTTCGAATTGAAAAATTATTTTAGCGTTACGTATCTCATCTACAAAGGAAGGCTAAAGGCGATATAGCATCATGCTATCATCAATAGGAGCACAAGATTAATGTAAAATATTGTAAAAATGGATTGCTTAAGAGAGCCCCGATGAAGTTCCATGGGTCAATTCGAAAAACACAAACTTCTAACAGTTGAAATTTGAACTTGTGTCAAATATCTAATGATTTAATCAATTAAAGTACATTAAAAATGTCGTCGATCACAACGATCTCTCGGAAAATACGTCTATTTTCTATCCTATTTTAAAGTATTTTCTAACACAGATATTCCCTGGAGCAGTATCCATTAGCACGATTAAAATATATATTAAAAGCTTTTCTATTCTCTGGGAGCACGTATTGCACTTATGCGAAACGTTTTAATTACCCTGCCGCGGGCTAATCGAATCGATTTTCCAAGTAATGCTACACTACACCGGTTATAAAGTCTGTCTGATACAACCTTTTGCTATCGACTGTGTATATACTCGTATATATTTTCTCACTCAATCCAGATATGCATCAGAAATATTTTCAGTTTAATTTAGGCAGTATATAAGGGACCTCCGCTGCTTTTTGGACCCCTGGCCGAAAGTTTGTAATGTTAAAACGGTTAGTTAGTTAAAATGTAAAACAACGCGTGAAAGAATAACAAACACAAAATAATTCACAGGTTACAGGTTTCTACCTAGTTTGGCGACGGAGGCTATCTCATGTTTGATTTATGACTTAATCTAGTTTTAAGTTGAACAGATTGTATTTTTTTTGTTTACATGCAATCGAATAATTTATATATATATATATATATATACATATGTATAAGTGTTATATAATATAGATGTACTAAACATTTTCTCATTTAAAGCTTCCTTCATCATTATATTAATATATCGTCAAGAAATATTCCACATTAAATCAATAAAGAATTAGCAGGTTTTAATCTTAGGCGTGTGGAATTTGCTGTCAACTAAAAGTACGAACATTTATGAAGGAAGGAAAGTGAACACGTTCATTCAATTAGATAACCGCAACCACGGTAATATACACGTTGGCTAGTTGTTTAGTGGTTAGTGACCCTCGCTGGGAAGCCGGAGGTCGTATACTCTTTTTTTGTTTATGTATGGCTCGTCAAAATGACTCTACTCTGCCTGATGGAAAGCATAAGCAGAATCCAAGAGTGGTGGTCACCATACTCATTACGAATGCAGACAATGCGGCATGGCGACCCACACCATGGCGGCCTAGTGATGCTTCTGCATCTTTTAGTCTAGTCAACAAGTTTGGAACTTTTTGACGAGACCATTTGGGCCTCCGGTCTCGCACTCACCAACGAAACACGGCCGCACGAACGCTGTCATTTTACGTTGATCTTCTGTGCGAGGGTAGTACCGCCCCGATCGAGCCGGCTCGTTCGTGCTGAAATCAGCGTGGCTCTACTACCTGTAGGCTCTATTTACAGCCAGGACATATTTAGGAGAGCTATGCTTGGGACGGCACGGCCTCACAAAAAACCGCAGTTAATAAGCACGTTCGTTGTTTTTTCCAGACTTTAATTACTTTGAACAATGCGCAATTGGTCGCTAATATATGTGTATGTTTCCAACTCCTCCAGGTTTCTTCTGATTAATTTCGTTGCGGGTTCCAAGACAGTTATTTTTTTCCTGGGACTTCCCGACTGTCATAATCGGTGTGTTTCTCACTGCTGTTGATCCTGGTGTACAGGAGTTACAGTGATCGGCGTGTAGGCGTGATTAGTCCCAAAATGGTAGCTAATATAATACTTATAGTATCATTAGTATAATCATTTCACAACTATCAGAAAAGCTATCGAAGCTACCACCATCGGAAGACTATTTTGCCACTCGAATACCAAAGCATGGTACTTGCGTTGAATATACAAATTCTATAGTTTTAAAGAACACGTTTTCTTAACGGTGTATTTATGTTAAGATCTATGGAATCCGAACTTCCAAGTTATCAAACACTTAATCACAAATGCCAACTTTTGATATATTCCCCGGACGCCATCAAACGTTTCAAACGCTGTGGTCAATTTCTAGATTAATAATCAATTAATTTATTCATTAACGATATAACTAATTGCTACTTATTTACCTACTATTATCTATTTATCTAACTCAATAAAAAACAGTACCTTCACTTAGAAATTTCAGTTTTTTACGCCTATAACCTTTGAGGGGTAGGTAGAGGCGTATTATTAGCCAAAAATTTAGTTTTAGTTTTACTTGAAACTAAAATTAAATACAGATAGATAGATAATCTCTTTATTGAACGCCATTGCCCCTTATTATACAGATGTCAAATAAGGGGCATCAGTTACCTACAAAAGTTACCAGAATTATGCCTCCATCCCCCCTTTCTTTAATTCTCATTCTCAAGTATCGGAGTAAAATATTTTTAAATATCACCTTCTAAGCCTCCCCCCATAATAGGAGAGCCATGCTTTCTCACAAATGGGCCGGCTCGATCACAAACAGAACCCACTGTTGAATTAATAATTATTTCATTGTATTTTGCCGAGTGAGTGCAGGAAACCTTAACCATCTGCCCCACCTCCTAAATAATGGTTGAATCAACATCAGGTGTCTATAGATCATGGTAGTCCCTTACAATAAGTAACCCGCTTGAAATATGTCATAAACAGGTTTTGAATTATTTATTTAAAAAACTTTGATTGCGTTTATATCTGCCATCTTTAATAAATTCATGTTTTTTTTTATTAATTTTGTATTTTTTAAATTTCGATGTACCCAGTGTCACTCTCACGACTAAGACGAATCTATTGACACCACTCACATAAAAATACGACAAGCCGTTTAGGCTCTAGGGCGTGCCAAAGAATTATAAATACATACATACACTCAAAAAACATAACCCTCCTTCTTTCGCAGTCGGTTAAAAATTGCTTTAAACCACACCAGCAGAAAGTTACATTACATACATACATAACAAATCAGCATTATTGTTTGCTTTGTGTAAACTTTGCTACGCTATAAGATGTTCTCCATTTCGCTCCCACGGTTTCCCATTACACATTACTGATAAGCAGTCGACCTTGGACTAGTCAGGTGTAAGATGACAAACAACAGATAATGGAAAACTGTTTTGTTTGGTTGTTGTCAAATAAATTTCGCTGCAGGATTCAGTTCAGTTCATTCAGTCATTCTCAGGAACCGCTGGTCCGATTTGAAAAATTCTTTAAGTGTTGGATAGTACATTTATCGAGGAAGGCTATAGGCTATATATTATCACGCTACGACTAATAGGAGCGGTGCACCAATGAAAAATGTAATAATAATAAAATATTTATTCACTACCTTTTTTACATAATTCCTATGAAGTCCCTGACTTCTGAGCTAGATAAAAACCTGTGTTACAGAAGTCAGTGCCCTCTCCCAATTTTGGTTGATACACATAATGAATAAGAGAAATTCACAAAGTAATTAATGGATTAAGTTATTTATGTTTGAGTGTGAATGCGTGCGTGCGTGTGTATGTATGTGTATGTGTGGTGTGTATGTGTGTGTGTGTGTGTGTGTGTGTGTGTGTGTGTGTGTGTGTGTGTGTGTGTGTGTGTTTTTGATAGATTGTTCAATATGGGTCTGACTTGTGAGATATAGGGAGTGTTAATTGGCAAGCAATATGTTACAAGCATAATGTTACAAAAACGGGGGAAAATTATTACGCTACGGGCAATAGGAGACGTAAACGAGGTTGCGTAGGTCAGCTAGTTATTTCACAAGATTAAAATTGAAATCGTCTCATGAATAGGTAAAAATCATAGTCAATCAATCATAATACCAACACGTCTGGCCAATGTGGTATAGAAGACCAATAGTTTTCTAAGGAATAATCAAACAGGAATGTTTAAATTATAGTTAGGTTCAAACGAAGACAAGAAAAAGTTTTAAACGATTATACAGTTTAAGTCACTCGGGTTATTACGAATCCATTAACACCTCGTTTATTAAAATCAGTTAAGTAATTTAGATGCCACGACAAAAGATACAAACAAAGGTACATGGACTACCAAAAATATTACCTACCCTTCCTTTAGGCTTCGCCATAATCGTGTAAAAAAGGGAAATTAACAAGCTACCGGCTTCTCTTATCCCCTAACAGATTGTTAATCCCTTTAAAAAACACGTAATTATATTTTAATGACTGTAACGCACACAGTAAGCGATACTCGATCAGAGAGAACTGCTTTAAACAATCGCTCGTCCCATGTTTTATAAACTGATTAGATGAGTGGTGTATTTTGAATTAGCTCATTTTCTTGTACGACAATAAATGCAGTGTTAATTTATCAATATTGTACTAATTTAGATGGCACAGGTACCGTGATTTTTAGGTGGTCTCCTCGCCGTTTCAAATCCTATATGGGATAATAAAAAATATAAAATAATACTAATACTTTGTGTAATCTTGTTCTGGATTTGGGTGTTCTTGTGTTCGTTGGAATGAATGTTTATAAAGTCGTCCACGATACAGGAAATGTTCTTAGCGCGGGAGTTATCTTTTAGATAAAACAGGATTTTTCATGGAACCATACTTTGGACTTGTAACTGCTTGTTTATCAAGTGTTAATTCACCAACAAATTATATAACATTATGTCTATGGCACAAAATTAAATATAGAGACAAACAAATAACTTTTAATACAAAGACTGCACGGTTGGCCTAGTGGTTTAGGTGGTCGCCACGCCGCTTGCCAATTCGCCAAGTGTTGTGGGTTCAAATCCTACACGGGACAACACTTTGTGTGATCCACAAATTGTTGTTCTGAGTTTTGGTGTTAATTGTGTCCGTTTCATGTATGTCTGTAAAGTCCCCCGCGACACAGGATGTTTATTCCTAATGCGGTAGTTGTCTTTATAAAAAAAACTAGATTGTTGTTGGCTTCAAGACTTCAACGATACGCGTGAACTTAGATTTTTTACGTGGAGCAACGATCTCCACAGCCCTAGTTACCAGGCGATACTGAAGCCCTGTAGAAAAACCATTGTCGGAATTTTTAGGGCTCCTATCACCATCATTTACTCCATATATATAAAACCAAGTCAACCACATACTTCATTTGATATAAACTTAAAAACTTGACTTTCTAGACAGCATATTCGCAAGCCGCCTCAGCAACCAGTTTTCTGACCACCAAGACACCGCAAGTGTCACATTACTACGGAGGTACTTCCTGACAACGGGGTCTCGCATGATGTGAGATGTTTGAGATTCTTCATAAATATAATCTTTTTTTTTGTATTTTTTTATATATATATTTTTTTTTTATAAATCTTGTTAATAAAACTATCACGATGTGAGCTTTCAATACGTTTTTAGGAAGAAAATATGCAAACTGGACGCCTAATGGTAAGTACCGCTGCCGTCACTACCGCCGCTAATGAGAATTTACAACTGAATAGATTGAGCATCATGATGCTCACATACGAAAGGGTTATCACCCCTAAACAATAGATGGCCCGAGGCCCGTCAAGGTACCAGGGATTTCCTTTCTATGTTACACGTAGTTCCCCTACTAATATACGAGTTGGACTGCGGTTTCCATCAGGTCCCCCACTCCAAATTACCCCTTAAATTAATTATCCTCAAGGCTCCTAATTAGTAATCAACTTACTGTACCACATCTTAATATTTCTGCTAATGAGTACTATTAACAACGTTGCAAAAACAATTTGTTATGTTTTTTTTTCTTTTAAAAAGACAACTCCCGCATTAGGAATATAATATATCCTGTGTCGGGGAGGGGGACTTTACAAACATACATGAAACGGACACAAAGAACAACCTGACTTAGATCACACAAAGTGTTGTCCCGTGTAGGATTTGAACCCACAACACTTAATGTAGTAGAAAACGGCGTGGCGACCGCTTAAACCACTAGGCCAATCGTGCAGTGCCTGTAGAATAATAATAGTTAAAAAACCTATAACTTTTTTTTATGGAATAGCGGGCAAACGAACAGGCGTATCACCTGATGGTAAGCGATTATCGCCGCCCCTGGACACCTGCAACACCAGAGGCGTCACAAGTGCGTTGCCGGCCTTTGGGGGATAGGGAGAGGGATATGGGAGGGGTTGGGGTTTGGGTATGGGCCTCCGTAACTAACAGGGACAAGAATTCCCTTGTTTACTAACGAACCGTAATAGCTACTCTTATGTAATTTTTAGCATCTTAAAGTTATGTAGGTAGTTTGATTGGGCCATAAAGGAAAGTGCTATAAGTGCAAACTTGTACATTTTATATCAAAATATTTTATAGCTAACTCATCAAATGTTCGATTTGCATCTTCGATATAAAACGGGAAGATTATGATACAATTTATGACTAACTAGTTAACGCACGTAACTACGCCTGCGTTTCTCAAAACACATAAATGTTTACCACTTTTGCAATATTATTTATTGATGTTCGGCTCCTATAGGACGTAGCGTGATGATGTATAGCTTTTAGCTTTCTCTGATAAATGAGCCATACAACACTAAAAGACTTTTCAAATTTCAACCAGTACTTTCTGAGATTAACGCGTTCAACCAAACAAACATACACTTAAACTTTATAACATTGGTATAGATGTAGGTAAGTAAATTTATAAGCTCATAAGAGAGACGTTATTAATTCTACGATCACTATATAAAATAATCAAGGTATTTATGTCTGTATATTATGGAACAACTCAGTTTTAATTGGCACTTTTTTTTTTATGGAATAGGCCGGCAAACGAGCAGTCGTATCGCCTGATTGTAAGCGATTACCGCCGCCCATGGACACCCGCAACACTAGAGTCGTCACAAGTGCGTTACCAGCCTTTGGGGAATGGGGGGGGAGGAGATAGGGGGAGGGGTTGGGGTATGGGCCTCCGGTATCCTTACTCACTCGGTGAAACACAACGCAAGCACTATTTCACACCGGCTTTCTGTGAGGCCGTGGTATCATTCCGGTCGAGCCGGCCCATTCATGCCGAAGCGTGGCTCTCCCACGGTTATATACGGTTATATTTAATAATAATATGGTTTTATTTTTGCAATTTATATTTTTTTTTACATGGCACTACATAAAATGACAGTCTCCTTGCACCTCACAAAAATCACACTGGTTTTAATCAATCGACACGTCAAAAATCACATCAACCTGTCATTCCGTTTCTGCGTCAAACATATCCAAATCGACAGACGCACTTCACTTTCGCATAAGCGTAGGATTATCTTTAACACCCTGGCGCCATGAAGATCTTGATAACCGGTACATTGTGCATCCAAAAATACGCCGGGAATGCAAAATGCTTAAAGGGTGCATGAACACATCATTCTTGTTGAAGTACTTTGTACCATTAAACGATATGGTTCTGCGGTAAAAGATTTAATTTAGGATATAACGATGGGTAATACATTACTCAAGTTTAACAAGACGAGAAATAATCTATATGAATACCGGTTTTCTAGACAGCATAGTTAAGGTAGTAGAGCCACGCTGATTTAAGCATGAACGGTCTGGCTCGACCGGGGTGGTACTACTTATTCAGCATTATATGCTGCATATGTCAACATTCGTGCTGTCGTGTTTCGTTGGTGAGTGCGAGACTGGAGGCTCAATGATGCAGAAGCATCACTAGGCCGCCATGGTGTGGGTCACTAAGCAGCATTGTTACATTATCTGCATTCGTAATGAGTATGGTGACCACTGCTCTTTGATTCTGTTTATGCTTTCCATCAGGCAGAGTAAAGTCATTTTGGCAGGGCCATTATAAAGCTGACCCGGCAATCGTCAGACTACAGAGATTACATCCTCGCCTATTTAATCAGTTAAGTAATTATAGTTATTAATTATATTGATTAATTATGTAAATAGTGCGTAATCAATTCCTTTTCTCTATATTATAAAAGATAACTTCAATCTTCATTTGTTTTAATTTCTAATTTATTCAAATTATCAAAGTTCATTAGTAGGTAGTACATATAGTTATAACAATAGTACATATACATAAAAAAAATCTATAAGCCGGAAAGCCATAAAATTACAAATCACCCATAAAAATTTACTTTCTAACATAATTAACTTTCGATATTTTAGTTTTTAGCATGTTTTTATGGAATTTAAAATGGCAACAACTTGTAAAATAGACACTTTTCCTTTCAATTTTAACACGTTTTTATTGATTTTGTTAATTTTTATGGGACGAACACAGAGCGAATTATTTTTAATGATCTTGTCTTGAAATAAAAAAACGTAAATATAATAAATATGGCTATTAATAGCAAGGTAAAGTAGATAAATACTTTTCTAATTAGAAGCCCATGCAAAGCAGCTGACTATTAAATAATGTGGATGATATCATATTATGTATACATATTGCCGCACGAGGGACGGCGCGATCAAGGTGACAGTACCTAAGCGAATGGACTATACACAATTTTGGAAGCTGCTTTTTTGTTAGTTATCAATTTTTTTAATACCATTGAAACCATTGTTAATAACATCTTTTATGCATTCCGGTAACCGCTTCCTATATGCAAGTTGTCTTATTGACGTCGATTTGTTTGCGAAAAATCGCTAACCATCTCATAATCGGTATGATCTATGATCCTAAATATAGACAAAGCCTGTACTATGAAAAACAGACTGCTAATAACTTACATATTTCCTAATATATATGTATTATATGTAAAAAAATTACAACCCAGGCACAGAACAAATGATCGTATGCATCACACAAAGATTTGTACTAGACGGGAGTCGAACCCTACGGGAACCGAACGGCCTCTGACTTAGCAGATACGACCACCAACCACTAAACATAGTGGCCCGTCAAAATACAATACAATTTTAGAATAAGTAAATTTTCAATACGTAACTACCGATTCTGATATTATTATACATATAATATTTTAGTGTATTATAAAATATTCAGAATATAGAAATAAAATTGTAAGTTAAAATCGATTTTATTGTGCACATACCATGCGCCTACGCACCTGTGTTTTATTGCTATGGGTTTATTACACATAACTTACGTAAAGAAAAATTTCTAAAGGTGATTATTCAAACTACCGAATTGACAGAATTCGTGACTACAATAGATGATGATATCAATCATCTCATCATCAGCCTATCGCAGTCCCCTTTTTTACAAGCCGTAACAGGCCCATACATAAAACAAGTGATTAATTTAAAAAAAAAAAAACAAGCATTTATTACTTAGTAATAAAAAAATACTTTAAGCCCTTTCATTTAATAACCATATTGGGTGCGTTGAAATATGTACGCAGCCATTTTGTTACGGCGGTCATTTTGGATTAATAATAATACCGGTGAAAAACCGACTTCCAAAAACATCCAACGAAAACTCTCTGTCAAAAAATACTTAAAAGCGTAAAATAAACTGGTTCTTCATAAATTGCATAAACCTAATTTTTTATTCATTTAAATAGTAGTATTATAATGGGTGCTAGGTACCTAAAATCTGTTTGAAGTCGGTGCCAAGTGACTATCGCTTAGACTTTTGTAATTGTTCGTTTGTATTCTTTTTGGCTTAGCACCGACTTCAAACAGATTTTAGGTACCTAGCACCCATTATAATACTACTATTTAAATGAATAAAGAATTAGGTATAGGCAATTTATGAAGAACCAGTTTATTTTACGCTTTTAAGTGTTTTTTGACAGAGAGTTTTCGTTGGATGTTTTTGGAAGTCGGTTTTTTTTTTTATAAAAAGTTTTTATTTTACAGTTTTTAGTGCAAACAATCGTAGGTAAGTAGTAAGTTGAACTATTTCATCAAATTTCATCATCAAGAATACAAATTAAGGTACGTGTAATATTAAAATCATCCTCTAATCCCTAACTGTTGAAGAGTTTAATCTTCTATCATCAGCTCACCTAAATAACTTGAAAGTATACGACTGAAGGTCTTTAGATACGTATAAAATTGAAAGAATTATTCTCCAACTCCTAACCGTTGAGGTGTTGTACCTTCCACCTTCCATCATCAGCTTACCTAAATAATTTGTAAGAATACGACTAAAGGTAACTTATATACATATGATATTTAAAGATTTATCCTCTAACTCCTAACCGTTAAGGAGTGGTACCTTACATCATCAGCTCATCATCATAAAATGATGACTACCAGACGCAAATACCGGTGTAACTTCAGAAAATATACGATAAACATAGTATGTGCCTATAAAAAATGAGGGTTTCCCTCGATTTACCTGGGATCCCATCATCAGATCCTGATATGCTGGCAATGGGACCACCACGGAAGCATACCCTGTCGAATACAAAAAAAAAATTCAAAATCGGTCCACAACTGGCGGAGTAATCAGGTAACATACATAAAAAGAAAAAAAAAAAATACATACAGTGGAACATAGAACCTCCTCCTTTTTGGAAGTCGGTTAAAAATAAAATAAAAGCTTGTAAAAAATACAGTAAGCTCCATAAACCAACGTAAGAAGAACTCCAAACAAAATGGAACTTCTGACAATGTTGGTACCAAACGAAATCAATCATTTAATGATTCCGCGAACCGTCGGTCTGGTTTTGATGCGGTTTTTGTCCAGAATCTGTGTAGCAATTAGGAATTTAATTATGCTTTGTTCGCAAAGTAGTCTTTGCGTGCGATTTTCTTCGCGTATAATTTGATTAATGATTCTCTGGAATTGTGTTTTGTAAGGAATTTAATTTGCCCAAAGATGAGTGCCAATTATTACATTCTTCGAGGAATAATGATAAAGATGGAACAGCTAGGAAATTTGTTGGATTTCTGAATCGAGATTTTCTTTTGTGGACTTGCATTTAATGGCGTGTTTAGTTTGGATTAGGATAGTTTCTAGTTCCAAATTGAGAAAATGTCTTTGTAATATATATCCTATGAATCGAGAAATGACCCTGGAGAGGGGACACTATGCATAATTTGAACAATGAAAAGGTATACATTTTGTCACGCAAATTTTTAAGAATTTTAACCGACCTCAAATTCTATTTGTTTTTCAAATAATTTTTCGTTGAATTGGGACGATTCATGATCATTACAATCTATAATAATATTATGAATTCGAAAGTAACTTTGTCGACAGACAGACAGACTTGTCTGATTGTTAAATTTTCTCGGCACAACCGCTGCACCGATTTCAATGAAATTGGCATGGAGACACTTTGATTTTTAGTAACAAATAAATAAAACAATGAATGAAATTGTACCGTTTTCGAAGCCCAAACACTTCCTCTCCTTGATTCTGGGAACTCAAAAGATGGTAATGCACTTATGACTTTTGAATTCTAAGTGTCCATATGGGTCATTGAACATTTGCTTTCCCCCATGCTCCCTTTACTATAAAAAACACTACCACCGTAAACAAGACTACTCACAGAAGATATTTCTAGATATAACGTTTTACATACGAAAATAACTTCATCTGTAAGTGTGTCGCGAGTTCACGACTATTGACACCCACTTTTAAATGTTTCGACGTAAATATTGACGTGTAAAGTTTAGAAGAAAAACACTGGAAATACTAAATACAAATATGTATAAGCGTTTTTGTTTGTTTGTATGTGTGGGAATGAGAGTGTATACGATGTGTAACGAGACCAGATTAGATCTTTCAGTTTTTCTTTATAAATTGCATGCAAGCAAAACTTGGAATGTCATTTCCATTATTTGCATGGTTTTGGCCTACTTTACAACCCTGGCCAGACGGGTTATTATTATTAATTAACCCCCGACGCAAAATAAGTTTGACATCGACGTCTCTCTCTCTCTGTGGGTGTCTGTCTGTGGCATCGTAGCTCGTAGTTTTTCATTTGAAAGCCAGTTTCCTTGCGGTGGTTCTTAACTAGGTTTGGTTAATATCGATATAGCAGTGTAAAAGTATCGTCTCTTTTCCAAAATGATGTAAGGCATTTTTGGCGTATGATAACTCGATTAGGTGCTTGCGAGGGGTTTTGTTATTTTAGCTTCTTATATAAACTTGAAAATGCTACATACAGTTGTTAAATTATTCATTTGTAAAATGTTTGTTAACAATTGCCTCGTTGGTCTCGCGGTTGACGTGTGCGACTGCTGATCATGAGGTTTCGGGTTCGATTCCCGGGTCGGACCAAATGTTTGTATGATCTACAAATATTTGTTTCGGAGTTTGGGTGTTTTCTATGTATAATATGTATGTATTTACAAAAAAAAAAAAAGTATATATGTATTTGTATCAGTTGTCTAGTACCCATAACACAAGCTCTGCTTAGCTTGGGACTCGATGGCGTTGTGTGTTAGATGTCCGAAATAATTATTATTATTATAATTTTTTGTTCAAATAAATTACTAATATATTATTATAACTCTTGCTTCATTTGACCAAATCTTTTACTACATTTTCTTGTTTATCTTTGAAACTATTTTCCTTCACATGACAACAGATCTATCATTCATAAATTCAATTTAGCACATGTCATACTCAATCCATCATACCATCTACCCTAGTCAAACGATAGATTGTAGAATCTATACTACGAGTATACTCTTTGCGCAGTAGGATGGTACGTGGTGGTTTAATTTACTTTAATTTACTACAGTTTATGGTTTAATTTAATTCACTACAGTTATTAATGATTTAATATATTGCGAATGTGGTACAGCTGAAATACTAAGTCATAATTTGTAAATCACGGCAACTTTGAAGAGTGAAACGAAATGTTACTGAACTATGCCACGCACCATGCTACAGCGCAAAGAGTATAGTGAAATAACAGAGAAGATTTTGTTTATACGTTTGAAGGCATTTATCTGAGGAATTAGGTGACGGATTTGACAAAATCATAGTCATATGTTCAGGCCTCTTTGTTGTTAGGGTTAGACAGAGGTGATAGAACGCGCTTTACATTTTTTCCAATTAGCATTTAAAAAAAGTACCCAGAGGTATTTTTAACATGTAAGGTCGACTGCACAGTCGGCCTAGTGGTTTAAGTGGTCACCATGCCGTTTTCTACTACGCCGAGTGTGTGTGAGTATCAAATCCCACATGGGATGTCTCTCTCTATGCCCAAACGCCCCAGGTTGTCCTTTATAACAAAGAGTTAAATTTCAATTTAACAATGTTTACAACATTATTTAGTCCATTGTAGAGAAAAGCCACATCTAGATTAGCACACACAATAACAGAAAAAAAAGTAATCAAAACTGTTGATTTTAATTATTTTACTTTAAGGGAATACTTCTTGTATAAATATAATCTGAAACTCGTAAACGGCTCAAACGATTTTCATGAAATTTTAGTATGCATAGAGTTTCGGGGGCAATAAATCGATTAAGCTAGGATTCATCTTTAGACAATTTACAAAAAATAAATACCGAGCTATGTTCAGTCATCTAGGTTCTTTAATGTGTAGAGATCGACTGCTTACAATTTTATTTTATGTACAGATGTATGTACAGTAATGCACAGTCCAACTGCAGTGTTTAACCATCACTATTTGTGTAAGTTTATCTGTGCACACATTCTAACCGAGCACAGACACTTGCGTACACAAGTGTTACTGTCATTTTTTCTGAGCAAACATATTTGTTTCTGCTATTGATGTTTAACCAGGAAGCGAGCATGTTTAAGTTGTGTTGTTGACTGTTGTTTCAATTTTATTATATACTTATATTTTCTCTTTATCTCTCGCTCACACACACCGTCCTTTTGTGTCCAATTGAATTCACAGCCTATACAAATAAGGAAGAATATATGCATACATAGGAGTGTCATAATTAAATATGAGGAGATCCGCAACATATTTCTAAACTTTTCGGTTGGGTTTTTCTTACAAAAAATTCTTAATAGCAGCCCGGAGTATGGAAGATGGCAGTGTTTCCCTCCCGTGCCTCGGAGAGCACGTTAAGCCGTCGGTCCCGGTTGTCATGAACATCAATGGCAATCGTTATTGGGAAGTCAGTGCCCTCAAATATACTGACAACTAGTTCAGCCTTCGAACTCAGTTCACCCTCAGGGTGAACTGAGTGCGACTGCGACTGCGACTGGCATCGGAGGTCCGATGCCAGTCGCTTCGTGTAAAAACTGATATTCAATTAAAACCGGTTGAACTAGTAGCCGACCCCAAATCTTGGGAATAATAAAAGCTAGGAATAAGAAGTAGAAGGACGTTTCCATTTACTGTCAGCCGTAAGTCTTCCCCACTCTATCTATTAATAGCTCTATGATGACTACTCCCTACAGATTTGCTCTACGCTTTCTGAGAGGCACCTAGTTTTTCTAAGTAAAAAGCGCTATCTAATCTAAATACTTTACTTATCTAATAAAACATAACTTACATCAATTTCGTGTATACTTACGTCTTATACGCAATATTAGAACATTCAAAACTCGCGTGATACTAAATATTTAAATAAGATTGATTGATTCAGCTGTTATTGAAATAATCTGCACTATTTATAAACACCTATACTAATCTATTCTGAAATCAGAAATATGAAAATGTGTTTATTTAAATGTTCTTATCTCTGAAACTATTGGACAGATTCGAATGATTCTTTTTGAATTTGATAGAGTGTGAGAGTGCTTAATATTTGAATGGATTCATAGTTAGACGTACAGTAGAGAATATGATACAACTCGGGCAGAACCGCAGGCAAAAGCCAGTAGGTATATAAATTATTGATATATTGCAAGTTTAGTCGAGAATAATAGTTGCTATTAATGGTTTGTTATTCAAACTTTCATCACGTTACAAATATGGCCGACAGAGAAATGGCAATTGAAAACGATGACTCAGGAATAGAGTCACAAAGCGCATTATCACCTTGTTGTGTTAAACAAAGAAAGTACCTACTCTACTACTTAATCACTAGGCAACGTATTTTAGAAAGATGTGACTGTAGTTTAAACGAGATGATTTTTTGAGTGCCAAAATGACTCTACTATGCTTGATGGAAAGCGTGTGCAGAATCCAAAGGGTATTTTTACCCGACTACGTTGGAATTACGTTTCATGGACACCCACATCTTAAAGAACCCCTCCCAACTTAGTGGGATAGGGTTGGGTCTCCGTTAACATTCCTAGGTGGAAATAATAAGCTAGGAATCTCTTAACGCCGATTTCATGAATCTAAGAAACACTGCAGTCGAATAGGCTCATTTAGTTGCACTCATTTAGTAGTACACAAAAAAATATATAAAAAAAGATATAACTACAAATCTCATTTGTCTAAAACATATTTTAAATTTGTAAAATTGTTTGTAGGAGTTTCAATCAATTTCAATCGAGGGATAATAACAACAATGTTTGTATGATCTACAAATAATTGTTTCGGAGTTTGGGTGTTTTCTATGTATATATATATGTATGTATTTAATAAAAAAACGTATATTTAATATGTATTTATAACTTGTCTTGTACCCATAAAACAAGCTCTGCTTGGGACTAGATGGCTTTGTGTGTTAGATTTCCGTTTTTTTTTTAAGTATGGCCCGCCAAAATGACTCTACTCTGCCTGATGGAAAGCATAAGCAAAATCTAAGAGTGGTGGTCACCACACTCATTGCTTTTTGCATGCACGCATTATTTACTGTATTTACACTTTCATAATTTTTATGAAATTTTTATCATGTAGGTAGTAGAGCCACGCTGATTTCAGCACGAACGGGCCGGCTCGACCGGGGCGGTACTACCCTCGCACAGAAAATCAACGTAAAATGACAGCGTGCTGTCGTGTTTCGTTGGTGAGTGCGAGACCGGAGGCCCAATTAGTCTAGTCAACAAGTTCCAAACTTGTTGACTAGACTAAAAGATGCAGCAGCATCACTGGGCCGCCATGGTGTGGGTCACCATGCTGCATTGTCTGCATTCGCAGTGAGCATGGTGGCCACCACTCTTGGATTCTGCTTATGCTTTCCATCGGGCAGAGTAGAGTCATTTTGGCGGGACAAACATAAAAAAAAAAAAAAAAAAAAAATTGTTTGTTGTTGTTTTAAACCTAAACTTGTTTAACTATTGTTTTCCTATTTTTATATTTGTGTCAATTTTCTTGTGCATGATATGGTCTTCTATAAGTGAGGAAGCATATAACTTGTGATTATGTTAATTATTTGTTGAAAGGTATCTAAATATTTAATTTAAGTATGTTTATCAACACTTTAGTTACCACACTACAGGGTCTACCTTGTTTCGGATTAGACGACCGTGTGTGATATATGCGAGGTTAGGTATATATTATACACTAGGGCAAAGACATGATCTATCTACATCTAATAATATCCATTTTAATACAGGATCCAACACACATGCCGTTATGTGATTACGTCTTGATATACCGAACTCTGCTGAGCTCAGTTCAACGTACATACAATGTACATACAAGACACTTCAACGTGTATATTTCCATTGTCATACGATAAAACTAAATATTCCGCCGATTAAAAACGGATAAGTGCTCAAGAAGATTCAAATAACTAAAGAAATAAATATTTTCGATAACACACAACGCCATCTAGTCCCAAGCTAAACAGAGCTTGTGCTATGGGTACTAGATCGGTGAATGATAAATTTCAACTATTTGTACACAATATTGTAATCAAATCGGTTTTGTGAATTGAAATTCCGAAAAGGAACCGTAGTTTTAAAGCTGTCTTTCATTTAAAAAGTAATTAAATATAATGTTATGACTATGCTACATTGTAATTAGCAGATTTTTATTGGCTTAGCCAAATTTGTAAGCTGACAGTATTCGCCAAAGCAGAGTAGTTTTATAAAGGGTAACAAGAGCTAGTAGCCAATCAAAAAAAATTAAACATTTAAAAGTGTGAAATTGTTTTGTGTACGCTTCAAAAACTTATGTTCTATACCAATTGACAGAATCTCGCCTCTTCACAGTTTTCTTTTTATATTTCTTGTCTCTTCCATTTTTTTATCAATGTAGCAATATGTCACAGCAAACTGTAGCACTATGCACCAGTCTATATTGAAATAAACTACTCTATTTCTTAGTAATGTCTACGCATAATAAGCATTTGTCTTTCATTACCGCCTTTTAACCATTCAATATCAGAAACTCCATAAATTATGCATCACAGAACACTTAAAACTTTTTAAACCATTTTAGACTTTCATAAAACAAAGCTTTACTATTGACTCGAACTTTCAAAGCACTCGAAAACGAAAGTCGTGCCTTAAAACAATGGAAACACACACCGTGTCAAGTGTCAGTAACAAGGCTTGCTTTCTTCTACACAGGGCACATTAAAGTACACTACAGACCAATATCGTATTCATACATCTTAGACTTTATGTTTATACAGATAAGGTGGATATTCGTATGGTATGTGGATTGAGAAGATATAGTATATGAACACCTTTGATTTTGAACCTCTTGAAAATGCGTTCAACTTTTGTACGATTGTTATTATGTTATTTTTGGAATGAATACTTGAATCGATTTAAAGAGAAACGGCAACAAATTCATAATCTATACAAATAAACAAAATTGAAGTGTCTGTAATTTCAACAGTGAACAAATGAACAGTTTTTTTACTAATTATGAAAATCAAATCGATACTTACATCAAAACAGCAATTTTCAATATTTTTGTCTATCTATCAGTCCGTCTGTCTGTTTGTTCCGGCTAATCTCTGGACCGGCTGGACCGATTTTGATGGAACTTTCAGTTGATGATATAAGGCGTAACTTCAAGGACTTTTATCATATACTAGCTGACCCACGCAACCTCGTTTACGTCTACTATTGCCCGTAGCGTAATAATTTACCCCCATTTTTGTATAAATTCTTTACTGATGCTCCGCTCCTATTAGTCTTAGCGTGATGATATATAACCTATAGCCTTCCTCGATAAATGGGCTATCTAACACTAACAGAATTTTTCAAATCGAACCAGTATTTCCTGAGATTAGCGCGTTCAAACAAACAAACAAACTCGTCAGCTTTATATATTAGTAATATAGATAACTGCGCCCTGTGGTGTTACTCGCGGTTTTCGATGTTGAGGTACAACAACTACAACGAGTAAAACCGTGGGGCTTAGATAGTTTCTTTACAATCCATCGATCGTCAATTCTGATTCTACGATCGCTAATGCCTCCATTCTCTCGTATTATCTAATACTAGTTTATGCCGCGTGTATGTCGGTTATGGCGCTAAATAGTAGCCTACGATTTATTCTGATGTATAAGCTATATTACTGTAAAGTTTCATCCAAATCCGTTCAGTAGTTTTTGCGTGAAAGAGTTACAAACATCCATCCATACCTACAAACTTTCCCGTTTATGATATTAGTAGGATTTTGATTTGACCATGTGATTTAGAGTTGAGAGACGTCATTCCCATACATTTGTTTTTTTTCTTTTAACGTTGACATTTGTAGAATACAACTTGGCTAGCCAACCAACAAAGGATCAACAGATAGACTATTACTGAGTAAAATCTTCAGATTTCTTTATTCTAATTCTGTTGTTAGAAAATTCTATAGAATGAATTAAAAAGTACTAAAAATGAGCTTTGTTCGGTCAAATAACGTTCTAAATGTCAGTGATTGACTAAAATTAGGGTTACACTAATAATCAAAAATTTTAACAGAAAAAAAAACCGACTTCTGGACTGAATCTGGACCAAATTGAAATGGGACTACACGGGAAGCACCAGCTTTCAAAAAAAAAATCATCAAAATCGATTCACCTAGTCGAAAGTAATGAGTTAACGAACATAAAAAAGTACAGTCGAATTGATAACCTCCTCTTTTTTTGAAGTCGGTTAAAAATACACGTTATTTTAGGCTTCACTAAAATAAAAGAATCTATACTAAGATTTAAACACGAAAGTTTGTAAGTATGGATTTTTTCACGCAAAAACTACTGAACGGATTTGGATGAAACTTTACAATAATATAGCTTTTACATCAGAATAACACACCGAAATAACCGACATATACACGGGCGGAGCCGCGGGCAACCACTGGTATACTATATTTTAAATTTAGTTACACACCAACAGAATTAGCAACATTATATTCCGGGGCAGGTCAAGATTCAGATCAGATCAAAAATTGTTCAAACACAGTTAATTGTTGACGTAGTTTCCTTAACTATGCTTTTCGTAGTTTTCACGTAGTTTCCATTCATTTAGTTAAAAGAAAATACATTAACATACCGACAAATCAGATTTTTTTAAAGTTGGTGAATTAGTACCAAAATAGCATATATTTTTTACACTTAAAAAAGTAACCTTCTGGGAAATTTAGTGTCTAAGTCCATTTAGGTTACAATTTTAGATTAGATTCAAAATTATTTTTATGTTATTTAGAATTCTAGATTAGAATGAAGATACAACCAAGAACTACGGGAATAGTTTAACAATTCAATGCCAGTCATGAAAGAAAAAAACCATTCAATAATTGATAGAGTATGTGAAGGAGGTTTTTGAAGAAAATTCGTTGCACCAACTTCAAATAACTTTGGGAAAAGGGTAGGAATATGATGTGTTCTAGACCTAACAAGAGTGACGTTCCTTTGACGGCTTACAGCGTTGTGCATTTATTAGAACACGTTACAATAACGTTATTAACTACTAGCTGACCCACGCAACGTCGTTTACATCTCCTATTGCCCGTAGCGTAATAATTTTCCCCCATTTTTGTGAAATTCTTCATTGATACGCCGCTCCTATTGGTCTTAGCGTGATGATATATAACCTATAGCCTTCCTCGATCGACGAATCCTGGACGAATCGGTCCAGTAGTTCCTGAGACTAGCGCGTTCAAACAAGCAAACAAACTCTTCAGCTTTATAATACATATATAGATTAACGTTAAATAAATGATCTATTTAATTTACGTCAGAACTAGGCCCATTCATTATTGAATCAATGTTTGTATCGGTTATAGATTGTTAAACAAGATTAAAAATAACGACTTGTGTATTTTACGGCTTTTCTTATCATAAAATGAGTTATAAATTATAGTAATTATGTAGTTTATTCTATCGCAACATCAATGAGAAAGCAGCGATGCATACATTGATACATTTCTTTAAAGTACACGAGCGCTGGGAAGCTTGAACCCGCTTTCAGTAATGATAGTTGAATCTATACCTTTTTACAAGCTTTTTATTAACTTGATATGTATGTATGTTTGTATGTTCGGGTGGAATCTTGCAACTCAATTTTGAAGCAGATATCTTAAACCGAATTTGCTGAAATTTTGCCAGCACATGTATACAGTGTGACAATACAATATTATAATGACATGGAGCTGATCTGATGCTGGAGCTGGAAGGTGGCCATAGGAACTCTGTAAAGAAACGTCGCAACATCATCGAGTTTGGACTCGTTTGATTTGTCTCGAGGCATTCCAGCAAAGCTTGTTTTTAAAAAGATTTTTAATTTAATTTATTAAAAAGTAGACTGAATATGGAGATAATGTGTACGGATTTTTTTCACCGATCGAGTAATGCTACAAGAGACCTTTTGATGGAGGGAGGATTCGAAGATAATAACACACACGCCACACTATCGTGGGCGGAAATCCGCAATAACGTGTCTGTGTTATAGGAACTCAATATCACCGTCAGTCAACCACAGTACGGTCGCGCATACTACAGTACTCATCGGTTTTCTGTGAGGCCGAGGTATCACTCCGGTCGAGCGGCCTATTCATGCCGAAGCGTGGCTCTGCATCATTGGGACTCCGTATGTTAGATAACCTTTTGCAAGACATGGTTAGTTGGAATGATCTGTGTAATTGGTTATGTAATTTTAGCTACCTGTACTGTCACGCATGAGATGAATAACAATTATTTCTGATGATGACCATTATACATCTTTGACGACTGGTTTCTAAACATTTGGATAGCGAAAGTTGGTAGTTATTGAGTTACGGCGTATTGTATTTAAACAATAAATCACATTACTACACACATTATTGAAACCACGGCTTCGTGATTGAAACTGCCTCGGTGATGCAGTGGTAGCGTAAGCGACAGCTGCGCTGAGGTATCGGGTTCGATTCCCGGGTCGGAGCAAATGCTTGTATGATCCTGGAATATTTGTTTCGTAGCTTAGCTGTGTTTTATGTCTAATATGTAGGTATGTATTACCAAAAAACTCAATCAATCTGGATTACTCTATTTAGTTTGAAATTAACGCCATCTGCGTTATGATGTTCGTAAGGGATCGACGGCTTAACATCCTCTTCGAGGCATAGAGAGGAATCAATAACTTGAGAAACGGTCACCCATCCAAAAACTAGCCTAGCAAGGGTTGCTTAACTTCGCATTTTGTTACCCTAGATGGTTATTACTCAAACATTAGCCACAAAGCAATAGGTATAATGACATATTTTTATAATGTATGTACGTTGCAATTCGTGAAAACCAGTAATTGGCTTAATGTTGCATATCAAACTAACCATATACTTTTTGTACCTATTGGTTTTCCAAACCGAAATAAACTAAATAAACTTTGAACGTAATTGTAACTTATTAATTGTACGTAATTTAAAAAAAAACTTCATTGAAATTCCTTAATATGTATGTAGGTATTTATAACTTACTCGTCTATGAAGAAACTCACAAAAAACGAATAATTGCTTCAGGAAAATGTCTCATCTCATACCTGCAAAAAAAACGAAGAGTTAAGACATAGAAATTAGAATAGTTAGCAAATATATTTTCTTATTTGGGCTGTGGTATTAATTTTCGCGGCTTATAACATAGAGTAGATTTTTCTCCAGTGGTATTTTGAAACACTGATTACCGCTTACCATCAATCTTATAACATAACATAAAGTCACGACAACAATGGATGTCCACTTACTACAGTCCTAACAAACCTCTTTTCGTCCACATTCATCACTCGCTGCATGCATTCTCATCGGTTCCTGGTTTTCAGACGGTTCTTCTTCAGAACATCACCAAGTTGGCCGGTAAATGTTCGCCGTGGACATCTTCCGACACTTCCACACACATTCGCTCTATTAATTCCTTCGTGAGTCTTCTGTTATGCATTCCCTATACGAATAGGGATTGCAATTTGAAAGAAGATTTTGTGACAAGGATTGAAAAGGGCGGTTTAGCAAACCGTCAAAGTAAGTCTCCGTGGGAGAGCCACGCTTCGGCATCAATGGGCCGGCTCGACCGGAGTGATACCACGGCCTCACAGAAAACCGGTGTGAAATAGTGCTTGCGCTGTGTTTCACCGAGTGAGTGAGGATACCGGAGGCCTATACCCCAACCCCTCCCCCTATCTCCCCCCCTATCTCGGCCCCATCTCCCCCCCCCCCATCCCCCAAAGTCCGGTAACGCACTTGTGACGCCTCTGGTGTTGCGGGTGTCCATGGGCGGCGGTAATCGCTTACCATCAGGCGATACGTCTGCTCGTTTGCCGGTGTATACCATCAAAAAAAAAAAAAAAAAAAACCTTTCAACAACCGCCCTTTTCAATCCTTGTCACAACATCTTCTTCCAGTTTGCAATCTTCTCTTATCACTACATTCCAATATTATCTTATACTTATGTGTAAACTCCGATGTATTTTAAACATATATTTTAACAAGGAAAATTTTAACAAACACAAAAACTGACTTCAGGGTTCGACTCGACTTCTCTTAGATGCCATCATCAGACCTTAGTGTCCTTATCATGGTAACACCGTTAGGATATCTCCTTTCCATTAAAAAAGGAATCATCAAAATCAGTTCAAAAGCGACGAAGTTATCCGCGAACACACATTAAAAAAAAACGGTCGAATTGAGAACCTCCTCCTTTATTGAAGTAGGATAAAAAATGTTAATATGTCACCGATATAAAACCCAGTTATAAATATGTGGTATATTTCCATATATATATAGAGGATCACAATAACATTAACTGTAGTTAAAATATATCGACCGCAATAGACCACAAATCGACCACAATGGTCATAAAATTGTTGTTAAAATTTATAGCAATGCATGCTTTAAATTGGTTAAGAAATACTTTTTACTGGATGTGGCAAAACTGACAGCTGTCAAAATTGACAGAAGTGAGAGCTCGGCCTCGAAAACGATAAACTTGGGTCATTTCGCAATAGTGATTGCCATAGAGATAAGGTCGATAGTTCCTGAAATCGCATTGATATTTATTTTACTCTTCGATGTTTCTGGTTTAAAATAGAGATTGCTAAGTGATCGCGTAGTGGTTTAAACGGTCACATCGCAGGTTTCTACTGCATTGAGTGTTGTGAATTCGACCCCCATATGGCATAATACTTTATGTGATCCACGAATTCTTATCCTGACTCTTGGTGTTCTTCCCGTTGTTGTAATGCCTATAAAGTCAGATATTTCTATGAAATGAAATTTATTTGCATGGAACATAGGTTAGTACCAGGTGTAACATTGGTTGGTTTTTGATCATACCATATTCTGCCTTGTTTTGGCATGCAAATATTTATGTTGTTTTTTTTTTTAGCAAACGAGGTTTCTTCTTCTTTCAGACGCCTGAATGCTTGTTCTATTAATTCGATTTACAAAGAACATAGACATAAGAAACTTAGCTACTTTTGCGCACGATTCCGTTTCTAACTAGAACTAAAATTACTTAATGCTAACTGTGCAAGATCTATAAATCATCCCACGAGTTCTTGCACACTATACCACAATAAAACGTACATGCGCCCTACAAACTTCTTTGAGGACGCATTCCCATATGTTTTGCTCAAACTTCTAAGTTCAATGGGGTAGGTAAATGAATAATAATTAATGATTCAATGGAGAAATATGGTGACTAAACTTGAGTTACGTAGAGTTATGGGCTATTGGTCTAGTATTTGTGTACCCGACTGCTAAAATAGATGTCATGGGTTCAAATCCGACCTAAGACAAATAATTGTGTCTGTAACTGATTGACGCTTCTCGCGACCAGAAGGCCGGCCTTTTTCTAGCACAGAGAATCAGCATTGCCATTCAACGTGGTAATGCTGCCAGTCTCTTGGGAACGCTACCAATAGGCGAAGATGTGAAGTTTTTAACGCTTGTATGTAAATATTGTTATATTATATAATTAATTATGGTTATGTACATAGGTTTCTATATTATGTAATAAATGTTTTTTTGTGTGATTTAGATGATCATTTAATTTTGTTTTATAAGTAGTATAGTACATGGATGTATTTGTTTTTGGCAAATTTTCTAAAAATGAATCCTAGCTAGATCGATTTATCGCCCCAAAACTCCCTGCATACTAAATCTCATGAAATCGTTGGAGCCGTTTCTGAGATTTAGATTATATAGTAATTACTTATATATACATGAATTGCTCGTTTTAAAAGTTTTAGATATTTATCAATATTTTGGTTACCATAAGACTCAGAGAGCACAGAGCCATGTATATTGTGTGTGGGCTTATGATTATTATATTTGTCAAGGGTAAATTCATTCTACAAACACGTATTAGCTCCGTTTATGTACAAAACAATAAAAAATATTACAACCTTATTTAACTTATACTTTTAAGATACAGTTCACATAAAAGTGTTCACAGCACGTTCTAGAATAGTTTTATATCATTGTTATAGAACTTGCTCGTGGGAATACTCGTTGTGTATGTGTGATAATAATATGAACCTTGTGTGCAAACTTGTAATTTTTTTAAACTATTCTTGCAATACGTACAACTGTATTAGGCGATAATTATTGTTGGGAGTTGCGGATATATTAGTCAGATATTTATTACCTGTGCAATTACTGTGACGCCTCTGGTGTTGCAGGTGTCCATGGGCGGCAGTAATCGCTTACCATCAGGCGATACGTCTGCTCGTTTGCCCGCCTATTACATAAAAAAAAACTCCACAACTAAAAATCAGTACAGACATAAGGTTTTCGAGTTGAATGGATATATGTAGTTAAAAAAAGTGTGAATTTTTGTATATGTAGGGATGTGACTAATCACAAGATATAAACATTTAATTATACGCACAATTATCCGAAAACGAAAACAAATAAAACAATGTTCGAAATACATATTTTCTTGAAATATATTTTAAGTATGCTAATGACCATAACTGTATACACAATTTTGTTTTTGATTCAGAATATAGTTCAATGTGTCTTCAAAATTTAAATAACAAATTCTCGGAGTACTTGAATTTTTTTTGTCATATTATTGTTCTTGTAAGAAATTTCTTTGTCAGTTCCGACAAGCCGCAAAAAAAATCTCACAATAAAAATCTATATACTATTATATAAAGCTGAAGAGTTTGTTTGTTTGTTTGAACGCGCTAATCTCAGGAACCGCGGGTCCGATTTCAACAAATATTTCAGTGTGGGATAGTACATTTATCGAGGAAGGCTATAGGCTTTATCTTATCACGCTAAGACAGATAGGAGCAGAGCACCAGTGAAGAATGTTACAAAAACGGGGGAATTTTTTTACGCTACGGGCAATAGGAGACGTAACCGACGTTGCGTGGGTCAGCTAGTATTCTCATAATAATGCTTACTGTTTCCTATTCTGTTCCTCATTTTTAAGGAGAGGCTCATGTCTACCAGTGGACTATTAAACGTTTGAGTTGAACATGGAAATATACATATACTGCCAAAACGATTACCTTTCTAACTTTTGGAACGAAGTTCCTTATCGTGCGTTGCGAAAGGGGGCTAGACGGAAAAAATTAAGACCAAAACTTGTAACGACACTTTTTAACATTGAGTTGACGTCATAGTGCTGGATACTCAACGTTAAATATAACAAACTGATTGCCAACGTCCATACCATGTTGAATACACCGGTTCTCGTCCGATCACCGGAGTAAAGCAGCATCGGGCGTGATTAGTGCTTGGATGGGTGACCGCCTGGGAACACCACGTGATGTTGGCTTTTTGCATTTATTTACAGAAAATATATTGTTTTATAGCATACTAGCTGACCTACGCAACCTCGTTTGCGTCCAAACTACCATCCCCCGTTTTAACCCCAAAAGGAGGTTGATTTCTAAAGATACGTTATTAGTACACCTCCACACCATCTATAGAGCATACATTTTAAATTTCAAGTCTCTTACTTCAAAAACAAAGGACTTTCATACAAACTTCCAACCCCCGTTTTACCTCCTTAGGGATGGAGTTTCGTATAATCCGTTCTTAGCGTCTACACCCTATAAGGAACCTACCTGCTAACTTTCAAGTTTGTAGGTGTTATAGTTTCGTTGAGTTTTGTGATTAATAAGTGAGTGATATTTCGCTTTTATATATATAGATTTTGTACACTCTTGATTATTTCTAAAATAATTTGTTTTTTCTGTGTTAGATGTCCGAAAATATTATTATTATTAACTGTTAATCGGATAAAAAGGCATTAGTTATGTTACCCCATGTTTTACTATACTTTAAGAAAATATCATTATTGAATACTAGCAGACCCACGCAACCTCGTTTGCGTCTCCTATTGCCCGTAGCGTGATAAATTTCCCCCGTTTTTGAAACATTTTTCATTGGTGCTCCGCTCCTATTGGTCGTAGCGTAATCATACGCTATAGGCTATATATAGGCTATAGGCTATCCTATAGCCTTCTTCAATAAATGTACTATCCAACGCTGAAAGAATTTTTCAAATCGGACCCGCGGTTACTGAGATTAGCGCGTTCAAACAAACAAACTCTTCAGCTTTATAATATTAGTATAGATTGTCATAGTGTAGCGGCCTCCAATTATCTCACAGACAGTTGACGCACCCTTCAAGGTTACTCCGTTTTGAATAACAAACAATGAAACAACCATTGTTTCATTAACAGTTATTTATAATATTAAATTGAACGTTAATGTTTTTAATCTATACACATAAATTACTTGCCCTGATTGATTCATCAACTCAGCAGAGACTCTGGACAGACTTGAAATCTTGACAGCTAATGCTTTTCATAATAACTCAATAAGAAAGTATTTTTGGTAATATCATCCCTAAGGGGGTAAATAAAGGTATATACGGTTGTGTGATAGTACGTCATTTTCAAAGTAATAAAAATAAGAAAGAAAAAACACGCTAGTAGAGCTGGTAGCGATAACTAGTATAACTTTTTTATAATCTCTGTAAGGAGCTTATCGAGACCAAACTTTTTCATATCTATATACATAAAATGTATGTTCGCGATAAACTCCGAAACTACTGAACTCATTTTTATCAAATTTTGTAAGCATGTGTAATCTGGTCCAACTTGGGAGATAGGGTAGTTTTTATCTCAATATTTGTTATTGCAAATTAAATGTTTATTATACGACTTTAGTGTGTATTTATCGGTTAGTTCTATAAAATCCTAATAGATGGCGGTTTGGCATCTAAGTTGCACAGATATCCGGTAGATGGCGCCGTATTTCAATTTATAGAGTATCGGGTAGATGCCGCCGTATATCTATTTGTAGAATTTACATAGAAATGTAGAAAATATTTACAAAAAAAGTAGGGATACGAAGTTCGCCGGGTCAGCTAGTTTTACTATAAAAATTAATTAAATTTAGTTCACAATCTATAATCCTTTAAGTATACGGATACTTTCATTGCAATTTTTAATAACCATAGCAAAACATTAAGCTCCTACTGCGTAAAATAAAATATATGGTAATGAGAACATAAAAATATTCCTTTAGGACCAATAATAGGGCTAATACTGTACGCGGATTTCCAGCCATTAATGTAAGACGTATTTAAATTCTACTTGAAATTACGAACGAGAATTGTAATGGGCTATATATATCTAATACCATAAAACGAGAAATTCTTATATATATAATTTTTTTTTTTGGAATAAGCGGGCAAATGAGCAGACGTATCGCCTGATGGTAAGCGATTACCGCCGCCCATGGACACCTGCAACACCAGAGGCGTGACAAGTGCGTTGCCGGCCTTTGTATGTATAATGGTATATAATCTGAATCTCGGAAACAGCTCCAACGATTTTCATGAAATTTAATATTCAGCCCTCTGCATTCAATTTTTTTTGTCATACCTGTAGTTTGGCAGATAAACCATAAAAGCTATTTGCACCCCTTTTTCCAAGATGTCGGCCGGGGGACTAGTGTTGCAAACCCCACAAACTTGAATTTAACTTTACACTATCATGTCCTTCATATCTAATAAAAAAAAACAGACTTTAAAAAATATAAAATAACTTAATAAAGATTTCATTAAATACACCTCATATGCAAACCTTTTATATTCATGAAACACTATTATTTGTATGTGCTACCTATTCATACGCTTGAAGTCGGTGCCAAGCTAAATGTAATAGTAGGTACCTTACTCGCTATATTTCGAGACGATCGTCACCGACGACAGCCCGCGCGTGTTTGCCCGCTTGGCTTGGGTTATTTTGTTCTATGCGGCGAGTGCGGTACCTAGTTTTGCATTTTGGCTTGGCACCAACTTCAAACATACAAATAATAGTATTTCATCAATATTAAAGGTTTGCATATGAGGTGTATTTAATGAAATCTTTATTAAGTTATTTTTAACCGACTTCTAAAAAGGAGGAGGTTCTATGTTCCACTGTATGTATATATTTTTTTTTATTTTTTTTTATTTTTTTATGTATGTTACCCGATTACTCAGTCAGTTGTGGACCGATTTTGAATTTTTTTTTTGTATTCGACAGGGTATGCTTCCGTGGTGGTCCCATTGCCAGCATATCAGGATCTGATGATGGGATCCCAGGGAAATCGAGGGAAACCCTCATTTTTTATAGGCACATACTATGTTTTTCGTATATTTTCTGAAGTTACACCGGTATTTGCGTCTGGTAGTCATCATTTTATGATGATGAGCTGATGATGTAAGGTACCACTCCTTAACGGTTAGGAGTTGGAGGATAAATCTTTAAATATCATATGTATATAAGTTACCTTTAGTCGTATTCTTACAAATTATTTAGGTAAGCTGATGATGGAAGGTACAACTCCTCAACGGTTAGGAGTTGGAGAATAATTCTTTCAATTTCATACGTATCTAAAGACCTTCAGTCGTATACTTTCAAGCTATTTAGGTGAGCTGATGATAGAAGATTAAACTCTTCAACAGTTAGGGATTAGAGGATGATTTTAATATTACACGTACCTTAATTTGTATTCTTGATGATGAAATTTGATGAAATAATTCAACTTACTACTTACCTACGATTGTTTGCACTAAAAACTGTAAAATAAAAACTTTTTATAAAAAAAAAAAAACCGACTTCCAAAAACATCCAACAAAAACTCTCTGTCAAAAAACACTTAAAAGCGTAAAATAAACTGGTTCTTCATAAATTGCCTATACCTAATTCTTTATTCATTTAAATAGTAGTATTATAATGGGTGCTAGGTACCTAAAATCTGTTTGAAGTCGGTGCTAAGCCAAAAAGAATACAAACGAACAATTACAAAAGTCTAAGCGATAGTCACTTGGCACCGACTTCAAACAGATTTTAGGTACCTAGCACCCATTATAATACTACTATTTAAATGAATAAAGAATTAGGTATAGGCAATTTATGAAGAACCAGTTTATTTTACGCTTTTAAGTGTTTTTTGACAGAGAGTTTTTATACTTTTTAGTTTTTAAAGTCGGTTTTTTAAACGATTTTATTTTTATTTTTCGCTTTTTAATCTTTCTAGGCAGCATACATACACATGACATTTAAAGATTTATCTTCCAACTCGTAACCGTTAAGGAGTTTTATCTTTTATCATCAGCTCATCATCATGAACTGATGACTACCAAATGTAAATACTGTAATAGCTTTAGAAAATATATGAAAAACATAGTACGTGCCTAACAAATTTGAGGGTTTCTTTTGATTTCCTAGGGATTCCATCATCAGATTCTGATACAGTGGCAATGGGAGTATACTCTTTCGAATACAAAAATAATTTTCAAAATCGGTCCACAATTGACGGAGTAATCAGTGTACAAACATAAAAAAACCGATGAAATTCAGAACCTCCTCTTTTTGGAAGTCGGTTAAAAAATAAAAAACGCACGATAAGCCCAAAAATTTAACATTTCAATGGACTTTAAGTATATACGAATAGTCTGTTAGTATTTCAACTTAGAACAAACATTTCTGAGAGCATTCTTGTATAAGCCGCATTAATTGCCCATAATGTATAGCCCGAGACTCGAACTCGCGACCTATCGCAGACACGCTGCCCTATTGCCGCTAGATTTATGACATCGCTTTGTTTTAATGTGCCTAATTAAAACCAACTTTGTGCATCCATTTTGTATAATAGATGTTACTAGTTTTTGAATGGTTTAGGATTCCGTAGTTAATATAAAACCCTTTGAATCCTTTTCGTCGTTCTTCGTTTTTTTGTCCGGGGTTAACTAAAAATCAAAATTGAAGCATGTGTCGTGCTAAAATTAAAACTTGAAAAATGTTTGTTGTATTATTTTATCATATTCTAAAACCAATAGTCGACCCGGCAGCCGGCTTCGCACGGCTTTATTACGGAAAATAAATATAGCCTATGTTTTTCTTAGATGCGCGGCTTAATTTTTCGGTCGTCTTTTTTTTATGGAATAGGCGGGCCAACGAGCAGACGTATCGCCTGATGGTAAGCGATTATCGCCCCGCCGCCCATGGACACCTGCAACACCAGAAGCGTCACAAGTGCGTTGCCGGCCTTTTGGGGATGGGGGGGAGGAAGAGGTTAGTGGATTGGGGTATGCGCCTCCGGTATCCTCACTCACTCGGTGAACTCAATGCGAGCACTATTTCACACCGGTTTTCTGTGAGGCCGTGGTATTACTCCGGTCGAGCCGGCCCATTCATGACGAAGCGTGGCTCTCCCACGGTAACAAATATCGTTATGGTTTAGCCGATATACTCAAAAATTTAACAAATTATGTAAGAAAACCTTCCTCAAAAATCACTCTATCTGTTGGCAAAAACCGTATAAAAATCCGTGCAAGTAGCTTTAAGTTTATCGCGAACAGACAGACGCGGCGAAGGACTTTGTTTTATAATATGTAGCGATAAAGTAAAAAGTAATTGCATACATATACTATGCTGAAATTCATCTACACTTTTTATTATAGTTGTGAAGTACTGAACCACAAAATCTATGTTCAAACGTACTTGACCGGTTTTTAGTGCTAGGTCACCATAGTCTTTCATTCTTTTCTTTTTTCCTTTTAAAAGACAATTCAGGCATTAGGAATAAATCTTGTGTCGCGGGGCACTTTACAAACATACATGAAACGGACAAAAAGAACACCCAGACTTGGAACAACAATTTGTCATTCAGTGTCAGTAGTGACTTATAGCTTTAGCCTATTAGTTATTCTGTGGCTTTAGTATCTGTTATTTAAAGATACAAATTTTAATGGATTTATCTAATTTTGTAGCGCATTGTATATATTTTTTTAACCGACTTCAAAAAAGGAGGAGGTTCTCAATTCGACTGTATTGTTTATTTTTTTTTTATGTTTGTTACCTCATAACTTTCGACTGGGTGAACCGATTTTGATGATTCTTTTTTATTTGAAAGCTGGTACTTCCCATGTGGTCCCATTTTAATTTGGGTCCAGTTCTGACATGTCATTCATGAGATTTTTTTTTTATTTATGGCCCGCCAAAATGACTCTACTCTGCCTGATGGAAAGCATAAGCAGAATCCAAGAGTGGCGGTCACCATACTCACTGCGAATGCAGACAATGCAGTATGGCGACCTAGTGATGCTGCTGCATCTTTTAGTCTAGTTAACAAGTATGGAACTTGTTGACTAGACTAACTAACTAACTTTTATACTATTTATATCATATATTATATATATATGAACGGTGTTTATTTGTTGACATACCTACCTGCTTAAAATAAAAATGAATAAATAAATAAGTATTTGTGTGTACGTGTGTGTATGTTGTGTGTGTTTGTTTTGTGATTTTTTGCATAAATAATTGTTTTCCCTTTGCCTTGGCTTGTAGTCATTATTGGTTTTGTATATTTTGTGATTTTTGTAATGTTCATGTTGTGATCTCCCATAATTGAGGAAGCACAAGACAATTTATTTTTTGTAATGTACTAGCATGTAAAGTGTATTCCTTGTCGGAGGTCCAAAATAAATAAATAAATAAATATAAATCTTCAATTTGCATTATGTATGTGCGCGACAAATTGACGAATATGGTCGTTCTTGAATTCGGTTTTTTTTTTGTTAAAATTTTGTATTATTTACAATTTCACGTTCAAAACCATAATCCATCCAAAAATGAGAGTAAATTGATCATACAATTTTTTGTCTTGAGTAAGAATCGAACCCGGTCATCACCCCTAGATTATTATTGAACTTTTATTACTAACTTTATACATAGAAAGTTTATTCATAGCTCTACACACTAACCCACATCGGGTTAGCAATTTACGATACCAGCTTGCACATACATACATACATACACGAACACAAACAGGTCAATAGAAAGCTTACATACAGGTTGGAACTACAGCTTACAAGCTAGTACACTGGTAGAATGCTAGTTATGGGTCGTAATAGAGTGACCATGGGACAGATATTTTGTAAGAATTGTCCTGTATACACAGCAAGGATTTTAACAATTATTTTACGGGAATTAACGCGAACACTTATTTAAGGTATTACAGATTGACTGACTGACTGACTGTCAGCCTGTGACCACGGCCAGTGCAACCTGGTCGAAACGTCAGGCAAATCATACAGAGGTATTACATTACATTACTTACAGAGGTATTACATACCTCTGTATGTAAGACCTTAAATAAGTGTTCGCGTTAATTCCCGTAAAATAATTATTATATCAAAGAACGCGAAAATTATAGCAAGGATTTTTTTAATGGGTCGTGTTCGTTAATTTTTGAAATTGAGACAAGTTAAAAATACGGGATGGGGATAGTTAAAAATACGGGATGGGGATAGTTAACGTCCCTTGAATAATTGGTTGAAAAGAGTTATTTAAGTTGCAACTAATTTCAAAATAATGCTTATCACTTAATAACTACCAGTAAAATTACTTTGATGAATAAAACAATCGCGCTGACACTTTGACTTTTTCGATCTAGATTATTCTAGATCATACTCTACTCCGTCGATACGCAGACTGTAGCGCGCTTTACAAGAAATATAATACCATGATAAAAACTGTTATTTGTGAACCACAACTGCACGGTTGGCCAAGTGGTTTAAGGGGTCGCCACGTCGCTAAGTGTTGTGAGTTCAAAACCCACATTGTCAACACTTTTTGTGATGCACAAAGTGATATTCTGAGTCAGGGTATTCTTTGTGTCCGTTTCATAGTTTGTAAAGTCTCTCACGACACAGGATGTATATTCCTAATGCGGGAGTTGTCTTTTTAAAAAGAAGAAATAAAAAGGACAAAAAGTTCACCATCTGCTACGATGCATTATATTTTTAAATTAATTTAAATATTTCGGACTTCTAACACACAACGCCATCTAGTCCCAAGCTAAGCAGAGCTTGTGTTATGGGTACTAGACAACTGATACAAATACATATATACTTTTTTTGTAAATACTAACATATTAAAGATAGAAAACACCTAACTCCGAAAGAAATATTTATAGATCATGCAAACATTTGGTCCGACCCGGGAAACGAACCCGAGACCTCATGATCAGCAGTCGCACACGTCAAACGCGAGACCAACGAGGCAGTCTCTGTATCTGTGTCATTTTGTCTGTTACAAGTAATCATTTTATTAAATCCCTAGTGTCAGCGCCACTTTTAAATGCCACTTTTGTTAATTCGAAAAGAGAAAATTAAATCTATCCGATGATGTAGAACAATAATGCGTATTCATTCCAAAAAAAAACGTTTTAGTTATTCTATATCGATTTTATCCTGATTTTTTGATTGATCTTCATGGTAAATATAGTCTAAGTGTACATCTGTTATGCTGAGCTTGCAATGATACGTGCCGGCTGCATCCAGTCGCGTGGTTTAGATAAATGAATGCCACTGTATTGGTTCGTGTATTTGTTTGTTTAAATCTTTATTATAGAAATATCTATTTTCTTACCCCACCCATGGGGTAAAATTAACGAAAGAATTTCTCAACTTGCTAAGAATTACTAAGTAACTGAACGGATGACGTAGTGGTTTAAACGGTCGCCACGCCGTTTTCTACTACACTGAGTGCTGTGTGTTCAAACCCCACAGGTTCTGAGTCTGGGTGTTTTTGTGTCCATACAAACATACACGAGTATGTTTGTAAAGTCGTGTGACGTCACTGTAATCAATACTGGAGTTGTCTTTTTAAAAAATAAGAATGAGTCCTATCGTCTGTCCCTACCCTGGACGATAATTAGACTAGAGTGTATGTTAATATACATGTCTCGGTTAACAGAAATATAGTTCTAAGTAGTTTATCGAAAACAAACAATGAAGAGGAAAAGATATAGAACTTCTAGGTAGTGACGACGACCGATGGACTTACGTTATTTATATATTTTATACCCGATGTCTATTATACATGTTGTCATTCCGCAATTTAGACATAATATAAATATAGCTATAATCACGTATTTATTCCTTAGTATGGTGATCACTATTCTTGGATTCTGCTCATGCTTTCCATCAGGCAGAGTAGAGCCACTTTGCATGCTCATTCATAAAAAAAGGTATAGAACTTGTGATACCAAGTGTCTATGGTGAAATAATTTATAATGTTTTTAAAATTAGAACATTAACTTTAAAATATATTTTTGGGTAAAATTACATTCATTTACTTTTGATTTTCAATTTAAGTTCGAATTTTGAATTTGACATCCAAATTGGCGGTAAAAGTCCACAATTTTGATTTTATTTGACACTTGTAATGTCAAACATAAATAATAGTAAAGTAAAGGTAGTAGAGCCACGCTGATTTCAGCACGAATGGGCCGGCTCGACCGGGGCGGTACTACCCTCGCACAGAAAATCAACGTAAAATGACAGCGTTCGTGCTGTCGTGTTTCGTTGGTGAGTGCGAGACCGGAGGCCCAATTAGTCTAGTCAACAAGTTCCATACTTGTTGACTAGACTAAAAGATGCAGCAGCATCACTAGGCCGCCATAGTGTGGGTCTCCATACTGCATTGTCTGCATTCGCAATGAGTATGGTGACCACCACTCTTGGATTCTGCTTATGCTTTCCATCAGGCAGAGTAGAGTCATTTTGGCGGGCCTTATATAAAAAAAAAAAAAAAAAAAAAAAATAACACACACAAACGTAACTCTTTTATTTAGTCATACGTTTGAAATTACAAAATTGCAAAGTACAGCTGTAACAGAAGCAGCTATACACATTATTCCTGAATTAACACGAATAATGTAGTGTTACATTTTCTATTTAACTATTGACCTAATTCTTTTAACTAAATACACCCACGCTTACAATAAACGTACTATGGTTACATAACGAATTTAAATTTGCACTAACTGGCCTACTTGATTTATTTCTGTGCATCATGAAGCCAGTCGTGTCTAAAACAATGATGTATGACTCACACTTGACTTTTAACTGTAAATCAAATCTTGTGTTGTTACTAGTATTTAAATGGCTTGCGTTACTCAATAAAAGCTAAATTCAATAACCATTATGTAGCTCAATTGGCGGGAAAAGTACAAGCGAACGGTGTAATGTGTTTCTGAATTTGAAAATATGTGACGTCACGAGAAACGATATAGTTTTTTTTTATCCGGTCTCTGTAAATATTTGCATGCAAAATTCTTTGATAGTTAGAGACGAAGATCGAAGGACGTTGTTTGATAACTTTTATGTGCAAAGCCACGATCAAAAGCTAGTATTTTGTACAAAAAAAGCATACAACTTTCGACTCTATAATCAAGAAACCCTCATTATATTATGTAAATTATATTCAAACATCGTAATTAGTGTAAATGAACCGTAACGCCCAGCCGTTAATGAACCTATTTAGTTCGAAACACTTTAAACTAATGTAGAAATGTTGATTATTTATAGTTTATGCTATAAAAGGAGAATTCTTTTTGACACTTTGGTTTAATTTAAAACTAAATTATTAAAGTCATCTCAGATTTTAGTGATCAATTCCTAAACGTGTGTCCTTTGAAACACACTTGTTGGCCCAATCGTTCCTGGTTTCGATTGCTTTATTGCATTAATTACAAGTTAAAACAACTGTCTGATGATTACTTATTTGTTTTATGTCTGAGTAATTTATCAATAATATGCATGTATTTAACAAGTCATATTATTTAAAAAAACAACTGCGTCGATATATGCCATCTTTATTAAATTCAGTTTTTTTTTTTGTATATTTCTTTTGTTTTTTTTTTTGATGTACCCAGTGTCACTCCCACGACTAAGACGAATCTATTGACACCACTCACATAAAAATACGACAATCCGTTTAGGCTCTACGGCAGGGTTGACGAACCTTTACATTTCGACGTGCCATTTTTATAAAGTAAAGTTTAATCAGGTCATAGACGTGCCATCAAATAAATTTGTCTCCGAGATTATTGGAAAAATAATAATAATAAATAATATCAACTGAAAATTCTTCATTTACTACAAAAAATAGGAACATTTTGCAATGTGAAGGGTTTGGATGAGGGGATGGGGGGAGGGGTTGATGTATGGGCCTCCGGTATCCTCACTCACTCGGTGCAACACAGCGCAAGCGCTGTTTCACACTGGTTTTCTGTGAGGCCGTGGTATCACTCCAGTCGAGCCAGCCCATTCATGTCGAAGCGTGGCTCTCCCACGGCGCCTGAGGTTCACTCGGGATCGCTCGTTCCACTTCACACTTTTTTTTGTTGTGTAGTGCGTAATGAACTTTGTGATTGATAGTAGTGACGTGCCCAAAATATTGTGTCGCGTGCCACTAATGGCACGCGTGCCATTGGTTCGCCGGGCGTGCCAAAAAATAGACATAAATACAAACATCCATACATATTCATTCCTTCTTTCGCAGACGGATAAAAATGTGTTAGTATGGTACCTCCTAGTTTTAAAATATCGATGTAAATAATCTAGTGTACAAGAAAGCGATCTATTATTATTGTTACGGGTTAGGGTTCGATTTATTTGAGAAAGAAGCCTTTTGACGTGTTAAAGAGACTTTATTAAACTCACTATTAAAATCACAATAGTACTCTGAATTACAATCCTTAAAGGTCGCGAGGTCGCTAGGTTGATCGCTGATATCACTTCAATGTTTCACACACTATAGCTCAAACTGAACTGAACTGCCTGCAGCCCGCGAGACTCTCTATTTATACTCAAATAATTATTATTCTTTCATTTCTAGAAACGACTATAACACACGAGAACCGTCTCGTAAAAACGCTAATAAAATAAATCGAAGTTAATAATAATTAGGCAACAACCAATCGATATCGGACACTATGCATATAGAGATAAGGTCCATTATTCCTTGCCTCAGGAGATCGGTAAGAAGTGTGTGTGTATTTGTGTGCGCAGATAAGGCTTGAAGATTATTATTCGTAACATTATTATTTACCAGCATTTGGTCTGCCTGGTTACAGGCCTTGACAAGTTTTAAACAGATGAGATACCAAAATACACAGAGTTAATTTAAATTCAGATTAAAGAACCGCATTGCAATAGCTAGTTTAATAAACTAACTGCATTTTATACTATTTTATGTAAATTAATTTACTCTTGAACTTTGAATCATAAGGTTATTGTAATAAGTCACAATTTTAAAACCTATATCTGAATTTACACAGCTATCATTTAAAATGACTAACAAGCCTCAATGGACAACCTTTCAAGCCCCATTTCCATACAAATTGCTAAAGAACCGTGCAAGCATGGCGACTGCAACTAGTTGTCACTGTCGGACACGCTCGTTCAAATGTCATGGTTTGCACAACCAAGTCTTAAATAGAAACAGACGCCCAGCCGTCTGCGGGCTGCATTTAGACTGATTATATTCTCTGCCAGGTATTTTATCTATATAAATAAATTTGGAGTGTCTGTTTGTATAGAGCGTTTTATAGAATAGTTCCTTTGCAGCCATGTTGGCAGTAACGCAAACAAGTGTTGCCTTTATTACCACATTATCTTTTTAAGTTCGATTGACACAATGTAAACTTTTAATATTAACCTGAAGAGTGTATTCTGTACCTATCTTACTTTGTTTTCTTTCTATGCCAACCTGATGCCAACATGACGGCAAAGGAACTATTTGATGAAACGCAGTATAATATTAAAATAACCGCTTTTTAACCCCCGATGCAAAAAGAGGGGTGTTATCAGTTTGACGTCGATGTCTGTCTTTGTGTGTCTGTCTGTGGCATCGTAGCTGTCAAACGGATGGACCGATTTTTTTCATTTTTTCCTTGCGGTGCAGCGGTGGTTCTTAGCTATGTATGGTTAATATCGGTCCAGTAGTGTAAGGGGATCAGCTCTTTTCCAAAATGATGTAAGGCATTTTTGGCGTATGATTACTCGATTAAGTGCTTCACGCGGGCCAGTATAATCGTTAAATGACAATGAATTGATAACTTCGATCCCACCTGCGTAAAAAAGGTTTTTTTTTAATTAGGGTTCCGTGCCAAAGGCAAAAAACGGGACCCTTATGGATTCGTCATGTCTGTCTGTCTGTCTGTCCGTCCATCTGTCTGTCTGTCCGTCTGTATGTCACAGCCACTTTATTCCGAAACTATAAGCACTATACTGTTGAAACTTGGTAAGTAGATGTATTCTGTGAACTGCATTAAGATTTTCATACAAAAAAAAATAAAAAACAAAAAATTTTGGGGGTCCCCATACTTAGAACTGAAACTCAAAAAAAAAATTTTCATCAAACCCATACATGTGGGGTATCTATGGATAGGTCTTCAAAAATGATATCAATGTTTCTAAAATCATTTTTTTCTGAACAGAACAGTTTGCGCGAGAGACACTTTCAAAGAGGTAAAAAGTGTGTCCTGTAACTTCTAAAATAAGAGAATGATAAAACTAAAAAACATAAATGATGTACATGCACTTCCATGGTAGGAAACTTCCACCGAAAATTGGTTTGAACGAGATATAGTAAGTAGTTTTTTTTTAATACGTCATAAATCGTGAACCGCAATTTATCGATCAAAGTTACAACGAACTACAAGAACTGTTATATTATGTTTCTTGCTGCTTCGGAACCCTTCATGGGCGAGTCCGACTCGCACCTGGCCGCTTTTTTTTTTTTATTTATGATTATTACTAAATGCATATCTATTTTTAACCGACTTCCAAAAGTAGGACGTTCTCAATTTCATCGGTATTTTTTTTAATTTTCTTTTTTCTTTTTTTTTTTTTATGAATGTACATTGATTACTCCGTCAATTGTGGACCGATTTTGAAAATTATTTTTGTATTCGAAAGGGTATGCTCCCCATGTGGTCCCATGACCACCATATCAGGATCTGATGATGGGATGCAAGGAAATTGAAGGAAACCCTCAAATTTACGTGAGCGCCTGCAACAAAGTTAAGGCAATTGTCTGCATGCTTTCATATTCTGTAAACATCATGTCCGAAATATTTATTTATTATTCTATACAGTATGTTGTATGTTACCTTTAGTCGTATTCTTTCAAGTTATTTAGGTGAAATGATGATAAGAGACTTGAGAAAGACTAAAAAGCGAAAAATAAAAAAAAACGTCGTTTAAAAAAACCGACTTCAAAAACTGAAAAGTATAAAATAACTTAATTTGTATGTGCTACCTATTCATAGGTTTGAAGTCGGTGCCGAGCCAAAATGTAATAGTAAGACTCGCCGCGCGTGACCTTGAGCGGAATAGCTGCTCTTCGCGTAGGACAAAACAACCGAAGCGTCGGTGACGTCGTTGACGTTCGTCTCGAAATATAGCGAGTGTGGTACCTACTATTACATTTGGCTCGGCGCCGAATTCAAACCTATGAATAGGTAGCACATACAAATTAAGTTATTTTATACTTTTCAGTTTTTGAAGTCGGGTTTTTTAAACGAAGTTTTTTTTATACACGTACATTTACCACAGTAAAAAAAAAATTGCCGGTCGGTGATGTATAAAATAGATTTATGAGCGGTCTAATATATTATAGTACTAGCTCCGTCTAGATTGAGATTAGGTGGCTGTATCTGAGTTGTCGTACAAGGCTATAAATAACTATTATAACCAAAGTACCTTTAGTTAATACAAGATAATTATTTCCACAGCGAAGTTTAGAAAGGAACTCTTAGTAGAGATATGATCGGTTCAAACACCATTCGTGGGGCGCTAATCACCTTTTCAAGCGTAACAATTAAAGCCATCAAGCTTATCGCTGTTTGCGGTCAATGCAATATCAACCTTATTTGCAAATTAATCGCTTTTATCGGATCAGAAGTGTCTCGTAAAGTTGATCCACATAGCAAGTCCTGTAGGGAGTAGCATACGCAGGTGTTCCCCTCTCACCTCTGTACAAGTATAAGCTCAAATGAGCCTACGTATTACCACAGAATAACTAATTGGCATTACACTGTTATGACACAGAATGTATTCACGTGTGCATGAAATTGTAAATGTTTTTACAAGCTTTTTAATAACTTGCAATGTATGTATGCTTGTATGTTCGGGTGGAATCTTGCAACTCAATTTTGAAGCACATATCTTCAACAAATTTTGCTGAAATTTTGCAAGCATATGTATAGAGCGTAACAATACAATATTATAATGACATAGAGCTGATCTGATGCTGGAGCTGGAAGGTGGCCATAGGAACTCTGTAAAGAAACGTCGCAACACCATCGAGTTTGGACTCGTTTGATTCGCCTTTATTTTTTTTAGGGCATTTCAATAAAAGCTTGTTTTTATTTAATTTATGTTTAATTGTTATGTGTGAGTTCGTAGTGGCAGGTGATTATTTTTGTATTTGAGTCTAAAATTTGAATGTAAAGTATTCCCACCGCAAAAAATGTGAACTCAAAATAAAACTTTTACGTTCTCTTTTGTCTATTTCCTATCTTGAAATGTTGTTTTGTCTCAGCCCGTTTCTCCATTTCCGTTTGTCCATAGCGTCTAAATGCAGGCCAATACTACTAACTACACTAACTATGTATAACATTTCCACAAAAAGATTTTACTATTTCTTTAGAGGTTTAATTTATTCAAAATTTGGCGCGCAAACAGATCTTTCAAAAAAATAACATAACGTAATATTTCAATGCAAATAAAAAAAAAAAAAAACAATTCCAAATACAAAAGTAAAGACTATTTTTTATCCCACCGATATTTATCCTACCGACGATTACTTATCCATTAAAATATTTGTTTCTAAATTCAACTGTCCAAGTAGTCTAGAAATTTAAGAAAAAAAAAACAAAATTTAAATAAAGAATTTAAGAAAAACAAAACAAGTGATAGATAGATTTGGGTATTATTTGAATGGTGTTATGCAAAACAAATTAGTTGCCACGAGTTTCAGAGTACACAATTATTTTCATCGTCAGTTCAACAAACTTAAGAAAAAATGTTTCAAAACAACAATAATAAAGGAAAAACGTGTTACATGTATTGTTTGGTGGACTATTCTGGGTTGAGCATACGTCATAAAATAGGTTAATAGTGGCTTCAAGATGTAAACTATAAACATGTATAAATATACAATTCTTTGTAGACAATGTTTTATTCTTCAAGATAGTAATAGCCACGCTGATTTTAACACCGGCTCGACCGGAGTGGTAATACCCACTCACAGAAGACGAACCTAAAGTGACATCATCAGTACTGTCGTGATTCATTGGTGAGTGCGAGATTGGAGGTCCAATGATGCAGAAGCATCTCGATAAGCCGCCATAGTGTGGATCACCATCACAGAACAAATGAATATACTAGAAGAGGTGTCGAGCAGCAAGTGCAAGATACACTGTGTCGCCTAGACGCACACATTAACGATCAATAATATTATACACACATAACGAAGTCTTTCCTGATTCGTCCAAAGGATGTAATGTATATAAGTTCAAAAAGCCACTTACAATGTTACTAAATACAACCTTATACCTTTCAACTAAGGTAGGGTTTCACTTGCATATTTGTGTTCGTGGACAGTTTCTTCGAAAACCTTAGGGATGTGGTAAATTTAACATTTATCGATTATCATTATGTTACAATAATTTTTAAATTAATTATTTATTTGACTGATACTCTGATATCCTTTCATTCTACTTTATATTTTTTTTGTTGCAAAACATTGCAACTCCCTTATTTACCTAAAATAAATTATATATTTGGGTGTTTAGACATACATATTTCAGAAACTTTAAATAAATAAAAAACGACTGCGCATTTTCGCAAGTTCTCTTGCGCGGTTCTTTGCGTCCACATCGTACAGGAAGCCGTTGGATTAATGGCTAACTAACTTAAATTACTAAAAATATGTCACGTTTATTATTTAGTCAGAAGTACTTACATACTATCTTTTTTTAATTAAATCTGTTTTATTTTTTCTGGTAGCTGTAAAATTATGATATATGAAATATTTATAAACTTTTTATTAAAACATTTTTTTTCAAATATTTCTCCAAAATAACTTTATATAAAAATTTTGCGAATAAACAAAATCATATATTTTTTTAAAAACCATAGTACAATATAAATCGTACTACGATACTATACATAAAAACACTGTAAAAATCAATATCATCGAAAAGTTTAACATTACGATATCGATTGAATTTGTCTACATCCCTATGTCAAATAATTGTAAACATTACTTTTATTAAATATTTTCGTGCCAAATGTTTTGAAATACTCCCGCAGGAAACGCAGTTGACGCAGTTCATTGCGTGCTCTCGTGGCAACTATGCAAATGATACTTAAATTTAACACGTAATGTATGATTATTTCAATAGATTAGAATATAACGGTTTTCATGTGTATTACATAATACTTTTTAGTATTTTGTTAATATTGCTTAAAAACAAAAGTTTTGAGACTACCGATGATACGATATGTTTCCTTTGAGTAAATTGTAGTCCTTGCTTCGTTTTCAGCACTTTATTATCGCACAGTTCGGCATACCAATAATTTTTTACGCAGCTACGTTCCCGACGAAAGTTATACGTGTATTAAAGCGTTCAGTTGATGCCAGCAGACCTATTAGAGGTATCGGCGCTTAACTTCGGCGCGCCTACCCCGCCTACATAACAATTCTACTTGTTCTGTGATCACCATGATGCATTGTCTGCATTCGCAATAAGCATGGTGACCACCCCTCTTGGAATCTGCTTATGCTTTCCATCAGGCACAGTAGAGTCACTTTCACAGACTTATACATTTTGAATTTTTGCATCTCACTCACACTTAGCAAATCCACGTTTTTATAACTGAAACAGCAAGTAATTGAAAAGACGTATGAAACCCCTTAATCTCTGACATTACTCGAATTTAAAAAAACTTTAAAACAGTGGGCCTTAGATAAATTTACGGCTACAAAAAACTATTACGACATTACAAAGAAAGATAAAATAATGAAGCTTAATATATCCTTGGCACACGACGACATCTACAAATCTATTATCTAAGTTTTTTTTATAATTTAATGGCATCTTAATTCCAGAATAGACCACCAACGAAGCATTTGATTCGTAACCCCTTGAACCACTAATCACAAAGGAATTTTAGCTTTAAAGCTTGGGATAGAAAGTCGTAAATTGTTTACAGCTAATAATGGATTGTGTGACCTTTTTATATTTCGATTCGGTATTATAAAGAAATAATGCAGTCACTCCCTTAAATAGTTCCTTAATTTTGACAGACATTGTAAAAAACAAACTTAAGTTTGCTGTTTCGAATTACTTTTCTTTCTAAATGCAACTTTAAGTCGAGTGCAATATGGTTGAATTTATTTTAACAATACTATTCAGGATGCAGGTTTAACTTTGTTAGTTATTTATATGTTGTGTGGTCCCGTGGTTTTTTGTTTACATTTTTATATTTTTGATTGAGTTTTTCTAGTTTAGTGTGTAATTAAGTTATTTTGTGAGTTATTGACTTGTTTTAGTGACGGCCGTAACCATGTGTGTAAACAATTATTCTTCTGTTTTATTTTGTATTTATGTTCGGTTTGAGTTATGTTCATATTTACAAACTAATAATGGAACAAGTTTTAAATCAAGATAAACTTCGAAATTTATATATTTGTTTTAACGTGTTTTATGACATTTCTTAATGGAGCCATTTTGTTTTTTGTAAGGAGATGCCTAAAAAACATGTGACGGTTAAAACTCTTAATAAGTCAAAAGTACTTTTTACTGGAAAAGTAAGTCAAAAATTGTTTTAACTGTTATCCATTCTATTATTTTTCTATTTGTAATCGTAGTTTTATAATTCTTTGAAGCTAACAGACCAACAATGTTATTAAGAATAAGAACAATTTATTGAATAAAATGTGATACAATTATGGATGTCATAATTATATAAATTAACTTTTTGGTGGATATAGCGTATGTAGGTCCCTACAACTTTAACCTACTGTCTACTCTACTTCCACTTCTTCTCAATCTTAAAAATTAAATTACACTTACTTTAAGAAATTAGAATAGGGAAAAACAAAATATTTACAATATTCGTCAAAAAATTCCTCAGCATTCCTACTGGTATTGTTCCCAGCAGTCTGGCTGCATGCATTGCCACGTTAAATGGCAATATTAATTACAGCAATTCTATGTGCTAAAAAAAGGCCGACCTTCTGGACTCGACAAGCGTCCATCAGGAGCTTAGCTAGGTGTTGAAACGGTTGAAAAGTAGCGTGAGTACATATTTAGTTAATAGTATTTGTGACCGGTTTGAAGTTTTTACTGCAACGTAAATAAATAATGAATAATTTTACCGCACCACAGTTTTATTATAGTTTTTATTAATAGTTGTTTCTATGCAACGCCTATCTGTGTTCTAAGAAATTCCCCGAAAACACACTTGTCCAACATTAGTCATTGTTGCATAATAGCTTTTTTTTATAAATTCTAGATTTTTGTGATCAAATAACATCTAAAGGTAGTAGAGCCACGCTGATTTCAGCACGAACGGGCCGGCTCGACCGGGGCGGTACTACCCTCGCACAGAAAATCAACGTAAAATGACAGCATTCGTGCTGTCGTGGTTCGTTGGTGAGTGCGAGACCGGAGGCCCAATTAGTCTAGTCAACAAGTACCATACTTGTTGACTAAAAGATGGAGCAGCATCACTAGGCCGCCATAGTGTGGGTCTCCATACTGCATTGTCTGCATTCGCAGTGAGTATGGTGACCACCACTCTTGGATTCTGCTTATGCTTTCCATCAGGCAGAGTAGAGTCATTTTGGCGGGCCAAACATAAAAAAAAAAAAAAAAAAAAAAAAAATATGTATAGATATTATCTATAATGTTACATAACATTGCATATTTTATTTAAACTAAGAACCTATAAATTATATAACGTAAATAACTATAAAATGTACGTTTTAATCTTTTTTTAAATCTTTTAATTATACTTTTTTGTTAAAAGACAACTCCCGCATTACGAATATACATCCTGTGTCGCGGGGACTTTACAAACATACATGAAACGGACACAAAGAACACCCAGACTTAGAAAAACAATTTGCGGATCACACAAAGTGTCGTCCCATGTGGGATTTGAACCCACAACACCCTACCGCAGTAGACAGCAGCGTGACGACCGCTTTAACCACTAAGCCTTTCGTGCAGTCTCCAAGAATAGACATGCAAAAAATAATATAATAATATTTGAAAAAAATTAAATAATATGTAAAAAATTAAAATAATGAAATATAAATGTCATGACAAAGTTATAAAATAAAATATTATTTAAGACATTGTTTTAAATTCAAACTTTAATTTGTTACTAATTAATCATTTATTTATTTCTATATGATCTAATATTAATGAAAACGTAAACTACATTTTTATGTAGTGTATTATAGCTAAGTAGCTGGCGGTTATGTGCATGTACAAACATTTTTGTCGAACTGTACGGCGTGTCTAACAAGTATTTTTAAACGAATTATTCTCTTTAAGGACTTGACGATTTGTACTAAAGATATAATAAAAACATATTAAAGAACTATGTAATTTATTCTACTATAATTTTATAAGGGTATGTTCAGATGACGGCCGTTGAATGTGCGTTAATCCGTGTGAACACGTTCTTATTTTGTGCAAGTCACGTTTTAATCCGATACGCTTGATGCGGGCTAAGATTATTGATCTGGCATACATTCCTTGAAATGAACGCACGCTTTTAATAAAAAGAAATAATTTTTGTTATCAATAGAATTCGGTCGTTAAAAGAGTTGGCATGCCATTTTACGCATTCCACGAGTTCGGTGACACTTCATTTCACACAATTCACGCAGTTATAAGCCCATATGCCGCATAAATTAAAGATATAAAATACAAAATTTGATTCGAAATTATGAAGCAATAAAAATTTATCTTTCAAATTTTGGGTCTATTTTCAATGAAGACAGACATGGGCGCCGCCAGGATCTTTTTCAGGGGGGTGCATCTACATCTAAACTTACTATTAACCAATATAAAATATGGAGTTAAATAAGTTTTTAAAACGTTGGCCTATGAAATAGCTGTTTTTATGTGAACCAACTGTGCCAGGGTTATGCAAGTGCACCACCTCGCACCTGCCTGCGTTCGTGAATACAGAAGTCGAACTGATCTGCAATGCACGTTCAATGTTCGAAAACCGATTATTATTTTTGAACACTATACGATAATAAAACGTACGGTTGACGTGCGGTCAACGTCCGTTATCACAGAGAGGGCAGCATCGTAGTGTAAGTAGAGTTTCGATTGTGTATAGTTTTGAAAAAATAATAATGAGTAAAATTCTAAGTTCTCCTTAGAAATAGGATTTGCTGAAGCTTTTTTCTATTTCCATAAATTTATATTCTAGACCAGTCTCCAACCTTCAATTAAAAAAAATCCTTCTGTTTCCTATTCTTTTATAAACTGAAATTAGTGACAATACCGAATAACTGACAACATTGGAATAACCCGTCTATGGTTTTAACAAGGTTTTACGAAGGCCAAAAACGCTGCAAACCCTTTTAAGATAACTTACCGGTTAATCTTGACTATCACTTACTAATATGACAGGAAAAAAACGTCAAGTCAGGTCAATGTTCAAGACCAATAATCATAGACAAGGATAAAAAGACTAAACGCCATTTAAGCATAGACAACTCGCTTTAATCGGTAAGGTTGTTTAAGTTTTATAATGTAATTAAAATTTTATTTATATATTTATGTTCTAAAGACATAAATTTATAAATATATTTCTTTAGAAATAGACATACTCAAGTACTAAGCTACCGAATTAAGTACTTTTATAAAGTTCCGACATTAATACGAGTAAGTTAAAATAAACAAGCTTTCGCCCGGTACTCCGCCCCCGTGTATATCGGTTTTCGTGATAAACAGTAGCAAATGTCCTTGCTCAAAGATCAAAGTATCTCCATGCCTTCATCAACATATCTTTTACTGATTTTAACAGTCCATTTATCCAAACATCCATCCAAGTTTTTTTACCTTTCATAGTAGTACCCACGTAGTTTGCTCTCTCAGTCAGCTCCTTACAGCACCCATGGGTTAAACAAGTGTCACCACTAGCGTCTGCTAGTATCACCAGGATAGAGTCTGGATAGACGTGCCGTCGATACTGGGGGGAGAGGGGTTGCTGGGCTGAAATAACATGGTCCGGGTCCTACTTCGAGCAGGGCGCCCGAGACCGGTCGCCGGGGAGGCTTTTAGTGGAATCACCACTGGCTGCTCAGTCCCCGATACGAAGGGATTTTCCACCCCGTCAACAAAAAAGGGATCTGCTAGTATGTTTGTGTAATAGCATGAATCATTTGAATTTCTCGACAAAACATTTCTTCATAAAAAATAACTGTAATATAAAACGGTGCCTGTGATCTGTCACGTCACAGTTCTGAGATGAACCTTGAAATCGATGACAGACAGACGGACACGACTTGGGACCAAGATTGAGTCGTTACGGTTAAACACGATGAGTGGTTAAACTGCTAGGGTTCTGTAGACCTTTGAAAAAAACGTTCTGTTCAAAATAAGGATTTTTTTCCTATAGCAATGGGCGAATTGAAAAAATAGAATAGGTAATATGATCGGAGGAGATAGAAGCATACTCAGAAATTAGAGTCGACCGGTTTTCTTTTTTACCCGACTGAAGATTAACGCTTAAAAGAAACAGCAGGAGCATGCATACATTTTCGCCGCGCGGTTACTCTCCTAAGCCACGCCTCCGTCTTACGTATATTCGATCAGGTCACGCGTCCTACCGCGAGTTTAACATTTTTTACCCATCCCAAAAAGTACACAACACCGCTAAAGAAATTATTACTTCAAAAATAGCGTCGTTCAGGTACCATAGATAATTTAAGCTATGCTACTCCCTCAGGGCTTGTAGACTTGAGGTTATGTACATAATATGTAGAAATATTTCACTTTTTTATCTGACTAAGGAATCCTATATACATATTATGTCGTAAGTGGAACAACCTTACTTATTAATTACATTCTGATTCACTTGGAAACTCAAGTAGTCTTAAGTATATCCGTGTAATTTCATATTACAAGGTACGAGTTTTATATTAATACGTTTGAGTCATTTGATGGCTTAATTCAAGTATCTTAATATTATATATAACTAGCAGACCCGGCGAACTTCGTACCGCCATATTTATATACAATAATTAGCAATAAATTAAAATTGTGACTATAATTTGAGATTTAAACTATCCTATCTCTCAATTTGGATCGAACTGCACATGGTGTGCAAATTTTATTATAATCGGTTAAGTGGTTTAGGAGACCATTGAGGACAAACATTGTGACACGAGATTTATATATATTAAGATTTGCCTGTACGCTCAAACGCTTTTAAAAAAAAAAATATATACAGAGAAGATAAATATATCTGATCCCTGTCCGGGCTGTCCCAGACTCTTGATAAACATGGAAAAGGTTTTCTATATCCTTGTTTGCCACCATAGTAGTGGTGAGAATTTTCAATACCTATTGGAACGTTACTTCCATAAGGTACAAAGAAGAGACTCTTAAGATCTCACATTTTTAAATAACAGCAATTGTTATAGGTATCCAATAAAGCAAAGAAATAGAGTTTAATACTTGTTCATAATGTTATTTTGTATAATAATTTCAATAATTTCTCCGGTTTTTCTAAAAATGAAGTTAATGATTGATCCGAAAACGAAACTACAAAGCAGACGAGCTGACCAATTTTATGGTAAATCTGCCTTGGATTTATTAAAGCAGTTTGATGAACCGCTTTAAAAGAGCCAATCACATGGACCGGCATCACAAGGAATTTGATTAAATATTGACTTAGGTTATTTTTCATTCCCCCCCCCCCCCTTTCCCCGGATAAATTTCTCAAACATAAAATTCTTCCGGGTTGGTCCTTTCGAGAGTTGGCAACCCTAGCCGTGACCATAAGAATTCATTTGTTAGATAGATACCACGTACTTGGATAAGATCAGTAATAACACCAATAAGATGAGTTTAGCACCACTGAAGACGCAAATTCAGTTTTTTTTAGTATTGTTTGTTGTGTTCTTGAACAAAGGATTTGTATAACAAATCGATGTTCTATACTTAGCATAGCAATTACTAGATCATTAAATTATTGTTTGCTTTGCACTTTTATGTGTGTGTATATCTATTATTTAAATAATAATGTTTAAGTATTTAGAAATGAGTTGTTCACATTTGCAAGTCATTTAACTTGTTCCGTAAATGATTTTTGTAAATAAATAAAATAATTTACTGTATATTGCTATTATTCCAAGTCCCTCTAAGCTAAACAAAAAAAGTAACTAAATCAGTGAGTGATGTACTAAAATTAGTTACAAGGAACAAGGAGGAACACTGGAACATATAAACTAGGAATCAATGTTAATTTTAGGGAAATTATTTGTACATATATTTATTTACTAGCTGTTGCCCGCGGCTCCGCCCGCGTGTATTTCGGTTATCACGGCAAATAGTTATAAATAGCCTATGTGTTATTCTGATGTATAAGCTATATTACTGTAAAGTTTCATCCAAATCCGTTCAGTAGTTTTTGCGTGAAGAAGTAAAAAACATACACACAAACTTTCGCCTTTATATATTAGTGTGATTTTATTTTATTTATTTATATTTTTGATAGTGCTCCTATGTATGTACGTGTGTATATAGCGTTAAGCTTTTGACCGGCTATAAAAGAAATCACCTGAAACTTCGCCCTTTGTGGAACTAGGGGGGAGGGGGTTGGTTTAGAACAGGTTTTCTATAAAGCCGTGATGATACTCTCGTTGAATAGGCAATTTATGCCAACCTCTCTCTCACGGCAAAATCCGAGCTACACTATCAACTATCGATATAAGTTATAGATATAAGCTATACCAGTGTGAAGTTACAGCAGATCATAAATTCAGTTTAACTGCTAACTTCATAGCGTTATAACTACGCTCTTATCTCGTTTGAAATTCCACATACCATAAATCTAACAGCCGTATAAATACAAACCTAATTAACAAAAACATAAAACGTAGCTCAATGCAAACTTTACGATTGAAAAACATCAAACGCCATTTTGGAAATATATAGGTACAAATAAATAAAATTGAAGTGTCTATTTGTATTGTTAAGTCAACAGTTTATCACTAAATACATACGAAAGTATTTACAGTAGTAACATCAAACACGAAATTTTTAAAATTTTACGTGTTTCTTTGTCTGTCTGTTTGCTCCGTTCGTCTAATCTCTGGAACGGCTGGGCCTATTTCGGCGGGACTTTTACTAGCAGATAGTTGATGATATAAGAAGCAGGTAACTTAGATTACTTTTATTGTAAACTAGCTTCACCCCGCGGCGTTACTTGCAGCTGTAACGAGTAACGCCGCAGGGCGAAGCTGGTAGTTAGCCGTAATATTAAGGTACAACAATAATGCCGAGTAAAACCCCGGATCTCAGCTAGTTGGAAATACAAAATAATTGCTTAAAGTTAGAATGGCACTTGTAAATGTGGATTTACTCATATACGTTACAAAGTAACACATATTACACTTCAAATATGGTTAGGTAGAGGGGGTAACACGGCGGACAGTGGAGGTGAGCGTTGACGCGTCGTAAGGAGTGCTCCTTAAACCTAAACCTGGGTCGCAATTCCCAGGCACTGTCGAAGTCGCATGTGTTGCCCCCATCTATCACGCGATGGACCCGGCACCCGCACGGTGAATCCATGGAACGCTAAGAAATAGGTCTCAGAAGATTTGTTAAAATGGAGTGTCGGGTTCTCACTGGCAATGAAAATAGTAATAAAATACATTTCTTGCACTCTAGTACAAGTTGTGAACTGAGTTGAATGGGTAATGGATATTAGAAGTGTAACAGTTGAGATTCAAACCTGAAACATCTAATCCTATAACCCATAATATATCTTAACCATAACAAAAATTAATGTATAATTTTTAAAATAATACAATAATATTCAACGGACCTGATTAATGATAGACTGTGGAACCAGACATTATGATCATCGTTACCAAGGACGAAAAGTTTATGATATCTATATTATGACTAGCTGTGCCCGCTACTTCGTACACATCACATTTGGATTTTTAAATTGTTTTTCATTTTTCACCGTTTAAATCTTCCCTGGACTACGACAAACATTTCAAAACCAAAATCAGCTAAATCGGCCTAAAAAAAAACAAATGAACAGCAATTGATTTTTATATATGTATAAAATTATATTTAGTAATACGTATGTGTATATCTGTCTGACTGCTTGCCATAGAACAGGCTTCGTCTAGTTTGAGATCAGGCGGTTGTGTTTGAGCTATACTCAATAACTTAATGCAATCCCTGGTTATCTGCAAGTGTAATTATGTGTAAGTGTGTGTGTATGCGTGAGGGTGTACATTACATGTGTGCGTGTGTGCTTATTACCGTGTCTATATGTTACGGGCAACGTGATTAACTGGGCATTATTAATAAGGACCGGACATTATTAATAATGCCAGTAAGAAGTTTGAAGTTTGAGATAGATTAAATTTATGACTTGGACCGGGCAGTATGAATAATTCCCTACTTGTGAGTTAGGTTAGGTTTATTTATTGTTACCTTTTCATGAAAATTATATCAGTTTAATTTCATTTAATAAACAAAAACACTACAGTTCACCTATTTTATTACTTTGCCCAAGATAGGGTGGGCATTATTCATAATGGCCGGGAAAAGTGATTAATCATGCTGTTTTAATCACATTGCCCAATTGAGTCGGGCATTATGAATACAGACCGGCCATTATTAATAGTGCCCGGACTTATCAAATTTCCCGTAACATATTATATGTGTATACTCGTAATATGTAAATTATTACTCTCAATATATATTTAAACTAAATAATTCAATTATGTCTCATCGAAAACGTTTGAGTTTACATAACAAATAATTGACACAGTTACTAACATTTCCAGTTGCCCACTCACCGACTAATTGTCGCCAATTGAAACACAAACTGTCGCCATATTTGTTAATTAGATAGCCGTAGAGAGCACTCGCCTGTCAGTTATTAATGGACGCTAATTGATAGCTTCGAATATTGAAATCTATTGTACTGTATTTAATTGAAATGTTACATTATAGTTCAAATTATTTATGGTAACACTAACAGAGAGCCAGTCCAGCCGTTCCAGCGATTAGCCTGAACAAATAGTCATACAAACCAAAATTTAAAAAGTGCTTTATAAATGTACTGTATCGTATCTTTCATACATATTTGGTGAAAAGCTATTACTTTGATATTACAGACACCATGAGAAAAATATTTTTAGTAAAATTTAGTTTTGTTTACAGAATTTGTAACTAAATGACACTAAATGTAACTTAAAAGACATTGTTTTCTCAAGTAAGTGAACTAAAAAATTGTTCTTATGAGAATAAAGATTCTATAAACCTAATTTTCGAACAACAGACGTAATCTTACAGACCTACGGTGGTCTCAACCAGTAAGCCCTAATAGATCATGCCTCGATACGACACTTAATTGTCCCAATTGTTACGAGTTTAAATACGTCTCGTAAAAGTCATTTAAGTGATGTTCAACTCGATAAACAGAGCTTTTTATTGGTTACAATATGTTTGTTAACGATTTGTGTGTTTAGATGTTCAACTGCGATGGTGAGTCAGTCTGTGACGTATCCGATTGGATGCTTCAGTAAATACAGATGGTTTTTAAGTTTTTTCTTTTAAAAACGAATCTTGTATTAGGAATATTACAGTTTTAAGCATGTTTGAGGACCTCCAGTCTTCAAACATACATGAAACGAAACGGACACAGGCTAAAAGCCCAATGATGCAGGAACATCTCAATATTCCACCATAGTGTAGGTCACCATGCTGCATTGTTACATTGTCTGCATTCGCCATGAGTATGGCAGAGTTTGAGAAACTTTAACTGCCCATATATAAAAAAAATGAAAAAGACAAAGATCAACTAGACTCGGAACAACAATTTTTGGATCACACAGTTTTGTCCCAAGTCGGGTTTGAACCCACAACACTTGTCGCCGTGAAAAGTAGCGAGGTGGCCACTAAAGTAACTACGCCATCGGTGCAGACAGGCTTTGTTCAGGAGTTCTTCGACTGTCTTGGTGAGTCAGTCTGTGACGTAACCGGCTGTAAAGATAATTAATTCTTCGATAAAGATCTTGATCTTCAGGTTGTTTCTTTTAAACATGACAATGCGTGAAGAAAATTGTTAGTGTCGCGGTTTTCGCCTAATTTCGCGTACGGAGGAATTTGAAACTTGGAATATTTGAAGTTGCGTATAAGAAGTCGCAAAAGGTAATTATTTTATTGTATCCTACTAATATTATAAACGCGAAAGTTTGTAAGTCTCGCGCCGATAATCATATATACAACATCCCAACATCAACCGTTGGGCAGTTGGCCCGCCAGGCATGATCACCTCACCTAGTCGGAGGATCCTCCCTTTGTGTTGGAGGGACATGACACACCTGTCCCCCACAGTGGTGACCCCGACGTGATTGGAAGCAGCCTTCGAAGCAGCATCAGCACGCCACCATCATGTTCACTCCCACAGCAAGTCTCACAGCCAGCCAGCAAATTTAGCCTCAACAGGGATACACCACACGCAGGAAGCGACCGCTCCAGTCTGGTTACCCCTACGGCCATATCAGCGTCTAGGCACAGCACACTGCAGCTACGGTCCATGTAAGCAGAGCATATCTCTCCCGTCTATGCAGCAGCCAGCCACTACGCAGCAACCGCCCCGACTCACTGGGGACCTCACCGCAGCACCGGGATCAGCGGACTTCAGCCCCGACTCACTGGGACTAGCGGCATTCAGTTCCGACTCACTGGAACTTGCGGCACTCAGTTCTGACTCACTGGAACTGCTCACTCCTGGCACTGGCAAGCTCTACAACAGAGCACAGAGAGCTGACACATCATATATCAACCTCCGGTCTTGGAGGGGAGTGATGTGGCGACTTCCACATACAGCGCAACAGAAATATACTACAGCGCCATCTACCGAAGTTACACTGAACTACGGAGTAACGAAGTAAACTAAGAAACTACCAATCCTGAGTCGCGTAGTGAAAGTTCTCGCGCCGATAATCATATATACAACATCCCAACATCAACCGTTGGGCAGTTGGCCCGCCAGGCATGATCACCTCGCCTGGTCGGAGGATCCTGCCTTTGTGTTGGTGGGACATATTACACCTGTCCCCCACAGTAAGTATGGATGGATGGATGTTTGTTACTCTTTCACGCATAAACTACTAAACCGATTTAGATGAAACTTTACAGTAATATAGCTTATACATCAGAATAACACATAGGCTACTTTTGGCCGCGATAACCAACATATACGCGGGCGGAGCCGCAGGCAACAACCAGTAGGGACATAAACGAGCAGACGGGTGACCTGATGGTAAGTACCTACCATCACCTATGCACTCCTGCGCAACTGAAAAATTACAAGTGCGTCGCCGAATTCAATAACATAACTAGTATAAGTATCATGATAAAAGTCCTTTCTGAACATACAAAGAAAAATTCAAATATTAGTTTAGTAATTAAGTTTATTACAATTTAGACCATACTTAAATGACATGAATTTATGCGAACGGAGGACTATAAAGTCGAGCCTCCACCGAACAAAAGTTGGCAGCTTTTATATTGTCAACCTTTTTTTTGTTGTCAAATTTCGGTGGAGACGCGCCTTACCATTGGGCACAGTTAAAGTTTATAATTATGGAGGAGAAGTGCAGAAATCTAAAAGAAAAAAAAAATATCGAATTTCGACCACGAGTAACCAATACCTAATAAACCTAAAACACAAAAATTTTTAAACTTAATGTTAGTTCGGACCACGGTTTAGACGCATCTCTACTGACCCAAAGATATGTGAGGCAAAAATCTTTTACTATTGTCATGTCAAGTTGACGTACAGTTAAACAAACTAGAACTGCTATTGTTTACAATCGTAAATGCACTTTTGTACTTAAGTGCTTGTGTGGCTACTATACGCGCGGGATGACTGTTAATTAGAAACTGTTACAACATCAGTAAAGTGGTACAATATGACATGTCATACCGTATTGTATTTTAGATTACCAGTCTATTGACTTATTTATTTGTTTATAACTTTATGCACTTCTGTACATTGGTTGACTTATAGCCCAGGGCATTCTCTACCATTCAAATTTTGGGTGGTATAGAAATCTTGTGTGGCACATAAGTTACACAACAGTACATACTTAAGTGTATATACAAATACGTAAGTAAATATAGTAAGCAATACATATTCAAACAAATTATTTATTCCATTAAATCAAACCTCATCTTCACGTGAAGACATGAATCTGTGGTCTATCTGGGTGTAATTTAAGTATATTAAGTACTTATCTATTTATGCCAATTATAAACGCGTGATTAACAGCAATCTGGTTACCACAGTGCAGGTTCATATCAGACGGTCGTATTTTAAAATATACTAAGTTATTATTATAAATTTTCCACATATACATGTTTATTTAATAATTTACCTGCTATGGAAGATTTACAGCTTTTATAGTCAGAATACAGGCAAACAAGAAAATAAATGTTCAATGACAAAACGTTACTCCTAAGTAACACATATTTTAAAGTATGATCATTATTGGTATTTTGTTGAGGATACCGCTAAGACAAAAGAGTATTTTACAGCTCTAATAATAATAATAATAATAATAATAATAATAAATACATTTTAAAAATATACAAAATCAGTCCAGTTATAATAGAATTCTTAAAAAACGTAATGCCCCTCTGGAAAACTACACTTCATCTAAACAGTATCATTAGTAAAGAAATAGTTATTAAAAAAGGTATATATCAAGGTGACTCCCTAAGTCCCCTATGGTTTTGTCTCGCCCTAAACCCCATATCACAGATACTGCAGAATTGCAAGGCTGGATATCGATTAAAGTACAATAGCACGGAAACTAGTATATCACATTTAATTTACATGGATGACATAAAGCTCTATTCAAAAACAGCAAAAGAAATGAAATCGCTAATAGACGCTACAGCAAAATTTAGTAAAGATATCAGCATGCAATTTGGATTAGATAAATGCAAAACCATACACATAGTAAAAGGTAAGATCCAGCCAGGCGATTACACAGTATCTTGTGATGAAACCATTACAGCTATGGAGCCGAATGAGCTATATAAATATTTAGGATACCAGCAATCAAAAGGAATAGACCACAGTAAATTAAAAATAGTTTTAAAAGATGAGTATAAACATAGAGTACGTTTTTTATGTAAAAGTAATTTAGCCAGCAAAAACTTAATAAAAGCAATAAACACTTACGCTATACCTATATTAACCTACTCTTTTGGTATTATAAAATGGACTAAAACAGATATCAATAACATACAAATAGCAACAAGAACTATTCTCACTAAACACAATTGTCTACATCCAAAATCTGCCATAGAAAGGGTAACAGTCAAAAGACAGGACGGAGGAAGGGGCCTTATCGACATCTTTACCTTATGGACCACACAAATATTAAAATTAAAATCATTTTTCTTTGAAAAAGCTAACAGTAGTCAAATCCATAAGGCAATAGTTAGTAATGATCAGAACCACACACCATTAAACCTAACCCAAGAGACAGACATAGATAACACAGAAAATAAATCTGAAATCTGTAAAATAGAACAATGGAAAAAGAAAACACTCCATGGTCGCCATCCCCAAGATCTTGAACAGCCACATATAGACAAACAAGCTTCAAACAAATGGCTCACTCTTGGATCACTATTTCCGGAAACTGAAGGCTTCATTATAGCAATACAAGATCAAATAATTAACACAAAAAACCATAGAAAGTACATTATCAAAGACCCTACAGTAACAGACGATAGATGTAGAAAATGTCATAGTCAGTCAGAAACCATTCAACATATTACTGGAGCATGCCCCAATCTTGCACAAACAGACTACACACATAGACACAACCAAATTGCAAATATCATACACCAAAGATTAGCCCTCAAACATAAACTTATCCCGGATACACATACACCATACTATCAATATACCCCTAAAGCAGTTTTAGAAAACAATACACATAAAATATATTATGACCGTGCAATACTAACCGATAGGACAACACACTACAACCGCCCCGATATAACCGTACAAGACAAAATAAATAAAACCACTTTTTTGATCGATATATCTGTTCCAAATACTCACAACCTACAAAAAACAATAGCAGAAAAAATACATAAGTACACAGACCTTAAGGATGAAGTTTTAAGGATCTGGAAACAACAAAAAGTATACATTGTCCCTATAGTATTGTCCACCACTGGTATTATCCCGAAACACATACACCACAGCCTGAAACTCCTTGATCTGAAACCCAGTACCTATATACTCCTACAAAAAGCTGCTATACTGAACACCTGCAGAATCGTCAGAAAGTTTCTGCAAATAGACGAGCAGACACACAATGCAATAGACTTACACACTTAATTCACTTGTATATAAAACCGTGATATTTACTTGACTTAGTCCGTAAATGCCACTTACATATTACCAGCGAAAGCTGAGAAAAAAGAAATCACCAAAATAATAATAATAATAATAATAATAAGCCCCCTGAAGCTCCAACCGTACGTCCGAATCGACCACCAGATTCACGTAGGGGGCGGACACGTGATATAAAATTACTGGCACGGCTAACATGGCTCTGGCAACCCATTAAATATGGAGACACGTCTAAGAAGTAAACGTATAAGGCCGCTGCCCGGGGGTGATCGCCGGGGCACACCTGGAGCTGACGCTGGGTGTGACAGCATACGAACCGTCGGCGGAGTGGAGCTGAGTAGGCGGGCTCCCTCCGGGTCACCCGAAAATATTACAGCCAACTTGACTTTCGACAGACAGACTGACAATATTGACAGGATTAGCTCACCATGCCCCTCAACAGAGGAACCATATAGCCCGTCAACCGTATCATATACACCATCAGAAGTTTCTACAGGAACACCAACACCTACAGACACACCGGCCTTAGATGTTGCGCAGGGGGTGAATACCCTTTTACCTGCGTCCACTAAGACTGGTAAACCACGTGTACGCATGCGATGGACAGAAGATGTAAACATATTCATCATGCGTACCTACTACCGCATCACTAAATTAGAAACAGACATGACAACATACAGAAAATTACTTCATGAACACTTTTTAAAACAGTACCCTCACGTTTTAGTTTCAGAACAACGAGTTTCCGATCAAAGGCGAGTTATCATAAGAAATAAAATGCTTACTAATGAAAAGTTAGAGCAAATTAAAGAACAAGTTAGAGTAGATTTAGAACAGGAAGATATTTCTCTTCAATCACAACCATCACTTAGTGAGCCACAAACAATCATTACTACAAACCTAACTACACAACAAACAATACTAACAAATACACAATCATCCCATAACTACCTTAATACTACTGAATATGCCACATACAACACACAAACACCACTTAATACTAATATATCAACACAAACTGAAACTACACTGCTATTGATGGAAACAGAAATAGAAACTGTGCAGTTTAATGACCTCCTAGACTCGTCAGAAAATAAACTGAAAGAACACTTACACTCAGCCATAATTGAATTTGCAGGCTTAGACCCCACACTCAGGCCACGACTCCCTAAACTTAAATATAGTTTGTATCTTTCCAAATTAACTCATTTTTTTAACAATACCTTACTGCATGAGTTTTTCTCTGATGATTCACAACTAACCGACATTCATACACTCATATATTGTAGTGCCCTAGTAATCTCACGAGAGCTTGGATATAACACCGAACCACAAGCCAGACCCCAACGCAATAACAAAAAACCAGCCTGGCAAGATAGACTAGAGAGAGATATAACGCAACTTAGATCTAACATAGGTAGACTAACACAATTTTTGAATAATAACAGGTCAAAAAAGGTAGTTGATACAGTAAACAAAATAATATCTAATAACAGAATACACAGCAGTCATGAAAATAATAATAAAAGACCCGAAGACGTTCTAGACACATTGAAACAGAAATTAGCATTAAAATCACATAGACTATCCAGATATAAAAAAGCACTTCAAAGAAAAACCGATAATAAACTTTTCCATACCAATGAGAAAACATTCTATAGAAATTTAAATACAAATAAAGAAAAACTAACAAACAATAATATAGAAACCCCAGCAGTACACGACTTAGAAGAATTCTGGGCAGGTATCTGGGAAACAGAAGTACATCATAACGGGGAAACACAATGGATAACGGAAGAAGAAAGAAAATGGGCAGACTTAGATGAAATGGAATTCAAAGAGATATCAGAATCTGATATAAAATATGTCACAAGCAGACTACATAACTGGAAATCACCAGGTATAGATAACATACACAATTACTGGTACAAAAAATTTACTACCCTCCATAAAATCATAGCTAAAAATTTTACTAGCATTATTCACGGACATCAAAACACACCACCATTTATAGCTAAGGGTATAACATACATGCTACCTAAAGGCCAATACACACCACAACCATCACAATACAGACCCATAACTTGCTTACCCACTATATACAAAACTCTCACATCAACTATAACACAAAAACTCACCACTCATATAGAACAGCACAATATACTTGCCGAGGAACAAAAAGGGTGTAGAAGAGGCCATATGGGATGTAAAGAGCAGCCTATTATCGACTCTCTTATTCATAGACACGCAACTACAAATAAAAGAAATTTACACTGTACATACATACATAGATTACAAAAAAGCATTTGATAGCATTCCACACTCCTGGTTATTACACATTTTGAAAATATACAAGATCAGTCCTGTCTTAATAGAGTTCTTAAAAAACATAATGCCCCTTTGGAAAACTACACTTCATCTTAACAATATCACTAGTAGAGAAATAGCAATAAAAAAAGGTATATATCAAGGTGACTCCCTAAGTCCTCTATGGTTTTGTCTCGCCCTAAACCCTATATCCCAGATACTGCAGAATTGCCAGGCGGGATATCGATTAAAGAATAATAGCACTGAAACTAGTATATCACACTTAATTTACATGGATGACATAAAGCTTTATTCAAAAACAGCAAAAAAAATGAAAGCTCTCATAGACGCTACAGCGAAATTTAGTAAAGATATCAGCATGCAATTTGGATTAGATAAATGCAAAACTATTCACATAATAAAAGGAAAAATCCAGCCAGGCGATTACGCAGTATCTCATGATGAAACAATTACAGCCATGGAACCGAATGCGTTATATACATATTTAGGATACCAGCAATCAAAAGGAATAGACCATAGTAAATTAAAAATGGCCTTAAAAGATGAGTATAAGCATAGGGTAAATGTTTTAAGCAAAAGTAATTTAGCTAGCAAAAACTTAGTAAAGGCAATAAACACTTACGCTATACCCATACTGACCTACTCTTTTGGTATTATAAAATGGACTAAAACAGACATTCAAAACATACAAATAACAACAAGAACTATTCTCACTAAACACAACTGTCTACATCCAAAATCTGCAATAGAAAGAATCACAATCAAAAGACAGGATGGAGGAAGGGGCCTTATCGACATATCTACCTTATGGACCACGCAAATATCAAAATTAAAATCATTTTTCCTCGAAAAAGCTAACAGTAGTGAAATCCATAAAGCAATAGTTAGTAATGATCTGAACCACACACCACTAAACCTAACCCAAGAGACCGAAATAGGTAACGCAGAAAGTAACTCTCAAATCTGTAAAATAGAACAATGGAAAAAGAAAGCACTCCATGGTCGACACCCACACGATCTTGAACAACCACATATAGACAAAACAGCATCAAACAAATGGCTTACTCTTGGAACCCTGTTTCCTGAAACTGAAGGCTTCATCATAGCAATCCAAGACCAAATTATAAATACAAAAAACCATAGAAAGCATATTATCAGAGACCCTACAGTAACAGACGATAGATGTAGAAAATGTCACAATCAATCAGAAACTATTCAACATATTACTGGAGCATGCCCCAACCTTGCACAAACCGACTACACACATAGACACAACCAAATTGCAAACATCATACACCAAAGACTAGCTGTCAAACATAAACTCATTCCAGATACATATACGCCATACTACCAATATACACCTAAAGCAGTTTTAGAAAGCAATACCCACAAAATTTACTATGACCGTGCAATATTGACCGATAGGACCATACACTACAACCGCCCTGATATAACCGTACAAGACAAAATAAATAAAACTACTTACCTGATTGATATAGCTGTTCCAAACACTCACAACCTACAAAAAACTATTGCAGAAAAAGTACATAAGTACACAGACCTTAAGGATGAAGTTTTAAGGATCTGGAAACAACAAAAAGTATACATTGTCCCTATAGTATTGTCCACCACTGGTATTATCCCGAAACACATACACCACAGCCTGAAACTCCTTGATCTGAAACCCAATACATATATACTCCTACAAAAAGCTGCTATACTGAACACCTGCAGAATCGTCAGAAAGTTTCTGCAAATAGACGAGCAGACACACAATGCAATAGACTCACACACTTAATTCACGTTTATACAAAACCGTGACATTTACTTGACTTAGTCCGTAAATGCCACTTACATACTACCAGCGAAAGCTGAGAAAAAATAAGTCACCCAAATAATAATAATAATTAATCTTTATTGTTATAGACAGTTTTGAAATACATTGGAACCCTGCTTCCTGTGGTAGGTTACAACCTGTGTTACAGGAGACAGTGTCCTCACCCATTATGTTACATCAATTATACAATAAAAAAATACAGCAAAGAGTGTGTGTGTGGAAGTATGTAATGTGTGTGTGTATGTATGCGTGTGTGATCGTGTTTGAGTGTGTAGGTAAATGTGTGTGTGTATGTATGTGTATGCGATTGTGTGTGAGTGTGTAGGGAAATGTGTATGTGTGTTCATTGTAATAAGGTTTCAGTTTGTGTGTAGTCAAGTGTACGCAGCCATGATTTTATTTTAATTTTGATTTTGTGTTTTACTAGGGTGTTTATGAGCAGAGTTTTGTTTAATTTATTATATAAGCATATAGCTAGATATGAATATTGCCGTCTTGCTTGTGCAGTTCTACATTTTAACGGTTGGCACACGTTAATAATGGTACGCTTATTTCTATTTTCGTAATTAATTGGTGTAAGTTTATGTTGCATAATTGTTATATTAAGAATATATAGCTGTCTTACTGTAAGTAGTTCGCACTTTTCGTACAGTGGCTTTGTTGGGAATCTGAATGGTTTAAAAGTCATAACCTTAAGTAGTGATCTTTGAGCTCTTTCTAGTTCAATCATGTAAGTTTTGCAGGCTCCTCCCCATATCGGTATGCAGTAACCAATAACCGATTGGGCTAAGGCAACATATACCGATCGCAGCAAGTCAAAATCTGCAACCTCGCGAAGCCTCTTAAATATCCAGATAAGCTTTCTAACCCGTGATGTGGTTTGTTCAATGTGTGTGCGCCAGTTCAGGTTTGCGTCTATTATAACTCCTAAATATTTTACTGTGTTTTGTCGGGATAGTGAAGGACATAAGCATTCGTTGCTAGGGTTGTGTGGAGTTTTGCATGCGTGTACTTTAAGCGTTATTTCTGGTGGTTTGAATTTGGCGAATGTGAACTGTACGTACGAGGTCTTTGGTACATTAAGGGTGAGTAAGTTCTTTTCTAACCATTGACTTATTTTCTGGAGGCCGAGCTCAGCAGCTTTCGTCACCTCCTCCCAGGTTCCACCATGAAATATGACAGCAGTATCATCCGCGTAACTAAATATTTTACCCTTGTTTAGGGACTGCTGGCATAGATCATTTACGTAGATCAAAAAGAGGCTCGGAGAGAGGCAACTGCCCTGCGGCACCCCGTAAGTTACTCCAATCTCTTGGCTAACTGCTTCGTCAATTTTTACCCTTTGTGTTCGGTTCATGAGAAAATCTGTAAAGATACAAAGTGGTTTACCGCGAATTCCAATGTGTTCCATCTTTCTCACAAGAGTAGGAATACAAACCGTGTCAAAAGCCCTCGCCAGGTCTAGGAAGACACCTAGGCATTTCTGTTTAGCATCAACTTTTTCCGTAATATAGCTAATTAATTGATTAACTGCACCCTCAGTGCTCTTCCCCGACCTAAAGCCAAACTGTGCCTTCGAGAGTAGCTCATTTCGTTCTAAATATTTGATGAGTCTATTGTTTAAGGCCTTTTCCAATATTTTAGATAATGTCGATAGAACTGAAATGGGTCTATAGTTCTCGACGTCGTCCTGCCTCCCACCCTTGTGAACCGGTGTAATGACAGATTTCTTGAGGACACTTGGAAAAGTTCCTTGTTCAAAGCATAGTTTAATGAGCTTTGTCAGCGGCGATACCAGTACCGACTTACCTAATTTTAAAAATTTTACGGAAATGGAGTCCCATCCGCTGGCACAATCGTTTCGTAGGTTATTAATCAAAGACTCGATTTCTGTTTCATCAGGTGGAAGGAGGACTATAGAGTTAAGTGCAGAGGGTGTTGTAAATAGGTATGAGGCAGGTTCAAGGCTCTTATTTTTAGTTATATCCTCAGTCAGTTTCTTACCTATACAAGCAAAATAGTTATTTATTTGTTCCACAGTGGTCGAGCAGTCAGTTGTGTTGAGCAACAGTTTAGAAGCTGATGTTTTTTGTTCCGTTTTGTTTGTGATTGACTTTATTATATTCCATGTTTCTTTATTACCTTTTGATTCTTTTAACGCGTTTCGCTCATATTGCTGTTTTAGCTTTCTGAGTAATAAAGTACAGTGATTACGGTATCTTTTATATATAAGCTCTTTAAAACCGTTATTTGGATCTTTTAGAGTTTGCTTGTGGAGTTTATCTCTGTGTCTGATGCACCGCAGAAGACCTGGTGTGAGCCAAGGCTTAAGAACCACTTTGCGATTAGGCACTTTGGTTACTCTTGAGTGTTTTGAGATTGCAGACATCAGACTGTCAACAAACCGAACTGTAGTTTGGTCGGCTTCTGCGTCATTTGTGATAAAAGAGAGATCGCAATTTTTTATTTGTTGAATGGCAGCTTCCAGGTCTACTTTTGTCACAGTTCTATATTTTTTATTTCGATGTGGAGTGCCTGTTATACATACGAGAACTGAAGCGTGGTCGGTAACTGTGGAATCCGTCACAACAACCGTTGCACCAGTGGATATCTTGAGCATGACGTGGTCGAGACAATTGTGCATTCTTGTTGGATAGGTGTGTCCCGGTAGTAGTCCCAGTTCCGCGGTTAAGTTTAAGTAAGATGCACTATTCCGATCGTTATTATTAGGCTTAATATCAATGTTGATATCTCCTATTAGTAAAACATTTTTAGTTTTTACTTTGTTTATAATGTTTTCCGTAGTGTTAAGAAAATCGTCAATGTGGTATATAGATGGTGATCTGTAGGCTGTTAATATACTTGTATCGCTATCAATTTTTAGTAATAGAAAACTACCCCCCACCGAGTTTGGCTCTTCCACAGTACATGAAATATTATTTTTGACATATATTACGATGCCGTCGTTTTGATTAAAGCGGTTTCTCGTGAAAAAGGATACGTAATTTTCTAAAACTGGAATTGGTTTGTTATCGTTGAGCCAACATTCAGTGAGAACTATTACATCCATATCACACGCCAGTCTAGCTAATTGAGCCTGAAAGCTATCAAAGTTTCTATATATACTCCGAATGTTTTGCGTTATTATTTTAAGAGATCTAGCATATTTCGTGATGATCGAGTTACAAACATCTGTATCACATTGATACGAGGCTGCCACATTTAGATTGTCTATTAGATCAGGGATATAATTAATTATGTTGGCCATTGAGAAAATTAATATATTTTCTGTTGTATTTTGTTGTGTCTACTAATATCTTTAAGAGATAAACATAGAATAAGGTGTAGATTTTAGATGTACCTAGACAATGAACTTGAGTATGTGTATTGTTTTGATTGTTTGTTCGTGGTGTGTATGTGTTTTGTGGGTGTAAGCTGTTTACAATGATAAAATATATATTATGAACTAATAACAAAAAGTACAAGAGAAGTTGAACATTGAAACAAAAGCATTCATGTAGTCATTGTTCTATATTGATATTGAGGTCCTTCTCGCTTTTTACATGTATCTGCTTTTTCGCTTCAGATTGTCGAAGAAAAATTTTCCCTAATGAGGTCCAGCAGAATTTGAACCCGTTGTCACTGGCAAACTTTCGAGCAATGTAATACAAACGCTGCGCCTTCGGTGTTAAACACTCCGATACAAAAATAGGTTTTGGTTCGCCTTTTATTTATTTATTTATTTATTTATTCGATTAGGGAATACAAACAGTAGCATATAAAGTGTACATAGGGTTATTATTAGAAAACTAAACTTAGTAAATATACTACCCACTACGTTTTCCACAGATTACTTATGGGGGTTCAAGTATTCATATAAGCATTCAACCTTCATTGTCTATTAAATTAAATTATATGTAAGTAGTAATTTGTCACTAGGGAAATATTAACTGGTACTTCTCAGGAGTGTGAGAAATACCAGTAACAACAGTGGGTACTACAAATATCAATAACAATAACATCGTGATACATTGCATGCTTGATATAAAGTGTTGAAACAAAAAAAGAAAAAACAAAGCAAAAAATGAACATTGTTTTTAAAAATAACCTAAAGCCGTTGGGCCCACTACCGATCGCTTAAAACTTCAATTACATATTTTTTAAAACGTAACTTACTGTAATGTAATATATCTATGTCACAAAATTTTTTATTGTAAGTGTCAACTAAGCGGTGCAGCGGAGAACGCACACCAGCATTGGTTCTGCAAGGACCAGTGGCAAATAGTCGTCTGGTGCGCACCTCGCGCACCTGCACTGTTCGAGGAATCAGGTAGCACAACCTATGTACTAAGTCTGGGCAGTCAAATTTATTGCGGCATATGCCGAATAGAGTCATGGTATCGAGGAGAATCCTTCTGGATTCCAACGTTAATAGATTATATTTTTTAAGAAGTAGTTGGTGTGATATTTTTTTATGAAAACATCTGAACTGCATTGCACGAAGATATTTGCGTTGCACCAATTCAATAGCTTCCTTATACTTCACATAGTGCGGATTCCATATGGGTATTGCATATTCCAACTGTGGCCTGATTATCGACTTATATAGGTGTAGGAATGTAGTTGGTTGACGAAAATCATGGGTTGCTCTCATTACAAAGCCAAACATTTGATAAGCCTTATTGACTATGTTCTCAACGTGGATGTCCAAATTGAGTTTAGAGTCAAGATATACGCCAAGATCTCGAACACCTGTAACTTTGTCTAGAACAGTATTAATAAGTCTATAATTAAATTTAATTGTATTAATTTTTTTAGTAAAGGTAATGCTATGACATTTGGGCAGGCTAAGGTGTAATTTGTTAAGAGTGCAGTAATTAGAAAGCCTATCGAGATCTTGCTGTAATTCTATGCAGTCTGAGTCCTTGTTTATGACTTTAAAAACTTTTAAATCATCCGCATATAAAAGAAATTTAGAATTTTTGAAACATTTATTAATGTCGTTTATAAAAAGTATAAATAACAAGGGTCCTAATATTGAGCCCTGGGGTACTCCTGAAGTTACTTTGAAAGTGTTAGACTCAAAACCATTAACCACTACTTTTTGTGTTCTGTTTGTCACATACGAAACAAACCAACGAAGAAGATCCCCCCTGATACCATTATAAGCGATTTTGTTGAGCAATAGTGTATGATCCACCTTGTCAAATGCTTTTAGATAGTCCGTATATACCGCATCTATCTGTTGCCTGTTGTCAATCCCTTCAAATAGGTGAGTAGAAAACAAAAGTAGATTGCTTATACATGATCTGTCCTGAACAAAACCATGTTGTTCGTTTATTATAATACGACGTATACTCGGAAAAATCTCATTATGAACGAGCTTTTCGAATAATTTAGAGAGTGCTGATAAAATAGAAATAGGACGATAGTTCTCGATATCATTTTTGGCTCCACCCTTATGTACTGGGACAATATTTGCACGTTTCCATATCTCAGGAAATACCCCATTCGAGACGCATTTATTAAACATAACAGAAATAGGATAGCATATGGTGTCACAAGTATTTTTCAAAAATAATGAAGGGATGCCATCTGGACCGGGTCCTTTAGTGGGATCAAGTGATTTTAATTCGCGGCGTATACTGTTTAAGGTGAAAAATAGTTTGGAAATATTTATGTCATGTTCTGTGCATGCAGGAGGTGGTTTCCACGTTTCATTTTGAAATGTAGAGGACTCGTATATTGATTGGAAGAAATTAGAGAAAAGATTACATGCTAGAATAGGGTCATCAGTAGCGGTTTGTTTATAGTGGACTTTAGAAGGGATTTTATTACTATTTTTTCGATTAGCGATGTATGACCAAAAAGCCTTAATGTTCTTAGGAATGCATTTCTCTACTGTCTCCATGTAGTTTTTATAGCATACATCTAATGCTTTTTTGAACTTCGATCTGTATATAGAGAATTTTTCATAATCGCTAATGTTGTTGTGTTTTTTCCATTTTATCCACGCCGATGTTTTTTGTTTATAAATATTTATCAATTTTTTTGTAAACCAGACAGGAAAATTAGTACTTTTGTATTTACGTGTAGGAGTGTGCAGCCTGATTATTCCATAAATATTTTCGTAAAAGATAGCAACTGCTTCTTCAGGTGACCGGTTGTAGAGTAAGCCATTCCAGTCGAGATTACTTATGTCCACGTTTATCTTATCATAGTCAGCTTTATGATAATTAAAAGAGTTAGGAGTTTTACGTCTGAGTGTTTGTGATGAAAAAGTGGTGTCAAATGGTACTTCAATGTAGACAGCGGGGTGGTGTTTATTTATTGGTACTAGCGGAGCATCAGCCATACGTAACATGGAGAGTTTATTGCAGTAAAATAAATCCAGTATACGTCGATTACTGTTGGTTACGTAATTAAATTGTTTCATGTCTAAAAGGGAACAAAAATTAAATAGTTCGCGTGACACATTTGTGTGGGAGGTATTTACCGCGCATTCCATAAGATTTGGAGATTTCTGTACCCAGTCAAGATATGGCATATTGAAATCACCAGTCAAGATAGCAGTCTCCACGCAGGAGTGCTCGAATAGTGGCAAAAGGGAGTCGAGGAAGTTTATACAAGTTTCAGATGCGATACTCGGTGGTATATAAGTGGCGCATATTAGGTGATAATTGTTATTGTTCATTGGGATTTTAACTATTACATGTTCAGGTAATATAATACGGGGTGACAAATAGAGAATTGACGCTTTAAGTTCACGAGAGACAGCTATGAGAACACCGCCACCATCCCGTTTATTTGTAGCGACACGATCTCTGTCACATCTGAATATAGTATAACGGCAGTCAATAAATTCATTATCAGATATATTTGGCGTAAGCCATGTCTCAGTAAAAATAATAACATCGTAATCATTAGCCATTATATTAAGAAATAAGCTGTTTAGTTTGGTCCTGATTCCTTGACAGTTTTGATAATAAATAGATAATTTATTACTACTCGTAGCCATTATTTAAAGTTACATTAACAAAGGTATAAACTATAAAAATCTTTAACAATTTTTCAATATTAAATAACATAATAGTATTTACATGAGCATTATTTATCACAAAATATTCTAAAAAAACGTGCAAAGCACACAAGCAATAAAAGCAACAATACAGCAATAACACATGAATCGGCAGTGGCGCCGCAAACCAGCATACAATATAATGTATAGCCATGTTGGCATGAGAGACAACTATATAAGTAGCCAAAACGTGACAACATAGGTGTAGCAATGAAAAATAATTAATACTTAAACTAGGGATTAATAATATTAATGGAATAGAAAATTTATTCAATAGCAATAAATTATGTATCTGTTGGATTTTCACATTTACTAATTTTGCGTGAAATATCGGCCTCTGTTCGAATCGCGAGTGTAGGCGAGTCATCCGTTTCTTTGACCAAAACAGTAGCATTTCGGATCCATACGTACCTGAATTTATTTGCTTTGGCGGCCATACGACACTTACGAAACAAGTCCTTATTCCGAAGCGTTAGGTGTTCATTCAAATAAATACGGGATGGGGTCCCTTTCAATCCGATGCGGTCTGAAGTTAGACCCTTCGCGAGACGATAGGCGCTGAGCATATTATCACGGAGCAGGCGAGACGCAAACTTAACAATTATATTTTTAGGACTTGTGTTTTTTGTGTGTGCATGTGGAACACGGTGGATTGCAACTATGTCTCGCTGATTCAGAGGAATATTTATTTCTCTGGCTATTGATTCCAATATAGTGACAAGGTGCTCACCGCGTTTTTCTGGCACATTACATATTTCTATATTACACTGTCTCGCCTGTTGTTCTAAAATATCTATTTTACTCTCCAACAATGACATTGTCTCTGCACCTGTTTGCTTCGCCTTAAATTCCAAATCAGCAATGCGCCTAGTATTATCAATGTTGTTTTCTGCATTAAAGTTGACCGAAGACTTAATCTCCAATATTTCATCGGATAATTCTGAATATTTTGTTTTTAGTTCTGTAACTTCCGTTTTTGTAGTAGCGAATTCAGCCCGTAAATCCTTCAGATCTTGGTAAATTTGACTAGAAGTTAAAGACAGTGTACTAAATTCCTCTCTAAGCGTAGCAATACTCGCGTTTATATTTGAGAACTGGCCATTTATATCAGCACATAGGTTATCAAACCCTTCTTGCATCCTAACCGTAAGCGAAGCGATAGCCTGGGTGAGCTCGCATTCCGGTTGTTTCCTCTTCCTGTGAGTTACACATAATTGTGGTTCAGAAACGTCTGGTACACGGGACAATTCTGGCTGGGACACGGCTTCACCAAGTCGATTTGGAGGTGTTCGGCTTAACGCGTTAGTGCCAGCAAATGGTGAAGTCATTTTGCTACAAATACTTAGAACCCGGATCGTATTGTATGTGCGGATGCGTCGTAGCAGACTGTGCGCGACCGTAGCACCAGGAGTGACGCAATGAGTTCGTTGAAATACTCGTAGCACATCTACCGACGCCGACAGCGTAGGCAATGTGTCAGCGGCGCAAGCGATGAGCTATTTCGTAGTCTAGTCACTACACTCTGTTTAACGTGGCGGCGGGGGTCTCGCTTTCAACGCAGCGTGCCGCGAGATCAAATCCCGATGGAAAGGTGGGGACGAATATTATTTCAAGTTTAGGTAGAACTTGATAAATATGTTCTGTTTCTTTCTAGGACAGCCCAGTAGGCGGAGCCGAACCATATAACACTTCCAAGTGTGACAAGGAATTGAAAATAAGTAAATCCACCAATAGCACAATTCGAACACACGAAACTAATTTACACAGCTAGCGCACACTGCACACGTCCACTCACGAGCGCGATCCGTCCGAGAATGTCTTTCTGTCTGTCTAGTGCCTTTTAAATTTATATGGGTTGTATTTAATTTGTTTTGGGTGTTTTTGTTGTTGAAGTGGCGTACTTTTTTCAGGACATTTTCTTTGGTAGAAGTAGAAACAAAGTCTACTATTATACTTGGAGGCCCATTTTTTTTTATTAACGCGGTAAATGTCCTTAATATCGTGGCCTTCTAATGGAATCTGAAGTACTTTAGCTGTTTCCATAAACATCTGTCTTAGGTCTTCACGACTTTCTCGTTCTATTTTAGGAACATTGCGTACCTCTAATTTCGACATGTATAACATCCTTTCTAAGCTCTCGACTTTTTCTTCGAGCTGATTCCTATAATGTCTTTCTGATTTTTGCTCTTTTTCAAGGTCTTCCACTTTAACTTTGAGATCATCATATTGTCCAGTTACGAAGTCTAAGGATTTCTTTATTTCAGAGTTCTGAGATATTATTTCATCCATTGATTTTTGTAATGCCTGAAACTTATTGTCATTTTGCGCGCTAGATGTCTGCAATATGTCACGTATTTCCTGCATAAACGTCGTCATGTTGCCTTCTCGCCCGCGCTTCGTGCGTGTTGTTACATTTCCCGCATCGATGTGGTGTAAGTTTGGGGCCGATCCAGATAGTGTAATAAGTTATGGAATCAGGCGTTACTTTGCGGAAATCCATGACATTAAATGCTATGAAATATATTTAGCTTTAATTCCGCGAGACAAATATCCAGGTCTGAAAGCAGGGCACAAATCCCACCGTCATGCATACTCACATGCACATATGGGTATCATGCATATGCACACATACAAAACAAGTGAGAAATAATTACATTTACATTACATGACATTAAATGCATATACACTGTTGAATGACCAAACAAACTTAATTCCATCACCACTTCTAAGTATGATTGCGGGTAGTTTGGCACAGATTTCGTTGTGACATTGTATCGACCGTTATTGTGGCGTCGTCGAAACGGTATATAAAGGGCCGACAGCGGTGCGGCTAGTTCATTCGAGCTCAAACGCTCGACGAGTCAACATCTCCTGAGGATGCCCCGTGGAGGGGCGAAACACGTGTCGAGTATAGGTTTGGTTGCATGGCATGCTAATTATTTCTCACTTGTTTTGTATGTGTGCATATGCATGATACCCATATGTGCATGTGAGTATGCATGACGGTGGGATTTGTGCCCTGCTTTCAGACCTGGATATTTGTCTCGCGGAATTAAAGCTAAATATATTTCATAGCATTTAAGCTCTAATAATACAAAATTTTAACAAAAAAAAACCGACTTCAAGAACGATCAAATTGAATTGGGTCCACACGGGAAGCACCGGTTTTCAAATAAAAAAAGAATCATCGAAATTAGTCGGCGTGGTGATATTGAGTTATTCGTCAATTTGTCGCGCACATACTTAATGCTAATTGAAGATTTATATGATTTTCTCATGGATGACATGTCAGAACTGGACCAAATTAAAATCGGACCACATGGGAAGCACCAGCTTTAAAATAAAAAAAGAATCATCAAAATCGGTTCACCCAGTCGAAAGTTATGAGGTAAGTTAACTTAAAAAAATAAAAAATATTGTCGAATTGTGAACCTCCTTTTTTTTAAAGTCGGTTAAAAACCAGGGAGATGGATTTTGTTTTCAACGAAACCGTTACTGCATGACGTTGACTTTTCTGTAAACACACACTTTTATATATCTTGTCTATTTAAAATCTTTTTTCCTGTATTAATCTCGATGATCATGTTCTCAAATAATGTTGTTTAAACAAAAACTTCATGTTTATTTATCACATAATCATTTGACTATAGAACAGATCCATGAATCCAAAAAAAATAATCTCTGGCTGTCAGATTAGATTGATTGTCATTTAGATAGAAAAACCCGATGAAATGTTCAGAGTTGAAGATCCGCTGAATGAGTCATAATCAAATTGATTGTATCAATATCTAATAAGATTGTAGAAGAGTGCAAAAATATTTACCACAAATCAATAGATAAATTAGATTAAGGTAGCAAGAACGAAACACCTGCATTATATTTCAACTTTTTAATCTTATCAATATGGCTATTCTCTCTTTCGTTCCCCTCTTTTCTGTACTTCATAAACATGAAACAATCGAGTGTTACAGGCGTGGAAGATTCATGTTTCGGCACACATGTGCCGTCGAGTGATATTGGCAGTCCTTACAGAAAACCAATATTTCAGCAAGAGAGTAAGATACTATAGGTCCTATCTTCCCAAATTCTAGGAAGAGACATGAAAGAGGTGGCAACACACTTTTGTCTTTTCAGTTAAAGGCCCGTGGAGCGGAGACGGATCAAAAAGATGCAACCTATATTACCAGATGTAAACCCTAGCTTTTCTTAACCTTACATCTCGGATATTAAATATAATTCCAGTCACAAGCGAAAGCGTTTTTCAGTCTCTCATTTAAGGGCCCCAAAAGAGTCTACTTTTAAGCACGCTACATAATATAATATCTTTACGTTCAAAACAATATTGTGCATAATAAGAGAGAAACGTGGGGTCAGTATATGATAGTCTCACGGCCTAACGGGACAGGTGACTCCAAGCTTTTGTTACACCGTGGGCAAAGTACTGTAGGTACTTTTGAAGGTCAAGGTACGAAACAAATTAACGACCTATGATGGGTTCATTGAACTACAGTGTAAACTGAAACTAGCTATTGTTCACAGTTTAACCTGAATATTTAACCTAAAGGTCATAACGGGATGTTAGATAGCCTTCTTGAATCAAGACAATATTTGATACAAAACAGTTATTCAAGTGAAAATTATAGTTTCAGAAATAAGAGATCTCAAAATAACATGACACAGTTTTTGACTGACCGATTCACGAACGCATATCCTAAATTGCTGTTTTTTTAATGTTGTAAAAATGGACTATAAAGGGGGTTTGATAATTTTACATCCAAGAGAGTAAAATAATGTAAGAACAATTGATTGGAAGTTATCTTATTCACAGAACGATGAAATTAGAAGTAAACACGATCGCCACCATGTGCAACAGCTAGTATCCTTTACATATTGTGGCCTTTTAATGTCTACTATACCGCACTGGACGGATGTGTGGGTATAGGGTTTGTGTCAAGTTTCACTACCCTTCCTTGATTATCTTAACCATCTACTATCCACCAAGTAATAACCCGCAATGATTTTCTTATGTATCTCCATTCTCAGACTCATTTTTTACTTTATTTTCTCTCTGGCTTTGCTAAGAAGGGAAATTGACTTTTTATATTTCCAACCTTCAGATTTTTTCTGATTAATTTTGTTGCGGGTTCCAAGACAGTTTAATTTTTCCTGGGACTTCCCGAGTGTCATAACTCGGTGTGTTCGTGGGTCACTGCTGTTGATCCTGGTGTACAGAAGTTACAGTGATTGCCGTGTGGGCGGGATTAGTCCCAAAAATAAATTATCTCTATACGTCACAATCAGGTTTATATGTAAAAAGTCAATAAAAATTTTGCTGACGATGATGAGAATCAGGATTCAATAAGTTTTACAAAAAAACATCATTAGTAGGAAAGATTGATGGTTGATTTAATTATTATCATACAATAATACGTAATGGTAATGATTAATGATGTAAGCGCATGCAATATGCAACCGGACATTACAATGTGAATTCAAAGGAATTACCCAAGCATAAGGCTGTATATTTCTAAATAGGCTATGATAAAATACACCAAACAGTATTATAGTCAAGTACTGCAGAACAAGATTAGCCCAGATTAGACCACCTAGAACTATGTAGGTGCAGCTTGACAGTTATAAGATATCGTTACATTATCCAGATAATACAAGCCTTTATACCTATAAAGTAGAATTGAAATATTATCGATCTTAAACTAGCTGCTGCTACCAGGTTCTCTCGTGTTTAATCTTTACATAATACCTATAAAATAAAGTCGCTTCCACTGTCTGTTCGCCTAGATCTTTTAAAATACTCAACGTATTTTAATGCAATTTTCAGCAATAGAAAGCATCATTTTAGATGATGGTTTATATGTGTAATCTATACTAATACTAGCTGACCCGGCAAACGTTGTTTTGCCATAAAAAAAATTGGGGTATAAAAAATAGTTTTTTATTTATTTATTGATACAATATATACATACAGGTGTTATCTATAAAACATCACAAAACCTTGACAGGTTTGTCTGGACGTTGAATCACTTTTGAGCAATCTATTAACATACATTGTTTGTCGATTCTCGGACCTACCCGATATGTACACCAAATTTCATAAAAATCGGTCAAGCCGTTTCAGAGGAGTATGGTAACTAACATTGTGACACGAGAATTTTATATATAAGATACTAATATATGAAGCTGAAGAGTTTGTTTGTTTAAACGCGCTAATCTCAGGAACCGCTGGTACGATTTGAAAAATTCTTTAGTATTGGATAGTACATTTATCGAAGAAGGCTATATTATCACGCTACGACCAATAGGAACGGCGCACCAATGAAAAATGTTTCAAAAACGGGGGAAAATTATCACGCTACGGGCAATAGGACACGCAAACGAGCTTGCGTGGGTCAGCTAGGTCCTTCATATTGGACTACGAAAACATGATCACGTCTCTGAATTCCGTCAAATGCTCAAGTGGCTTCCGATTCGCTCTCGCCGGAATACTTATATCCTTGTTTTCCTTTATAACATCTTGTTTAATCCTAAAGCCCCCCTCTACCTCAAAGAACGCTTCAAGTTCCTTAATGACACACATGACAAATGTCTAAGGTCATCTGAAAATTTGAGACTGGAGATTCCTCGGCATTCCACAAAACTCTATGGCCAGTCCTTTACGGTTGAAGCTGTACGCTTGTGGAATGCATTGCCGAAAAATATCAGGAAAGCGAAAAAAGTAAATAGTTTTAAGACATGTTCATAATTTTTATAGGTCATAACTGATTCAATCACGTCATAACTGTATGATATGAACGTTTTTCATTTTCAAATGTGATATAATTAAATAAAATATGGTAATTGGATTGGTCATATATGGTTATATTTATAATGTATGTATGATGCTATGTAAGGTTATATACATGTATTTTGTATGTGTATGTATATATAAATAGATATATGGAGATATATGTATATGTACCCGTTTATATTCGTAACAATTGAAATAATTCTTTAAAATTAATTGCACCGTCAACTGCTACTGTCTCTCCGATACATTTTGATCCATCCTAAGGTTGCCTGGAAGAGATTGCTTTTGGCAATAAGGCCGCCCTTTGTACATTGCATTATATATTGGTCACCCTATGTACTCTCTTGAAATATGTAAAATGGTGTACAAATAAAGAGTTTTCTATCTATCTATCTATCTATAAATAAACTTTTTATTTTTTAATATCTATCTGACCTACGCAACCAAGTCTGCGCCTTCTATAGCCATTATTGAACAACGTAAACAATTTTATTGTTCATAGGAAAGGTTGTAGCGAGGTTATATATGTAATATATTTTTAATCGATGTTCTACTTCTTTTAGTCGTAACGTGATTTTAGATAGCCTATACCTATAGGCTTCTTTTTTTTTTATTAAAAAGACAACTCCCGCACTAGGAATTAATCCTGTGTCGTGGGGGACTTTACAAACATACATGAAACGGACACAAATAACACCCAGACTCAGAACAACAATTTGTGGATTACACAAAGTGTTGTCCTACGTGGGATTTGAACCAACGACACTTGGCGAAGTAGGAAACGGCGTGGTGACCGGTTAATCCACTAGGCCAAACGTGCAGTGCTTCCTCGATAACTGGGCTATCTCATACTGAAAGAATTTTTCAAATCGCACCAGCGGACCGGAGATTTTCAAAACAACAACTTCATAATATTAGTACAGATACTAGTATAGAGTATCTTAAGTTATGCTATTACAAAACCAAAAAGGCCTTTCAAGTAGACCTTTTTGGACACGGGACACGGTTCACAAATATGCTCTTGATACATGTACATAGAGCACCAGTAAATAAACAAAATAAATCCAATACATACCTCATAACAGATATTTAATTTTACTTTCCTTAATTAATTATGGAATCGACTGGAATCCCTCTTTATTACCTAGCACGTCCTAATAGCACCTATAAACTTGCTACATCATTAAATAACGACTCTGAAATACATGTTTCCTCATTTTACTCATATTTACCGTTACACCAATATATTGGTTATAATTGATAATTAATTTCTAGCGGCCAGAGGTCCTGAGGTCCTGATACCGGGGTCAAACACAACTTATAACATGCCAGTGGAAGCTCTGAACTATTAATACTGCTATCTCTAATATCTGCATCTTAATCATACAGATTTAAGTTTGTATGTTCGAGTGGGCCTGTTAAATGCGATGCTAGAGGTCACAGGTTCGGTTCCCACACAAGATAAGTGATTGTGTGTTAAACATTTTGTTCTATGTCTGGGTGTTATACAAATAAATAAAATTGAAGTGTCTGTTTGAAATTTCAAATGAAGAGGTTTTCACTAAATGCATATGATATACGGTACTTACATCAACTTTAATTTTTTTGCGTGTATTTTTCATTTGTTCCGGATAATCTCTGGAACGACTGGACCGATTTTGACGGGACTTTCTCTGACAGATAGCTGATGATATAAGTAGTCACTGAAGCTAAACTTTATATTCATGTGAATATTTCGGAGATAACTCTATATCGGGCGGTATACTATGGGGATCTTGTGTCAACTGCGGTGAATTACCGTGCGTTTAGGCGATTCTGCCATACATGCTATAGAAATAAAATATAGCTCACTTAGGACCCATTATATTTTATCCGTGGTGCTTCCCGGTTTGCAAAGGTGTCTGCCTATTTTGACTTCATTTTGTCTCCCGCTTTGCTAAGGAGGGAAGTGGACATATTATATTTCCAACTCCTCCAGTTTTTCTTCTGATTGATTTAGTTGCGGGTTCCAAGACAGTTTAATTTTTCCTGGGACTTCCTGAGTGTCATAACTCGGTGTGATCGTGGGTCACTGCTGTTGATCCTGGTGTACAGGAGTGACAGTGGTGGGCGTGTGGGCGGGATTAGTCCCTAGAAATAAAAATAGCTATGCCTGACACCGCGACGTTTTTTGACGTTTAACAGATACAGATATAGTAGTGGGCAGTCTAGATGCTAGATAGTGGCAATTGGTATTCTTAAACAGGTGATAATTTTCTCATAGCTATCAAAAATAACATCAAAATGATTAAATAACACTTCGCAATTGTCAGTATTCCTCTCAGAAATAAATAGATGTAGGTACATTGAATTAGTTTCCGCTACAATTAATTTATTGATGACGCAACATCGATTGTGTTGCTAGTAACTAATTAATTATTAGCTTTATAAATAATTTATATTGCTGTTACATTTATTGTTTTGTACCACTGTTTTATTCTAATGGGAATAACATTAATAATTATACAATTATCCTAACTATTGTTAGTAAAGAGGATGTAAGTTCGTTTGTGATTTAAATGCGAATTTTTGGTTCCACAGGAATATAATCAGTAGCTTTTGTCCGCGTGTATGTCGTTTATCGCGGTAAAGAAGCATCCTATGTACTTCCTCAAGAACCAAAGTATCTCCATGCAAAATTTCATTGAAATCGGTGCAGTGGCTAGCCGTGAAATCGTAACAGAAAGACAGAGAGTTACTTTCGAATTTATAATATTAGAATGGATTAAATAGGGGTCTTATTTTGGTGTAAGGTTATTGCTGTCAGACTACCTGATGGGAAGTGACGACCGACGTTGATGCCGCCCGTAAGACTGTCTGGCTGCCTCTGCGGCGCAGTGGTAGCTTATGCGACTGCTGTTCTTGAGGTCTCGGGTTTGATTAACGGGTCGGACCAAATGTTTGTATGATCTGCAAATATTTGTTTCGGAGTTTGGGTGTTTTCTCTGTATAATATGTATGTTTGTACAAAAAAAAGTATGTATTTATATCAGTTGTCCCCATAGTACCCATAACATAAGCTCTGCTTAGCTAGCTGGGACTAGATGGCGTTGTGTGTTAGATGTCCGAAATATTTATTTATTTATATAATTTATTTAAGAAGGATGGGAAGGCAGCCACCTCATTCACTTGGTGAATAGCAATAGAAGAATTGCTTAGCATCTGTTTTATATGAGACCGTGGTGTCAATACAGTGGATCCAAATCACATCATCATCACGCTATCGCTGTCCACGGCTGGACAAAAGCCTCTCCCATTGTAAGCCACTCTGATCGATTATAGCTGAACCCCGCGGTGTTACCAGCGGTTATTGTCGTACCGTGGGTAACGCCGCGGGACAAAGCTAGTCAAAGTAGCCTGAGTTACTCCTTATTACATCAGCTATCTGCCAGTGAAAGTCCCCTCAAAATCGGTTCAGCCGTTCCAGAGATTAGCCGGAACAAACAGACAGACTGACATACAGACAAAAATTGATAAAAATGATATTTTGGTATATGTACCGTGTATACATACATATGCATTAAGTATAAAGCGGTTATTTTAATGTTACAAATGGACACTCCAATGTTATTTATTTATTTTTAAAGATTGTATAGAGGTCTATCCTCAAAATAGGTTAAAAATAAACCCAATGCTGCCAACTTGGGGTTTTCCACTGTTCGGAAAAATCTTGTGGTAAAAATCATTTATCGGTTCAATAATACATATAATTGGCCTTGATTGAACTATGCACATTGTGTACTTCGGTATGTTGACATTCAAGTGTAGAGGAAATGCTGCGTACGCGCAGTTTACAAAACATATTATGACGTATGTACGACTGTTTGGAAATATTTATAAATTACACAATTTTTAATCTAGTTATCGAATAGTTGTCATAGACTTTACTGGGTTTTTTCAATCTTTACATAGTAAAAAATGAAGTCGTTTCCGCCGTCTGTTCTGTTAGAGTTCCTGTTCGCACTACTTAACGGATTTTAATACAATTTGTAGCAATAGATAGAGTGATTTAAGAAAGGACTTTACAAACATACCTACATGAAACGGATACAAAGAACACCCAGACTAAGAAAACAATTTGTGGATCACACAGTGTTGTCCCATGTGGACTTTAACTCTCCACTCTGAATGGAATATTCATGAAGTTTTCAGTTTTTAATAGGTACTTATAAGTTTAATATTTGCTTTTTAATTATGATCTTTTATTAGGGTTCCGTGCCAAAGGCAAAAAACGGAACCCTTATAGATTCGACATGTCTGTCTGTCCGTCCCTATGTCACAGCCACTTTTTTCCGAAACTATAAGAACTATATAATACGAATTTAAAGAAACATCATGAGATTGCTTTTTTAACCTTTTGTTACCAATAATCGTCATTGCTGATGTATCGTGACAACGGTATTCTTTAGTATAATAATCTTTACTTTTTAATTAGCTTAATTTACACAAGGCGAATTGAACAATCATATAACACTATATACCAAATAGATGAGTTGCGTACAATGAATATTTTACAAGTCATTTTCAATCATGACTCTACTCTGCCTGATGGAAAGCATAAGCAGAATCCAAGAGTGGTGGTCACCATACTACGAATGCAAACAATGCAGCATGATGACCCACACCATAGCGGGCTAGTGATGCTTCTGCATCATTGGGCCTCCGGTCTCGCACTCACCAACGAAACACGACAACACGAACGCTGTCATTTTACGTTGATGTTCTGTGCGAGGATAGTACTGCCCCGGTCGAGCCGGCCCGTTCGTGCTGAAATCAGCGTGGCTCTACTATCTTGGGAGCCTCTCCGTAGAAAGGCGGTTTTGATGTACTATACCAAGCTGCTGGCCAGACGAATTTATATAGTTTTTCATGTAGGTATGTTCATTTTGCTATGCTTATAAAAATAGTTCAGAAGTAATATGAATTTACTCAATAAATACGTGCCTCGGTTGCGCAGTGGTAGTGTATGCGACTGCTGTGTTTGAGGTCTTGGGTTCGATTCCCGGGTCGGATCAAATGTTTGTATGATCTCCAAATATTTGGAGTTTAGATGTTTTCTATGCATAATATGTATATATTTACAAAAAGAAGTAAATGTGTATTTATATCAGTTGTTAAGTAACCATAATACAAGCTCTGCTTAGTTTGGGACTAAATGGCGTTGTGTGTTAGATGTCCGAAATATCTATACATCTATACAAATAAATAAAATTGGAGTGTCTGTTTGTAATCTTAAAATAACAGCTTTTTACCAAATGCATATGTACCTATGTATACACGGTACATATACCAAAATAACATTTTTTTTCAATTTTTGTCTGTCTGTTCGTCTGTCTAATTGTTCCGGCTAACCTTTGGAACGGCTGGGCCGATTTTGACAAGACTTTCACTGATGGGTAGCTAATGATATAAGAAGTAACTTAGGCTACTTTTTTTGACCAGCTTCGCCCCGCAGCGTTACCCGTGGTATGGCAATAACCGGGTAACTCCGCGGGGTTCAGCTAGTTCAGTCAGCTAGAAATACATTACACTTTCATAGCTAAACCGCTGAACTGTTTTTAATAAAATTTGGCATGGAGATACTTTGATTCATGAGGAAGGACATAGCGATAACAGAAACGAGGCCAGAGTCGCGAACAAAAGCTGGTAACTGTATTATAATCCTACCAAGTTTCTACGAACCAGGCCTATATTTCCCCACATAGTTACAAATCCAGGCCAAACGCTTGTTTCGGATTAAGAAATTCTTATGCTAATGATTTACGCAACTCGACTGAGGGTTAACAATGCAGCTTCCTTATCCTTTTATCTCTTTGCAAATATCAGCAGTACTTAATATGTAAATATTTGTTTGGTTTGTCTTTTTATTGCAAGTCCTTTCTTTTCACATACATATGTAGGTATATATGTCACCGTAAGATTGCAAAAACTGTTTGACCATAATCTACCTAGAGAGATTGTAAACTGTCTAAAGATTGTCAACTGTGACATATTTAACGTACTAATTTTCGTTAGATTATAATGTATCGAAGTAAAACAGTTCAACCGTTAAAAAATCACAATCTGTTGCGCGACAAATTGTCAACTGTCCCTGATTGGTCTGTCTTACAGTATGCCGTTCTATGGCCATAGAGTTAGATTAGGTTAGAAATTCTTTAATTAATCACAAATTCATTTTACTGCCACAACAATTTTATGTAACTAATTCTAAAGCTGTGAAGTAGGTATTTTCAACATGAAATCAATTTACAATCACAAAAATACTTTACATTGGGCAACAAACGAATTAACAAACAGATATGGCGGCTGATGGGACATATGCTGATCAACCAATATGCGCGAGATGCGATACGTCGCAAACCACTGCTTCGGTGGCGCAGTGGTAGCATATGCGACTGCTGTGCTTGAGGTAGGATCAATTGTTTGTATGATCTGCAAATGTTTGTTTTGGAGTTTGGGTGTTTTCAATGTATAATATGTATGTATTTACAAAAAAAAGGTAATATGTATTTATATCAGTTGTCTAGTACCCATAACACAAGCTCTGCTTAGCTTGGGACTAGATGGCTTCGTGTGTTAGATGTCCGAAAAAGAAAAAACAATTAAAAAATAAAAATTTAAATATTACAATTTGACGGTTTCACTTCGCTTAATTATATTTAATCTAACTAAAAATAATACGTTAAATTGTAAGCAGTATGTTACAGATCACAATCTCTCGATAGTTTACAATCTCGCGAGATATATTACAATCTAACAATTTTGACAATTTGACGGTAGCATATAAAAAGAGGAATTGAATATCTTTACTTTAAAAAAAAAATTCAACATCATATACACATTCTTCATCCTCAAGTCTGCCAAACTGTAAGACAGTTTGGCGGCAGAAGTTCTCGCTTAAATAAACATAATATAGCATAGTGTATTGAGATACAAAATTGGTTCCATTTAAAAAAAAAACTGTGTCAAGAACATTAGTTAACCATGTTTACAAAGCCAATAACGGTTATTATAAAAAAAGAAAAAGAAAATAAAAAGGGAATGTTACTCATTAGTTAAGGACTAAACGAGAGGTAATATTCGTGAAGTTCATTTTTAAAGTGAATTTTTTAATGTACTTCTTTCATTAGATCTGAAGGCAATATTTTTATTAAACCATATCTTGGGATCCTAGGCTGTAGAGCCTTTAACAGTCCGCTGCTGGTAATAGGCCTCTCTTTAGCAAAGGGGTTTTGCCAAACTATACCTCGTTGGCCAGATGGGTTGGTATAGTATGGCTGTTTCAAGTTTTCCTTCTCTTTGCCGTGAGTTTGCTCCCTCGAAACATTGACGCAGTAGCATCTCAATAGGCCGTCATAGTCTTTACCATGCTGCATTATTGCATTGACTGCATTCGTGATGAGTATGGTGACTACTCTTGGATTCTGCTCAGGCAGAGTAAAACCTCTTTGGCAAACTCGTATCTCATACGACGTATTTCTCATGAATTGTTTCAAAAATTGTTTACAAACATTACGGTAATATTGTTTGTTTACTATTTACAGTCTTAAATATATTGCTGATGAAAAATTGTCATTATCATTAGCGTATGTGTCGTGCGTTGTAATTATTTGTCGGGTTGCCATTATTCCTGGATATTTATCATTATTTGTCATTAATTCCAGCATATGCTGTTACGATATCTGGGTCGTCTACACTTATTTGCGTTCTCAAACTGATTGTCTGAGTAATTTTAATAGACTCAGTTGTATCATATCAGTTGATGAATATTGTATTTGAGATGTAATGCATTTTACGGTACTCCGTATTCATTATACAGTAGTGGTTACCCAGTGGTCAAAATTCGACCATAATTCTTTTTTTTTTAAATCTTTCTGCACTCTTCCTCTATATAAACTTTAACTGTACCAAATTTGATACTCCTCCGTTTTCATCTATACTAATATAAAAGCTGAAGACTTTGTTTGTTTGCTTGAACGCGCTGATCTCAGGAAGTACTGATCTGATACTGATTTGAAAAATTATTCCAGAGTTAGATAGCCCATTTATCCAGGAAGGCTATAGGCTATATATCATCACGCTAAAACCAATAGGAGCGGAGCACCAATGAAGAATGTTACAAAAAACGGGGGGAAATTATTACGCTACGAGCTAATAGGAGACGTAAGCGAGGTTGCATGGGTCACCTAGTAAATAATTAATAATGTATGTGTATTGTGACCGAAATTTGTATCGTTATTCTACCAATTTTGTAACACATTAGCTCTTTTCTATAAGATGACCGTAGTAATCTATCTATATTTATAAAAGAGTAAGGTGACTGACTGACTGACATACCCAGAGATCAACGCACAACCCAAACCGCTGAAGCTAGAATCCTGAAATTTTGCATGTAGGTTCTTCATATAACGTAAGTGAGCACTAAGAAAGGAATTTTTGAAATTCCACCCCTAAGGGGGTAAATCAGGGGATGAAAGTCTGCGTGAGCGAAGCTGCGTGTAAAAGCTAGTTTGATATAATTATTGAAAAAAGCCAGTTCATCCATTAACACCAAAACTTTATGTTCTAAAAAAAGTATTGTGTCTATAAATTATCACCAATATTAGTCACCATTATGTCTATCAATCAAAAAAATTTTAATACGATTAATGACTATAAAGACTTCTATAATCTAAATCTTTTCATCAATCAACATTTATTAGTTTTATATCACTATTAATAACACTTATAACATGAATAGCAGTGAACATAAATAAGCGCAACTTTCTTCACATAAATTTCTTTTATTTATAATAACGAATTGAATTCGTGATAATTTACATTTGGATCAGTTTGAATACACAGTAAATGACTTTGGCTTATAGAAAATCAATTCTATTGTTTCAAAATTCTTAAATAATAAGGTTTGAATATTCTATTATGTTTAGAAAGTTTATTTGAAAAGGGCTTTGACGTATTAGGTTTAGTTGGCACAGTTTGGCAGATGACAAATATAGTAATATAGATAATAGATTAGATGTTTTGAGGGCATGGAATGGAACTCAAGGGCTCGTGACTAAACTGATAAAATCATCTTTCTGCCCGTTTGTGTGACATTGCAAAGGGTTTTCGGTTCAGCCCCCTAGCCAAGTCGCAAGCGTTCTTCTTTCTGCAATCGTTAACGCGTAAATTCTTGTGTGTCATTGGCTAATCATAGACAAAGTAATCTGAGACAAAGTATTAGCCAATGACACACGAGAATTTGGGTGTTAACGATTGCAGAAAGAAGAACGCTTGCAACTTGGCTAGGGGGGCAGTACTGTTTACGATATGCTAGAACGTAGAAATAGACTGCCAAAAAGGGTAATAACCCTTCTTTTTGGCTTTGCTGTAGTCGGGTAAAAATACGCTGTTATAATATACATAATATGGAAAAGTTGAATCTTGGAGTAGATCTGCCATCTAAAAGCCCGGCTTTTTGTTACGCCTCTCTCTGTCTCTTTTCGTCATGTGACTTCCACATATTATAAGAAAACGACAGAAAATAATACCTAACTACTACCTACCTAAATTATAATACCTACACACAAAACTAGAATCGTGATTAATTTCTTTAGGATTTGCATTACTCTGTCGAAGAAGCGATTTTACGAGTAAGTAAGTTCATTTACTTTTATTTTGTGGTTTATCATGTGTTCAGTAGTTATTTGTTCTACTTTCTATTTAAGAAGTATGATAGCTAAAACAGGTTTTCTTGTTTTTAATATTGTTTGTAGCTATGCGTAATTAACATATCTATAAAAATGTTGAAAAAGAAGCAAAAGGAATTAAATTTACTCAAAAAAGACAATAAATAAGCTATCTATGTAATTTTATATATGACAGATTGTCATATTTTCTCTTCAAATAGTAACTTAGGTGTCTCCCATAGAGCAAAAGGTAGATAGTCGCCATAAGCAGGCGTTCTCTGTTAAAGTATACGACCAAAAGGGCCTATGCGTTACACTATGCGGTACCTGGATGAGTGACCACTAGTGGCATGATACCATGAGCGTCGCCGTGATTCGGAGGTCACGTTAAGCAGTCGGTCCCGGTTGTTATCGTAGGATAACAGTCGTGAAGCTTAGTTGGAGGCTTTTGGGCGGCTTGAAAACATCCAACTGCAAGATTACGTAGCTTCAACGTTGTCTTGCCAGTCCCCAACCCGCACTTGCGTGCGTATAGCCTTAACCCACTTCTGAGAGAAGACCCGAGGCCAGCAGTGGGACCATATGGATTGTTGATGATGATGTTACACTGTTATGACATATTTTATATGTATGTATGTATGCGTGAAATTCTGAATGTTTTGTTTTAATATTATTATGTGTGAGTTCGTAGTGATAGGCAATTGTTTTTGTATGTTGTCTTAAACGTGTGTGTGTGAAGATTTACCCCCGCAAAGAATGTCAGACTGTTTTGTATCTATCTCTTCTCCGTTCTTGCGCTATGGGTTTCTCCACATGTAAACCCCTTAACATAAAACATAACAGAAGGAAAATATCAGCTGGGAAATACAATCATCTATATATATACATACACCCATCAAAAGTGTCTAGGGATCAACATATGTGTCTAGGGATCAACATATATTTTTGCAATAACTTTTCTCCTGATTGATATTAATTAAAATTTTCTTTAAGGATTCATCAAATAAAGTGTTTTCGTTTGTCACAGTAACGATAAACCAAGTCACCTTTGCATTAATAAAGAAATTTGCCATTTTCCTAATAAAAGGATTTTTGACATTTGAACCACTCACATTAAAGTTCGAAAAAAAGACTGAAATAACAGTTTTCTTTAAAATTTTATTAGGTAACTTAAACAATTAATAATCCGTGTTTCTGCCGCGAACACTAACACAAGAACATCGGTTTGGCATACTCAAAATGAGTTCATCCAAATCACGCTGTGGAATGGCCGCCCATGTTCGTTGCAACAACAAAAAAGGTCTTCTTGCGACTGGATACCCTCCATATTCGGCAGAGCTCTTCTCTGTAGCATATCCCATGCATGCTCAATCGACTGCGCAGGCCAGGGCCAAAGCCACATCTCAATCTCAAGAAATCCGCATAAAAATGCTTGATCCCTAGACACTTTTGATGTGTGTATATATACACATATATTTTATATAACATTCCATTGTAATCATCATTTCCTTAAAATATATTTCACAGCTTTTGCCCGTAGCTCATCGCACGTTTATGTCGGATATCGGAGTAATCAATTTTCGAGTTAATATATAGCCTATGACACTCACAAATAATGTATATTTCTATTGGTAAAATAATTTTAATAATCGGTTCAGTAGATACAGAGATAACTCTTTACAACCTCACAAACCTTAGTTGTTTTTATCATTAGTATGGAATATTTATTTATACTTACTTTGTTGATATAATATTAGTCCAATTATTACAATTTTTGGCTGAGGTTTATTACTCGACTGTAACAAAAGTGGATTATGTTTTCCAAGTGTATTCATGATAATTTTTAGCTCGCTCATAAGCCTGGATAACTAAATAGTCTAAACACCTTCAAAAGCGTATTTGTTCTTTAATTAAAAAAATCCTGCAGTTTTAACTAGAGATACCATAAACACACCTGGACACATACGGTATGTCCAAGTGATTTGAGGGATATTTTTTCGTAAGTACGATCTCTTATTTAATACTATGTGTCCAAATGTCAAAAGCAATCGACGAGTATAAATGAAAGTAAATGAAAACAGAGCCATAAAACTCACTTGAAGAGAATTACTACAGTATATGCATTATCGATATGCAGTAGCAGAATCTTGATGATAAAACCGCCTGGGATTGAGCTGCCCATTCTGCACATGCTGTTTACTTTGAATGTTTAAATTTATTTTAATGTGACGATAATTTATAGTTTGAAACAAATTCATTTTAAATTATTGCTATTGTTGTCATTTTTTTAAAATTATTATCTTTACTGATTATTGTAATTGTGACTCAAATTGTAATTATCGTATTTCTTTTATTGAAATAATGTCTTTTGCATATTGTCTGGACTTTAAAAGAGACGGTGATCCCTGAGTTTGTTTCGTCCTTTCTTCTCAGGGCTAGTCCAGTTAGGAAAGGCCGAACTCATCTGCTCAAAAAAAGTTTAACTTGCAAAAGTGTTCATGTAACCTAATTGCAGAATAAATGATTTCATTTCATTTCATTTCAGTACCATTAAATGCATTACATCTCAAATACAATATTCATCAATTGATATGATGCAACCGAGTCTATTAAAATTACTCAGACAATCAGTGTGAGAACGCAAATACGTGTAGACGACCCAGATATCGTAACAGCATATATGCTGGAATTAATGTCTTGAGACAAATAATGATAAATGTCCCGGAATAATGATAGTCCGACAAATAATTACAACGCACGATGCAAACGCTAATGATATTTTTTTATGAGAAATTATACATTAGGACTGTTGTCAATAGTAAACAAACAATATTACCGTAATGTTTGTAAACATTTTTTTAAACAAATCATGAGAAATACGTCGTTTGAGAAACAAAATAAATTATTAATAATATTTCGGACATCTGTCCCACATAATTATCATCTAGTCCTAAACTAAGCAGAGTTCGTACTATGAGTACTAGACAACTGATATTACTTATATATAGTTTTTTGGAAATAAATTATTATACCTACAAAACATCCAAACAATGAAATCAATATTTGCACGTCATACATTTGGTCCGACCCGAGACTTTACGCCACCGAGGCAGTGAATTGAACAAAATTAACGTAAATGATAAGAAGGAAAACGTTTTCTCACTAAATGAAATAAGGACAACTTATTATCAGTAACAGGTTATTTAAGTGTTATCGCGAAGTACCTATTATGAAGAAAAGTTACGTTTATTAGTCATTGCCAATGCAAACTAACATTGAATATTACTAAAATTCGATTTCTTTTTATAGAAACCGCAGACTACAAAGATTTACCTATGATAAGAACTTGATCTAGTCACCGATAGAGAACCACGATTTAGCATTAACACATCATTATACAGGCTAAGAAAACCACTTGATCCGCGACTTCCTAACAATAAAGAAGTTTTATGAATTAAAATGATTTAGAAATTAGGTTTCACATCAAAAGAAAACAAATAAAATATCAACTCTCTCCAGTCTCATTCATTACAGTATTAAATACTTGACACGAATACTAACACTTTATAACATTTAATAGCGATTGTATCCAATCCAATTTGTTGAAGTATCGATGAATAAATCAATAAAAGGAATTGGATACAGTCGTTCAATTTCTTGATCAACTGAAGAATCCAAGTCAGCGATATTATAAACAAAGTTATCGCTACAGCCTACAGTTTCTCTATAAACGTTACTACTACATAAAGTTAGTTTACTGAACTTCTAACGATAAAATTTACATTCCAAGCTAAAACATTAAAAAAACTTTTACGACATCCATTTTACTGCAGAGCACTTTAATTAGAACTCTGATAAACTAGAAAATAAACAACACGGATGAAAGTGTTGATACAAATGAGAATAAAAAAGACCGTGACTAAACAATGGGACTCATTGAAAGGCGTCGTGTGTAAGAATTTCCAAATCAAACTTACCATGCATATCAGCATCTGTACAATGGACCACGAAACACTTGCACTTAAATCACTTAATAAAATCAATATTTTTACGTATTTGATATATTTTTAAAACACAGGCCCTAGAATAATACCTTGGGGGACACTACAATAATTTTTCGAAATTCGTATTTCGTTCGCTGGCGCGAATAGACATGCGCTTGCGTTCCAACAAATGCCCGCTCACAACACCGATCAACGAGTGACTGACTGACGCTGCGCCGGCGTTCATGTTTACTATAACCCCATGCGCAAGATTATCAAAAGCTTGCATTGAATATCCGACTTTATTTACTACGTTTAAGGTTGACTTTTGGCAATTTTTTTCTTTCTTATCTGTGTTAGTAAGTCGGACGAATGTATTTGTCATATTGTATGAATGAAAAAATAAACTATACCGCATCGCATAGAGCTTTCTGTTAGCATTCATTTCATTTATATCATAACCTTAATTAATGTTTGTATCACTTAAAGTCCTTGGCTTCTTTTAGTTTCATCTCATAGTGTGATTCATTATTCTTTTTGTAATGTAAACTATTGTTGTACTTCAATAATACTTATACATAGTAATTATTTCTCAGAATGTTTCGTCTAAGATTAAAATTTAAAGTTATTACTGTTTGGGTCTAGGATGGCATGTATCCAAATGAAAATGTTATGAGCACTATTTCTAAATTTACAAATTTAATTGAATTTCAACTCTATGATTGTCGTGTTATAGCTAAATTTGGTTTGTGTTTTATATTTAGGTAAATGACACGTGACAATAGTTGTAGGCACAAAAATATTTCAATACATCAGTTCGATGTACTTGAGTTTTCCTGTTGCTACTAATAAATCTGACGCCATTGACCTACTAACAGATAGATCTAATTTAGTTCCTATTCTCAATGAAATTTTAATAGTTGAAATTGAAGTGAAAGAAAAAGCGACAATTTATAAGAGTATAAGATAAGGATAGCTTCTATTCTAACTTGTTTTTGACGATTTTTTTAAAGATGTTTTCTGGACTTACTTTGTTTGACAGCATTATCAAATGGATAGTCGGCCATCTGAAAGCAATTACAGGTCCGAACAAGGTTAGTCCTGTTTAGACCCGTAATCACTTTCGGACAGGACATAAAATAATTATTTCTCCGCCCCACTCGACAAGAATATGGCTTAGATGATCTGAATTTTGGTTAATATCTCCTTTCTAAAGACAGGCCTATATCTAGTAGAGGGCTATTAAAGCTCTTGATATGTGATGTGAGCCAAGTGTGATTTAAGAAAGGTTTTCCCGTTTAGAATATTTCGTATCTTGTACAGTTTTCAATAAAATAACTGGTCACATTTATTGACCTTTAGTGACCCGGCTTCGCACGGAGGTCTTTGAAATTGTCAGCTTTACTATAACATGCATGTATTATATTACACATACAAACCTTCCTCTTGAATCACTCTATTTATTGCTGAAAATTGTATCAAATTCCGTTGAATAGTTAAAAAGATCTAACGAACAGAAATTGGAATCGAATTCATTTTATTAATCCGACTTAAAAAAAGGAGGAGGTTCTCAATTCGACCGTATATATGCTTTTTTATGTGTGTTCGCGGATAACTTCGTCGTTTAAGAACCAATTTTAAATATTTTTTTTAATGGAAAGCAGATATCCCAACGGTGGTACCATAATAAGGACGCTAAGATCTGATGATGGCATCCAAGAGAAATCAAGTCGAACCTTGAAGTTGGTTTTTGTTAAATTTTACTTGTATGATGTCAATATTAGAAAAATAAAACTACAGTAAGCAAAAATCTAATTAAATTGACATATTCGAAACGATGTAACTAAATTGAGTGCAGTTAGTTTAAAAAGAAAGCTGCACGTTCCGTTCACATGGCATTTTGTTTCCAGTAAACATTCTGAGTTACTTACAGTCACAGAGACACTCCAATTGCCCTTTAAATCTTACAAGTTTAATGCAAGACTGAATAATTATATTAATGAGTAGTTATTGCCCACAACTTCGCTCACGTAATTATTTCCTACTTCAAAAGTGACGAACTGCGATACTTTTTCGTGTCAACAAATAGCCGATGACATTCACCAATAATGTGGCTTTCTATTAGGAAAAGCATTTAAAAAATCGATTCAGTAGATCCGGAGATTATCCCCTACAACCTTACAAACTTTACTTCTATATAATATTAGTTTTAATGTCACAAGTGGTCTTTAAGAATTCTCATGGATGTATTAAATAAACCACAAAACATGGTTAAATCTATTTTAACAAAATGAATCATTGGTAGTTGTTTACAATGGTATTTATTTTCTGGTTTCGTGTTGTTTCTTATATTTTATCCTGCACCTACGTGGAAGATTTTTAGTTGCTATGTAATAGGTATATCTTAGTAATTAATAAACTAAAAGAAGCATTTATTTTTCCTATCACAACATCTGTTATACTTGATTGTTCTTACTCATGATGGACTCCGAAACTATGTAACCGATCACGGTTGCCTGGTAGAGATTACATGTTGAGCGATAATGTCGCCAATTGTTCTGACCTAGCATTAAGTCAAATATTTAGTTATCTGGTGTACAATAAAGAGTTATTATATTATGTATTTAGCGTGCCTAAGATAGGATAGTTAACATCACGGTTAGAGTAAGAGAGGAGCTTACCATAATGAAAAGAATTGCAGACGAAGTTGTGCGTGTTAACTAGTTACCCTATAAATGTGTGCCGAAAATCTGTTTGAATACGGTGCAAAGCCAAAAATAATACGAACAATTACTGAAATCTAAGTGACTATCAAAACTAAAATACCTGTTAACAGCTCTGTAGAAATACCAATGTTCTGTAAAAGCACCAATCAAGAATGTTACAAAAACGGGGGAAAATTATAACGAGGTTGCGTTGGTCAGCTAGTCTTTAATAAATGTATGTCAATATTTTGAAGATAACCAGGTCATCACGTCAGTTTTGTTCTTTAACGATGAACAAAACCTCACCGGGGTTTACTACATTATAGTGGTATGTCAAAATCAAACAAACCAAAACAACATCAAGGAATATACATTCTGTGTGGCGGGGGACTTTACAAACATACATGAAAAGCACACAAAGAAAACCCACTCATAACAACAATTAATAGATTACCTACACAAAGGGTTGTCTTATGTAGGATTTAAACCCACAACACTTGGTGCGCAACCAAATTCATTTGAGGGAATCCCCCAGGAGGTGTAGCATGTTAGCAAATATTTGTTTCGAGTTTTATTTTATTTATTTATTTTTAATCATGCGCTATTCTTGCAGGCTCTCAGCCCAATACAATAGTGTAGTTACATAGGATTAATACTAATCACTTACATACAATCAATAAAAATTCAATATCAATATCATAGTTAGTCATTCTGTACTTCTGGCACTGAACTGACCCAACAGGAAAATCTGTCAATAATTTAATACATTTTATCTCAAAATTGAAACTCAGCAGTTTATGATCGCAAAACAAGCTTTTACTCAAAACTCTGGTTATTTACAAAGCAATCTTTTAAACATGCACTACTACATCCTATCCTCTTCACACAATCTCTTTAAGAAAGAGATAGACAGACAATGACATTAGTTCCTAACAAAACAGTTATTTCACAAATCACAGAATGGGAAATCACAAATGACTCAACCTTGGCGCCAGTGCATTAAACTCAAACGATAAAATGTCTTACGACTGTGACCTAGAGTTCAAATTTGCTATACATTTGACCTTTGCACGTGGTATGATGCACAGTAATGATCTTACCTGACAAGGAAATGTGAATCTGAACTATACATAGGTGACTTAAGGTTGAATTTCAAATGTTTTATAAACTTTTCTAAGGTGCATAGGTGGCGGAAGCAATTCGGAAGTGGGCAATGTCAGAGAACCTGTTAGGTCGTATCCTTTAGCTGTTCTTTAATCGAATTTGCACTTAACTTTTTCATTTTAGAATAAGAATTTTTAAATATTGTTTATGGAAATTTTATACTTTTTAAACTTTTAGTTATGGAACTTTTAGAATAAGAGTAAGATATACCTGTGAAATATATCCTGAAGGGGTAGGCAGAGACGTACTAATCGATACAATTTTAGTGCCATAGCATTTGAGAATCAAGTTGATTTGGCAATTCACCTTTAAGAAATTGTTTTTAGCGGACAGGATGCCACTTGATACACATGATGTACTTAATTGATGCAAAAAATAAGTTATACTATTCTGTTTTATTAGTTACCTTAGCCTTAGGACCATCGTGTTGTTCGTGTTGCTTCCTATTACCTATTTTTGTTTCATTTTTGTCTTTGCTAAGGAAGGAAGAATACAAGGCAATTAACTCTTTCGAGAAGTAGGAGAATTTTTCATCAATGCATTGCGAGGCGAACAACATACTCCAATCAATGCCTTCGGCATCGTTGCCAAGATCATCGAGATTCATTCCACGAAAATTACGACACGAAAGTATTTTGGATTTCAGTTTAGGAGTTCGAATTTGATAGGATAGATAGAGAAGAGGAGAGGTCATGATAGGAAAAGGAATGAGCAGAACATTGACCATGTTTAGCCACGTGCTCTGCCGAAGAGACGATGATGAGGTCAAGGAGAGAAGAGTTGCGGTTTGGCATATTGTGAGTGGGAGAATGGTAAGATTGTTGGATTCCAAAACAGAGCTAAGGGAGGAAGATCGAGAATCATTCTTAAGTAAGCAGGTGTTAAAGTCACCCATGACTATGGTATGACTGTACGAAGGTGCTAAATTTTCTAGAATTATTTTGAGTGAGGAGAAATAATCTACTCGTAAGGAAGGACTATAGTAGACACCATAGAATATGTACTTTAATGAGTTCCTAAGTTTTTACTTTCCTTGTTAATTTTTCAACACTACTATTTTTTAAATTATTGATTTTAGTAGAACTTTTTGCATGTTAAAAACCTCGTTGATTGAAATCTATAATAAACGGACAACAGGAACAAACCAATTGGACGTAGTTACGTAAAAAGGATCCAACCCACAAAATGTTACTTTTGAATTAATAAAGATTAAAGTTTTAGCTGTATTTCCGCATTGATGTACTTGTTTGTGTCTATGGTTTCTTAGGAAAATATTAGCGAAAATGTATCATTTTTCATACAAATAAGTTTCACTGCTCTTAGTTTCGTATTTGGTGAGATTTTAAGCCAAATGTGTGTCTGGATCTTTTTTGATAAAAACCCTTTTCAATTTCGTTATGCTCATATTAAATTTCGCAAAAACTATCCAATGTAGCTAATCATCATTTAGATAGTTTATTTATTAAATGAAACGACTAGTTATCTTTTAATAATGTGTTTATTTTGTGTTATTATAGCCTACACAACCTAATAAAATAATTAATTTAACATTTAAAATGTTATATAACAAAAAATAATTGGAACATGAGATCATCTAAATGTTTCGTGAGGTTTCTGGGTAAGCATCAAAAAGTAATGTAGGTAATCATAACAATAACGTTTTGTGTATAATGTTATGATCTACTTTTATTCTTCTTCCTGCATTTCAATATTAAAGTCCGGCTCACCACCAAATCCTTCAATGTCATCTTGAAGGCTGGGATTGCCCTTAAGAGATTCGTAAAAATCCAGGCAGTCTTTAGGGATAAACTCAAATATTGACTTCAAATCATCTAATTTGGCCTGAGGTATTTCTTTTCCATGTGGCCATAGGACAGTAAAATCATTGTCTAATATCTCTAAAGACTTTCCTTTTATCTTCTTTTCGATATTCAGTTCATGATATTGTTTTTCGTTTTGAGTTTTCATGTATATAATGTACTTGTCTTCTTTTTTCAACAAAATTTCTTTTGTTTGTAACCAGTTAGTTTTAGTCTTATCCAAGAAGACTTTCCTATTAACTATATTTTTCTCTATTTTTCTTGTACTTAAAAAATCTATCTTTTCCATTCGCTGCACTTGTAGAGGATTTTTTTTCTTACTATGCTTTATGACTGTAATGTATTCATCAGCTGTGTAAATTCTTTCGTGGTATTTTAACTGTGTCTCAATTTTGGAAAAATCTGTATCATTTGGCAAAAAAGTGTGACCTGATTCAAGATACTTAAGTGTTATTGTTTTTAATGTCTGGTGTGAACTTAACATTGCTTTTAGCATGAGTACGATTTTAATGTTACGGTTTTGTCCCCCACAGCAGTCACTCCACAAAACTAAATTTTGTACTTTTGGATTAAGTTTATTTTTAATGTATTTTATCAAACAGGATCCTACTTCTTGGGCACCTCGACCTGCTTCACCTTCAAGCCATATATAACAATGACCGTTGTTATCGGATCCCGAATGTATGCCGCAGTTGTACAGCTATAGTTGACGTTTATAAAAAATTATGCTCGTGGGGATTCGGGGCAGTGGTAACGTTTTTTCTAAATCAAATGTGATGCACTCAAAAGTTTCATCCGCTTTTGCTACCATTAGGTCGTTATTCATATTATTTCTAAAATCTTCTGCTCGTTTTAAGTGTTTCATTCTATCTTCTTTTAGTTTTGTTTGTTCTTCACCAGTACAATTTTTAATTTTGTTGTTAAATGCGTCACACCTACTACAAGTATCTTTTTTTAGAGCTTTGCATCGAAGGTTAAAATGTGTTTAAAATATTTTCTTTAACGTAGATAATGACACGGGAGTTTTGGCTTCCCCATAAACTTGTTTAAATTTTTCTAAATACAACTCGTATATTTTTTGGGTAGTCATTCCTAACTTTAAATATTGACAGGCACTGCTTTGTTCTCGCCTATAGTGGGACTCATATTTAGGCAAGGAGTTGATAATATGTTTTACAAAATCTATATCTTCGTCTTGAGTTTTATTCCATCCACCTACGGAAGCTCCTCTTTGATCTTTGATGTATTTACCGTCGCGATATTTTCGTAAACATATATCGACTTTCTTAGGTGAAATTTGAAAATTATTAACGAACATATCTCTGCAAACTTCGATATTACAAATACTGTAGATTCTTGTGTATTCTTTAGGTTTATTTTTCTTATTTTCTCCGATAATCGTATATGTTCTCTTTTTTGGACTCTCTTTTACGCAATTAACAATGAATAACAGTTGTGCTTCATAAGACCCCAATGACATATACTTGTTAAATTCCTGCTCTCTTTTTTCTTTTGGAACAAGTTGGTGACACTGTTTACGACAACCACAAGCATAGTTTTTAAAAACTACTGGTTCAACAAATTTACTTTTGCCCTGATATGATAAATTTGCATATTTTCTGTCTTTTCTTTGACGTAATGTGTAGTCCTGGTATTTACGTTTACGTCCCTTTTTTGGACGACCACCTAAATTAACTAAATCTAAACATTCGTTAAGTTGTTCTGAACAATTATCACTGGGCTCTGTAACTTCGTCGTTTATAATATCGACAGCAAAAGATAACTCATCAAGCGACTTAGTTGACTCATATCGTTGTGAGGCATCTTTGTGAGATGTTGTAGCTGTGTTATTACTTATTTTCTTATTATTTTTGTCTGTACCATGTACAAAAGCAACAACGTTTATTTTTCTCGATCTTGCTTTTGAAATATCTTCATCGCTTAATTCTTCGTCACTATTTGGTATAAAGTCCGAGTCTGCGTCACTGCTAAGGTCACTTACCGGATCTTGCTGGCCTCTAGGCTGTTCATTCTTCCGTATGGTCTTGCACTTTTCTGATTCGGCTTCTATTATATCAAAGTTTTGTAAAGGCGATTCTAAATTATTGGTTAAGGTCTGATAAATCTCAAAGGTTTCGGGAGTCATCGGTCGTATTGGCGATTGGTTCTTTGATATAGCTTTTTTCGCAGACAATAGTGGTGTCAATGGTGAAAACATCGGTGCCATAGGTGATTCAAAACTTTCATGTTGGTCCATATTCTTAATTGAAGCCATAACCTCAGCTGAAATATAAAGCAATATGCTAATATGCAAATCTGCCCACCGCAAGCGTATATATAAATGAATGAATAAAATTTAAGCTCAAAATTAAATTTTACCATTTTCATTTGAGTAAATATTGCATGCCGTCTCCATTTCAGAATGAGAGAAAGTAACTTCTATATTAGAAGGTAAACTGAAGCTCATATCAGAAGGTAGACTTAAATTCATATCGATAGTACATTCCAAATTAGCTAAAAACAAAACAGCATGTTAATTATTTGGAAAAAGGTGTTGATTAAATCATAACACAAAACTAAGCTAACCAAAACCTAAAAGCTAATAATAACCTTAAAAAAACATACCATCATCTTTACTGTTGCTACTTTCTGATTCGCCTAAAGCACTTAGTAAAATTCGGTCTATTCTCTTCATAATTATTTACACACCTTTACAGATAAAACCTTTGATAAAACTTTGAATAGTAATCCAATCAGTCCCGCTCAAACGTCTCATACGCAAGTGACTGTGTTGCTGGCACAGAACACATTTACTCAGTTGCTAGTTATTAAAAGGAATAAAAGGTTAATCAAGTCACATTAAAAATATCTTTTAATAAAAATAATATTATTAATTTTGTTTCATAATATAAAAATATGATTATAATACTTTACATCTCAATAATAACTTTATGTATTCATTTAACAATAACGATTCACCTGTATTGGATCGTTTTTGTTGTTTTCATTGACACATAAAGAATACGTAAACATGTATTTAGCGAAAAAGATCCACGCATTCTGAATTGTTTTTGCGATTTAACCAGTGCAAGTAACATATTTTAAAAAAGGATCCAAGCGTCCTGAATCATTTTTGTGATTTAACTTGTACATTAATTTCAAGTAAATATAATTAATATAAAACGATCCACGTGATTTGGATTGTTTTTAAGAAATTAGTTTTAGACCAGTTTCTTAGACCGATCATTTAGGAATATGATCCAAGGAGATTGGATCGTTTTTACGAAATTAATTTATGGATCTGCCATGTTGTGGGATGGTAACCAACGTCACTTAAACGTCAAAAATATTCGTTTATCTTGGCATGTTTTTGCTAAATTGAAAATATGGCTCAGTACGAGTACTTTATTAGGCTTATCTAATTTTCGACCATATTGTGGGTTGGATCCTTTTTGAGAAACTACGTCCAATTATGTTCTAAAGAAGATTTCTAATAGAGAAACTAGCCCGACAGCTACCGGTACCGATTAAGGTGTCATCTTCTATGGTAACTGACTATTTGAATGAAAAAACATGTGTAGACGTTAACAAATATGGCGATGGTACTTCATAATGATCTGTAAGAACTTTGAAAGTACTTATAAGTGCATTGAATTTAGAAAGTAATTCTGTTTATCTGTTACCCCTTCACGGTTAAACAGCTGCAACGATTTCAATGAAATTAAACATGGAGATACTTTGATTCTCGAGGAAAGACATAGGGTATAGTCCATTCGTTTAGATAGTGGCGGTACACCCGCACGTAATTGTGGACGCATCGCGCAAAGGAGAGTTGTTGTTCGGCTCGACCGGAGTTATACCACGGCCTCACAGAAAAGCGGTGTGAAATAGTGCTTGCGCTGTGTTTCACCGAGTGAGTGAGGATACCGGAGGCCCATACCCCAACCCCTCCCCCTATCCCCCCCCCCATTCCCCCAAAGGCCGGTAACGCACTTGTGACGCCTCTGGTTTTGCGGGTGTCCATGGGCGGCGGTAATCGCTTTCCATCAGGCGATAGGTCTGTTCGTTTGCCGGCCTATTTCATTAAAAAAAATGGTAACGAGGGCAGCTTGAACGTCACTGCACTGGTAACTTTGACTATCATGCGTATGCGATCGCTGTGCTTGAGGTCTCGTGTTTGATTCCCAGGCCGGACCAAATATTTGTATTATCTGTAAATATTTGTATCGTGGTTTGGGTGTTTTCTATGTTTAAAAGGTATGTATTAACAAATAAAGTATAAATCTATACTAATTTTGTAAAGCTGAAGAGTTGGTTTGAACGCGCTAATCTCAGGAACCGCTGGTCCGATTTGAAAAATTCTTTCAGTATTGGATAGTAAATTTATCAAGGAAGGCTATAGGCTATATATCATCACGCTCACACCATAGGAGCGGAGCACCAATGAAGAATGTTTAAAAAACGGGGGAAAATTGTTACGCTACGGGCAATAGGAGACGCAAACGAGGTTGCGTGGGTCATCTAGTTTATTTATATAAGTTGTCTAGTACCCATAATTCAAGCTCTGCTTAGTTTGGTACCAGATCGCGTTGTGTGTTAGATGTCCGAAATATTTATTAAAAAAAACCGTGAAGGAGCATGTGTATCATATACACATGCTCCTTCACTGACTATCTACCTTAAAAAAAACTACGTGTTTTTTTATTATTTATATAACCTGTTCTAACCAGTCTCTAACTGCAAGAACAGGCATATACTACCAATAAGTACTTTGAACTTACAACTTCACTTATGTACTGATATAAGAACGTCACCCAACAATTGGTTTAAAAGGAAAATTTGCTTCACTTGACCTGTACCGTGAAAGTGGTCATAAAAGTGCGACGCCTCGGAGTTACACCACTGTTGGGCTAATGGGCTTCGCACAAGTGTCTCGAGTGTTCCGGACAAGATTGGCTGTTGACATTGTTCGCTCAGACAAAATACTTCATTGCTTTTCTGGAATATTGAGGTTGAGAAAGTTATATCAGTACATTGGTTTATTTATTGACTAGCTTTTGAACGCGGCTCTGCCCGTGTGTATGTCGGTTATTGCGGTATAGACTATGTTCTTCCTCCAGAATCCAAGGATCTCTATCGTAAATTTCACCCAAATCGGTTCAGTGGCTAACCACTGGACTGCTCAACCACACATTATAAGTCATTCCCAAAAAGACCTCAGCATAACCTCAAAACTTAGTTGTCACAAAAAATAACTCAAATATTATAATCTGAGCCGTTCCATTATCACTTAGTTGGAAGTAAGTTTATCCCTTGGGACCTTTTAACATTCCCTACTTATCTGCCATGTCTCAAAGTACGGCACCTTTGATAGTTGACGGGGTTGAGATAAAAGAGACCCTCCCCTGGACTTTGCGATTATCTTTATGCGGGAGAACGTTCGCGTCTTATGTGAGATAGCTTGAGGCAGTCTAGATTTGGAGTAATCTTTTTTGCAGAATCTATATTATACTTTCGAATAGACTTTTGGTCAAATGATTCCGATACTGGCTGGTAAGTCAGGATAATATAACAGGACAGGTCTTCGACCCATAGAGGACAGGAGAAAGACGCGTTTGTAAGAATATTTTAAAGCTGAAGGGTTTGTTTCGTTAAACACGCATATCTCAGAAACCATTTGATCAAAATGAAATTACTTTAGTATTGGATAGCTCATGTATTGTGGAAGGATATATAACATCAGGCTACGACTATGATCAATAGAAATATGTTGAAAAGCGAGGAAAAGTGATTTTTAGAGACAAATATGAAGGGTCTTGTTTATTGTATATTTTTTTAAGTAAAGACAATTACTATACAACAGTCTATCTATAAAACTTCAAGTTATATTGGTTAATAAAATAAAATGAGATAAAAATCGACCTGCCGGAGATATCTAGTTAATATAATTTGTTTAAATAATTTCGTGACCCGTCTCGCGCCGGTGCGATGTATCTATACCTACCTACTTATAGCTACTATTGATAAGTAATTTACAGCCACTTCTATACATGTAATAAAAGTGTAAAAAAACAACGTCAAAAGTAATTAACACTCAAAACAACAGTTTTAAGAATTTTGTCTGTGATTGTGCGCGTTAATATCAGAAGTGGCTAAACCGAGTTAAATGCCGTTTCCTCGTATGTATTGGTGGTAACTTCGCTTAACATTTAGTATTTGATTTATATTTTTAATCGATTGAGAAATAAAAAGTAATATCAGCTTAAAGAATCGTCGATCGATAATCGACATTATACGCTAGTAGCGCTGCAGGTTTAAGCTAGTTGTATGATGGAGCAAGTGCCCGTGCACCCCAGACCTTCGTTATTTTATAAAAGCTGAAAGTTTGTCAGCGCGATGGACGATGGACCAATAAGAAGTTTGGGTGATCGTGGCTTTGGCAGATAAACGGTACCAAAGGTGTGTAAAATATCGATCTAAATTCGTCAAATAATAAAGCGCGATTTTATGGCAGTACCTTCAGAATATTATTAAAAATCACGTTATTCATTGCCAGACACTTCACATAGTGCAACCCCTTGCCAGACACCCTTAATGTTCATGAAATTATAATTTTACTTACGTTATAGCATAAGAAATGATTTTTAACCGACTTCCAAAAAGGAGGAGGTTCTATGTTCTACTGTGTTTTTTTTTTAATATGTGTTCACCGATAACTCCGTCAATTGTGGACCGATATTGAAAATTATTTTTGTATTCAAAAGAGTATGCTCCCGAGGTGGTCCCATTGCCACCAAATCAAGGGGTGAAATAAGGGTTGACATTTAATACATCTTTAAACCACTAAAGTTATTTGCATTTCATTTGCCCCTCCAAAGTTCTTACGGAGTAAAGCGTGGGGTACAAATAAACTCACATTATAAAAAACTATTCCCGAAGGATAGAAAAATAACTCCCACGCTTAAATATGCTATAAAATTAACTGACGCAATTTTTTTCCCAACTTTATGAGCCTTAGGTAACAAAAAAGGTATTTCTTTGCCTATTAGCAACATGTGTCCAAATTGAAAATTAGTTGCCAATTATGTTATTTTCAAACCGTAATTTGTAAAAGGTGAGAAAGGGTCGCGTAAAATAAAATAAATAAATAAAATAATTTGCAAGTTCCTTTAAATATAATAGCAGCCCTTGCTAATAAATGGTGTACAATAACGACTTTTTAGCATCAAAGAAAGTTACCGCTTTGATGCAATAATATTTTTTTCCATTTTGGTTCGCCAGATGTTTTTACCTATTTTAGTATTGAATAAAGAAAGTGAGGATAATTATTGTGTTAGAGGCTTTTCCATTTACAGGACGGCTTGACTGTAATGCTTCAGATTTAAAGGCTTTGTATCATCTACATCTACACTATTATATAAAGAGGTAAATTTTGTGAGTTTGTGACGTTGTTGGGGGGGGTAATCTCTAGATCTACTGAACCGATTTTGAAAATTCTTTTACCAATAGAATGCCACGTTATTTGTGAGTAACATAATATATATATTAACCCGAAAAGTGGAAATACTTTTTCGTGATAGCTGGATTTGCAAAGTTCGGAGAAAAAATATTTTTCGCCCAACGAAGTGGGCACGGGTCAGCTAGTATTAAAATAAAAATGGAAAAAAAAACCACAAACTTTGAACATTCAAAGTAATTTTAATACATAGAAAAAAAACTAAAAACTAAAACCTTTTTAAACCGGTTTTAGTTTTTAGTTTTTTTTATTTAAAATGTTTTGGTGCCGTTATTAATATATAATATATTTATTTGAAATGTTCAAGTAACGCCCTTTCCAATGATACCAAACACGACATATTTATCTCAAATTATTTTTTTAGTACAGTACTTTACGTCGGCTAGAGGGCGCCACATTAGATTCAGTGACACGTCATATGGCCTATAACCAGCAAACGATCAAGACGCTTCTAACGATACCTCATTTGTCCAGTTCCAATAAGTAGTTAAGGAGCTATGAGGGAACAAATGAACATACATACATAGCCTGTCAAAATCATAACCCTCCTTTGGCTTTGCCGTAGTCGAGTAAAAATGTGTGTCATGTGGCTAGTTTTACAAAAATAAATGTTTAGTCTGGCTGTCTTATCCATACTTATATTATAAATGCGAAAGTAACTCTGTCTGTCTGTCCTGCTTTCACGGCCAAACCGCTGCACTGATTTCAATGAAATTTGTCATGGAGATACTTTGATTCTTGAGGAAGGAGATAGGCTACTATTTGCTGCGACCCCCGACAAACACGCAGACGGAGCCGCGCGCAAAAGCTAGTTTATTATATAACTACCTTATTTCGATATACACAGAAAGTTGCGAATCCAATAGAACGGTGCAGTAACACAAACGGGCGTAAACTTGAGGTACACAGCTACTTTAAGTATAAATGGTCCATTTTCGGAATCAATCTTCGTTCAGGGTTGTCACAAACGACATAAACTTTAAAGCGATTCATTGTTTTGTTGTCTGGGTCTGTTTAAAAAACGTTTAATACATTATATTTATAATTTTATAAATATACTAGCTGATCCGACAAACGTTAATTTGCCATAAAAAAATTGGTATTTAAAATAGATGTTGGTCGATTCTCAGACCTACCCGATTTGCACACCAAATTTCATAAAAATCGGTCCAGCCGTTTCAGAGGAGTATAGTAACTAACATTGTGACACGAGAATTTATTATAGGTATAAGATAACTGCCTCGTTGGTCTCGCGGTTGGCGTGTACGACTGCTGATCATGAGGTCTCGGGTTCGAATCCTGGGTCGGACCAAATGTTTGTATGATCTACAAATATTTGTTTCGGTGTTTGGGTGTTTTCTATGTATAATATGTATGTATTTACAAAAAAAAGTATATATGTATTTGTATTAGTTGTCTAGTACCCATAACACAAGCTCTGCTTAGCTTGGGACTAGATGGCGTTGTGTGATAAAACGTCCGAAATATTTATTATAATTATTATTATTATAACTCAGAACTTATTGGACATTCTCAGAACTTCAATTATAAAATCTCCTGAATAAAACCGTCTAGAAACAACTTAAATCCACTTTTGTTTTGTGAATTCTTTTTAAAATCATATATATATCTATCACGTTACTCATGTGATGTCCTACACTCTACAGTCTCTATTCTAGAACTTTTCAGCGCGATCGGCTGTGGCTTGCTTACTATTTCTAACAAAAGGATTTTTCGAAAATGCTGGCCTCTTCCAGCTGTAAAGTTCGAGGTATAAAAACATCTGTAAAAGATTTACTTACAAAATAATATAATTTATCAATTAACACCAAATCCGTTTAGCTGTGAGATCCCATAACATAAAGCAAACCTGTCTAAAAAATACTATCTTTCAGGCAAGTGACAACCTTGTAGAAGTGTACTTTGAACTATAAAAGTATTCCATTAGCGGCTTACAAGAAATTAAATGTATTGCTAACTTGGCTGGCTTTTTTCAATATATATATACCAGCCATTTAATTAACCGACTTCCAAAAAGGAGGAGGTTCTATGTTCCACTGTATGTTTTTTTTTTTTTTTTATGTATGTTCAGCGATTACACCGTCAGTTGTGGATTGATTTTGAATTTTTTTTCGTGTATTCGAAAGGGCATGCTTCCGAGGTGGTCCCATTGCCAGCATATCAGGATCTGGTGATGGGATCCTGGAAAAATCAAGGGAAACCCTCGTTTTTTATAGGCACATACTATGTTTTTCGTATATTTTCTGAAACTGAAACAGATTCTAGGTACCTAGCACACATTATAATACTACTATTTAAATGAATAAAGAATTAGGTATAGGCAATTTATGAAGAACCAGTTTATTTTACGCTTTTAAGTGTTTTTTTGGCAGAGAGTTTTTGTTGTTAATGTTGTCAATGACTATTTACTTAATACATTCAATATTATGAATAAATCATAGCCAAACACATAACAAATGATCGTACACATAACACAACTATTCGTCCTGAATGGGACTCGAACCCTCGACCTCCAGCTTACCAACCAGGGTCACTAACCACTTTACAACGAAACTTTCTTAAAAATTCCTTTTATTTGTTGAAACCAAATGTCTGAACCCGTTACTTCGATGAAAAGGAGGAAGCGACGTCGTAAAGTATTTGAAATATGGCGTAATATGAGATTTGTATAACAATTTTTTACGACTAAAGGTTTTTTACATTTGTAATGGTTTATCTACACTGTAATCAATACTATTTATAACTAAGAAGCCGAAATATACATTTTTTCTGTGTGTTATCTAAAGTATAATAATAAAACAATATTATAAAGAAGAAAGATTTGATTTTTTATTTGTTTGTTTGTAACGATTTAACTCGAAAAGTACTTGACCGATTTGAAAAATTATTTCACCACTAGAAAGCTAAATCATCCCCGAGTAACATTGGCTATAGGTAACATTTGCAAAAAGTTAGGGATCCGTATGAAAACTTTGATAATGTAGCCCAAGGTGTAAAAAAATACCCAAAAAAAATCACATATCGCGTGCGTTGCGGAAAGTATTAACAATAGAGCAAAATTATGTACTACAGTTTTATAGAGAATATCAATATCCCACCAAAAACATTTTCATGTAAAATGTTGCCAAGACGGCTGCATATGGCTTAACCTGTGAAAAAGGTATCAGATCTCATGTAGAGCCAAGGTTCTGAATCTACACGCCCTAACTCTACCAACTCTAACTTCATAAACTCTATATCTCAGTAAAACGGTTAGGGTTGGTAGAGTTAGGGCGTCTAGATTCAGAACCTTGGCTCTACATGAGATCTGATACCTTTTTCACAGGTTAAGCCATATGCAGCCGTCTTGGCAACATTTTACATGAAAATGTTTTGGTGGAATTAATTTTTTTTTTGTAAGTTGCTTAAGGCGGTTTTTTTTTGCGGTGTATTTCTTGTACATCTTCTTTCTAAAAAGTCCGTATACCATAAATAAAACCTTCTAGCATAAAAATTTTCACCCCCCAAATCTGGAGGTTCGGGGGCAAAAGTAATAGGTTTATGAATTTTTTTGTTGTTTGTATACTAAGTTATTATATTATTATTATTTTTTATTATATTATTTTATATACAAAATTTCAGCTTTCTAGCACTTCAAGAAGTACCCTAACAGTTTTGATGATCATCAGTGTGTCAGTGACGAAATCGGTGTTTTTAGGTATCAATAAAATCTAAAGTATCAGAGCTATGCAATTGAAACTTTGTATGTTTCATTAGTCTATTGTTGACATCATATCCTGAGAATTTAACCGATCTGGTATATCGGGAACCAAAGTTATGAGGGTTCAAAAAAACGACTAAACACTTCGAGAAAAGGTAGGTAGTGCCCTTGCGCTTCACTTGGCTCGTCTTGGCGGGGGCACCACCGTGCCCCCAGATCCACAGAAAAGCCCGTGGTACCATATGTCAAACTATTACAGGTATGTCACACAATAACTACTTTTTCATGTTAAAATTTGTGAGAGTGATGTTTCTATGTACACCATGCGAAGCCGGGGCCGGCTGCTAATTCAAATTCATTTATTCAACTAAATAACATTTATGAAGGTCAAATTGAAGCTATAGTTAAAAATCATAGATCGACACAAACAGACGCCACATCATGTGCTGTATTGTCGAGGTAAATTAGGCGAAAACACCAAAATCTACTGCCTGCCTGTGTCGATCCATAACTTCCAGTTTCCAAAATGCGTAGAGCTCATGAGAAGAATACTGGCAAAGAAACTCATGGCTACTCTTTTTCCAAGTCAGATTTTCTAGTTAGTTTATTTATAACATTGTTTGCTATTCCTTTTTGTCGTAGGGTGATGTTATACGGCTTGAACAAAGATGTTATAGTGAGCGAACCTTAAATAATAAATAAATATTTCGGGCATCTAACACACAACACTATCATCTACTCTCAAGCTAAGCAGAGCTTTTGTTATGGGTACTAGACAACTGATATAAATATATACTTTTTTTTGTAAATACATACATTTATACAAAGAAAACACCCAAACTCCGAAACAAATATCGAATCCGAGACCTCAAGCACAGCAGTCGCATACGCTCCCACTGCGCCATCGAGGTAAAGGTTGTTGTTGTTGTTTCTGGTTGAAAAGATAGGCATATCATTTTTTTTTTTTTTTTGAGGTCTGATCAGATTTGACCTCGCCGCTTTTCCCCGTCCATAATACCGACAGGACCTTGTCATTCTGCGTACTATATGTTGTCATTTACTTATAATGTTTCATTGGGTAAAATTTCCCGTTATTCAATATTTTAATTTACCTGCTGTAAAGATATTTCTATAATTTTTGTGTATAGTCTAGTTATATTATACTAGGTTACTTTTCTTATTCTTATGCTTTTTATGTCTAATTGTCTATTTCCTTTCCTAGTATTACTTGTTGATTATTGTAACTACTAATTTTGTTGTCTATTTTGTTTGTCGTTTGTTTTTTGTCTAAATTTTTACAGGTTACTTTGGTTTAGTTTTTTAAATTTCTTTTATTTTATAATTTTGTTTGTGAGTAATAATTTTATATGACTAGGTGTATATTTCGTTCTCTGTCGTTATTTATTGTTCTAATAATGCGATTTTCCAATACAAATTTGTCCATCTTTGCTCAACTTGAACTCTTTCCGTTTTTTGTATCTCCAAAGACGTCCCATTCAGATGTTATGTTCCAGTATGTCAGGGCGTAATATTTATGACTCGTGTTTTGTCTGTGTACTGTCCGGTGTTTATGTGCATGTTACCTTTCTCAATTCATACTTTCTTGTCTCATCTTACTTGTTAACAATCTATATATATTATTAAATATATGCAATTGTTGCATTCCCTGCTATGAATCGTTCTAACTATTTGTTTATTTACGTGTATGTGTCTATGTTTGTATGCATGTTTTGATATATTCTTATATGTTTATCATATATTTCTTATATCAATGTGTGCGTGTGCGTGAATTCTGTGTTGTGTGTGTGCATGAGTGTAGGAGTCACAAATACGACGTTGTTTGTCTCGCCAGGTAATCCCATTTGGAGCGGGTTGGGAATTCGGCACTAAACGCGTTGTGGCCGACGTTCTGCAGTCCAGAGGCATATCATATATTGACGCGGACTTTTTTTTAGAACTTTGTCAGTTTCTGTGGTAGAGCCTCGTTTCGGTCATGAATGGGCCGGCTCGACCGAGGTGATACTACGGCCTCACAGAAAACCGGTGTGAAACAGCGCTTGCGCTGTGTTTCACCGAGTGAGTGAGGATACCGGAGGCCCGGAGGATCTCATTACTTCTTACTTGCCAATCTTACTGTCTCGTGAGTCTAACGGATTCCAAAGAGCGAAATTGAGTTTTTCTAATTATACAAATCCCTAATAACATCCCGAAGTTTGAAAGTTGGTGTCTAAACCTTAGTGCCTCGAAGAGTGGGAAAAGCCGTCAGTCCAGCGCCTGATCTCTCCCCAGCCGTGTTGGTTGGCCGTCCCATCGTATAGTGAGAGTGAGGGAACAAAGAGTGCACTTGTGTTTGCGCACACACTTGTGCACTATAATTATCTCTTGTATAGCTGGCTGCCGTGGCAGTCTAAGGAGTAATACTTACACTTACTTACTATACACTTGGTTAAAAGCAAGAACAAGAAAAAAAAATTTTAGCACTATTTCCTGTATACCTACATAATTCATTGACTTAACTAAAATTATTCTTGTTTCCGATATAAGGGAATTTTTAAATTTACTATGTCATGCAAAACAAATAATTCCTTATTAGTATCTCAAAGGGAATGTAATTTAAAATTTGACAAGACAGGTGGGTACACACCCAGACTTAAAAATATATCGCATACGAAATTCAATTTTATACCTTATACACAAAGTTCAAATTCAAAAGCTTTAACAAAATTTAAAATTTCACACGAATATAATCTCTCACTCTAACGACTTAAGGTAGATTTTTGAATGAACGTGTGACCCTAACCCTAAGATGTGAAATATTTCTTTAAGAACTCGTGGTTCCGTAACACTGACTTTTGTGGGAATGTAGGGTTCATTGCGGAAGCAAAGCATTATCTTTATTACGAGGGTGAAGATATTTATTTGCCCCCGTGTTACGTCATATGGTAATCTAATTCTTGCAATCTTTTTGTGATAGCAAAAACTATTTGTAAGTAAAAATGTAAGAGGTAGGAACAACAGTAATGTTTTTGGGTTCGATGCCCGGTCACTGTAAAAATTTGTATGTATATCTCTTGTATGTCTGGCAATACCAAATACACACACACATCTAAATTATTACATACACCTTTAAAAACGATATAAACGAATTCAATACACCTACGTTATTTTCAACCTCCCTCCCCTTTGAGGGACATTTTTTTTTTCAATTATAGTGGGACTAAATGGAATTGGGCATAGAGAGGTGCATATTATATCCAGCAGTGGACTGTGATAGGCTGATGATGATGAAATTGGAAGCATACATAACCGTGCTGCTAAGCCCCCCCGGATAAAAAAAAACTTTTCCAAATCAATTCATAAATGAAAAAAAAACCTCCTCATATTTTGAAGTAGGTTACAAACAGGTAAATCAAATGCGCATAATTATAAGTTTTTAATAATTCGCCGTGAAATTGCTCTAAAAACATTAAGATATTATCAAAACATTGATGACTACGTTTATATTCTCCGTACTTCGAAGAAATTATCGAGAGAATGTTGTGATGACGTCATTCTGAGATACCGTTACTACTTGATAAACAGCGCTGCAATTTATATTCTATTTTGACATTGTCGTACAGTTGCGTCGGTGGTGTAATGGTCAGCATAGTTGCCTTCCAAGCAGTTGATCCGGGTTCGATTCCCGGCCGACGCACATTTTTGCTTTTTGTATTTTTTCGGTTGTAACTTTTTTAGATATATTTAGAATTTTTATTAGTCTACTAAATTTAAATATAATTTGTTGAATTTGTGAAAAGACTGTTTTAACCAACAATTTTTACTTTGATAGGTAAAATAATACTACAATAAGGGCCGGTTTTTCAATCCGCAGTTAAACGGTCTAATAACTAACAAGGGAATAAATGTATCCAGCTCTTTAACAAGCGAATAAACTTTTTGTGTTTTTCAATCGGGAGTAAACAGTCAGATAGTTACTTGATGGTCCTTCACAGCTATGTTCACTGTAATCATGCGCAAGTGAGATGCAGCTATACAGGTAGTCACACGTTAGATAAGGACCAGAAACTTTTAGACAACATTCAAGTTGACTGTTCTTTTTCTATTTCTTTTTGTCTTTTTTATGATTGCCGGTTTGGGATATTTAATTAAATGAAATGAAAGCATTCGATTATAATTATTATTTGTCTATAATAGATGTAGTAAATAATAATTTAGTAAAAAGTCGTTTATGATATTCCTGTAGTAGAGTCCATAACAATGATTAAAATCAAAACTTATAAAAATGAATTGCCGGGTTTGCGGGTGGTGCATAGTAATTTCTTAAACGGGTGTTTATACGTTTAATATAAATATGTGTTTAAAAGTAAAAAGTATATTTGTATTTATGTCAGTTCTCTGTACCTATTGGTGACGAGCAGATTCCCTAGCGGCAAGTCGCAGAACTAACGTATGACAGATAAAAATACGTATACACGTTAACATTCCACTTTTAGAATACTGTTTACCCTCACGAAGTGGTCCTAAAGTATTTTTTTCACTACTCCGTAGACGTCTATCAATGAAATCATTGTAGAAAAAATTTAAATGGTGACGAGCAGATTCCCTAGCGGCAAGTCGCAGAACTAACGTATGACAGATAGAAATACGTATACACGCTAACATTCCACTTTTAAAATACGTATTTTTTACTTCTCCGTAGACGTCTATCAATGAAACAATAACAATGCAATCGCTCTGTACATTAAACTGCCAGGTAGAAGTGTCTGTCATATGTTAGTTCCGCAAACGGCCACTAGCGAAATCTTCTCGTTACCAATAGTACAAGCTCTGTTTTGTTTCGAACTAGATAGCAGTGTGTGAAATAAAAATTCTTCATCTTCTCTATAGTATCTATAACCTATATTTCTCTAATAACCCTTTTTACCTCAGAACAAAAAGTCAATCGAGGCAAAAACATCCATAATCTATCAAATATTCAATAACGACAACGTACTTAAACTTTACCACAAATGGGTACAAGAGAAATACACAACGTGAAATCACTATTCTACAGAATAAAACACTAACTGAGGTTTGAAAGCACAGATAAAGTTATCAGTCAGATTACAGCTTTATTCGTCTGATAACTGATGTCTGACTATTGAAAGACCCAAATGTACGCTAACTGAGGAATAAATGCTATTTGACTGTTTATCTGACTATTGAAAAACCGGCCCTAAGTAAAAGTTATAATAGTTTACTGACCTATTGACCTATTATAAATTAATAATACCAATGGTGATCTTATAGCGATAAGAGATATCTTACACAGAAAACAACCTTGAGATAATAATATACTTTGTTGTCTGCTTGTTTGCCCCCTACATCCTAAAAACAAAGAGTACTTAAAACTTATAATTAATCAAGATACCGGTGTTCTATTTCCCAAACATAATTTACCTTGATGATTTTTTCATTCAATGCAGTCCCGCCTACGTTTATCATTACTGCGTCACTTACTTTATTTTAGTATCTGGATGATCGAGCTCTGCTCCGTATTTTTTATTTTTTTGGTAAATTTTCTAGAAATGAATCCTCCTGCATGCTAAATTTCATGAAAATTGTTGGAGCCGTTTCCGAAGTACAGGTTATAGGTACTTAGTCTGGCAATAAATATTATTATATACAATTAAAAATAAACAAAATATTACTTTTGAATTTGGAATCTGTCATTTTTATACGATTGTTCAATGTTTTCTTATTTTCGCGCCAATATATTGTAAAATATTTTGTGATATTAAAAACTTTTTATAAAAAAAAACCGACTTCCAAAAAACATCCAACGAAAACTCTCTGCCATAAAAACACTTAAAAGCGTAAAATAAACTGGTTATTCATAAATTGCCTATACCTAATTCTTTATTTATTAAATAGTAGTATTATAATGTGTGCTAGGTACCTAGAATCTGTTTGTGTGTGTTTATGTAATAGTATGTGCCTATAAAAAATGAGAGTTTCCTGGATTTCCCTGGGATCCCATCATCAGATCCTGATATGCTGGCAATGGGACCACCTCGGAAGCATACCCTTTCGAATATAAAAAAAAAAATTTAAATCGGTCCACAACTGACGGAGTAATCAGGTAACATACATAAAAAAAATAAAAAAAATACATACAGTGGAACATAGAACCTCCTCCTTTTTGGAAGTCGGTTAAAAATGGAGTGGGGTGATAAAGAGAACCGGTTGTCTGTGATTATAGTACATAAAGCAGGTATGGAGCTAAAAATGTTTTAAACATAAGAGAAATACAATACATAGTGCTTGCCCTAAGCCGAGTCTCCATCGAACAAAAGCTGGCAACTTTTGTGTTGTCAAATTTCGGTGGAGACGCGCATTTAGAAGCCACAGTTTTAGAATAATAGACATAATTATGATCTCGAACTAAACTGTTCGGCTCTATCTTCCTGTGCCAATCAGTCAAAACATGGAACTCAGTACCAGCGTACGTGTTTTAGTCTCACTATGATCCGGGGTCCTTTATGTCAAAAGCAAAAGCGTCGACAAACATCTCACTAGGCCACCATAGTTTGTGTATGCTGTATTATCGGCATTTGCAATGAGTATACCTAGTGACCACTATAGAGAAGTAGTCTCTTTGGGAGGCTCTATCTTTCATAAAATAATTGAGAATACCCAAAATCTCAAAAACCGTTATATTTTTTGTTATTCATTCAGGGTAATACCATTTATCAGAAGTGATATTGCGTTATGAGTCATTTAGCGTTCATTAGCGTCTTATTATACCAATATCTGGTAAACTCTTTGTGGTCGAATAACCTTGTTCACGTAATAATATTTACTTTCTAAGACGTTTTGGGAATACCTATATCGTTACGAAACTGTCCCCAAAATTTTGTAGCATGAAATTTTAGTTGTAGTTTAAAAAAAATCGGTCAAGTGCGAGTCGGACTCGCGCTGGAAGAGTTTCATACCATTATGTATACATTTCAATCGTCTACCTGTTGCCATTATCAATATCGAGCAAAAACGAGCAAAAATATCACGTTTTTAGTATGGGAGACTCCCTAAATATTTATTTTATTCTCTTTTTTTTAGTATTTATTGTCACAGCGGCAACAGAAATACATAATCTCTGAAAATTTCAACTGTCTAAATATCTCGGTTTATGAGATACAGCCTGGTGACAGACGGACAGCGAAGTCTTAGTTATAGGGTCCCGTTTTCTCTTTGGGTACGGCACCCTAAAATTAAGCTTCGGGTTTAATTTTTCAAAATACAATACATGGTGACATTATTTTTTGGTATCGAATACAAATCTGTGTGGAAGGTTATCCTCAAGGAACCGCAAGAGGCGATTTAGGCAGCAGACTTCACAGGAAAACAGCACTGCAAAGAGAAGGCTATATTGAAACAAACCCCATACCAACCCGTATATAGGTAGTAGAGCTACGTCAGCACAAATGGGCCGGCTCGACCGAGGCGCTACTACCCTCGCACAGAAAAACAACCTAAAATAAATTTAATTAAAAAGCTTTTTAAAAACAACTTTTTGCTGGAATACCTCGAGACTAGTCGAGACGAATCAAACGAGTTCAAACTCGATGATGTGGCGACGTTTCTTTACAGAGTTCCTATGGCCACCTTCCAGCTCCAGCATCAGATCAGCTCCATGTCATTATAATATTGTATTGTCACGCTGTATACATATGCTTGCAAAATTTCAACAAAATCGGTTGAAGATATCTGCTTCAAAATTGAGTTGCAAGATTCCACCCGAACATACAAGCATACATACATACATTGCAAGTTAATAAAAAGCTTGTAATAACAGCGTTTGTTCTGTCGTGTTTCGTTGGTGAGTGCGAGACCGGAGGTCCAATGTTACAGAAGCATCACTAGGCCGCCATAATGTGGGTCACCATGCTGCATTGTAGCATTGTCTGCATTCGCTATGAGTATGGTGACCACCACTCTTGGATTCTGCTTTTGCTTTTCATCAGGCAGAGTGGAATCATTTTGGCAGGGCCATACATTAAAAAAACCGTCTGGCCAGCGTGGTATACTAAGCTAAAACCTTATTTCTATGGAGAGACCTATGTCCAGCAAAGGACACGTAAAGGTTGATGATGTGTTAAAAAACTCAACCCGCAAAGGTCGTTTTGCGAAATAGAATCTAACTAACAACACCGTTCACGTGTTTCAAACAATCATCTAATTAACAGACTAACGAAATTATGATAATTATCAAATTCACATGACCTCAGAAATCTCAGATCAATGTCGTTGCGAACAAATTCTACGTTTTAAAAGTTTCTAGAATGGACGATTATGTCAAAGTTTTTTTTTAATTACGATCCCGTAACATGACAGGTATCTGAGCGTTCAACAGTAACACCCAGAAGACGGTAAATATCTATGATTTTCAATGGCGGATTCAACTGACAAATTATTCTTCATTCCTTTGATTTTAGACCCTTAGGGGTGATATTTATTTGTGTACTAATGTTGTTCTAGTTTATTGACACAGTCCAATATTAAAACATGTACAAAAAATATTCATAATTCTACCTTAAATATAAAGTACTAACTTTTTCTTAAGAGTGGTGATTTATTTAAAACTCGATGAACATCTATTGTGTCACACTTTTCTTAATACATCCATATGTGTGTTAATGTTTGATGACTCAAAGGGCCAACAGGTATAGCTCCTTGGTCCTTTGAGCCAGTAACCATGTTACTTAGCAATACATTATTGAAGTCACTTACTAAAATTTTGTACGTCAAATTTTTGAACAAAATATGGACAAAGCCTATTGTTATGTTATTGAGCTTAACACAATTTAGTTTAAAAAAGATCTGACTCATTCCTTAAGCCCGCAACGTTAATTCACATCCATTAAACCAATCAGTTAGTACAATCAGTACTTACAAAAGTAGGAAATCCCAAACACTCTTTCTAGGGACTTAAAGACGTCCCGTGACGTGTGATCTGAGTCATTGATGGAATGTACAAAAAACTTAATGATAGAATACTTTAAAATGGACTCCAAAAAGCTTAGGTTAATTGTTTAATTAACCGTAGTAGTAGCTTATTAGAAGAATTACGAGCGGAATTGTAAGCGCCATTGCGACCTGTAGTTACCTGGAGTTCATCAAAAGGCCTATGTCACTCGATGATAAATGCCATGTATGCTAACATCTCAAGAAAGATACGTGCGTTGCTACCATTTGAATGCCTCTCACACAAGAATTGGGGAGAGAGTATTGTTTAACACCGGTTTTCTCTGAAACCATGATTTCAATCTGGTGGAGATGACCAATTTAAGCTGAAGTATGTGTATCCTTACTCCGGTAAGGAAATAGGCGGCTTTTCACGCCCGTATCTCGAAGCGCCGTTTGGTCCCGGTTATCATGAACATGTATGGTTCGTTATTCAGAAGTCAGTTCCCTCAAATATAATGACAACTTCTTTAATAACTAACTTTAATCTTCGAATCGAGTTCGCCCTCAGTGTTGCGGAGAAACAATGCCAGTCGCTCCATGGTAAAACTGATTTTCATGTAAAGTCAGTAAACGACCTCAAATAATCCTGGGAATAACAAAGGCTGAGAAGATGATATGGCTCTCCCACGGGTTCCTCAACAGTTACGCTACATTTAACTCATACTAACTATATTAAAATTTCAATTGTCTACTAACTTAACAAGTTTATTTTTTTACTTACTAATTAGTACAAGTATAATAAATTATACAACTTTACACTTGCAGGTTTTACCATAGCTAAGGTCAGAGGAAAATGTTTAGGCGCCAGTGGTAATAATTGTTTTAATGAAATTAGTCAAAAGAATTTAAGTATGTTCGAGTTCTTTAAATAGTAACTAGATAGTAGCTTTTGTCACTAGTCCTGCTTGTCTCTCGGTAAAGAATATATTATGTTCTTCCTCGAGAATCTCAAGTATAGCCATGTCAAAATTGGTGCTGCAATTTAGCGGTGAAAGCATAACAGACAAACAGAGCTACAATCAAATTTTACAAGCTTTTTATTAACTTGCAATGTATGTATGTATATGCTTGTATGTTCGGGTGGAATCTTGCAACTCAATTTTGAAGCAGATATCTTCAACCAATTTTGCTGAAATTTTGCAAACATATGTATACAGCGTGACAATACAATATTATAATGACATGGAGCTGATCTGATGCTGGAGCTGGAAGGTGGCCTCTGTAAAGAAACGTCGCAGCATCATCGAGTTTCGACTCTTTTGATTCGTCTCGAGGAATTCCAGTAAAAGCTTGTTTTTAAAAAGCTTTTTAATTTAATTTATGTAATATTAGTATTAACTAGCTGTGTTCAATCCTCTCGCCAATGCAGCGATCACCTAGTGACGTTTGCAATACCTGTAGGCCCATGTTATAAGCATACAATCGCTAAAACTAGTTCACTGGCGAGAGCAATGAACTGACAGCTGTTTCACCGTGTTCTTAATCTAAACTAATGCATCAAGCACTTACTGGAGTTTCGTGATGTCCTTGATCTCGTCGGCCGTTGATGGGGTACCCCACTGCCGTTTGTCTTGCCGCGTTCACACATAAATGACTCCTAAAGTGCTCGCGGGCTCCCGAAGTCTCGTAATTACAAGACACCCGATTTAACTATCGCGGATCGCGCCTATTTGAAAGTGACTACTAAACCTCGCGAGTCCAAACCAGACCAATCATAATGGTAACTGACGAAACACCGAGTCGTTGGAAAATTTGCTAAATATCAATTAAATTAACTTAAACCGGCAGTCAATCACGAAGCCCAGCTCGACCGATCCAAGCGTCTCAATGTACCCTCTGTCAACGTCTAAACGTCAAACAAGAAAAATGATGAATGTTGCCATTACAATGACGTTAAATTTCTAACAAGCTGTATCTCACTATTGTGGTTGCATTGATAAGATATGAGGAACTAAACTAACACGGAAATGGATAAAACAGTCTTTGTAGCGAGTTCTATAATCATGTCAAAGTTTAAGTTCAATTGGTGCAGAAATTGTTCAGTTTTTAAAACGTACACAAACCAACAAACAACCAAATACAGCTTAATACTAGTAAGTGCTTACCGACACCTATTAACGTTTGAGGTATCAATTACCGATACTCTAATTGCTTTCTCAGCTTGACCGATAGACTTAACTAATATTGTTTGTTACTTGCAGTTTTAACGAAAAGTACGTGCTTTTCGACACGCTTTTTTAATTACTTGTCATTAACTAATACTAATGTAAACAAATCTGGTAATTTTGTTTTAATGTTTTTGTAATTCGTTTTATATATGAGCCTGCCAAAGTGTGTCTACTCTGCCTGAGAGAAAGAATGAGCAGAATATAAGAGAGTGGTCACCATACCCATTGGGAATGCAGAACTTGTGACGCCTCTAGTGTACTTGTGACGCCTCGCTTACCATCAGGTGATACGTCTACTTGTTTGCCCCCTATTCCATATAAAAAAAGACTACGCAGCATGGTGACTCACACTATGGCGGCCTATTGAGATGCTTCTGCATCATTGTGCAAACTACAATTGTTGTATCAAACTGTACGGTTGTTTTTTTTATGGAATAGGAGGCAAACGAGAAGACGTGTCGCCTGATGGTAAGCGATTACCGCCGCCTATGGACACCCGCAACACCAGAGGCGTCACAAGTGCGTTGCCGACTTTTTAAGAAGGAGTACGCTCTTTTCTTGAACGTTTGAAGGTCGTATTGGTCCGGGAATACCGCAGGCGACAGTTCATTCCACTGTTTTGTTGTGAATTGCCTTTCAATCATCATATTGTTGTCCACATCTGAATAAAGGTCTCCCCAAAGACCAAAAGCTATCCAGATTTTCAATTGCCTTTAAGTTTTTCAAATGATAAAACTATGTTTGACATCTCTTAATACTTGGTAAGTCAGCTGTGTCGGAAACATCTTCAACACAATTATCACTATCATGTCAACCATCGGGGTTTTCAGTTTAGTAGTTAGTAACGAAGGTCATGTTTTTTTATGTATGTATGTGTGGAGAGCAGAAACCAAGGGTGGTGGTCACCATACTCATTGCGAATGCAGACAATGCAATAGCGCAGCATGGTGACTTACACTATGGTGGTCTATTGAGATGGTTCACCATCATTAGGCCTTCGGCCTCGCATTCACCTACGAAACACGACAGCACAAATACTGTAATTTTACGTTGTTTTTCTGTGCGAGGGTAGTACCACCCCGGTTGAGCCGGCCCGTTTGTGCTGAAATTAGCGTGCGTCTACTACGTCTACAGTCTACATAGAACAAACAACCGTTTAATTGTTGCATTGTCTGCATTCGCAACGAGTATGGTGACCAGGATTTTCCTTATGCTTTCCATCAGGTAGAGTAAGAGTCATTTCACAAAAAAAACACATGATTATATGTCCTAGGTAGGAATCGAACCCTGTACCTCTGGTTTAGCAACGTCGCAGTCACATCATCACATCACATCAGTAGCCTTTCGCCTCTCAGGAGAGTGTAAAGGCCATACGTCCCCGCGCTACCCGAGTGCGGGTTGGGGACTGGCAAGACAACGTTGTGGCTACGTAAATCTTGCCGTTGGGTGTTTTTGAGCCGCCCAAAGGCCTCCAACTAAGCTTCAAGACTGTTATCCTATGATAAAAACCGGGACCGACTGCTTAACGTGGCCTCCGAATCACGGCGACGCTTATGGTATCGTGCCACAGGGCTATGGGCGAGTTATAATATGCTGTAATATTATTATCTTTGTAAACCGCAGTTTCCTCTAAAGTAGGTACATACTCTAAATGAGTTACTATCTAAATATCTGACACTTTTGTGTACCTAACTATTACTCTTAATTGTTTCGTCGAATGGACCGGGGAATCTCCACAACTCTTATTCATCTTTTCAACTCAAATAGTCGCTTCCGTCAGTTTTTGTGTACAATGACAAAACACCATTAATTCTAATTACTACAGGTAATGAGAGGGACGTTAAACTGATAAGGAGTCATTCATTACCTTGAGAAGAAATGAACCAGAAGAATAAAGTGGTTAATAGATTAATAAGTAATTTTCTTGTAATAATACTAGCCTGATCCCTCGCCTGATCTCTCCCAGGTCGTGTCGGTTAAACGTCCCATCGGATTATAAGAGTGAGGGAACAGAGAGTGCACCTGTGTTTGCGCACACACTTGTGTACTATAATATCTCCTGTGTAGTTGGATGGTCTCTGTTAGGACCGTGGTCCGGTAGAATATCATCATCATATAATAGTAGCTGTATCAATGTTTTCTGTGTGAAGAATTAGGAATACAGAGTCCCTGCCATTCAGTATTATTCAAAGTGAAATATTTCTGTGTGTGTCTTAAGAGGCGAACAATGAAACAAAGTACACAGTAACATTACTTCAAAGAGAACTAAAATTTGAAAATAAACCCGATGCCAACTCGCCTGACCAGTGTGGTATTAGTAGGTCAAACCCTTCTTTTTGACGACTCGACCTTCGACTGCACAGTTGGCCTAGTAGTTTAAGCCGCGTTTTCACAATACGAGTTGGCTCGCACCGAGTGCACTCGGATCTCTACTCGGACGGTACTCATATTATGTAAACACCTAATCCGAGCGCACTCGGACGCCGGCATCAAATCCGAGTAGACTCGGACACTGCTCTATTTTTCGAGCTCACTCGGATCATTTTTATAAAAGCAAAATGGCGACAACGACAAAAAAGTGGAGTGACTACTAGTGGTGGGTGCTACTTTTTCTAATAAATACTCAAATTGTGCGTTGTTTAATTTCAAATGATTTTTAAACGTGTTTTGATCTTCCTCTTCTACTTCACGAAGAAAATTATTTGATGGACCCTGTTGCTCACGTCTTAAAATCCATTTCCATGTACAATTTTTTTCTCTTTTCGTTTTTTCCCCTTTCGTGATTTTGAACTTAACATATCTGCTACAATATCTAAACCGGCAGTAGCTAAAGCAGCAGATCAATCGATGACATCTTGATTGTGCAAGGAGACAAATAACCACAATACGAGTGCACTACTATCGTGTGTAAACCCCTATCCGAATACACTCGTATGAAGCCGACTCGTACGAGTGCACTCGGCCGAGCCAACTCGTATTGTGAAAACGCGGCTTTAAGTGGTTGCCATGCTGCTTTTTACTGCACGAACTGTTGTGGGTTCAAATCCCCAGGAGCAAAAACTTTTCGTGATCCAAAAATTGTTGTTCTGAGTCTGGGTGTTCCTTGTGTCCGTTTCATATATGTTTGTATATTCCTCCGCGACACATGATGTTTATTCCTAATGCGGGTGTTGCCTTTGGAAAAAAACAGGAAATTTAAACCCTTATTGAAAGGCGTTGGATGTTGGTGAAAATGGGCACTGAAGCCAAAACCCAGCTACCCCTTTTCTGGATGATGGATCGAAAAGGATGGCTACTTGTGACTCGTAATTTCCACGGTATCCATGCGCGGCAGGCAGTCAATGACTTGTTGGCAATCAAGTAACGCAAGTGTTTACAGCTTATTCCTATCCCTTAGAAAAACAAAAATAGTTTCTACCTTCTAAGAAAACTAATATCTGTTAGGTGGACATCACTACATACTAAAAAAAAAACTTCGTTTAAAAAAACCGACTTCAAAAACTAAAAAGTATAAAATAACCTAATTTGTATGGGCTACCTATTCATAGGCTTGAAGTCGGGGCCAAGCCAAATGTAATAGTAGGTACCACACTCGCTATATTTCGACGTCACCGACGCTTCGGTTGTTTTGTTCAACGCGAAGAGCAGCTATCCCGCTCAAGGTCACGCGCGGCGAGTGCGGTACCTACTATTACATTTTGGCTTGGCCCTGACTTCAAACCTATGAATAGGTAGCCCATACAAATTAGGTTATTTTATACTTTTTAGTTTTTGAAGTCGGTTTTTTTAAACGAAGTTTTTTTTTATTTTTCGCTTTTTAGTCTTTCTCAAGTCTCTCATCATCATTTCATGTAAAATTTATTGATGTCTACAGAATATGAAGCAATGCAGACAATTGCTTTTAACTTCATTGCAGGCGCTCACGTAAATTTGAGGGTTTCTTTCGATTTCCTTGGGATCCCCTCATCAGATCCTGATATGGTGGCCATGGGACCACATGGGGAGCATACCCTTTCGAATACAAAAAGAATTTTCAAAATCGGTCCACAATTGACGGAGTAATCGATGTACATACATAAAAAAATAAAAATAAAAAATACCGATGAAATTAAGAACCTCCTCCTTTTGGAAGTCGGTTAATAAAACAAAGTCGCTTTCTCTGTCCCTATGTCCCTATATCCGTATGTATGCTTAAATCTTTAAAACTACGCAACGGCTTTTGAAGAGTGATTCAAGAGGAAGGTTTTTATAAGTAAATAAATAAATATTTCGGACATCTAACACACAACGCCATCTAGTCCCAAGCTAAGCAGAGCTTGTGTTATGGGTACTAGACAACTGATACAAATACATATTACATACTTTTTTTTGTAAATACATACATATTATACATAGAAAACACCCAAACTCCGAAACAAATATTTGTAGATCATACAAACATTTGGTCCGACTCGGGAATCGAACCCGAGACCTCATGATCAGCAGTTGCACACGCCAACCGCGAGACCAACGAGGCAGTATTTTTATGTATAATAAATGCATAATATAGTATGGAAACACTGTTAATTTTTCTAATGTGATGTGTAAGGTTTCTAATGTGATGTAGCAAATAACCACATTTTTTATAACATATAACAATACTTATACAATTAGTTAAGAAAAATACATTGTGCATTATAGATTATGATTTGACATTATAGATGCAATATAGATCAAAATGGCCCTTTACAATATCGAATTTAAATGAATATATTCGAAGATATTACAGATTTAAATTCACGAATCGTGTCATCGGCAGGGGCTGAATCCACCCCTCTGAAATCCACCTGTGCGAAGACACACACAGACAGACACCGGGGCGGGTCGCTAGTTAGTAATATGCGGTACTTCGACATTTGTTTTCAAATCCAATTACGTTACTATCTAGTATTTTGGTAAATTTTCTGAAAATGAATCTTAGCTAGATCGATTTATCGCCCCTGCACACTAAATTTCATGTGAATCCTTGGAGCCGTTTCCGAGATTTATTATAGCTGACTCGGCGAACTTCGAACCGCCATACCTAAGTTTCCGAAAAACTTGTTTTTTAATATGTACAGCGGACTATGAAAATATAACCGTTCCGGTTTCTTATAATTTTCTTATAAACAAAACTTGTCCTGACAGTTACAAACACATAAAAAAAGTATCATTCAATTTGGTTCAGCCGTTTAAAGTTATGCGGGTACATACATTTCGACGATTCATTTTTATTTATATAGATAGATAGAATACTTATATATTAGGTATTAGATTATTGCAAAATTTATTCAAATGTGTTTGTTAATTAATTTGTAAATGATTGATTAGTGCAAATATCTTTATACCGTCTAATGCTCTTAGGATTAGGATAATAACTTCATAAATATTGTTTCTAATTAAATGAATATTAAGATAGGGTTATTTTGTTTGTTTAGGATAATCGGTGACGTCAATATTTCTAATGATTAAAGGTAAACATTTGTACACAATATAATTATGTGTAATTAACACATAGGTAGACAGAGGACTACTACATTTTTTTTTATGTATGGCCCTGCCAATATGACTCTACTCTGCCTGATGGAAAGCATAAGCTGAATCCAAGAGTGGTGGTCACCATACTCATTGCGAAAGAAGACAATGCAACAATGCAGCATGGTGACCCACACCATGGCGGCCTAGTGATGCTTCTGCATCATTGCCCTCCGGTCTCGCACTCATCATCGAAACACGACAGCCATAACGTGCCATTTTACGGTGATCTTCTGTGCGATGATAGTATTGCCCCGGTCGAGCCAGCCCGTTCGTGCTATAATCATCTCTACTACCTTGAAAATTTATAAATCTACATTTCTAAATACTGACTTTAAATAAATTATATTAAAAAGTTTTTTAAAAGCAATCTTTTACTGGAATGCCTCGAGACGAATCAAACGAGTCCAAACTCGATGATGTTGCGAAGTTGCTTTACAGAGTTCCTATGGCCATCTTCCAGCTCCAGCATCAGATCAGCTCCATGTCATTATAATATTGTATTGTCACGCTGTATACATATGCTTGCAATATTTCAGCAAAATCGGTTGAAGATATCTGCTTCAAAATTGAGTTGCAAGATTCCACCCGAACATACAAGCATAGATACATACGGGTACTTTGCAAGTTAGGCTGTGGTCTCCTATAAACACCGTCGGTCGCGTACAGCATCACGTCGTACGCCGCGTCACAATATTTGATATAGAAATATACTGTTGTGGTACACGCTGACTTTGCGCCGCGTCTCTAATTATTTCGTACCATTGCAGCGTAAACGTCGTATTTAATTGGCGTCAATGCAAAATGTCGAAATTTCATAAATAAAAAGATGAATTATTGATTGAATCAGTCCAATTTTTTAGTGCATTATACAAAACGATAAGATGCCGCCAAAAGAGTCGAATTTATATAACATGACTACAAGGGAGCACTGTTTGTCGACGACTATTGTAATTTGTGAACGGGACGTCGTCGTTCGCGTATAAGATTATATTGACCGCTGATGCTGTGCTTGACGTTCAGACGTCGATCGGAACGTTTATGCTGAAGTCGGACGCCGCTTATAGCATTTAATAGGAGACCGAGGGCTTAATAAAAAGCTTGTAAAAAAAGCGGCCAAGTGCGAGTCGGACTAGCCCATGAAGGGTTCCGCGGCAGCAAGTAACATAGTATAATTTTTAATTTATTTTTATATTTGTGTTGATTGAATGAAAGGTAAATTGCAGTTTACGATTTATGACGTATTAAAAAAAAACTACTTACTAGATTTCGTTCAAAATAATTTTCGTTGGAAGTTTACATGGTAATGTACATCATATATTTTTTTTAGATTTATCATTCTCTTATTTTAGAAGTTAAAGGGGGGGGACACTCATTTCACCACTTTGGAAGTGTCTCTCGCGCAACCTATTCAGTTTAGAAAAAAATGATATTAGAAACCTCAATATCATTTTCGAAGACCTATCCATAGATACACGTATTGGTTTGATGAAAAAAATTTTTGTGAGTTTTAGTTCTAAGTATGGGGACCCCCAAAATTTATTGTTTTTTTTTTATTTTTGTGTAAATATCTTAAAGCGGTTCACAGAATACATCTCCTTACCAAGTCTTAACATTATAGGTCTAATAGTTTCGGAAAAAAGTGGCTGTGACATACGGACGGACAGACAGACAGACAGACATGACGAATCTATAAGGGTTCCGTTTTTTGCCTTTGGCACGGAACCCTAAAAAGGAGGTTCTCAATTTGGATAGAAATTTGTTGTCATTTTTGTACTTCAGAATTCCATCATAGAGTGATACCACGGCTTCACAGAAAGCCGCAGTGAAACAGCGCGTGCCATATACAACAGGCTCCAACACCTCCCCCATCCCCCTCCCCATCCCCCAAAGGCCGGCAACGCACTTGTGACGCCTCTGGTGTTGTGGGTGTCCATGGGCGGCGGTAATCGCTTACATCAGGCGATACGTCTGCTCGGTTGCCCCTGTTGTGTATGTACCCACATTTATGTATAGGTGGCTGCGTCCACTACTTGTGTTGACCTATATTAAATCAGTGTGCTAATAGCAGTCGCTTGTTTCACTTGCCTCCTATTACGTACATAACAGTGGCGACGAGTTACCCACATTTTTAAATTATTAAAATAAAAATGAACAATTTTGGAATTTTATCCTTTTTCGACCACAATGTTCAAGATTGGAATGTGTACAAAGGCCGAATTACACAGTGGTTCATTGCGAACGATATTGGATCGAAGAATGATGCAGCAGGAAACAAAAGACGAGCGATTCTGCTTAGCGCACTCGGTGATAATACGTATAAATTAGCTGCCGATTTAGCACTGCCAAAGGATGTACAAGAAGTACCGTATGACGATTTAGTACAGTTATTGGATGGTCACTTTATTCCAAAGCGATGTGGATTCAGTGAGAGGTATAACTTCTATGCGGCCGTGCAGCAGCCGAGTGAGACTTATACACAATGGGCATCAAGACTGCGAGGGCTAACAGCACATTGCAGGTTCAGTAATGTCGAGGAGGCGTTACGGGATCGGTTCGTGATGGGTATGGTAGCAGGTCATGAACGGGAGAAGTTATTTTCGCAGGATCTTGACCAATTGACCTTGACGAAGGCGGTCGAGATAGCGGAAAGCGTGCGGTGCGCGCGCGCTAGCGCTGCCGCTGCCACTTCGTACGTGCAGCAGGCCCCGGTATTTAGGATCGTTCAAGAAAAAAATAGTGCTAAAAACATCAGTGCCGATAAAGTAAAGTGTAAGGTGTGCGGTCGTAATAATCATAAGTCGTCCCAGTGTCGGTTTGCAAATTATAAATGCAACAAGTGTCACGCTAAAGGTCATTTACGTAAAATGTGCAATCAGCTTAATTATGTAATGGCAGGTGATGTGAGCGGGGACGACGATGACGGTAAGTCGGTATTTAATATATGCTCGGTGCGGGGGGAACCCATGACAGAAACGGTCTCAATTTATGATAAACAGTTACAGTTTCAAATAGACAGTGGATCAGCTGTTACGGTTATGTCCGAAACTACGTTAAAATCTACGTTCGGTAACATTCCGTTACAGTATTCAAATAAGTTTTTTTTTACTTATACCGGCAATAGAATGCAGTGTGTAGGATATGTATGCTTGCCGGTGACGTACAGGTACAACACACACACACTCGACGTGTACGTTATACGTAATGGCGGACCACCGTTATTGGGAAGAGACTTTATTTCTAAGTTTAAACTAAAGTTAACGCCGTGTAATTTTGTTAAAGGTGAGCAGAGCGTTTTAGAAAAATTACAATCACGATTCCCTAAAGTATTTTCAGATCAGCTGGGCGCATTTAATAAATATCGCGTTAAATTAAAATTAAAAAATGATGCAAAGCCGATATTCTGTAAGGCGCGCCCGATTGCATTTGCGCTGCGCGATAAGGTCGACAAGGAGATAACGCGTTTAGTAGATTTAGATATTTTAAAACCGGTTTCACACTCGGACTACGCGTCACCCATTGTACCCGTGCTTAAACGTAACGGCTCGGTTAGATTATGTGCTGACTACTCCATTACAATTAATAAACAGTTAGTGATAGACCAGTACCCCTTGCCCTCAGTTCATGAATTATTTTCGAGACTACATGGGGGTCAACAATTTTCAAAAATTGATTTGTCTATGGCTTATAATCAGTTTTTATTAGACGAAGAGTCACAAAACTTAACGTGCATAAATACTCATCGGGGACTGTTTGTTTATACAAGATTGGCATTTGGGTTGTCAAGCGCGCCATCTATTTTTCAAAGGGCCATGGAAAACGTACTCTCAGGGTTGGACGGGGTCTTATGTCTGCTTGATGATATCCTGGTGACTGGAAGTACACCAGAACTACATATTAAAAAGCTGAATATAGTTCTTCAGAGGCTCCAGGATGCAGGGTTAACTTTACAGAAAGAAAAGTGCGATTTTTTTAAAAATGAAATTAAGTATTTAGGATATATCATAAACAAAGACGGATTACAAAAAGACCCCACGAAGGTCAAAGCTATTGTTGATGCACCGGTCCCGACTGACGTCAATACGTTACAATCTTTTTTAGGATTGATAAATTATTATAGGAATTTTGTTCCTGGAGCATCCTGTATCTTGAATCCGTTGTATGAACTATTAAAAAAGGGCGTTAAGTGGAAGTGGTCTAAATCACAGCAAAATGCATTTAATAAAATTAAAGAAATGCTAACTTCAGAGCAGGTTTTAGCGCATTTTAATTCAAAAGCAAAAATAATATTAACTGTCGATGCTTCTCCTTATGGTCTGGGTGCGATCTTATCGCAAGTGGGTGATAACGGGTCGGAGCGCCCCGTAGCTTTCGCGTCCCGCACGCTCAACTCAGCTGAAAAAAAATATTCACAAATACAAAAGGAGGCCACCGCCATAGTATTTGGGATACGTCGTTTTCACCAATATTTATATGGGCTCTCAGATCCGTTCGTATTACGTACAGACCACAAGCCATTAATATCTATATTTGGGCCCCATAAAGGAATACCGGAGGTGTCGGCTAATAGGCTACAAAGATATGCAATGTTTCTAGGTGCATATAACTATGTGATAGAATATGTTCGAAGCGGCGATAATAGTGCCGACTATCTGTCTCGTGCGAGTGTAAACAATGAGTCACCGCAGTCTGGCGCGGAGTCGCAGGCCGATATCGCAGACATGCACGCCGCCGCTGCCGCCGCTCCCATCGACCACGCTTCGTATGTCAACTTCGTTGTTGAAGGCCACATGCCGGTGACGTTGAATGAGTTACAGGAAGCAACGGGGGAGGACGCTTTACTAAAAGTCGTAGTAAATTATGTTCTTAACGGATGGCCTAAAAAAGTTGTCGAATTGCAATTGAAACCCTATTTTTTATGTAGAACGCAATTGTCATACGAGGGTGGTTGTTTAATGAGAGGGCATAAAGTTGTTCTGCCTGAGTCGTTACGTACGAAAATTTTACAGGAATTACATAGTTCACATTTAGGAATCGTTAAGACTAAAGCAGAGGCAAGGTCACGGTTCTGGTTTCCAGGAATAGATGCGGCATTAGAAAAAATGATTCACTCATGCCCCATATGTAGTCAGTTACGTCCCTCGCCGGCTCGGGCACCGCTGACTCACTGGAAATTCCCTCCTACACCATTCCATAGACTGCATATAGACCTTCTAGGTCCAATAAATAACCAAATTTTTTTGGTAGTAGTCGATGCACATACAAAATGGGTAGAAGTATATGACGTGAGTACATCCACCACGTCTGCGACCCTTATAGAACGGTTATATGACTTTATTTCACGGTACGGGTTACCGCATACAATAGTCAGCGACAACGGTGCCGCATTTACATCATCCGAGTTTAAGCATTTTTGTTTATTAAACGGTATTAATCATTTAACATCGCCGGCTTACAACCCGGCTAGCAACGGACAAGCAGAGAGTTTTGTAAAAATCGTTAAAAAAGGTATAAAGTCATGCATTCTATGCTCGCGAAATAGAAATGAGTGCAGGTTGAAATTGTTGAAATATCTTTTTGACTATAGGAACTCGGTTCATTCTGTCACGGGTTCTACGCCGGCTGAGTTAGTGTTTGGGCGAAAACTTAGAACTCGTCTAGATTTACTTAACCAAAAGGTGACACCTACGCCGTCCCCGCATACATCACTTAATAATAACGTTAAATTAAAACAGTGTTCACAAATTAAATACTACGGGGGCATTAATAAAACGGAGTTTGTACCAGGAGATGAAATTTTGTTTAAGAAGTATTTTAACAGTTGTAAATTTCAGTGGTGCAAAGGCACCATAATTAAAAGACTAGGTAAAGTGTTGTACCTAATTAAGGATAATACGTCCTCTTCCCATGTAAAAAAACACAAAAATCAGATTGTACTTTATAAAGGCGTTTCACAGTATTGGGACATCGATGATGTTACGCCTGATGGCGGCTCATCGTCTTTATCGTCGAGCCACCAAGACGGTGGGAGGGACGGAGACAATGAGACGAGCGCGCCTTCTCTTCCCATTTCTAGGTGTCCTAGTAGACAGTTGCGCGACATTCCTAGGGTTGATTACAAACCCTTTTTATAAGATTTTTGTATTGTATTTGTTTTGTTGTATTTTATATAGTGTCAAATAAGGGGAAGGGATGTTGTGTATGTACCCACATTTATGTATAGGTGGCTGCGTCCACTACTTGTGTTGACCTATATTAAATCAGTGTGCTAATAGCAGTCGCTTGTTTCACTTGCCTCCTATTACGTACATAACAGCCCCTATCACAGATTACTGAATAGTTACTATCCCATAAAAAAAAGTTTGTGTTCTAAGAACGTTTACGTTTGTCGAATGTCAACTTGGCTAGGGTTGCAAGGTGTTTTACCTATAAACTGGCTAAACATGACGCCGCCGGGAAGTCCAGGTTATCTGATAATGCGTTATTCAAATATTTCTTAAGGCTTATTGGCCCTGTGGTTATAGTAAGTAAATACTTGCATGGTTTTTTCTGTAAGGGAATTTCCAGAACAAATTGTTTTGAAGACAAATCACGATGAAGGAATATCCTACTGTGTATTTTAAATAATCTTAAAATCGATACATTTTTCGTAGTAATCTAAGTATGTGCGGGAAGCCGCAACAAAATCAAAGGGCCCGCCTGCGGTGTACACTCACTAGCAAGTATGATTTGTCAGTTTACACCGTTGTATGAATTAATATATTTGTATTTCACAACAATAACCACAATTGCGTGCGGGTACACCGACACTATCTAAACGAATGGACTGTAAATAGTAACAGTTTTCTTTTCTTTGTTTATTTGGCTTTGTTTTGTTTTTATTTCATTGTATTAATTGTATAGTTCAATGAATGTCAGATGTTTTCCTTTCTTTGTTTTTGTATTGTGTTCGAAAATAAATTCGCACACACACTTTCAAATAATTCTGATTAAGATGAAAGTATTAAGTCCATAACTGAGTATAAAAATCGCGGTAAATAGCATTTAAATATCTCTGCCTATCCCAAGTGCTATAGGGCGTGAATAAGTAGCTAGGTAGTCTGAAAAGATTTTGACCTCAAAGTAAAGATAGCAGCACTCTTTTATATATCGGCCAAGTGCGAGTCGGACTCGCGCAGGAAGGGTTCCGTAACATCTATATATTTCAAGCGTCTACCTGTTGCCGTAATGATTATCGAGCAAGAAACGATAAAAACCGTGGTGACCACGTACAACAGATATATGTGCATATGTATGTAAATGTAAACATAATTTATGTACACAATTTTCTTGAAACTCATAAAATGTTATAATTATCATGAAAAGTGATGGAGGGGAAAACCCATCATTGTACACTCATATCCTGGGCTAGTGATGGCATATGGTGCTCTATACATATCTATATTTAACTGCCTCGGTAGCGTAGTGGTTACATATGCGACTGCTGCTGTGCTGTGTTTGGGGTCTTGGGTTCGATTCCCGAGTCGGATCAAATGTTTGCACATAAGCAAGAATTATATTATATATCATTGATAAGCAAGCATAGGATTCCACACACCCTAGTGATACTATTGTTCTTAAGTTTAGGAATCGTTTGAGTGTTTTGCTAACAAATACTTGTTTGACCACTTAATGGTGTAAAAAGTTTCACTTCATGTTCAAAAGTGTTATAAGATCTTTAATTCCCATATTGACATAATTATTTATTCATTTCAATAGTTTTAATGGCTGAAGTATATAAAAAACATTGTTTATCTGTTTGTCACACATAAATCACTAAACTGCAGTGATTTATTGGGTAGTCCTGCTTTCACAAGTAAACAAAGGTCAATTTATACCAGTCCTTGAACATTTTGAATAGAACCCATTGTCGGACCAATCGGTCAGAGCTCAATATACATTGGTACTTTATTTAATCAATAAAAACATCCATTGTAATTTAATCCATCATTCACAAAAATATCAATTTATATTGGTAATATATAAATTAGGTATATATATCCATTTTAAAGTGATCCTTCATATAGTTCCCTGCTACTTTATATTCAATAGGGTAGTCACATTGTTTGTCGGTGTTTTTGTGTGTTCATCTTTAGAACAATAAGTTGCATTAAGGTTTCTTTGGAACAACACTCACACTGTTCATAGAATACACATTGAAATTCTTGAATGGGGCAGTAGTTAACTCCTGACTGTTGAGTCCGAGGTCGTGGATTCGATTCCTATCAAGGACAAATGGCCTTGCCTGATGGTAAGCGATTACCGCTGCCCATGGATACCCGCAATACCAGAGGCGACACAAGTGGGTTTGCCGGCCTTTGGGGGAGGGGGGGAGATGGGGTAAGGGTTAGAGTATGGGCCTCCGGTATCCTCACGCACTCGGTTAAACACAGCGCAAGCACTACTTCACACCGGTTTTCTGTGAGGCCTTGGTATCACACCGGTCGAGCCGGCCGAAGCGTGGCTCTACCGTGGCAATTCAAAGCATGGTTTTTATTCGTTATTATATTTGTCACTGCTTCTTGTAAAACAATATGCATTCGACGTTCCTACTTATCGCTACATCTAAATGTGACCACTCATTACAACGTTTACTAAGAAATTAGTCATTTTTTCTTTGTAGTGTTTGGTGGCTTATCAAAATCACAGATGGCCGCTTTAGCCCCATTTGCCAAGATGCCAATGGACCGGAGTGATACCTCGGCCTCACAGAAAACCGGTGTGTTTCACCGAGTGAGTGAGGATACCGGAGACCATACATATAACATACCTCCCCCCCCATCCCCTTCCCCATCCGCCAAAGGCCGGCAACTCACTTGTGACGCCTCTGGTGTTGCGGGTGTCCATGGGCGGCGGTAATCGCTTACCATCAGGCGATACGTGTGCTCGTTTGCCGCCTACTCTATAAAAAAAAATAAAAAACAAGTATTTCGCGTTGAATCTCTGTCTATAATCGTTAACGTCTCATTGGCTAATGTTTTGTTTTGACCACGTGACTTAGCGTTAAAATGATGTGATTCCCATGCCATACATTTGTTAGTTTATTTACTTTAAGAGCCTGCCAAATAACTATCTGATGGAAATATAGTGGTTACCATACTCGTTGCGAATGCAGAATGACTCAAACTTTTTTTTTGGCCCTGTCATAATGACTCTGCTCGATGGAAAGCATAAGCAGAACCAAGAGTAGTTGTGGTGGTCACCATACAACGATGCAGCATGGTGACCCAACCCATGGCGGGCTAGTGCTGCTTCTGCATTATTGGGCCTCCGGTCTTGCACTCACCAACGAAACACGACAGCACGTTCGCTGTCATTTTACGTTGATTTTCTGTGCGAGGGTAGTACCGCCCCGGTCGAGCAAGCCCGTTCTTGCTGAAATCAGCGCGGCTCTACTATGGCGGCCTATGCTTCTGCATCATTGGACCTCGGGTCTTGCACTCATCAACGAAACACGACAGCACGAATGCTGTCTATTTAGGTAGATCTTCTGTGCGAGGGTAGTATCGCCGCGATCGAGCCGGCCCGACAGTGCTGAAATCAGCGTGGCACTACTACCTTTAGTTACCACCACGACTACTATTAGTTATTCTGTGCCATTACCTTCACTTAGTAAACCAAAAATTACTTTTATGGAAATGACATGTTCCCATGCAGTGCACAGGGATAGTGATGAAGGAACAAAAGAAATACTCTGAAGTGTAAAAACATTACTTACATTTTCCTAAACATAAAAGCGTACGAGTACGTAGAAAGTAATAACAATTGAAAATTAACGGACCGTTGCTAATATTAATTCTGGATAAAATCTTTTGAATAATAAAGTTGTATATACATGAGAAAGTACAACAATTTTACATTATATTAATACACGGCGAAATATTAGGGTTCCTTGAAGAAATGTTTCCGTGACGCTCTAGAGTCTAGAGTCTGCGCCGACAGACTGAGTGACGGCAAAGAGACTAATTCTGACGAAAGAAAACCGTCGCTAGCGTCGCTTGCGTTCATTTTATTTCGTTGCACCAAATATAGTTGAATTCTGAAGAACTTAAGGTTGAGTTTGAATTGTTACTGAATCAGTCTCAATATTCTAGATTGTCAAAACGTCCGTCAACTTATTTTGACTGAGAGAATTGTAGTTGAGATAATTAACTTACAATTTAGGGATTCAATATGTCTCATAGTGCCCGAGAGCGTATTCCACAAGCGTGCTATTCCACTGTGAAATAGTGTCCACAAACTTTACGGAATGCCTTGAAATTTGCAGTTTCAGACGATTCAAATCGTTTAAAAATGTGTGTTACTGAGGAAGCTTAACAGATCTTTGAAATAAGAGGGTATATTAGTAAGTAGTGGAAACTAAACGCATTGTGTCAAAAGTTGTATCTTCCCTCACGCAGAGGGCTCTTGTGTGACTTTTACAAAAAGATGGCGGACGTTGTCTATTAGTCTAAAAGGAGTTTGTGAAAAACATTAAAATAAAATAATATGGTGTTTCCCAAGAACAAATGTTTTATTTAATAAACATTACAGGAGGAGTGAGGGATATTAGTACCTATTCTCTCGAAGAAGAATCCGAGGCATAATATAATAATATATTACATTTAAATATACATTACGACAACGTATGTTTATGTGAACATTAAAATAGAGGACTCTATAAATAACAATCTCCCGCACAGATGTTTTATTTAGTGTGTTATTTAGACTCCGCTACTAATTGAAATTTATCGAAACTAACATTGATATAGTGCTGGATAAATTTTATTTCAAACTAGCTGTTGCCCGCGAATCCGCCCGCGTGTATGTCGGCCATCTGTCAAAGATTGATCGTACCAACTCAGAAACCTTTGTGGGCTCATGCACAATGCTTTTGCTGAAGATCAGGACATGATCTAATGCATAGTTTACGATTCTATAAAGGACATACAGAAACATTAATTAACCGACTTCCAAAAAGGAGGAGGTTCTATGTTCCACTGTATGTATTTTTTTTTTTATGTATGTTACCCGATTACTCCGTCAGTTGTGGACCGATTTTTTTTTTTTTTTGTATTCGATAGGGTATGCTTCCGAGGTGGTCCCATTGCCAGCATATCAGGATCTGATGATGGGATCCCAGGGAAATCGAGGGAAATTCTCATTTTTTACAGGCACATACTATGTTTTTCGTATATTTTCTGAAGTTACACCCGTATTTGCGTCTGGTGGTCATCATTTTATGATGATGAGCTGATGACGTAAGGTACAACTCCTTAACGGTTAGGAGTTGGAGGATAAATCTTTAAATATCAGATGTATATATGTTACCTTTAGTCGTATTCTTTCAAATTTTTTAGGTAAGCTGATGATGGAAGGTGGAAGGTACAACTCCTCAACGGTTAGGAGTTGGAGGATAATTCTTTCAATTTCATACGTATCTAAAGACCTTCAGTCGTATACTTTCAAGTTATTTAGGTGAACTGATGATAGAAGGTTAAACTCTTCAACAGTTAGGAATTAGATGATGATTTCAATATTACACGTACGTTTAGACCTTCATTTGTATTCTTGATATAGTAGTATAATAGTTCAACTTACTACTTACCTACGATTGTTTGCACTAAAAACTGAAAAATAAAAACTTTTTATAAAAAAAAAACCGACTTCCAAAAAACATCCAACGAAAACTCTCTGCCAAAAAAACACTTAAAAGCGTAAAATAAACTGGTTCTTCATAAATTGCCTATACCTAATTCTTTATTCATTTAAATAGTAGTATTATAATGTGTGCTAGGTACCTAAAATCTGTTTGAAGTCTATTTAAGTCCAACACATTTATCATAGGAGGGCTAGACTATTACGGAAAATCCGAGGCCTTAGAGAATTAAATGGGAAAATTAAGAATATATTGAAAATAATACAAAAATTTAACAAAAAAACGACTTCGAGAACTGGACTAAATTGAAATGTGACCACACGGGAAGCACGCTTTCAAACAAAAAAGAATCATCAAAATCTGTTCATCCAGTCGAAAGTTAATAAATAAAAAATACAGTCGAATTGAGAACCTCCTCCTTTTTTGAAGTCGGTTGATACAAACGAAATGGTAGACAAAGGGTTCGAATTTAACTTGGAGAAATCCTACGGAATCACTTCCTTTTTCTGCCACCAAAATGAGATATTAAGACCACACACTCTGTGCATACCGCTGGACGGACAGACAGCTTTCTTGACGCCTCAGTCTCACATAATGATACCATCATTACACGGTGTTTTACCCACCAAATTGACTTAACTTTTATGTTAATCGAGACCACCTGAGAGCCACGTTTTTTGCAAATAACTCTTTAATTTAAAAATGTTTTTGTTTTTTGAGAAAGGTGTTTTTAAATTGCTGTTTTGTAGTCCATTTGGGAGATGAAGCTGATTTCAAGTTTAGATATAATATGTAGATTTGTTCACTGTCTTACGCGAGTGTGTGTGTCTATTTCCATATATCCAAGCAATGATAGACGCAGGAATATTACGCTAATCACTGCCGGTTTTCTTCATTTCTTCTTCAATCAGGTACTTCTTTTTTTTGTTGACGGGGTGGAAAATCCCTTCGGATCTCCGGCTCCTCGGGGACTGAGGGGCCAGGAATGTGGTAATTCCACTAAAAACCACCCCGGCGGTCGGTCTCGGGCGCCTTGCTCAGAGGAGGACCCGGACCATATTATTTCAGGTCCCCAGGAACGACGCCGCGTCTATAGAGACTCTATCCTGGGGGAAGCGTACGCTTCCCCCTGCCTGTCGGCCCAACCGTTATATGTTGCAGCCTGACCGGTAACTTACTAGGTACCTACTCCAGTCTTATCTTATTTCAGTATCTTATCTTCATTGTTCAAAGCGACATATAAAATTTAAAAGTACTTGGATCACCGAGCTTTGCTCGGTATTATTGTTTTTGTAAATTTACTAAAAATCAATCATAACTACATCGATTTATGGCCCCCAAAACCCCCTGCATACTAAATTTCATGAAAATCATTGGAGCCGTTTCCGTTTCTACTAATTACCACGAAAACCGACAACCTCGCGGGCGGAGCCGCGAGCGAAAGCCATTATTAGTATAGATATTTTTTTAAACATACAACGATAGCCCAATCATTACAGTTATGAACTCCTTTTCACTAATTATTAAACGTACGACAAGATATGAACTACTACTAATTTGTTTTCGAGAATTTCTAATTGCGATTCATAGTTCATCGGATGTGTCCGTTTCCTTGTATTTCATAACACAAACATATCCTTTCTCAGAAACTGGGTAAAACCCAATGTTTCGTTTGTTTGAAACGTAAGACTGAATGAGTCGCTTTTGAGGGGCGAGTGATGTTATTATTCATCATGTTGAGCTTTGAATTACTGCACGTTTGGTTTAGTGGTTCATGGGGTCGCCAAGTCGCCTTTTACTCGCCAAGTGTTGTGGGTTCAAATCCCACATAGGACAATACTTTGTGTGATCCACAAATTGTTAACCTGAGTCTGGGTGTTCGTTGTGTCCGTTTCACGTATGTTTGTAAAATCCCCCGCGATACATGATGTATATTTCTAGAGAAGAGGAATAAACAATTAGTAACGCTTCTAAGAGAAATAAACTATTAGTAACGTAGGTCATATCACTCATCATTTTCCTAGCCTTTATTATTCCCAAGATTTAGGGTCGGCTATTAGTTCAATCGGTTTTACCTGAATATCAGTTTTTACACCGAGCGACTGACATCGGACCTCCGCAACCCTGAGGGCGAACTGAATTCGTTGATTGAACTAGTTGTCAGTATATTTGAGGGCACTGACTTCCCAATAACGAATGCCATAGATGTTCATAACAACCGGGACCGACGACAGCTTCACGTCTCTTCGAGGCACGGGCAGGAAACACCGCCATCTTTCATACTCCGGACTGCTATTAAGAATTTCTTGTAAGAAAAACCCAACAGCAGTCCGACCCCGGAATTGAACCCGAGACCTCTTGATCTGCAGTCGCTTACACTAACCACTAGACCAACGAGGCAGTTCGTATAGCACTGACACAATATATTTCGTCAGTGGTCATAGATATGTTTGCTAATAGAAGACCTATTTTAGACCAGGTGAAAAGTTTTATATTGCCATTAGTTCATTTGTGGGACTTCCCCGTGATCCGGAATCTAGAGACTTTGTTCAGATATCGTCATACGGGAAAGATGTAAAAACTTTAAATTACGTGGATACTAGTCTATGGTTACAGTCGATTACTTCTATTAAGTCTTAGTTTAGTCTAAAATTGTTGACTAAATAGAACTAAATATACTTTTTAAATAAGTTGTAAAAATCTAGTAAAACATACAGAACCAAACGGATAAAATGAAGTCGTTTACTACACCTCTGTCAATTCCTATGAGATTCGGACATAAAGTGAAAAATACAATAGTTGTTGATGCTGTGGTTATACAAGTATTTTTATCTAGGCAATAAATTGTGTGTGGTCGGAATTCAAAGTTGAGCCAATTTTTTTCAGCATTATTCAAATTAAGTTATGTAATCAGGCGTTACTTTGCGGAAATCCATGACATTAAATGCTATGAAATATATTTAGCTTTAATTCCGCGAGACAAATATCCAGGTCTGAAAGCAGGGCACAAATCCCACCGTCATGCATACTCACATGCACATATGGGTATCATGCATATGCACACATACAAAACAAGTGAGAAATAATTAGCATGCCATGCAACCAAACCTATACTCGAGCTCAAACGCTCGACAAGTCAACATCTCCTGAGGATGCCCCGTGGAGGGGCGAAACACGTGTCGAGTATAGGTTTGGTTGCATGGCATGCTAATTAATTCTCACTTGTTTTGTATGTGTGCATATGCATGTTACCCATATGTGCATGTGAGTATGCATGACGGTGGGATTTGTGACCTGCTTTCAGACCTGGATATTTGTCTCGCGGAATTAAAGCTAAATATATTTCATAGCATTTAAGTATTCAAATTGTTTCTTAGTTTAATGTAACAGAGAACATCCGCAGCCTCCCGCTGAGAGATGAGTTCTCACATAATGTGGTACGAATTTGACAAATAATAGTATAATTGACAAAATGTGTTAATTTGTTTTGTTTTGTAATCGGACGTTGTACTTGAATATTATTTTTCTAACCGACATCGTGTTTGACTGTTATTGCTTTTTCAATAGTTATTGCATTTTTTTTTATCAAAAGCGTTCATAAAGGTAGGTATAGATAAGTAAAGTAGGAAAATACATTTTTATTTCCTCGGCGGCGCAGTGGTAACGTGGACTATTGTGCTATGGTCCAAATTTTTGTATGATCTGCAAATGGTTTTTAAGCTATTACATAGCTTTTATCGCGGGCTTTGAGGCCTTTGAGCGCGGCGACCGAATCAAGAAATTCCGTAACGTAACGAAAATAAAACCTGACACCCGAAGCTCGCACGGATCGAGAGGAGCTGCTCCGAACGACGAATCAACGAATCTGTCTGTCTCTGTCACGCACTTTTTTGTTTCGGAGTTCGGGTGTTTTCTGTCAATAAATTAACAAACGAAAACTTTATAAGTATTCTATCAGTCAAGCTGGGCTGAGTTTGAAGCAAGATGGCAGTGCTTCAGATGTCCGAAATATTTATTAAACCTGCGGCTCCGCTCACATATAAGTATAAAGTATGTCTTTCCAGGAATCAGGTTTAGTCTCGGAAGCGTGACTAAACTACTTTAGTTAGAGTTACTATCGAATTTATAATATTAGTATGGATATTATAGATTCATAATCATAACCAACATAAACTTTTAGTCATGGAGCCGAGTATAGAGGTAAGGAGTACAATCTCTGATGGTCTCTTAAGGGGAAAATTGTCCATCAAACATGACTAAATAATAGTTCGAGAACCGACCACAGAGGCGCTAGTGTGAGACGAGAGTGTGATATGGTTTTAATTCTTTTTATAAAATTGTGGTTTAGGAATTAAAAACTTTTCGTAGTATCCTGTCCGACAAACATAAACAAATATAGTTCATTTGATATCTTTTCTAACTCTTTAAAATGTACACTCGTTGCACAGTGGCGTCACCTAATTAGTGCATTTTGGCGGACACTTTTTTAACATAGAGATTGTACTCCTTATCTCAACACTCCATACTTTTAGTATGGGACAACCATACTTTGCAGATATGAGGTCAAACGAAGAAGGAAACTCATAATAACGCCCCTCCCAAGCTAATATTGGCGAAGACACTCAAAGGCCCGGCAACACGATGGTGATTCTATGATATGCAGCTGTTCATGGGTGCCGGATGTCACTTACCGTGAAATAGACATTTTCCTCATTTGTCTAAAAATAAAATATGATATTTAACTTAAGTTATAAACTAGCTTTTGCCTGCAACTATGTCCGCAAATATTTTGGTTATCAAGTTGACTTTTAAAACTTATATAACTTTTTATTTATGAACCGATTGAAATAAAAGTCAAAACTAAAGGTTAAGCACCTAATTGGATAATCCTTTTTTTGTCTTCTATCTTTTGTCAGAACTAGGTTTGTTTAGAAGAAAATTAAATGAAAACCGGCAGTGATATATTTTCTTAGTCCACGACTACTACCAATAGGAAGAAGGGCTGAGTTTGAATGCTACAACATTTTTTAGATTTTAATAAAACATTCACATTTTTTTTTTAAGTTTACCATAGCTCATAAGAGAAAACCAAATCGAAATCGGTTAAGCCACTTACTTAGGTAACCTAAATTTTTTAGGTGTGTATTTTTAAAGCTATAATATACTAGCTTTTGTTCGTGGCTCCGCGCGCCTGTATCGGTTGTCGCAGCATTGTGAAAAGTAGCTTATATCGAAGTATCTCCATACCAAATTTTATTTAAATTAATGCAGCGATTTAGCAGATAGGCAGATAGTTACTTTCGAATCGTTTTTTCGGACCCGACTCGGCTTCGTTTGAAATGTCCTCGTCTTACCAAACAAAGATTCAAATTCCACATAAGTTCACATGGCAAATATTATCTTAAGCCAAGCATCGAAAAACCCACGATATTACGTCACAATTTACTCACATTTTCAGACCACTTGACCAGTGACGTCAATAAGATTCGAGAACAAATGTTGAGAAGTATTCTGGAAACCAGCTGCCCATTATCTGTACCACATGAAGAATATACCACACTTGTAGTAATAGTAATCTGTGTGATGACGGATTAAAAATATGCAGTGTCAACACCCTCATTCATTCCAGGGGTGTCGTAAGAGCCGACTCTGGCAGCAAACTACCAGGACAACATCATTGCAAGGAGAAAGAAAACTAGGAACCCGCTAGCCAGCGTGGTATAACAGGCTGAAACTTCCTTCTTTAGGAGAGGCATAATATGAGGCATATATGTCCACTCCTGGACAGTTATAGACTGTTAATGATGGCATCGAAATCTGAAGGAACTTTCATCTCAAAGGCCGATGCCTCCGCCCATGGACACCCGCAACAGTAGAGGCGTCACAAATGCGTTGCCGGCCTTTGGGAGATGGGAAAGGGGATGGGGGGAGGGTTTGGGGTATGAGGCTCCGGTATCCTCACTCACTCGGTGAAACACAGCGCAAGCGCTGTTTCACACCGGTTTTCTGTGAGCCCATGTATGCCGAAGAGTGGCTCTCCCATGGTAAAAAGACTTCAAAAATCTTTGTTTTTAATTTTCACAAGTCTAACTATAACTATATTTTTTTAGGCAACTCACAACCCCTAATCTTGGGAATACTAAAGGCTAGGAAGAAGTATATTAATACCTCAAGTTGCATGGATTGGGCAGTTGTTTAAACAGACGCCTCGCCGCTTTCTGCTGCAATAAGAGTTGTGGCTTCCGTATGGGACAACACCTAATGTGATCAACGGAAATTTGTGTCCGTTTCACAATTGCTTTTAAAGTCCCCCGCGACATAAAATTATGTATTTCTAGTGCTAATTGATCAAATATCACCGTGGGAGAGCCACGCTTCGGCATGAATGGGCCGGCTCGACCGGAGTGATACCACGGCTTCACAGAAAACCGGTGTGAATTAGTGCTTGCGCTGTGTTTCACCGAGTGAGTGAGGATACCGGAGGCCCATACCCCAATCCCCTACCCCTATCTCCCCCCCCCCCCATCCCCAAAAGGCCGGCAACGCACTTGTGACGCTTCTGGTGTTGCAGGTGTCCATGGGCGGCGGTAATCGCTTACCATCAGGCGATACGTCTGCTCGTTTGCCCGCCTATTCCATAAAAAAAAAAAAAAAAAACAAAAAATCATTCAAACTGAAATTGTAACCCCTGAACTTGTCAGGTGGAAACTCACCGGCTTCGACTCAGGGTAGAAGATGATACCTCAGGGCGCCGTAAGAATTTAGATAAAATTTTAAGGTGAGGGTGCGGAGGGTCCAAGGAAGACTTCAAAAAGACAACTTACAATTTAAATAAACTTTTATTCCAATTCCTGCTATCTTTACATATGAATTTAAAGTAATTTAATTAATTTAATATATTGACAAAAAAAACTTAAGAGGTAGTCTTAAAAATAAAAATAAAATTATACAGTCTTTTCTTTCACTCTTTAAGCCTGTAGACTGGTCTGCACAGGATAGCCACCCTCTGGTCACCTCTCTGACTCACAGTAGTCAGCCGTAGACTCTCTCCAGCTCAAGGTAGCTTACAGAGACGTCCACCAGTGATCCAACTTGTGGGTGCTAGGTAAAAAAGTAATAATTAATTTCCATATATATAATATGAACTTCCCTCAAGGTAGGGCAGATAGGTCTTGAGGAGTAAGCCGTGAGCTGCCAATCGTCAACCGTACTCAGCACAAATCTTGAACCACAAGACAGGCAATATGTAGGATTCTTTCTGCGGTAATCTAACGACCCTATAAACAAAATTAAATAGCCTGAGAACATATTCTACATACATTAAGATAATAAGGAAAAACCTTTTTGAGGTTAATTTACCACAGACAGTGGGACTTGAACACTCACAAACACTACCAACAAGAATATTAATGTACACTGTAAGCAAAGCTTCCTCAGAGTTAACGAGAGAAGGTTTAAGAAATAAAAAGAAATATGCAATGCAGCCTGCTATATAGACATTTGATCGAACAATCTAGATGATTCCCCTACTACATTTCGGGATGTGAGAACAGGACGTACAACTTCCATACTCCTTGCTTATTTGAGATCAAATTTAAGAAGTAATGAGAATCGTATGATACACATATGATAATGTCTCATTATTTCTAAGCGTCATAATGTCAACTAAATATCCTTCATAAAATACGCCCCCTAGTGCCACCTAGGTGTACCAACAGCCCGATACTTCGATCGTGCACATCATCCAATTGTAGTTCTAACTACAATGAACGAGAGGGCGCTGAAACAAAATTTGTTAAACATTGAATACTAAAAAAACGATATTACACCACCCCCTCCCCACAGTGTTCCCTAATTTGTGGGGTAACAAAAGAAAACTTTTTTTTTCTTTTAATCCCCTTTCAAACTCTAAGTTAATTATAAATTTACTTCTAATACATTAATTATGTTTGCTTCATGTTTCCACAACTATAAAGTAGTTGCTAACAATCCACATTCAATGAACAAAAAATTCAAGTTTTCTTTACTATAGATAAAAGTATACCCTTCTTTTATTTATGCAAAGTGTCCTAGATTGAAATTTAAATTACACTATTAAATACACAATTTAAATACACTAAAAGGTTAAATTATTATGTTAAAATTACAAACAAGTTAAAGGGAAACACTATATCCCTTTAATTATATTATGCAAACCCACTTATAGAAATAAATAAAGTTAATCTCACATTTATTTACTTAAGTTGTAAGTAGGTAGGAATATAAAAAGTAAAAATAAAGTTATTCAAGGAAAACCTGAACAAAATACAAGTTATATGTATGTGCTGATCCCTTAGGGAACACACACATGAACTGTGAAACAACAGGAAAAGAAAAAAAAGAAAAAAAAGAAAAAAATGTTCTTGCCAAAATAAATTCAAAAAGACTTACCAAAATTTGTGCAGTTAAAATTTTGATTTAATTTTGAATTTTGCTCAATGCTTTTCCACACCGCAGAGATGGTAATAAAGTGCTGAAAAATGCAATGAGATAATTATTACATGTGAACTGCACTTCACAAAACCAATTAACGTCCTGGGTAGTCTCGGACGGATAGTAAGCGTCTCATCCAAAGTCCTCCCGGGAACTACACTCAGCACACCCTCAAGGTTCGAAAAGTTAGCCCCACGTTGGGCGCCAATTTGTAACCCCTGAACTTGTCAGGTGGAAACTCACCGGCTTCGACTCAGGGTAGAAGATGATACCTCAGGGCGCCGTAAGAATTTAGATAAAATTTTAAGGTGAGGGTGCGGAGGGTCCAAGGAAGACTTCAAAAAGACAACTTACAATTTAAATAAACTTTTATTCCAATTCCTGCTATCTTTACATATGAATTTAAAGTAATTTAATTAATTTAATATATTGACAAAAAAAACTTAAGAGGTAGTCTTAAAAATAAAAATAAAATTATACAGTCTTTTCTTTCACTCTTTAAGCCTGTAGACTGGTCTGCACAGGATAGCCACCCTCTGGTCACCTCTCTGACTCACAGTAGTCAGCCGTAGACTCTCTCCAGCTCAAGGTAGCTTACAGAGACGTCCACCAGTGATCCAACTTGTGGGTGCTAGGTAAAAAAGTAATAATTAATTTCCATATATACAATATGAACTTCCCTCAAGGTAGGGCAGATAGGTCTTGAGGAGTGAGCCGTGAGCTGCCAATCGTCAACCGTACTCAGCACAAATCTTGAACCACAAGACAGGCAATATGTAGGATTCTTTCTGCGGTAATCTAACGACCCTATAAACAAAATTAAATAGCCTGAGAACATATTCTACATACATTAAGATAATAAGGAAAAACCTTTTTGAGGTTAACTTACCACAGACAGTGGGACTTGAACACTCACAAACACTACCAACAAGAATATTAATGTACACTGTAAGCAAAGCTTCCTCAGAGTTAACGAGAGAAGGTTTAAGAAATAAAAAGAAATATGCAATGCAGCCTGCTATATAGACATTTGATCGAACAATCTAGATGATTCCCCTACTACATTTCGGGATGTGAGAACAGGACGTACAACTTCCATACTCCTTGCTTATTTGAGATCAAATTTAAGAAGTAATGAGAATCGTATGATACACATATGATAATGTCTCATTATTTCTAAGCGTCATAATGTCAACTAAATATCCTTCATAAAATACGCCCCCTAGTGCCACCTAGGTGTACCAACAGCCCGATACTTCGATCGTGCACATCATCCAATTGTAGTTCTAACTACAATGAACGAGAGGGCGCTGAAACAAAATTTGTTAAACATTGAATACTAAAAAAACGATGTTACAAAATGACTTCCAAAACATTACGCATATTGTGACCAGAATTAGACTGGTTATAAATAAATATATTTCATTTAAATAATTATAGTCTGTTTTTAAAAACCACCATCTGCGAATATGTCCTTTAAGTCAACGAACTTCAGACAAAAGAGTCGCTGAACTTGCAGCTGTAGTTGTCTATTATTTTGTCTATGGTCGCTATTATAAAAAAAGAGGAAATGACTGACTGATCGGTAACTTATGGTCGCAGTTGGTCGCAAAAAAAAAAGAACAGTCATGCTGTCTTATAGTCATATCTACTTTACACAAAACTTTTAAGTAGAAATTAATGAATTAGAAAGAAAATAATTCATAAGTTGTAACTTTATTAAGAACTTAGCTATAACTAGTACTAATAATAGGTAGTAGAGCCACGCTGATTTCAGCACGAACGGGCCGGGTCGACCGGGGCGGTACTACCCTCGCACAGAAAATCAACGTAAAATGACAGCGTTTGTGCTGTCATGTTTCGTTGGTGAGTGCGAGACCGGAGGCCCAATTAGTCTAGTCAATAAGTTCCATACTTGTTGACTAGACTAAAAGATGCAGAAGCATCACTAGGCCGCCATAGTGTGGGTCGCCATACTGCATTGTTGTATTCGCAATGAGTATGGTGGCCACCACTCGTGGATTCTGCTTATGCTTTCCATCAGGCAGAGTAGAGTCATTTTGGCAGGCCAAACATAAAAAAAATAAAAAAATACTAAGTTCTTCTTGATCTTGAACTCGCGGGCTGGGTTCCGCAACTCGACGACTTTGTTGCGCT